>LR990235.1:7500000-10000000 GCA_905147385.1 Limenitis camilla
TCTCACTTTAATGACAGTTTTAATTTTATTTAATATCGATATTTTATAGTATTAATATTTTAATAAAACCTAACAATAATATATTGTAATATTTTGTTCATTTACCAGAATATCCATTCGTATTCAAAACACAGTGACAAACATAATGTTAATACAAGAAACAGAAACAAACTTGTAACGCCTTACCTACTATCGTCACTACAAAGTCAGTAATAGCTTCATTAGGCTTGGTGTTCGCATCTATATTAAGATTCCACAGCCTATATTAGATTTTCCACTTCAACAATTTAAAACTCTGATCAAGAAATCAATAATAAATAAAGCATTCTATAATGTACAGGATTACTTAAATGACGAGAATGCTCGGAATCTAAGTGACGTTGACACTCAAACTAAATTATTTGTCTGGTTGTTTGTTCCGGCTAATTTCTGAAATGCCTTTCACTGACAGCTAGTTGATGTAACAAGGAGTAACATAGGCTATTTAACATCTCGCTACGACCTATAGGAAAGGAGCAACATGCGAACGAAGTCGCGCGGGTCAGCTAATTATAATTACGTGTAAATAAGCAGATAATGGATATAGATATGGGTCCGAAGGATATAGATCCATCGGATCGGATCTGCTGGATATAGATCCAATAAATATTACGGATTGATGGCCGAGGTCGTACACGGAGAGGACTATGATGCTTCTTTCAGGATGTGGTCGCTAAAGAAGTCTTACAAGTGCTTACGTGACTGATGACCGTTAGAAATCTAGTAGGTTATGCTCTCTGACGTCATCACGTTACAACTATACAAATTATGATCATTCTAATACAAAATAGGAACTTCCAATGGTCCTTTAGACTTGATGTAAATAGCTGTGGCAGCAGCACCTGGCAATAATATCCAAACTATGCCAGATGGAACCGAATTTCAAGCGACACGTGAAAATACCTACCAGACAACTTCCACGAGAACTTGACCTGCACCATGGATCTAGGGACTGAGAACCAAAACTTTTATCATCACTATTAGACGTATATAAAGATGCACCATAGCTAAATAAGTAATTTACGTAACCTCTTTTACATTTGATACCACTTACAAACAGACAACGTAATTATAATTCTCTTAGTTTGTAGTAGTTTGCGTAATCACAAAGGCAAGTGCCTATCAATGAGTTTGGAGATGCAAAGCGGAACTTCGACCGCTGGGAAAACTCACGAAACGCGACGAAATAGCATCTTAGAGTATTGTCTGAGAAATACTAGGGTAGAAGATCTTTGGTTTAATTTAATTATTAACTCGTTTCCCTAGCTCCATGACCAGAAACTAACTACGAACTATTATCATCTTTACAGAGAATTAAAGAATGAAAACACACATATATATTACTAGCGGCCCATCCCGGCTTCGCGCGGGTGGAATATTATTTTTAAAAATATATTGGCCCTCCCGCATTTCGGTGCCCCCTCTCTTGCCGCTTTACTCGCTGCGCTGCGTCGCTATACTGGCCCGTCGCGTCGTCGTGTATTTTTTGTTTATATTGATATTTTTAATTTCGTAATATCTTTTGAATGGAAAGTCCGATTTTAATAATTCAAAAAGTAATTTACAGGTATTGAAATAGTCTTGAATACGAAATAATTTATTTGGATAAGGATTAATACAAAGTTATAGAAAACATGGTCTGATTTTGATAGGCATTTTTATCAAGTTTTGAAATGTAAAAAAGTAGTTATAGTGACGTAACTATAATAGTTGGACATATCGTCTCGCGGACTTTTTTGTAGATATTGATACGTTCTATAATATTGTAGAACATTTTTTTGTTCTATCATCAATACTTTTTGCAGCGCATGCGATGAAAGATATTTTATGGCTAATTTTTTGGCACCTTGGGTTGGTTTTCGTGAGATTTCCTAAGGATCTCTAATTTTTTCTTGTAATAAATATAGCCTATGTTACTCAGGGATAATGTAGCTTTCTAATGGTGAAAGAATTTTTGAAATCGGTCCAGTAGTTTTTATGTTTATTCGTTACATACAAAAATACAAAAATACAAATCTTTCCTCTTTATAATATTAGTATAGATATAGATGTAAAAATTTTCAAGAAAGGCTGCAAGATTATCAAAGTATTTATATCTTTGTAAATACTTTATAAGAAAAGATAGTTATACTTAAACTGTAAAATAACATTGCTTGATTTACAATCCCATGATGTGAATAACAAATTAGCGTATTACAACTTTACATGTATTACTTTTATTTATTCTCGTATTAGATATCGTTATAAGAGCTTTCGACTTCCGACGAACTATCTGCTGTGCAATTCAGCAGAATATATATTATCTCAATATCAAGATTTTTTGTTGTGGAATTAAATAAATATTAATAATAATTACTTCAACAGAAGACACAATCGCCATTTTATCATGAGATCACAAAAAATTAGCTTATAGGATACAGAATGCAGATGAAACTGGCATCAAAGAATAAAATCATTGTCGTTCTTGTGTTACTGTTGCAGTAGCAGTAGCAGCAGTAACAGTAGTAATAGTATTAATAATAAAGCATAGCGAGATAAAGCAATAATAATACTGGTATTACAAAATGATAATATTTATAAATATAAAAGTATTTATAAATGTTAGAACAGGATAACTACTCGCATATCAATTAAAACTTCGAGAAAGCAACATTTAATTACGATAAGTTTTTCAAAGTTGTAGCAATTAGTATGCCAGTTTAATGAAGATTGCATAACCCAATATCTTATACAACTACCTACCTACTGTACCTTTGAAAACTTAAATAAACTGTTTTATAGAATAGTCTAAATTATTTATTTTGTCTAATTTTCAGACAAAGTTTGATATCATTTTTTGGACCAGTTTTCAATATATATATAAAAAATATTGATTGAAAATGACCTATTTCTAGTTATCTTACTCTTATAGGTTTAGCATAGCACACACCTAAATCATAGGATATATTAGATGTTGGTTCTCGCAATAAAATTAAAGCTAGCTCAGAACCTCCTCATATTAATAACAAAATTTTATGAATCATTGTCGATATTTACTCTTTTTCTGACAGAAAACCTTCGGTTTTTACCTTAGAATTGTAAAGGTTCAAAATGGACGATGAATATAGTACAACTTAGTAAATTTTTGATTAAATAATCCAAGGATTAATAGTAGTTGAAAAGCTATTTCAGCTCTCAAATTACTAATCTAAAGTAACTCTTATAACAAATATAAAGCGTAACCTTAAAAATCTAACAACATACATAAAGGCCCTTCATTACAATAACAAGAGCTGTACAGCTTTATTTTCGTAACGCAAATCCTCTTAAAGAGTGTAATGTGTTTTGGAGAATGGCGCTGAGTTTCTAAGTAATTTGTATTATTTCGCTTGATGTTCTGCTTAACTAAATTATCCACAACATGGGACAGGTGCGATGAATCCGTATTTATTTGCATTAAAAATATATTTACCAAGAGACTTCGTTGCGATTAGCGTCGCAGCTGTGCCCCAAAAATTTCAATTTTTGAATTAAATTCTAATTTTATCTTTATAGTTGCCGACCCGCGCGACTTCGTTCGCGTGTTGCTCCGCTCCTATGGGTCGTAGCGAAACATCAAGTAGCCTAAAGTACTCCTTGTTACATCAGCTATCTGCCAGTGAAAGTTCCGCCAAAATCGGTCCAGCCATTTCAGAGATTAGCCGGAACAAACAGACAGACTGACAGACAAAAATTGTAAAAAATAAATAAATGTTCTGGTAAATGTACCGTATATAAAAAGCGGTTATTTTAATATTACAAACTACTAAGACTAGCATCTACACGTGGCTACGTCTGTCTTAACTGTTGAGTTGGGTCCAGATCAAAGAGTGAATAGAAAGATACTTACTCTTACGAGATAATAAATATAAATTCAGCTTATAAAGTACTATACAATATTTTACGTCCGTTTTTTGTACCAACACTCTTCTTTCCACAGGATCTTTAATTTTTTGAGGATAAAAAGTAGCCTATGTGATAATACTGGTTATAAAATTCTATGTGGTAAAGTACCTGTGTGGCGAATTTCATCAAAATCCGTTCAGCCGTTTTGGTATAATCATAATATCCAAACATATAACTTTTCACATTTATAATAATACGCATTTTAGACAAAAAACTGAGTAGTGACTAGGGTTTGTACCCAAGTTAAAGTTACAATGTATCGAACTTATACTTATCTATGAAAGTCAATATTCACTCTACGAAATAAGAACAAAATAAACAAAAACTCTTGACGGTCTAATCGGTTATTGTTAGCACAATCAAAATCATGCTGAAATTTGAACGTTTATTATTTTGGAGTAAAAGTTAAAAGTATTTCTGATTAATCTACCATTGGTACATAATAAAATTCAAAAATAATTTGCTTTTCAATATTAATAAACGGATCACCTTATTTAGGTAGATATTAAATGCTATTGCTATTTATATTCTATTGTTTTCCAAAACATCTCGCAGACTCCATTTCATACTCCAACATATTGTTAATGAGTAATATTTAGAGAGACAGCCATGTTGGAAAGTTTATTTGCTTCTCTTAGGAAGCAAATTTATGTGTCGAAATTATTACAAAATCTTCCATACATTACCTGAGTTGAATACAGAATATTTTTTTTTATATCTTCTGTCATTTTTTTCATCTCCTGAGATGAACAAAATTTTTTTTTTATTTATTTCAAATCACTACATAGTATAAAACAAAGTCGCTTTCTCTGTCCCTATATCCCTATGTATGCTTAAATCTTTAAAACTACGCAACGGATTTTGAAGCGGTTTTTTTTAATAGATAGAGTGATTGAAGAGGAAGGTTTATATATATAATAACATCCATTAAATAGTGGAGAAATACTGTTATTTTTGAGGTTTCTAGTGTGATGTCGTAAATAATTACATTTTTTCCGCTTACATTGCAAACGCAGGCTGAACCCTAGGACATTTATCAAAATAATGTACTAAGTATTGTACACATTGAAAAAGTCTACAGAAAACTCCGCTATGGTATATGTCTATCTCTTATGGATATCCCACAATAACATTTTTTGTCATTTACTTTTTACGACAAATAATGGCTAATTTTCGAAGCGATTTTAACCAATACAGCATTAATGTTTATCTAATTAAAAACCTTAAATACATTGTTGATTTAATATAGATCTATATGGCCCTTTACAGAATATGATTTAAATGAATATTTTCGAAGATATTACAGATTTAAAAATTACGGGACATAGCGTTTGCGGCGGTTCCAGCCGGCCGGATATTCCAAAGATAGCAGGAAATTTTCATGGTTTAGGGAAAGAAGAATTCTGGCCACGGGCAGAAATGAATAAATCAAAACTACTGGATAGATTTTAATCATTTTTTCAGTGAATGACATAGGCTATATATTTTATACCCGTGTGAAGCCGGAGTGGGCCGCTAGTAAGATTATATATTATATTACAAATGTTGCTTAGATACGAATTTTCTAAAATTGTATATATAAGAGTTAATAATAAATATCTGTGCGTGTGTATTTATAATGTTTTTTACTAATTAAAAATTGTTTATAGACATAGTATATCGTTTGGATTTTTGATTAATTCAATGTATAACGCCACCGATTCCTACACTCAATAGTATTAATACCTTATGACATATTCTATCACTAAATGTAATAAATAATAAATACAATAATTGTTATACTTTAATAAATATATGTCGGAGAGTAGTAAACGATTATAGAATAATCGAATCGCCATTGCCATCTGTGGCGCTGGAGTAGGGTAGTAGTCACTTCCGTCATTTTGACAGTCTCGACTCTTTATATGTCCTCGAGTCTGAGTGTAGTCTTAGTCTTGCGTGGTCTCTCAAGGAGTGAAGTAGTCTCTAGATAGTGTTGAGTGCCGTGCAGTTAGTGCAACTTGTGATAGTTGCTGGGAGTACCTTACTTTCCACGTCTTGTGTTAGGTTAGGTTTATGTGAGTTTAACCTTTGGTTTAAATGAAGTTGCCTGGTTTGTCTCGTAATTGTTAGCGATTACTCAATAGTCCAATATCATCACCCCTTATTATGTTCTTCAATATTCTCCTCCTCTTTCTCATCATAAAATCTTCGAGATATATAGACATAAACACAATAAAGTCTGTGTAGGAAATGAAATAAAGCAATAGAAAACGCGGAACTCCTTTATTTACTTGAAACTGACATGTTGTACCTTTTCGTATATATCCATGTCACTCAAATTATTCTGTGAACTGAAAGAAAGGTTTTGGACAATGTCCTTTCAAATAATTTCAGAATATTATATTTTATATATTGAAACTTTCTTATATTTATTAAACTCAAAATCCCAATATATACAGCTCTCATAACATAACATCTCATCTCAGTCTCGACAGTAAAGCGATAGTTTGACGAGTCATTTCGTAGAATAAATATCAATTATTAGTCTTAGATTGCAGGCTAGTGAAGATGATGATAGAGCCTTATAAATCTGCGCCTAGAATTCGATTCCCAGACACTGCTTGACTTCTTGTCTAAAGAGCATTGTGTAACTGAGTTTAGCTCATTATTATTTTAAATTTATTCTTGTTCAATCCTAAGATATACCAACAAATGAAAGAAAGGGTCTGAAATCGATGAAATTTCGTCTTTAAAGAGTTATTTAACAATATCTTTGGATATAGACCCATAAACTATAGAATATACGAGGGTGCGATAGAAAGGACGAACACAATAAAAGTGTGCATTTTATTTTGTTGTGAATGAGTGAGAATTCATCAACTCTAAAAATAAAACCTATTACTTAACTAAAAAACATCAGGGTCAGAAAGTATTGAAAAGTATCTTTCTAATAGAAGCTAATACTGCACAATTCTATTTATTGGTTTAATGATTTATTTGAAAAATACTTCTACTAGCCTGACGACCCCTAACGGAGCAGATAAGTAATTTCATGGAGTGAACGTAGTCTTTTGTAGTGTAAGTGGAAAGTAATTAGTTTAGACCCGACCCTTGAGGGTGACATGAACCGGCAAATTTAAATAACATTAAGTATCGGGCTTGGGAAATCTAGATGTGTGTTGTAACCCTGTACGTGGGTCACCAGCCAAGGCTTGCTACACCTACTTTAAAGTCCAAAATTTAAAAAAAACAAAGAAAAATCATGTTCATTAACCTCAATTTTTGTTCATTACATGGGTAGATATCACTATAATTCACTTCCTCTATTGTCTTTAAATTTATGTAGAAATGGATAAATTAAATATAAATAAGCTTCAAATACTTTCCTTTTATAAAATACGTCTTAAAACTATCATCTTTTCTTCTGTCCACTGTGTCATTCTTTCTTCTTTCAAACATTATCGTCATTCGTCATCTAATATTCAGCCATTCTTCTTAACACATACAACCCATTATATGTATCGTTCCTTGGTATTAATTCTAAATACAAAATAATAATAATTTCCCGACCCCCACACCGACACCTTCAAAGTTCGGACCTCTACTTAGTCTAAGGTTGTTCTTATTCTTGAGGATTTACTTATTGTTTAAATAGTATTACATAAAAAATACACAAAAATATTATTTCCATAAAACATTTCCATCGTTAAACTTTCACCCCAGTTTTCTTTGTTATTTGAGAGTTAGAAAAGAACAAAACTACGTGTTGTGCGGCTCGGGACTACCTTCAGGGAGTTGCAACTATGAAACCGTGGCGCGGTACGACTTTTGAAGGACAGCGTATTTGTGAATACTTTTTTGCTGATATTTGCACTTTATATTCAATGTTTTATGTTTGTTAGCCACGTTGTTCATTGATAACTTTTGTTAGGTCGGCTAGAATATGTCATTCACATGTCACGCTACAGTCTACTCCCTCTTTTAATGCATATTTTATTAAAATCTATTTTAAAAAAAACGTCCGTTGTCACATAGAAAGTTACAATTATTCAGACGCAAGAGCTTCGTAAGATATTAAGTAACGACATAGAGCAGTAGAGGCGAATATGCATAATAAATAATACCCTCAAGCATAAGCTCCAGGTTACAGTTATCTAAAACTAACCGCCAGATAATAATATTTTAATTTTTTAAGCCAAGAAGTAAACAGTGTTGAAGTATTCAAGTGAATATCATTAAATTTCTTAACTTCATCCGAACAAACAGTATTCACTTGCAAACTTTAAGATTTTCGTATTAATTTGCCAAATAACGTCGAATCACGAATTTTAAACTTGTCACCCAACTTCGCTTGTTAAATGTTAATTACTATCAAAGGAATATTTTATTAATTCAAAAGTAACGATGAAATATTAAAGTCTATTTAAATGTTTTCATTATTAAATTTAAGATATTATTCGAATCGCAATCATTATTTATGTGAAGTGACTCATTATTTTAATTAAGGGAAATAAACAAAGAATACTATTCTGTACAGGATTACTTGAACGAAGTTGAATGATTGTACATCTACCTATACATAAGTTGGGGTATTGAAAACACTAAAAGAGTAATATTGAATGGACTATTGGGTAAACGAAACGAAAATACTGTTGCTACTGAACCGATAAGTTGAGTGAGTCTGCCAAGACTCTCCGTCTAAGCTTGAGGTTAGGACTATATAACGCTAACCTGGCACAAGGAAAACCTAACACAAGGCTAACCAAACAATAATCTAAATGAAGCCTATCTTACGCTTCCGACGAATAAAAATGGATCGCCTAATTAATCGGATAATTCTTTTTGTTGCATTAGTTGTTGTTCGGACAAGATTCATACAAAAGAAAAAGTGAGTGAGACAGAAATCTGTGACATATGGAAATAGTATATATATATATATATATGTCGGCGCAAAATAAAGGATTCACTGTGTAAGCCTAAAGTTAACATAAACCTAACTGTAAACATAACGTGGCAACTACATTGGTAAGGTACTCAAGTGACCTTAATCGGACAGCACTCACAGCATTAACACAACACTGCACTGCACAGCACTAACACTATCCAGAGACTGTTAAAATGACAAAAGTGACTACTACACTACTCCAGCGCCATAGATGGCGATGACGATTCAATTATTCGATAATCGTTTACTAATCTCCAACTTATAATTGGGGGTAGCAGTGTAAATGAATAACTGAGTGGGTGAGTGAAGGGTGTGAATACACCTCAACGAAGCGAGGGCGAGTCGGCTAGTTTGTAAGTAAAATAATAGTTTTATTTTAATCTGTCAAACGTTTTCAACTAAATAACTAAGAATTCTAATCGTTCTAGAGCATAGATGGTTATTCTAAACATAACAACAACGAGCTCGTAGCATAAATATACTAGAAATGAATTATTTGCTGGTTTCATGAGGAATTAATATCCAGAGATTATATTTCAGCGAATTCTAACAAATTCAACATTTCTATTTCAACCTAAATACGTATAAAATTATAGAATCAGCTATTTCAGTTAATATTTTAATAACTTATGATGATGATTTAAGTAACTTTTTATTAAAAAATCTACAGAATCGGATAAAAAGATTTAAATTCTACAAACTCTATAATTACTAAGTATTCGAAGTATATTGGAAAATTTAAATGTTAAGCACTAGAAGAGGTTTTATCTAATACCAAATTTTCTATCGTCTTGTATTCGACTATTTTCAAAACAACATGACTTATTGATTATAATATTTAAATTTAGTGTAAAACCTAAGGCAGAATACCTACTCAAATATCTCTTGTAAAATCTTAACAACACGCAAATTAAACGTCTTCACATTTATTACATAATTGAAATTAATATTTTGAACAATTTTCCAATAATTTCGTTAGGTATACTACCAAACCTTATCAAAGTAAAGTCGATTATATATGTAATTCAATTGCTACAGATGAATATTAAATCACAAAGCTAAAAACCTTAAACTGTTAGATTAATTAGATTTAGTAGTAGTATATAATGTTTTTATTTACTTATACCGCACGGGTGAGAAATAATCCTGTGTCACGTACTATTTTTATTTTTCGGTTAATACAGAGTAAATAAATAGTCTACACGTACAGTGTACAAACTTTATTTTAATTCAAACTAGCGACCCGTCCCGGCTTCGCACGGTTTCTCTACTATAATATGCTTGTATTATACATAAAAACCTCTTTAATCACTCTATATACTGGTAAGAACTGCATTAAAATCCGTAAGGTAGAATAAAAGATCTATGTGAACAGACAGCAGAAGCGAGTTCATTTTATACTATGTAATAAAGAATATTCAATGATCAATCTATCGAAAACGTCTGAACGTAAAAGATATTTGAGAGAACTTAATGAGAGGTTTTAAATATTAGAGTAAAAGAAGCCAAAATAAATTTAGAATTTTGATTGTTTATGTATTTGTATGTTTATATGCTAATCACGCAGAAACTTCTACACGGAATTGGATACAGTTAAAACAGTTGTTTGAAACAGTTGTTATAAGGATGTTCTAAGGAGCCTAGTTTAGAGGAAATTATCAGGCCAGTTTAATAGACAACGAAATAAAAGTTTATTTTAAAATGATTAAAGCTTCTATTGAGTTATATACACAACGAATAAAGCCTATTAAAGTGGGTAGCTTGCAAATTGTAAAATGACAGTTTCAGCGTTGGATGTTGATCACTTAATGACCAAAAAAATAAAGTGTCCAAAGTGCTAGTTTATTCCTTTCATATGCTACTTCATTTCTAAACCATATTCCTTCAAAAATAAAATCGAAAATAAAAGTATTTTATTCACTACATAAGAATTAGTTTTTAAAATTAATTTTCATTTAATTAATTTAAAGGCTTTCCTTGCCTTAAATATATGATTTTGGTTTTTAGGTGACAAATGATCAAATAAGATATAAAATGTATAAAAAATTGAACGTTTAAAGGGAAAACCTAACTATTATAACCTGGAAGGAGTCAAAGGAATCCGAAAGTAAATTTTTGAACGTAGTATAACAGATAATATGTTCTTAAGTTCTAATAGCTCTTTGTATATTTTAAGGTGTTTTCTAATATATCTATATCTAATGGAAATATAATTTTAGAATATATTAGGACCTTACGTACCAGTGTATAAGCATTTACCATATTTGCTGAGGGTCGGGGAATAACAAATATATTGTAGTAATTAAGGCTCTTTCCATTACAGTATCTGCATGTATGCGTACAATTGCTATGCATAAATAGTATACTGTATAAGTAATAATAAAAATTAATATTTTCTCTGAACTCGAGTACATTACAAGCTTTTTAAATCCAATATTGTCGTAGAGACCTTTAGAATATTTTGTCAGAGTATGTCTTTCTTAATAAATACAGCATTTGTATCGTTAAATACAGAGGTAACCGATATCTCGTAGATAAACAACATTATACATTGAATCTTTACATCCAAAAGACAAGTCCTCTATTCGCCCGTTCTGCCCGAGCCGCATGTGTGCCAGACTTAACCCTCCTCCTCCCAACCTGCTAATGCTGCAGTTCCAATGAATTGTATCATACTGCTCCAAGAAAAAATTCATATGTTACAGTAGAAATCCATATGTTAGTTTACTTCAATCTGAGATTCAGGCAAAGGTGTGTAAAGTTAATTATTAAAATGTAACAATTTTAAAGATTACTATTCGAAAAACACAGTTTTTATAATAAAGTTTTAAAATGTTCAAAATGTAACTTATTTTAATAAGAATTCGTCTACACGTTTTTGGAAAAAAATTAAAGAAAAATCTCGTAGTAAAGATAGATTTAACATGAAGGGAATTACCTTACAACAGTTAAGAGGAATATTTTAAAGACAGTGTAGATTTCGTTAAAAGATGATCATAATATTTATAATTTAAAGTTCACCTAACCTTCATATACTCAAATTTTGTACATAGTGTTTAATTTTTTTTTCAGTGAGAACACTTTAATGTCCAAAGTTTGTTATATAAAAAATTGATTCTACTAAAGTAAATTAATATAAACTAGCTACCAGACCCGACATTGCACGGGTGCAAGTATTATACATATAAACCTTCCTCCGGAATCACTGATCTGTTCTCTATCTATTAATAAAAAACCGCATCGAAATCGGTTGCGTAGTTTTAAAGATCTAAGCATACATAGGGACAAACAGACAGCGGGAAGCGACTTGGTGTTTATTTCTTCAATACATAAATTCAATTTTATTCTACGATAGTATTATTTTACAACTATTCAAATATTTAATAAAAATATTTTAATTTTAAGTATCAACATTTTAACCTTGTTTGGATATTAATAACTATAACTAAGTATGCCTTACTATTCTGTCTGTTATTATTATTATTATTATCACCAGACAATTACCACAAATACCTTTATAGTAATAAAATGAACATATATGCAATTTCTTCCAACACATTCTTTGAACATTAATTGCGTGTTTAAAACATTAGTACTTCTAAGACCTTGAAATTAGCAAGTTTTCGGTAATATTGTCTGCCATACAGGGATATTAATATAATTTCGAAAATATAAGTGTATTGACAACTTAGAAGCTCTCTTCCAATTAAGCAGCAATTTGACATGTGATTTCATTGATAAGTCGTGGTTCAAATCCGAGTCATTGAACTACTGACATGGCTCCTTTATTTAGCTTAGTTGGGGAGGCAAGGAATACTTGTAGTACCTTTTATCCGTTTCATATTGTCTAGTATGAATAGGGACTAGAGCAGACGCTTTGCAAAAGAAAATGCTTATCTATAGTCAATATCCTTCTACCTCATTTCTATACATATGTGTAATTTTATAAAAATATTTTTAGTTAGTATTTTCAATAAAAAATATATATTATTAAAATAGAATATATAGAATAGAATAAATAGAAGATTTTTAGGTATTATTTATGTGGGAACTGTATAAGAGAAGAAATAAAAGTATTTGAAGATTTATTTATATTTAAATTATACATTTTTACATATTTTATTGTTGATGTAACATTAAATAAAGTCTTTTTATAATATTATGCCAGAAAAAAAAATGTCATTTAAATAATATAGCCTAGCGATGCTAAGAGTTGTTTAAAAAATCACGTTAGATGTATGAAAGCCCCCCTTAAATATTTATTTAATTTTGCTTTTAGTATTTGTTGTGATATGGGTAACAAAAATACATCATTTGAAAAAATTTCAACTGTCTAGCTATCACCGTTCATGAGATACAGTCTGGTGACAGACAGACGGATGAACGGAGAGCGGAATACACTTATAAAAATTAATGTACCTATAAATTATTTTGGACTGAATTTAGCATTAACAATATATGTTCAAATTCATATTTTTATTAATAAAACCAGCACAGAACTGAATTTATGCATGACACATTCAATAAGGCGTATCAGTATTCTGTAGCTATAATTCTCTTTATCAAAACCACTTTATGTCCACCTTTGAGATTAAAAATTCAATGGTCTGGAACAATTCAGAGTGGTTAAAATAAATCGATGACACTCCATTTCCTATCGGGGTCATTGATATTTCTCTTGAAATCGTGTATTTTTTGTCTTTTTTCGCTTTGTCCACGAGAATACTTAAAGAGCTTCTTTAATATTTGCGTTGTTCTATTTCTATGATAAGTTTTATTGAAGTTTGTAAAAATTGCATAAATTAGCATAATTATAACATAATAAAATTAATGTAACCTTTATATTTGTTTTTAATAAGTGTTCGCTGGTAGTTCCTTTTATTATATTTCAAGTATACCTTCTCACGTGTAGACAATATAATAATAACGTTTGGTGCGATAGATTAAAGTCAGTCTCTGGTGTAAAGTACATAGAAAATTGTTAGCAACATTGTTTATAAAGTAGTAGAAGCGTAGATCATTTTATATTATTTCAAGTATATTGACGTGAAGACAATATATAACCTTTAGTACGATAGATTAGTCTCAGTCTCTCTGGGGTTTTCTTGCAGTGAACATGGAAGTTAGTGTTATAGTGTCGTGATTAAGGTTACCCTTCTCGAGGTCCATGTAAGTTTACTTTATTATCTACTGTCGTTAGCGAGGTCGAGTGGTGGAGGTGAGAGTTAATATATTATGAAATATCCTGGGTCTCAAGTCCCAGGCACTGCTCGACTCCGTAAAAATTGCATGTGTATACGTATCGCTGTACAGTAATGGATATCATATCTCTCTCTCATATACTTAGCAAAATATTTAATAAAATTTAATATGGGTTCGTTAATATAAAACTAATAGGAGCAAAAATAATTATTTTAAAATTTTGTGTATATTTGTACGTGCATCACGCAAAAACTATTGCACAAAATAGTATACGGTTTTCATAGTACTGCAAATATAGACTTATATTTAAATCGGATGTCAATCAATGGCATTTATGTTTTTTAACCCAGCGACGCTAGGACGCGTCTATTAGTCTTAAATATTTTTATTTAAAAAATTTAACAATATAAACATGCAAGTTTTTAAATTATATTCTTATATTTCCTTAATACGTATAATTTAATCGATTAAGAAAACAGCTCAACTTTCGGCTGATTCTACAGTCTGCAGACGTAGTTAACTCAGCAAACTAAATAAACATGGCAATTTCTATTTATATTAAATTATCCCTTTGAAAGATAAAAAATGATGCTTACATCTTACCGCTACAGCAATATTGAAATGAATAGCACCTCAGACTAGAATAAACTCTTATACATTAACACCAATAATTTGCTTTATGATATTACTACAGGCCCGCCCCAGCTTCGCACGGGTTCTTTACTATAATATGCATATAAACCTTCTGTGAGAAATCACTCTGTTTATTAGTAAAAACCGCATTTAAATTTGTTGTGTAGTTAAAAGATCTAAGCGTACAGACTGCGGAAAGCAATATAGCATATTTGTTTTATACGTAGACAAGCGATCCGCCCCGGCTTCGCACGGGTGCAACGCTGATACTAAATATACTAAAGAAGTTTTATATATAACGTTCACAGCTTTTTTGTAATCAGACAATACAAATATCATAGGCACGCGCCGCGCAACCGCTATGACCCTGCAATTAAATCTGTAATATCTTCGTAAATATTCATTTAAATTACATGCTGTAAAGAGCTATATTGATCTATATAAAACGCACAATGTATTTAAGGTAACAAATTGGATTAGCATTAATGCTGTATTGTTTAATATCGCTTCGTAAATAAGCCATTATTTCTCATCCGACTTTTTTGAAGACCTTTTTAAGGCCAAAATCCGTTTCTTAGATTTAAAAATCTAAGTATACATAGAGACATACAGACAGACAGACAGACAGTGGGTAGCGGCTTTGTTTTATACTATGTAGTGATATGACTGAATACTATTATATATATGTCGAGGATTTTAAATGGTGTGAATGGAAATGGAAGGAGGAAGATGGAGAATATTGGGGAACACTAAAAGGGGGTGATGGTATTGAATGTAATATTGGGTAAACGCAACGTAGATACTGCTACTGAACCGATAAATGATCAAATATGATCTCTAACAATTACGAAAGAAACCTAAGCAGTGCCTTGGACTTGTGACCAAGGTGTAGGCTTAAGGAGCTCCTTTAAGTAATTACAACACTCGCCTCCACTGCTAGGCTATATCTTTAAACCCAAGGTTAAACGCACATAAACCTAACCTAACACAAGACGAGGTAATCACATTGTAAGATACTCAGTGACCTTGATCGGACAGCACTCCTAGCACTAACACAACACTGCACAACACTATCACTGTTCAGACACTAATTCACTTGAGAGACCGCGCACGACTAAGACTTCAGTCAGACTGTCGATGGCATATAAAGGGTCGAGGGTCGAGACTGTCAAAACAATGGAAGTGACTACTACCCTACTCCAACGCCATAGACACCGATAACGATTTGATTATTCGATAGTCTTTTACTATTCTCCGACATATATAATTATGTCTTTCGCGTTTTTTAAATTAGAAAAATAAAAAACCTATTTAGCATATTATTATATTATTATTCAGATCAAACTTTCTTAAATAGCGATAAGAATACTAATAAGAAACAAGCTTTACGTATTTATCAAATTATATATGCTGTTTATTTCGTAATTCGTTGTTACCTTTTACGCCTTCCTGTTTATATTCATACTCAGAATATATAATGTGTAACAACAAAATATTCAAATTCAAACAGATCATTTTTAAAAATCGCATATGTCGTTGACAATGTTACCAGAGAACAAAAAACTAAAAATTCTCTTGTGAAATAGTCGAACTGATTTCGATTTCTCACTTGTTTGTAACGTTTCCAAGGGTTTTTATCCAGAACCTACATGCATTGTTTTAGAGTTCCATTTCCAAAGTAAAAAAAAAACACTTATCGTATTAATTCCTGTTCACATGGGAAGCAAAACTTATGAGGTACTTCTCATTGATTTTGAATTATGATAAACTTAACATATAAACCTGAAAGCTATGGTTTAATTCTTTCAGGACAATAATAAGTAAATTAGTATAAGTATATTCTATAGCTACACCAGGATACTCTAATTCAACCACCTTCTCTTTCCAAGTCTGTGTTGTCTGGAGGAGTTGGCTACATAGCCATAACATCGCCCATTGTATATCACATTAAATCTATGCTGTGTATCCTTTATATCTCGCAGATTTTATGATAACAAAGGAGGTGATATTGAATTGACTATTGGGCAAACGAAACGTAAACATTGCTACTGAACTGATAAATAATAAAATATGATCTTTTACAATTGCGAGAGAAACCTAAGCAGTGCCTTGAACTTGTGACCAAGGTGAGACTTAAGGATATCCTTTATTCGATCGAGACACTCACTCGCTTCCATTGCTCAGGCTCTCTGTTTAAACCCAAGGTTAAACTTACATAAACCTAACCTAACACAAGACTTAGCAACTAAATTGCAAGGTACTCACGTGACTTTCACGTGGTACTGACGGACAGCACTCTCAGCACTAACACTGCACTGCACAACACTAACACTATTCAGAGACTACTTCACTCCTTGAGAGACCGCGCAAGAGAAAGACTACAGTCAGCATATAAAGGTTGGAGACTGTCAAAACGACTAAGTGACTACACGTTACTCAGACGCCATAGATGGCGATGACGATTCGATTATTCGATAATCGTTTACTATTGTCCGACATATATATTTCAGTTGCTTGTGACGTACAACAAAAATAGGTAAATAATATTTCTGAGAACTTAAAATCATCGAAATATATTTTAAAAAATTAAGGAGCTGTTGAATTATACCAGTCGTGTTTTTAATAAATATTCTTCAAAAGGCATATTTTCTTCGTAGAAACTTTGTAAGCTATTCAGTGTGATTGTGATCACAAATGCAGCGGGCAACGACCACCCAAATCTGATTTAACTGTGATTTGCGACCGCACACCGTCTTTCTGAATAACTAACTGAAATTTTTACGTTTTTAAACTAACTTGTTATTAAGTTTTTATTTTCTGTTTCTAGCAGTTTTTAGAAAATAATATTCAGTATGTTTCGGAACTTATCATTCAAGATAGTAGATAAAAATAAATACCCTGGTACAAAAAGCCAATAATAATTTATTAAAGCATATAAAATTTCACAGAATATTCTTTAGCTATTTCTACTTTACCCGTCCGGGGTTAGAATACTATTCCCCTCTGCCGCTGGAAGAGCATCTCGTAAGAGCCGAGTAACCCAACACCCCTTAGCGGTAGGGGATCTGTTCCTCGACTGGCTTGCGACAACCAGCACGCGAATCCGCCAAGTATCATGGACGCGTTCCGGTCGAGGCGCATGTAACCCCGCAACGAGCACGAATGCTGCGAATATAGTAGACTTTGAGCTCTTACTGAGGGTCCGCTGAAACCGCAGCATTATTTCTTTCCCCACTCTATCTTTGGGGATGCAACGCATCAACAAAACAAGAAGGTATCTCTTGTTTTGCCGATGTCCATATGCGATGGTGGACCACTTGCTCGTGCAACTTATCTAACATTAAAAATAATAATAATAATCTCCGCACTATTGGATTTAAAAAAAAGTAATGTTATAATGTTATGAGCAACCCTTAAAAAATTTACGAGTCCGCAATTAGGCCGTCCGCCATATTAAATTTAGAACAATGTTTATACTACCAATCTAAACTTTTACGCAAAATTTTATCTCAATCGGTCGAGGATGACTGAACATACATACAACTAACATTATAAGTTAAATGAAGTGTAAGCGTTATTAAATTAATAAAAGGGAGGTTTTAAATATTAGCTTGGCAACACAGGCCTATGACTAATTTCAGAAGGTTTAGTTGTACTCGGAATTCGTGTGATTTTTAAGTGTTGTGTATTAAGAGATATTTTGCTGAAGAAGTGTTAAATATTATGCGTAATGCGTTGTAAACACTGCTCGGCTTCCATCTAGACTATATCATTGTCTTTTGTTCAGCAGTTAAACTTCCGTGTAGCTTAAAACCTTGTAAAAACAGTTACGGTTTGTATAAAGTTACAGTTCAAAAAAATGCATATAAAATCTGAGTGAAGCTGGGAAAAGTCGGATAGTTGTTATTACTTCTTTTATTAAGGCAATGACACGACAGTATAAAATTTTTGTCGTATAATCTGTTAGCATTCCAAATACAAAAGTCCCCCTTTGTAGACGACATCTTGTAAAGTTATTTGTCGTGTGTCGGCACGACGTTGAGTAAGTAGGCAAACATTAAGACCGCGATTTTAAAGCGTGTAAAGTATATATAAAAGCAAATGAACCACTTAAAACATAAAATATGTATTTAATTTAATATTCTTAAATAAATTCTTAAACATTGAACAATATATTTTATTATTAAAACTAACGTGGTAATTAATCATTTTTAAAACTATGCCAAACGGCAACACTCACGTATTATTATGGTAACTTGGTACTACAGTTTCGATCGCATTCGGCGATCTTCTTCAACTTGCTTCGTTGAGGTATATCGAATGCGCACTCTTGTTTACCTACTCACTCGTATTCTCTTTCCCTTACTCGTTCATTCATTCTTACATTAACTTATTCTCGTTAATTTAGGTCCCGAATTTCCTGCAACCTAGCTTGTCCTAGCTGATCCGTTCTCACTTTGCTGTGGTATATTACGATAAAAACAAATTTTATCAATATCAGTTCAACATTTTTCTTATACCTGTACACCTACAACTACTTAACGGTTCTTCACAAATTTATTTTGTATTTATATAGATAATGAGTAAGTATATCCCTGATTTGCCGTAGACATCGTCACACTCACTCGGTATCCATATTAAAGTATTTAAAAAAAATTCTGTACATTTTATTTGTATTATAAGATTAAATATAAATAAGAACACCGTTTATAACCTATTTAGAAATACCTTATACAAACGGTGAACGAATAAGATAATCTTATGAGTCTGAATAGCTCGACAGGTGTTTTTAATTCAAAAGCCGCTTAACAGTCTTTGAATTGTGTATTTACTTCAACAAAGAAGATAGTAGATTATTCTTTTATCACATTTCAACACGTTATTCTATATACAGGTGTTTTATTTGTTACTCTTACAAAGCATGTGTACTAAGACTCTCCTTTGGCACGAGAACTTTTCTACGCTTTGTATACTTATCAGAGGCTTAGACTGGATTTGAATACTATACAAACTTATCTAAAAAACACTGCCAAAAAATACGGTATAAATGATCTGCCAACTTATATATTATATTCTTAGCATGCTTAATAGATTTTAGTATTTTTCTCCTTTTTATAATAAAACCATCCATGAAAGTGAATCGTTCATTCATTAATTCTCTTACACACGTTACCACATTTGTCATTTAGTTCTGCCAAGAGGAAAAGCGCAAGAACACTACCTTTTCTCGAATGGCTTCATTGTTTTTTTGAACCCAAATAAATAAGGATATTTTATACCAGGTCAACGTAATTCAGGATGCTATCAGTAATAGACTTAAGCACATAAAGTTGCAATTGCATATTTCTTATACTTTAGTTTTTATTGATAAAAAAAACCGATTTCTTCACTGATACTGATGGTCATCAAATTTCTTAGAGTTATTTCTGAAGTACTAGAAAGCTGAAATTTTGTATGTAAGCTAGTAATATTACAAATCTATTATATAGTTCAATTTATTGCTGTTCATTACTTTTCTGTTATACAATAGTTTTGTAGAAACGAAAAAGCCAAGCCACATATATTGACTAGAGTTTGTGAAGTTAGGGCTTGTAAAGGTAGAGCGTGTAGAGTTAGAAGATTAGCTCTATATGAGATCTGATAGCGTTTTGTCAGTTTTTGATAGTGTTTTTTTTTATCTTAAGCAGAAAAGTCCTAATATGACCTCTAACGTACAAAATGACATGGATAAAAAGGAGAGAAACTCAGAAGGACTTTGAAAATTTTCCAATTTTTCGTTTTCATTAAATCTGGTTTAGATTATTATAAATATTTGGAACAAAAATATAAAAAGTTCTTGGCAACCCAAATAATGCAAGTTATTTTGTGTAAATTCGGGACATTTACTGCTAATATCTTTCACAACAAAACCCGTAACGATTTATGTAATTAAATTTGTGACGATCCATGAAAAGTAATGTTCAGTCATAATCCCAGATCAAGAATTAAGAGCTTTTGTTTTAGTCAGCGGACCGGAATAATAATTGAGTTGATGCTACCATCCCGGCAAATGACTTGATGGGCTAGGGAGAGATACACACTTGTATTACATGCTTACTACTAGTTAGAAATAACAGATGTATATAATTTAAATAATTACTTTATCGCTATATCTTATATTTTATTTTTTAATATAATTATATATCACTAACTATCAAAGACTCAAACGGTCAAACAGCTCGTCATGCACTTCATCCCCAAATCATCCTCAAATATTATAATATTTGAGTACTTAAGAATCAAGTTAGGAATCTAGAAAGATTGTCTCGTATTTTCGATAGGCTTATATTGAAAATATCGCTACTAAAAAAATATAATTATGTACGTAGCAATTTTGATCATATTATGATTTAGTGGAGTAGATATTATGTTATCATAGTGAAAATAGGAGTTGGTAAAGTAAATATAAAAGATGCGTTGAATCTATAAAATATATAAAATATTTATAAACTACTTTAATGGTAAAGTTAGATCAATACTGTTAAGTGTTACTATGCAGTATAGCTCACATATGATTTAATAATATTTAAATCATATGTGAGCTATACTGCATAGTAACAAGGTCTAGCTAAAGATAAAAATAACTAAAGATAAAACTTATTCGTATATTTCAAACATATTGTAAAGCAAAGTACTGAATAGACAACTCTATTCAACAATTGCAATAAAAGAAAAATGCTTATCGCACAATTGCCAGTAGATATCAGGCCTTCAATTTGGAAGACATGCGTCTAAAACACACTTATCTATTCTACTTTGAAACTTCTAAGTTAAAATGAAGCGTAAAAATGTTTTGTACTGAAACATTCAATAAATAATGCAGAAAATCAAAAGGTTATCTACATGTCACAGACTATAAATCTTGTCCTCGCAACGCTGAAAACGTTACAGAAGTCCTAGAGGTGAAGAATAATGAGAAGTAGGAGGAGGCAGAGAGAGGATGATGGAAAGGAAGAAAGGGGAGACTCAGAGAAGAAGAAGGAAAAGAAGGATGGGAGTAGAGGATGATAAGAAGGAGTGCAGTATGACTAGAAATAGATTGGGATTGAAAAGGAGATAAAGGAGGAGGAGTAGAAAGAAAAAGAAGATGGGGTTTTATTGTTGATTTTTATCTTAAAAAATAAACATTAAAAAAACAAGTCTTTTCTCTTTATATCATGAAAAAAGTTATTATTAATTTTCCCTAAGTTATAGTTACCGTAATATAGGAGAGGCAGGAGGAGAAGCATGGGACAATATTTATCACTTTGGCTATCTATGATTAGAAAATATAAATTATGTGAAGTGATTAACTTATCATGCTGTATTGCCATATTATCAATTATACATACAAACTAGTCATTGTAAATAATAGCAAATTTATCACATTATCTATAATATACTATAATATATTATACATATAATAAAATATATTACTTATCGAATGTCTGTGTATAGAATATATTTAATAATACTGAATGAAGGTTCTTTATAACACCAATAAAAGTCAAAATAATAATTTTAATTTATTTTTTGTTTCCTTTTAATTGGATGTTAAAGAAAATATATTATCATTTAAAGATATTTTACCCCAGTGGAGCTATGTTTGAGAAGATCCAGGATAGAGAACGTTAAATAGATGTTTATCTTCCAAGGTGGTAGTGGCTGAACTGACTTGTCAAAAGAATATGAACTATTACGAGTTTTTTAAATGATGAATTAATGTTTTTAACTCGCAGTATTTTTGCGTCAAGCATTTAGTATTTTTATGACTTTGATTAATTAACTCTATAACGAAAATAAATATAATCGTTCAAGATTTGATCGCCGTGATGCAAAACTTTCCAGATGGCTGCTTATTGTTCACCGTAACAAGAAAAATACAAAACAACGAAAATTAATTGACGCCTAGATGCTTAGCAGAGCACACGAAGTTAATCAATAAATCTTTTATTATTAACAAGCCGACCCGCCATCGCTTCGCTGAGGTGTATGTAAAACGTTCACTACTACCCTCACTCACTTATTCATACTACGAATATACTATTTCCCCACTATTTCCGTTAAATTTATAATTAATCTATTATGCGAGTATGTCACTGATTTGCAGTAGACATCACCATCTCACTGACTATCTTCTATCTCACTCACTTTTTCTTTTATAGAAACATTGTGCTGACAATAACTAAGACAACAAAAAATGAATTATCAGATTTGGTTAATTCGTTTTGAAGTTATGCGCTTACATACATAGAGGCGATCCAATTATATTTATATATATAGATTTACTAAGAAAATGTTTTATGATATAAAATCATCTATATAAATAAATACAAACAAAATCTTTGTGTGTTTGTATTTGCCCTAAGGGTTTATAAATGCTGAACTGATAAAAATTTTATCTTTATCCTAATACTATCCAAACAATCCTCGCTTCGCTGAGGGTATTATAATTGTTCACTCACTCACCCAGATATACGGTTTTGTTTGTGGCAGCGTTCGTAAGAAATGATTTCTTTCGACCGTTTTTTCTCCGATTTACTTTGCAAATCTGACTACCATGAAAAAGTTATTTCATTTTTAGGGTTAATATATTATCTAATATGACACATAATATTAGTATAGATATCTCACCGAAGCGAGGTCGGGTCAGAAAGTAGTACATTAATCTATACATACATATATTAATATAAGGGGCTATTATAACATCAATAGAAGCCATAAAAATCATTTTAAATTTATACATGTCAAACATACAATGTCTGTACACGTATTATGTAAAAACTACTGCACCTAATTGGATATAGTTTACAGTATTGCTACAAGTATTATCTAATATATTAAAGGATTTCCTTCATTTAAATAGGATGTCAGGAAAAAAGTCTTCATCATTTTAAAATATTTTATTGAAAATATGGCAAGTCGTCTTGTAACTTCTATATTTTTTGAAAATAGTTACTTTCATTCAATTTTTTATTTAACACATATGTAATTTTAAATGTATTTTGTAGTAGAGGAATACTTAAACAGATTTAAGTCACAACAAGTCTCCGTTTTCCGACGACCTCTGAATTTTATATGTTTATATAAAATTCATCTAACCTCCGGGTGAAAAAATACTTTGAATTAATTCTAGCTTGAAAAGAGCATCAAACCCACAAACATGAGTGTTAGCTCTAAAAGAATATTCCTAGCATTTTGACTGTTTTACAATTATTTCAATGTAATTAAGTAAATGAATAAGTTTCCCGCAAGGAATACTTGTTTACTCGCCTCCATTGAATTACTGCGTCTTGTATTTCAGATTTAATCAAGAATGATAGCATGATTAACACCATCCTTAGTCTTTGTGGGTTAAAGAGAACCCTGATGGTCTTGTTTCAATCCTATTAGGTACGTCTTTGAAGTTTCTGACAAGAAATCCTCGTATAAAGAATGTTTTGTGATATCTTTATGCTTTTAAACCCGAGTCTTGTGAATAACTGCAGCTTGTAAACATAAATATGTCGGGAACAACTAATAGTCAAATCGTTATGCCATTTGTGGCGCTAGTAGAAAATTAATAATCACTTCCGTCGCATCACACATATGTTAGGTTAGCCCTGTGTTAGGTTAAACAGAGAAACTAAGCAGTGGAGGTGAGTGTCTCGATCGAATAAAGGATATCCTTAAGCCTACACCTTGATCACAAATCCAAGGCACTGCTTAGGTTCCTGTTATAATAGTAAGGGACAGTAATGTTTAGTTATATCCTGACCGTATAGCTTTTGAAATAGGCCATCCATTCCATTCCTTCTTTTAATTGTTGCCGAAAATATTTTAGACAAATGAAATATTTACTTATTTTATATACCAGCATCGTTCAAATCAATCGATAATTGTTGAGTTAAGTTTCGCTTGAACAACACTGGTAATAAATATTTATTGGTGAGAATAAAGTTTGATTATTTATTTCATACAGTAAATACTGAGTAATGTTACGGAAATGTAAAGGATCTCCTTTACATTTCCGTAACATGCGCATTAGCACTTTAAAAGATAGATATTACATGTATAGATAAAACTGTACTATAGTAGTACTTATATATACATTTATATATTTCTTACACATAAAAATTGATTTACCTCTATTTTTTTTTCGTTAAAACTCGAGACCGGCTGAATCGATTTGGCTGGTTCTGGTTTTGAAATATTTGTAATTGTCCGAAGGTTTAAAATGCTAAAATGATTTTGATAAAGCTTTTACTTAAAGCAAGAAAGGATCAGCTAGTAATTAATAATATTTTTTTAAAATTTATTCAATAGTACACACCGTATAATATAATTTTTCAAACAACTTTTAGAGGTGGTTAAAGAATTGTTTGTGTTTTCCAATTTTATTTAACACGTGAAACAGAATTGCGCATTTTGTGCCTTGGGTCTACCTTCAGGGAGTTGCAACTATGAAACGAAGGAGCGACTTTGAAAGACAGCCTCTTTGTGAATACTCTTCACGCACGACGGTTACAAGTTATGTTGGGAAGGAAGCTTTTTAACTATTACAACTTGAATATTTGATTCTTCTAACCTTTGTATAAAACTACCATTGCATAAAGTTCAATATTTAATATGAAAGCACCTCAAACACAGTGATCTGTGACCTCAAATAACAAATCTATCTATCCATCAACTTTACGTATTCAATAGAAATTGTAATCTTTGATGTATGAATTCTATGAACAAAAAAAACTTATCTATATATATTTTCGTTACTATATATAAAAAAAATCTATTTTATCTTATCCTACACGCATTTGGATGTATCTTATAAGTAAATATTGTATAAAGAAGCGCAAGGAGCGCAGTTTCGAGTCATTGACGAACTTTTGACACGTCAATATTTGTCAGTCAGTCATTTTGTCTGATGCACCAGTTCGGAAAGCTGTCTCCTAATAAGAACTTGCAAGAAACATAAGTCACAAACCTCAGACACTGCTCAAGTTTCTGTCCAGAATGCATGCTTATTCGTGTTATTGTTCAAATTTATTAATAAGTATATTACAAATTTGGTAAGAAGTAATGAATTCCTCTTTCTGTATTTCTGCATCTAAAATAATTTTTTATCCAAAAAGTCTAGATCGTCTTCACAATTCTATTTTGAGCATTATTAGGTAACTTTATTTTTAGTTTAAGATAAAACTATTTCAATAGAAAAAGATATGAATGCATATTGTTGAACAAACATTTCAAAAACACATACAGTTTAGTTATTGAAGGATTTTCAATTGTACATACTCACTCGATCCTTTTGTAAATCGCAATTCTCAAAGTAAACGTTCTTATAATATGAAAGCATCGGAAATGTACTTGACAAGGATTGCGTAAACTTATGTTATATTTTGCGCTAAAATTTTTCTCGATATATTCGTTAAAATATTTCAATTTTCAAGGAATTTCGTCTAATTGAAATCAAGGAGTTGAAGCACATTTTTGATATTGTTTGAATGTTGGGTCTCTTCTTTGATCTGTTTATACTTTATTGCTAATTCAGTAGGATTACAGAGATTGGACATTATTCAAATATAATATTTGAAATACAAAATATCTATTGTCATTTTGTATTTAAACACTTTTGTTGTTAAATACAAAATTAATAACTATTTTGAATTTTGTATTAAAAATAAAGAAAATCAAAAAGTATTTGCATTTAGTATTTGAATACTTTTTATAAACTATTTTGCACATCTCTGTAGGATTACTAGGAGTTATATACACTTAAGTTCTATCAGAAAATTCCGTGTTTAATTTCATATTTCTATTTCCAGGAATTCCTATCTTAGATACAAATCGCAACAAAGCATAAATTCGTCAAAATATTTTTATTTTTAGCCTAATATTAATTTGATGTCACACAGACTTACTTATGGTACGGATATTTAATTGCTTATTAAATATCAATTGCTCTAATGGTAAAGGAAAACATCGTGAGGAAACCTGCACTCCTGAGAGTTCCTTTAAGTTCCCTGTCGGTGTGTGAAGTCTGCCAACCCGCACTGAGCCACCGTGGTCGACTATGGCCTAACACCCTCCTCATTCTGAGTAGGAGATCCGACTGCTGAAGTGGACCATCCACGGATTATGATGATGAACGGTGCTTAAGTAAAGGTAACAAGTCAGTTTCCCTGTCTAGACTGAAATATGCTTTTGTTAGTGTTTGTATTAATGTCGGCGCATTCCTTCTATCACTATAATAAGTATTATAAGCTTATAATCATCAGTAAAACGTTATAACTTACTAAAGTTAAGCTTTAGTAATGGATCCAACGCAAGTAGTAGATACTTAATACAGCATCTTTAATGTGTTTGGATTATGCTGTATGTACTATACTAGAAGTTAAGAACTTTGTCCCTTTAAACAAATTATGAGGTACCTCATTAATCGTAACATTTATATCCCTAAAAATATTTTTTTTTATAGCTTTAATTTTGTTTGTTTGTTTCCAGTAAAAATTATATCTTCATAGAGCAGCTACGGTATAAGAGACGGTAGACTGCATTGAAAAGTTTCCCCTAATGCAAAAGTAGGAAATTCTTGTTGCTCAAACTGGAAGTGACTGAACGAAGAACACAACAATGCCTTTACGTCTTATTGACAAGTTAAGATTGAACAAAAGTTGTACGATCACACGCATTCGTTGCTAACATATTGAAATTCGATGTATTTTCTGTCTGTGGCAGATAAGTTAAAGCTTTGAAAACAAAATGAAAACAACGAAGATTCTTATATCTATATTTATTAATTTTAAATTCTAGTTAACGCTAATTACATGAGAAGAAACCTCTGATGCCATATAACTTGGTTTATTGAATTTCTATAATATCCAAGCAATTGATCGAAGCACCGAGTAAGGGGATCCTAATTATAAAGTTAATGAACTCAACTAAATGAAAAACACTTAGTTGAAACAAATTTATATCTAGAAACCTTACCTATAAAATCAGAACTGATCCAAACTACCGAGTAATGAGAACTTATTTTAAGAGTTAATCAATAATTGAATAAAATATAAGCCACGAAGGTTGGGTATCTTACCTAATTGTAATATTTAAAGTAATAAAGTAGTTTTAAAATAGTAATAGTAATAATTTTATTATTATGTATCGGAATTGCTTTTATATCCTTTTGGACCTACTCAAAATATTTTATTTCGGTTAAACCTCACTATATACATGTCGAAAGAGTTCGGAAAGCTGAGTCAAAATCACTGTAGTGAGGACTCATTCATTTTATTTTATCCTTTACAATGCATTTGCGTCGGCTTCCTGTGATTGCAATCACGAATACAGCGGTCAATGACCGCCCAAATCTGATTTTCCTCTGATTTGCGGCCGTACACCAACGTTCTTCACCGGCCACCGGAAACCACGTACAATAACATGCTAAAAGATTACTTACTTAGTTGTTTTGTTACTTAAATTAAGTCACAATTTGTTAGCAACACTTCAGTCTTTGGTTGTTGATAGTCCTTATAGATTTATAACAGCTGACCCGTCTTCACGTACGTAATACGTAAAAGTTGTATCAAAATTATTAGATCTTCCTTCTGCTTTTAATGGCAATACTGTCATACAACAGTCACAATGAAAGCTGTCATTACAAAACCTTCCTTGGATTTCTACAAATATTTCAAAACCAAAATTATCCAAATTAGTCCAGCCGTTCTTGAGTTTTTGCGAGAGACTAACAAAACTCAATTCATTTTTATATATCTCGGAGAAATATGAGAAGAAGAGTAAAGAAGAAGAAGGGGTATATAGAAAACAATAAGTGGGGGGGCGTGATAATAAACGTACTATTAGTTAGGTTGTAACTATTTCGAGCTAACTCTATAAAATATTTACATAGAATACATAAAAATATAAATAAACAACGCAAGAGGAAGACGGCAAGTCAATAACGGTTAATAAATCATTTATAAAATATTTAATTAGGCATGTGATCATCTAGTTAGGACCCTTAATACGTTGTGTAAATAATAACCATCAAAGTTCTTTTAGAGTATCAGAGGCATGAGTTCAATAGGTCATCGAAGAAGATAAATTAAACTAAATAAAGATCGATTTGCATTTTATTAAATTAATGTAATAACGATGTTGTGATGACGCATAGATGTATAATAATTTTATAAATAATGACATCAGAAGGATGTTAGTGATAAAGAAGATAGCTGAAAGAGTCTCTCCCTTCCTCTTATAATATTAAAATATAAAAGAGAAAAGGGGTCGGCAGCCCCACACCCGCCACCAACAATGGGTTCCAACCAAATCGTTAACCCTCCAGGATAAAAGGTGGGAGCTATTTATAGTGCGCCTACACTTTTGATGCTACATTAGCAAGGACCGAAGTCCGGGTAATACAGTCAAGACTGCAGTGTTGAAAGCCGAAGCCTTAGTAAATCAGCCGAAACTGTAATAATAAAAAGGCGTGAGCCTTGTGATGGAAATGAATCCATTAAAACAGCAAAGCTGCAAGGTGTCCGAAGACAAAGGGACAACCCCTGGTTATAAATAAAGTGATAAATAAATCACTGGTTCAAACATCATGCACATATTCATATTCACATAAATGTGTTATCGTTGCCACCGGAGTGGATATCGTTGCAGCCGTAGCTGATAATCGTTGCAGCCGGAGCTGATAATCGTTGCAGCCGGAGCTGATATAAATATGTGTTATGGTCCACCTTAGTGGAATATGAAATATGATATATGTACAACTCGCTTACAAAAAACAACACTCCCATCGAGCATATGAGTCAAACAAAGAGACGTAATACGCCAGATCATTATTTTACGTGGCAAGCCACGGAAATAAAGAGACAAAGTAGGCCACACTGTCCTATATGCTAGTAAACATCCCATAAGGATAATTCACCAGACGCCCTAGCGCTATGACATGCTACAATGTCTATTTAAAAGCACTAAGCTAAGGGGCAGTCCTGACAAGGACTATTGATGCCACTCACAATGTCCATAAACAAAGTCCACGGACAATGTTCGTGGTTGTACCCAGCATCGTTAGAACGTACCACTTCGGCTTACAGCCTCCGCACCGCTCAGCAACTGGATACGATGGTGTGATAGATACAACGATATCAACTGAGACGCCAGGACGTTGAAGTATCAAATCACAGTGAGAGTCACAAACAACATCGTCTGAGCCACGAGAGACCTCGGAGTATCAAATCATAGAGTGATAGACACAGCAATATCAAACTGGACATCAGGACGTTGAAGTAACAAATCACAGTAATAGACACAAACAACATCGTCTGAGTCATCAGAGACCTCGGAGTATCAAATCACAGAGCGATAGACACAGCGATATCAACTAGGACATCAGGACGTTGAAGTATCAAATCATAGAGTGATAGACACAAACAACATCGTCTGATTCACCAAAGACCTCGGAGTATCAAATCACAAAATATTCAAGACAACTTGTCATGGGGGTAGTCTGCCAGTAGCTGATGTAGCCACAAAGCCTACAAACCAGTCCACAGCGCATCGTCAAGAATTAAGCATATCCGGCACCGTACACAAGAATTCTCAAAGTAGAACTTAATCACACTAAGAGGCATCTCGCGTCCGTACCACCAAGATACGTAAGGGTCCAGCAACAGACAGATGGACTTCTCAAAGACAATCAAAATCATCTAAGAGTCACCTTCCGTCCATGCCAAAGCTCGTTCGAAATATGGCGGTCCTGCAAGACTATTCTCGCAGAACACACATAAGATGTGGTTACGATGTTATGGTGATGCATGTGTTTAGATCAGCCTCCCGTGAGGGGGCTCCCGTGGTGAGCTACCCGTGAGGGGACGGGTTAGAATACAGTTCTGCCGCTGGGAAAGCATCTCGTAAAAGGCGAGTAACCCAGCCCCCTGTCTGGTGGTAGGGGATCCCATCCCCGACTGGCTCGCAACCACTATCATGTGAATCCGACCGCCAAGTGTCTTCGACGCGTTCCGGTTGCTACGCATGTAAGCCAGTAGTTCCCCCTCCCCCCTTTCCCAATCCCTTTGAATGTGGTCATTTCTGCAGCCCCTGGTCCGACATCGGACCGATTCCTGAGAGGTTGAGCGTTTGGCGTTGGCGTGGGGTCCAGGGAGACCCGATGAAACGGTTCACCGCTGGCCGCCCGATGGTTCGTAGGGGACTCGAACCCAGGATCATCCCAACTTGGGAAGCTGTCCCGCCGCCATTGTTAAAAGCCTGTCGCTGGATCGCCGTGCTGGAATGGAAAACCGGTGTGGAACGCGGCGATCGATTAACAGGTCGGATCGGGGGCCCTTCCGTCCCCCGCGCCAGCGACAAACTAAACTCGGTCTCCGGAATTGGATTCACCGAAGTGCTTCTTGCCCAAGGGACTGCAGTGACAGCCCCAATCTTTTCCGTTTTATCCCCTGCCTGTATATTTCTACAATTTTTACCTCACTTAATGGTTGGCCGAACAAAAAAAAAGAAGTTAGGCACAGCGGCTCCCTCTTCCACATTCAGTGTGGACTTTTGTAATATAAGAGGATTGCATTCGAATTTAAATGCCGTGCATCACCACCTCGAAACGGCAAAGCCAGCCCTACTTTTTTTAACAGAGACGAAGATATCGATTCCTGATGACACATCATACCTAAATTACCCAGGGTACACTTTGGAACAGGCGTTCATCCCTCAAGCCGGAGTTTGTGTGTATGTTAGAGACGATATCTGTTGTCAAAGACTCGGCAACCTCGAAGTTAGAGACCTGTCAGTTCTGTGGGCGCGCGTTAACTATGGCGATATCACGCGGATTTACGCGTGTCTTTACAGGTCTCATACCGGTAACACTGAAGTCGACCGTCTTTTTGGGCACGTTCAGGAGGTTACAGATTTCGTGCTTCAGCGCTATCCCAGCGCGGAGGTTGTGGTCCTTGGCGACTTTAATGCCCACCACAGTGAGTGGTTAGGATCACGAACCACAGACCACGCGGGGAGAGCTGCCTATAGTTTTGCTCTCGCCTATGGTTTCTCCCAACTTGTGTCAGGCGTAACCAGGATCCCTGATACGGAGAACCATACACCTTCTCTATTGGATCTTCTGCTGACTACCCACCCGGAGGGCTACCTAGTATCCGTCAATGCGCCTTTGGGTACATCTGACCATTACCTGGTACACTCCGAGGCCCCTGTAGTGCTGCATGGCCATTCCCGTCCATCTGGGACCCGCCGTGCATGGCACTACAAATCAGCAGATTGGGACGGATTGCGAGAGTTCTACGCTTCCTACCCATGGAGGCAGCTTTGTTTTACATCAGATGATCCATCGATCTGCGCTGACGCTGTTACGGACACTATTTTGCAAGGAATGGAATGTTTCATTCCAAGCAAGGTTGTCCGTACTGGCGGCGGTTCGCAACCTTGGTACGATTCATCTTGCGCAAGATTTTCGATCGCCAAGCAAGAATGCTATCGTGCCTGGGCTGTGGCACTTGCTGCGAAGGATCCGCATACAACCGATTTTAAAAAGCAATTCAATGCTGCCTCCAGATCCTACAAGAAGCATATCGCGAGAGCAAGGCTTAAGCTCATTCGAGGCATTGGTGAGAAGTTAATAAGCTTTCCTTCAGGAAGCCGTGCATTTTGGTCTCTCGCTAAAGCCGTCGAAGGGAACTTCTGTAAGCCCTCTTTACCACCTTTGCACGGTCTTGATGGTTCGCTGGCACACTCCGCGAAAGAGAAAGCTGATCTTCTGTGCACTCTTTTTGCGTCAAGTTCAAACCTTGATGATGGGGGAAAGGTACCGCCTACAATTCCTAGATGCGAATGCGTTTTGCAAAATGTGCGTTTCTCACAAAGCGCTGTGCATCGAGCGCTCCTTTCCCTAGACGTCAAGAAATCCAGCGGACCTGACGGAATCCCAGCTATTGTGCTTAAAACGTGTGCTCCCGAGTTGACTTCAACACTAACGCGCCTTTTTTCTCTGTCTTATACCACAGGAATAGTCCCAAGTTCTTGGAAAGTAGCCATCGTTCACCCTATTCCTAAGAAGGGTGACAGTACCAACCCATCCAATTACCGGCCTATTGCAATAACCTCTTTGCTCTCTAAGGTGATGGAGCGTGTAATTAATACACAGCTCCTCGGTAACCTTGAGGATAACTAGCTAATTAGCGACCGACAGTATGGCTTTCGTCATGGTCGCAGTGCTGGGGATCTTCTTGTGTACCTTACTCACCGATGGGCAAGTGCCATAGAGAGCAAAGGAGAAGCTATGGCTGTTAGCCTAGATATTGCTAAAGCTTTTGATCGGGTTTGGCACAAAGCTCTATTAGCGAAGCTACCTTCCTATGGACTACCCGAGGAATTATGCAGTTGGGTATCCAGCTTCCTTAGTGGACGAAGCATTAAAGTCGTTGTTGATGGTACATGCTCGTTCACTACGTCCATTAATGCTGGAGTACCCCAAGGCTCAGTGCACCTACACTATCGCCAACACTGTTTATTCTGCATATCAACGATATGCTGCAAACCAGCAGCTTTCAGTGCTATGCGGACGACAGTACTGGCGATGCTCTTTATACTGGCCGGGCAAATATTCCTCGCATTAAGGTAGAAGAAAGGAGAAAAAACCTGGTGTCTGAAATAGAGACCTCCCTGGAGCAGGTCTCTGAATGGGGAAGACATAATCTTGTCCAATTTAACCCTACGAAGACCCAGGTTTGCGCGTTTACCGCAAAAAAGACTCCCTTTATTATAGCGCCCAAATTCCAGAATATTCCCCTCAGCACCAGCAATAGTATTGGGATCCTTGGAGTCGATATATCGAACGAGGTCAAATTTCGGGGCCATTTGGAGAGCAAAGCCAAACTGGCTTCAAAAAAACTGGGCATATTAAACAGAGCGAGACAGTACTTCACTTCGGAACACCGGCTGTTGCTATACAAAGCCCAGGTTCGTCCACATATGGAGTACTGTTCGCATCTTTGGGCTGGCGCCCCTAAGTACCAGTTGCTCCCTCTTGACTCCATCCAACGACGAGCTGTTCGTATTATCGACGATCCCATACTCACAGACGGTTTAGACGAACTTAGCCTCCGGAGAGACGTTGGATCTCTGTGTGTTCTCTACCGTCTCTACAATGGGGAATGTTCACAGGAACTATTTGAATTAGTGCCCCAGACTCTTTTCCGCCATCGCACTCTCCGCCGCTGGGACAAATTTCATCCACACCACTTGGATGCTTGGCATACCAGCAATGGTTTTCCCAGAGCGCTTTAATATGGGAGTCTTCAATCGCCGAGTATACAGGTTCCTCAGAAAGTAGGGTTGGCAACGCATCCGCAATCCTCAGTGTATTGCAGATGACAATGGGCGACGGTGACCACTTAACATCAGGTGGGCCTTCTGCTCGTTTGCCCCCATATACTATAAAAAAAAAAAAAAAATAAGATATTATAATTAAAACATGTTTATATTCATTATTTAAGAGGTTCATTATTATTACATGCATCGCCCTATACATGTTTTATATTGTTATAATTCTTTAGATGGTCACCCACAAACCATCTATGATAAATACTTTTTATGACCTCTTATTATATCGGTATCATATGTAGTACATGTATGTGAGATGCCGTGCCGACGATCTCATGCCTACCTATATATGCTGGGCGATCGGTCAGACTATCGGCAGTTTCCATACTTTCCCCATACTAGCTAATACACGAACCGTTTGCATTATTTCTAATATATTTATTATTAAAAATTATGATCAATTATTATTTCTAATGTATTAAATGACGTTTTAAATATAAAATAAATTACTTTTTATGTATATTTGTACATATTATGTTATAATATTTATTAATTACTATTTTATTACCTCTTTATATTATTTATTATTATCTTAAATGTTGAATTTACTTTATGTAAAGTTTATAACCGTCACATGGTAAACGCAACGCAACCAAGGTGTAGGCCGATAAATATATTTATATTAATAATACTCCAATTGTTCGACAATATAATATCTGAACTGATACATCTGACGTAGTCTGACAAGTGAATTCAGACAGATAACATCGTTTACTTTATTAAAGTATTCGTATGTTTACTTAATTTCGAACAATACTTAGTTAAAATTATTATAACCTAATAAATATTTCATAAAATAATAAAATTTATATAATTATTATTTTGTGTGAAAAACTGTATATTAATTAAATTTTCTTTTATTCTTAATAATTAAGTTGCTTTAAGTAATACTGAGTTTGTGATACAATTTCTAAGTTAGCCGAGTAGATTACAATAACTATTAGCGATTACCGTTTAATTTTATACTGAATATAAATCTATTAAGGAATATAAAGGTAGTCTCATCAAATAGCTAATAAAATATTCCAATACTAGTGTATTTACTAGTGCATTTAATAGTTCTCCTGCAAAAACATTGAGAAGTTCCAGATAATTTATTTCAAAAAGACATAATTATTCCTTAAAGTCCTCTTATTAATAATTCATGATTCAAGTTCAATTAAAAAGAAATTGATGATGAAAATGTAATGGCAGAGCTTTAAATGATTTTGTTTATTCTATCTTACAAATTTTCTATCTGTACTTTGTGTTTATATTTAAAAATATTTTTAAAATATATTTTAATTCGAATAGAAGCCAAAATCAAATATACTAGATTTAATGTTTTTTAATGTTCCATACCTTAAAAAGAAAAAAGGAACCCTTATATGATAGAATCACTTCGTTGTGCGTCTGTCTCTCTTGCGGCTGTCGAAAATCAAACTTGTAAGTCCACGCATAAAAAGATTAGTCAGTTAATGTGGTCACATACAAAATTTTAGAGTTCTTCCAGATTAATTATGATATTAGAAACATGAAATTTACCATGGAGCTTAAAATTTCTTTCTACACCCCCTAGAAAATTTCCTTTTTTCGATTGTCACCCAAGACCCTTTTACATAAAAATCAAACTGCTAAGTCAATTTAATAAAAAGATACCGACGTTTTTGTCTCGTGTACAATACACTTAATCATAATTTTGATTTTCGTTAAGAATCAAAATGCCCAGACTTGGTCCTTTAACCTACAAACATGATTTTTAGCAGGAAGCAAGGTCGTATAGCACTAGTATGGGGAAAAATCCTAAAAACGGCAATTTGTTCTGACATTACGAAAAAAATTATCTTTTATATATTTAGGTTTTGACGCATTATTTAAAGAATACGTGAAGTTATCAAATTGAAGTTAATATTAAACATCTATAGTATCTTGAAGCTGTGAAAAATTAAAACTTCTAAGTGTAAGCAATTAATAGTATACAACATCGTCATGTTTAAAACATTAAAAAGTCGTTTTTTTTTAGATTTTAATAATATTCGATACAGATATAAAATATTTTACCGTTTTAACTCTGGTTAACGAGTTTAATTTTATGATATTGAAATTTAAAAATTTTAAATAAATTTATTCCTAGAAAATGTATGTAAAAAAAGGTAATATTCGTAAAATAAAAATTACATTAATTACTTTATTAAATTTATAATTTTTAGACAGGTCAATAAGGTTCAAAGAAAAACACCTCGTCCACATACCCAAATTTTCTAAGCCTTCTAGCTTACTGTTAATCAGGGTTTAAATCTGTACTGAAGACATATTCGACTGTTAGTAAAATCACAAACATCGACGTTTTTTTGTCGTATCATGTGAAATGAATCTAAAGCTATTTTAGCTAATATCCTAGCAATGACTGTCGACGACATGGAATGTTGTCAAATGACAACTTCTAAAATATTTTAATCGACTCCAAAAAAAGGAGGTTCTATATTTGACAATATATATTTGTTATTGATATATGTTCACCGACTTCAAAATTATTTTAATGAAATTATTTTTTACTTTTTATTTCATTTTACAGAGTTTGAAGTCGGTTAATTTTGCTTAGTTAAAAATAATTTATCATGTTTTCTTATATTATTTTTGTATGTAATGTGTCAATCGAAATGCATTACTAATGTCAGGAGTAAACGCCCCATAATACTACTTTTGATCGTATTTTGACCCACACACGTAAAACAAATAATAAATATTAAAATAAAATTTTATAGTGTTAGTTATTTAAATTGTAACAAACCCTCAATGCGTGAGTTCCACGCTCGCACTTGGCCGAATTATTTTTGCTTGTCTGACCGTATTGTAGTTCTATATCCAAACGAAAAAATTACTATACGAAATTTCTTGAAATATGAACGCTGGCCATACGGACTCTTTGTTGTATTTAAAAATAATTATGTTTTGTTATTAGAAAATAAAGATTTGTCACATCTTGTCTTTCACATATTATCCTGAATTAATTTATGCAAATAATATTTTACTATGTATTTCCATGAGGTTATGGGCCAGTAACGCATTCAAATTAATTTAGGGCTAGTTTCTAATAATTTGCAAATAAAAAGTGATTTGCTGGAATTTAAAAATTTTCCGCAATCCGACTTCGCCATTTTGTTTTGCAAATTTTTCTTTCAGCAATCTCAAAAATTTTTGTCATGACATCTAATTCGCATATGGCGCAGATCGAAAAATTGACCGGTCGTGATAACTATGCGACATGGAGTTTTGCTGTAAAGACATACTTAGAACATGAGGAACTGTGGAAGTGTGTTGAAAAAGATGAGAAAAACACTTTTACGCAAGGCGATGACACAAAAGCCAGGTCGAAGATAATATTGTTAGTGGATCCAATAAATTATATCCACATTCAAGATGCCAAAACAGCTGCAGAGGTATGGTGTAATTTGCGTAAGGCTTTTGATGACTCTGGCTTGACAAGGAAGGTAGGTCTGTTACGTGAATTAATTACTACAGATCTTGAAGGTTGCGGAAGCGTAGAAAACTACGTTAATAAGGTAATAACTTGTGCACACAAGCTTAGGAATATTGGGTTTATGGTTGATGATGAGTGGTTAGGTACGCTCCTACTGGCGGGACTACCTGAATCGTATAAACCCATGATAATGGCAATGGAAAGCTCAGGTGTGATCATAAGTACGGATTTAGCTAAAACAAAAATCCTTCAGGATGTTAGAGATGTAAATGACTCGGCAGCCTTTTACTCAAATTTTAATAAGAAGTTTTCTAGAAAGGGACCAAAATGCTATAAATGCAATAAATACGGCCATATTTTTAAATATTGTCATTCAAAGATAGATTCAAATCAAAGTTGTAATTCTAAAAATAAAAGATCTAATGATACTAATGAATCTAACGATAATTCCAGCTTTGTAGCATCATTTCCAGCTTCAATGGGTTTAAAAAAAAATTATTGGTACCTCGACTCAGGAGCCGCTATGCATATGACTAACAATAGAGAATGGCTGTATGATTTTTTTAATAGTAATATAAATTGCATTACTGTAGCAAATAACAAAACTTTACCTGTAAAGGGCTGTGGTAAGGTAAATATACAAAGTTATGATGGTAATAAGTTGATTGGTACAATACAAGTAAAAAATGTATTGTATGTGCCTGACCTTGCTGCTAATTTATTATCGATACATCAAATTACTAAAAATAATTGTAGAGTACAATTTGATGAAAAAAGCTGTAGAATATATAAAGATACAGAGTTAGTTATGATAGGATACATGGAAAATCATTTATATGTAATAAATAATGATAATACGTTAGTTATGTTATCGTCAGCTAATTTATGGCATCAAAGAATGGGACATTTAAATTATCAAAGTCTTTATAAATTAAATAATTCTGTTGAAGGAATAGAAACGAAAATTAATTTTGAGAATAATATGACATGTAATACTTGTCTACAAGGGAAGCAAACTAGACAACCGTTCACAAATATTGGAACAAGGGCTGCCGGTCTTCTAGAGTTAATACACTCAGATGTATGCGGTCCAATGGAACAAAAATCACTCGGTGGTGCTAGATATTATGTCACATTTATTGATGATTATTCAAGAAAGGTATTTGTTTATTTTATGCATTCGAAATATCAACTTCTTGACTATTTTAAGGAATTTAAGAGTTTTGTGGAAAACCAAATTGAATCTAAGATAAAAATATTACGGTCTGATAATGGTGGAGAATATGTGAATGAAGCATTTGATAAGTTTTGTAAGGAATCTGGTATCAAGCGACAGTTTACTATTCCATACACTCCGGAGCAAAACGGATTGAGCGAACGCATGAATCGAACTTTAGTTGAACGTGCTAAATGTATGATTATTGACGCTGAATTACCGAAGACATTTTGGGCAGAAGCAGTTTCTACGGCTGCTTATATTATTAATCGTTCACCAACAAAATCTTTAAATTTTAAGACTCCTGAAGAGATATGGACAGGAGTTAAACCTAATTTGAAAAATATGAAAATATTTGGATGTAAAGCTATGATGCACGTTCCTAAACAGAAGCGTCTGAAATGGGATAGTAAGTCGAAGGAACTAATATTTGTTGGATATTGCAATGATTCTAAAGGATATAGATTATTTGATAAAAACGAGGGAAAAATAATCCGTAGTAGAGATGTTATATTTTTGGAAGAAACTATTAAAAAGAATTTAGTTTTGATGCCACTAAAAAGTGAGAAAGAGGAAAAAAAGAAAGAAAGCTTTGAAGAAAATGAAAGTGAATCTAGTTCATATAAAAGTACAAGTACTGTTATGCAGAATGATAGTGTTATACTCACAAGCGAGGATGAAAATGTTGATGAAGAGTTTATTCCCAAATCCAAAATTAGCCTGAGCTCATTGCCACCTGCCACTCATAATTTGAGACCAAGGAGGAATAAAAAAGTAATACCTACCTACCTGTGTCAAAATATGTCAAAGTACACTGCAATGCTGAATGACCCTCAAACTTTAAAGCAAGCTTTAGACAGTGACAATGCAAAAGAGTGGTGTACTGCTATGGATTGTGAGTATAATTCATTAATCGAGAATAACACGTGGATTCTCACTGAGCTTCCACCTGACAAGAAGGCGATTCCGTGTAAATGGGTTTTTAAAACTAAAATTGATGTAAATGGGAATATTAGTAAGTATAAAGCAAGATTAGTAATCAAAGGATATGAACAGATATATGGTATCGATTTTACTGATGTTTATGCGCCTGTAGTACGGCTGACGTCAATTAGATTTTTGTTTGGAATAGCTGCTAAATATCAGCTACAAATTGAGCAACTTGATGCTATAACAGCTTTCTTACAAGGAGATATAGACGTAGAGATATACATGACACAACTACCAAAGTATGAAAATGGATTAAATCAAGTTTGCAAATTAAATAAATCTATATATGGATTAAAACAGGCAAGCAGAACATGGAATCAAAAATTAAATAACTATTTATTTGAAATAGGGTTAAAGAGATCACAATTAGATCCCTGTGTTTATTATGTTCAAGGAAGTAAAAATATGTTATTCCTCACAGTATATGTTGATGACATTTTAATATTTTATGATGATGTTAATTTTGCTAATGAACTTAAACAGAAACTCACTACGTATTTTAAAATGAAAGAATTAGGAAAAGCAAATTATTATATCGGTCTACGAATCACGTACGACGAAGAAGGAATTTGTATAGATCAAACGAAATACATAGAAAATGTATTAGGACGTTTTCAAATGGAAAATTGTAGACCCACAGGAACACCAATGGAACCAAATTTAAATTTTTCTGATTCTAGTAATTTAATGAGTGATATAGCCTATCAAGAAGCCATAGGTTGCTTACTATATATATCACAAGGTACCCGACCAGATATAAGTTTTGCTGTGAACACGCTTAGTCATTACAATAATAGTCCGACAGCAGAATGTTGGTCCGCTGTTAAGAGAGTTTTAAGATATCTACAAGGAACCAAGAGTTTACAAATACTATACAGATATAATGTAGATAAAGAAATCATAGGATACTGTGATTCTGACTGGGCATCCTGTATCAAAGATAGGAGATCCCGCACCGGATATATTTTTATGTTTCAGGATGCAGCCATATCTTGGAATTCTAAACGTCAGCAGACTATAGCGTTATCGACAACTGAGGCAGAATACATGGCGATATCCGCTGCGACGCAAGAAGCTCTATGGCTCAGACAATTGCATTATGAGCTGTTGCCTTCAAGCATTATAACCCCGACAACTTTATTCTGTGATAATCAGAGTGCTATTAATCTTACAGGTAATTCTGCATACCATGCTAGGAGCAAGCACATTGATATACGTCATCATTATATACGGGATAAAGTCAACTCTGGTGACATTTGCATTGAATACATTTCGACAAGCTTAATGTTAGCTGACTGCTTGACTAAAGCGTTGGCTAAACCGAAGCATCACGAGTTCTTACGTGCCATGGGCCTACGTTCAAGGGAGGATCTTGAAATATGAACGCTGGCCATACGGACTCTTTGTTGTATTTAAAAATAATTATGTTTTGTTATTAGAAAATAAAGATTTGTCACATCTTGTCTTTCACATATTATCCTGAATTAATTTATGCAAATAATATTTTACTATGTATTTCCATGAAAATTAGATACGATTTTCACTGCTTATACTGCTGCGAAAAATGATAATTATTAAACATCTTTTTCAAACGAAGCTGGGGCGTAGGGCTAGTTTAATATAACGATTGCATTTTCTTGTACATAATTTATCAAAAGGAAAATATTATGTAAAGTTATGATCCAGTTTATTTCTGGATACAAAATTAAAAAGAACCAAGTAACGATATCTGACGGTAATATTATCTGGAGTCTGAGTTGCTATGCCAACAAATGGTTTAATGGCTTCACCAGTAATTGAGAACATACAAATACAATTTCTATTTATGCGTAATCTATATCTATCACACTAATATTATATTATTAATTTGATGTTTAGATGTTTGTTACTAAACCCACTAAAACGGCTGAAAGTATTTTATTGAAATTTGGCAAAATAAAAATAGGATACTTTTTATTCCGGAAAAATATAGAGTTCCAAAAAATTTTCATACTATTAAATTAGCATTTAGTTAAAAAGTTATTTTTACAAAATAATATTTTTTATTAATACAGCAACAACTTTACTATTGAAAAATAGTGTACTATGATTAAAAACAAATCTTTATGAATCATTTATGAAACTTGTTCGACTAGTATTTCAATAGTTTTGTACTCCGTATAGTTTTCAACGAGTTTTCAGCCGTTCTCTTTGGCTCGATAATAATAGAATGTGGCTTCGTTGGAGTATTCAACCGCTACGAAGTTAATTTTATTATTTGTTACTGAATATGCTAATGGATATTTAGTATAAGTTATTTCCTATTTTCATTAAATTATAGTATATAATTAGCTTCAAAAGTTATGATTTTGAACTCACAATCAGCGTTAAAAAATGTCAGATATAAAGAGTTCCAATACGCAAAAAATTCCGTTTAAGTTAATTCAGGATCGTATTTATGAGAGCAATCCTATATAGAATTGTAGGTAATTTTACCATTTGCACCATTTCAGTGCATTTTTCAGAAAAAGACATTACATATACAAAAGATCAGTAGACAGTATAAAATATTCGACGCTTAGGATACGTAACAGCTATTAATGTTTTGTTATCGTTCCTGGCAATAAAGATTATTCCTCGTATCTTTCTCCAATTTTATTATTTTTGCAAATGTTTTTTAAACTCTTATGTGTCCTGTATTTTTGTATGTGTCGTATACTCGAAGGGAAAACGATTGGGCATCGAGAATATAAAGGGACAAGACAGTGGTAGGAATATCTTTCCACGGATATTATGGTAGCCGTAAAACCAACTAATAGAAACCGCTAGTCAATTATAGACTATCAGAAATCGTTGAGTGTTGCACTGACACGACGGAAGTGATATAAAATTTTCTTTATTAGGTATTAACATTATCTTGCACAAGTCTCTCGTACTACATAATCATTAATTATTTATATATTATTAATGATAGATATATGTATGTATATATATATATATGTCGGAGGTATGAGTTAGGTTTAGGTTAGGTTAGCCTTAGGTTAGGTTAGGTTAATGTTAGTCTAATCTTAGGTTTAGACGGTGAAACTAAGCAGTGGAGGTGAGTGTCTCGATCGAATAAAGGAATTCTGTAAGCCTACACCTTGGTCACAAGTCCAAGGCACTGCTTGGGTTCCTGTCATAATAGTTCTTGTCAGAATAGTACGTGATAGTAATGTTTAGTTATATCTTGATCGTGATGCGCCCGTATAGCTTTTGAGATAGGCCATCCATCTATATCCTTATTTTAGTTTCCGACATATATATAAATAGTTATATTTATTACCATAACATATATGTATGTATGTATTCATGTATGTATGTATGTATGTTAGTATTATTATATTTACGTTATTTTTTTTTTTGGTCTCTTGGTTTTGCACTAACGTCCCCCGCTTTATGACACTTTCTCTCACTTTTGCAGGTTGACTGGAAGAGATCTCTTCTAGAGATAAGTTCGCCTATGGCAACAAACTTTTTAACATCTTGTACTATATTTTTATTTTCCTGTGCAATAAAGAATATAATAATTATTTTACCCTAAAATATGCTTCCGACATACGTATATTTAAATTTATTAATAAATATTTGAAAGTTACAAATAAATTACATAATGTTAAATTAATTATGTTACGTGAACTCCAGACGGAAGCGATTAGCTAAAATTGATGTAATGAAATAAAATCGTGATATGAGATTAACTTAAGAAAATATATTATACTCCGGAAATTAATGTTTTAGAAAATGAGTACTTACCTTATGGTGAACGTTTCTTTCCTCACATTTTTAATTTGCTAAAGGGATGTATAGAAGCAATGCTGGCCCAGTGGTTGAGACTTCAAATCTTACTCGGAAGGTCACATACGCACATACCGACGACTTCTCTGAGTTATGTGTTATGGAGTAATTAAATATCACTTGCGTTAATGGTGAAGGAGAACATGGAGAGGAAAGCTGCACTTCTGAGAGTTCCTTAAAGTTCTCAAAGGTGTGAACTCTGCCAACCCGCACTAGAATGAACTCGCATGATTATTATAAAAGACTATGTTTCTACAGGAAACTAAGTATTCAATGTATTTTTACAGGTTATAAAGTATCTTTTCGTAATATTTAATTAAAATACGAAGTGTAATTTTTGTGAACAACTCCCTTTTATCCCACAATACCTTTACCTTTACGAAATAGAAAATAATCTCTGTTAAATTATAAGTCATTTATTTATTACGTACACGATATTCTTGACTTTTTAAAGAAAAAGTGAAATATCCTATAATTTAATCTTATTATATAATTTTCTATGGAAGCTCATCACCCTAACTTCTAATGGATAACTTGAAAAAACATAAGGGTAACAAAGGCAAGGCATAACAGTGATGGATAATAGTAAGACCGTGAACCTTTTATCATCGTGCTTTTATAAAAACAAAAAACGTTATTGTTATGCATTAAAAGTTTTAACAGTTTTTCTGTAAATGAAAACAAATTAAGTTTTGTTCCGTACTTTCAAATATTTAAATAAATAAAATAAGGTTATGCGATCAAAAATCGTTATATTTTTTGTTTAATTTTCTAATCGAAATATTTATCAATACTACTTTTTTAACGGCCTGACGTTTGTCGCCATATTCAAAACTACGAGTGATAGAGCACATGTGACAGTCCCATCGAAACATGTCCAATAAAATAAATACTAATTCAAAGAAATTAATCACATTTTCAATTGGAAGACCATTATAGAAGACCTGTACGCAAAGAACTCAACAAAAGGGGGTAAGCCCAGCGCACGTCCTCCAAAGAAGCCAAAAGTCACTGGAACCATTTCAATTTTCACCGTAAATTCTAGACATAATATTTTACTAATTACGTGCATCCCACTCTTGCTTCGCGTCCGATTTTTACGATAAAATATCAATCCATATCCTTAAATTCACACAGGAATAGTGAACCGCACTATCAATGAAAAAAAGAAAGAAGAAAAGAGAGAAGATACGAAAAAGAAGTAAAAAGAAGCAAGAAAAAGAGAAAGGGAAAAGAGAGAGATGGGAATAATGTGATTTATATCAGTGTAAGAATTTTTAAAATCGGCGCAGTACAAACAAAATGGCAATGTCCGATTAGTTAGACCAAACCCAAGAACAGGTTAAGAAGTCCTTTTCATTACCCGCAAACCTATATTTTGCTATGAATTAACTATATAAGAGTTATACTTGATATCAGAAGTGCGAAAGGGAACGTCAAACTTTCTAACTCCACTTATGATATTAACTATTAGCGGCCCGTCCCGGCTTCGCACGGGTGGATAACTTTTTTTAACATTTCGGCTTCCGCATTTCGTTGCATGCTCTATCACCGCGTTGCTTGCTGCGCTGCGTAGCGCACCACACCGGCCCGTCAGGGTGTATTTTTTGTTTATATTGATATTTTTATTTCGTAATATCTGTTGAATGGAATGCCCGATTTCAATAATTCAAAAAGTAATCGATAGGAATTTAAACAGTCTTGAATACAGAATATTTTTTTTGGATAAGAATTAATACAAAGGTATGGAAAACATGCTCTGATTTTGGTAGTAATTTCTATCAACTTTTAAAATGTAAAAAAGTAGTTATAGTGACATAACTACAATAGTTGGACATATGATCTCGCGGAGTTTTTTGTAGAGAGTTAATACGTTCTATAATATTGTAAAACTAATTTAGTACTATCATCAATACTATCTGCTGCGCATGCGATGAAAGATATTTTATGGCTAATTTTTTTTCCACCTTGGGTTGGTTTTAGTAAGAATTTCTGAGGATTTCGTATTTTTTTCTTGTAATAAATATAGCCTATGTTACTCAGGGATAATGTAGCTTTCTAACAGCAAAAGAATTTTTGAAATCGGTCCAGTAGTTTTTAAGTTTATTCGTTACATACAAAAATACAAATCTTTCCTCTTTATAATATTAGTATAGATAAAGTACACAGCAAAAATATGACTTTATTAATTTTAGTCCTCGTTTTATACCTATCTAGTCTGAGTAGATAAAAAGCTTCCGCTGCTTTGCAAGGCAGAGGAGATTCATCCATTGATTTTTATTGTTTTGTTCCTTTTTCTTGTTCGAGTTATCTGCGCGTCCGTCTGGAAAATTTTGGTGCTCACTATTGATCAATCACAATGACTCATGCTTCTATTATTTGAATAGATAAGAAGAATTCATAGATCATTCTTATTCAATTTTTCAATTGATTGATTTGGAGTTATGTCATTCTTTTTGCTACAGACAAATTGCAGTTAATTAAAACAAATAAGCATAGATAGTATGGTTTCCATCGTTAGAATATTTAAAGAATACCCTGTACGACAGATTCATTTTAAAAAATCATTAATAAACATTTCGTGTTGTAACTAAAATGTTTACTAAAATATTAAACAAGCGAAACAGAAAAAGTAATCATTTATTTAACCAATTTTTAATACGAGGTCACTATTAAGCATACTCGTTACTGTTGAGAAACACTTATTACAATGCTTTTAACCAGACACAACAGTGCCTGGAGTTTGTGACCCAGGAGAATGTTTAAGAATATCCTTGAAAAATCAAGAAATTTACCGTTTACTGCTTGTCCTAACTACCCTATATTAAAATTAAAATAAAAAAAAAATTAACGTGATCCACTATAAGAAAGATTTTCAAGAGGTTTCCAAAAGGAAGCGTGGGTTTGAACCCTACAGTACAATACAGTGTCCGGTACACTGTATTAATGTAGGGGGCCGGTATTTATCTAATTACTTCTAAAATAAAAGAGGAGCCCACATGTTCCTTGTACTTTACTTTCCAAAAATGAGGGAGATACAAAGTTTCCAGATCTATATTAATCATTTCCTACCAATAACCTACCTTTAATGTTTACTCTGCGAAAACACTTAACAGACTGCGACAGATATGTCGGGACAAACGTTATATATTGTTGAGACAGTGGGTATTCTTTAAACAAAACAAAAGGAACTACAAAATTATCAACAGTGTTGCTAAGTTACGTCACAGCATTTATTCTTTTTTCACTTGAGATGGTAGAATAAGTATCTTGTAAATTAAGTATGATATGGACACAAGTATTGTAACTAGTGAAATTATTTAAAAGGTCTTCTTTTATCTTTGTCACAAAAGAACGCTTTTTCCGGGAAATGTCCTGTATTTTATTTTCTTATATGTTTTCCCTTTCATGTTACTAGTTACTACTAAGATCCTTTTTACGCAGACCAATTTTATTTATTATGTAGCACTGTCTGTATAGATAGGATGTGAAAAAGTTTTAACGGAATTAACAGAGTATATATTGAATGAATATAAACAAAATAATCTCTTATTTAAAACTAGTTTTTTAATCAATTTACTCATATGTAAAACTTATTGTGAGTAAGGCCTTATAGGTTCTTTTATACTTTCACTTATAATTTATATTTATTGAATTACTTTTAAAAGTAAGGTTATATATATTAGTTATGTATATTTTGTTTTTTTTTTTTGTTTTTGTTATTATTTTTATATTAATAAGATATATAATTTTAGCCTAGTTTAAAAGTACAAATACAGATTTATCCTAAATCTGCCACCGTCTTGCCTATTTGATTAATCCTTTACAAAATGTAAAGGTTGGCTGTATATTCCATCTTTTTTTTTTGTACAATAAAGAGATTAAATAAATAAATAAATAAGGTTACAAATCATAGTTTATAACTTATTACATATTTATTTATATTATATAGTGACAGTTAGGTATATCAGATATATAGACAGATAGGTATATCACTTACAATGAGCCCCCTATGTAACCAATATAAAAATTAGTAAAATATAATATTAATTTTATATGTATTTTTTGTTAATATTTATCCACGGTCCACCGGTTTTGGATGTTCGGCCATAACTTATATACGTCGACTATGTAGTATATTAAGAATTTCTGATATAAATATTTAAATATATACATTTGGGGGTAGTAATATATGCAAATATAAACAATCTCGTGCACATCATATTAGTCGAATGAGAGCCGTGGGCCTAGAGCAACATGTTGGTGTCTGTAATATGAGATAGTGTATAATGAGCCTGTGCTATGTGCCAGATCAAGTGATATGGGATTGGAAGGGACCACCTAGAGTATGGATCATTTAATTTTGCACCTTGGACTTCAAAAATACAAAGAAACCATAAAATCAAATCTACACAGTTTTAAAACGATTCATTTAAACTTATTTCTATTAATAAAAATTATCTTGGTGTATCGAATAGATATCTGTCGGTTCCATGCAACCTGTTAGCGACATATTGAAGTAGGTCTCAAAGATAGTTTCTTATTTAAAAAGAAAGTGTAATGAACCATTTATGTGTTATCCAATGAAGCATCTTGTTTCGTTCTCACGCACTTTTACCTCCATCTTAACAAGTTCAGAGGAGCGTGGAAATCCTTTTCTAAACCCTTTTAAGATGGAAGGGAAAGAATAGCTATATAAAGCAAATTGACGTAGCTCATTACTAAATGGTCTGGTGAAATTATATATTTTGCTAAAAACAAGGCTTGTATAAAAAGTCTGTCTTCAGCAATTCTCGAAAGTTTTAGAGCTTTTAATCCGTATGAAATTTAAAAAAAACTTAACCTTCGTTAGAAAAAATATTAAACAATTCGTTTTATTTATAATACCTATATATCTATTTGAACCATAATCATTAATAATTTAGTTTTTTTTTTAGGTGAAATAACAAGCATGTAAACAAAGCTAGATATGGATGATATTTGAATATTCAAAAGTTTCACTATTTACAAAAAAATTGTGACGACTCAGAATTCGCGTACCAATAGAACCTGGCTTATCGGATTTCTATAAAACGCGACGTTTTCACTTTGTATCGTTACGCTGCGGTATGCGAGGTGTGTATCGTGTGCAGTACAACAAATCTCAATAAACGAAACTTTTTAAACTTGAAGTGAAAGGTATGTAATAACCAAACAATTGCTTCACATATTATCCAATAAAGGTAATTAATAGATACGACTTTATCAACAAAATCACACATTTAAACGGTTAACGTTCAAATTTAAATACAGTCCGTACGTGACGAGGTCAAAGAATATATATAAGGAATTTCAAAAATTGCAGGTCTCATCGTTACCTCCCACCGCGTGGGTCATAGTACACGTTTTTTTCTCGCGAGTTTTGTAAAGATTCTGATTGTTTCAATTATCTCCTCTACAGGTCATTTAATAAATCTACTTATATATATATATATATTATATATATGTCGGGGATTTTAAAACGATGTGAAAAGGAGATGGAAGGAGGAAGATGGGGAATATTGGGGAACACTAAAAGGGGGTGATGTTATTGAATGGAATATTGGGTAAACGCAACGTAGATACTTCTACTGAACTGATAAATAATCAAATATGATCTCTAACAATTACGAGAGAAACCTATGCAGTGCCTTGGACTTGTGACCAAGGTGTAGGCTTAAGGAATTCCTTTAAGTAATTACGACACTCACCTCCACTGCTCAGGTTCTCTGTTTTAACCCAAGGTTAATTTCACATAAACCTAACCGAACACAAGGCTAACCTAACCTAAGGCTAACCTAACCTAACATAAGACGAGGTAATTACATTGTAAGGTACTCACGTGACCTTGATCAGACAGCACTCCTAGCACTAACACAACACTGCACAACACTATCACTATTTAGACATTACTTCACTTCTTGAGAGACCGCGCACGACTAAGACTTCAGTTAGACTGTCGACCGCATATAAAGGGTCGAGGGTAGAGACTGTCATAACAACGGAAGTGACTACTACCCCACTCCAACGCCATAGACAACGATAACGATTCGATTAATCGATAATCTTTTACTATGCTCCGACATATATATATATATAATATATATATATATATATATATATATACTAGAGGGCTGCCCTCGCTTCGCTCCGGGTATTTAAAGCAATATCATAATTGATGTCCTTAAATTGTCACTCGGTAATTGTGTAGTTTTTAATTATTTGAAACATTAGAGAGAGTAAGAAAAAGTTATAAAAAGAAAAATAATAGAAACAAAATTAAAGAAAAGCGACAGATGATAAAAGAGGGAGGACAGAGCAGAACTAAAATTGAATGGGTAAAGGAGAGAGAGAAAGACAGAAATTATCGAAAGAAAGAAAGTGAAAATAGGCTAATCATTCTGAACAGATAAGAATAAAAATTAAAGTGAGAAAAAAGAGAGACAATGATAGTATTATAAGAGAAAGAGAGACGGAAATAACATTGACTTCTCTCAGTGACAGAATTTTTAAAATCGGATTAGTAACAACCAAATAGCCGAATTCTGTTAATTAAAAAATGTACATGGCAACACTAAATCGCCTTTGTCACTCACGAATAGTGTAGTTTTCTAACATTGAAAGAATTTTTGAAATCGGATTAGTATCAACAAAATGGCCATATTCTATTATTTAAAAAATGTACATGGCAACACTAAATCACCTTTGTCACTCACGAATAGTGTAATTTTCTAACAGTAAAAAAAATTTTAAATCGGATTTGTAGTTCCTCAGAAACTCTTCAATTTACAAAATGACCACCTTATGGCACTTAAATGGCCATATCTTTTTAATTAGAGTATTTATGGCAACACCACATAGCCTATGTTACCCGGAAAGGATGTAGCTTCCCATCCGTGAAAAAATTTTCAAAATCGGTTCAGTACTTTTCGAGCCTATTCGCAACAAACAAACAATCAAATCTTTCCTCTTTATATAATAGTATAGAAGTATAGATATATATTATCAAACACACCTTCTGGTTATGAAGAGTCTTAGCATTCAAAAAGCCTTGACCGCAACATTTCCGAGAGATGTACAGTCTCATCACTGACCGATCCGGGGGTGATGCATTCGTTATGTGGTAATCAATGTGCGAACGTTCCCGTCCCAGTCGTTTAGTTCTTTTTGGCATGACCCAACAATTGTATGCGCGCACATTGAAAGAAGACTTTTAAGATAGCGTTTTCGCACTGATTGTTTCATGTCAATCTCAATGATCGCTGAGACATACCCTGACGCCTCTGAAATACCCAAGTATTTGTAGGTTTCGTCAGCCGAGTATTTAAGGAAATTCCTCGATCCTCACTTTACTACTCAAAGTTCCAATTACATTATTTTTCCGGTAACATACTTATAAAAGATCTAAAAATGTCTAAAAAAATATATTTAGAATTTATTGAATGAAACCAATATAAAGTTAAAACTCGGAAATGATGTGCTACAAATAAAATAGGCTACCAACTAACAACACGACTACTGCTACGGCAAACCTACGTAAAGTGAAAAAGTTAAAAGCACTTCACTGTAAATATAAATGTTGCGAAATATTTTTATTTCAACTTTTAGTTTATTAAATAAATTCTCGTATATTATGAATACAGTTACCTTGTGAGCGAATAAAATTAAAACATTTAATTTGTTGTCGCTATTGCAGGCGCCAATTAAATTCAAACTCAAAATTGTTTATTTTGAATACATTTTTTACTTTTGACACGTGAAAAAACCTTAAATTATATTTACATTATAGTAATATATCAAGTGTTAAGGCATTGTATTAGTCTATCTATATCTGTCTATCTATATAATAAAATCTTAGATTTGCCGAGTTTGTGAACGCATCACATTACAACTGCTGAAACTATTTGAATAAAATTTAAAAAAAAATTGTTACGAGGATATTTTAGGTTGATTAACACATGGGCTGGTAAAAGTTTAAGTAAAAAAATTGTACACAAACATAATTTAACATATACACTTCTTCACGTACGTAGTCACGCGCGACTAGTTGTATAATTAAGCGTAATGGATAATATTATTCATTAGCTTTTGAACAGAATGTAAAATTTTATAAGACTAACAGATTAAAGAAGATTATTAATAGTTTAGGGAAAAAGATTCTTCGCATTATTAAAGAAAATTCAAAACATTTTTTAATATAGTTTATTTACATTTAACTAAAGTATGTGGGTACCATTTTGTTCGATTGCATTTTGCCATCTTGTAGGTAGGGACATGATCCCATTGCTATAGAAATTTTGAGGCTTCTGATCAAAAAACCGCGACAAGTAGTTTTGGCAGTCCTCTCGTGATGTAACCTGACACTGCCCAAATAATTCTGAAGAGACCGAAACAGGTGGAAATCTGAAGGTGCAAGATCAGGACTATACGGCGGATGCATTAACACCTCCCAGCCAAACTCTCTTAAATTTTGCTGAGTGGCCAAAGATGTGTGAGGTCTAGCGTTATAATGATGAAAAACCACAGCTCTTCTGTAGATTAATTCCGGCCACTTTCTCTCAACTTCTTGCTTTGATCTCATCAGTTGTTCGCAGTAGAGTTCAGAATCGATGGTCCTGCCATAATGTAACAGCTCATAATGAATAATGCCCTTCCAATCCCACCGCTCACACAACATCACCTTGTTGCGAGTTAACCCGGGTTTCGCCACAGTCTGTGAAGCCTGACCGGTCTTTGACTACGACCTTTTTCGCACGTTCTTGTCGTACGTGATCCACTTTTCATCACCAGTCATCAGCTTCTTCCAAAATGGTTCGGTTTCATTACGTCGTAATAAAGAATCACAAATGAGTACACGGTTCATTAGGTTTCTTTCAGTGAGCTCGTGAGGTACCCAAATATCGAGCTTTTTTGTGTACCCAGTTTTTTTTTCAAATGCGCCAACTGTTTTGTGGTCAATTCCCAATTCTTCAGCTACGTCGTAACTACTGATATGCCGATTTTGCTACACTTTTTCAAAAATGGCATCCATTATATCCGTAATAAGGCGACCAGAGCGAGGTGCATCTTTGACATCAAAATTTCCGAATTGAAAACGCTTAAACCAAATTTGTGCTACTCTCACAGACACTGCACTAGGTCCATAAACATAGCAAATTTTTTTCGCGGCTTGCGTTGCATTTTTACCTTTTTTGTAGTAAAATTTTAAAATGTATCGAATTTCTTCATTAGATTCACTCACTTTCACAGTACGAAAAACAAATAAAGATTACACATTTTCCTAATTTGAATTTGGATTATCTTCTTTAAAATGTAAACTTTTAATGATACCAAAACCAGCCAGATACAAATAGTATAGCCAAAGAGATTTTATTACAAGTTCATACATACCATTATGCGAAAAGACTTTTTCCCCAACCTATTACTTAAGCTTCATATGTCTGAATTCCCTACCAAATTAAAAAAAAAATCCTTCACAAGAGAATTAGATGACGTTATTCATTCTCAATTATTATTTATATATTTTATTGTTCAAGTAGTATATAAAATAACCTTAAAATATTTATTAGTCTATTATAATTGTATATATACATGTCATATAATATTATTGTGTAGGTATTTATGCATTTGGTTGTAACTTATTAGTATCAGTGTATCGTAGCTACACCATCTTCTTTATTTCAACTTCTGCTCCTTCCCTTTTTATAAATAAGGGACAAACGAGAAGATGGTCCACCTGATAGTGGCCACCGTCACCCATGGACATCGACAAAACTAGAGGGTATCTCTTGTTTTGTCGATGCGTTGCCGCCTCGAAGATAGAGTGAGGAGGGGGAACGAAGAGAAGACTGCGGTTTCAATGGACCCTGAACAAGAACGCGATACTTATAGGGACTGCAACAGTCAGCCCCTATAAATATCCCAGCGGCAGAGGAGAATTCTATTCTAACCCATCCCCTCACGGGTAAAACTAGCCATAAGACCGCCCGTTGTACTTTACTTTATATTAGTTTTTAATTTAATTCTATTACTTTTATGTGGTGTACATAAAGATTTAAATAAATAAATGAATAAAATTAAGCCTTCCAAATAAAATATAAATACATTTAAAGAAGGTTTATCTTCTCAAAACAAGCCTTTTGAATAATACAGACACATGAACACAAACGAATTTAACGCTTCAATCAGATTACTCTGAAAACATAATGTCACTCATTGAAATGAAAATAGGATCATCCGTAATGGCAAAATCTATTGTACATATTTTTTGTAATATAAATAAAATACATATATTTTATTTAGTTTTTTTGGCAATATTTAACGACATGAAAGGAATCTTTAAAAAAACATCTCGATCAATCTACATCAGATCGGCCGTTTAAAAAGAAATAAAAACTTAGGGAGCACTTCGTCTTACCCTAGAATCATAATATTTGGCAAAAAATAATATCTCACAGTCTAATGGTATCAACCTACCTGCTAGTGAAGTGAATAAAACCAGAAATGATAATTTTGCAGTTGGTAAACCACCATGATCTGCCGCTATGTATGGGTACTCAGTTTTTTGACGAAAAATTAAATTTGTCCCTTAATCCATATTGTACGCGAGTCTGAGTTCGAATCACTTATCGTGTTATATGTGTTATCTATGGGCGCTTTTATACTCAGTAACATGTAAATTACAATAGTAATATAGACTTTAGAGCAAATAATATCAAGTACATTTAATCTCGATAACGCAATCTCAACATCACATCTTCAATTGTCACTGGGCGAGATTACTTTTAAAACTGGCTCAAAACAATCAGAACAGCGGTTATCTATGTGTAGATGTGGGTATAATTGAATTACTAAGTTATCAACAGTGTTGCTTACTTATGACACAGATATTTATGATAATTCTTATATATATAATTCTCGTGTCACAATGTTAGTTACCATACTCCTCCGAAACGGTTCGACCGATTTTAACGAAATTTTATATGCATATTCAGTAGGTCTGAGAATCGGCTACTATCTATTTTTCATCCCCCTAAATGATAAGGGAGGCCCATCCCAAATTTATATGGCAAAACAACGTTTGCCGGGTTAATTAGTATAGTTTATATAAAAGAGGAAATGTCCGCGTTTATATCTCTCATTATAGCAATGATAAAAATGGAATACAACAGTTATTTATAAACTGTCAGAGTTGTTATTATTCAGAGTAGTTTCAAATTGTCGGTGTACTTTCCTTTAGATTGCAGACGTAAATCCTAATTGCTTCTTTCGCTTCTTGACATCATCTCTGATATTATATGGAAAGTGGAGTTATTATATTTTTATATTCTTGAATAAATATCGTAGCAAAATGAATGCAGAATACTATCCTAATTTGAACAATAAGCTATCGTATGGTTTAAAACATTCTCCTAATATTAAAATATATTTCACTTACCCGCACGACTTTGTATTAAGGCTCCTAGTTTATTATATCCTTTAACGAGGAAAATTTTTATGATACTCACTTCTCTAACTATTATACATGTACATAATTTTAATCTATTCTTATTCAGCTTATACAGCTTGTGTAAAGCATAACTCTTTATCTTACAGGAACACTTTTTTCCTGGATAAAATATCTTATTTTATATATTTTTATGTATTTTTGATGATATTGTGAATTACGTCAGCGATATAAAAAAATCAAGTAAAAAAACTATAACCCGACTACGTAAAAAAAAGTGGTCAATAAAGGACGAAATATGAAAATAATTCGCACCCATGAATACCATGTCTGTTTCATTGTTACATTTTTAAACTTTATTTTATTATTTAATAGTTTTCGGTCTCATAATCGGGATTACCTTATAATCTCATATTGTAACGTAATGTTGATTTTTATTTGCTTAAACGAGTAAATAACTGAAACATATATTTTGACTTGATCAATATATATTATGTCGGAAAACTAAACTGGAATATACAATCTTTTATAAGCATCATATGTGCTTAACGGATGGCCTCTAATATAAGTTACGGGCGCAATACGGTCAGGATATAACTAAACATTACGATCTCATACTATTCTGACAGGATCTATTATGACAGGAATCCAAGCAGTGCCTTGGACTTGTGACTAAGGTGTAGGCTTAAGAACTATTACTATATATTGACACCCTAATCATTAAAATTGTTTTAGTTGTTTAGACATACATACATAGCTACTTATATACATACATAGACTGACAAAATCATTACCCCCCTTCCTTTTGGCTTGGCCATAGTCGGGTAACAAGTAAACACGCACATCAAAACGTGAAAATGCATGCATCAATGTTTACATAGGCACATGGTGGAGAGATTAGAGCTTTGCTTTTTTTTGTGGCGTAGGGGGGGTGATAATTACAACAAATCTGCTTAAGTAATACTTGAACAGCCCGTAATGCATCTGTGTCACAAATTTCATTGAAATTCGTTCATTCGTTTTTGTGTGATTGCCTAACAAACATCTAAACATACTAGAATACTTAACCGATGCTCATTAACTTTAGGTAGTCTATCTATTAAAGTTAAGCGTTGTAATTAATAGTAGAATCAACTTCACACCGAACTGTTAATAGCATGAATAAAACTGACATCTTTTAATTATAATAGACTGAAAACTCACTGAACATTTCAGTAGTATGAATTTATTGAAATTATCGTGCTCGTAAAATTCATATTCATGGGTATATATATTTTTAATACTTTCGAATTGCATTTCGTAATTTGTATATTAATATGAGTATAAATTGATTGACTTAAATGAGATGTATTTTAAAATAACGTTTTCTTTATGATTTTTTTTTTTTAATATTTTTAGTACTGTTTTATTTAAGCTTCTACTTGTAACAACTAATCATTGTTTAAACTGTGTGTGTAATAAAGTATTTTTGTTTTTATTTCTTTAAAACTCCTATCAATTAATTTCCTATTATTCAAAATTTAGAACTTAGAGGAAATCCGGCAGTTTTTTCTTCACTGTCAAATTTTATTATTATTATTATGTATGTCTTTTCCAATCACGGGTCAACAGTGACCCGGACCTTTGGAAGGCGTGTACGTAGCCTACTCGTAGAGGGCCTTTAGACAGTTTAATTTAATATGAAATGAGACACAAACCGGCGATTATCCCTGTATGCACTATGAAAGTGCACCCAAGGACAATTCCCGGCTTGTGTAGGCCTATGACAATATATGGAAACTAATAATACTGGACTATGGAAATGGGTGATAGTGGACTAGATAACTGATGCTATGGATATGGAGACCTATGGCGTCTACAATGTTTTTATACATTGAAAGATGGGTAGTCAAAGACTTGCCAACTCATCCTTGGGCCCCCGTAAAAGGTCGCTTTTGCTGAGCGGCTTAAGGGTAGGAATGTGTACCCGGTATTCTACACGATCATTGGTCCCTACCGAGGGGAACCTCACGTGCCAACTAACCATTTACGTATAATACCCTTAAAACTTAAAGTTCTCGAGGCTCCACTCTGATCCTCTGATCGGCCGGTTAAGGCAAGCCAGAATTAGGGGATCTATTCCGCGTCAGTATTCACTATAACCAGCCACTAAAGGCAAGCTGAGAATGAGGAACAGGACCTTCCCCTGGGAGCGCTCAGGCCCGTGGGGTCGCTACTCCCCAACAGCTCGCCTCACGCTGACCTGCGGGCTTATTATTATTATTATTATTTCTTGATCAGGCCCTTGACTCAACTATCTAACGCAAGCCTCTTAAAGTGTTGACGGAGGCTTTTAGCCATTGGCCGTTACGACAATCGGCACAATGACCACTGAGTCCATATCCCACATGCCCACAATCTCAAGATGATTCATTTGTTTATATTTCTCATCTATCTTAATATTATTACTATTTTTGTTATACAAATCCATACTTGTCAGAGAAAAGTAGTAAACGATTATCGAATAATCGAATCGTCATCACAATTTATATGCTCTCGACAGTCTGACTGTAATCTTAATCTTACGCGGTTCTCAAGTAGTGAATTAGTCTCTGGATAATATTAGTTAAAGTGTTATATGCAGTGCAGTGTTATTTTAGTGCTGGGAATGCTGTCCGACCGTACAATATAATTGGCACAATGTTAGGTTAGCCTTGTGTAAGGTTAGGTTTAAGCCTAATCTTGAGCTTACACAGTGATTCCCTTATTTTGCTCCTACACACTAATATTATAGATGTGAATGTTTGATGTTTGTTACCGAATCACTCAAAAACAACTGAATAGATTTGACTGTTTGGCTCAGATATATTATATCTTGGCTTAAGACATAGGATACTTTTAATCTCTAAAAAAGCATAGTTCCCGAAAGATAAGTGAAAATTTCCACGATACAATTTAACATTACGTTGAATTAGTGAGTCATAAAGATTGAATGAGTGAGTTAAAGAGTTGCCAGTAGGCAACTAAGAAACTTTCCAATGTAAATTTTAATAATAACATTGTTTGTATTGAGGATTTTAAATTATCTTCTTTAAATGGATTCAAAATAGTTTCAAATTTTAATATGATTTACAAAATTCAAATTGCCCAGAAATTTAAACTTATCGGGGCGATTAGAGGAACATGTTACAGGAACAAATCACGTCAAATGATAGTAAGCAATTTGAGGGTGTCAAATTGGACATAACAAAGCCATTACCTGTGCTCGAATGGAGCAAAGTTATCCCGAACTCTGGTCGCCGACCTGAAAGTTTCACATACAACATTACTATTCCCCTACTGAAATATTTTTAGTTTTGTATAGACTATTAATAAAATATTACTTTGCTAACATCTTTTTCATGCTATTATTCGGCTATATTAAAACATTTTTGTCAGCTCAATATTCGGCCATATGCACATGTAATACTTACGATGACCGTAGAAAATATAGGAAAATTAAGATATATTTTTTATTCATGATTTATTCTGATACTGTTTTTATTTTCCATAACTTACAGCTGACAAATTATCAGTAGCAAAATAAAATCAATTTCATAATAAAATACAAAATAATTTAAAAAAATAGCCGAAACCCGCATTTTTTTTATTTATGAATACACTCTTATGTCAGCTAAATTTGTTATTAAATGAGCACTATCATAAATTATTATTGGTTGGTCAAATGTTTAAGTCGAGCAATGTAGGCGAGAGTCTGTGCGTTGTAGAAAATCCTTGCGGCACTGCTCAGCTCTCATAATTAATATATTATTGTGAATTATAGCTCACATTTTACTGTTAATAATAAAAACCTGAAATAAAAATATACAATTGAAATTATTGTAAAATTTGATTACGTACAATAAAAGTGATGAGCATCATTAAATATTCATAGTTTGTTTCCGTTGCGTTGGCACTTTGATTGCGATCACGAATGCGGCCAGCAACGGGAAGCGGTGGGTGTACGGCAGGCAACGGACGCCCAAATCAGTTTACCGTTGATTTGCACTCCTGCGGCGACAAACACGCCTCGTACGTAATACGCAAGCACTCGTTAATTGTGTGCTGGACGCTAACTGGACTGAACTTGCTTTACATAACGCAAATTAATGCTTTCTGACTTCATTTGCTAACTGTTTAACTTACTTACTTCAAATTATAACCTACTAACTATTAAATATGTATAAGGAAGCCAGTTTAACCAGTTTCTAATGGTTAATTGGAGCAGTTATTCAGAGATACCTATTTTGTGATTCTTCTTCCGAATTGTCTGTCCAGAGCTTTGGGCCTGATGCTTCTGATCCAGGTGCAGGTTTAAGGAGTCTCACTTATCATTTACTGCTAACGACTTATGTAATCCTCATTAAGGGTTATAATATGAAAATTATCAATCGTCAAATTATGCCTCAACTAGTACGTTGTATTTTTAAAGTAAATCATACAATTTTATGGGCGTGAAGAAGTAGGAGATCTGACACGCGTACCCACATTTTTTTCGACGTTCAGCTGTTAGAAAATGTTCTTAGTATTAAACTCGTCTTTTACATCACATAGTACAATAATAAAGTATTTAAAAAAATACTTTATTATTGTACTATTCGAATTAAAACGGAAACTAATTATGTTTACAGATTGAATGTCATAAATAATGTTGGTTTTTCCACTTGGGACTAGTAGAAGTAAAAACTTCTAAAAAAGCACAAACAAAACACATATTTATTACAAAAATTGCCCAAAATATAACCGGTTGTTATTGTTTAATATGTTTCACGAGTATTCTCTCAACTTCAATTCTATGCTGAAAAGATTTTTACGCTTATCCGATCCTGTTCAGAATTGTATGAGAATAATACTCGTATTCTATTGAATAACAAAGAACCATGTAACGTATTCACGCGCTTAATCCTTTGACCTTACATTATTAAATACGAGAATTAACCTAAACATATATAATCTAATATATAAAATTCTCATGTCACAATGTTAGTTACCATACTCCTCCGAAACGACTCGACCGATTTTTATGAAATTTTATATGTATATTCAGTAGGTTTGAGAATCGGCTACTATCTATTTTTCATCCCCCTAAGTGATAAGGGTGGCCCACCCCAAATTTATATGGCAAAACAACGTTTGCCGGGTCAGCTAGTATATTATAAAATACTACGTTTAAGCATGTTTTGATATTCTTAACTTTAATTATGTAATAGTAATTACAGTAAAAAAAATACAGTTACAGTTAAAAAAAATACTGCGCGTAGATTAAAAAATAAAATTTAATAACACTTTTACTACTTTTACTTAAATAAAAGAATACCCCACTTGCCTATAACCTCAGGCGCGATAAACCTGACGCCAGACGTCTAAGTAATGTTATACAGTTAACATTGTCTAAAGTGAGTCAGCCTCAGTCACTCACTTCCACCGCTCGACCTCGCTACCGACTCGCTATTACGGAGGCCTAACACCACGCCACCTAACAACACTACTGCTACCAGACGAAAGATATATGATACCCATTACTGTACAGCAGTACGTATACACATGCAATTTGGACTGAGGCGAGGGGTGCCTGGAGCAGGTTTAAAGAGCTCTTTCATAATACATTAACTCTCACCTCCAATCCAATCTAACAACTATCGCACCAAAGGTTATATATTGTCTTCACGTCGGTACAACATAATATAAAATGATCTACCCGCTACTATTATTTTTATAAACACACAATGATGCTAACACTACACTATTAGTCTCTCAACTTTAATATGTACTGCGCGATATCACTTGAAAGACTTGCTCAATCCTATGGGAACAAAAATTATGTATTGTTTACTCGAAGTAAAATAAAATAAACTACCCACAGGTACTAATTTATAAACGATGTTGCTAACTTTGAAGTCAAAATATTAGTAACTCCGTCCAACTTTTTTCTTCAAATGTTTATCAAACGTATGCTACCAGACGAAAGATATATGATACCCATTACTGTACAGCAATACGTATACACATGCAAATTATACGGAGTCGAGCAGTCCCTGGGGCTTGAGACCCAGGAGCAGGTTTAAAGAGCTCTTTCATAATATATTAACTCTCACCTCCACCACTTGGCCTCGCCAACTACAATAGGTAATAAAGTAAACTTACGTGAACCTCGAGAAGGGTAACCTTAATCACGACACTAACTTCAATGTTCACTGCACGAAAACACTAGAGAGACTGAGACTAATCTATCGCACTAAAGATTATATAATGTCTTCACGTCGGTATACTTGACATAATATTAAATGATCTACCCGCTACTACTACTTTATAAAAGTGTTGCTAACACGTATAGTTCAAAATTATCTTAAACTGTCTTAATATTAAACTAAACTGGTTTGAAAAGTATATAAAATCTGTATAGCTTCATTTCAGGCTAAGACTTTGTCAACCCATCGCATTGAATTAATCTGACATTGGATCTCGCCGTTTGTATTTCTTTTGTTTTCAAGTTCAAAAAGAATATCATGTTGCGATGAGATCGAAATGGGTATTCATTTGCTTGACTCGATATACGCTGTTTTCAAATGGATTATTTTAAAACTCCGATGTTTAATAAAATCTGGATATATCGCAGTCATCTGGTTGAATCTGCTATTTGATTGAATGACTGGCGCGTTCATTGAATGACAACATTCAATTGAATAACTAAGTGGCAACTCGTCAAGTTGTTTAATGTAACGTTCAACGTCTTGATTGAACGTCACTTAGCATTGTTGTTGAATGGGATATAGCCGACTTTGTAATGTTTGGTTAGGGTGACCATAAGTTCGCAACTACTTAGATAACAAAAATGAGGACACGACACACCTTATTATGATTTTAAGTCGTACTGACTATTTTTACCAACTAATTCAAGGAATTCAAACAATCAAAATCTAGGCGAGGCATTTAATATTTTATTTAAAGTAATTTTAATCAAAAAAAATATCAACGTTATCTGTGTGAGCTGTTTGACGCCATATTTGTTTTGGTGAGATAAAATTTAACTAAATTTCAATCACCTGACTGATTTTACGTCCGTTCTGTTCAAAGGCCTATGTTACAATCCGCTAACTAGTTGGACGTTGAGTGATGCTTGTTCAATCAACGTTCGGCCTAGTCATTCAATTAACGCGCTAGTCATTCAATCAAATAGCAGATCCAACCAGATGACTGCGACAGATATACAATCAGCGGAAAAAATGTCCTAGCGAAATTTAGTCTCTGTCAAAACATTACTTCACTAACGATAATTTAATATTATAACATGTATCGGAAAATTGACTTTTCTTATTAAAATAATTAGTCTAATATTCTTTACCTATTTTTATATGAAATAAAAATCTGATTTAAATATTTAATGCACATAGAAGATCCTTACGGAGTCTTTCTCATGGTAATAAAAACCAAACGATATTTTTTTCCCTATCAGCATCTTTGTTACATTGCAAATAAAAAATATTTTAGCCTAGAGAAGACAGGGCGGATCAAATATTTTAAAATTCACGTTTTACTAGAAAAGAAAGTAAATACGGATTATTTCTCCAAAAGAATAAAATTTAAAATACTACTTGTCAATGAACTACGTGGATACATAATATGGGGGTAGTACAAAAAGTAAATTTCTACCGACAACAAATGGTAAACATTGGTTATTAAGTTGCTTATTAAGTATTGCTAATAGTAGTTGCTATTGGACAGTTGCTAATGCTATTTGGTAATTGCTATTAATTTATAACAAGACTGTGCACTACTCGTATAGTAGGATATTAAATAACTTAAAAATGCTTAATTATTTTATATTGATTAAAAATAAAAATTTCAGGTTAATTTAACACAGTTATAATTATGAGTATTTTAAAGCAAATGATGTAGATATATATTTTTTAATGATAATTGAGTGTGTTTTACAGCTGTGTGTGGGGTATATGTATATGTAAGATTATTTGGTTTATATCTTTATATGTTTGGAAACAAGAGAAATCATTTAAAATGTGGTTCTTTAAACATTTTTTGAAAATTAGAAAAGATTTAGCTTTACTTTATTTATTTGTATTACGCAGGTTACGATATACGATTACGGAATTTCGCTTAGTTTTAGTAACGTATATGTCGGGGTATAGCTGGGGTAGGATAATAGTGAAGGTCGTGTTGGGCTATAGTTAGGGTAGAATAATAAAAATAGTCCCTTTAGGACTAGACAATGGTAGAAATGCCCCTCCACTAGTGAGGAGAAGTAAATCAACAAAACGGAAATATGGCGCTGGTGTCCCGATTAATAAATAATCTTTTACTCTCTTAACTGTCTCTGAACTGACACTTAAAAATTGTTGAATATTAAAATGACGCGACGGAAGTGATGATTAATTTTCTTTATTATTATCCGAAGTAAATCAACAAATAGGAAATATGGCCCTGGCGTTCCGATTAATCGATAATCGATTACTAGATTGAAGCTATCAAAAATCATTGAATAATGTACCGTAGATGTGGCTCGTATTCCGATTATTCGATAATCGTTTACTCGCTATCTAAAATCGTTGAATATTAAAATGACGCGACGAAAGTGACAACAACTCCTCTTTATTATTATTCTACCCTAACTATAGCCCAACACGACCTTCACTATTATCCTACCCCAGCTATACCCCGACATATATTATATTTTCGGGAATTATTTGATCAACATAGCGACTGCCTATGGCTAAATAAAATAACTTGTCAAAAATGTCTTATTACTACGCCTCTATCCAAAATTATTCGTGACCGTTTTATTTCAGATTCGATTACAGTTCGGAGCGGCGGAGCTCCATAAAATCCCTAGTACTAAGAATTATAAAACTCCATTGTGGAAAATAAAATGTTCCCGCTTAGTTAAACTAGTGATAGTTGAAGTAGTCCGCCGGGTTCGGGACGGTCGATAAATCAGATAATATGCAAATGGACCGTCAGTTGAATCTACTTTCACTAAATCATCTACACTAGCAGTGCTTCAGTTCCATTAAAAGATAAGATAGTTTATTTGCTTTTAAAAATATCATTTATGACCAAACTATTGGAGTAGAGTTGAATATAATGAAAAATAAAAAATGGCGTCATAAATTTTCTCTGTGGGTTTAGGGTTTTATGTACTCCTTTCTTCGTTCCCTTCCTTCATTTATCGTGTTATATTGGCTGTCATTAATATATAAGGATAAAAAGCCCACATGAAAGACCCAATTTATAGCTTCCTTATGAGAGCCAATTTTAAAGAAATGTAAACTTTTTTACACTTCCTTCTTATTTCAGATAAGAAGTTACCAAATTGAATGCGATTCCGTTCACCTGTTAAATTATAATTTCTATTATTTTAAAACAATTTCAAAAAGCAAAAGGTCGAAGATATTTAAGCACATATTAAACTGACAAACAATTCAGTATTTAACACATTCGTTTCAATATTTGTTACGCTCAACCTGATTTCTATCCAACGATGGTTATATAAATCTATTAGTGGTTGTCATTTATATTTTAAGTTTTCTATATACATAAACAAAGTCGGGCTTTTAACAATATTAATGACTCAAGAATGGTTGGGAAGATTTTTATAGGATATTTCTTGTCCCGATTAGCAAAATAAATTTTAAAACATCTGAAAAAATCCCGAACAACATTATAAAAAAAAATTAATTTCCTTAACATTTTATAAAGAATGATATCTCGAGAACCGTAAAAAATTGTTGTAATAGTCTGAATTAGTATTTTATGGCAAGAAAAATTGGAAGAGATTAGGATTGCGTTGTGTTGGCGTTGCCTAGCAACACTTGTTAACGGCCCGCGAATATCTGTGGTATATAATGTAAAAAGGTACATACATAATGTTAGAAGGGAACGAAGGAACGAAGAGAACAATGCTGCGATTTCGGTTGTTTGTTCTAAAAAACAACCCACTGTTCACTTGAACCGCAGCATTAATAGGATGGGAGAGGGAGAAGGTAGGTCTGACCCATATACGGTACGACCAGAACGTGTCAAAGACTCAAGACACTTGGTGGTCGGATTCGCATGCTGGTGGTCGCAAAACCACCCAGCCTACCACCAATGAGGGTGCTGGGTTCTCGCCTCTTACAAAGTACTATTATTTAAAAAAATATATATTCACAAACTAGCCGAACCGCGCGACTTTGTTCTACTTTTAATATTTCCTCACGAAACATTAATGTATTGCTGTAGTACAAGATACAATGAGACTGTCTTATATTCCATTATTCTTCTTATATGTTATGTAGAAAGCTAGCACAGTTATAGAGATTTAGGATAATTAAACACTAGTAGCGTTGGTTTATTGCACCTAACGCACCTGCTTACTATTGAACCTCCAGTCCGTTGCCAAACTGCTTCGGGTGCCAATTATTTGTCTCAATCTCAGTGTATACTGTTAGTGTATTGAGGAACAATTTCATTTGAATAATATCTTTGGACATACATAAACCTATTTAATCATGGAGTTATATAAGCTATTCGCGCGACTTTGTCGCTTTGTTTGGCAGATATTTTTTGTACTCCTATATACGTATGTTTGTTCATATGGTTGTTTGTGTCTTTGTATGTATATATAGTTCAATCCATGACGGCGCAAGGCACTTCTACTATATATAAATACAAAAATAGGCGTCATGGTGTGCGTCGTGGTGGATTGCGCTATCTATACGTGTTTGTTTACATAGTTATTAATATGTATGTATATATAGTTCAATCCATGCAGGCGCCTGGCGCGTCTACTATATCTAAACATAATAAGCAGGCTTCGTTATGAATTGAACGATCTATACATACATAAAAATAACTATATAAATAAACATACGTGTAGATATTTCAATCCACCACGACGCACTGTCCACTTATTATTTTGTCATATAGAAAACGCGTCGGTGCCGTCATGGATTGAACTATCTATACATACATATAAATAACGCACGTCACGTCTACTGCATATCATAATGATAAGTGTGACGTCATGATATAAATTGGAAAACACTACAAGAGGTGATGGACTATTGGGTAATCGCATCATAGATACCGCTACTGAACCGATAAATAAACAAATATGATCTCTAACAATTAGTAGATAAACCTAAGTAGTGCCTTGGACAGCGACCAACGTATAGGCTTAAGGACCCTTAAATGATCACAACACTCACCCCCACTGCTCAGACTCTCTGTTTAAACCCAAGTTTAACTCAAATAAACCTAACCTAACACAAGACGTGTCAATTACATTGTAACGTACTTACGTGATCTTAATTGGACAGCACTCCCAAGCACTAACACTCCATAACACTAACACTATTCAGGGACTTCTTCATTTCTTGACCGCGCACGACTAAGACTACAGTCAGACTGTCGATGGCATATAAAGGGTCGAGACTGTCAATACGACGGAAGTGACTACTACTCTACTCCAACACCATAGATATCGATGACGATTGGATTATTCGATAATCCTTTATTATTCTCCAACATATAGGTTGTGTAGTCAAGATTGTGAAATACACGCGATAATTATTTAAGTTTTTCTATTTATGGGGGCAAAAGATCCCCATATTACAGCTCTCTGAGAAAACCTCCGGTAACAGATTATTCCACAGCCTGCACGTGCGTGCGAGGAATGATCTTGACGCAAGTACATTGCTGGTATGTCAAGCATCCAAGTGGTGTGGATGGAATCTGTCCCAGCGGCGGAGAGTGCGATGGCAGAAAAGTGTCGGAGGCACTAACTCAAACAATTCCTGTGAACATTCCCCATTGTTGAGGCGGTAGAGAACGTCGTCGAACGTCTCCCCGGAGACTTAGTTCATCTAGTCCGTCTGTGAGTATGGGATCGTCAATAATGCGAACAGCTCGTCGTTGGATGGAGTCAAGAAGGAGCAACTGGTGCTTAGGGGCACCAGCCCAAAGATGCGAACAGTATTCCATATGTGGACCTGATCTGAAGTACTGTCTCGCTTAACTTAACGAATTTATCAAAGAACGATTGGTTAGTGTTGCCAAAAAAATAGTATTACTATTTAAATATGCTACTATACATGTACAGTAAAAAAATAATGTATCCATGTTGTAGAAAAAAAATTAAATGTTGCACACTATGTACTGTAAGTTACTTAGTTCCTTGAGTGTAACCTAAACTAGTAACCCGCCATGGCTTTTCATGTGTGCAATTTTTAAAGTACAACTCACATTGTGTTATCCTCCCAAACTGTAAAATGGTCTCATGTTATATGCCAAATGGCTGAATAGCTAACGACTGAATAGTCGTTTGATTAGATCAAGAAATTAAACAGGAAGTCGCTTCGTATAAACATACAAACGAACCAAAAAATACTTTCGCAACTCATTATTAAACATTGTATAATTGTATTGTAAAGTAATAGATAAGACAAACTTATTTATTCAATAACAGTATTTCAACAATTTCTAACAACTCAATTTACATTTTATTATGCAACACTGCTTCTGAATATGGTTCAATGAGTAAATGTACTTAATGGACCTTAGAAAGTTCAACAAACGACATTTGAGGTGACTCTGTAAATCAAATTTTAGCGTTACATAGTAAACAAAGTAATGCTAAAGACTAACCATCTTGGCTAGTCCGCCATATTACATTTAAAGTAAAGTCATTTTATACCAATATTATGGACATACACAGAAAATAACTAGTTTGCCATTTTACGCTGTCCGCCATATTGGATTTAGAATGACCTTGGCAAACCATGCATTTCCATCCAATCTAGAGCTGCTTTGAAATTCAGTTCTAAGATTTGACATTTTTTTAATGTATGACAGAAAAGTGCTTAAGAAATAATTCCGTTATTTATTAACCTCTCTTTATAAGGACAATAATAAACAATAATTGTTATTTTAGAAGATGGTGCCAGCCAGGTGCACAGACGTGTACTGAGATAGAATAGTAATAGGTATATTTATTGAATGATCCTGTAACGAAATAGTATGTACGATTGAACTACTACGTATATACTATACTACTACCTATATACTATTGTTGGCACCGACTACAAAAATAACATGTTCTGTAACTTATTTATCGCTTATCCACTAATTAACTCTCTCACCTGTATACTTATTCACTCACTCACTAAATCACATTTTACTCATTTACAAAGTGACTCACTCAATTTACCTGTTAATAAAGTACCTAAACATCCAACCATCATCTCAAACACTAAACTGTGCCACTCTACTCACTCAGCTATTCATAAATTATAGGTAAAAAACATCTAGATCACCTGAAATATCGACTATGAACAACTGCACCATAATGGGTTCACTTATCGAGTTATTATGATGTCACAGATAGACACACAGATACTATGAAACTAATAAAACAATATTATCTTAATCCCTTCTGCATCAATACAGAAAAATCCGCATCAAAAACGTTAAAGATATTCGGGAGCTACAATTAGACAAACAGCCGATGAACATTACCATTAAAAAATTACTTACAGCCAAAGTACACTTTAAGACAATTCCATTGAACCCAAATAAGACTAGTTTACGCTGTCCCATGCCTGTGTTCCAGTACATACCTTCTAGTGTCATCATCAATTAATGGTAGATGAAGCCGGAAGGTCTAATAATCTACTGGTTATATCAACATTGTTGCTTAAAATCTTAACCATATTGTGACTATCTGTGGTTTTCCTCATCAGTTCCACTTCACCAAATGAAAAATTCAAATGTTTAAAACCCTTCAGAAAATATCAAAATCACTATATGTTTGCCTATAACTTTTGAGGAGTTATCTCAATTCCTCAAGGATCCCATCAACAGAACTGAGTTTTGAAAAAAATGGGACCAATCTGTAAGCATATGACATATCCTACCAAATACAAAAAGAAATTTCCAATTCGGTTCATAAATGACGGAGTTCTGAGGTAACGAACACAAAAAAAAAATACAACCGTATTGATAACCTCCTTTTTTTGAAATAGGTTGAAAAGACATAATTTCTATACCTCATTTCAAATAGAGAATACTCATATTATTGTAATATATATTATAGAAAGCATATTAAAAAGAAAATGTAATATATTTCTACATAATATCTACAGGCTAAATTTTATTACCAAAACGATGTGAGCGAGCGGCCGTTGCTTCGCTCCGGGTATTTAATGAAATATTATTATTGATGTCCTTAATTTGTCACTCTGTAATTATGTAGTTTTTCATTATATGAAAAAAGAGAGAGATTGAGAAAAAGTTATAAAAAGAAAAAAGAATAGAAAAGCGACAGATAATAAAAGAGGGAGGACAGAGCAAAAATAAAATTGAATAGGTAAAGGACAGAGAGAGAGAAAGATAATCGAAAGAAAGAAAGTGAAAAGAGACTGATCTTTCTGAACAGATAAATATTAAAAAGAGAGGATGAGAGATAACGATAGTATTATAAGAGGAAGAGAGACAGAAATACTATAGACTTCTCTCAATGAAATAATTTAAAAAATTGGATCAGTAACAACAAAGTGGCCATATTCAATTAATTAAAAAATATATATGGCAACACTGAATCACCTTTGTCACTCACGAATAGTGTAGTTTTCTATAAGCGAAAGAATTATAAAAATCGGATTACTAACAATAAAATGGCCATATTCTATTAATTAAAAAATGTATATGGCAACACTGAATCACCTTTGTCACTCACGAATAGTGTAGTTTTCTATAAGCGAAAGAATTATAAAAATCGGATTACTAACAATAAAATGGCCATATTCTATTAATTAAAAAATGTATATGGCAACACTAAATTACCTTTGTCACTCACGAATAGTGTAGTTTTCTATAAGCGAAAGAATTTTAAAAATCGGATTAGTAACAATAAAATGGCCATATTCTATTAATCAAAAAATGTATATGGCAACACTAAATCACCTTTGTCACTCACGAATACTGTAGTTTTCTATAAGCGAAAGAATTTTAAAAATCGGATTAGTAACAATAAAATGGCCATATTCTATTAATTAAAAAATGTATATGGCAACACTAAATCACTTTTGTCACTCACGAATAGTGTAGTTTTCTAACAGTGAAAAAAATTTTAAAATCGGATTAGTACTTCCTGAGAAACTCTTTAATTTACAAAATGACCACGTTAAGGTACTTAAATGGCCAAATCTTTTTAATTAGAATATTTATGGCAACACCACATAGCTTGTGTAACAAACCCATATTACTACTTACTGTTTATTTTTAGCCAAATGTAATATAAATAATTTTATTTTCAGACCACATTGAGTTAATTTATTGTAAGCTTTATAGTCAGTGTCGAGTTAAATGAACTCTTAATATATAAAAAGAATAATAGAATCAATACTAATTCTTTCGATTTTTTAGATGTTGATAATAATTATATGACATATGTATGCGGGATTCTCAATAAATGAACGCTCTGTAAATGCGTTAACTGATAATTGGATCCTATGTAAATGAAGCAACTCATATCAGGACATCCTGTATTTTTTTTTTAATATTACTAGCAGGTTGGATTGTAAACTACTAGTATTCTTTACCCACGATTAGGAGTTGGCCACGACTGGGTCAGAGTCTAATGACTGGGATTTCAACCCATATCATATCGATAGTGCATCCATCGCCTAAACCACTGAACTACTGACTCTTGAAATGTAACCTTCTGTAAATGAGGCTACTGAAAGCTGGTCTGAAATCCTCGTTGGTTCCTTGGACTTTTAATGACAAAACTAATGGTGGGCCTTTCTGTAAATGTGTTAACTGATATCGAGACTGTCTGTAAATAAGTAAAATGATTGCTGAGTCCTACATAAGGCAACCTACAGCTGATCCTGCTTTATATGAGGCAACTGATAAAAGTACCAGCTATAAATGAAGCAACTGATAGCAAGACACTCTTAAAAAAGGCAACTTATAGTAGGATTTTCAAATGATTTAGTAAATTGTTTAAATCAGACAAAATTCTAGGTCCCTTGAAATTTTAGTTATCAAGTTTTCATTGAACTATATCATGCATATAGATTATTTACCAAAAGTACACGAAACATAACTCCAGGCAAATGTTGGCTGTGGTTAATGGCTTTCGTTATTAACGCATCGTGTCATTAGAGCATCAAGTTTGTGCATATAAATTGCATAAAGTTTTTGTTGCATGTTGATAATGCGGCCGGAAATGTTACTCGTTTATACAGACGCCATTTGTTTTTCATTTTCGTTCATATTATTTAAATAAGTTGGTAATCTATGCATAAAATGAAATAGTTTTTTTATCGAATGCCTGTACAATTGTATGTAGAAGATATTGAATCGTAAGGTATCTTTATATCGCTAGTTAAAGCCAAAACATAATTTTCTTGATTGTTGTGTCTCTGACTCTATGTTTGTACGCGTATTACTTAAAATCTACTGCACCAAATTGAGTATGGTATTCATAATTGTATTACTGTAGGTTCAACTTAAATTATAGGATTTGTTTCATTTAGATCGGATGTTAGAAAAATCAAAAAATGATTGAGATAATAATCTGTTTTAAACAAAATAGACAATTTTTAAAAAATATATAGATTATAAACAGAATTTATAATTTATATTAAGCAACCAAAGTCTTCAATTACAAATCCACAAGTAATTAGAGGGTTTAGTAAGACTGCAAGTAAGGATGTAATTGATGTTTTAATACAAAAAATTGCCCCAGTTTTTAAATAAAAGCAAGTTGATCTCAGTAATTCACATTATGTTTTAAAACAGCATTCATTCAGTTATTAAATCGAGAATTTATTGCATAACTTCTTACATTTTCGTTTCAACACAATGAGTTTTATCAGCAAAAAGGTTTTTTCCATTCTTATATTTTACGCCCTACACTTACTTTTATTTTGGACTTATTGTGCTGGAATTCTTTTAATAATATGATAGAATTCTAATTAAGTGGAAAATCTATGATTTTTACCAATTTTAGGGTTCGGTTTAACAATAGGAACAACTCTTAACTTATAACCCTTTGTTCTTCATCTGTATGTCAAGACAACAAACTGGTTTTATTTCTCAGGAATAACTAAGGTCTGCATTTCCTTGAAGCCGTAAAAATTAACCTTTTACGTCATTTCAATCAAGAGTTACCACTGTATGTATATTTTGATACTGACAAGGAAATTAAAACCTATAGAGTACCTTCCTATGAGCTAAAATTATAAGATTCGGAAAGAAACAATATGCAAGTTTGTTCCTCAATTTAAATTGTACAGAAATTGCCCAAATATCTTTTATTGCTGGAAAGTATCTTAACGCTTATTCTTTTTTATTATTTAACATAATATCAATAGTAGTTCTAAAACATAATATCAAATTGCCTTTATCAGAACTTGTATGTTATTCGATACACAATACTTTCAGTTAAGATTTATTCTCAGAATTTCATTGTAAGGCTTTGTGTATAATAGTTACAAGAATGAACTTTGCAGGCTTCGAATCCCATTAAAATTGAAATATTGATTTATAACGATACGGTTCAACGGGAACAGCCTTATTACTTAGTAGACCTTACAAAGTTCAGCAATTGACATTTGCGATGACACTATTATGGCAGCAATTTCAACTTCCTGTAGATCGTAACCCTCTGTAATTCTGAAGCTGTAATGGGGTGAAATAAATAAATGACATTAGAAATATATATACAAAAGATACAAGGGTGTCGGGATACTAACAAATGACAATGTAATGAGAAACACTGTGTTAAAAATAACATTGTGGACGTACAAATAAACAAACAAACTTTGCAAATATAGGTATCAAATAACAGTACCAGTTAAAGACCTGTGTTTATCTTGTCTTTTATTTTTTATTAAAATATTTGATTGGCATATCGCAATTCATATTTTTATTTAGTTTATAGACGATGTAATGATATCTTTGGTAGCATATTTAGGTTTTTTTTAGTTCATCGTAAAGCCAAAGAAGAAGAGAAGAAAAATAACGTAAGTAAAAACATTAAATAAATATAAGAATATAATAGATAGTAAATCACAGGCGTGTATAATTTGTTATAATATACGAGGCGAGTGGCGAGCGACGAGGTTCGTGATTGCATGCATTTATCTTGTGACGAGTTAATTATTGTTACAAGGCGTTTGTGAACGACATCGGCCATTTTGCTAGTGGGGGATATATGAAACCTCTTGGGCTTTGCTAACGGAACTCAATGTAATTGCTTTAACATACCAGTTTGATTTTTTTCACAGCTCCAAGGGACTAGAGATGATGATAATTTGATGTTAATTTCAACTTGAAACCTTCATGCGTATCAAGGACAAGGCACTTGCAGAGTATTCAGAAAGATTTTTTTTTTGATGGAACTACAAATTTTTTCTTCGTGCTAAATTTTATGATTCTAGATCAATGAGAAGTACTCCATAATTTTGAAAAAAGGATCTTGAAAGACTGACATTTAAAACTATACCTACTCGTATGTATCTATTTTCGGATTAGGGTTAGGAGTAAATTTAGAAACTCCGTTATTGTAATCATGTCTGCTTTACTAAACTGTTATAAACTAGAAGTCCAGGCCTTTTCACGTTATAATAAACCTTGCTCGATTTCACCATCTCAAATTTTATTAAATTAAATTACAGATAACTACTAAAATAATCTTTTTGTGATCAAGTGCATTGTTAACAAATTAAATTAAATATATCTTATTTAAAAAAACTTTTGTCTGGATGTATGTTGCTGAAAAATAACACCAATCCAGAGCTTTTTCTAGCATGAAAGATGAAGAAACCGACAAAATCTGTTGCATTTTTAAAATATTTTTTTTCTAAATGTTAGAGATAGGAAAGAACGTTATAGAAAAAAAATAAAACCATTCCATGTGCGAGAGGCCAAGACAACAAGGCTTCCGTACAATTGGATTGAAGGACATATTTAATTTTGCCATGAGAAAACTACTGCCACCGCAAAATAGCAGTAGGTAAACTGACTATGACAGAGTTTCAGTCTCTGTCATAGTCAGTTTACCTACTGCTATTTTACAGAAAAGATTTTTGCCAAAAAAACCTCAAGATTTTGATTTGCATGTATGAAAATGTGCATAAGTGACAAATATGTCTATGAAATTGTTGACCGTAAAATATTCATTATTATCTGTATATTGTACCCCTTTTTACGAAAATTGCGCGGACGGAGGAGTATGAAATTTTCCACACTTATAGTTTACTAGTCGACACGCGCGATTTCGCCCGCGTGTAGCCGTGTGTCAGAGCGTGATGATATATAGCCTATTCTTGATAAATGGGCTATCTAACACTAAAAGAATTTGTCAAATCGGACTAGTAGATCTTGAGATTAGCGCGTTCAAGCAAACAAACAAATTCTTCAGATTTATATATTAGTACATATAAGATATAGAGAAGGAGTGCAGAAGGTCATATTTTTTAAAAATATACATAAAAAATTGATAAAATAAAAAAAAATTACATACGCTACCATGTATTTTATTTTATTAAATGCGTTTGTTGACATTGGGAAATATCGAACTGGAACTACATGGTTTACTGTAATAACCAAGTCGTATTCGCAATTTTTAGAGAACATGACTGAAGCCGCCATTGACACACACGCATGTATATTATTTTGTTTATTGTTAAAATAATTTAAATTATCGTCGAATTTCGACCACTACGCGATTTTAATTTGACAGAAAAGAAAACGATCTTATAAGGGTTCCTTTTTCTTTTTAAAGCAGAACCCTAAAAAAAGGTTTGGAATATAACAAAATAAAAAACTATAAAATGTCGCTTTATGTGTGCGTGTTGTCATAAAAAGTGAAGTTTATGTATACAAATTACGAGGGCCCTTTGGCCAGTGCTGGTCGGTGTTAATACGCTGGGACTCGGAAGGAAACCTCGTAAATTGCCTCGCGATTCGTTTTTCCGCTTCCGCTCTACTGCTGCCATTACTTCTGCTGCACGTCTTATTTAACGTATAAATATAGATCCTCACTTTTAAGACATTACGCAAATCGAAACTTCTGTTATAATTTTATTACCAACTAGTTGACCCGCGCGACTTTGTTCACGTGTAGATCCGCTCCAATTGGTCGTAGCTATAGCCTTCCTCGATGAGTGACACTGAATAATTTTTTCAAACCGGACCAGTAGATCCCTGAGATTAGCGCGTGCAATCAAACAAACAAACTCTTCAGCTTTCTATATTATTATAAGATTACAGCTTCTTTTGTATTCTGTTTCGATAAATTTAATAAAATTCATGAACAAATAATAATTACATTACAATGTACGATGGCGCAATTAATTCAAATTTTGAATATCGAACATATAACATTCGACAGTCTCTCATTTGCAAATGACATATAAGTAACGCTAACGGTTATTATTTTATAGTAACAACTAGGTTACTGATCGAAACCAACCAACCAAACCAACCGAGATAACTAAACCAACCAAAACAAACGTATTCTATTAAATATAATTGATTTCTAAATAACGGGATGAACATCAAATGTTTTACAGATAGCAATAGTTTCTAAGGCTAAATTGTTGTTTTTACTATATTATACGCATTTTTTTCATATTTACTCACCTTTTAAATCTTCTCTAGCTGACCCGTCCTAGCTTGAAAATTGTTTTAGCATTTTTCACCGTTTAAACCTTCCCTGGACTCACACAAATAATTCAAAACCAAAATTAGCCAAAATTAACCAAAATCCCAATTTTGGATAGGTATACTATTTTACTTTATAACGTAAGCACCTCAAAGATTTCGTTAGGGGCCATATCCTGACAGAAATACATCGCCCCTCTTCGTGTACAATCGCGACCAGCCATCCGTAATATCCATACATAGGATCTATATCTATGTCTATGTCTACCCGAAGCGGGTCTCTACATTTTATTATTTTATAAGTTTGTTGTTGTATGGAGGTATTTATTATAATTTAAACAAATATTTTAATACTGTGATGTTACATGATATTTTATATTCTATGGTAAACTTATGATTATTGGTAACGAGAATTAAAACTTGAATATTTTATTTTCTTCTTCTCTGCCGCTTCACTCTTGGCAGAGTGGTAGTGGTTATTACGTCCCAGCAAGTTGGTCAGAAGATAGTGCCCGCCTCACGACGTCCCGCCATCTTTGCCTGCAGACCGTTAATCGGGCACATTCATGTACGGGAGCGCCTACTGCAGCCTGTACTGATCTTTCCATCTCATAGGGGATCTTCCCCGTGGTCTCGTGCCTTCGACTCTCCCTTGAACATCAACACGCTCTATGGAGTCGTTTCCACGCCGACTAACGTGCCACCACATTTCCAGTGCATCTATCTTGTAACCACGTGTCCACGTTTCGGCGGCGTAAAGGAAAATTAGAAACACCAACGATTTTACGAGCCTAACCTTTGTGGCTTTCGCGATGTTTCTGTCCCTCCATATTTTCTTGAGCTTTTCCATTGCACTTCTGCTCATAGCCATACGTCTCTTAACTTCGTCTATACAGCCTCTTTGATTTGTGATAAGAATCACAGTTTTGCATTTTAGTCAAATTTGGCAAGTTTTTATGGCCAACTGTCGACAATCATCATCTTGGTTTTACTGCAATTTATCGACAAACCGAAGTCTACGCTGACACTTTCCATTCTCTTCCATGTAGCTACTACTAGTGGTAAAATTGATTATAAAAAACTATTTTATTTTATTATAACATTTTTTTTATTTAATAGAGTTTTAAATGACATTACTAAAGTTTTACTTTCCAATTTTGATTAAGTTAATGGTCACATTATAACTGACATAATATAACATTTACCCATCCAGTTAAAATTTCGAAAATTTCGAACTCAGACCTCCCGAACCACTAGGCTATCTGGTACTGCACTACAAAATTAAACAAAATCTTTCTAATGCAAATAAATAAACTCCTATTTCAGCATTATTAGAAATTATTTCATTAGTATTTATATTAAAAATTATTTTCTTAGGAGGAAAAATCTGATTTTTATCTAAACTTTAAAAGCAGGCAGACGTATTAGATTTACTTGTCATTAACTACTATTTACTCCCTAAAATGTATAAAATGATTGCGATATAAATGCTATGGTTGTATGTACATGTTGAAAGAAGGAAATTATCTACCTAATTAATGTCAGTAGAAAATTAAAGACGGTATACATTTCTTGCATATGAACCCTAGAGTTGCTTGTTAACAAAACAATAATTACGGTTACCAGAACCACTAAAATTACCCGGCACGAGCGTAGTATGTCTAATAAAGTATAATTAGCTATTCGGAATTAACTCCATATGCAGCGTTAAGTATTTCATAATTATGCATCAAAATTAACTGTTTCATATCATCATTTTTGATAACGACTTTTGCAATACCGACGAAAATAACTGTCTTGATTTGAGTCACGCAAAACTACAGGAACATGGCTTGTTAATTTGAATATTACTGAAAGTTATGTCCATACGCATCTCAATCATCAAGTTACACAACTTTTAAAAGAAAAACGCCAGTACATAAAACTGTAACGATGTAGTGGTGGAGCTTTGATGAGATGCTGCTGATGATGGGCGGAAGATTTGATGAGAGGGCACGATGACCGAGTAGTGGAGCGCAAGTCCGTCGTTGGTTGCAAGATGATAATGAGAGGGTCGATGTCCAAACAGGAGATAGAGCGTTACTAGGAATCCCAGGTTTCATCTGCTGGCGGTGGATAGTGTTCGCGGGTGTCTCCTATGGCAAAGCGACGCCGAAGTGGTGTTGTCAGCTGTGCGGTGGTAGCCCTAAGACTGGTACAATAGACAGTGTTTACGGGTGTCTCCTTACCCTGGATTAGAACCGGCTGAACTGGACACCGTATTGGGTCCTGCTGAATTGGACACCGACTGCTGGTAACGGCCGTCGCTATAGGATTTGAAATCAAAAAAGTGCTAACGAGATTCAGTTGACTGGTGGCACCATCTAGTTTAATTTTATTGAGTAACTGTATTAGGTCTTGTTACAAAACTATATTTAACAGTATGTATGAATTTTAATAAAAATGGTTTATTTGATTTCCGGCAATTTAGGCGAATAAAAGCGGCAGTAACTTTGTTGTAATATTTTGTAATGACAATAATTATAATCATTTATTTATGCGCCTGAACCTGTTTTCGAAAATGTGTCTACTGTGTGTATGTGTACTGGGATCATCATATCATCACTGACAATACTATTATTGCCAATAAACCTGATATAGTGGTGATAGATCTATCGGAACGATGGACAATAATTGTTGACATCACCATCCTACATGATAAGAATCTCCTGAAAACTGAGAAAGATAAACAATTTAAATATCTTGGCTTAGCCCATTACATTAAGAGGCTCGCGTTGGATGGCTGGGTCAAGGGCCTGATGCAGAAAGTGGTAATACTAGACACGACACGTATCGTAAGGAGGTTCTCTCTCTGAAGCCCTAACCATCGGTACCTTGGACCGTGTTCCCGCTGCCTGTTGGTTTCTATTTTTTATAAATTTTTTTATAAAAATAGTTAGTAGTTTGCTTTTAGCATTAATTTACTTTGTCAATCAGTATGGAACTCAATGTCTATGTATAGAATTATATATTTATAAAAAATTTAATGTGAGTGGTCCTCATAATTAACACCAATAGTACATAAACCATATACACCAAAATCATTTTTAAATTATTTGTTTATCTGTCTACCTGACCATAGGTTTGTATGCGTGTTACGCAAAAACTACTGCACTGAATGGATTAAATATGTTTTAATGGTAGTCAACTAGTAGAAAAATCGTTAAAACTTTACGTAACGAATAATATTTTCATAATAACTATTTTATTTTGCTTTTCCTGAAGTATAAGATATCTAATCTAGGATTTTTCAGCATTGAGCGGAGAAATCTCTTTGTTCTTATACCATAATCTGTTCTAAGATAGCATTCACTCGACCGTTAACTTGAGAATTTATTACACAACTTTACTTTTTAGATTTTAAAACAATAAGATGTGAAAACTTTTAGCTCATTCCTTTATTATTCTACCCCTACCTCTAAACCTTATATTTTATTAGGTATTAATACCTAACTTTGACTTGGATAAATAAATTATAACAAAGGAAAAGGTATAGACGGGTGTCTAAGGGAAATCTTTTTCGATTTGCGATTGGGAGATCGATTTGAAATCAAATTAAAGTAATTCACCTTAATTTAGCTCTTTATAATTTAGTTTAAATGGTTTTAAAAATTAAACAGATTTTTTTTCGTTTTTTTTTTTAAATAGCATAGTCAAAATCTACTAATCCGATTTATCGAAGATCAGAAGCTAATTTAAAAAAAATACCAAAGGCATTTTTGAGTTTGTCACTCGCCAAATTTTGTCAGAAAATATCTGGTATAGTAATAACTAAATACTCCAAGATAGGTGTAGTTTTAATATGTTTCATTGATTATTATACATTCAGATTATATATATTGCTATGTTATACTTATATGCGATACCGCCGACACCGTTTCTAAAGTAGTATTACCGTTAACAAGTATACCGACGAGTAGACATTATATAACCGTTAGTGCGATAGATTAGAGTCAGTCACTCTTGTGTTTTCGTGCAGTGAACATGGAAGTTAGTGTTATACTGTCGTGATTAAGAGGTGAGAGTTAATATATTATGAAAGAGCTCTTTAAACCTGCTCCTGGGTCTCAAGCCCCAGGCACTGCTCGCCTCAGTCTAAATGCATGTATATACGTATTGCTGTATAGTAATGGGTATCATTTGTCTCTCACACTGTGACACGAAATTGTATATTTAAACTACATTTAACCCAATAACATAAAGATGTTTTAGGTTTGTTAATAATATTTTAAGACTGTTTTATTAATACTATTGGTTCAAAGTAAAACACGTAAGTGAAAATATAATTAAAACGACTATCAGATTCGGTAAAAGTTAAAAGGATTCGAAATGAAACATTCATGATTCAGTCGCATTAACCTTTGTCACTTGTTACACCTTGTGAGTGTAAACGGCTGGGTAGTGATTTACTTAGATTTATACAATGGAATTTAAAGGATATCAAATTTTGTATACTTTCATATACTTTGTAGATATACCGACTTATTTAATTTGGCGGCACGGCAGTGTCACCGCTAAGTCTAGCAAAGGCAACAAGCAAAAATGAAACTAGAAGTCTCAATCTATATGTAGAATGTATGATTATGATTTTAAAAGTAATTATGCTTATTATATAAAGAGAAACATCTCATATTGATGAGATCAATATTGTTAAATAGATACTTCCATATTTCATTATAAGAGTTGAGTTCTTTAAGAGTTTATGTTTTTATTAGGAATTATAAAAATTAGTTGACTTCAAAGTGCGCATTCAATCTTTTTCATAAAATCTTTGCTAAATTATGAATTTAAGACTAATTTTGCGCATATTTAATATGATGACAATAAAACTCTCATCGGTGTGAGATGTCATGTAGTACTAGTTATTCTAATGAGTATCTATGGAAACACCTAATTAACAACTTTGACCGCGTCAATGTTAGACATATTTATATGTATATAGAGATAATAACTTAGATAATCTAGGAATTTCTGAAATATGGCAGATTGCCGAGGCTATGTATGTTATGAGTTACTTTGAGAAAAGGACGTTAATCCCTGTCCTATGCTTACTTGGCGGAACCCCCGCCGTGCCCCTTGTATTGAGAATTTATATTAACCACAATCATAAAAATACTACACATGTTACATGGAAAATACGATAAAAAGACGCATAGCACTTTTTGTAATTAACATACCTGGTAAAACCTTTTCTTTCGATGTTAAAGGGACGACTACTTATAATTTATGCGAGGGTCTTCAATAAAGGGCCTGCTAAAAGCAAGAGCGAAAATGACGTTACATATTTTCGTTAAGAATGTGCGAATAATTTTATGAACTCTGCTTGCTTTTTGTGTTAAAACTCATTGTATGTATTCACAAAAAGAAAAAGTATTTTTACTAAATCTGGTGGGTAAAAGCATGCTCAACTATAGCCACATGAACTGAAGCTTGGATTCGGCACGAAAGTTATTTTTTCTGCTACCATGCTATTCAATACATCAAAAAGGAAAAAATCTATCAACAACGAAAACCGTTACAAAGAAATAAATATAATACGCAACATCGAAAGCTGACGCCCGTAATCATCCATTCTAGCTCATTCATACCCAAAGCAATCTACATTCTACATGTCTCTCTAAGCAAAGTTGAATCTTCTTTAGTAAACAAAGTTAATAGTAGCAACATAGTATAGACATAAATCTATACTAATATTATAAAGAGGAAAAATTTGTATTTTTGTATTTTTGTATTTTTGTATGTAACGAATAAACATAAAAACTACTGGACCGATTTCAAAAATTCTTTCACCATTAGAAAGCTACATTATCCCTGAGTAACATAGGCTATATTTATTACAAGAAAAAATTAGAGATCCTTAGGAAATCTCACGAAAACCAACCCAAGGTGCAAAAAAATTAGCCATAAAATATCTTTCATCGCATGCGCTGCAAAAAGTATTGATGATAGAACAAAAAAATGTTCTACAATATTATAGAACGTATCAATATCTACAAAAAAGTCCGCGAGACCATATGTTCAACTATTATAGTTACGTCACTATAACTACTTTTTTACATTTTAAAAGTTGATAAAAATGCCTATCAAAATCAGACCATGTTTTCTATAACTTTGTATTAATCCTTATCCAAATAAATTATTTCGTATTCAAGACTATTTCAATACCTGTAAATTACTTTTTGAATTATTAAAATCGGACTTTCCATTCAAAAGATATTACGAAATTAAAAATATCAATATAAACAAAAAATACACGACGACGCGACGGGCCAGTACAGCGACGCAGCGCAGCGAGTAAAGCGGCAAGAGAGGGGGCACCGAAATGCGGGAGGGCCAATATATTTTTAAAAATAATATTCCACCCGCGCGAAGCCGGGATGGGCCGCTATAAAGAATAAAGACAGAAAGGCATTTTGTTCACAAACGTTTAATATTTAGTGCTAAAATATTACATAATGTTTTCAGGCACGCGCCAAGCATCTTCGTTTTAAACACACACACACACACGTACGCACATGAGCGCCTACACTAGAAAGAGATTTCTGTCTTGACTCGCCTATAATTATCTGATTAGCCCTCTAATAATTTTTTTAGAATAGACGGGGCGTCCCTGAATGTTTTTTAAGTACGTAAACGACGAAGAGCAGTGATGGCCCAATGGTTGAGACTTCAAGTCTTACTCGGGAGGTCCGAGGTTCGATCCTGGGCACACACCTCTGACTCTGAGTTATGTGTATTTTAAGCAATTAAATATCACTTGCTTTAACGGCGAAGGAAAACATCGTGAGGAAACCTGCACTCCTGAGAGTTCCCTAAAAGTTCTCAAAGGTGTGTGAAGTCTGCCAACTCGCACTGGGCCAGCGAGGTGGACTATGGCCTAATACTCAGAATGAGGAGGAGGCCCGGCTCAGCAGTGGGCCATTAAAGGGTCGTGATGATGAAACGACGAATTAATGTCAGGCAATTACCTACCTTTTTAATTTCCATTTTTGCTCGCATGTATGGCTTCTAAATAAATACATGGCTTTATAGACATCTTCCTGGATATTCCCATTTTCTTAAAGAACTTTCTTCGTAATTACATATCGTAGACGAATAAAAGTAAAATAGTAGTAGGAGTAGTAGCTCCATATTTAAACCAGTTCAATGGCCAATACTTTTGTTATAAAACAAAATCTTAATGTTGAGTTAAAGTTTCAGTTTCTACTCATTTCAAAGTAATAAAAACACGGAGCTTTTATATTATAAAAGCTTTTAAGTACGTTCATAAGAGGATAAAGTTATAGGTATAAAAATCAATAAGGATTATTTTAGTCGCAGTAATAGGGATTTCAGCAAAATATTCAAAAATTGTTAATGGATGTGTTTTTTTTTTCATTTTTCTGTATTTGCCAAATGCATTTACCGATATTTTATGGAAAGAGCTATATAGCCTGTGTCATTTGTTAGCAACAATATTGAAAATGTTTATTTGGTGAAAATTTCCTATTCGTTTATTTTAAAACTTGTTAAGCTTACCCATTTACTCCGTCCTAAAATATCAGCGCTATTTTGCAAATAATTTAATAGAGTAAATATTGACTATCATGTGGTGATAGTGTAGGTTGCCGTTAAACTAAAGCTTGGTAGCATTCCCCAGGTGCTGCAATGAATTCAATCACGTCTTTATCTGTTACTAGGGGCCCGTCCCGGCTTCGCACGGGTGGAAAATTTTTTTTTAAAATTTTGGCTCCCGCATTCTGTCGCTCCCTCTATCGCCGCGTTACTCGCTGCGCTGCGAGGCACCCCTCACCGCGCCGGAGGCCCGTCTGGGATTATTTTTTATTTATCTTGATATTTTTATTTCGTAATATCTTTTGACTGGAATGTCTGATTTCAATAATTCAAAAAGTAATTAACAGGTATTGAAACAGTCTTCATTACGAAATAATTTATTTGGATAAGAATTAATACAAAGTTATGGAAAACATGGTCTGATTTTGATAGGCATTTTTATCAACTTTTAAAATGTAAAAAAGTAGTTATAGTGACTTAACTACAATAGTTGGACATATGGTCTCGCGGAGTTTTTTGTAGATATTGATACGTTCTATAATATTGTAAAACATTTTTTTGTTCTATCATCAATACTTTTCGCAGCGCATGCGATGAAAGATATTTTATGGCTATTGGTTTTAGTGAGAATTTCTGGGGATCTCTAATTTTTTCTTGTAATAAATATAGCCTATGTTACTCAGGGATAATGTAGCTTTCTAATGGTGAAAGAATTTTTGAAATCGGTCCAGTAGTTTTTCGTTACATACAAAAATATAAAAATACAAATCTTTCCTCTTTATAATATTAGTATAGATATAGATATAGATTGTAAAGGAAACGTCTACCCAGGTGGGCTCCTTGTGGTTTAATGAAGCTCACACCTATATTTATCGATCTATCCACTTTGTCCAAATAACATTAAGTTTAAATAGTAGACTATGTGGCTAGTAACGAATTTTAAATGAAAATACTGCATTAATATGCACGGTTTATTACCACTAAAGTTATCTGACATACATTTGCATATTATCAGGTTCATCGACGCGGCTACCCGGCTACAGCATAGATCGACCGTTCTTTGCAGATTCAACGTTTAATATTTACCTTATTTGGATGGATTATCTCATTTTATGCTAATTTTAACTTCAAATTTTGATGAACAAAGCAGAGATGTTATAACTTTTAATGATTAGGGATTCGTGTATTTTATTTTGTGAAATACATAGAGCACTGAAAAGTTGCGCTTGAAAAAAAAATATACGAGAAATGTGAATATTTCTATCTGTAATGGAAACACTATGTTTTTATAGTATTCATTGTTTTATTACTATTGTTAATTATGATGTTAGCAACACTAATTTGAATAGCATCTTATTATTTATGAATAGTATTTTGACGTTCTATGTTAGACAAACTGCATCGGATGTGCCAACGCTGGGATAAAAGATAACCAAGTAAATCGTAAGCAGCCATATCCGAAATCTTTATTACTACATCGTAACTAATCCAGCAGTAATTCTGAATCTCTGTGTCTAGTTAACAAGCTGTCATACTATTTGTCTGCGTGTATACTTGTAACTCATTATTTAACACTATTCGTTCAATTGGAGTTGTATAACTTAGACCGGACAAGACGTATTTTTCGGACGTTGATCATAACTGTTTTTTCATATCTTGACATGAGGTTAGTTAAAATCCTCTTTTCTTGCTAAAATTTTACACTAAACCTAATTTGATGACAAAAAGTGGGAAAATTATATTATTCAGGTTTATTAAAGGACTGAAAGGGATAAACTTAATAACTTTCAATTTATATTTTAATTTGAAATTTCAGTGATCAGAGGAGTCGGGGACAAACAATATCTATACATATAGGTAATTTTTAAATTAACGGGGTGTAATATGTTAAAGTATTTGGTTTATAAAAAATATTTTTATATTTGTTAATTTTGTTTTTTTTTATGGTATATAGGTCAGCTTTAGACCATGACTTGCCTGAAAGCACGACACGATCTAGAACGGAGCACGCTTTCCTATAAGGTTCACTCTAAATTTGAAAGTACCATCATTGTACTTTCCAGGAAATACAGACTCTCTCAAATCGTTCTACATCTTCGCAGTGTGAATAACAAAGTGGAATCAAAGCACTTCGTACGCATCCGAGGAATTTCCACTATGTACCGATGGCGCTTCGGTCGCGTTTATCTGGGAGTCCTGTAGAAAAAAGGGGCGGCAGGACTCAGATTTTGTAATTCCCGGGCACATTCACCGAAATGTATCCGATAAAAAACCGATAGGGAGGCAACCATGAGTCGATACTCGAGGCTATGCAGCCGAGACTTGAGGAGAGTGTCATTATTCATCTGGCGCGCCTCTCAATCAGTTCAGTTCAAGTGCCTCAATTTGATATTTGGCAGAGCCTTCCCAAAGATGAGAACAATACTCCATGGCCTGATTTGCGCTTTGTACAGGCTGAGCAGGTGTTCTGGAGTGAAATAGTGTCTCACCTTTGAAAGGATACCAAGAAGCTCTAGGTGGTCGGTTATCGATTACGTCTCAGTAAGATGACGGCAGTTGAAATGGTCTCTTTTTTGTGGGAAATAAACACGCTTGCATTTTGGTGGCGTTTAACTTGACAAGATTGTCATTACTCCAATCGGAGACCGCCCTAAGGGCCAAATTTAAACGCTAAACCTTTCTTTCTTTGAGTCCGTAGATTTCGGTCTTGCTAGGTCTTACGCTAGATGTGTAACTCTCAACAACGGTGGTGTTATAGCAGTTAAGGGGCAAGCGAGCAGACGGCTCTCCTGATGATAAGTGTCCACCGTTGCCTATGTACATCGACAATACACTCTTGTTTTGCCGATGCGTTGAGTGAGGAAGAAGAATGATGAGAAGACCGCTACGGTTTCAGTGGACCCTGACGGACGGTCGCAAGCCAGTCTGTGGACAGAAACCACCAAGGGGTACTGAGTTACTCGCCTCTTACGAGATGCTTTTCCTGCGAGAGAGGGGAATTGTATTCTAACCCGTCCCTTTACGGATATATTGGGATAAACGGAAAAAAGTGTTGTTCATTGTCTATTCTATAGATCACTTATTAAATCGTTAGTGAGATAATCGATAATATACCAATTAAAAACTTTATACTCATCAGACTGAAAAAAAACAAATTTCAATTACTCTTGAGTATTTTATTGTATTCATGATTATACTCTCAATAACAGTCGACTCACAAATTGCACATACGGGGCCTGTGCAATTTACCAATACTAACTACTAACCTAAGTAAGGTTTCACTAAAAATATTTTAATTTTGAGCATATAAAAATATTCGGCCGTTCAATGAACATATTTTATTATTATCTCTTAGGAAATAGGACAAAAAAGTCTATGTGTTAATCCAGATTTTTAAAGTATCTGTGCCAAAACTCATTGAAATTGATTCAGCCATTTTTTGTGATTCAGTAGCAAATTCAAATATACAAACATTCACGTTTATAATTAGTGAGATTAACGATAAGTTTCATTGGTCAAAAGCACGAAGTTTGAAAATCAATTCATAATCTCTACTTGTAAGACATAACTGTCGTTGAACGCTATCAGAATTCTGAATGCCAAATTAGTCTTTAGCACAACTTGGTCAAACTGCATTTGAATTTTGCACTAATAGATTGAAAATTTGAAGAAAATAGCATACAACAGTTACGTAGTCATTTTATATTAGATACAGAAGTTAAAAATAAATATTCTGTTATTAACTATTACGTTACGTTAACTATTACGATAAAATTCAAAGTAGCTAAAATTTAAATTTAAAATAACTCAAAATGTTACAAGCCTAAAGCTGGAATGTTTTAACATTACTAATTATGATAAATCAAAAATTTATTATTATTAATTCTGGAAAAAGTCAGGAAACCCGTATTATAATTTGGAACCTCAATTTTTAGAGATTTTAAATAAAATTATACTCTATTGAATATTAATTTAAGTGTACATATAATCGAATAATAAACTTTTGATACTTTCGTAGTCACTTTTTCACTTAAGGGGTTAGGGGTAGTCAGAGACGTAAAAAAATGAAAATTTTCACTATTTTTTTTTGCCATTAAATCATTTTTTTTATAACATTAATAATATGGCATCACTACACAATGTTTTGACTTGAAGTCACGAAAATTTGAAAAACAAAAAATTTATAATTTCAAGAGTTAAAGAACTGGGTCAATACAAATCGTATAACATTTAAAATTATAATAATTTTTTTTTTAATTTTCTTAACTTCAAGTCATACATTGTGTAATGATCCCATATTATTACTTATATGTAATAAAATGATTTATTGGCAAAAAAAAACTACTGAAAATTGACATTTTTTCATGTCTCTGACTACCCCTAATCCCTTAAGGCTGTTTGATTGACTCATTAACGCACATCCGAAATTCCTGAAGCTAACGTAAAATTTAACATTAGTTTATTTTTGGGACAAAGAGATGCTTTAAGAAACTATATTTTGAAACTTATTTTTAGTTAAGCTTAAAGCAACTTATTAGAGCAACTGTTGAATTTCTTGCTAATTCTTCTAATCAGGAAACTGCTTTCGAACTTGTGGTAGCTTCAGACAAACTAACTGACTGACTAATTTTAACGAATCAAAAGTACTTTGTAAAAAGTCTATTTGAATAAAATATTGAGTTTGAGTTTAAAAAAGACTTAAGAAAACGGAGATGGATGAACTGTGTGGGACCAAAAACCTTTAGCTATTGACATAAATATTAGCACAAGACCTCGCAAACAAAAATAAATAAATATTATTTCAGAATTTCCCAATTTTCATCCTCAAATACGCAAAAAATTTTTAAACTAGAATTATCTATTTTCCAACGCTTCGACGTCCTATCCGTGGTCACCACTCAAGAACCTTTCTGCCCCAACGGCCATCGGTTCTACGGAAACACCCAACATAGGCCTCACACAAGATGGACAGACGACCTGGTCAGGACGGCAGGGAGCCACTGGATGCAGGTCGCAGGTGATCGGTCGTACTGGCAGTCTCTGGGGGAGGCCTATGTCCAACAGTGGACGTCCTATGGCTGAAATGATGATGATGATGATGATGAATCTATTTTCCTTTAAAGCCAGAACAGAGTACTTAATTTTAACTTCCTAACAGATATTAAATTCTTAAGAATACAAACTAAACGCTATTTATCGACGGATATAGGGTCTGTCTGTCTTTCACGCTTATATAACTGAACCGATTTTGATGATATTTGGTACAGAGATAGCTTGGGGAAGGACATAGGCTATGTTTTCTTGCGAAAAAAAGATTGAAGGGGTTTAAATACGGGAAGAATTGCACGTCGAGCTGTAATTTTGTTGTCTTTGGGAATTAGTCATAATATATACCTTAATGACAAGTAATATATAAAAAGGAATTTAACAATAAGTGTCACCTCTATTTTAAAAAAATTTAGTATAATTATAAACATGTTTATTTAATTTAAAATGATTCACCAATGCGGCGCTTTGTACCGCACATGAGGGAATTGAAACACGGGTTAATGTCACTCTGAGCCGTCATAAATATTCCATTGGAAACCCTTTTAAGTTATTACCATCTGAGAAAAGCTTTTAATAATAATCCCATGCAAACCAAACCAAATGCACAGATTGCCGGAAAATTTTATTGGTTATTTTTATAAAAAAAACACCCGTTGCATCCAAATTTTACCTTAATAGTCAGGATTATTTCTCGTTAATATAGTTTTACAAGTCATTTAAATGTTCATCCATCCATTTAATTTAATCTTACTTTTATAAACCGTTAAGCAATAGCAGAACATTAACTGGGGCTTAAAAATCCGGAACAGGTTTACAGAGCCTTTTTAACCACACTAAGTATAACACTCACTTTTCTAAATAAGAAACAAAATTACACACTCGTTCCACAATATTAATGGCCTGTCACCACCACACAAATTTAAATTAAATAATAAATCTTAATCAAAAATCTCTGGATTATGGATTAATAAGATTCCACATTCAAATTGATTTATAAAAAAAATTTAATTTGGAATCTGTTTTCAGTCTATAATACAAAGATTTTGGATTGAAATTGATACTTAATTTTGGCAACTACCTCAGATCGATTGGGATTTGAAATTGAGTTTCTGTCGTCATATTGAATAGTGTAATAGTGAGTGATACCTAATCTAAAGCTCATTATGTTATTAGATATAAAATAAGCATTACTTTGCAGTGCATCCTATTAATATAATGAATTCATTTTTAATATTAATTTGTTAATCGAAGTAGACTACAATTATATTTTAAACTAGTATGAAGGAATAAATAATACATTGTCGGATTCCGGATGGCGGGTATGTAGAAAATGGTAGACAGGGGTAGAAAGTAGTAGAAAAAGGTAGTAGTAGTTGTAGACGGCGCGGCGGTAGAAAATGGTAGTCAGTGATAGGCAGTGTTAGACAGTGGTCTACTATTTTACGTTCATTAACTTCTACTGTGCGCTGTCTGTAACTTACTTTTCTACTATCTATAGCTCTGTCAACTGTCCACTGTTTACTGCCAAAATGTTGTAAAGCGAATATCAGATTGATATGCTATCGAGCACAGTACAGTGGAATGTAAAAGAGAGACCTTCTTTAATATCTACCAGAGCCATAAGATGTAAAAAAAACATCCAGGACATAAAAATCACTTCAGCGCACAGAAGTTAATGAATGTAAAATAGTAGACTACTGCCAATCACTGACTACCATTTTTCTACTACTTTCTACCACTGTCTACCATTTTCTACAAAACCGCCATACAGAATCTGACAATTCGGAAATTTTTATTCAGCTGCCAATTGGATCAGATTTCTAGTATTTTTTATTTGAGTAGCGCTCACCTATTTTAATAACCTGGCCATACTCCATACCCATCTCTGAAATCCTCGATGAATTGTAAAGTTCTTCTATGAACCATATCAAAGTCTTGCATAGTTTCAATATTTTAGTCTCTTTAATATTCCCCATTAATATTTTATATGGAAAAATAAACTCCGCCACCTTGTATTTTTTTCTATTCATAAAATAGACCTTGAGGCCCTGATCATCTTTGTCCAATAAACCAATCTTCCATCTCGTATACTTTCTGAGATAGACGCCAACGAAATTTGTATGGCAGCCATCTTAAATCCGCCATTTTGGATTTTTTTTTCAGCTTATTGCCAATTGGATAAGGTTTCGAATGATATTTGTTCGAGCACCTCTCATCTATCTTAAATATCCTGGTTGTGCTCTTCCCCCGTCTCTGAAACCCTCAATCATCAGCTCTCTCCAAATTTTTCCTCTGAAAGAATTTTTGTCCTCTATACGAAACCATACGTAAGTATACTTATCGAACTACCGTTACATTTTTACACCCTTTGCAGAAGTGTTATTGTTCGGCAAATGATAATTTAAATAATTATTATTTCATAACATTCAAATGTTTATATAAATATTAGCAAGCAATTAACGAAGTAATGTACCTTTAACTTACATACAATTAGGTCTAAATAATTTCCTATATGAGAGCGTTTTCCGTGCGTATCGTGCGGAACTCGGAAGCGCTGTCGCTCGTAAATCCACCGTTCCGCACACCCTCGACGATTACGATCTATGTAAACCCATCTACATTACTACTGACTATTAATTCAACAACATAATAATTATGTACATGCTTATATCCAAATATTTTACAATTTAAAAATTAAAGAAAGCCTGAAAATCAATTTTGAAACAAGTACGACAGATTAGAGTTAGTCTCTCTGGTGTGTTTGCGTAGTGTACATGGAAGTTAGTATTATAGTGTCGGGCTAAGTTCACCCTTCTTGAGGTCCACTTACGATTACTTTATTATCTATGTAATTAGCGAAGTCGAGTGGTGGAGGTGAGAGTTAATATATTATGAAAGAGGTCTTTATACCTGCTCCTACGTCTCCAGACAACCAGGCACTGCTCGGCTTCCCTCTAGATTACATGTTAATATTGCCATATGAGTGTTACTGCGCAGTATAGCAACCATACTATTAGCAATCACAATAAAAATTAGATAAACATTTTAGAAGTGATTTCCAAAACCGTAAATTTGAGACCCATTCCAAAATGAGGAAAAATTTACTAAATTGTAACGAACGGAAGAACAAATTTTGTTTGAAATCTATAAATTACCTATGTAAAAATTTAGATATACATTTTTGAAAATGAGTGAGTGGACTTTTTAAATTTCTGATAGCTGGATTTATGCCATTCAAGCTTAAATTTTGGCAGAAAATTAATGAATAATTTGCCATGAATATGAATGACATAAATAATACACATCAACCACTTAAAGAATATCGCTTAAGGTTTACTTCGATATTCTTATCTTAATTAGGATACGAGTCCTTTATGGAGTTCCTTGGATACTCGTTTGAAAACGAGAAGAGTTACTTTAAATTTTTACATACTTATATTAAATGACTGCATATAGAAAGTAACTTTAAAAACCGTAGTAGAAAATATGTTTGTAAGTTTCATAGTCAGCTTAAGTTGTCGAGACTTGAATTATATTTTAGTTATTAGCTGACATAGATCACAACTAACTGACCCGTCCAACTTCACCCAGGAGCAATTTACCTCGTGTTTAATTTCATATTTCAATCGCTATATCGCTCATTTTTCGCTATATTTTACATTTTAATTTTCAACAAAAATAATGCTATTATATGACCAAATTCAATAAAAACTTTCATCCCTTACAGTACTATATTTTTAATTTCTATATATATGACCAACTCCTAAAGTCATAAACAATTATACATCTCGACATGCTCCTTTATTTTCTCCTTCTTATCTGTATACTACTTTTTACATTCCTTCCATTATTTACATTCCTATTTAAATAGCCAAATGTATTTTAATATATCTATACTTGTGTAATGTATCTCCATCTCCCTCTTTATCTCTATAATCTATCGACTACATCGTGCACTATAGTAAACAAGAGATATACACATATTACATATAGAAGATAATCATCAAAGTGGATCGTATATAGAGGAGGGTTGCCTTTTCAACATACTGTATAACCTAGGTACGTACTATATAAGGTGCAAGTGAAAGGATTGAAAAGGCCATTTTTAATCTCTCAAAAGCCACATCAAACGCAGAAACTCCAGTGTATTCCATTTGTTTCATAACATCGTTATTACATACGTACAGCACAACCATTCATAGTTATGATTGCATATATTATTCAGCAGTATTAAACACGAAAATTAGAAATTGTAACACTCACTGTACAGATGTACATATTACATAACATTTTTAAGTCAATTAATTCGTTTATTTTAACTTAAATATGGCGCGTGATTCTCCCATTGCTCTGTCATCTTCTAGGATAATAACTCTCCAACATTCTATTATTATTTTTTTCTAAAAATCAAGGTCTGCTTAAGGACATGCCCCGTTTTTCCTTTTTCAAAAATGTATAATTAAAGAAAACATTAAAAATATTTATAAAGTTTTTAACATAAATGTAAATAATAGAATCCTAGCCACACTTTCTCAAAATATAAATTGGCAGTCTATTCAGTTTGTATGAAAAACAGAGGACAACGAAACATCGATCACGTATGAGCAATAGTTAAATATCTGTTTCTCAAATACCTCATAGACTTGTATTGCCTCTTAATATATAGTCAAGGTTTTTGCTTATGGTATAAACTCATATTCTAATATTTCATTTTTGCAACACATTTTGTACAAGTTAGCAAACGAAAATCACTGAGTTGAGTAATAACAATCTGATAAAAAGGAATAGAGTAGCTATTTTCAAAATTATGGACACTATCGTGGACTCCGTTTTGCATGTATAGACCTCCAATTCTTTTTTTTATATACGTCACTGTTGGGATCAATAATGTAAACTCAGTAACAACAATTCAGTATTTTTAAGTCATACAAAAAATTCTTCTAGTAGTTCAACATTTTAATTAAAACTCATTTAATTTAATTTTAAATGAAACATAAACTGTATTACAGAGACAGTATGCAATTATACAAGTTCAACTTGAAACGTAATTTCTCTCAAAAAAGAAACGAGATGGAATTTAATTAAACACTTGCAGTAAGATAATAATTGAACGTAACGTTACACCGAATTTGTTCATAAGTATATTAGCTAGCCTTCTGTTGGAAGTTCTTCCATAAATGTATTTCTCTCGGGAGCATAAATGCAATTCGCTAAACTCAATATCTTACGTCTTGAGTTCTGACCGAGATCCGAAGCTATCTGTATGCAACTCCATTTAGCCTTTGGATGACATTAATTTCATCAAATTTGAAATTCCTCTGGTAAATTAGATTATAATTACATTTGGACTTGTTATGCAAAATGAATCATTTTGTTTAATAAAATTTTGAGTAGCAAGTTTTTTGGATCACACAGAGGATAGTCCTCGTAAGCTTTATATAAAGCTGAAGAGTTTGTTTGTTTATAAGCGCTAATCTCAGGAACTATTGGTCCGATTTGAAAAATTCTTTCAGTGTTAGATAGCCCATTTATCGAGAAAGACTATAGGCTATATATCATCACGCTACGACCAATAGGAGCAAAGCGTCACGCGGACGAAGTCGCGCGGGTTGAGTAGTCCAATAATAAACGGTCTCACTAAGTCTAACTTTTTTACGAATATCATAAGTTTAATCCGTAAGCGTCAGTAGCTCAGTTGTTGGGTCACTATCAAATCCCAGTAAAGTCAAAGCCTACTGGCGTGGCCTGCTTCAGACACAAGCACTTAGCTCAGTTGGAAGGGTTAAGGAATACTAGTAGTATGTGATCCAGACTGTTAGTATTTTTTTGCCAATACCTCATTTAGAAATAATATTAAACTTGGCTAATATCACAATAGATGGACAAGTGTGAGTTATATTAATTACTAAAACTTAGAGTTAGGTATTCCGTAATCAACAATTCGGTTAAACATTAATCTTGAATAGTAAAGGATTAAAGTTCCAATCATTGTAAAGGGAAGAAACAGAATAATATCTGCAAAGTACACATACACATTGTTCAAACTTATCCTAATTAAATGTACATCCAATCGGCAAATAACAAAATCCTATCCATGTTTGGGTGGGCAGGGATGCGACTCCGAGAGCTACGATGGACAAAGTAAACGCCAATGTTTGCTTTCAATTAACCTATGGTCAACAACCAGGGCCATACACTTTTCATGAAACAATTCTGCTGCACTTAATTCAGTTTCTTGTTTGCTAGATTGAAACAAACTGGTAAATTACATTGAACAAATAATTTGCGAACATTACTCACGGTTAAAAGTGATTGCTTCGTGATTACGTCGCAAAGCTTCGTTTGTCACAATCGGATTACAGATAGTCATTTACCTCAAACTTCAGTGGTGTTACAATTTACATATCATACTTGAAAGAATAATTAACACACAGTAATCATTCTATGCTGTAATAACATCTTTCTAGTTTTTACTACTACATACTAAGAAATGCAATTATACTTTTACTAATTACTAACCCTAGTAAGATTTTAAAAGGTGGTTAACAAAAAGCATATAAAAAAATCTCTATAAAAATATTACTTTATTAATTTTTACATATCTTACCATATAAAAACAATAAGAACTTGGGTTTATATATAGAATTTGGGATAAAAAGTATATCATGTTACTTTGATTTTGGTAAATTTTATTTTTAAATTCTTCTTAACTTAGCCGAAGCCTTTTGTATTATTAAATACATCATGATGGAAAAGTTCAATAAATATGTATATCGTTATCCTTTCTCGAAACGCCAACCCTAGAAATAAATTACTCTACAAATTCCTACAAAAATATACCGGATATAAAACAAACAAGTTAAATAAAGTTCTGTAATACATAATACATTTCATTGAGTCGATGGACACCCGTTTAATATTAAACGATAATCCCAATGGACGGCCGCTAGCGACATGCTCCACTTGCTCTTTGCTCTACTTTTTGAACTCTATCTAAACTCTAAGTTGAATTAATTATTAATTTATTGTAAGAATAAATGCATTAACAACTCATTTTAACGAATTATCTAATGTTGATTTAAATTTAAATTTAAATTTTTTAATGTAATAAAAAATACTACAAGAATATGTCATTATATACAACAATTAAATACTCCCCTCATGGGTGAAAATTAAAAACGAGTTGTACTCACTCACTCGCTCCTAGATACGAAACTATTTGCATATCTCTCATAAAGACAAATACAATAAAGACAAAATAATTTATTGTTATAATTTTTTTTTTATTCTGTTCTGAACACTAACCAAAATTAATGATCGAATGTTGGGCAATTACCTTACTTTTTCCTTTTTATTATAGTGCACCACTAAAAGTAACGTATCGATACCTGTATATCGATAAAGTTAAAAGTTTCTTGCTTTAACTTTTTTCTAATTTTTCTATAGTATAACTTATAGTACCTACAGTTTTTAAGTAAACTACAAATATATAGACAGTATAGACAGCTATTAAGCTCGATATGGTGCTATCAATAGATTCTTGTTTCAAATTAGAGCAATTCGAAATACAACGTGTCAGACAGCGCCCCCAGCAACAAAGTTTGAATTTCCATTTATAATCACTACGTGAGGTGTAGCTGCCGTTTGACGCTATCAGGATGCGATGCCAAGTTACTGGAGTGTTTAACCATTAAAATATATGTGCTACTATACTGTACATAAAGTGCTGGTTGTTACATAATTACACTATCCAACTAGCGTCTATTTTACATACAATAAATTTTAATCTCTATTTGTGCTAATGGACACTCATGGACACAATGGGCTTTTTGGGAAAAGATTATTAGTGTAGAAAGATCTACTTGATGAACAGAAAAGAAATTCAAGATGGCGGAAATATTGAAGAGACTACAAATTGAGAACTATGCAAGACTTTAATACGGTTCGTAGAAGAACGTACATTCAGACGAATAATACATCGAGGGTTTCAGAGACGCATATGGAGCACGGCCAGGTCCTGAATGTCTTTTTTACGTCTTATGGTATGGCTCATAAAAGGTCTCTCGTTTTCATTCCACTGTGCTCGATAGCATAGCAAAGTGATCTTCGCTTTAGAACATGTACACAAGCAGTAAACAGTGGACAGTTGACAGACCTATAGATAATAGAAAAGTAAGTTACAGACAGTGCACATTAGAAGTTAATGAGCGCCAAATAGTAGGCCACTGTCTACCACTGCCTACCTTTTCTGTTATTTTGTACCACTCTCTATCATTTTCTACATAACCGCCATCCGGAATCCGACAATATGTTATTCACTCCCTAACGCGGTCCACTTTAGCGCGCCATACTAGTACTAAATATAATCGGTAGATTTTGACGAGGTGACGATTGAAACTTGAACGAACGTCTTAGCTTCTCTGAAGTCAAAAGTTATACTTAATGGAAAATCGTGATACACAGCAAAATTACCTCTAAATGTACCTGTACTTCCCCCTCCACCTCTCGTGATGTATCACAGTCCTTACTTAGCGTAATAAATTCTTTGATCCCATCTACTTTTTTAATTGACTTTTGGATGGAGATGACAGATATATATAGCTGTAAACTAAAGATATTGTTATCATTCGTATTTTGAATTGCCTCCCTATGCCAGCTATTTTAAAGACGTAGTTGCTTCAAAATTAATCATTGTCATGTTTGTCGGAAAATAGTAAACGATTAGCGAATAATCGAATCGTCATCGCCATCTATGGCGCTTGAGTAAAATCACTTCCGTCGTTTTGACAGTCGCGACTTTTTATATTTCCTCGACATTCAGACTGCAGGAGATTCAGTCTCTCAAGGAGTGGATATTATCTGGGTTGTGCTAGTGAAAGTGCTAAGTGCAGTGTTGTGTTAGTGCTGGGAGTGCTGTCCGATTGAGGTGACGTGACTACCTTACAATGTAGTTGCCACGTGGTAATGTAATCACAACGTTAGGTTATGTTAGCATTGTGTTAGGTTAGATTTATGTTAGCCTAACCTTAGGCTTACATAGTGATTCCCTTAGTTTGCTCCTACATGTATATGTCTACCTTTTATGATATGGTATAATATTAGTTGTAAGTTAGCACATTGTTCAATTCGATGTGTAGTGATGAAGTGCATACTTATTATTTAAACGTAGCGTCAATATTTAACTCACACACAATTACCAACCATATATGGCTGAAAATCATTTAGGACCAGAATGGTTGTCAAGAATCAAACAAGTCAATGTAGATGTAATTGCGACGTGCGTTGTTTTATAACTTTCCCATGGTCTCTTTCCGGCCCCATCATCGGATCAACTCCATGTCATAATTAAATAACATTTTCTGAAATTTCAACTCAGAAACCGGAAGAAGTTCAGATTTAAGGCTTTTATATTTATGAGTATCTATATATATTATTTAATTTAAATGTAATTTGCAGGCGGGTTGATTATAAGCATACTACAAATTGACAAGTGAGAGCTACGAACGGTCGACAGTCATTTTATCACAACAGACGCGCTAAATAGATAGAAAAATGAACAGTGAGCTTTGTTACCGTTGTAAATGCGGTCCATATACCTGCACCTGGGTCACAATCACCAGGTATTGCATAAATGATATATATAAAATTCTCGTGTCGTGCTGTTTGTTACTAAAACTCCTCCGAAACGGCTCGACTGATTTTTATGAAATTTTTTGTGCATATCGGGTAGATCTGAGAATCGGTCAACATCTATTTTTTATACCCTTAAGTAATAGCCCGATAGGCACCGCAATTTTTTTAAATTTGTAAGGCAAAACAACATTTTCCGGGTCAGCTAGTAGTTAACAAATTACAAAAAAAAATTATTTATATATTTAAACTTTGTTTATAAGTTTCTAATTAAATAAAACCAAATTCTTGTTAATTCAAAAGGCGTCCCTCACAAAATGTTTTGTTCGTTACGCTTATTGCTCCACGATTCCGCGAACTTCTTAGAAGGAAGTGAAAGAAAAACTTATTTTGCTGTAAATGAAAACGAGTAGTGGTTGCCACTGCAAATTAAATTATAACTTTTACTGTACCCGGATTCTAGGTTTATTCAACGTGTAAATTTTAGTTTTGAAAACGAAATAATAGAAATTGAATTTCACACAAAAACTACTCAAATTTAGGCTTAATTAAACAACTATACTGTAATACGGTTTAAGAATATCAGAAACTTTACCACCAAGGGTAAGGTAATTATTAGAAATGACGACGAGTCTCTTGATCGAAACGCCGAATATTCGGCAACACTTTTCAATCTTTCGCGTGTGTTTTACTAAAGTATGTGTAATGACGATGCGTCGTGGGCGATTTGTTTGTTGATTGGACAGCAGACCCTTATAAATGATGGTTGGCAAACGCAAAACAATATCTTAATCTAATAGAATTTACTAAGATCTTTATCATCTCCCGGAAGTAGTATAAAAAGAGCGACTATTTTTGGAAGCAGTTATAATGTATGAGAAAAAGCGAAATCGTTTGCTATCAACAAATGTTAAAAAAAGATTTTTCATTCATCATACTTACCACTGGTAGATTTTAAGTTATTGATAAAATAAAAATAATATGTGTATGAATAGTGAAAATAAATGCCGAATAAACGAACACCCAATATTTGCCGAATATTCGTGGCATCTCTAGTAATTATTATTAAATGTTATTTTTTACTAATGTTGACCATATTACAGCGGAAGTCATATTTATTTATTTATTTAATACTTTTTTGCACACCACATACATAACATTATAACAACTAAGTAAGAAATAATACAACTATGTAGGCCTTATGGCTTATTAGCCATTTCTTCTAGACAACCTTTAGGTTAAGAAATATTTTATTGAGTGGCGAATAAGGTGGTGTAACCATAAACTACGTATAAATGAGTACAACCTAATACATAAAGAAGATGAACATATACCTACAATATATATATATTTATAAATATCTATAATCATATACTAATAAATATCTTAGATATAAAAGTAAATATAAATACACAAAAAATTAATAATAAATTTCATGTCATCATGGTCTACCCGAGAGTAGATAAAACTCTTTTACAGAATTTTTGAAAATCGGGAGAGATTTTGATAGTCTTATGCTTTGTGGTAAAGAGTTCCATAATCTTACGGCCTGTACAGTAAATGATTGTGTATAAATTTTAGAGTTATGTACGTGCGTTTTAAGCGCCTTCGAGATGATCGATTTTTCGTAGGTGACCCTATGTATTCAATTTTTTCCTTTAGATAACAAGGAGCTTTTGGGTTTGTTAACACACAGTACAGAAGAGAAAGAATATGTATATCCCGGCGACGACGTATAGGGAGCCACTTGAGCTTAGAACGGAATTCTGATATGTGGTCTTATTTTCAGAGACCGAAAATAAAACGAATGGCGAGATTTTGTATTCGCTCAAGCTTATTAAGTTGTTGATTAATATAACTTGCATCCGCGTAATCGAGAATAGATAATAAGAGAGAGTTTGCTAACATAATTTTGGTAGGAATCGGTAGAACGAAATTTAATGTCAATCATGTGTATAAGTAATACTTTTTGTAATTTGTTATGTAACACATACAAGTTATAAATTTTTCAAAAATCATATTTTTAATACTTATTAACATGAGTAAAAATATATACTTCAGCATAGCGAGGGATGTAATATCATTTTTTATAATTATTCTAGTAAATTTGGACGATTTCAATCAAATATTGTCTATTCAAAAGAATTGTATTCAGTTTACTGTTCTGGTTAGTGAGTAAAAAAATTAAATATTTTCCGAATATTAAAAATATATTTTAATCCGCTTCACAGTTAAGTATTAACGGGATGCGATAACCGTTTATTTAATATTGAACGCTAATCCCAGTGGACATAACCGACCGCGGAATGGTCTCACCCTCCTCGGATCCAGTTAAAGTCTACTTTCTAGTGGAAAAGTTAAATGGCTCGGAATTGAGATCGGTAATAGAAAATGAATATCATTTCCCTATCATATTTTTAATAATTCCTTTTAATATAAAGAGTTTCATTTACAAATCCTTAAGAATATAATAACAAAACCAGATGTTTATTTAAGCAGAATAGGATTAAACCTTATTCAAACGTGGTTTTCAAGTTATTACCACCCTATTCAAAATTAAACCTATAGCAACCATTAATTTGGTGACAAGCGCCCCCTTCCTTCCAATTTTGCTGGGAACCTTTGGCGCCGTGAAAAGCTTAGTTAGCAATAATTTTAGGCTACGATAGCATTTTTTCCTTCTGTTCATCTTCTCCTTTTTGCTTTTCATCTATGGCCGCGCAAAAATACAATCTCACTCTACCCTTATCTAAGGTTAGCGTCGGCAATGGATAGTCTACATTTCAGTAAATTACAGTTGGAAAGTGATTTTTTCCAAACTTTATTCCTAAGGGGATTAACAAGAACGGCAAATATTGTATAGAGGATAAAAATATCTTTACCTATTCATTTAAAATTTTGTATAAACATTTTCTAATGAAATTCGCTCTTTTTCTGTTTCAGTATGGCAGTGGTATGGAAAAATTCCCCCTTTTTTATCACACTGAAGCTGAGATAAAGTAGATAGATTGGTAGTGTATCTCAGTGGTTTATACGTGCCAATCTTCAGGGATTGGCAACGAGTTTTAGGAGTCTATGCAAGTGAGTACGAATTTATGAAAAGCACGCGGTGACAAGTATCTGACAGATCCAATAAGTTTGAAGGGTGCAAAGTATTTTTTTTAATGATAGATAAGGTGCAAACGAGCAGTGTTCACCTCATGGTATAGGCCAGTCGTCGCTATGGACGTCGACAATACAAGAGATACCTTCTTATTTTACCGATGCGTTGCAAACCTCGAATATAGAGTGGGGAGAGGGAGCGAAGAGAAATGCCGCGGTTTCAGCGAACCCTGAGTAAGAAAACAGAGTCCATTAGATCCGCAGCATAATAATGGGATGAGAGCGGGAGTGGATAAGTCTGGCCCAAATGCGAAGCGACTGGAACGCGTCATAGACACTTGGATTCGCATGCTAGTGGTCACAAGCTAGTCAAAATTCAATTGTTCTTCGTCAATCCACAAATATACAAAATGTTATTTTCAATAAATATATTTGACGTATAAAACATTATCATAAAAGTATCTTCAGTGCTTACTGAGTAATAATGAAAGTATAAAGTAAACATTTGCACGCCACTCCATCCTTCCTCAATAAAGGAGGAAATTGATGGATAGCTAGGTACAATCATAACGCAAAGGAAGCGCAATCAGATTTTCATCGCAAACGTCTCCCTAGAAATGAATACTTATTGCGAAAATGAGACCGACCATTAATGAACGCTGGCTTCAGAACCCTCGCCGCGACTTAATTTACTTCGAAAAATATTCACTAAGCGCCTTTGGAGAGCGGCTACTTTATACTGAAATGTAGTAAAGGCAAGATTTCTTGGATCGAAGTCACCTTTTATACAAAAGCATATTTTTCATTACCTTAGTCATATTTTTTTTGTTACACCATTTATAATTAGTATTATTGCGGGTAGTTCCTTTTACTTTATTTCAAGTATACCGACATGTAGACAATGTGTAACCTACAGTGCAATAGATTAGAGTCAGTCTCTCTGGTGTTTTCGCGCAGTGTACATGGAAGTTAGTGTTATAGTGTCGTTGTTAAGGTCACCCTTCTTGAGGTCCACGTAAGTTTACTTTATTATCTATTGTAGTTAGCAAGATTAACTTGCTTCTGGATCCCAGCCCCTAGGCACTGCTAGGCTCCGTCTAATTTGCATATTATTATCTTATCTTGAGTGTTACTGCGCGGTATAGCTTCCATACACTTAGCATTTTGTTAATTTGCTGTTGGCATCACTATTTTGAATAGAATTATCTCAGGTAAGATGTTGGTACCATTGATTTGAGTAGCATTTTTACATTTGAATTTTGGGCAACCAATAAATATCAATCGGAGAAGTAAGGGGGTGCAAAATACATACAAATGTGGGTGTGTCAAAAGTATAAGCCTCGGGTGTAATATTCTAGTAATCGAGCCATCACTGTTGACCAGCGTGTATACTAACTCATCTATATCTATACTAATATTATAAAGAGGAAAGATATGTATTTTTGTATGTAACGAATAAACTTAAAATCTACTGGACCGATTTCAAAAATTCTTTCACCATTAGAAAGCTACATTATCCCCGAGTAACATAAGCTATATTTATTACTATAAAAAAATTAGAGATCCTCAGAAATTCTTACTAAAACCAATCCAAGGTGTAAAAACTTAGCCATAAAATGTCTTTCATTGCATGCGCTATGAAAAGTATTCATGATAGACCTAAAACAATGTTCTACAATGTTATAGAACGTATCAATATCTACAAAAAACTTCGCGAGACCATATATCCAACTATTGTAGTTATGTCACTATAACTACTTTTTTACGTTTTAAATAAATAATAGTAGAATTTTCTATAAAAGCGTATTTTTTAATTTTTTTTAAATTATTATTTTTTAAATAATTAAAATTAGATAAATTATATTTAACAATATGCAGGGGGATGTTTTGAGACGATATAAAAATTTGGCAACAAAAACGAGACGAACACTTAGTTAAATTGTGTGGAGAATATCAATGAATTATTTAATTTTTCGTTCGTCCTGAAAGATATCTTAACAAGAGTGGTGTCGTTGAATAGGTGATAAAAACGCTATTCAATGATATATAAACGAGCGAAATCGGATAAATTAATATTACTATTGTCTACTAAAAACTTGATTTTTGAACCAAATTTTGTTAAAATTTAACAAATTTTACTGAAAATTTCGATAAATTTTACTATAAAACGGGGATGAAAACTACTTTAGAATAAAGGGGGATGATGTACGTATAAGATAGGGAAAGTATAAAACATAAATATAAAGTGTCTTGACGCAGACACTCCGGGTCTCAGGAAAACAAAAAATCGCTAATCCTGATTATCCTAGTAAGGGTTACGGATCAAACTGTTTAAAATATTAAATTGTACTCGATCCCTAATAAGTATGCCAAATTTCGAGATAATCCGACGTTTTGAAGTTCAAAAATCTTGTTAAAAGATTCCGTTACATACATACTAAGATACGTATGAAACTAATAAAAGCGTATTAAAAAAATTGATAGAAATGCCTATCAAAATTAAACCATGTTATCCATACTTTTGTATAAATTCTTATCCAAATAAATTAAATATTTTGTATTCAAGACTGTTTCAATACCCGTAGAATACTTATTGAATTATTAAAATCGGACATTCTATTCAAAAGATATTACGAAATTAAAAATATCAATATAATCAAAAAATACACGCTGACGGGCCGGTGTGTCCACTCAGCGCAGCGAACAACGCAACGAGAGAGGGGGCACCGAAGTGCGGGAGAACCAAAATGTTAAATAAAAAATTTGTCCACCCGTGCGAAGCCGGGATGGGCCGCTAGTTAAAGAATATTCACAGTGTTCTCGAAGCGTCAAGATTACCTCGTTAGGGCATACTTTTCCTGTTAAAAAATAAAGAATTTTCACATTTATTTATTTATTGTTAAGGTAGTTCACATTTATTTATTTATTGGTAAGGTATATACTAATATACATACATATGTGCACAAGAAATTATAACAATAAGGCCTAATACAGATTACACAATTATGAAAAACAAAAGAAAGAACAGAGTACGGAAAAATCAGTAAAACTTTTACACTTATTTGTATAACAATATTTGATAATCACATCATTGTGTGTGTGTGTTTGTATGAGTGTGTATGTGTGTGTGTATCTATGAGTCTGTGTATATGCTAATGTAAATGATCTATATTATTATCCTCTATTGAGATGGAATATATCAAACTCAGAATAGTACGTATTATAAAGATTTGCTAATTGAGATATTATTGAATTAGTGCAGTATTCAGTGTTTGTTTTAGTAACGTGTAGTAAGGTAGTTCGTCGTCCTTAACTGAATATAATAACATCATGTCGCACGAAGCGCGTCTTAATTTTAAGAGTAACAATCAGTGTTGCCAACTAAACTGATTTTCCGTTAGATCTGACGGATTAGAGTCAGACACTAACGGAATAAAATATGTTTTAACCGCTAACATATACGTACGAAATATAATAATATTGAATAGTACGAAATATAATAATATTGAATAGTAAAGAAAAATATTCTCAGGCAAAAGTTTTCTTTATTTTGGCGACATTCAAATACCTGAAAAAAAAGGTCGTTCACCAACAACTATCTTTTGCACTTGCGTAGCAAATACTTATGAGCGCCTTTACCTGAAGAGCAACAAATATCTTCCGCGCCTGCGGTGTCATAATTATTTACGCCCTCATTTACTTATTTTTTAATTTGACGGAAAAATGTATAAATTGACGGATTTTTAACGGGGAAGACCAACTTGCTTAACGGAATTTTGAATTTATTGTTGGAAACATTTATAGTTTTCAAATTTTGTAGTCCTTAAACATCAAATATTTTAAAACTTTTTTTTTGTATTCCATCGAGTCTTTCTATATGTATATGTGTTCAAATATTGCTTGCGTATTCCAATATACTACGTACATATGTGAAGTATTTTGATACATTCCACATCGCCAAAGCATTGGGTTGCTCGTTTTAAATATCCAAGTTGTTTGTAGGCCTTATCATTAAATCAAAGTGCTCATGAAATCTAAGCTTATGATCTAAACTAACTCCATGGTCGCGTAAAGCTGTTACTGCGTTAATAGATATATCGTTTATTTTATATAACGTATGTACATTAACTTACATGAGAAATTTAACAAATGAATGTATTATACAAATGAAAGTAGTAGAGATGGGTCTTAAATTAATAAGCTGCTAAATTAACACTGCTAAATTTTAATAGTGTCAACATCTGTTAAATAAATTCTGATAGTAGTTAAATGCACCCGTGACTGGACGGATTAGAATACTAATCCTCTCTGCCGCTGGGAGAGCATCTCGTAAGAGCCGAGTAACCCAGCACCCCCTTGGTGGTACGGGATCTGTTCCCCGACTGGCTTGCGACCACCAGCATTTGAATCCGACCTAAGCTGTCCATGGGCGATGGTGGCCACTTACCATCAGGTGGACCATCTGCTCGATTGTACCTCATCTACTATTAAAAAAAATTAAAATAAAAACCAGTCACAAGCACAACTCACCAACACTCATGAACAGCACAGATAACAATGGGTGTCTTTGGTAGAAAAAAAGCTATTGACAGCGCTTGCTAGCGCTGAGAAACGAACCATACAGTTACCGGCCAGCGTTTGCTAAATGCTAACATAGATAATACATATAGAATTTTATATGTAGATGTTTGAAAATAAAAACGATTATTAAAAAAATTTAAAACATAATTAAGAAGATTGTTATAGTTTTATCCATAAACTACCTTAAAAATATCAAAAATTAAGAAAACTTCAAAAAAAAACTTTAAAATAAGATACATATCGTTGTAATAGGTTGGGGAAAAAGTCTTTTCGCATTTTAGTATGTATGAACTTGTAATAAAATCTCTTTGGCTATACTATTTGTATCTGCCTGGTTTTGGTATCATTGAAAGTTTAAATTTTAAAGAAGATAATTCCAAATTCAAATTAGGAAAATGTGTGATTTGTATTTGTTTTTCGCACTGTGAAGATGAGTGAATCTAATGAATTCAATATATTTTAAAATTTTACTACAAAAAAGGTAAAAATGCAACGCAAGCCGCAAAAAAAATTGCGATGTTTATGGACCTAGTGCAGTGTCTATGAGAGTAGCACAAATTTGGTTTAAGCGTTTTCAATACGGAAATTTTGATATCATTGATTCACCTCGCTCTGATCGCCCTATTACGGATAAAATAGATGCCATTTTTGAAAAAGTGGAGCAAGATCGGCATATCAGTATTTACGTCAAAAAATTGTAAACCATAGTGCGTTATTTTTCGGTAGATTATAATTTTGCATGTGGTGATTGAAAATAATTTCTTTTAGTCAAACGCAATAATAGTTATTTATGCAACTGTTGTATAATCGAGTGTGATAATAGTATTAGAGTATTTTAATACCTAATTATCAATAGTTGCATACAAGACTTTATCTACACCCATAATTAAATCCTCTATAAAAGAAACAGTTAGCTTACTGACATCATCCATTACCGAGTATATACAAATAAACTAAATATTAATGAAACTATCATTTATTGTAGTTGTAATGAAAATATTGTATAGTGCAATTATCTAAATTCAATTCAATATGTTCTTTAATGTTTGGGATAAAGCGCTAATTTTTTTTGTAAACAATATAATAAAATATCAAAGAAAAATGGCGGGGATTCGAATATCATATTTTTCACACATTTTATATGTGAGTAGATAAAAATAATCAAAACATCAAATATATTATTGCATTTCTTTTAATGCTTTAACAACACATATGTTATATAACAAATGACTCTGTAATTTAGACCAGGTGACTGCAGCAGACTCTTCAACGGTTTCCAAAGATGTCCTCAGCTCTTCTACTTGCGAAATAACCATCGCATGTATTTTCAAAAACAAACCCAAATAAGATTGAGCTAATTCAAAATCCTTATTAGATTTCAATATAATATCTATTAATTTCAAAAATTGTTTCATAATGTTTATGCTACCACCGGCATCGGGCGCCATGTTTGTTATTTCCGCTTCAATTGAAGATGGCGATAGAGTTTTTAATTTCTCTATACATTTAAGATAGTCGTCATTTTCTTCACAAGTATTTAATTTTTTAGCAAATGGCGTCAATGTTGATAACGAATCTGGTATTAACAGCCTGTTATCAGAGTTATCTTGACTTTCTTCTTCTAGATCAAATTCCAAATCGAGACTTGGTATCGTTGGTAGGAAGAATGGTGCCGATTTTGGTACTGTTAAGGGTGTTTTGGGTTTGTTGCGTTTCTTAACGATATCTAAATGGAGTAGATTCATCCATCTTGAAGTTGGTTGACCAGATAATGTGAGGAGTTCCTCACTAATTTGTTCAGGCGACTTATATTCAGGTTCCCCTATGTCTATGGATCCAATATCTTCTATGTCTGGCTTTTCTGCAGATGTTGTTGGCAGTTCTAAGAAGAAAAGATAAGTAATGATAACTGAATTAATGGACACTAGTTTTATTTCTTTGTTTTAAACATTAACAAAAAAAAAGACTAGTTTAATTTTAACTCATCATAATTCCCAATGTCACCTATGACAGTAGTTTATTATTTTCTTTCTTGCCACATGGAAAATTGGTTCACTCTACACTATTGCTAAATAGTAACACTATATATTTTTATTTTTCTGGTAACACTAACCAAATGTTATATGTTAAATTCATTTAAGTAAAATAATACCCGCTTGTCTTACAGAATCTCAACTGCACAATGCCCACTTCACATGAAATTAAAGAGTTAAAGATACGTAGAAATGACTTTTATTTGTTGAGTCTTTAAAACAAAATGGCGGTGAATCGCGTACTACACTGTACCACACTCAAGTGTATGTAATGTGTATACAAATTTGACATTTAGAAATCAGAATCAAAATCTGTGTTAATGGGCATTATTAGCATACAAAAGTATGTATTAAAGTTATGACTTCTCGATCGCGAACAAAGTGATCTGAAAATTGATCTATTACTGCTGAATACTTACTTAATTGCGGTATATCAATAGCATTTCTGTCAATAGGTTTCAAGAAAACTTTTTCATATAGCAGCCTGTTAGCCCATAGAAATACACCCAGTTCTCCAACATGAGTAGTTGCTAAGTAATCTCCAGTTGGCGAAGTTGTGAGGGAGGTACATGGTTTTTCAAGCTGTAAACAAAATTGTCAAACATCAACAATCCATCCTCAGTGATTTTAGATTATGTTCTTTTGAAAAATACTTACAGAGAATATGTCAACCAGTTGTCCACTTGGTATATCCCACGTACAAATACTACAATCCATTGATGAAGTTACTAACCATCTAATAAATAAAAAACATCTTTAAATACTGAAAATAAAATACTATAGCCACCTCCGCAATCTTTCCATAATATAAAATGAAGTTGCTTCCTCTGTCTGTTCGCTTAGATCTTTTAAACTACTCAACAGATTTTAATGCAGTTTTCAGCAATAGAAAGTATGATTCAAGAGGAAGGTTTACATTATGTATAATACATGCATATTATAGTAGAGAAACCGTGCGAAGCCGAGGTAAAGAACTGTATAAGTTCCATGTCAAATCGTCAAATTTTTTACCTGACTCCTTTCGCTGAAAATTTTTCTACCCCCAAAGACATTTTTCAGTAATATTTCAAGTTCTTTTTCCCGACTCAAAAAAAAATTTTTTTTGAAAATGCTACAACTTTTTCAAAAATTGAGCGTTAGGGAATTTTTTTTTCAAATTTAGTTTTAAAAAAAATATGAAAAAATTTTCAAGAACCCCAGATGTATGAAATATTTTGTTGTTTTTTTCGAAAAAACCGTCATTTTCTCAGTCCGACCGTTTTTTTTTTCTTTTTTTTTTACTCTAAAAAAACTTCAACTAATTCTGAAATGATCCCTTCCAATTTGAAGATGTGACGACAATTACTTCGAATTTTTTTTTGGTTAAAAAAATTTGGTTTAAGCGCGTTCAAGCAAACAGACTCTTTAGCGTTATATATTAGTGTAAGATTAAGCTTGAATTGAATGAATATATGATAATAAACTTGAACATATTGTATTTGAATTTGTAAAAGTTTACATCTTCTCAAAATTTAAATCCAAAAAGAGCATTAAAAGAAACATTTAAAACAAATTTTAATGATCAACTTATAATTTGTTCCTATTTACAAAGATTCATTATAATTAAAATACCTATTATAATTATAATTAATATATATTAAGTAAGGTTTTTTTACATACCGACTCTGACAATCAAAATCAATGTCATTAATCTTTCCCACATGTCCTACAAAGTTTCTCACAACTTTCATAGTGTCTATATCTACCAGTGTTATGGAGAAGTCATCATTTGCCAATGCTAACAAACCACTGTCTCTGTGGCATTTTGTCATATTTACCGATTCCTCTAACCTTAAAACGTGATATGGTGTTGTAGCTGAAAAAATAAATTTTTATATTTTTATGTTTTTTTTAGAATTTAGTTAACGTTTAGTCATACTAGATGTTGGGAGAAAAATTCCGAATAATTCTATTTTTGTTGGTTTTTATTGTACTTAAACGCGAGACAAATAACATAATTTATAGAATAGAATATAATTCAGAACAGGAATATGTAGATTTTGAGGTACTCAAAGATATCAAAAAATCTTACAATTAAATATAAAATTTTATGGTGTAATAAGTTTTTCATTGTGGAATAAAAACCGAGAAAAAATTAATACCTGTCAAACGAAACTAAAACTTAAGACCCTTAAATTATATTATACAATTGAAGAAAATTATATTATGTATTAAGAATACTATTCCCCTCTGTCGCTGGGAGAGCATCTTATAAGAGCCTTATTCTCCGACTGACTTGCGTCCACCAGCATACCACCGCCAAGTGTCATAGACGCGTTCCGGTCGAACCGCATTTGGACCAGGCTTACCCCCTCCCTCTCCCATCCCATTAATGCTGCGGATCTAATGGACTCTGGGCTCTTGCTCAGGGTTCGCTGAAACCACAGCATTTTTTTTCTTCACTCCCCCTCCCCGCTCTATATTTGCAACATTGACGCAACGCATTGACAAAACGAGAGAATCTTATGTTTAGCAGGTGTCCATGGGAGTGGCCACTTACCATCTTTTTTTTTAAAGATTACTAGCAGTATGGATCACACACTACTAGTATTCCCTTTATACCTCCTAGTAAGCTAATAAATAGCTTGTGTCAGGAGTGGGCCACGTCAGTAGTCCAATGTCCGGGATTTGAACCCACGACTTATTGATCGTGAATCCAACGCCCGAACCACTGAGCTACTGACGCTTCAAATCATGTTAACCATCTGCTCATTTGCAAGGTGATGGTGATGGTGATCTACCATAAAAATTAAAAAATATTGAAATTTTATGGTTTTATATGAAAGATTGGTTACCTGATTTAAAATGCCAGAACTTCAATTTATCATCAGCACCTACAGTTATAACCCTTTGGTTACATAGATCTGTTTCAACTCCTCTTATGGCTCCTTTATGTGCAATTTTCTTTTCTTTGCCATAATGTCCTCTATATATACCTGATTGCATGTTGAATTTGTGTACTTGGCCATTGCTGTAACCTTAAAAAAAAGAAAAGAAGTTAGACTCTCAGAAGTGTATGAATTATAATTTATACTTCACAGTAATATATAAGTTATAAAACTATATATTTAAGGCAGGAAGCTAGGTGCCCGGTACTTACGACCCAAGCAGTCATAATTCTCCACAGCACTGAATCCACTTCAGGGTCCGTTAAAGTATTGTGTAAGCAGAATTTTTACAATTATCAACCACTTGAATCACTGTGTCTCATGCTGACATAAATATTGGTAGGTTATATTGATATATCTGTTATTCAGTGACACAATCACCATGCAGACCCCTCCATCCCCCATGTCATCAAAAATAAGAGAAGCAAAGACCTCCTACCCTCTATTAGTAAGCATGTAATACTTGAACGACTCCTCACTACTGATTCTCTGTCTAAATCTCTGATTAAACTAAATTAAAATTTAATAACAACGGTGATCCTCAATATGGGAGACATAACACATATTTCACTGCAATACACTTTATTACATTGCTGATTACAATGCAATATACAATATTTATTCTATGAAATTACTTGTCATATAACCTCCAGCAGCCAGTAGGAGTATTCTTAATAAAAACCAAAACTACTAACCAATCAAATGAGTTGCTGATAAAAGATATTAAACAACTAAGTAAGGGCAACTGTCAAGGAATTATAACAAATAAAAAGGAATTATAAATAATTAATTTAAAATTTAAAATATTTAATTAGTATATTCATCTTTTTAACAAATGGTCTGGAGAGGTAGAGGGTAGGCGGGTAGGTAGGGTAGGGAGGCTATAAATACCTGACATTTCTGAATTTTCAACTTAATATGTCGTTATTCTGCTTAAAGTAAACAAATAAGTGAATTGATAAAAGTGATTACATATTCCCTTTGAGAGTTATTAAATCTTATACAACCCAACTAACGACTGGCTAGTTTTAATTTAACGAAGATAATCAACTTCTACTTACCTATAACAACAAAGTTCCCACAGTGTGTAACAGTCAAACAGGTAGCAGATACTTCTTTATCCATATCCGGAGGCTTTAGTTTATGTTGACCCATGCACATTTTATTGTATGACCAAGTTGTCGCCAAGTTCTTGTTATCGTGGAGTGATGCTATACTGTCCCACTGCTTGTCTCTTTGCATACATGAGCTTAAATTTGTTATTGGAGGAAGTATAAGATGATCAAATTGAAATCTTTCTGTAAAAAAACAATTTTATATTATATCTCTCACATCTCATAACAATTTTATGCATAAAAATTTAAAAAATAGATGGAGTTTGACTTACTTTTTTTCTTTGATACTTTTCTGTTCCGAGATGCTATTCCCATACTCTTATTAAATGTTTCAGTTATTGTATTCATAATGTGAAGACTGCTGTCTCTACCAGCTGCTAATATATTTTCACCAGTTGGTTCACAATACCGGACTATGCTTGGTGGTAAGGCATGACCCTCTCTGTAATATTTATATACAATTAGTTATATTGATAAGATACAACAAATGTTTAAAACAAAATCATAACTTAAAAATTTTACCTCTTTTTCAATAACCTTGCTCCACCATCAGGCATATCAAATATCCACATCTTTAATGAATTATCTTGAGAATTAGTAACCATTAATGGCTCCGAAGGCAGGCATTTTAAACCCGCTATTTTTGAAAAGTGAGCTGACTGTATCTGAGACCTAACTCTTTTTTCTTCCAAATCCCACATTACCAAATGACCTTTAGTACTACCAGTCACCATAATTGGAACTCCATCCATTCTAAATGACAAGCAACTAAGCTTTCCCCAGTCATGATTGAATTGCATGACTATTTTGTCATAGCAAAGGTTGTGCAGAATAATTTTTCCATTAGCTAACCCAATTGCTACTACATCAACTGCAGGTGCCGGCTCTGTAACTACAACGCCTGAATTCCACCCCGCAAAAGTATAAACCAACTTGGATGTTCGTATGTTCCATATCTGAAGCGTACCTTGCTTACTGCCTAACAAAATCTTATTTAAATATGTTGGAGGATGACATAGAGTGGTAATCTTAAAATTGTCATCAAAACGAAGATCTAGAAACTCGGTCTCTTCTTTAATATCAAATACTTTTAGTACATTATTCTCATCAATAGATATAAGATGAATACCAAAAGGTAATAGTTTGTGAATAGGAGCCTCATGCCCTTTGTACGTATGTTTGAGTTCACAGCCTCGCCTCCAAGCATAAATATCGTTTTCACTTGCAGTATAAACGTGAAAACTGTCACCGCTCATGCATGTTATTGGACCGGGATGTTCCCCGCTTACACTCAAAAGACGGAATTTATCACATCCGTATGTATGGAACCATTTCCCTACACTTGTACAAAGCAATGTTTCTCCACGTCTTTTAATAAATCGAGCAATGAAAGGCACATGTGTACTAACATAACCTAAAACTCGGGCGCCGGTGAATATTTGACTACTTCTCTTCCCCTCCATTTTAAATGAAAATTATGATCCTAATTCGTCAAACTGTGTATTCAAAAATTAAAAGAGGACATTTTTATAGAATCAATACAGCTCACAACCGAACCAAACTGACAGATTGATTTTTTCAGTGTTGCCAACAATAAATTCAAAATTCCGTTAAGCAAGTTGGTATTTCCCGTGAATATATATTTTTTCCCGTCAACATAAACCGTGTAGTAAAAAAAACGTAATTTAATACTACTTTTTATAAGCAATTAAATTATATTTTTAAAATAAAACATCCCAATCATATTAACTCAGTACCCGGAGTTACTGTAGTTGTCACGGTATCGGTTTCATCGCCACAGATACCGTGGCAACTACAAAAATTATTGGTCAGCATCGTGCCTACCATACCATACACAGTTGGTAAAACAATTTATTATACTACAATTTCCTATTTGAATGTCGTCAACATAAAGAAAAGTTTTGCCGTGTGCATAATTTTAATCCGTCGACAAATCCCTTACGTCAAATAATCCGTGATTTTTTTAATTAGGTACCTATCCTGTTTAACTGCTCTGGGTACAAGCCAATAGATTGATTATAGGAATAATGTTACCAACTCTAAAAAATATTTGTACCTAAAACTTAAAAAAGTATTATTACAAAAATTATAGAACATCAAAAAAATATTACTGGCTAGATTTAATTTTTTGATTAATTAATTATTAACTATATTTAAAAAATTAAAAAAAACTTAAAATTACCGCCTTTAAAAAATTCAATTATTCTGAATTATTTTCTGCTTAAATTGGATATGTTAGCAACACTGCCAAAACACTGTTGCCAATTAATAAAATGATTTTCCTGTCCCTATTGGCATCAATTTTTTATTTAAAAAAAATGTTTAAAATAGTGTATTTGGCGACTCTGACTATTAGCTACAGGTATAATAGGGATGTAAACTTTAGTACAGATTATTGATCAGAGAAGATAAAGAGTAAGAAAAAATTTTCAAAAAAGATGAGTATCAAGCAGTCTCATAATCTATTATAGCCCCAAATATTATCTAGAATTCTAGATATTTTTTCTTAAATTCTTTTATTTATCAGTTTCTGAATTAAATCTAAAAAGGGAAATTCTGCAGGTTCATATTAATAAATATTTATTAAGTATAAAATAATTCACCTCATAATTTAAATAAATAAACAATTTCTAAGTCTTAATATATATTTAATTATTGTAACATATTAACTTAAAGAAGCCCTTGACGTTTTAAATCTTCAAAAGTTTTGCGGTTGACAACATTGCCTTGAGAATCTTCAAACTCTTCATCATTTTCTGCCACAAACCTTTCATTTTCTTTTTGGTTTTTGATTTTCTCCCATACTGAAAATATTATGTCCCACATTAATATTAAATTATTACAAATAAGATCTAAAAAATAGTAACACAAGTATTTGTTTTGATTTAACATTAAGTTACCATGCCAATGGAAGCTGTTCACATTATATATTATATTCATTTTATTAAATTTTTTTTCTGTCTATATGTTTGTAAGAGCATCACTTAAAAACTACTGCACGAAATTATATGTTAGGAAAAACTAATAACAACTGATACAAAATATTTTTAACTATTTCAATTACATTCATCCAATTTTATTAAATTGACATTGTAATGAAAACTAGAACCTATATTTTATTACTTAGATTCCAATAATTTTATCTTCTTATCTCCTAATTGAAATGAATAGTTTTAAGTTTGAGTTTCCATAATTGTTCTTAATAGTTAAAAAATCTAATTATTTCAAAATGATATGACAAAATTTTAAAACTTGGTTAATTATATACTTTAATATCATCCCAAAAAAAACGACATTTTGAAGAAAAAGCAATATTTACATTACATATTTTGTATTTAAAAAAAAGCTATTTAGATTTCCCTCGAAAACGCTGAAAAATGTCATGGCGTCTTGAATGACGTCACAGTCTGCAAAATAAACCTGTTTACTTCTGTGTCAAGTGTCAACAATGGTGTTATGCGTGGCGTGACGTAAAACTTTCTGATTGGTGTTCGCTGTCACGTGATTTAATGCCTATTATTTTCTAATTTATTTTCTAAAAATATTAATAATGTTTAACTTTATGAGAAATAGACTGGTTGTTTCCTATCTATGTCTCTTCATTTATAATTAGAAACTATAAACCAAGCAATTTGTTATTAGTTGACACAAGCCTATTTAAATTAGGTTTGTTGTTTGAAATAAACTTAGAAGTGATGATAGGTCATTGACTGTAAGTATCGTTAATACCAATACGTAGGTAACATTTGCATTCTATTGCATTGCAGGTTCGACACAACCCTAATTAAAATAGATGTATTTCACGTACGTGCAAGTGCATCCTCTATCTGCGTGACGTTAGCAAAATGAGCAGTATTAGGTATGCCCAGACAGCGCATGCCGTGAGCGTGGCGCCACTCAGCGAAGTGACGTTGGAACGCCTTGGGACCTTTGTAGGTGTAGTTGCCGCATATCTCACACGAGTAACTGATGTTCAGACCGTGTAACTTGTACAGCCAGTAAGGAATTGGCTGTAAATAAACATAATAATCGTTATTTAGACTTAAAATGCTTACGTCCTGAAAAAAGCACAATAACTTTGTGCTTATATTTATAGTAAAAAGTTTTAACATTCAATAAAATATTAATAACGTAACGTATAGAAATTACTTATGTATTCAGAAGAGACGAGCGAAAAAGTAATTTTGAGATGAGTATATAAAAATGTTGATACCATAATGATAATAGAAAAATATTTATTATAAATAAATTATTATATACCAACACCTACCTTTCCATCCCAACCCAAAGGCAAATTCTTCGGGTTATAGGGCACTTCGTCATCATCAGAGTCGATGTCACCAGCCACGGACCCGTCACTCTCTTCATCGCTCTCGTCGCGTCTCTCGCCAGCAGCTCGTGCAGCACGACGGGTTACGTTCTCTATGGTGGACCCTCGAGTGCTGCTTACTATGCTTGCGAATCTAGCAACACGTTAATAAAAAATTCATAATCATGTTATTTACTAACATTAGTAAACAAAAAAAAATTGAATGAAAAAATAGCGCAACTTCCAACTCCAATGCTACTAAGATAAATAGAAAATATATCTATCCCTCTCGAATAAAAAAATCATCTTAATCGGCCTATTAAAAAAAAGTTTATGAAATGAAAAAAATAAATTAGGTTTATTTAAAACCATAATTAAATATTAAGAGCCATTTCACAAAATTCGGTAAAAATCCGCGAAATTGTAACATTTTGACGTCGTTAATCTCAGCATTGGATGCAATAATATAATTTCTATAATTGAAATATAATAGAGTGACCTTTGTTGTAGTAACTTAATTTATCAGAATTTTGATTTATATTGTGTGTACACAATTATTACCCTTTTCCTCCGCCGCCTCCCTGGGTAAACGGTCGCAATGTATATTTTGAAGTCCTATTTCTCAATAACCACTACTTTGAAATTGTTAAAAAAAATATCGTAATATGTGGAATATGTTATTATTGATACACAATTTAGATTTTTTTACATTAGTATCTCCGTTAATCCATAATAAAATTTTAAAAGTTACGAATATTTTCTAAATAAGTACAATTTTAAAAGCGATATTTTTCTTACATAACTAAGAAATTTTAACGAACTATCTATACCAAGTTAAACTTACATCTTTTAGGAATAGAAAAAAATAAAAATAAAATATATAACCTTTTGTATTAAAAAATAAAAAGAAAATATATAATACCATGCATCAAGCCCAATAAATCAGTCGAGCGCCAGCGCTCTTAGAGGTAGGATCTACGCCAAATTTTGAACAGCTCTCTTTCTTACATCGGTCTCACTCACACGCGCCAAGCGACTGATGTTATAGTGTGATACACCATATTTGAAACTTTCAAGTAAGTAAAATTAATATTTAAATTGTTTGTTTTTCCAAATATATTAGTAGATACTTTTCTAATTATAAATTAATTTTTTAGGTAATGGGTCGGAAAAAGACTGCTTATCACTGCATAAAAAAAAGGAAACGTCATAATTACGATGCTAAGCAGTGCAGGCAGGGTATGCTTTTACTTCTACATTTATATTCTTACCCGACTGCTCAGAAGGAGGGTTATGTTTTAGGGTGTATGTATGACTAGTATATATATATATTCTTCTTATATTCGATATACGATTCTTTTTGACGCCCTGTAACCTACGGCACGACGGATGTTGAAGTTCGATTTCTCGTTAGTTTTTTCTCACCAGTGTCAGTGTATATAAAAATTCTAAATGGTGACCACTTGACGCCATATTGTGAAAATAAAAAATTCAAGTCATAAATTACTTCAAGCGGGGTATCATTGAATAGGTATTTGAATAATTTTAAGGCTCTTTTATCATTTATTTACCATTTTTTTTAATCACAAATAGATATGTATGAAATGGCCTCTTTTTTCAGAAGGACAGTCAAAACAAACCAACAGGAGAATAAATTTGAAGAGTTGATCTTGGTAAGTGTAGTCACTAGTGAGTGCATTTCTATATGTTTATTCGGACTAACTGACATATTACTAAGAATATAGTTTTGACTCTCATTCTTGTATTTTTTTTTGTATACCTATAGAGATACATTTAAATTAATATTTATAATAATACATTTATTTTATAATGTTCTAGGAACTAGAGTTCATTATATTGTATGCAAACACAGAATGCGATTTTAGTTTAAACGCTTTCGTGATGGAAACTTTGATTTGAAGAACGAATCACGTGGAAGACCGCCCACACAGGTGAATAACAATGAATAGAAAGAGATGGTGGAAGCCGATCCGAGCCAAAGTATCCAGGAATTAGCGGCGATCAGTCAAATGAGGCACCCATTTTTCATATTTATTAAAATAATAAATATGAAAAATGGGTGCCTCATTTGACTGATCTGCAGAAAGAAACGCGTGTTGAAACTTGTGTTGCCTTGTTGAATCGATACAAAAATAAAGGAATATAGGATCGAATTCCTATTAGATGGCAGCAATGTATAGATATTAATAGTAATTATTTTGATCAAATAAATATGTTAAATTATTATTATTTTTTTTTTTTTGAAAGATTACTAGCTGATGGATCACATACTACTAGTATTCCCTTTACCCCTCCTAGTAAGCCTGCATGCTTGTGTCAGGAGTGGGCCACGTCAGTAGTTCAATGTCCGGGATTTGAACCCACGACTTGTTGATCGTAAATCCAACGCCCGAACCACTGAGCTACTGACGCTTAAATTTTAAAAAAACGAATATCAATTTTTTAGTGCAAACTTTAACCCCTAATAATAATTTTTATACCGCTATATTTCAATGAGTATTTTTGTAAATAGATAGATTAAGGTGGTAATTTTTTCTATTCTAATTATCATACCACGGTAAAATAAAAATTGTGAAAATTATACGAAAAGTAATGTAAAATTTTATCCTAATTTATGTAAAACAAATGTATTATTTAAAATCGTTTTTCTCATCTTATCAATACAAATAGGCATTTAAAATAAATCTGTTTGACTGTGTCATCAAGTTTATAAATAAATTAAAGCAGGCAAAAATTTGATGTTCTACTTGCATCCAAAACTGTGCAACACATATTCACATTCAGATTTTCTGGAGCATAATAAAAGGCTATTTTATTTATATCGTAAATATTCGATTAATTCGTAAACTCAAGACACTATAAAATCAATATTAAAAATCTTTCTAAAAACCTATTTTATAAAATTGATTTTTTGTTTTAAATTTCTTGACTGTTGTTATAACAGACTTGAAATTTTAACAAATTAATTATGTAAAAAACATTTTGTAACATAATAGTTATTAATTTTTATTATAAATACATTAGAAAAAGATTAAGATGTTTTTTTGGATGTCGCACTATACCGAGTAGGACAGAGGCCGCGCGGCTCGTGAGACTCACGTGCGCTGCGACCAAATTTACCTAAACTTGCAGAGCGAAAAATTGTGAAATGGCTCTTAAGTAGAGCATGTTTTCCTCGTAACATTGAAAACAACAACAAATACTTCCACATGTTTTGCACATGTTTAATGTAATATCAGTATTATGATCATGTTAGATATGAGAAAAAAATACATATTTATTCCATCATAATTATCATAATACTAGGTGACCCAGTAAACGTATATTTTCCATATAAATTAATTTCAGGAGGGTCACTCTCATCATCTAGGGGTATAAAAATCATCGCAGGAGTTCATATATAAGACAAACACATATATAAGATGAATAAAGATATTACAAAAATATTTCCATTGATAAGTATTTCATTTAAATCACTACTACCCTCTACCTACTAGTAGGTAAGGTACTATGTAAACGAAAGAAAGAAGGTAACGTGTAAACAGAGTATCTATTTATTTTATTTATTTAATAGATATACCAACGTGTGTTTACATCAATTCGTAAAAAAATTAACATACACTATTGATGAGATGTAACAAACATTTACAGGTATATACAACATGCACATTAATAATAATAATTAAGATAACATCTTACATCTAAATTATTACAAGTGTGCAATCTATTTACTTTAAATTTTACTTATTTAGCTTTAGTTTAATCGAGAGTAAAGGCTACAATTGGTTTAAAAATAGTTTTTGGATCTTGTTGGGGGAATCAAAGTGAATGTCAATTAGGTCAGAGTAAGCATTTACTACTTTATACAACCTCGCAATGGCAGAATTGGCTCCAAAGGCGCATCTGCGAAGTGGTGGAATTAAGGGCGTTATCTTACGACGCGAGTGAGATCTAAGTGGGACTTTGTAGTATATATTTTTTAATAATTGTGGACAGTCAATTTTGTTATTAAGTAGTTTCACTGCAAATAAGAGATCAGTTTTTGCTCTACGTTTTTCGAGGGATGTCATGTTAAATTTTACCAATCGTAAGAGGACAAACTCTTTTTTGATATCCCGTTAGAGAACAGTAGGTGCCATATGAAACGCTTCTGTATCCGTTCCAGTCTCAACATGTGGGTCGCGTATTACGGATCCATATTCTAAAATACTTCGTACTAGGCAGTTATATAACAGTATTTTAATTTTATTTTTCCGAAGTACTTTAAGATTCCTAATTAAGAATCCTAGCCAGTAAAATGGCTCGAACTCGATCAAAAGCCTTACTGAAATCAGTATATACAACGTCGATTAGTTAAAGTTTCACAAAAGTCCGTTAAATTAGTTGTGGTTGATCTTAAAGGTATAAATCCATTTTGAGCTTCATGCAAAAACGACTTAAAATAATTCTGTACGAATGGACATATTAACGGCTCTAAAACCTTAGCAAATGTGGACAGAATAGATATTGGCCCATAATTTTTTATTGATTAATTAGGACCCGACTTATACATAGGAACTACTTTAGCTGTTTTCCAATACGAGGGAAAAGATCCTGTACTAAGTGACTTTGTGTATATAAATAAAAGAGGTTTCACCAAATGTTCAGAGCACTCAACCACAAATAATAGAGGTATCCCATCTGGGCCAGCACCTTTATTCTTTATCTATCATAGTGTACCTCTCTAAATATACATGGATGATAATTTTACAAAAATATTTGATGACGGTTATCGATAGAGGTCACCTCTGAAAATTAGTGTTGGTATATGTACCAACAATAGCTGAGCTGTGTTTCCTTTTTTTTCTTTCTTTCATTAAAGTTTGATAGCTAAAATTTATTTTATAATAACATTTTTATTATAAAGGAAATTCCCTATTAAAACAATATTAACCTCAGAGATTATTTTATAACATTACATCATAGAATGAATAGTAAATATTGAACAGGAAATACCCCACTACTTACAATAGAGATAAACTTTCTCTTGGAACACAAAAGTGGTATGTTATTGTTTTGAAACACATAATATTATATCTAAGAGAAATCACAAAGTGCGAAGTTTACTTTAATACTTGTTATCGAACATATTACTGACCTGTTAATTATAAATACAAACATTTCTGAGTGACTTGAATATGTTTTTTTTTTATTTAATTAGTGTTGCGGATATAATTTTACTGACTGAAATCAAAACAATAGATAATTTGAGAATAGGTAGCAAATAAATAATTTATACTAATATATAAACTACTGGTCAGCTTTGAAAAATTCTTTCAGTGTTAGATAGCCCATTTATCGAGGAAGGCTATAAGCTATATATCATCACGCTGAGACCAATAGGAGCGGAGCATCATACGGACGAAGTTGAGGGGGTCGCCTCGGGGAGCAGCACACGTTTTGCTGCGTTATAATATATATTTTATTTTAAAAAAAGCAAAAATTCTATCGCGGAAGAGAAGTATAACACATTTCTCGAAACTTGGTGTTTATAATGAATCTATGACATTGTTTAATATTATTTCTAAATGTATTTTTTGTATTAAATATTTGTATGCTAAATCCTGACAAAACATGTGGAATCTTCAGCAATCATCCATCCATTGTACCATGTTTTTTTTCTCAAATAAATATACTACTCCACTTTACTTATGCGAGCGCTTCCAAGAGTGTTCTCGGAGAAAAAGACCTTTAAGCGGTTGTGTAATATACAACAAACTAACTACCCCTACATAAAACATTTTACGAAAGTTCTCTTATTGTTGTCGCAGCCCGACTTTGGAACAGACTTCCAGAAAATATTTACAAGTATAATCTGACCACCTCAACCTTTAAATTCAGATTGAGGGAACACTTTCTTTCTCTCACTTATTAATATTATAGTATGTATGAATATTGTTATATAGTGTATGTTGTATATTGTAGTTATTATTACTTATAAAGCTGTTATTAATAATTAAACATTTTCTTTTAATATTTAATTTGTATATAAGTTAGACTCTCTTCAAATAAAGCCAATTTGTAGTAATATAGCTGTTACTATTATATCCATGTTATTAGGATTCCATACCACAAACTGTAGTAAGGAAAGATTATAAGATCAGTTTGTTATCTGTCTGTCATAATTCTTTTTCTCAAAATTTCAGTAAATCCTATGTTGTATTTTACAATATCATCATACTTAGACTTGTCAATCCTACTTAATTGTGATAGTTTTCCTATCATCATAATTTATATACATTTTTTTACACATCCATAAACAATGATTAAGTTTTTATTCTCTAACATAAATACCACTTTGAGTTTAATATTTTGCAAGTAGATTAAATAGAATAATTTTTTTAATGAAAATAAAGAAATGTTCTTCAGATACTCTGATACTGCCACGTTTTTTAAAAAAACTATCCAATGATTACACTTTGAAACAAATAAGTAAAAATTATCGCTTTTTTTTCCTTTATACAAATGATTTTATTACTTTACTTACAACAACATCAGCTTCACTACATAGTATAAAACAAAGTCGCTTTGTCTGTCCCTATATCCCTATGTATGCTTAAATCTTTAAAACTACGCAACGGATTTTGAAGCGGTTTTTTTTATTAGATAGAGTATTTTAAGAGGAAGGTTTATATGTATAATACATACATAATATAGTAAAGAAACGCTGATAATTTTGCAGGTTTCTAATGTGATGTCGTCAATAAACACATTTTTTTCAGCTTACATTGCAAACGCTCGCTGAACCCTACGAGATAGAACAAAATAATCTACTACAGTATCGTCCACCTTAAAAAGGACTACAAAAAAGTCCGCGATGCTATATGTCTATCTCTTAAGGATAACTCACAATAACCATTTTTTATCCTTTACTTTTTACAAGAAATAATGGCTTATTTACGAAGTGATGTATGAAATAAAAATGAATATTTTCGAAGATATTATATTACAGATTTAAAATGTAGGGACATAGCGGTTACGGCTAAGTACACGTGTTAAATTGCACCCGGGCGAAACCGGGACGGGCGGGTCGACTAGTTATTAATATTGTCAAGCCAAATAACAGTTTTCTGTTTAATCATTTTGAAAACTGAGGAACTAATAATCTTCTTTATTTAATTTTTTTAGAAGCTTACAATGACTAACTATATTTTAATCAAATATTGTATGGTTACCTGGAAGAAGTGTAAGTACTCATAGATAATAGATAACTGTTTCCCAAGCTGGTTGTAAACCATTTTTGACGTGTGCAACTACTACTTTTGCATCTAATCAACTATGTAATCCAAAACAAGGCGACGGTGGATCATTTACCTGTATACTTGAGCCTCTATAGCTGCAATATCCTTGTGTCGCTGCTGAGTGGATGCCTTAGCTTTGGTCGCACCTTTCTTCGCCACCAGAGATTTGTCCAATGCAGTTTGACCTTTTGTGCTGAATAATCTATAAATAATAAACTTTTATCAAATAATTGAAAGTGATGATATTCAATGTAAACATCATTATCTGTTTATGAACTTTTAATATGACTCAACGTGAATCGGTGACTACTTCCACCTAATCAGTATTGATGATTAGGTCATTCGAGTATTTTAGTAAGCAAATTTGTTTGCAATTTTAAACTTTCTCATAATCTATTCTATAAGTAGAAAATATTTGTTAATAATGATTTATTTTTTAATTTCATTCCATTCAATATTCTTGACATTATCAATAAGAGACCTGCTTGTCCCCCATATCATCAAAAATATTCCCCGAAGCATTGCCTGATATATGATTTAGTGTTATCTTCAGTTATACATTTATTAATTACTTTAATATTAAACTAAGCTAATATTACCCATATAATTATTATTATAGCTAATATTATTAAAGCCTAATTACCCTTAAAATACAAAAAAAATTACAGCCATTAAATAACCTTAAAAAAATAAATAGCATACTACCAAAATAATCTCCATTTGGTCATAAATTATTTATTTTGAGTTGTTACCTCTGAGCTCTTTCTTCTAAAGTGCCTCCGCACTTCAATCCAAGGGCCATTAAAGCAGACTTTAATCTATCCAAGCCAAGAGACGCCAACTCTTCCCATGACGAAAAAGCAGATAAGTCCAAGTGAGCACCAACATTAGTTAGGGCTCCACCAGTCTCTTTCTTTAAAAAAATAAGGGCATTATTTATGCATAAAAAACATTTTATGAGTTTGTTACATTAGTATGTTGCTAAAATATAATAACTTTTTACTTAAAATCTTTAGAAACTAGTCACTAATTTTATACTAAAAAAAATATCACTTATATTTGATTTTTAATTCAAGCTGACACATATGTATGTCTTAGAATAATATATGATATGATATATCTTATTCTTACCATGTAATCTATAATGAGCTATGAGGAATAATTTAATATTCCATAATATTATATTTATATAGTAAAAAGGGAAAGTTTTTTTGAAAACTCACATTATGCCACTAAGCCACTAAGATTTCTGTCAGACATTTAACAATTTTTCTTGCTTTAAAAAGGATTGCAAGAGTTCAATTAACTTTTTAACCCTTGCTTATATTTATTTATATATGATAATGAACTTATAAATTATTGATTTTTACATAAAATCCATGCAATGACACTCAGGGTTATCTCAATGATATTATGCGGTCACTTGAGTTTTTCTATCTAAAAATAGTCTTAATTTATCTCTAATTGGAATAAATCTTTATTATAACTTATAAGTTATCAACTATTTTTATATATAATGCAAAACAAAATATGATTAAATTAAAGCCACTATTAAGTGTAAACATACTGGCCATCCCGGAAAAGTTCCTGCCTCCCATTGCCTGATAAAGTCCTGATGAGCAAGTGCCATTTCTTGGGCTTGGTCTGAAAGAGGTTTCACTCTATTGACAAAATCCTTCAAATACGTAAGAAGTGCTCTGATATAGTTTCTATATTCACTATTCTTGCGCTCCCTCGGTATATCAAATAAATGATCAAATATGCTTAGATATGTTATGTAATCCACTTTCTAAAACAAAATTTGTTATATATTAGTAGGTCTCGACTTTCTAGACTATGCGGAAACCATTTAATATGTATTGGTTATTAAGCTGTAAATATAATAAGTAAATAAGCTTACATTATAAATTTCTAAACAACAGCCAAAATTTAATCAAATTGTTTCGAAGTACAAGACCAAAAAGTATTAAAAAATAACATTACCTCAATACCCTTTAAATTGATATATTTCTCATAACACTCATGTAAATCCAAATACTTTCCGTAACCTTCTTCATCAGTAAATTCAACTGGCGCTGCAAATAAATATTTATTTATAGAAAATTATTTGTTTTTTTTTTTTGGCCAATATTTGCTTAATGTTACTTACTTGTAAAGTCTTCAGATGGATTTTCTCGAAGATTAGCTATTTCTTCAAACTCAACTGACATTGGTACACAAATCTAAAATAATATAAATACTTTAATAATATTACAAATTAAATGACATTTAAGTAATGGTAATATTCTAAATTCACCTCATTGGGATGTTTTCTGTGGAACTCTTTGATCTGTTTGAGCCTTGCATAAAATTCTTGAAACTCATTAGGTCCTGATAAAGCTGCAATTTCTTCCTTACGCAACCCATCTTTATCTTCATATAATTCCTTAAGTCTTATTGTAGATTCAATATATCTCTGTATAAGCACAAAAGATAAAACTGGTAGTTAAGTTTTAGAAAATCAATATTGAATTTCCAAATTATATCCAAAGTAGTAATAATAAATAACGTATTACACGTTATAAATTATTTAATTCATTTAGCTTCGACAATGTCTTGTATTAAATTCTGTTTATTCATGTTACAATAAAAATATATGAACTAAAATGAAAATACTATACGAACTGAAAAATACCATCAAGAATGAAAGCATCAAGAAAGTTTACTGGTGATAAGTGCACAAAAAATAATATTATTAGGAGACATTCGGGGAAGGCCTACAGCCTGTTCGGGTTTAATGTACATTAATTCAATAAAATTAAATTGTTATATTTTTAACATATTTTGTAGTACGCATGTAGATTAAGGGATGTAAGAGGCTTATATGTAAAAATACTTACATCATGTAAATTTTTGAGGCGATGATCAGCATTGATAGTTTCTCGATGCTAAAACATTTTATAGGTTAGGTTAGACATGAATACCAAAAACTCAATTGTAATATTTAAATTTAACAAAGACGTATTATAAATAACAATGTTAAATTAATAAGAAATAGATATTGTTTACTAACTCCTGTTTTTTTGTGTAAAATCTCTTTCACCATAGCATCCATAGTACGTTCCCTTTCTTCATGATAGCTCCGTTGCTGCTCTAATATTGTATCCATTTTAACAGAAATAATTACTTTACAATTACCAATCTGATTTTTACAACGTAATTAATATCTTTTAAATAATATTTACTATTTGAATTCAATAAACATTGAATTGAAATAGTCAACAAACGCTTTTGAGTTTTGACAGATACAAAACAAAACGCTGCGCACAGATATCCAATAAATTATTTTAGAAAGTTCAATGTGTCTGTTTAAAAGCCTACAAAATTATAATTATTTATCGTCTTTAAAATAATTAGAACAATATAGAATAATTATTAAAAATCATAGAATATTTTTCAATTATAGACATATGAAAATATTTTCAAATAAAACAATGTAGTTTGCCTCTTGTATGGGTAAACCAATAACATTAAAGCACGTATGCATATTTTTATTTATTTTTATACTTTACTGATTATTATTATAATTAGAACGTTATAAGAAGAAACACAAATACGCAATTTGCTTTTTTAATATTTAATTACAATTTTATAAACTATAGATTTTTTCTATAAAATCAATTAGGTATTATTTTTAATTATAATAAAACAATATTACTACACTATTTTTTTATTACATAATAATAATTAACTATGTATTAGTATTCTTATTAAAGAAACAAAAGACAAAATATTGATTTAATAATTTATTATTTAATTATCACAAATATAATCAAAACAATATTTCACTATTAACTACAATGATTTGTTCACTGTTATGATTTTTATTTCAACATAATATATAGCCTAATTTAATTTTATTGTAGGAATGTGTAAAACAATATTTGTTATTTATCTCAGTCTTAAGTCCAAAGTATTGTTTTAATTTAATAAATAAGTATTTGTAAAAATGAAATGTGAAAAATGCATTTGGAAATGAATTTTTTTAATGACAGCAGTCAACCTGACAAAATAAATTGGAAACAAATACTATGTTAATATTTGTTTTCTTTAAAAATATTACAAAAAAGAAAGATTTTTAAATAAACGGAACAATCAGACTACATCACATTTTAACTTATGTGAACAAAAGTGAAACAAGTTATTAATTCTAACATTCCTAACATGCATCACACGTTATAACTGTAGATTATCACAGTTCATCGTGTGATGATTGCTGTTCCAGGTAATTTGAATCATCACAAGCTGCAGGTGTATCTAATTCTATTTTATATTCACATCGGAAAGGTTCTGTTACTGATGTAAGTTTGGTTTCCAAGCCACATTTAATGTTGACTGTGGTCATTCTATTTGGCCCGTTCCAGCAAGCCACTCCATTTAAGTATCTCATGACAGAATATTTGCTACCTTCTTCATCTCCCCATTCACCCCAATTACCTAAACCCACCTCCATACCACCATTCTTTGACTTTTGTGTGACTTTCTGGAACATGCAAAGTTTGTAGACATATTCCTTGTCTTCAAACTCAAAGCATTGTCCATCAAGAGTGGCATATTCATGCTGTAAACCATAATCTTTCTCCAAATTTTCTTGGAAAGTTTTTATATTTGATTCAATCTCCCTAACAGTACGTTCTGCATCAGTATACTGTTTACGAGCTTCTGATGCTTCATTAATCAACCATTTAGTTTCATCATCATACAATTTTGAATCTTCCGTTTCTTTATCAATATCTTCCACATCATCCTGATCACCATCACTATTATCATCCTCAGTTCCAAGTTCTTCAGCATCATCAACTTTAGGAGCTTCTTCATCTTGTTCAGTTTCTTCATGTTCTTCTTCAGTTTCAGCTGGGCTAAACATTCCCTGTTCCATCATCAACAATGGTTTTAATAATGGCCAAGTGGTAGATATAAATTCATCTTTATTCACACTCTCTTTATCGGTAAAAAAGTATTGAACTTCATCTTGATCAACTTCTCCATCTTTATTTTTATCAAAAACATTTGCCACTTTAATTTCATCCACTGTTAATGATCCATCATGATTTGAGTCGAATCTTTCAAAATGTTCATTGGCCTCTTTTTCCTGTTGTTGACGTTCAGCTTCTGCTTTTCTTTGCCTTTCTTTTTCTTCAGCTTCTCTATATACTTTGAGTGCTTCATTTTCTTTAGCTTCCAATTCATTTTTCAATGCTTCTTTCTCTTCTTTCATTTTTAGTGCATCTTCTTTGTCTTTTTCTAAATTAGAAAGTTGTTCAGCCATTTCATTTCGTTTCTTACTTCCCTTTTCAATGAGTTCTAACCTTATATGGTTTCCAGCCTTGTGGAGATCAGCCAAATGTCGGGCTTTAGCTCTGGCTTCCATTCCCAAATATTCACAATTATTAGTGCACGTCGCAGCATCAGCATACTCATCTGTACCATCACAGCAGTCACATACTCCATCATTAACTCGAGAACTTGGAATGTTTTGCGATCGATGTCCTGCATTTGTACAGTGGAAAACTCCGTTCAAACAGGCAGAAGTTCCTGGCTCGTCACTGCCATCGAAACAATCGCAGTAGTCATCGTTTACATAACTAAAAGGGATGGTAGTTGATCCATCGAAACATGTAAAATCTTTAGTCGGTAAATATAAGGACGCTTTAGATAAAGAAACGCCGCGCGGCCTCGGTACATCTGTTTGAACCGTAATTACTGATGTAAAAATAATTAATATAAACGATTGTAGATGTTTAATCCACGGAGAATAAATCATGATTGAATATAAAACCTCCTCTTGCACCAGTATATGAGAATTTGTGAATTTATCTTTGATAAATAGAACGTGTAGAAACTTGACAGCCGACCGCTGACGATGACCGATTGACATCAAATTGACATTCTTAGGGATGTAACGAATAACGATGCGAGTAAATACATGTATTCGATATCAGTAATTATCGTTCATCCCTAGACATTCAAAACCACAGAATACTTATATCATAGTGTTAGCGAAACCTTGCTAGAGACATATTTTAATTATTGGCAGGTGTTTATTACGCACACCTGTGCGACCAGCTGCGGACTGCACGTGGTGTTACTTTCGGACACCTGTGAGCACAGCTGCAGACGACACCTGTGTACGCAGCTGTAGATCACACCTGCACGCCCAGCTGCATATTGCACGTGGTGTTACTTCCAGACACGTGTGAAATTGTGAAGACTTTCCCACCAAGACCCTATAAAAGACATTGCGTGTCCATTCTCGGTCGGCAACGGTAGAATATCTCCTCCCTTGGTGTTACAGAGTTATTCGGTCTATGCGACTCTATTTTATCTTTCGATATTGGTTAGGACATTTGCAGTAATTAGAGTTCTGAATGTTATAGTGTTAAATTATCTTTTGTTGTAGTTTAAGTTACCGAATTGTAATTACTAATTAAATAATTTTAGGTATACTTGTGCTTTACTTATTTATTATTTTTGTATTAAAACTGTCCTCACTTCTGGTTTCTAACAATAGGATATATACAGTTAATGGTTTACATATCTCAAAAACAATTCATATAAGGCACGTTCCAATGAGCAATTTCAACGCGCCAAACGCTCATTTAGCCGTTTCACTTGACGATCGCGAGCGTTGTGATCGCGGCGAAAACGTCATTAATGACGTCATGGTTTGTGCTCACTTGATTTATTAGTAGACGTGAATGTTTCTGCAGCGCATATTTATAAAAAAAAAATTAGTTTCAATTAAATTATAAATATAAAAAAATCAATCAATAAAGAATATGAATATAAATTAATTTAACCAATAATTATAAACTTAACTTCTTAAAAATATTGCTTTATAACTCGTCATTTGAATTAGTTACGTTACCGGCAAAACGCTCAATAACCCGTTCCACTTGGGTAAACGATCGTAACGCTCGCGGACTAGTGGAACGGGAAAAACCGCGGTTATAAGTGTGGACGTTGAGATCGCTTAGTGGAACGCAGGGATAGTATATTTACTTCGCTAATGAGTTTTGAGAGTTATATGTCAACGTAAAATTGTCAAAACCGTTAGATTATAATCTATCTCGCGATATTGCAATCTGTCGACAGATCGTGAACCGTAACGAAATGTTTACAATTTAAATAATTAATTTTCGGTCGATTATTATCTATCGAACTAAAACCGTCAAATCGTGAATGGGGATGAATTTATCATAGAGTTACAAAACTATTACAGTGAACTATTACATAATGAAAATAGTAAAAAATTAGAATGGATAAAATATTGTCTTAAGGACTTCTGTGACGTCTCCGGCGCTTTGTAAAGAGTAGCCCTTGCATAACACAATGGGAAAACATATGCTGCTCGTCTTCGCAGCTTTGGCTTGCTGGCCAAAGGTGATTATACTTAGCATATTGCTCATTTTTACTAAATATACTGCCAAAGATTTCTCATAATTTTTTGGACATTCGTCTTACAGAACAGGATTTTGTCCACTAATTACAAATTAATTATTGTTGTTGACGTTTTTATACAACAGAGCAGGTTACTTCGCAGACTGTGACGTCATTCAAGACACTATGACACTATGCAGCGTTTTAAAGGGAAATCTAAATAGCTTGTTTTAAATACAAATTGCATAATGTAAAATATATTGCTTTTTCTGTTTCTGTTTTTTGGGATAAAATAGATATTAAAATATATAATTAACCAAATTTTCAAATTTAGTCAAATAGCCTATTGGTGTACTGTCAATGCTATTTTAGTTATAACTTTATATTTAGTTATGAAAAGTTTGAAAGACTTTATAGACTTCATAGATTGATAAAAGATTTCAAAATTTAATATCTTTATTTTTATTCTTGTTGTTTCTTGCCGCCAATTCCAACATCTCCTCAATTTGATTAGAGGAAAACACATTTTAAATCTGTGATCTTCTGAAAATTCCCATTAAGGCTTTGACAAATGCTGTCTATAAATTCGTGCATTAGGTCCTACATACAATTTTCTAGTTTTCATGAGTTGAAGCCATATTTTTTTTGGATTGCTTGTCTTTCTTGGTTTGTGCAGCCTGATATGAAACATCCAGCAGAAGAATTTGTGATACGCCTATAGTTAGGCAATAATGTTTTTGTTGGAGTCATGTTTCTTTAATATTAATATATATGTCCCCCGACATATCTTTTATATAAAATTCTCGTGTCACAATGTTAGTTACCATACTCCTCCGAAACGGCTCGACCGATTTTTATGACATTTTGTGTACATATTGAGTATGTTTGAGAATCGGCCAACATCTATATTTTATGCCCCTAAGTGATAAGGGTGGCCCACGGTAGCAAAACAACGTTTGTTGGGTCAGCTAGTATATTAATATAAAGGGACTAGACAATGGTAGCAATGCCCCTCCACTAGAGGGGAGAATTAAATCAACAAAACGGAAATAGGGTGCTGGCATCCCGATTAATCGATAATCTTTTATTCGTTAAAGACTATTAAAAATCTTTGAATATTAAAATGACGCGACGGAAGTGATGATTAATTTTATTTATTATTATCCGAAGTAAATCAACAAATAGGAAATATGGCGCTGGCGTTCCGAATAATCGATAATCAATTACTAGTTGGAAGCTATCAAAAATCGTTGAATAAGGTGCCGTAGAGGTCGCTCGTATTCCGATTATTCGGTAATCGTTTACTCGCTATCTAAAATCGTCGAATATTAAAATGACGAGACGGAAGTGACAACAAGTTCTCTTTATTATTATTCTACCCCACAGATCACCCCCAATAGATACCGTATGTTGAATATTTTGTTCCGTTTCGAATTCACCAAAGTTGGCGGAACGTGCGGGTTGCGCGGGGGACGGCTAGTGCAGTATGATTGGCTATTTCAACGTCACCCGATTGCCGTAGTGATGGGACAAGGATTTTTAACTGTCGATAAATATTAATAGTAATGTTCGTAAGTAAACTACGTGACTACAACTTTCTAGTTCCTAACAGAAATGTTCAATAATAAAGGATTCAAAATCAAACCACAACTCTCATTTAACATCAATAATAATTATAATAGCCTTGATTATGACATATTTTTATAGTGTACTAGCTGACCCGGCAAACTTCATACCGCCTCAGAATAATACTATATAATTTAAAAAAGTAAAATGTTATTTTTGTGATTAACAATGGAATACCACAATTAATTATAAAAAAAAACTGTGGAAATTGAATAATTTATGATCGACTTACTATTGTAGATTATATTTATTTTATAAATATTTAACACTCAGAAGCGGAAAAAATAATCTTTTGAAATTTTACTATTTTTTAAAACTAAAATACCTATAATAAGCAATAACTATACTAACATAACTAGAAGATATATAAATAAAAATATCGATACTATTCGATAAAGTTTAAACTTTCACAACGCTAATTATTTTGCAAGACAAAGACAAATATAGCATAAACGCAAATGAGTGAAGGAGACTTTTCAAAAAGACATCAACGAGTGTAAGGCTCACTTTTGACGATTTACTTCTAAAAATCCATTATAACTTGAGCTCTGCCTGGATACATGTTTTATAATTTTAACTTTCCTGTGAAATGTTATACCATCTTTTTTATAACTTGAGCTCCTTGAAGTTTTCCCACACCATTTAGCAGCACAGCTAGTCATTTTTGTTAATTTGTTGTTAATAAAAACGATTTATCTCTATTTGTGAAACACGGAAACATATACGTCATCACGGGTCTAATGTCTGGTTGACACTAATTAGTAAATTGTGGGCGTGACGTTTTTATTAGAGCAAATGCATATATGTGTGGTGAGTTCATGTCGCCTTCAATGCGGAATCTATTGGGGGTGATCTGTGTTCTACCCTAACTATAGCCCAACACGACCTTCACTATTATCCTACCCCAGCTATACCCCGACATATATAATATAAAATATATATGGAGACTATAATATTGAAACTATGCAAGACTTTTATATGGTTCATAGAAAAACATTCATTGTGACAAATTCAACGAGGATTTCAGAGATGGGTATGGAGCACGGTCAGGGTATTCAAGATAGGGGGGTTCTCAATTTTTATCAAAGTCTATTGCCAATTACTGAATATAATATAAAATATATATGGAGACTATAATATTGAAACTATGCAAGACTTTTATATGGTTCATAGAAAAACATTCATTGTGACAAATTCAACGAGGATTTCAGAGATGGGTATGGAGCACGGTCAGGGTATTCAAGATAGGGGGGTTCTCAATTTTTATCAAAGTCTATTGCCAATTACTGACTACCATTTTTCTACTACTTTCTACCCCTGTCTACCATTTTCTACATAACCGCTATCCGGAATCCGACAATTAGTTATTTACTCCTTCACGCGGTCCGCTTTAGCGGGCCGCGCAACCACGCGCCATACTAGTTTATGTATAATTCGTTTTACAGGCAGCCAGGATGCATGACATACTTTTTGTTTTTCTTCTATCTGCTAATGAATAGACTTATATAATAACTAAATTTTAATACTTTAATTAGAGTCAATAGCTCAATGGTTCGGGCGTTGGGTTCACGATGCACAAGTTGTTGGTTCAAATACCAGTCATTGCACTACTGACGTGGCCGGCCGTGTTGTATCTATAAAACAATCATCTTAAAAGTCTAAATAAATCTTTAAATTTCTCAGAAACGTGTCAATTTTTGTTAGTTTAAAAAGTTTTGATTTCAGCCGAAACTACGACAAAGGTTGAAGGTTCGTTTTCGGTTTCGGCTGAAAATCCAGTTTCGGTTGGTCACTTATTATTATTGCCTTTTTTAGTAATAAGTAGCCAAAGTTTTGTCTTAGTAGTGTAATTGCAAATAGCTAACAGACAATGAAATATTAACATACATCTTCAAATATCTTGCAGCATTATTTCTTAATTCTCGGTTTAAATCACCAGTGTAGTAGGTTTGCACCTGATCAGAATTCATATTATTTTTGCAAAAAAAACATCTCATGATGATGACCTGAAATTTTATTATTTATTAGACATATATTTGAAACTGTATAAATATTTAAGAAGGCCTTTAAAGGCACAATTAAATTGATATATAAGTGACAAATAAGTAGATCCACCTGATGGTAAGTGTCCACCATTGCCCATGGACATCCGCAATACTAGAGTGATTCCCTCGTATGGCAGATGCATAGCTTTGAAGTGAAGATGTAAAGCGAAGAGAAGTTATAGGGGATCCGGAGCTTACTCGGTTCACTGGAACCACAGCATTATATGGGATGTGAGAGGATAAGTCTGACCAACATGTGGCGCAATCAAAATGTAAATCTATACTAGAAATTGGACAAATCATTTTATATTATTAATAATGATATTGTGTAACCCTCATTAGGCTAAATCTGTTAATGCGACAACTGAATTAATAAAATAAAATAATTTATGTAGGTATTTCATCATTCACTATTATCTTAAGGATTTCTGTGATCTGTTCAGCTCCGGTGCTGCGGGAAGGGTAGTCCCTTCGCCATTGCGTAACACACAGTACGAAAATAAGCGCGGACTGTAGCGGGTGAGGGTATTTGAGATATAACACTAATAAGTCGGTGCCAGCCAGGTGAACAGACGTGCAGTGAGATAGAATAGTAATACATAATAAGTATATCTATTGAAACAATTAATTATGGGTGACCTTAATGCCCACCATACTTTGTGGGGCTGCCATTACTCTGATGGTTTTGCCTTGCGACTGTTGGACATTATTGATGAGCTAGGACTCTGCATCGTTAACGATTGCTCCCCTACACGTATGGTCAATCCATATCAGAATCCCATGACTGCAGTGGACCTAACTATTTCGTCACCATCTCTTGCTTCTCAACTTTCATGGCAAGTACTTCCTTCTACATGCGGAAGTGATCACTTCCCTATTCTCTTAGGCCTAAACAATAGAACATTACCTTCTGTCATTTCTAGTCCAATTTTAAAATATAACTTAAAAAATGCTAAGTGGATAGACTATGCTGAACTTGTTGATGATATGATTGATTAACTCACTTCCTAGTCTTGTGGATGATAACAGTGTCGATTTTTACTATGAACAGTTTATAGCCGTTATTGTAAACTCAGCTGACCTTTATGTTCCTGCTAAAAATTCCACACGGCGAAAATTACCCCCTAATCCTTGGTGGGACCAAGAATGCACTGATTCTTACAATCAGAGATTTACTGCAGAGCAATCATACTCAATGAACATGACAGAAGAAAACTTCTTGGTGTACCGACAAAAAGATGCCCTTTTTAAAAAACTTATTATTAAAAAGAAACGATGCGGGTGGATAAATTTCTGTGAATCTTTAGACCCTCGTACTCCATCCCCCTTAGTATGGGCTAATGTTAAGAGATTCCGGCGTTCTTTTAATTGTATTGAAAGTCCTAAATCTAATAATCCTTTAGAATGGCTTAACCATTTTGCGGATAGGTTAGCTCCTCCTTTTGTTCCTGAGGAGGAACAGTTTTTAATACTTCCCCCAATTTGTAGCATAGATGACATGGATGCCCCCTTCTCTTTCTCTGAACTTACATATGTGCTAAGTAGCGTTAAAGATACTTCTCCAGGGCAAGATGGCATCCCTTACTCCTTTCTTTATAAACTTAATCATAAGGCTAAACTATATTTTTTAAACTTAGTAAATTTAATATTTAAATATAACCATATACCAGAGTCTTGGAAAACCCAAGTTGTCATTCCTATCCTTAAGCCCAGAAAATGTCCTTCTGACCCAGATTCATACAGACCTATCGCTCTGGCATCCACAGTAGCTAAGGTCACTGAACACCTTATTAAAAATCGTTTGGAGTGGGTAGTGGAAAGCAGGAATATTCTGGCTCCCTCCCAGTTTGGCTTTCGGAAGGGATTCAGTACTATAGATAGTCTCAGCATCTTAACGACAGACATTCGAATCGCCTTTGCTAAGGGAGAGTATTTGGTGGGTGTTTTCCTGGATGTTTCTTCAGCATATGACAATGTCCTTCTTCCGTTGCTCAGGCAGAAAATGCATCAGCTGAGTTTACCGACGAAGCTGTGCCATTTCATAGGTAATCTTCTTTCAGGAAGAAGCATATCCGTCAAACATCCTCTTCTTACTACTTCCCCAAGAACTGTATGGAGGGGAATTCCCCAAGGGTCAGTTTTAAGCCCATTACTATATAGTTTATATACTAGCGATCTTGAATTGTCTGTCAAAAACTTTTCTAATATTCTTCAATATGCTGATGACATTGCCCTCTATTACAGTTCAAATTCAGTAGAGGACATACATTTTCGGATTAACTCTGCTTTGCACTATCTAGGCCTGTGGCTTTCTGATCATGGACTTTCTTTGTCAGTATCTAAATGCCAGGCAGTTGTTTTTACCAAAAAGCGGGTTATTCCAGAGTTTATGTTTTCATTTGAGGATCAACACATTGAACTTGTAAATAAAGTTAAATTTTTAGGTGTTATTCTCGATAACAAACTGAACGGAATTTCTCATATAGATTACATCAAACAAAAATGTGAAAGTGGCATCAATGTAATGCGTGCTGTGTCTGGTGTTTGGTGGGGCGCGCACCCCTATACTCAAAAACTGCTGTACAGTGCTATTGTCCGCAGTCACATTGATTATGGTTTGTTTGTATTAGACCCTTTTAATAAAGCACCTAACGAAAAATTAAACAAGTTACAATATAAATGCCTCAGAATAATCTTAGGGGCAATGAAGTCTTCCCCAGTTAATGCGCTTCAGGTTGAATGTGTCGATCCTCCACTTCCTATACGCCGGCAATACTTGTGTGATCGTTTCATAGCCAAATCTTTACAATTATCATCGCATCCACTTTGGAGCCGCCTGACCTTATTATCTCAACTTTGCCCTGCTAGTAAACCCATTTCCTTTATATTAGACAGTTTTCTAAGGCTTACTAAGCTCCCGCACCCCCTTACAACTTTTCCAAAAAATCCTTTATACACAATTACTTTTAAAGCACTTGTATACTCTCCTGACATAATAACAGATCTAGGTTTAACCAAAGGTGCCCCTGATTGCAATTCTAATTTACAAGCAATAATTCATCAAAATTGGTCAAATCACTTATTAATTTTTACTGATGCCTCTAAATTATCCCCAAATGGTAATGTTGGTGCTGCCTGCTGGATTCCCAAGTACAAAACAATATTGCAATTCAAGTGTCCTCCCCAATCATCTGTGTTTACAGGCGAGGCTGTCGCACTGTATGAGGCTATTATTTTCTCCCTATCCCATAATGTAATGCAAACTGTTATTTTGACTGACTCACTTAGCTGTCTGATGGCTATTAAACAAAACCCGTTTCGTAGTAAATCAAGATATTGCATCATTTTGAAGATTCGTGAAGCTTTGTATTCATGTCATCAAAAAGGACTCATAATCCATTTAGCCTGGATCCCTAGCCATTCAGGCATTAGAGGTAACGAAACTGCGGATTCATGTGCTAAAATAGCAACCCAATGTGGTACTCTTGAGCATTACTCTAATTTGTCTCAGGACCTCTGTTGCCTTGCGAAAACTCATTTAGATCAACTGTGGAATGAGCATTGGGAATCATCAAAATCAACCAAAGGCAAATATTATGCATCCATCCAAACCGAAATACCCCGACGGCCGTGGTTTTTCTCTCAAAGATATACTGATCGATGGATTACCTCTACAATATGCCGTCTACGTCTCGGACATGCATGTACACCTGTGCACTTGGCTAAGATCAGAGTTAGGGATCACTCGCTGTGTGAATGCGGCCTTGACGAAGGTTCTGCCTCGCACATTTTATTTAATTGTCCTAAACTTTTACACCCTCTCTATGACGTTCTCCCACGTAAAGTCCCCCGCCCATTAAGTGTTAAATGTTTGTTAATGTATGTGTTTAGTCCATTATGTACATTCTTATGTAAATATATCAAAATTAATAATATTAAGCTATAAAAACTAATCAATTTATTTGTCCTATTTTTCTTTTATTTTGTATCTGTGTACTTCATTGTGTGATTAAATTTTTTTTTTTTTTTTGGTTTTAGGTTTACTAACAATAAAAAATCCACCTATTTTTAGAGCTTGGAAAAACCAGTTAATGTGTAAAATTCTTTTCTACCGAACATTGTCTCTATAACTGCTTTCTCTATTTCACGTGACATTGGCGGAGTTAAATGTGCTCAACTGGCACGCCTAAAAGCCATTAAACTTAAACTTAATAATAATAATAACCAGCTTATTTCACTTTATTGTTTTAGGTTGTTCCTGTATCGTAGCATCCATCAACATTTCATCATAATCACTTATAACTACATTAACTTTTTGGCACGATTTACCGCGCAGTCTCCTCCGTGTTTGTTTCATTATACGTGACACTGGCAGAATGCTTTGTGCATAAGCACATTCAAAGCCATATAATTAAAAAAAAAAAAATAAAATAAAATAATAACCAGCGCCTTCAAAAAGCCTTTAAAAAAACTAAGTTCTAAGTTAAAAAATAATATTTTAATAAAATAAATAGTTTCATCACATGAAATGGATATACAACAAGCTATAACTAAATTTAGTTTTAATATGTTGGAGGGTAAAGTAGACAGCTGTGTTTTAAATAACATTAAAGTAATGGGATTTGAGAAACCAACTCCTATTCAAACTAAAACTTTACCCAATATGCTCCTTGGTGAAGATATCATCGGGGCAGCAAAGACTGGAAGTGGGAAAACTCTTGCCTTTCTTTTACCAGTTATAGATAAGTTGATTAATTTGGAATTTACTAGGATCAATGGTAAATATTTAGTATTATTACATTTTATTATATAGTAGCCGACCCGGCAAACGTTGTTTTGCCATATAAATTATTTCTAGTGAGCCACTCTTATCACCATAGGTATAAAAAATAGCTTAGGACCTATTCTCAAACTTACCAAATATACACAAAAAAATTGATCAAGCTGTTTCAAACAAGTTCAATAATAAGCACTGATTTTTACATATAAGACTTAGTGACAATTACATTTTTCTGATATCCAATTTAAATTAAACAAAATCTAGATTTAAGATAGACCTGCAACAATACAAAAGCAAACACTTAAATTTTCTACAAGACTAGTTAAAAAAGTAGTTAAACTATTTGAAATTTAATTTAACTAAAAATAAACTATGACTAAAATCCTAACCTAAGGCTTCGTCGCAATCAGATGGAAAGTTGCAGATGACGCCGGATGCATTGTATTATTTGTAATTGTACAAAATTTTGTATTTGTTTGCCATCTTTCCCACTGGAACTTTGTTATATAATTTGAACTCTATAATTTTTTTATCAGGTGTTGGTTGTCTTATTATATCACCTACAAGAGAGTTGGCTCTACAAACATATGAGGTATTAAGGAAATTACTCAAAGGTACTAAGTTAACTCATTGCTTAGCAGTTGGTGGAGAGAAGAAATTAAAAGAAATTGAATTATTACAAAAAGGTATAGTTATAAATATCATATTTAAATAAAATAAATGGATGATTTCTAAAATGAATTGACTTTGTAAAGTTAGATTATATCAGAGGACTTCAAATTTACTTGTACACAACATGCAATCATTTGTTTTACGTGGATAGATACCTTGTTTTCTCATATTTCTTTGGCAAATTATTTCTACAATTTTAAAAACATTAAAAAAATAGTTGAGGAAATTGTTTTGTATTGTGCTACTCAGCAGGATTAGTTCAATTCCCAATAATGAAATCCACTATTGTGAATATCCTATTTACATCTATTTAACCCAAGGGGGTTGAAAAGACCACTTGATAAATCAGTGTATTATACAAGATGGCTAAAAGAAAAATTCATGTTTGTAACTTATTTAAAGAACCGGCCAAGTGCGAGTTGGACTTGTGCATGAAGGTTCCATACCAGTATTTGGTAAAAAAATGTTTATTGTGAGTCCCCCTTAAATATTAATTTTATTCTGCTTTAAGTACTTGTAGTTATAAGGTTACAGGGGTTGATATAGCTATCATAGTTCATAAGATACAGCCTGGTGACGGACAGACAAACAGACAACAGAGTCTTAGTAAGTTAGTTAGGGTTCCATTTTTAACCTTCGGATATGGACCTTAAGAGGAAAATAATTGCATAATTTGTATTATTTTTTATAGGAGTTAATATTATTGTTGGAACTCCTGGTCGTATTTTGGATCATTTGGAAAATACAGAGGGATTTACTTGTGATAACTTAAAGTGCCTTATACTGGATGAAGCTGACAAATTGCTAGAAGCAGGGTTTGAAAAACATATAAAAGGAATCATTAAAAAACTACCAAGTATGTATATTCTATTATTAAAACACTATTGTTTTTGTTTCTTTATTCTTCAAGTTTAAATGCATGTTTGTTGCATTAAGTATTAATTTATTATAGTCAAGATCATAATTTTCCACTTATCTATATAATTTTCAAAGTTCTCCTCAAGTACAATAAAACACTTTAACATTTTCAGAAAAAAGACAAACAGCTTTATTTAGTGCAACAATAAGTGATAGAGTAAATAACCTAGCAAGATTAGCATTAAGAAGTAATCCTAAATTAGTATCAATAACTGATGATCAGTCGACAGTTTCTGGACTTCAACATGGGTAAATATGATGGTTTAACAATATCTATAACTATTTTAAAAAATAAGTACCCACTTAAAATTTTGCTATACATTTAGCACAAACCTCAAACTAATTTTTTTTCTATCATTTCTTATTTATGAGGTATAGTAAACAATTTTTAATTTACTGTATTTATGGAAAAATAAAAATTACTTAATTAAACTATGCGAAAATTAATTTGCAAGAAGTTTATTTTAAATATAAAAATTCTTCCCATTTTTAATCTATCGCCTACATTAAACCTTATTTGTACATGAGGTAGAATAATATCTTTAGAATCGAGTTAAGTCAAGAATTTTACATTTTACTACTAATACACAAATTCCATTTATTTATTTATATACCAAAAATAAATTAGTTACACTTACTTTTACACAAAATTTATAGTACAGGATAACCTATATCTAAACAGTGATCTCTGCCAGATACTCTCGAGATAAGGGGAAATATTATTTTTAGATGTGATATAGGTACTAATATTTAGATTATATTAACTATAATATACTAAAAAAAGTATTAATATTATAAACTACATATAAATATATATTTATGTCTACAGGTGGAAACATTTTGTATATAATATATTTTGGTCGCTTTGCAATTGCAAATGCAAGGTATGGCTTTATATTAAAATTTCACTGTCTATAAAGTTGTTTGATTTGTGACTTTTTGCGTAATCACCATTACTTTTTGTTTACATCATTTTTGTGAATAAAATTAAAGTTTAGTGATATGGATGTGTCAAATGGTCTGAAAAAGTTATAAGGGTATATCTTTAAACCTAGATGTGATAGAAAAAAAACTCCAGTTTTAATATCCTTAAATTGGTAGCAATCAGTTTTTTACCAAAAGCGTGTCACACAGTGTAATATAATTATTTTTTCAGATACTGTACATGTCCAGTGGAAAAAAGAATATGTTGGTTATATAAAATGCTTAAAAAGAGTAGAAAGATGAAAGTAATGGTATTTTTTTCATCTTGTAAATCAGTTGATTTTCATTATGAATTTTTCAAAACACATTGTAAAGCATCAATTTTGAGTATACATGTAAGTATTAAAAGTATAGATAAGCCGTCAATATACTAAGACCAAATAAAGTGCATAATATCTTGGATACTTTTTTGGCTTACTTGTTTTTTAAGGACCTTTATCATGCTTCTTTTTGTAGCTACAGCATTCATTATTATATCCATCTACCTTCAGCACTTAAAATGCATAGAATTGAGAGACTTGTGTTGCTTATTTACAAAAGTGCTTATCGGTTGGTTTATTCATTTTTATAGAACAAGATTAACAATAAAGTTAAATTACTAATGTTTCTATCTATATAATATGTTTTTAGGGTAAACAAAGTCAGCCAAGACGAAAAGAAGCCTACAGGACTTTTGTTAATGCAGATAAAGGAGCCTTATTTTGCACAGACGTAGCAGCCAGAGGATTAGATATTCCTTCCATAGACTGGGTAGTACAATATGATCCTCCAACTGATGTCAAGGCAAGTTGCTCCTTTGAGCTAAAAATACGATTTGATAATCGAAAGTGCAGAAAAGATTTTGTGCACATCTTTTTTAATTAACCTAAATAATACCCCTGCTAGGCAAAGGTCTCCTCACTTCTCTCGGAAGATCCCTATCGACTGAGTTTATCAAACTATTTCTCCGCCTCCCTCTACGACGTTGCATAGGATTACTAAGTCTAAAAAATAAATAGGTCGCTCACATAAGGTCTAAACAAGTATTTGTATTACTTAAAATATGTCATAAAAAATTTGTTCTTTTCGTTTTGTAGGATTCTATGTGTAGTACTCAAGTATTGTAATTTTTTTTTAGCTATCGGTATTTAGGTTTATGTGAGGAACCTTGAAATTTTTAAGCAAAGAATCACAAAATCAATGTCAGGTTGTCAGGGTATAGTTAAAATAGGATAAACCGTTTATTCGTTCGTAGATATCAGAAATCGTTTAATATTAGAAAGACTCGACGGAAGTGACCTAAAGAAGTGTATTTTAATTATTTTTATATTTTAGGATTACATACACCGAGTGGGACGTACTGCAAGGGGTATTAATATTGGTAATGCTGTCACATTACTGAGGCCTGAAGAAGAGGATTTTATCGAATATCTGAGGAACGAGAAAGTGTATTTAGATAAATATAATTTCGGTGACCCACCAGAAGATGTACAAAATATGGTACGAGTTTCTTACGATTTTAACACAAAGCCTTTGGAAACATTAATCAGTGTTAAATTTTAAACCTTAGGTTGTATACTTTATCAATGATTTTAGGCTTTAACTAACTTTAAGTTTAAAGTTTTTGTTTAATTAATCAATATGAATATTATTTTTTCTATATCTAGTTACTTTTGGGAAATAATGTTAAATAATTCAGCTGAGAGATCTCAGTTGATGGTCTCCTCTCAGAATGAGGAGTGATTGTGTGTTGGCAGACTTCAAATATCTTTGAGAACACGGAGTAACCTCAGGAATGCAGGTGTTCTTACGATGTTTTTCCTTCACCATTTAAAACTAGTGATATTAAATTTCTTATCCCCAGGTTCAAACTCTGACCTCCCGAATAGATCTGAATTCTAAAAACATTAATTCTTTTATCTTCTATAATTCTAATACCAGAGTTTTAATATAGCCGCTATCTTCTGATTTAATAAAAAAAGAGTTTAAATTTATAGTTAAACCTGCGTCACAAATAATAGATTTTCTTTTGCAGCTCGAAGACCTCATTAAGCAGGACGGCACAATGAAAGTGCTAGCTCGAAAAGCATATCTTTCTTTTTTAAGATGTTACAGTAAAAATCCACTAAAGGAAATTTTCAATATCAAAAAGTTAGATTTAAAAATGGCCGCTAGAGCATTTGGATTTTTAGAACAACCTCATGTTGATTTTCGTATCCTTTTTTAAATAAAAATGACAGCAAACATATAAGTTGATTTTTTATTAGACAAATTATTATTACAATATTTTTCTTAAGAACTTATTACAGTTAAATCGAAAAAGAAAAAGCAAAATGGAGAAAAATAAATAAAACTTTGTTTAAAATGAATTTGTTTTATTGTAATTCTTATAACCTCCATATTTGATATTTCATCATCAATATCGCAACTATATTATCAGTTATAGATAGTTCAATCCATGGCGTCTCACCGCCTGCCTACTAACTGTCACAATAGTAACTAAGTAAGCTGTGAGCCCTGGTGGCTTGAACTATCTATACTTTTAAACTGTGATGGAGATAAACAAAACGTGGAGTTTATCTATAAATCCATTACAATTACATTAAATAAAAAAAATACATTAATCAAAAGTACGGTTATTACTAAGTTCGTCAGTTTACACTTAAATAAGGAAACTTATTTATTATTACAAATATTTAAAAAAATCAAATAAACAAAGGATGAAAGTCGAGTATCGGTTAAAAGAACATGAACCCGATAAATCGATTTTTTGTATCGGTATATAGGCACTGAATCGATTTTGGCTTTAGCGTTTTATTCTGTTTCAATAAGAAATACAAAATTATCAACAATTTAATTTATCCTGTGACCTAAAAGGTTAAGTTTTTAGTTCAAGTAATATAAATGTTAGACATGGCTGTATGGTTTCTTTTGTTTTTTCATATTCACAGAATTTTTTAAGACATGTGCTATTGTAAGAGGATCGAACTATTAATGCTAGATTAATCTATCTATTCTATTAATCTATCGATAGAATTAAAAATCGGTTCTAGTGCAATCGATTTATTAGAGATAATCGCATCACTATCCATCGTGAACGATATCCTTGACTTTTGTCTATTGCTGCAATTACACAATACACATGTTGCACTAAGTATAAACTGACAAAGACACTCAACAATTTCAGCTAATAGACTGTCTCTTATTCCCTTTCTGTCTATAGATTTTAGTTTTCTCAGCTTTTTTATGTTGCGGCTTATTCAATGTTTTAAAATAACCAAACCCACCGCCACCTTTTCTCTTCTGAGTGGGTCCTTTGCTGGCTACTTTCAGTTCAACAGCTGGGGGAACAGTAAAACCGAAGGATTTTGATACTTTAGCCAAGTCGATAGTATCTATGTCAAATATAGTTTTAAGGTGATGGGAGTCATAAGCACGGAGGTAACTCTTGAACGCTTCTTTTGCTGATTGATTGAGGAAGTAGTTTCTCGATATTAGTTTCTCCAACTGTAATAAAAATATATTTTAATATATTTTTTTATAGTGATCCATCAGACACATGTATGCAATGAGAATATTAATTGCTAATGCATTGTGACTGGAAAAAGTATCTGAAGACTATGTCGATACACATAATAGCAATGACTTTGTTAGTAAATAAGATCCTATAGAAACACTAAACTTTTTGCATATTGCTCTATTTTTTCATAGTAAAAAATAAAGTAACGCTTCCAGAGGAAGGTTTATATATTGTATAATACATGCATATTATAGAAGAGAAAGAAACCTTAGGCCGCTAGTTAAGAATAAATTATTTGTAGCTCCAAAAATAGTTTATATAGATTACGAGGACATAATTAAGAATCATGATGGCCGGGTGTCAGATGTGAGGTTTCAGTTTTGACATTCAGTCAGTCAATCATTTCATGACAACTTTAATTTTTATTTTCTTAAATTTAATTTTGTTATTATTCAATTTCGCTTGTGTTAGACAATTTTAACTTTATTGACGATTAGTTAAATTTAACAAATGATTAGAATTACGGAAATTACAAGGTCGTAATTTAGGTCAGGAACAGCCGCCTGCTAATTGCGATGTTGGAAACACTTATAATCTGAGTAGCATCCTGTTATTTGGGGTTTGTAGGGCAGATATGATTAGCATTTTGACTTTCTTGAATGTTGGCCAACTGATAAACAAATCAAGGAAGTGGGGATTGTAAAATAAATACGACATCACGACAGAATAATTATAGATTACATCGCGAGTATTCTAGCAGTAACTCTGAAGGCCTGAAGATTATTTATACAGAAGTTTATAAGTTGTACCTGTAATTGAATATCAGCAACTTTATTCCACGAGAACTCAAACTCATTGAGAGTCACTCTAGACTGTTTCAAGAATCTGAGGAAACCCAACTCTTCCGGACGCAAGAATAATAATGCATGACCGCTTGTACCGAGACCTCTAGCGGTTCTGCCTACTCTGTGAATGTATTCCTGTTGAAATAAAAAACAAATATTTTATAAAAAATAAAAGCAGTGACGGCCCAGTGGTTGAGACTCCAATTTTTTACTCGGGAGGTCTGAGTTCAAACCTGGGCACACCTCTGACTTTTCTAAATTATATGTGTTTTAAGAAATTAAATATCACTTGCTTTAACAGTGAAGGAAAGCATCGTGAGGAAACCTGCACTCCTGAGCATTCTCCATGTTCTCTATCGGTGTGTGAAGTCTGCCAACCCGCACTGGGCCAGCGTGGTGGACTATGGCCTAATATCCTACTCATTCTCATAATTAATATTGAATTTTATGTAATAGTTATGTAATATTTCATTATCACGACTACTACAACTACAATTTTACGTAAACAGTAATAGATACGATCCTGCTTTAGTCAAAGTATTAATTGTAGCAGTACAATAGTAGGTATAGCAGAAGGCGAGTAGTTTTGGAAGTAGGCTATGTTTGTAGTCAAGGTGATAGAGAAGTAGTAAATTAATAATTGGGGTAGTACTAGAATAGAAAGTCATAGTAGTAGATTGGTAAAGATAATAGTATACGTGGACAAATAGTCGCAGTGAAAGATTAGATGTTGTAGCTGAAGCTAGTAGTCACAATGATAGGGTAGCTGGAGAAATAAAGTAGTGGTTGCGGTACTAGAAAAGAACTTCGTAGTAGTAGCAGGGACGCGCCGTCCATATGTGCGAGGACGAGCGGCGCATGACGACGCCAGACCGAAATTACAATATCACATGATTCAATGTAAGAAAAGTTTGTTCAAAGAGCGCCAATAATTGACAGAGGCGCAATACAAAAACTAATGGAGGGGGCCAACCATATTATTCTTGGCAACCTTAGACAGTTCCTTTTTTTCCTTAGGCACGCCGGCGCAGAAAATTCTTGAAGCGTGCATGAGTAGTAGATAGACAAGAAGTTGCAGTAAAATACTAGAAGTAGTAGAGTTAGTATTTATTGAAATAAATTGGTGGTCGTAAAAATGATTGTAGTAGTAGACTAGTAATTAGTTAGTAAAAGACAAGTCGATATAGTATGACAGTATGTACAACAATAGAATTGTAGTCATAGTAGTAGACATGTAGCCATCATAGTAGAAGTAGCACTAATACTTGACAACATTTCAAAAATATTTAGCATTAAAACAAAAATACCTTTACTTTGTTTATCTGCCATTCGTTTTGTAGAAAAAAATAAATAAAAACTAAACATATGTCATGACGTCACAATACGGCGGAATAAGATAATGCCTTTGCCTTATTTACTAAAGCAGATCTACCACTATTCAATCGTATAAATATGACGCCATTTAGCATTTACATCTTTTTCGAATAGATTAAATTTCCAAAATTGATTTTAACCATTACTGGGCTCATATTTTGAAAAAATAAAAAATGTGTCCATTTATTTTTCTTCAAGTTTCACATAACATCTAATATATAAAATTATATATTAAGATGTTATGTTATACCCCTAAGTGATAAGGGTGCCCCCCTATTTACATGGCAAAACAGTTTTATTTTTATTCCTTTAATTTTAACTTTATAACATTTCCAATATGTGTAACTCCAAGGGTAAATACAGTATTATATTACCTTAGGATCATCTGGTGGATCATACTGTACGATCCAGTCAACAGCTGGTATGTCCAGCCCTCGGGCTGCTACATCAGTACATAGCAGTATACCACTTTCAGCATTACAGAATTGGAAGAAGGTTGTTGTCCGTTTCGCTTGTTGTTGTTTACCCTTAAATTAATTTTACATATTAAATTATTAGCAGTATTCACTCACACAAAAATGGCAGAAAGATATTTGATAACATGGTATGGACTACTTTTGAATAAAAAAAACCCGGGAACAAAGAGATGTACACACAAAATAAAGTCAACAGACTTTATCTTATATATAAAATACTCGTGTCACAATGTTAGTTACCATTTACTCCTCCAAAACGGCTCGAACGATTTTTATGAAATTTTATATGCATATTCAGTAGGTTTGAGAATAGGTCTATTTGTTATACCCCTAAGTGATAAGGGTGTCCCACGGTGGCAAAACAACGTTTGCTGGGTCAGCTAGTATCCCATCACAATACTCTTTATCCTGGATTTACTATGTGGTGTCAGAGTTTCTTTCAATTCAGAACCCAACTCAGAATTTATCACGGGCAAAGTCTCGGGCACATACTAGTTCAATATAATATATAATAGGATAGCTTTGCTGGGCTAACACATTTTAAAGTCTGACAGAAAAACAAAAATGTTTGAAAATTATTGTTTTGGCTTCTTAAGGGGTCTCACCTATTTAAAAATATAATACAATAATATCAAGTTATATTGGTAGTTAATGAACTTAAAACAATATATAAAGAAATCGCGAATATTTACTCACATGTATAGACATTACAGGTAAATCAATATAGTTGAACAGTTCATGGTGGTATTTGACAGACATACATGTTGACAGGAACACCATAACCTTCTTTTTTCTGTTCTTTTTCAGGAATGTGAATAGAACCATCATGCGTTTCTCTGATGGACATACAATATAACTGAAAATAAATTACAAGTTTAATATAAATATCACATCCAAACATATCTTATTATAAATTTAAAAAAAAAATAATCTGCTGCCTGTGTGAGTCCGCCATATTGGATTAAGAATTATATCACTCAGTTAAAAAATATCTTATTCAATTAGATTTCGGAAAATTGTTAATAATAATATAAATTTTTGGATTCGACCTTTATCATCATCTTTCTCAGAAAACCCTTTCATTTGATAAATACAATAATGTGGATGCAAAAAACCTATTGATCCGCTATCTTTGATAGGCCTCCATATTGCATTATTATTATATTACTAGGCAAGTCTAAGTATGTTTCACACGTCACAATAGCCAAGTTACGATTATATTTCAAAAAAAAAAAATATTAAAAAAAAAAACATATTTTTTTGGAGTTTTCAAAAACTGATATGAACTATATATACAGGTAGGTTGAAAAAAAGTTAGAATATAAGGGAAAGACAGTAAATAAAACTTACCCCTGTTCCAGAGAATCTACAGTAGCTTGTTCTCTATGGTCGTCAACTCCCACATACACGGGCTCATGTTTAACAGCCAAAGCTGTCAGAGACTCTGTTTTTTTAGTCTGTGTAGCACTGAACAACATTGTTTGACGACGTTCTACAAACAAAATATCAAAATAATATTTAAATTAATTTAATACTCAGCTATAAGTAATTTTAAAACATGAATTTATTTAATTTAATAAGATTGTAGATTAAAAATATATGTACTTGGTAATAATTTTATAATCTGTTTAACTTCTTCCTCAAATCCAATTTCTAAAATCCTGTCAGCTTCATCTATTACCAGACACTGTAGATTTTTGTACAGAAAATCTGGAGTATTTTGTAAATGATCTAACAGACGTCCTGGTGTTGCTACTAGTATATTGATTCCTGTGGAAGAAAAATTACTAATACAGTTTTTTTTAATCTTCACTAATATAAATGCCAAAGTAACTGTCTGTTACTCAATCACGCTTAAACCGCTGAACCGATTTTGATGAATTTTGGTACATAGATAGACTAGAGCTTGAGAAAGGACCTTGCATTTAGCGGCATATCGAATTTTGGTACAGAGTTTAACTAGAGATTACTACATATAAGTACTTTTAATCGCGAAAAAAGCGACATAGCGAACTAGCCATTTAACGATATAGTAGTGCGACCTTTGCGACCTAGTGATATTGCGACCAATTAATATTTTTTTTTTAAAGATTACTAGTATGGATCACATACTACTAGTACTCCCTTTACCCCTCCTAGTAAGCAAGTGTCAGGAGTGGGCCACGCAAGTAGTCCAATATCCGGCACTTGAACCAAAGACTTATCGATTGAGAATCCAACGCCCGAACTACTGACGAAACATTGCTATATAGCGACCTAGAAAACTAGCCATCTAGCTACTGTGCCACCTAGCAACCTAGCAGGTACTTAGCGATCTAGCAAAATAGTGGTATGGCGATAGGGGATGAAAGTTTGTAAGGGAATCTACTTTTATCTTAAAACAAACTCAGCTCTACGTGGAAGAAGTCACGCGGGTCGACTAGTTAGATTATATTTTATAGTTGGCATTATTGGTGAAGGTTTCTTATTTTGTTTCTAAAAAAACAATAAATTGACAATAAATAAACTTTTTAAGCTCATTGATAAGGTTTCAAAATTATACAAATATAAAAAAAATACCTTTAGAAAGTTTCTGTGCTTCAGTACTTCTATTTGCTCCTCCCATAACCAAACCGTAAGTATGATGGTGATATTTCATCAATTCCATTAAAACTCCAAACGTTTGCATTGACAATTCCCTTGTAGGCGACAATATAATAACCCCAGTACCTAAAAACACCTTACATTTTACTAACTATCAAAATAATACTTAAAATATACATTTTTTTGTGAAGATCAGATATCCATTCTGTGTTCATTAAAAAACTCTAGATCGCCATACTTTGTTTTATACTGAAACAAAAATAGTTATGTCTCAACAGAATACTGGAGTCACAAATGTTTTTGTCTCAATATAAATGTATGGTGTCCATTTTTCACATTCGCCTTTGTGTCATCATTTGAAAAGAAAATTTTAGTGTCCAAAAATTTATTATTTAAGGTATCAATAAAAATTGTTCTATCAACGAATAAATGAATTATTAATATATATTTCATATGAACATTGAAGTATAATAAGACTATTAATATTAGTTTATTAATACTGAAAATAAATTGTATTTTGTTTTAAATATTTTGAGACCATTACAAGTCAAAAACATAAGTTCGATAACTTTTTTCATGGTATTATTTAAAGGGGAACAAAACATTGATATACATGGTTATTATGATGTGTTAACAGCTAATTAAATAAATAACAGAATAATTTAAAGGTACTGATTTTAAATTTGTAATACTTTTAACATTTATTAAAGATTACAAAAGTAACCACTTACCATTCCTTGGCTTAAACTTCAACTTGTAAATGAGATCTATAGCTGGTATTAGAAAAGCAAGTGTTTTTCCCGATCCAGTTCGAGCAGCCCCCACAAGATCCCTTCCTTCCAGCAGTGGTGGTATTGCTTTAGCCTGAATTTCCGTCATGGTAGTAAAACCCATATCTTTAACTCCCATAAGAGTTGCTTCACACACCTTGTCTTCTAATGAAGAGAATTTCTGATCTGATAATATTCCAAGACATAAACTTGATCCCGGCACTGTAATAAAAATTAAATTTTATTCTTTTATAAGTATACGAAAAACATACAAACGATCGCACAGCTCGGCATGTACTTAAACCCCCCCCCTTTAATTCTTATTTTTGCGAGAGTGGGAGTAATGTCGGGACATTGCCCACTTAATAAAGATCTATTTACTATAGGTATGACAGACAGGCCTATTTGCAAGGGATGCCTACAGGCAGAAGAGACGATTGCCTGTTGTCCTGGAATGCGTGGGCGTCGCCAGACAACGGGCTCAATGAGGTCTCATGAGGTCGCTCCAAGAAGCCTTTGAAGTTCCCAGGAAACTTCTTCGCTTCGGACTAGCCAGCCCAGCTCCTTCCATAGATAGCCATTCATCTCTGTACTCACAATGGACCGAATCTAGTCTAACTGCAGAAACAGGAGCCCACATACAATACAATATTTATCGGTTCAGTAGCAGTATCTACGTTGCATTTACCTAATAATCCATTAAGTATCACCCCCCTCATAATGTTTTCTATATGTCCATCCTTTTATTTTTTTACTAGTTATATATTAGTTGGGATTATTCTCTATTTATAAAAAAAACATTCTCTTATGCTTAAATATAATCATTTATAAAACTTTCACTTTAAACAAACTTACATTGACTTTCATCCTTGCTCTCCTCAATTTCAGTATCTGGTTCATTTGTATTATCTTCTGGTTCTTCTTTAATTTCAGGTTCTGGTTCAACAGCAGCTTTTTTATTCTGCTTCTTTTTCTTTTCTAAAAATCAGTATTCGTTTAGTAAAGAGATTTTTGTAAAGTTTAATCAATTATTTATTATTTACTTACTTTTAGGCACTGGATTTTGATTGTTTTCATTAGCATCAACTGGCCTTTTCATTGTTTCAGTAAGTTCAACGGCTTCTTCAGCTACAGATTCTAGATTAAAAAAAAATGTTTGTAAATAAACATATATATTTATCGGAGTCTTAGGTTAAGGTCATGTTAGTCTAATCTTAGTTTTAAACAGTACTAAAGAGTGAAGGCGATTGTTGGCATTCTTTTAAAAGACGTCTTAAGGCTACACCTTGGTCACAAGTCCAAGGCACTGCTTGGGTTCCTGTCATAATAGTAAGATATCGTAACGTTTAGTTATCTCCTGACCGTGTTGCGCCCGTAGCTTATATTATAGGCCATCCGTTCTGCACATACGATGCTTATTAAATGATTGTACATCCTTTTTCTAGTTTCCGACATCGGAAGTGGGATAGACCTTCTCTTCACTAGGGGTTTATCGGTCATCTCGGTAGTAGATGACGTTGAAAGATTTTAGAAAATGTAAACCGATTGTAGATCGTGTACCAGTTGAAATTGAAGTTAATGGTGATCATGATTAGTAAAATAGTTAAGTTCTTTAAGTAATACTTTGATACAAGTTCCTTTAATATCGTTCGATTTAGAGCAATGATTAGTTAATAGTCCAGTCATTGCTGTAGGGGTCTGGTGACTTAGTCCAGTAATTGCTGTAGCAGTCTGGTAACCTAGCCCAGTAAAGTGTAAGCTGTAGAAATTAAGAGAAGAGGGTGCCCGAGAACGTGCGAATATGCCGTTAAGTAGACTAATATCAGGACGGACAAGCGGATGTCCTTGTGATATTGCGGTTAAGAAATTCAGTTTCGCCCGAGGACGGTCGCGCATCATAATGGCCGTGTCGGAGGTGTGAGTTAGGTTTAAGGTAGCCTTAGGTTAGGTTAATGTTAGTCTAATCTTAGGTTTAAATAGTGAAACTAGGCAGTGGAGCATATGTTGGAATTCTATTAAAAGACGTCTTTAAGCCGATACCTTGATCACAAGTTTCAGGCACTGCTTGAGTTCCTGTCTAAATAATTGTTCTACATGATTGTACATCATTTTTCTAGTTTCCGACATATTTCAACCTTAGGTTATCAATTCGTTTGTATTTTTTATTATTTTTTATGTTTGTTACCTCAGAATCTAAGTAATTTATGAACCGTATTGGAAATTTCATTTTGCATTTCGTAGATTGGTCCTATTTTTTTCAAAATCCAGTTATGATGGATATATAGGATAGGATAGGATCCTTGAGGAATTGACAGAACTCCTCAAAAGTTATAGGCACACATATAGTGATTTTGATATTTTCAGAACTTATCATTTGGTGTAGTGGAACTGGTGAGGAAGCCCACAGATAGCTATAATATGGTTAAGAATGTTAAACAACTAGTACTATGAGAAAATTTAAATAAATAATTTGCAAGTTGATATTACCAGCAGATTCTTAGAACTTCCGGCTTCATCTACCATTAGTTGATGATGACACCGGAAGGTGCGAACACAGGCATGGGACAACGTAAACTAGTCGTGTTTGAGTTTCATGGAATTGTCTTTAAGTGTACTTTGGCTGTAAGTGATTTTTTAATTAATGGTAATATTCGGTTGTTTTTCTATATCGTAGTTCCCGAATAATTTTACCATTTTTGATGCGGATTTTTCTGTGTGGAGATGTCATTGTTTTACAAGTTTAATAGTGTACCTGTCTATGACGTCGTAGCTCTCGAAAGACTGGGCGAATTTTGATGCGGATTTTTCTGAATGGAAGCAGATAGGATTAGGATGCCATTGTTTTACAAGTTTAACAGTGTTTATGTGTATCTGTCTGTGATTTCGTAGCTCCCGAAAGACTGGGCTGATTTTTATGCGGATTTTTCTGTGTTAAATAAATGGGATCAAGACGACATTGTTATATTGTTTAACAATGTGTCTGTGTGTCTGTCTGTGAAATCATAATAACCTGATAAATGAACTCATTTTAGTGTGGTTGTTTATACTTGATATTTCAGGTGATCTAGATGGTCGTTATCTATAATTTATTAAGAGCGGCTATCTGTTGAGTGGGTGCAGTAGTTTGAAGATGGAAGGGTGAGTAGAGTAGTGCAGTTTAGTAGTTGAGATGATGGTTGAGTGACTAGGTACTTTGTAAACAGGTAACTTGAGTGAGTCACTTTGTGAATGGTTAAAATGTGCATGGATGCGTAGATGGTCAATAGGTGAATTGGTGATTTAGTGAGTGATTGAATGAACAGGTGAGGGAATGAATTAGTGAATGAGCGATAAATCAGTTTCAGAACATATTCACTAAAAGCAAGAAAAAGAAATAAAACATTTATAACAAAAAGTGAACCGACTTCAAATTCTAAATATGCACTAAAAAGTAAGAAATAATTAGCTTATTTATTATAACCTGCCTTTATTAGGGCAATAATATACAATAATTGATATTTTTGTAGACGGTCGGTTTTGTAAAAATGTTATTTTTTACATTAAAAAGTTTATGTCTAAAAAAAAGTGATCGAAACAGTGCTCGACCGATGGTACGACCTGACCGTACGTCTTGACCGTCAGTGAGGGAGACCGTCTCCGTTGAGAATAGAGATAGAAGTGAAAGAAATTTTCACTACTATCTCCCTCCGTCTTACGAATTTTCGATCAGGTCACGTGTCCTGACGCGAGTTTGCCCATCCCAAAAAATGCACAACGCCGCTAAAAAAGTTTTCACTTCAACAGTCACATGTATATAATCGAGCGCATCGATAATTGAGAGATATTGACCTGATGGTTTGTTAGTAGGGGGTGGTCATAAAAAGGGGTAGAAAAAAAAAAAGTTTTTCAAGTGTGTCAGATATTCAGAGGGAATGCTATACCCAAATAAATGTCTTATTCAAATGACTGATGATTTGGACGCGACCAAAAGTCACGACCAATATTTGGAAATGTAAAAAAAACGTGATCTTGAAATACTCATGCATATCAGATTTTTATATAAATGGTTCAGCTTGATACCCCCGTTGTCCTAAATTATAATCTGACAATTAAATGGAGAAAATTTGTTAATCTGACAAAAAATCTGTCTTTTAGTTTTAAACACTGAATGTAAATAAAAAGAAAATATATATGAATTCTACCATTTATTTATATAAAAATAATTGTATATTGTGAATGTAAAAATGATTTTTTTTACAATTTTGTGACTCGCCTATTTTCTTATGTCACTCAAATTGGCAGATTATTGAAATATACACTTTTCTGCATGTAATACCTGGTGCTCTTGAGTATTTCTATGTATCATCGTTTTTTTTTTCTAATCTGATTGTTATTAAGGGGATCTGACAATTCGGGGGAGCCATGCGTTGAAGGCAGCCAAATTAATTTTTGTAAAAAGGGTTACAAAGTTTTATATATATACTAGCTAACCCGGCAAACATTCTTTTGCCATATAAATTTGGGGTGGGCCACCCTTATCACTTAGGGGTATGAAAAATAGATAGTAGCCGATTCTCATCATCATCATCATCATTTCAGCCATAGGACGTCCACTGCTGGAAATAGGCCTCCCCCAGAGACTGCCAGTACGACCGATCACTTGCGACCTGCATCCAGTGGCTCCCTGCCGTCCTGACCAGGTCGTCTGCCCATCTTGTGGGAGGCCTTCCAACGCTTCGACGTCCTAGCCGTGGTCGCCACTCAAGAACCTTTCTGCCCCAACGGCCATCGGTTCTACGGGCTATGTGCCCAGCCCACTGCCACTTCAACTTACTAATCCGCTGGGCTATGTTGGTGACTCTGGTCCTTTTACGGATCTCCTCATTTCTGATTCGATCACGTAGAGAAACACCTAACATAGCCCTCTCCATAGCACGTTGAGCGACGCGGAGCCGGCGCACAAGGCCTTGAGTGAGAGACCACGTCTCGGATCCGTACGTCATCACTGGTTACACACACTGTTCGAAAACTTTCGTCTTCAGGCACTGAGGTATTTCTGACGAAAAGACGTCTCTTAGCCGATTCTCAGACCTACTGAATATACATAGAAAATTTCATAATAACAGTCAAGCCGTTTCTGGGGAGTTTGCTAACAAACACCACAACACACAACAATATAAAATTCTTGTCTTATATATAAAATGTTAGTTACCATACTCCTCAGCCAATATTTATGACCCGACTCGACTTACTTAAGTTGTATTGAATTATTTATTATATTATAACAAAACAAAATCTTTTATTGTACTTTTTAGGTTAGCTATCGCTATAGTTCGTGTTTCACCAGGTGTTTGCCTCGGAAAATCAGCGTTAAGGTGACGACACATTTGTATGCATTTATTTTATTAGTTTAGTATAATACTTTGATGTTTTGTTATATGTAAAGAAGTGTGTTAGTAATAAAGAATATACTGCTTTAAAAAAAGTACTCAATTATTTATTTTTATATATAAAACAGTAATAATTATTTCTTCTAGAGTGTAAGTAAATTACATTACTAAAGAGGTTACCTGTCTGATCTTCTTGAACACCATTTGATTTTTGAGATATAAGTTTTAACTTCTTTTTCTCTCGCTTTTTAATTTTTCTCATTAAAATTTTATCCGGCGTAGGCATTTTGTTTGCAGTTTACTTTTATATTTCTCTATAACACGATACGTTTGAAACTTTTACCGCATGACAACCAATTTACAACTACAATAAGCATGGTAGAAAAATGTCAATGTCAAACGTCAGTGAGGAGGCTTAGGAGTGTTGATAAAATATCGATATATCGAAATTATTATTTAGAAATCGATTTAACACAATATTTTTTTGACGATATATCGATATTGAAATGAATTATAAGTAATTTGTTATTTTACAATGACATACCTATATAAAACTATTTAACTATAGTTCTAAAAGCGACCGCCATTATTTTTTAAATCTTTGGGTTATATTAAGATCTGGCCGTTACAGCAATGATTTTTATACAAAAAAATTATGGCTTATGCCTTAAAATAATTGTTAAAATATTTAAAAAAATCACTTTTTTTACTATTTAATAATCGTAACTATACGTTTTTAGTATAAAACTACCTTTGTTTTGATATCTAAATATCGCCATGAAAATAATCATTTTTCATAACTTTAAGATGCCGTAGAACCCTAAAGATATAGTTTTATTTTATTTTTAAAATTATTTGCTAATCTACAGTCGATTTCACAAATTTCAAGAGGTGTTTTGTTAAGAAAATTCAAAAAAAAAAATTTTTCGGGATACCCTAATACACATTACTAATGTTGGGAATAAATGCCTTCCAATACTATTTTTGATAATTTGTTAACCCGCACACAAAAATCTAAATTTGATGGTGTTTATCCCTATTTTTAAAGTGTATGGAACCCTCAGACCGCGAGTTCCACACTTGCACTTGGCCAAATTATTATTCTTGATTTATATTAATGATCTGCCATACTACGTGAGGAATTTGTGCGATATTGTACCTTTTGTTGATGACACTTCTCTTACATTTAAAGTTAAAAGAAACCAACACATTTACGACACTGTTTAAGTGCACTGTCGCAGGTTCTTCAATGGTTTACGATTAATAATTTAGTGCTAAACGCAAGAAAGATTGAATATGTGGAATGAATCTTTTTAGGAATACCTTTAGACTCAAAATTTCAGGGGAACTACCATTTATCATCTTTGGCGGGATGATTCAGCTCCGCAGCTTACGCAGTAAGATAAGTAAGGCAACTAACGGCCAGAGTCGTTTATTTTAGTTACTTTCACAGTATTATGTCCTACGGCATTTTGTTTTGGGGTAGGGTTGCGGACATAAAATCCTAGAGCTAGACATTCCCTTCGAGATGTTTTTAACAAAATAGGTTTTCTGCGGTGCCGTCACAATACAGTGTAACATTTTATACATTAGGCGGAACATTACTTTATTTTCCAAACATAGTGATACACACAGTATACGTCGCCACAAAGTGAGTTATAGTTTCATGGGGCTTGGTGTTCGCATTTATAATATGCTATTATCTTCCACAGCCTATATTAGATTTGCCACTTTGGCGATTTAAAACTCTAACAATTAAGTGTTTAGTAAATAGAGCTTACTACTCTGTACAAGATTACTTGAATAATGATAAAGCTTGATATCATAATGGACGTTGATACTATGCTGAATGACTTGCTTTTATGGCCTAACTAGCAGACCATTTGCTGAGAGTGCTATTTAGATGCTAAATTATTACGTATTAATTTCTCAAAGGAGAAAACGGAAAACTTGATGTCTGTTCCTCTAACTTATCAGTCAATGACTTATTAAATTTTATGGCGTACAATACAGACAGAAAGGAAGATGTACACTTAGATACAGCTTCGACTGCTGCTAGTTCCCAATTGACGCCAAAATGCCGTTAATAAAACCATGCGCAACACAGATTAAAACGAAAGCGTCCGCTATAGAACAAGGCGTGACGCACATTAATGAGTTGTTTTCAAAATAATTTTTTTTTCACGTTGGAAATGCGGCATACCCCCCGCCGACGAGCGGGAGGTTATGTGGGGCTCTCCTTGATGTCGCCCCCAGTAGGCAAGCGACGGTTCAAGGCATAGCCTCTAAAACCAAAAGTACTTTAACTCCGCTGTAGGGAGACGCCGCAGGAACGTTTATGCAAACAACTGTGACGCCTTAGCGGGTCGGCCCGCTCTTATAGCGGGTCTGCATCGACTGCTGCGTCTGCTGGTAAACGACCTAACCCAACCCAATAGAGCTGTCCGGTCGTCGATGTCTTCTAGTTATACATGGTCCTGTATATTTCTAGCTTTCTCTCTATGGTGCTATGGGTAGTCTGAAACACTATCATTTTTTAATGATTAACGAAAACACATAACTGTGATCATCCTATGAAGATATCGCATTATCGTATATTATAAATACATTTTCTTGTAAAACAACAAGAAATTGATATTGCGTAATACCAAAAAAGCGGCCGCCATGCGCCATGTTGTCTTCTACTAATGTTGTAACGACTTAAGGATTCTTTGAGCCCTCCACCTACCTTCCAATCATATTCTTCGCATTCTTTTCATTTGTCTTCTAAATAACGCTAGGATTGGTTTATCATACGACATCCAAAAAGGTTTTGATGATAAGCATTCAGCGCCTTTTTACAGGTCGAAAGGTATTCAGAAAATAAAGCCTAACTACAAGGAAAGCTATCTCGACGTTGAGTCCAACATCGCAGTCGTAAGTAGTTATTTTTAAACTTTTTTAGCACGCGATGATAATTTATAACGTGTGCAGTTAGATACTCTCATAGGTTGTCTCGTTAGAATAATAATACTTACCCACAGTTTTAACTGGATATGAGTTCTTGCCGTCATGGAAAACAATTCGGAATGTTAATTTGGTTATTTTTCCTATTTCATAATACTTGGTATTGAAATAAAAAAATATAATAAAATAAAAATAAAAAAATATCATAAAAAAAAATACAAATTTATTTTAAAAAAAATTACATATTGAGTAGTTCTTACCTATAAATTTAATATCGGAGTGTACTGTGTAACAAAAACACTATTGACACCCGAGAGTACTCAGTACAGTAATTCTAAATTACTGTACTGAGTGAATTATGTATTTACGTACCTTAATTCTGAGTAAATATCAACATCATCAACTTAACACATTGGCCACATTTTTTGCCTTCCTTCTCAGAATAAGATAAGGGTTAAATTTAAGTTTACCACGCTGGCTAAATCCTTGTTAGCTATGCAACGGTTTGGCCATTTTTACTTACTCTGAGATCGTCAGTTAATGCGATGTACCCACTTGTCAATTGATTATATTTCATTAATTCTTATTGTTCTCAAATCGTGTCTTAGAAGCTTTTACAAAAATTGGGCAATTATATTTTGAGACTAGACTTAAAATCGACTTCCGATTAAGTAGTTCTAGAATTTTATTTGAAGCAAATTCTTTTATTTGAAGCAAATTCTTTTATTTGAAGCAAATTCTTTTATTTGCTTAAAAGTATCTAGTTTCATTTACATAGTATTTTATTTAAACCAATTGTAGTTTATTAATGTTTTGTTTTTTTTAAACGATTTAAAATGTATTTTTTTTTTTATTTATTTAAAAATTTATTTTTATTATTTATTTTTATTAGTGGACAAAGAAAACATAAATGCAACTAAAAATAAAACTACCTAAAATCCTAACCAATATATTTTTAGTTAGTAACACTGATTTAAAAATGTCATTTCCATGTGCTTCAGTAAGCAGTTGTTTACACAATAGGTTTACACTTTGCAATAATTATTTACTATTTAGGTACTTTATGTAGGAGTATCAAAAACCATAAAAAAATTGAACAAGAAGAATTGTTTATTGTTACAGTAATTATGACAGAGGAATCAAAAAATCCTAAATTTCGGGAGTTTCGTGAAGTAATATCGAAGCCAACTCTTACTGCTATTAAGAACATGGGCTTTAAACGTATGACAGACATACAGAAAGAAGTCCTGCCTAAAGCACTGAATGGTTCAGATGTAGTAGTTACAGCGAAGACAGGATCTGGAAAGACGTTGGCTTTTTTAATACCTGCAGTGGAACTGGTAGTAAAATTATTGAATGAGAGAAAACAAGGTTAAAAAAAATGTTTCTTTTTGAAATTGAAAGTTACTGTTCATAGCTATCAAAAAATAAACAATGTATAGTCAGCTATCAATCTTTGTTTTTTTAATGTATATAAATAATGAATCGCATCTATGTAACTGGGTAATTCAAGGGTAATAAAAGTGGGTGAGACAGAAGATAGATGAGGTGGTATCCACTGCAAATCACTGATACACTTCACATTATAGAATAGAAAGTAAAGAAAATAGAGGGAAAATAGCATATTAATAGTTGTGGGTCTCAGAGTATGAATGAATTAGCAATTTATATATATCTCAGCAAAGCGAGAGTGTGTTGGCTAGTTTAATATTTTTATGTGACATGATCAAAGAAATTAAACTATATTTGTGGCCTTTATAGATGTCATAAATATATGTTCAATTTACCAACCAAAAAAAGAATGTTATAAATCACACCACTATCTGTTAATCCTTTAAAATTTACAAATAATTATTTAATTTCCATTTAAAATATTGAGGTCATTAACTGAGATAAACTCCTATCTCTCAAGTTACACAAAAATTCATATAGAGTTTATAGTTTCATTAGGATTTTTAGAGTTTTAGGTAGACAAACATTATAACATGGAAATTTGTGGTCTAATCTTGGTAAAAAATTTAACTATCTCAATATGAATTTAATATTTTGCAGGATACAAATCTTTATCTTAGTCTGCATTTCAACCGTATTTCATTCATAAAATTTAGTATTTTAAAGATTACTATGGATATTGATTACAATGTTTTTTTATTGTATTTCAGGAACATTTTGCATTATACTATCGCCTACAAGAGAACTTGCTTTACAAACATTTACAGTATTACAAGATATTATTTCAAACCATTCATCGATAACGGCAGCACTAGTTATTGGTGGAGAAAATAGAAAAGCTCAAAGTGTAGAGCTTGCAAATGGTTTGTATTACAAGATATATTGCATATTTTTAATAATTTAAACATGTAGAACTGATAAAAGCCAAGTAAACAAATATTTAGATTGTACTTTAAGTCTTGCTCTTCGACACATGAGGACCAAAAGACCTATAACTGCTGTTCATGTACGAAACCAAATGCTTTTTTTCAAGTTTAAGTATGTATGTACCAGAGGTCCCAAAAATTATTTAGCTTGTAGACAAGGTAAAACCGTTGTGCGACCACAGATCTACCTTGACCATTTTATACCAATGCATTTCTGGGTTTCTATCTGAATTATTTTCTTGTTTTGTCCTTTTTAGACCCCTTTTTTACGTAGTCGGGTTATAGTTTTTAACTTAATTTTCTTATTTAATAGTTTTCCGTTTCGTGATCGATCGATAACCTTTATAATTTCATATTGAACCATAATGTTGGTTTTTATTTGCTTAAACGAGTGAATAACTAGAAGGACAGGTCCGCGCGGACTGTACGACCGCGTATTAAACATATATGTTGACTTAAACAATAAGATATATATACATATTTGTAAATCGCTCGCCAAGACCTTTCTTTTGATACCAAAAACGTGATGATTATCTCATATTAATTTTAGAAACTATGGTATAAATTCCGTCATGAAAAAAAACTTTAAAATTTTTATAGCCCGCGGGGCGCCCGGTCCGGTAATATATATTATATATCACCCGCGCCATTATTACGAATCTATTGATACATACATACATATATAGACTGCCAAAATCATAACCCTTCCTTTTGGCGTCACCGTAATCGGGTAAAAAAAGGCTGCGGTTTCAGCGGACCTTGTTGTTTGTTTTTTAGGTGTCAACATTGTTGTTGCAACACCAGGAAGATTATTTGACCACATGAGAACAAAAGAGTTTGATTACAGTCATGTTTGTTGTCTAATTTTGGACGAAGCTGACAAAATGTTTCAGTATGGTTTTGAAGAGGATCTCAAGCAAATTATTAATAGACTTGCAAGTAAGTCTTTAACATTTTATTGTACGATTTTCTGGAAATATTAATCCAAGTATAGGTGACCTATAAATAAGTACAGTCAAGAGGATGTCCAGAGGTCGAGCAGTATCTGGGCTATTGGCTTTGTATAAACTAAAATGATTTTGGACAAATCTATCGCCATTGGTTAATTAAAAAAATTGAAGTCTGTAGTCGTGAAAAATTAAAAAAAAATTATACAACTTCTTGGACACACTAATAATAATTTTTTTCTTATCATTTTCAAAGACTTGCAAATACGATCTTTCTTATGAGGCATTCCACGCGAAAGGGACAGGTAAAAAATCTCGATGTTTTCGACAACCGGAACCAGAACCGAAAATTTCAGTTTCATAACTCTTTAACTAGTCATTATATAACAAAAATATTTGGTACACGTGTCTATAATATGTATAGGTAGAATATACTCAAATATTACTAAAATCGATAACATCGAGTTTTTTTACCTGTCCGCTTGGCGTGGGATGCCCCTTATCTTAAATTATGATATGAAAGATCTTAATTATGATATTTCAGAACGAAAGATTACAAAGCCTGCTAATATACAATTTAAAAAAAATATTTTTTTTTAATACATTATTTTTCTTTTTCTTTACTTTTATGTTAAAAAGTTGCCCTAAATTGATACTTAAAAGAGCCTAACACCATACCATCAAGCAACACTGCACTAACAGTCTCACTACTTTAATATGTACTGTGCGATATCACTTGACAGACACTCAATCCTATTGAAGAACGAGAGATATATTGTTTACTCGAAATAAGACAAAATGAACTAACCGCGAATACTAATTTTTAAACGGTGTTGCTAACAGTAAGCCCTATTTTTCGAGTCAATCTTTATATTCAATACGATAGAAGCATTTTTTTTTTGTTTATAGAAAATAGACAAACTATGTTGCTCAGTGCAACTCAGTCTGAGAGAACAGACGCGTTGATAAAATCTGCTATGAAAGAAGATGTGCAGTTAATTAATACTAATGAAGATAACGATAGAGCTACAGTTGAAGGACTAAAGCAAGGGTTAGTATTTAGTAAGTTGTAAGTTTAACCATTTTTATACAATAATTTTATTTATTTATTATTTGGGAGACAAAGTTACAAAACACATTTATTAGTACATAGACTAGTAGACCCGCGCGACTTCGTCCGTGTAGCTCAGCTCCTATTGGTCTTAGCGTGATGATATATAGCCTATTGCCTTCCTCGATAAATGGGCTATCTAACATTGAAGGAATATTTCAAACCGGACCAGTAGTTCTTGAGATTAGCGCGTTCAAGCAAACAAACAAACAAACTCTTCGGCTTTATATATTAGTATAAGTCTTAAGATATAATATATTTAGCGCAGTTTCCACAGATAAAAAGACATTTATATATAACTAGAGGGCTGCCCTCGCTTCGCTCCGGGTATTTAAAGCAATATTATTATTGATGTCCTTAAACAGACACTCTGTAATTGTGTAGCTTTTCATTATTTGAAAAATTAGAGAGAGTAAGAAGAAGTTATAAAAAGAAAAATAATAGAAACAAAATTAAAGAAAAGCGTCAGATGATAAAAGAGGGAGGACAGAGCAGAACTAAAATTGAAGAGAGAAATTATCGAAAGAAAGAAAGTGAAAAGAGGCTAATCATTCTGAACAGATAAAAATTAAATTGAGAAAAAAGAGAGAGGATGAGAGACAATGATAGTATTATAAGAGAAAGAGAGACGTAAATACTATAGACTTCTCTCAGTGAAAAAATTTTTAAAATCTGATTAGAAACAACAAAGGGGCCATATTCTATTATTTAAAAAATTTATATGGCAAGACTAAATCACCTTTGTCACTCACGAATAGTGTAGTTTTCTAACAGTGAAAGAATTTTTAAAATCGGATCAGTAGCAACAAAATGGCCGTGTTTTATTAATTAAAAAATGTATATGGCAACACTAAATCATTTTTGTCACTCACGAATAGTGTAGTTTTCTAACAGTGAAAGAATTTTTAAAATCGGATCAGTAGCAACTAAATGGCCATGTTCTATTAATTACAAAATGTATATGGCAACACTAATTCACCTTTGTCCCTCATGAGTAGTGTAGTTTTCTAACAGTGAAAGAATTTTTAAAATCGGATCAGTAGCAACTAAATGACCATGTTCTATTAATTACAAAATGTATATGGCAACACTAATTCACCTTTGTCCCTCATGAGTAGTGTAGTTTTCTAACAGTGAAAGAATTTTTAAAATCGGATCAGTAGCAACTAAATGGCCATGTTCTATTATTTAAAAATGTATATGGCAACACTAATTCACTTTTGTCACTCACGAATAGTGTAGTTTTCTAACAGTGAAAAAAATTTTTAAATCGGATTTGTTGTTCCTGAGAAGCTCTTCAATTTACAAAATGACCACTTAAATGGCCATATCTTTTTAATTAGAGTATTTATGGCAGCACCACATAGCCTATGTTACCCGGAAAGGATGTAGCTTCCTATCGGTGAAAGAATTTACAAAATCGGTTCAGTACTTTTCGAGCCTATTCGCAACAAACAAATAAATATACAAACAATCAAATCTTTCCTCTTTATATAATAGTATAGATAAGTAATAATAAAAATAAGAGAACAAATATTTGTTTTTTGTTATTTTTTTGCTACTTATATGTAATTATTAAAAAAATTGTATTTTTTAAATATGAAAAGAAAATATTCTTAAATATTTATATTGCAATTTTGTTTTTTTTTTGCCATAACATGGCTTAATTTATTACTGTTCGACTTTTTTTTAAATTCTGTTTATAAAATAAAGTATATTACTATATTAAAACCAAACTTTAATTATTTACAGGTATGTCGTATGTGAAACTGAATACCGTCTTAATTGGCTACATAAGTTAGTGAAAAAAACACAAAACTCAAAAGTCATGGTGTTTTTCTCTAGTTGCAAATCAGTTGTTTTTCACTATGAGTTTTTAAGTAAACATTGTAACTTATCAGTGTTGTGTATCCATGTAAGTATGATTTATTTTTCTTTTTGATTTTTTAAAATTAATCTATACTAATATTATAAAGAAGAAAGATTTGTATTTTTGTATGTAACGAATAAACTTAAAAACTACTGGATCGATTTAAAAAATTCTTTTACCGTTAGAAAGCTACATTATAATTGAGTAACATAGGCTATATTTATTACTAGAAAAAATTTGAGATCCTCAGAAATTCTTACTAAAACCAACCTAAGGCGTAAAAAAACTAGCCATAAAATGTCTGTCATCTATAACTACTTTTTTACATTTTAAAAGTTGATAGAAATGCCTATCAAAATCAGACCATGATATCCATACCTTTGTATTAATTCGTATCCAAATTAATTATTTCGTTTTCAAGACTATTTCAATATCTGTTTAATACTTTTTGAATTATTGAAATCGGACATTCCATTCAAAAGATACTACAAAATTATAAATATCAATATAAACAAAAATACACGCTGACAGGCCGGTGTGGCGCACCACGCAGTGCAGCGAGCAACGTGGAAGAAGAGAGAAGGAGTACGGAAATGCGAAAGAGCCAAAATATTTAAAAAAAATATATAAAAAATTATTTATTATATATTTAAAAATGTAATAGTGGAAGTAATAGGGATCAAACTCATGATCATTGGTTAAATTATTCGTTAGATACATAAAAGTCCCAAATCTTATTAGACCCATAGACCACCTTATAACCAACTTGGAAGACCAAACACTACACAGCGAAATTTTAAAATTATATTCTATATATAATGTAGGGGTAGCTTTTACTTCTCATCAACCCCTAATAATTTTTTTCTTTAACGTGGAGATCTTTGTTACTCGTTATTTTTATAGGTGAATATAGACCTCCTTTAGACAGATTAATTTATTTTGTAAAAAATATTATCCTTTTTCACTTAAAGGTTATGAGGTGATGATATTGTGAAAACAAAAAATATCAGGAATTTTAAATTCGGTCACTTCACTCCAAGGGTGTACTATAAACATTCTATGATAGTGGTGGTTGTGTATTATTTCTATATTGAAAGGGGATGTAATAAAAGGCCTACGTCGCCAGCCACAGACGCCGTAAAGTCAGAAAATTACTGATAGAGAAATAAATAAACATTACAATCTCTTACAATTATAACAGGAACCCAAACAGTGCCTTTGACTTCTGATTATTCTTTTGTTTAAGGATTGATATAAGCCTGATTGATGTTTTTAGGGTAAAATGAATCAAGCGGATAGAACAGCTACGATTAATAGCTTTTACGACGCAGATGCTATAGCTCTGTTTTGCACTGATTTAGCTGCAAGAGGGCTAGACATACCCGCTGTGGATTGGATTGTTCAATTTGACCCTCCGTCTGATACTAATGTAAGTTTATTTTATTAATCTTACACTCCTGCCTACAGATTTATTTATTTTTTCTTCATTTCACTTTATTGAAAATAGAACAATTTAATAAAGTACTGCACACAAAATATTATTATCGTCATAATCATCACAATCCGTTAATGGCCACTACTGAGCCGGTCCTTCTCAGAATGAGGAAGGGTTAGGCCATAACCCAATAAAAGGGGATGGTCGCGTATTCACGCCAAAACTTCTGAACCGATTTAAATGAAATTTGGTATACAGATGGTCTAAAGCCTAAAAAGGACATAGGCTACTTTTTAATGCGAAAAAAGGGTTGTAAGGGGTTGAAAGGAGGGGATAAAAAGTTATATGGAAGTATCGCTATTACACGCGGACGAAGTCGTGGGCACAGCTAGGGTTTGTATAAATTTGTTCAGCTACTTGTTATTCGTCCTGCTATGTATACATTTCTTCAAATTTTCTGGGTTGACTGGAAGAGATTCCTTTTTGGAATAAGTCCGCCTTTGTACACACACATTAATTGTTTATATTACGATCTTCTTTGTTATAATTTTGTGTACAATAAAGAGTAATAAAAAAACTATTACTACTACATAATTAGTACCAAATTACAATGGTGATGTCAATGTTGGTTTATAAAGAAAATACAATAAGTTACTTAAATAGCGGTTTAAAAAAAAAAGTTTGTCACTAACATTTTCTGATATCTCACTTTATCTTAGACTAGCAGCAATATTACAGTGAAAATCGCATCCAGTTCTGTAGTGCCTTTTTTGCTTTCATTGAGTGTTAAAATGAACTCTTGCTTCAAGTTTTATACAATTTCTTCTATATACAGACATTCGTCGTCGATACATATATTAGCCTACAGTAGATCGTCCGTAGACATATTTAATGATTTTATGAGGTATTCATACTAACTTTGCAATCCCGTTTTACTCCCTTGCTGGTGAATGTTCAAAAAACCTTTCTTAGTACTCCCTTACGTTATAAAAGGAACCCCTGTGCAAATAATTCAAGTTTCTAACCCTTATAGTTTAGGCCCTGCATTGATATGTAAATCATTAAGTCAGTCAGCTTCTCTTTTTATATATATATAGATTATAAAATTGGTTAATACTTCTCAGGAATATATTCACAGAGTGGGGAGAACTGCTCGTGGTTTGGGAGCTGAAGGTCGCGCAGTCCTATTATTGAGGCCAGAGGAAATAGAATTCGTTGATTACTTGAAAAACGCTAGGATATATTTAGATAAATATGAATTGTGGAACAAGTATACTGATTTATGGCCTAAGGTTAGTATGAAGAGTTAATAATGTTTTATGTATCACATTTAGTTATATGAAGTAGATAGATGAAATTTCTTCCTTTCGATGTGGTTTGTATAAATAAACTTAAATAAGTGTTGTGAAACAACTGTTTTTTAAGTAAAGTGTCTCGCCCCATTTTCTTTCTTACAAGATCCTGCATTGTAGGCTTTAGTTTATATGTCATATTGCTAATAGTAGAATATATTTTGTGACCAATTATAAGATCCATAACTTTATTAGTTTCTGCGAAAAAAACAAAAACTACTATTCAGAGTTAAGCATCTCATCTCATTCAGAAATGGAATATAAAAGCGAAACTAACTAGACTCATATTGTGATTTATATGCATAACTTTCCAATGAGCTAAAAATTTGAATAAAAGCTTTTAAAAAATGTAGGGTTAAGTTTTTATGACTATTTTCAAAGATGGTGTATCTTCTTCGTCTCACCAAAGATTCTCGTAGCAATTTATTAATATGCGAGGGGGACATCTAAAATTACAAGTTTCATGTCGGTCGGTTCAGCAAAGAAACACGGCGATACCTTTTAACATAAATTCAATTTTTATTTTATACAATTCGACCCGTCCCTACTTCGCCCGGTTGCAATGTACTACTGTATTTATTGTGTATTCGCTATATTTTACATTTTAATTTACATCAATAAAACATAGCCTATGTTCCTTCTCAAGTTCTACTTTATCTCTGTATCATATTTTATCAAAATCGGTTCAGTGATTTAAGCCTCATTGTGTAATAGACAGACAGGCGCCATCTATTCGTCAATAGATGGCGTAAGTTTTTTTAAGTATTTCCTACATTTGTTATGCGTACTTTCAAAATTATAATATTAGTAAGGAAGTTAGAATAAAGTGGCTATATCACAAAATGGCCACGTTACTGCAATTAAATGGCCAATATTATTTTAATAAGAATACTTATGGGCAACACCACTTAGCCTACGATACCTGGAAAGGATGTAGCTTTCTATCGATGAAAGAATTTTCAAAATCGGTTCACTAGTCTTCGAGTCTATTCGCAACAAACCAACAATCAAATCTTTCCTCTTTATATTATAGTATAGATGTAGATTTGGGGTACAGTAAAATTAACCCGTTTGATTGAGTTTTATTATTTACCCTTTGGGTTACTGCCGTTGACTAATAAGTATTAATATATTTTAGATAAATGCAGCTATGGAAGATCCAGAATTCCACCAAATGGCGGTAGAAGCTTTTGAAGGTTACACCAGAGCATTTGAAGTGAAGAAATTGAAACATGTGTTCAATTTACTGAGTATGGACTTAGATGCTGTTGCTAAGTCGTTTGGTTTGAAGGAGAAACCTGATGTTGATATACGTAAGTATGAAAACTTCGAGTTTCGACGACCCTCAAACATCGCAAAGGATAATTATATTGTGTATACTTTAGAGCAAAGTTTGTAAAGGATATAGCCGGGTTTATATGGGATATCTGCCCTTGGACCCTTTTCTACTCGTGCTTAGGTGTTCAATTAAGTTATGAATAAAAATAATTTTAACAAATTTTCCAGTTAATCAAAATAACTGATTGGTAACCTTTTTCCCTAATTCTTAGGAGTAAGAGACGTGAAAAAATATTTTAGTTACGATTCTTTAAATTAGGCGATTTTTGGTGGCTTTAAACTAAAATTTCAATCTTCTTTAAATACTTTTTTTAAAAATGTCACTCATCGAATTTAGTCAGAAATATATAAAAAAAATTCCAATTGATAATCGAAATCAGTTTAAAAAGCCAAAATAGTCTTTAGAAAATCGAATTTTTTATTCACATTACTAAGGAAAAATAAAAATTGTCCCTTCCCGCTCAGTCTATCTGCTTGCGATAAACTCAAAAACTACTGAACAGTTTTTTAGGTGGTTTTTACCAATAGGTAGTGGTTAATGAGGTTTATAATTCATTAAGGTTTCGTTTTGACGATAATGCTCGAAAATGTCAGAAAAAGTTTAGCCACCTGAAAGCTTTCATCGAAAACGTTGCCTAATTCACTTTTGATGCTTGTGGTTTAAACTTTAATGTAAATTTGATTCCAGGTATGGGGTTCAACAAAAAGCACAGAGCAAGAAAAAGGATGGCGGCGATGGAAAATAAAAGCATAAAGTTATTAAAAACTTAATTTATTTTAGTTATATTAGTAAATATATGCTATATTAAATATATGTACATTGTTTATTATCTTTATTTTATATCTCTATGAATAAAGGCCTTTTTCACACTATGCAACTAAAGTATAAATTACCATAGAGTTTAAATTTGCATAGACTATAATAATTAATGTTCAATATAAAAAAATACGAATTAAAGACAAAAGATAAGTTAAAAAAATATTAGGGTATATTGTGAATAATGTATATACAAAGTATTGGTTGGTTAAGCTTAGGGTTGCCAGTTTTTTAAAAAAAATTATAGTTTGCACTTCAGAAAAAAACTTTTTCCATCTAGACGGTTTTAACGTGACCATTTTAATACCTATATTATATTTCTGGGTTTCTATATCATTTATTTTCTATTTTTGTCGTGTAATAACCTTTTGGACCCTAATCAAATATTTCACATTACTTAAAAGTCGGAAGAAGAAGGCGCAACAGTTATGAAAGAAAATATAGCATTTTTCCCTTATTGTGTTTCTTATAATATAGAGTCAAATTGAATAAAGTACGATATAAGTTTTAGTATGGATGGCAACCCTAATTGCCCTTGAGTCAGAGGCGGTAATAACGCAATTAATACGTTCTATTTATAGATGGCCATTCTTTTCGAAAAAAGATTGATTTTTAGATCGATTCACAAAAAAATCGAGACCAATCAGATCGATCTTTTTGTCAAAAGCATTTATAATGTAAATATTGTGCCTCCTAAGTTGAAAAGATCATTAAGGTCATTGTCGCCAAAACTCATTTCATAAAATCGGCAGCCGATTATTAGTCGATTTTTAGAAAAATCGAATGTCGATTTTCTAGGGTGAAATATCGTTTCAGTGCTGTATATATCGGTTTTCGGTCCAAAAAATCGATCTCGGATCGCCATCCCTGGTTCTAGTCTGCGTTCCCACTAGAGTGGTGGAAACGCAGCTAAAGACTAACTTCAAAAACATATTTAATAATAAAGGCAATTTATGAGGAAGCATTTGTGATATACAGACAATATAATTATTCATTTATTTGCACACCATGTCCAATAAAGCGTATATTATAATGGGCCCGTATGTTAATTACGATTGTCTATGACTAGATGAAAGTATTATTAAGTTAATAAGAGCGGTATTAGCTCAAATAGTGTTGGTGAGTTCGTTCCTCACTCATTTCAATTGGGAGTATCCATTAATTACGTGACAACCTTCTCCCTTTGTTTAAATTTACAATTTGTTTTATTTTAGACTGAAAGTAGTGTTAAATAGTGAGAATGATTAATGAAATTTTTAAATAGTAACAAATAAAATAGTTAAAATAATGTTCAGAGTACAATTAGTTTAAAAAATATCATTTTTGAAAATAAGGTTGTAAATGTTAATATTAAAAAAAATCGTTGCTTTGGTCATACACATCGTTGTCTTACTTTTCAAGAATAAATTTAATTATGATGTTGGCAACACTAATTTGAGTAGCATCCTGTCATTTATGTTAAGCTTAGCAAATTTACTTTCTTGAATGTTGGACAACTGATAAACATTCTTCATCATCAAATCGGAGGAGTAGGGATTGCAAAATAAATACGCCGTTACGACAGAAATTATCATTACATTGCGAGTATCCTGGCAGTAATGCTGTTGGCCTGAGGCTTAAGTATAACCCGCAGGAGGATATTTTAGTCAAGCCGTCATACTGTTGACAATTCCTTTTAAATTAATAATAATAAATAAATGCGGTATTTGTTGATTGGATAAGGTTCGCCTCGATCCTCTAAAGTCCTTACGTAATTAATAGAAGCCCCCTAATAATTTGTAACCCAAATCGCTAGTAATCTCTTACCATATTTACATTATGTGCTAAGTTATACTTAATGAAGATATAGGAACTTTACATTTTATAGTCTAATGAAGTTTGAAACATTTGGGAATATCTGCCGTTATCATTTAAACATTCATTTGGCACAATCACAAATATTGATTTTTTTTATCACAATTCCATTTCTTTGTTTCAAGTCAAGTGCAATCAAAAACATAAATCTGTAATAAGAAATTGGATTAAGATGTCAGATTTTGGAGTTCGTGACGTCACAATTCATTTTGTATTTTACATCTACATTATGAAGCAAAAAAAACCGAAAAAATCACAAACCTTGTTAATACTGTATTATTATGACGTCACACTCCTATATGACATTCAACTAGATTTTTTTTTACTTAACCAAAAATAGTATCGAATTAAATTTAATGAGGGATTGCACTGAACTAGGGCTAATTTTATGAAAAAAAATATCAATTTGTTTGTCAAGTTGCTAAATAATTCGTGCCAAAGTAATGGTTACCTCTATAATCTATGCGTTGTGATTGTATTTAGGAGAAGTACTCATTTCATATATATTATTCTTCACCAGTTTCTCATAACAATCCTCGTGATTGTGCTGATGATTGACAGCATATATCATTGAATCAACAGTTTCAACAGTAGCCGGACACCTGTTTAATGAAAAGTATTGGACACACCTCCATGATGTCTTCCCGTGGGTTGTAGAATGTTTGGTATACACAAAATTCATATGCACTAATTGTTTATGACCTTTCCTACTATAGATATATTTATAACGGACTGGTAGTTGATTTTCGCATCCATTTATCACAAGAGACAGAGCATCTGCAACAGAGAAAGCAATAATTAAAACAAAAGTATTTTGAAAAAAACATATAATGTAGTTTTATTACAAATTCTAATTATTATGGAAAACAAAACTGAATAAAATAGAGATTTTTTAAAAATAAATACTTCATATTATTACGTGGACATTTTATTTATGTTTACGTAAATTTGAAAACAAACCTATATATTAATTTTAAAATAAAAAAAAAATTACGAATTATAAGAAAGTTGTGCGAAAATCAGAAAATTAAAGAAAACTTAATGACCATATTAGCTTTTCTAAAGTAACTTTATGACGTTTGACATAACCGTCAGTTCTTTGACCAATATTTAAAAAATAAATTAAAATTTTTGACCTATTCAAAAGCGAGGAAAGGTACTACAAGTCACTAAATTTAGGTATCTCTGAAATAAACAAACAAGTTCCGTATACAAAATTTATTCATATAAAACACTCAATGTCAAACATCACACAAGTATCAAAATATATTCCTTACACTATAGCCAAATTATCACACACAGGAATGTGAATATAAAATTTATTGATACAGAGATCACTAATAAGTCACTGGAAAGGAGTACCACGAATTATAAAAATCTTAAATATAATAAATAGACTAGAATATGAGCAATAAGTCTTTTGAAAATATGGCAGAGGATGGCACATCTATATATAGAAGCAGTATTGGCACTTGAGAGATTCTAGTATCACAGGTTGCCGATATTGTGCTTATTACAAGTAATAATAGAGCCGTTAACTTATCTGTGTACAGGTGCGTGCTAGTGCTTTTTTATTAAACAACATCTTACATACTAATATATAAAGCTGAAGAGTTTGTTTGCTTGATCGTGCTAATCTCAGGGACTACTGGTCCGTTTTGAAAAATTCTTTCAGTGTTAGATAGACCAATTATCGAGGAAGGCTATAGGCTATTTATCATCACGCTGACGAAGTCGCGCGGGTCTATTAGTCTCAGTAACTACTACTTCGAATTGAAAAATTCTTTCAGTGTTAGATATTCCATTTATTGAGGCTATATACGATCACGCTTAGACCAATAGAAGCAGAGCATCACGCGGATAAAATGGGGTCGGTTAGTTGTATCCTAAATCTAACTAGCTACATAGTTTAGTGTCAATATCAGCTTTTCTTGGAAAATTGTGTTGCTAATGTTAAAAAACTACCTATTATTAGCAAGGAGTTAAAATAATGAATACTATAATAAAAATAAATTGAGCAAATACAGTAGATGTAAGTTGAGCAAATCATCAGACAGTATATATCTAGGAGATTTATAAAATGACTTGAAAGTTAATAAAAGATTTTCGGGCAAAATTAATTATCAATCTTAATCCAAAACCCCCGATTACAAATTCAAAATATATTCAAAATTTAAATTTACTATACAAAAATTACATAGTTTTCTTATATTCCTTGTAATGATAATAAATTGGTGAAGCTTCACCTTTTTTTTTTGAAAAAGGTCTTTTTGCTTTGCTTATTATGTAGTGGAAGGTCTATATGGTGATTATATAATGTTATATTTCTTTTACGAACACAAAAGTGTCCAAAACAATTAAAAATGTATATCAAAATTTATGTATGTGTATGACGAAAGCATGACCTATGGGTTTCTAGTGCTGGCAGGGGAGATAGGGGATATTAGAAATTGCAAAAATTCTGCTTACGTAATATTTGAATGACTGCAATATCAGTTTTACATAAAATATATAATCAAAGCTACTGTTTATGCACGCTATATCACAGATAAGTTGCAGGCAATTTAACTTCAAGCTCATTTAGACAATTCATGACGAATTTGGTCCCAATCGAATCTATGATTCTATTATGTTATCACTTGTGATTATAAAAATATAGATTTCTTAAACCTAAGGCCTCTTAAGAGGTAATATGTCAAAAGCGTTATAATCTAGGGGGCATAATAATCTCCTTGGAGTTGTGATACTTTGAACATATCATTGAAATGTATTTCAAAGCATGGCGACTTGCAGAAGGGAAGTTCACACGAGCTACACATAAATCTTGTATCCCGTCGTTTCCCTATTCTCCAGCAGAGTCTACACGATCGCTGCGGATACTTCTTTTTACCATCTTCCTTCTGAGGAATCGTAACAAGACGATGCTCTAAAGCATATCTCGGAATCTCATCAGTTTTCATCACTTTAGCAACTTTACCGTTAACCAAATTCTTTAGATCCATAAATAACGAGTTGAAACCGGTGCAATCTGAAATCACGATGGCCATTTTCAATTATAATTAGTATAGAATAGGAAATTGACAATGTTGAAAATGCCATCGTGTTTTCATAGCATGAAGGGTTTGCAACAGAAAACAACAAGTAAAATTAATAAATGATTGCATTTTCAACACAATCTATTCCTATTACATTTAACAAAGCATTAGTAAGCATTGTGGAACTAAAAATAAAGTGGTAGTAGCCCAATGTTGCAACATAATGCATTTTTAAAAAAATGTGTGTAAATGGCATCAATAGTGTGAACTAAGGGAGTAAGTTCTGTGAGGTCAAAAAATATAATGAAATTTGTGTTATATTATTTACTAGCTGCGCCCTGCGGGTTCAAATGCGCGGTGATGGAAAATTGTTATAAAGATGATAGAAAGTATTTTATTTTTTCATCAACATTTAGATTAGTTTTAATTTTTAGTTTTTGCAGCGCACAATAGACTAGCTCGCAGATGGCAGATTTCTTCTCTACTTACTTGACACTTATCATTATAATTCATTATAAATTATAGCTTGTGTTATTCTGATGTGTAAGCTATATTATTATAGTCAATCAAAATTCATTCAATAGTTTTTGCTTAAAAGAATAACAAACATACATCCATACATTCTTTGTTGCAGATTTTCTCATGAAATTCAAAAATTAATTGCTTTTTTATTAATAATCAGCCTAAGTTGCATGCTTGTTTATATTTTATTTTTATATATTGCACATAAATAGGTTCTGCAACCTCTCTATCATAAAACTATGCCTTAACCATTGGACTGAAGCAAAAATTTTCAATACTTGTTTATCCATATTTAAGTCACAATTTTTTTAAGAAATTTGAAAAAAACAGCAGCAGATTATAGTAAAATAATGCAATTTTATATGTTGAATTTGTCTTTTTATAAAACTCTTATTATAATTAGTAAAAATATTTTTTAATAGTTGTCTATTTTTTTTAGCTAATAAAAAAGTGGAAATAATTTTAACTATTACTGTAGTGTAGCATAAATAAATTCAAACATTGGGCTACTTCCACATAAAATTAAAACTGAATATAATCAATTCACTTACTTTCTTGAGGCGACTGGTAATCCATAGGTATCAACAAGCTTTTTTTGGACTCCCTTGGGCTTTCATAACTTTTTGGAGTGGTGCATACGGCAGGATCGGATACAATAATGTCACTGTCATCACATTCAGTTTTTAATGATAACTCACTTTCTTGAGTTTTATTAAGTTTTTCTGGACTTGGTTTCTGTATAGGATTCAACGATGTAGTAATCTGTACTGGACTTTCTTCGTAAACTTGGATATTCTCATTTGCCTTATTGCTTGGTTTCTCTATTATTTTGGGTCTCTTCTCTGTATTTATGATGTCAGAATAATATTTCTTTTGTAAAAATTCTTCTGATTTTCTTTTGAGACTGTTAAGTTTATCAATAAATTGTCTCTGCTTAAAAAAATCTATTTCGTTGCTTTCAGGCATTTCATTTGTGTCATACATATCAGAAGTGCTTGATTCTGCATCTGGGCTCTCATGTTGAGTAATATCTTTTGTTAAGTCTTTATCTGTGTCTAATATCTCTTCTTCAGTCTGAAACATAAACATTTTAATGATCACTACTGCATGATAGAATGCTTTTATGGGGATACATTAAGCCTTCCAATGAATCATATGTATCAAACATATTTTAAGCTATATTTATTAAATTATAATTTTTATGGACCCCCTACATAGTACACGTCATTTAAGTATAGTTTAGCATTCCAATAGCTTTGCCAATATAAGATCAGTGGTTTTTTTTTCAATTTATATCTTGCTAGCGGCCCGTCCCAGTTTCGTGGATAATTTTTTTTAAACGTTTTGGCTCTCGCGCATTACGGTGCCCCCTCTCTCACCACGTTGCTTGCTACGCTGCATGGTGCAACACCGGCCCGTCGGTATGTATTTTTTGTTGATATTGACATTTTTAATTTCGTAATATCTTTTGAATGGAATGGTCTTGTAAAGTTTTTTATAGATATTGATATGTTCTATAATATTGCAGCGCATGTGATGAAAGACATTTTATGGCTAATTTTTTTGCACCTTGGGTTGTTTTTAGTAAGAATTTATGAGGATCTCGGAATTTTTTCTAGTAATAAATATATCCTATATCACTCGGGAATAATCTAGCTTTCTAACGGTAAGATTTTGTGACATTGGTCCAGTAGTTTTTAAGTTTATTTGCTACATACAAAACAACAAATCTTTCCTCTTTATAATATTAGTATAGACTAGGCTGTCCGCTCTCGCTTCGCTGAGGTTTTTTCAAATTGTTCACTGACACACTCACTCATTTATTCATTCATACTTTACCCACAACTATGAACTATTTTATCTAGCTTTTGGATTTCTTTATTCTTTTTCAGTATAGTACATTAATATGCTCTAACTAGTAAGGTTTACCCAGGGTTTGCAATATAAATACACAAAAAATATATTTTTCCACATTTTTGTACTATAATATGTATATATAAATATTCCACTTGAATCTTAAAAATTGCTAAAACTGTATTAAAACATGTTGAGTAAAACGATTTAAACAAACAGACAGCAGAAGCAACTTCATTTTAAAATATGTAAAGATTGAAAAGAAAAATGACAATTGTATCAGAGATTACTTCTTAAATACATACTTTACCCTTCTTCTAGGTAAATTATATAACAGAAACAAGAAAATATTTATATACCTAACAGTTTTTTAATAAGGAATGTTATTTAACTCACCTCTTTATTAGTTAAACCTTTAATTTGCAGAACTTCTGCTGTACCTATAAAACTAGTGAGATCTTCTCTTTTTACACTAACTTCTCCGTGGTACATAAATTGTAATAAATCTCTCATGGCTTTGTGTGTCACATCTCTTAGCACTACTGTAAAGAGTAAAATACATAAAATATAGTTCTACTATTATAAGAGTTTATTATCATAATCCGCTAACAGCCTAGATAGGTATTCTACTCAGAATTAGTTATTCCATAGTCTATACCATGCTGGTTTTTGAGAAATTTAGACTGAGAATTGAAGACTTCCCGAGTAAGACCTCCAATTCTTATCCACTAGGAGATTACTGTTATTAACTTTAAAACTATAAAATTTTGGATTTTAAAAATGAAGTTTAAGGTGTTCCTTTATAAAAAAGAACATAAAAATGGGAAAGGTCCATTATTATAAAGAACAGCTTGAATTAGTAAGTAAAATATTTAAAAATTCTATAATGGTCATAAGTGAGAGTATAATTAGATACGTACTAATAGGATGCTGACATGGATTTAATTGGAACATTTTTTTGAAGTATGGCGAACATATTGATAATATAACTTTATGCGCTTGCAGCAGATGGCCTTCAACAGCAATAGTGACATCAACGAATTCTCCGTTTCCTAACAAACTGGCAAACCCTTTGCTAAGGTTCCCGTGGAAGTTGTTCCAGGACAATGAGAATTGTTGATCCATTTCTATGCACCTTTTGGACGCATCTGGAATAGTACATCAATTATATAAACATAAATAAATTGTTTGAGATTCACAAATTTAATGAACTTACTTTAAAAAGAAGAGTATAAAAAAATAACAATGTTTTTACAAATTATTGAATGTTTTCGCGATTGATGAAAGCAAATTTTGACATTACTTTGCTAGCGGCGCGTCGTGCAGTGTTGCCGCCTTCCAACAGTGCAGTATTACCAACTTTTAAAAAATTTGTTCATCATATAAACTATAAACCCCTAAAATCACAATAATTATCTGAAAATAACTTTAAAATTATAAATAATATTCTTTAATAAATGTAATATTAATTATAGATTATTTAATACTTCTAATATAAGTTATTTATATAATGTAATAGGAATAGGTTATCGACACAGCAATACACAGTGATGGCCCAGTGGTTGAGACCTTGGGCACACACCTCTGACTTTTCTGAGTTATGTGTGTTTAGAGCAATGAAATATCACTTGCCCATTAAGTTCTCAAAGGTTTGTGAAGTCTGCCCACCAGCATTGGGCCAGCGTGGTGGACTATGGCCTAATACCTTCCTCATTCTGAGGAGGAGACTCGGCGCAGTAGTGGCCCATTGACGGGTTGTGATGATGACAGCAATACAGTAGTGAAATTTAATAAATCAAGTAAACAACGATATTCTCATATGAGTAGAAAAAGTAGCCACCACAGAGGTTGTAATATATCGCCTCATGACATGAAATGACATTTGTTTTCTTGCTCGAATCCACATACTTAGTAATGAGGAACCGTACTAGATGCCGCTAAATTCATATATTTAAATAAAAATTTATAATTTTAATTTTTTTTAAGTAGATAAACTTCAAATTTTTTATCTTTCCGATTCGCATGCTGGACGGGCAACAGATTTTTAAAATCTTTATTAATTCTATTTCGGTTATGGTCGGAGCGTTGAAGGCGCTGTGAAGTTTTCTGGGGGAGCCAAAATGATAATATAATAGAACTCGAAATAAAAAAGTTGGCTGCTAAACTTTCACCTGTTCATTTTAGAAAACACTGATTGACTGTTTAATTATATTGAAAAAGTAAATGGAAAAATACCCTTAACGTCCATACTTCGAGTAAAAATTCTACATGTACAAAGCTAGGTTTGTTCGTCAGTATTAAATAAAATGAATATTATAACAACAGACAATAATAAGTTAATATTTATAAAAGTTTCAGGTAACATGTGTCATAAAATAAGAAAGAAATGACACCCATTACTGTACAGCAATACGTATACACATGCAATTTACACTGCGGCGAACAGTACCTGGGGCTTGATACCCAGGAGCAAGTTTAAAGAGCTCTTTCATAATATATTAACTCTCAACTCCACCGCTCGACCTCGCCAACTGCAATAGATAATAAAATAAACTTACGTAGACCTCAAGAAGAGTGACATTAATCACGACACCATAACACTAACTTCCATGTACACTGCGCGAAAACACCAGAGACAACAGACTAATCTATCGATCGCACTAAAGGTTATATATTGTGGTCACGTCGGTATACTTGACATAATATAAAATGATCTACCCGCTAATCTATACTAATATTATAAAGAGGAAAGATTTGTATTTTTGTATTTTTGTATTTTTGTATTTTTGTATGTAACGAATAAACATAAAAACTACTGGACCGATTTCAAAAATTCTTTCACCATTAGAAAGCTACATTATCCCTGAGTAACATAGGCTATATTTATTACAAGAAAAAATTAGAGATCCTTAGGAAATCTCACGAAAACCAACCCAAGGTGCCAAAAAATTAGCCATAAAATATCTTTCATCGCATGCGCTGCAAAAAGTATTGATGATAGAACAAAAAAATGTTCTACAATATTATAGAACGTATCAATATCTACAAAAAAGTCCGCGAGACCATATGTCCAACTATTATAGTTACGTCACTATAACTACTTTTTTACATTTTAAAAGTTGATAAAAATGCCTATCAAAATCAGACCATGTTTTCTATAACTTTGTATTAATCCTTATCCAAATAAATTATTTCGTATTCAAGACTATTTCAATACCTGTAAATTACTTTTTGAATTATTAAAATCGGACTTTCCATTCAAAAGATATTACGAAATTAAAAATATCAATATAAACAAAAAATACACGCCGACGCGACGGGCCAGTATAGCGACGCAGCGCAGCGAGTAAAGCGGCAAGAGAGGGGGCACCGAAATGCGGGACGGCCAATATATTTTTAAAAATAATATTCCACCCGCGCGAAGCCGGGATGGGCCGCTAGTACTTTATAAACGGTGCTGCTAACATAGGTATCAATATAATTTTAATCTTATATATAAAATTCTCGAGTCACAATGTTAGTTACCATACTCCTCCGAAACGACTCGACCGATTTTTATGAAATTTTATATGCATATCGGGTTGGTCTGAGAATCGGTCAACATCTATTTTTTATACCCCTAGGTGATAACTTTAGCCCAGGGTGGCAAAACAACGTTTGCTGGGTCAGCTAGTATTAATATAATATTAATATAACCCGTCCAGGGTTACTCCTCTTTCTCTTATGGCAGATATGCGAACGTTGGTATTATAAGAAAAGAAACATGCCTAGACAAGGTTCACTCTTGCTATATTTTTCTTTTTGCAGTTGTGTATACCAATTTAAATAAAGCTAAAACTTCGTATGTAACTTTTATTAATAAAATTGAAGAGGAAAGTAAACTTCAATCGGGATCTAAGACCTTCTAGTCAGAATAGATCAGTATTTATGGCAGTTAGGGGGTAAACGAGCAGACAGCTTATCTAATGGTGAATGCCCACCATCACCCATGGACGGCAAAACAAGAGAGTGACTCTTCTTTTGCTGATGTGTTGCTGAAGATAGAGTGAGGAAGGGTAAGAGTTCACTAGAACTTCAGCATTAACATGATGGGATTGGGAGGGGTAACTCTAGCCCACATGCGGCTCGACCGGAAAACATCAAAGACTATGGTTATGGTCAAGACAGTCGGGGAATAGATCACCAAGGAGTGCTGAGTTACTCGCCTTTGCTCTCCTAGCGGCATAGTGGAATTATATTATAACCCGTCCCCTCATGGACAATATATTCGTTTTTGTTAGTTTGTTAACTAAATTAAATTTTCAAAATACAGTACAAAGAAAATAATTAAAAAGGTTGTAAATTACCACTAGCAGACACTTGACTGATTCTTCGTGATATGTTCACTGTTCAGGCTACCTGAAATACCACACTAATGGTTGGGCACCAGTTTCCGATTTTAGGTGCCTCTGGAGCTGACAGTAAAATTGCACAAATTGCTTGGGCTGCACGACTTACAAATACCTACATTTCTAACTGAGTTTCTAGTGATTTTGTTCGCTTTCCATTAGTATAGAGCTTGCTAAAAGTTTTCAACAGTGACCGCAAACCAGTCTAGCTAAATTAAGTTTCAACACAACTTTGCAGAGTTGTAGTCGTATATCCAAGATCGTACATAACCCAAATGTACATGTCATATCATGTTGAACGAACTAATTACTCGTAAAAACTTTCCAACTTCGTCCGTTACATTTAGCTCGGGGCAGATTTAAAATTTTGAGACTAAAAGAAAATAAATTTGGTGGTCGAGTGTACATTTTAGAGATGTCCAGGGCAGCTGAAGTACCAATTAATAAAGCTTTGTAGGAGCACAGTCACCCCATTTCCTAAGATAGCCCAACCGTGATGGCGCACTTTTAATTTTCTGGTGTCACGAGTTATAACGATAAGGCCGTTCCCCTTTTCACCCTCTGACGAAAGTATTCAATGAATGGGCTTCTTATTAAAAGTGTGGAAAACTTTCATCATCAAGATAAAGTTTTTCATTGTAATGGTTAACACCGCTACCTTGTAACTGATGGCGTATATTGTGTGTATTAATTTATTATGTATGTATTATTCGCGTATCTTTCTAGTTTCGCCAATAAGCATCTTCTAGCGACCAAAAATGTATGGCAAAAAAAGGAACTCGCCTATAAGCATCTTCTAGTTGCAATACTTACGAGCGCTTATACTTGAAGAGCAAAAAAAAAGGAACCGTCCAAGCATGTCATATTATATTTTCGGTCTGGCGCCCTCAGAAGTATTCCTAGCGCCTTTTCTGCCCTGGCGCCGTCGTGCGCCGCACTTCCTCGCACATAATTATGGGCGGCGCGTCCCTGGGAGTATCTTACTTATTCATTAAATACTAATAGTTCTCTATAAGGCATTTGTGTCTGTATAAGCTACAACTTAAAGTGCAATAACCTCATACGTGAAAACAAATCCTTTAGAACATATATAATTACGTTTACGTAGAACACGTCTCAAAAACACGCCGACCCAAATTCACAGTTAACGCTCGAATTCCCAATGATATCGATTTATCCGCATCGATTATATCGAGCAGATACACATGTCGAAAACTGTACCGATAGCCAAATAAACTAGCAAACCACATCGATTACCTGTCACTGGCAGCCTCCCCAATGACCGCGGACCCGCCAAGACCGTTCCAATATCACGCTCCATACATATCATATACGATACATACTCGTTCGCCGTACACACTTGCTTTAATATACATTTACTATATAATAACCCAAACTAAAGGTTCAAACAGAGAACCTGGACAGTAGAGGCCAGTGTTTCAACTGAATAAAACTCCTAAAGCCTACACCTTGGTCACATTATGATCAGTAGCAGTCCAAGGCACTGCTTAGGTTCCTGTCGTAATTATATGAGATCATAATGTTTAGGTTTTTATCGGTTCAGTAGCAACGTCTACGTTGCATTTACCCAATAGTCCATTCAATATCACACCCCTTTTAATGTTTTCAACATACTCCCTTTCCTCCCTTTTCATCATTTTTCTCCAAATTATATATAAAAAAATGTCTGCCTCCATAACTTCAGAACGCACCAAATCGGATAATTATTTTGATCGGATATTAAAGAAAAAGTGAGTGATCAGACGACATTCAATTAGAAGGTGGTGTCCAATGCAAATTAATGATATACCACGCATTATAGAATTAAAATTCAACGGAAATAATGTATTCATAGTTGTGGGTGACAGAGTATGAATGAATAAACGAGCGAGTGTGTACGGTTTGACAACACCTAATCGAAGCGAGGGCGGGATGGCTCATATACAATAAATATTAATTCAGTACGACCCGACAAAAAAAAATGAATTTCAATAGGGATCTCAATATTCGTGTTTTTTGTCCATATAAGTAAATGAGGCGATTCTATTGGTTCTTAGCAAACACATCCCTTAGACATCTCTGGTGGAAACGCAGCCTAGTAGAGCTATTATGCTACAGTTTTCTGAATGAGATGGTTGAGTTTGCTCCGAATATTGAGTTCCTTGTCAAGCCTTCGATCATCGAGCATCCGATATAAGTTAATATTCCGAGCCGTTAGTAGATCAATAAAATAATTGATTTTGGTTTAGGTACTTCTTTCTTCAATTTTTATCTATTACATTACATTATATATTGTGCCAAAAATAAATATTTTTTTATAGTAAATAATATTTTAAATCTATTATCATTTTGCTCTACAGCTAAATCCTAATTTATCAAGGCGGCTGTCTGTACGCTTACACGCTAAAACTACTGAACCGATTTTGATGAAATACTGGTACAGAGATAGCTTAGAGCTTAGGAAAGGACATTTGGTACGGTTTATCGCGCAAAAAGGCTTGAAGGGGTTGAAATAGGAGATGAAGTGCATGTCGAGCGGTGTGAACGAGAAAGTAAATTAAAAATATTAAAAAATTAAAAACCTAAATACACGTAATAAATTATACCCTGGCAAAGCCGGGGCGGGTAGACTAGTGATAAATATGAAAATATTATAAACTGAAGAAAAACCTTTTCCGTCTTTAAAAACCTTCGAAGTCCATCCAACCATAATCATATTCATAACATTTTTATATGATATTCGTGAAAGGGAACCTCTAATAAGCCTCAGCGGTTGGGTGGGATGGGCTATTGAGTGTTCACAATGGAGGCAATCACGCGGCTCCAACTTCCAAGACCTCTGGAAGCACGTCTCGCACTTCCGAGTTGCCGTCGGATTTAGTAGATCTGTGAAATTCGGTATTACTTGTAATTAAAGATATTGTGACGATAACCTTTAAAACTTATATTTTATCATCTGTGATAAGAACTTTTTAGGTTTATATACATTTGTTTGGTTGCTTAAGTACAAAGAAGAATATCGTATTATATTACGTTTAGCATAAGTATTGTATAAAATATTAATGGGGTTAATAAACGAAATGTCTTTATCATTATAACATAAGTTTGGTAGGGGTAACCCCTACCAAACTTATAAACTAACAAGCTTACTATAATAATGTTAACAAAAACATTAATAATAGCATATTTTGTGCCTAACAAAACGATTCCATTCAGATAAGAAATGCAATTTTGAAATCGGTGCTAACGATATATTTTCTACTAACATAAAAATTATAATAATACTTCAGGATAATTATCAAAGAATTTATCAAATTAAAAGGTTCTTTTAAGTAGTCGCAATGCAAATTGGCAAGTACCATATTATCATTTTTTTATGGATGGACCCCTCCTAGTAAGCTAATAAATAGCTTGTGTCAGGAGTGTGCCAGTAGTCCAATGTCCGGATTTGAACCCACGCCCTATCGACCGTGAATCCAACGCCTGAACCACTGAGCTACTGACGCTTCAAATTCAATATTATTTTATTCAATATTTCTTCTAAAAAGACTACAGTCTTACATTAAAAAGAACCTGTCATGTAGTTGTAATTTAAAAAGAATAAAGCCTGTCTTTGGTTTGACATTAGCCTAGGTATCATTTTGGCGTCATATATATGTCGGGGTATAGTTGGGGTAGGATAGACATATATTAGGGCTTATTATAGGCCTTTGAGACAAGTGATTTAGTGTGTTGTTAGGAAATAGTGCTACATTGTAAGTGCAATAGAATCTTTAGTTATTAGCTAGAAACAGTATTATAACAGAACCTAACCGAGCATTAAATAAAATTTCAAAAGATTATTTTTTTCGTATCTAGAATGAAAATTTCCAATTCGAAATTATGTACGAGAATTGAATTTTCTGACCCCGGTGTGAAATAACATTGAAGTCAGTGCAAAATATTATATGAAATTTCATCTCGTACTCTGTAATCGTCTTGTCGGATTTTCACCACATGAAGTTATTGTAAATAAACCTCAATTTGGCTGGAAAGCTTGGCAGATGGAGAATCGGAATTCAGATTGTATATTTATTCAATTTACATATGTTTAATAGTAAAGTTTATGTGATAGTCCCCAGATTGTCAGTATCGACTAAATCGATCAGATTGTGTGCAAAGTTACAGGTACACGATGTACTGTAAATAGGTCGGCTAGAAGTTCTGCTTCCAACGGGAACTTCAAATCCAATTGATATTGAAATGCTATTATAATTATCTAACTTAAACGATAAATGCATTACTGACATATTTAACATACTTTTTTTAACTCTTTGTACTAAATTTAAATATAAAAATAAAATCTAGATGGAAAAACGTACATTTCTTCTTGTATTTTAAGAGATCTATGAAAGAAATGAAAAGAAACAAAAGACAATTTGGAATTTTTCTGTTTGTTTGTGTTTACATATCTATATACTCATGCATCATTGTGGTTTTATGTCCTCATATTTGATGTCGATTTCAGGAAATATTTGGTACGAAAAAGATGACGGACAATGGTGAGCTTTTATATAAATGAAGGAAAAATATTTCTATTCACATTTTGCGTTTTATTTTGAAAAACATTTTAAGCGCTATTTCAGTGCCAAAAAAGAACATCATATACATATAGTGTGTGTCGAACTTATGATGTTTGTTTTTTTTCGATAAAATATTACATACAAGCTTTTATTTAATTTGCAATGATTGTCTATATGTTTTAAATGAATATTTAGAATTTTTTAATTGCTCGCTTAAATTGGAAGACAGTAAGGTTAGCTAAGTGATGTCATTTTAATCTAATATGGCGGACGGCCCTAGATGGCTGACTAATTTTTGTGCTCGTCAAAATATGGGAATCAAATAAAAGGGCTTACTACCGCAAATGAAAGTAGAATACGAAGAATAAAACTACTGCGGATCGTCTAAGATTGTGACTAGTTTTTTTTAATGCATGGCTATGATATGGGTATCAATAATCAGTTGAAAGGGTTTGTTGAGAAGAATACGAAAAATTAAATTGTATTTAATGTTATGAAACATGTTAAATTCAGTAAGAATTTTTAAGAATAAATTCTTAAAATAGGTAGTAAAGTAGCACAATATACGCAAAGCATTAGAAAGGGCCCTTGAAGGTGCTTACAAGTGTCTACCGCTACCGTCGCCGTCCTGGACTCCTCAGTGAGATAATACCTCTCCAGAAGGATTATTCCGTAAAACGATTTCGCTTATCGTCGCCTTACTGCCATGCTGTGTCGTTTGCGGAAGATTATGTGAACGGCTGGATCCGAATACAGCGAAATAAGCAAAGCCTACTTCGTGATCTCTAAAATGTTACGAGGTTTTACCTACATTATTATGGGCATCATATTAAATGGTTTGCTGAGAAAAAAACGAAAACGCTTGTTATCTCATGATTTTAATGATAAAATTTTTAAAAATATATCTTTAAATTATAATGTAGGAAGTTTCCATGATTATGCTTTTTTTAAAACAAATTTCTATTTGAAATTCTTCTGGAGACTAAATGTAACTAGATTTCTTTACGAATTTGATTACACTTGTAATTAACTTCAGAATTTTCTGATGATGATTTTAATACCATGTTAAATGATTCCATTAACACGAAAAGTCGAGGAGAACAACAACAAAACCTTTACTTCCAGCTGTGGCATAACATCTAACTAACCGTAACAACAACTACGACCAGTGAGTCTTCTTCAATAAGTTTGTATTCCTTATATTAAAACTCAGTTTCAGCTCAGAAATAATAAATAGAATAAAAAGTGTAGATATAAATACCTTCACACTTTACAATGAAATTCTGAAATAGCTATGCAAATTCGCATTTGTTTATTCCAGGGCATAAATAGAGGAGATTCCTCTTAAGCAGTCGTATGGCTGAAAGCGTTAGAATAAGAGCATGACAATGCAATGGCGTGGGATCGCTAATGCCTCTCGGGGAGCGGATTAGTTCGTGAAATGGTGGCGCTTAGTCTCTCAGCGTGAAAGCTGCCGGCGATCCGACTCCACAATACAATCAAGTGCCTGCCTGCTGCCTGCTGCCTGCCTTCAATGAGACAAATTATCTATTTCATTATACCTACTGCTTGTGAACTTAATATCTTAAAAGATTCATTAAACAATGATTTAATAATCATATGTCAAAGTGATCCTAAATAGTAGACAATGATTTTAAAACAGGAAGAAGCCTAATATAATATTTAATTATTTTCGTGTCGCGGTGTAATGTTATGAAATTTTGTGTGCAAATCGGGTAGGTCTGAGAATGGATCAACATCTATATTTTACACCCCTATGTGGATCAACATCTATATTGCCTTAGCCCACGCCAATTTTTAAAAATTTATATGGCACAACAACGTTTGCCAGGTCAGCCCTAAAAATAATACCGACATTAACCAGAAGTTAAAGAATTACTCATATTTTTTATTGTTTGATATCCTTTAATGTTAAGTAAAAGCGACTTAAACTAGATTACAATTCCTTCAATATTGGAAGTTACGAACAAAGACGAGTATACATATATTGTATAGTAACAAATTTGATATTTGTTGCATTTACTGTAAATTAGGCAGCCACTGAAAATATTAAAATTAGGAGTAAGATAGCGATGGCGAGTCCATGAATCTCTATCTTTTGCTGCTTTTTGTTTTGAGCGATTACGATTTCTTGATCACCTTTTTGTATGCTGTATGTCTTTCCCATATTCAGTCAATAAATAAACACTTGTTAGCGATATTCCAGATAGACATCACTTAGATAACTTTTAAGGCACGAATAAGTTTACATACATTTAGACGATATTATATATAAGTTGAAAAATGTTTAGAATGTAATAAAAGTGTTATTTTTCCTGATCACTAAGGATCATGTCACAACGTTCGCTATGGGATAGCGCTCCTTCTCACCTCGAGTTTGATTGTGTATAATTAAATACGAGTTGTGTATGCAGCGAGTAGCTATAGCATCGCGTGCGTAGGACGACACAGCAATTGCAAAATGTAAACAATTTTAAAATCCTACTAATATTATAAACGCGAAAGTTTGTAAGAATGTCTGGATGTATGGATGTATGTTTGTTACTCTTTCACGCAAAAACTACTGCATGGATTTTGATGAAACTTTACAATAATATAGCTTATACATCAGAATAATACATAGGCTATAATTTAAAATATAGTGTGAATTATACAAAATATTGCGCGTGAAACCGCGGGGCGCAGCTAGTAACTTATAAGCTCATAATGACCCGTATTTTATTTGTATTTTCTCAATTATTTAGTTATTTTGTGTTTTGTAAATGTTAGTGTATTTTTTTTTTCAAAAAGGGGGGGGAATATAGTAGGGGTCGATGCATTGCAATTGCTGATGTAAAACGATATGGCGTAATCGTATGCGAATGAAATCGTTCTGTGTAATGTAATGCCACTAAATAAACTTAAGAGTAAGAGACTTTTTATTCCTTGTACATAATTATGAATAATTTTATTATTTCTGTTTTTTTTTTAATTTATATTTCTATCAATTCGCCATTTTATTGGCAAAGCATGCTTAGTTGGTAGGCTTATTTATTTGTATGACTACCCTGCTAAATTAAGCAGAAAGTGTCTCCACTAAATAGGCTATAATAAAAATATATATGAAATGTTAAGTTTCTTATGGTATTCCTGTGAAGGTTTTTATGGTATTCCATCATAAAATCTATCATAAAATAGTTGATAAAGGAAAAAGTGATTTTTATCTAGGATGACATACATATATTTTCTATGAAAGGTTTTTACTCTGAGCTTGGTTCCCTATCAGGCTTATAAATGGAAGCTAAGCGAGCTCTCGACTTCTAGGTTACGGTAACACATTTCCAACACGTTAACACAAGCAATTACCCTTTGTTTGTACAACACCATTTGAAACATTTATTAATTTCATGTTTACACTTCTGAGACACTTGATACTTAACCATTTAAAAAATTTACATGATTTACTCCTATTTATATCAATAGCAAGTAAGTAATTATTTAACAAGAATAAAATTCGTACATGTGTGAATCATGTAATGTAATTAGAAGTATAAGAATTTTTCCGGTTATTTTCGCTACAATGATCTACGAGTCCAAATTTCAAAGTAAACTGCAAGGGTTTTAAAACCTCAGTATTCCATATTAATCACAATATCAACGCATTCCTGAGAAAGGAGGCTTTGACAAATAGACCAGCAAACGGACAACAATACGAGTTACTTTTATGAAACTCTAAAAAGGAGTTATGTTTCTCGTAAGAAGTTATACAAAAAAATCACGTGAATCCTATTCTCCGTTAAAAGTAACTGTTTTTAATGGTTAAAATTAACTATTCTGAAGATTTTAGCAATTACAAACATACAAATTACAATTTGCATGCAATTGACTATACTTTTCTGATATATTTTAACGGTTACACACGTAGAGAATGAAGTAGAATGGTCCATCATAGTTTGAATACAGTATAGTACCTACATAGAAGATATTTAAAAATATCTAAAAATTTCTAAATATCTCTATTACTATTACTACTGCCAATAGAAGCCATAACAGTATTTTTAAAATTTTTGGTTGACTTTGTGTCTACTTGTATTTTTGTACGCGCATCACTCACAAATAGAGTATGAAATTGGATACGGTTTTTACAGTCGTATCAAATACAAAGAAGACATACTTAAAGTAATTGAATAAATGTTTAAATTTTCACCTTAATGTTTAACGAATATTATATATAAGACAATATATGTCATACATACGTAAATAAAATTCATATGTAGTGTGCGTACAAATGGAAAACGTTATCACGGCGGCGTAACGATTGCCGTGATCTCTCGTAAGCTGAGATTAGGTCGGATTTAAACGTTATACCGTAATACCGCTGTACGGTGAACCCAATGTAGGTATACCCGATGTGGTATTATCAATTAACTTTTAGGGACAATCAATTACCATGTTCATACAAGTGGAAATCGAGGACCCCTTGTCGTATTTTAGCCAAGTTTGTTGCTTAATCTAAATATTTGATTAATTATTTTGTGTGGCTTGTTAACATAACTGTTTATAAAGTAATAGTAGCGGGTAGATCATTTTATATGTCGGGGTATAGTTGGGATAGGATAGCAATGAAGGCCGTGCCGGGCTATAGTTAGGGTAGGATAGTAATAAAGGGGACATGTTGTTAGTCCTTACATTGTATTTTGATGTGTTAACACAACCTTAGGTTAGGTTTAGGTTAGGTTAGCCTTATGTTAACCTTTTCTAAGACAAACAGTGAGACCAGGCAGTGGAGCTGAGTGTTATGATCATTTAAAGGATATCCTTAAGCCTACACCTTGGTCACAAGTCCAAGGCACTGCCTGGGTTTCTGTTTAAAAACAAAGGAAACGTAAGGTTCGATTATTCGTTCATTCAAACCGTCTCTCTGTTCTGACATATATTATTTCAAGTGTACCGACGTGAAGACAATTTATAACCTTTAGTGCGATAGATAGTCTCAGTCTCTCTAGTGTTTTCGTGCAGTGAACATGGAAGTTAGTGTTATAGTGTCGTGATTAAGGTTACCCTTTTCGTGGGCCACGTAAGTTTACTTTATTATCTATTGTAGTTGGCGAGGTCGAGTGGTGGAGGTGAGAATTAATATATTCTGAAAGAGCTCTTTAAACCTGCTCCTGGGTCTCAAGCCCCAGGCACCGCTCGCTTCAGTCTAAATTCCATGTGTATGCGTATTGCTGGACAGTAATGGGTATCGTATCTCTCTCATTTTATGACAGGCTTCATTGGAGATGTAGCCATATCTATAAATTAAATATATCTCTCAGATCCTTCTTTAAAAAGTATAACATAATAAAGGAATCACACATAACCGTAAGTTATCAATTAAGTTTTATTTTTCTAAATATTTAAGCTTCCTATAAGGTTAATTAACACCACTAATAACTCAAATATGGTCGGACCGATTTTTTGATCTTTGATTTGTTGGAATTGTCCATTCCCCGAATAGCAAAAAATTTTGAGACCACGGAATAATTTACGCGAAATAAATTCTAAAGAAAATTTATTTAATAACATTGTTCAATGGTTACTTAAATTACGTACCTATAATTTTTTTTTTAATTTTCCGACCAACATTTTCTTTCAAAATTTTCACCTGGAGAACTCCTCAGCTTGGCCAAATCCAAGCGATGACGGGTCATAGTAATTAAGTGTAAGTATTACTTTATGTAGTTGTAATAGTCCAAAAACGTTTATTTAATACGAGTGGATAAGTTTTAGCCGAATATACGAAAACACATTTTAAAAAGGTTTGCACGGCGCGCCCGAGGCAGGTCGCTTGGCGGAATATAATAATAGTCGTCGGGGCACCGAGAAATATCATCTCGGTACATTGTGGAGGGCAGGATGCTCATTAGATGACGCCTGGGGGCGCCACCGTCGACGCCACCGCCCTACCTTCTATGCTAGGCTTCATAAGCATTCCTCCAAATTAGTTTTATTATAATTTTCCCTCAATACTCTACCTTGCTACTTAAACGCTCAACGGACTCATTTTCTTTGTAGTGGCATTACTGTCACGTTTTCTTGGTCCGCTACAGGAATGAAAGGATTTTAATCTGAAGGTAAGAAAGGAAATAATAAAAGAACATAAAGGATTTCTATTGTGTTTCATATTTTGAAAAGACGGAATTAAAAAGGTTTATTTTGAAGCTATAGTTCATAAGAAACTGTAATTTTTGGTAATACTTTGCGCAAATACTATAAACAATAATAATAATGATAATAATTGGCATGGTCCTACACAAGCCGGGGATTGTCCATGAGTGCATTCTCATAGTGCATACAGGGATTACCGCCGGTTTGTGTCACATCTCATATTAAATTAAATTGTCTAAAGGGTCTCTACGCATTGGCTACGACTCCTCGCACGCCTTCCAAAGGTACAGGTCACTGTTGACATCTGTAACTAACATCGAATATAAAACTATACCTACAAAACAATGCAGTAGTTATACTATCCGGAAAGAAAGAGAAAAAAAAACATTATTACTAGAAGTTATTATAATGGAATCAATAAAACAGTAGCAACACTTTTGCCACTTCATTATCATTTTCCCTTGCTCACTCCTATTTACAAAACAACATTCTCGTATTCCTTATTCGTAAGGTAAGCAGAGTTCAATAAAATACAGTACTTTTTTTAAATTATAATACTTAAGTATCAAATTAAACCTTTCGCTGTAGAAGTGTCATTCATACATCGTTAACAAATAAATATACGAATTTTCTCCCTAATTGCGATAATATTAATTTGCTGTTTCCTCTATGCATGTTACGAGTTATATTTTAGGCGGGATGGCGTCGTCAGCAGGGGAAGAAAATCCGAAGTATTTCTTATGATTATATTTTTCTTACGTTGCTACATTTTTCTTATAATTAAAACTTATAAACTAGAGTGGTGAGCCTAGCGCGAGTTTGGGGCTAAGACTAACTCGGTGAGGCGATGCTTTTAAGTCCTCTGTTTTTGATTCCCACGGAGTCAGCGAATTCCGGGACGCGTAATATGAGTTGGCATTGACATACGCATAAACACCTTTACAAACAACAACAAAAACAAATAAAGGTGTTAGTATAACACCTCCATTGCATTAAAAACTAAACTAATATTCATAAAGTAGGTGAAACAAAAGACAGTAACAAAGTCAGTAGGGTATCGCAGAGTTTCTGTACTCTACGTAATATTTTAATCTCAACGAGTCAAGTTTCGTGTCTCACGAGGAAACTTTGATCCGCGGTTCAACTTTCAAGAGGATTTGCAACTTTCAGTACTACCCTTTACTCGTAATGGTGCATGGGACTCATATGAGCGTGGCTCTAAACACTCCGAGACTAATCTATACTCTATAGTTTGACAGTATTTTACAGTAATTAGTTTACTTTTATATAGATATTAAAAGGGTTAGAATAATCGTTGTTTTACCTAAACATAGGCTAATGAATTAAAGCTTCTCTTTCGAAATCTATAATATGAATAACACTTTTAAGACATGTGATTTAGGTAAGTACTGGCAATTAGTCATTTTATGAATACAATGGAGTTATAACATTCTGCCAAGTGATAAAGATTTAATATTGTCTAAAGTAGTGAGTTGAGTAATTTATTGTATTCGAGCTAGAAAATATGCAGTGATAGCTCAGATGTTAAGACTTGAATATTTTACTAAGGAGATCTGTGTTCAATTCTGGGCACACCTCCGACTTCTTCGTGTTTTAACATCGTGAGGAAACCTGCACTCCTGAGATTTTTCCATAAAGTTCTCAAAGGTGTGTGAAATCTACCAACCCGCAATGGGCTAGTGTGGTGGACTATGGTCTAACCCTTTTCTCATTCTGAGGAGAAGACCCGGCTCAGCAGTGGGCCATTAACGGGTTGACATTTTCATTGATGATAACATGAGTTTGCTTTGTTGATTGATCTAGTTGGATGCTGTGAAGCGAGGTTGAGCAGCGGAGGAAAGCATTGATAACGTAAGATAGCTTCCAATATGCTATAAAAGTCCGGAGAATGTTCCTAAAAAACCTCTTCCCATTAGAATTTAAAGTGTCAGAGATTTACAGACCTTCGTAAAATGCTGTAAAATGCTGGTATATAATCACTCCAATCTAAATAAAATTTTAATCGGTTTCCCAACTGTTGGTCAAGTTCCCTAATTTTATTTTCATAAGAATTTTCTTTTGTCCTTTAGCTACTTCAAAGTTAGGAGAGGTTGTTTGGATATTTGTTAAGCCTGTGACCGTTTTACCCAAGATAATTAATGTGTCCTCTCGATACTCAAGTAATTTAACAAACTTATAATTGGATAGATGACGATATACTTTGAAGACAATATAAATTTAAAGCAGAGTAACTTTTGATATCTTTCTAATATATTTTATTACAATAGTTAGAGTAGATAAATGAATTACAAACTTATACTACTGTAAATTATTATCAGTGTAAAGAGGCAGTGTTGCAAATAAACTTGTAAAACTATATTGTAATTTTCGACTCTAATTATATATATATGCCAGAACAGAGAGACGATTTAAATGAAGGAAGTGATCGAATATCACGATTCCGTAGTTTTTGGACAGGAACCCAGGCAGTGCCTTGGACTTGTGACCAAGGTGTAGGCTTAAGGAGCTCCTTTAAATGATCATAACACTCACGTCCTCCACTGCCTGGTCTCACTGCTTGTCTGAGGTTAGGTTAACATAAGGCTAACCTAACCTAACATAAACCTAACCTAACCTAAGGTTATGTTAACACATCTAAATGTAGGGTCTCATAATAAATAAGACGTAAGAACTCACATGATCCTTAGTCCGATATGTCCAATATCCGTGATGCGACACACTATTTGTTACACTTCAACTCCAGGTGGTGTTCACTCAAAGAGACTTATCGAGAGACTAAAGTGTACTGCGTCAGTCAGGGAATATAAAGGGACTAGACAATGGTAGCAATGCCCCTCCACTAGTGGGGAGAAGTAAATCAACAAAACGGAAATAGGGCGCTGGCATCCCGATTAATCGATAATCTTTTACTCGTTTGAGACTGTTAAAAATCGTTGAATATGACGCGACGGAAGTGACAATTAATTTTCTTTATCATTATCCTACCCCCACCTATACCCCGACATATATATAATTAGAGTTCAGACTTCTTTGAGAATTAAATCCGTCCCTACAGAATCATTTTTTTAAATTATTTGGGGAAGGGGCCGACTAGTAATACATATTACTATTTTATATTCAGCTATGTTTTTTTCGAACCGGGACAGGTACTTCATTTCAGACGCTCCTCTCTCTATAAATATATAATCAGGGCGAAATGACCAAAAAAAAACAATGTTTGAGTCCTTAAAATATATCAACGTGCTTTGTGGACTTTTTAGGGGGGTTACCCCTCGAAACTGTGACGCAGGTCAGGTGCCCCTTCTTCTCTTCGCCCTTCTTGATGCTCATGGTTCGTGAGGACGCAAGGTGGGACGGTTGGGGAGCGACCTAATAATATAAGGGCTCCCTCCAGCCCTACATCTTGGTTGCAAGTCCAAGGCGCTGCTCTGCTTCTACCTTGTTACTGCGCAGTATAGTTCCTATATAGATAATAGTAGCGCAAACTTATTATAAGTTGGTATTCTATCAGGATAACATAATTAATGAAGGCTGGCAGTACAATTAATTACTTCTTAAGAATACAGCTGCACCGGTGCAATGATAACGTGAAAGATAAATAGCCTTGGTCTGGAATGACGGGATACACTGCTACTATCTATCAATGACATCATTTCTACTTTAATTATATTTTAGTAAGTGTCAAAATATAAATAAAAATGCGTGAACTTATTGGAGTAAAATTAAATTTTAAAAATAAGTTCAATATCATTTTATTTCGAAATCTTTTATAATATTTAAATAATTGTACAACAATTTATTATGGTGTCAACTTAATTTCAATATCTATATATTAGATGGTTTATTTTAGTAACATTAACTTACGTAATAATGCCTACTATTTATTACTCTAGAGGAATAGCTTTTTAATTTCGGACAGAAAGCTGACTTATAAAATATATTAATTATAAACTCTACTAATGTGATCTTTTATCAGAGAGATCTAGCAGCTAATAGTACATTATGATACAAGTGTGCTAAGTTGGTCATTACAGTCGAGGCGGAGGGGCGTTGCAGCCCGAGCCGGAGCCGAGAACTGTAATGACCGAAGCACACGAGTGTTATACGACGTTTTTCAACACATTTGCGAGGAAAAATAACCTCGGTGATTTACTAAAATATACAAACTTATAGACATACTAAGAAACAACCAAAAAAACAAACATTGATGTATGTATAGATAGTTCATACCACTGCGTCGCACGGCTCGCTTATTATTATGACATGCAATAGATGTAACGAGCGTCGTCATGAATTGAACGATGTACACATATATAAAAATAACTATATAAATAAGCAAAAGTGTAGATAGTTCAATCCACGACGACGCACATTCCACTTATTATTTTCTCATATAGTAGACGCGTCGACGCCGTTATGAATTGAACAATCTATACATAGATATGATAACTATATAAACGAACATACGTGTAGATAGTACAATCCACGACGACGCACGGTCTACTTATTATTTTCTTATACAGTAGATGCGTCCTTGTCGTCATGATTGAACAATCTAAGCATACATATGATAACTACATAAATAAAAATAGGTACAAATACTTCAATCCATTACGACGCATAGCTTGCTTATTATATTTACATATAGCAGACGCACTAGGCGCCATTATGGATTGTACTATCTATACATACATATAAATAACGATATAAACAAACATATTGAAGCACAGCCTTCTTTTCATATTTACATTTTATGATTGAACTTTATATACATACAGACATACAAAGAATCAACCATATGAATAAACAAACGTATATAGGAGTACAAAAAATCTGCCAAAAATGCGGAGCATCAAGCAGACAAAGTCGTTTGTATAAACACACACAAAGTTGTTTGTATAAATCCATTACCGCACTAGTGAGTAATGTAAAGTAAAAAGTACATGTGTGTTATGGAGCTGTTTACGTTTACAAAAACAGTGAAACAAAACTCCACTTCACGAGCAAGAGTCAAACTTCTACTATGTTAAACAATGTTCATTATTCCTATAATCTTCAAATCACATCATTTAGCTTTTAAATTAAAGCATAACCAATTAAAAACAATTTAAAGTGTTGCAAATATTATTCTATTTTTTTTCAATTAAAGTAAAATAATAATAATAATTTTATTTTAAAAGAGAATCATGAAAGATCTTTCTCTAACAGGTTGTGAACAAACACGACGGAAAGCATAAAAATAAAACGTTGCAATCTCGGCGCTTACTTAACGGATTGAGAAAAAAACAAAGAGCTGCTGCATTTTCTGATGTAGACGTACCACTTGTATTATATAAATTAAAAGAAACAACCAAATCTTTGAATTAAAGTGAATATTTTAAGAACTTTTTCTTTGAAATCTTTGAAAATGAACTTAATATTGATACTTGAAATAAACTTAAAAATTGTAACACGATATTTTCAACTGATTCTCGATTATATTATATGATGCTTGATATCGAAAGAAAGGTATCAAGAAATACCGCTTTATCTCTACTCAGTCAAAACAATGTCTGTGTGTTACCATGGTTACAAGATTGTTATAATTGTTCTCAAGTTTTAAAGAAGCTAAGGTCTTCAAACGGCTGACCAGATCTTGACAAATTATAGCTTAGAACCGGTTCAATTAAAATTCCTTTGAAACAAATAAAAGTTCATCACAATCTGCTTATATATTGGGCGCTGCGATGCCATAGACAGACATACAGATACACAGATAAATAAATAAATAAAACTCTGTCGTTGTAGCGTCCGGGGTTAAAATTCTATGCAACGATTAACAGCTAAATTTCTTATGCTTTCTCAACAGATATTTCACAAAAGTTTTCCAAGCATGTGACAGACACATTGACTTTTTAACCGACTTCAAAAAAAAAGGAGGTTATCAATTCGGTTTTTTTTTTTTTTTTTTTTTTTTTTTTTTTTTATGTTTGTTACTCCAGAACTCCGTCATTTATGAACCGAATTGAAAATTTCTTTTTGTATTTGGTAGTATATGCTTACAGATTGGTCCCATTTTTTTCAAAATCCAGTTCTGATGATGGCATCTTTGAGGAATTTAGAGAACTCCTCAAAAGTTATAGGCACACATATAGTAATTTTGATATTTTCAGAAAGGTTACGAGCATTTGCATTCAAAATTTATCATTTCATGAGGTGGAACTGATGAGGAAGACCACAGAGAGCTATTATAGTAATATGGTTAAGAATGTAAAGCAACTATTATTATGAGGAAATTTAAAAAATGTTGATGTTACCAGTAGATTCTTAGACCTTCCGGCTTCATCTACCATCAGTTGATGCTGACGCCGGAAGGTATGTACTGGAACACAGGCATGGGACAACGTAAACTAGTCGTGTTTGGGTTTAATGGAATTGTCTTAAAGAGTACTTTGGCTGTAAGTATTTTTTTTTTTATTAATGGTAATGTTTGTCTGTCTATATCGTAGCTCCCGAATAACTATACCGATTTTAATGCGAATTTTTCTCTATGGAAGCAGATGGGATCAAAATGAAATCGTTTTATTAGTTTAACAGTGTACCTGTGTGCCTGTCTGTGACATCGTAGCTACCGAAACACTAACCTCATTTCGATGCAGAGTTTTCTGTGTGAAACAAATGGGATCAAGATGACATTGTTTTATTAGTTTATTAGTGTACCTGTGTGCCTGTCTGTGACATCGTAGCTACCGAAACACTAACCTCATTTCGATGCAGAGTTTTCTGTGTGAAACAAATGGGATCAAGATGACATTGTTTTATTAGTTTATTAATGTACCTGTGTGCCTGTCTGTGACATCGTAGCTACCGAAACACTAACCTCATTTCGATGCAGAGTTTTCTGTGTGAAACAAATGGGATCAAGATGGCATTGTTTTATTAGTTTAAGAGTGTGTCTGTCTGTGACATCGTAGCTCATGAAAGAATGGGATGTTTTTGATGCGGATGTTTTGTGTGGAAGCAGATGGGATGAAGATGCTATCGTTTTATAAGTTTAAGAGTGTACCTGTGTGTCTGTCTGTGACATCGTAATAACGTTATAAATGAACCAATTTTGGTGCGGTTGTTTATACTCGATTTTCAGACGATCTAGATGGTTCTTACCTATAGTTTTTGAAGAGCTGAAGACTATCTGTTGAGTAGTATATTGGAGATGGAAGGGTGAGTAGAGTGGTACAGTTTAGTAGTTGAGATGATGGTTGAGAGAGTAGGTACTTAGTAAATATTGAATTGATGATTTAGTGACTGATTAAATAAGTAAAGAGATGAGAGATTGAATAAGTGGATGAACGATAAAGAGTTCAGAACATATTCACTAAAAAGCAAGAAATAAAACATTTTTAACAAAAAAATGAACCGACTTCAAACTCTAAAAAATGCACTAAAAAGTAAGAAATAATTAGCTTATTTATTAACCTCCCTTTATTAGGACAATAATTTACAATAATTGATATTTTTGTAGTCGGTGCCAGCAATAGTACAGAACGTGGTGGTATAATAGTACAATCGTACACACTATTTCGTTACAAGTTCGTTCAATAGATATAACTATTATTATTCTCTCTCACTACACGTCTGTTCCCCTGGCTGGGCTGGCTGGCACCGACTACAACAATATCAATTATTGTAAATTATTGTCCTAATAAAGGGAGGTTAATAAATAAGCTAATTATTTCTTACTTTTTAGTGCATTTTTTAGAGTTTGAAGTCGGTTCATTTTTTTGTTAAAAATGTTTTATTTGATGTATCAGAAGTATTTTCATAAAAAAAATTAATTGAAATAAAATATTTTGAGTTTTATAACAGAAATATATCCTTCTTCTTACTAATATTATAAACGCGAAATTTTATAAGAATATATGGATGTATGTTTCTTACTCTTTCACTCAAAAACTACTAAATGGATATTGATGAAACTTTACAATAATATACCTTATACATCAGAATAACACATAAGCTGTAATTTGTAATGATATAGTGTGAATTATCCAAAATATAGCGGGTGAAACCGCAGGGACCAGCTAGTTAAACTATGTAGCAAAAATATTTCCAGTAAGTAGACGCGTTAACAATACAATACTTATACCGTTTTGCAGATAGTTGAAATAAAATTATAGAGCACTTTAATTTTATAAGAAGAAAATCGGGATAATACCCCATATAAAATTTATTTAAAGAGCTTTAGAAAGTCATAAAAGTGAAACGATGCTATAAAAAGTGAGTACACAAATAAGATAGTCGAGTCGTAGTGTTGGAGACTCATTTGAGGTAAAGATATCGTAACGCGGGTCTCGTTTGTCTAATCCTACACACGAAACTGAGAGTACTGAAGGAATCACGATTAGTCTGTTTGTTTAGTTTGATTGGAGCCCTCTAAGCCTGTATTACGGGGAGATAGCACGATTTCTTCGCACTCGTGGCTGATAACTTCAATTCTGCAATGGAATCGGTTAATCTTTAAGCCGCAGATTCGCAAGATACGGCTGATGTTGTCTGTCTTGCTTAGGACGGAGAGAGGGTTAATGATTCGGAAATCATTCGGGTTAAATTCCGTCGGGTTTGGATTGAAAGATAAGGTCTAACAGATTTGTTGGTGTCAGTTTCGGCTGAGTTTTATCGTGTTTCAGGATTGTGTTCAACTGCTAGGCTTAATGGGAAAGTTTCGTTAGTAGGCTTTGAATAAATCTCGGAATGAAAGTACTAAGTTTAAACAATAAGCAGTCTCGTTTGTTTTATTTTTGAGAGTACGCTTCAACAATTCTAAGGTTCATTTCTGCTGGACATAAAAATAAAATCTTGCAGTATTTCTGGAACTGTATCGTTTAATTTCAGTAGACTGCAACGAGAAATTATGGCGAGTGCTGTGTATACAGCATAAGTGCTCGTAACCATGTAAGAGCCAGATTTCCGGACCATTTATCTGTTCCCTCATCATAGTTCCGTTGCAGCCGGATGCAGCCGGTCAGCGGTTAATTGATTATCCGGCAGTTAACCGGATAAAGCAACTGCCATCAACTACCTTTCATCTTACGGCGTTTGTGTCATCCATAAGGTTAACGATGTAAATGGGTTAAATAGATTGAACCTATGCAGGCTTAATACCTTAGTACTAATCATATTACAAATGTAACGAAGTCTATAGGTAAAGCTTTTCTATTTTATTTTATGTAATCATTGTTTATTTAAATTCCTTCTATTAAGAGGGTTATTTCTTTATTCCTGTTGTTAATAATTAAAATGATTTTTATTATTTTGGAAATAATCAAGTTGGATATTGTGAGCGAAAGCTGGAATTGAAAAAAGAAGACAAATTTACTAACTTACTACTTTATCTTACAATCTTTTTTATTATATAGGTTTTGATTGCCTAGAAGTTACTTATACTTTTATAACCTCTGTTCTAATAGAATAGACGCATTTTGAAAAATAATTTTTTATATAGTGAATATTTTCATGACGTGATCACGTGAGTCATTAGTTTTATTACTTGGTGTATTTAGTAATGACAAATCAAAACACTGCTCGGCTTTCTGAATAAAGCCTACATTATTATTATTATCATTTTCTTGTTAATGTGTCGTAAAGACATACTCTCTTTAATATTTTTAGAGAAATATGCAAATACAATACCAGATTCACTTAAAAATAACATTTTATCGTTATTAAACGTGACAGTAGGCCTTCGACCGCGGAACGTCTTGATAATTGACGCTCGGGAAATTACATGTCGGGCCGCAGACAGTTGTTGATGACGTCACGACTCACGACACTTGATTATAAACGATTTGCATCGTAAATGGCACGCAGCTTCGACTGTCACCGCTCACAACTCTCCACTCACTTTACTGATAACAATTTACATTATAAAATGATATTTATCTGCGAAACAGCTTCTTGTTTACTCTATTGTATCTACAAATGTATAAATAAATAATCTATACATTTAATATAATTGTAACTCGATGTCTGTACTTAGAAGATATTTAAGAAAACTTAATGTGAGGCTTTTATAACACCAAGGGAAGACAATACAATCAGTTTTATAAAATTGTCTCTTTGTATTCTATAGAAAATTGTTATAAGTTGATAAAAAAATAGGATTTTAGAATTTTTGTTAGTTTGTAAACGTAAACAATAAAACAGAGAAATAGTTGCTGCTGCTCTTATTCTTGCACGTCTAATTTTAAATCTTTGTGTTTATTTCTATAAATGTTTTAGCCCAGTGAAGCTAGGGTTGGTCGAATGTTTTGCAATGTTTGTTCACCAAAAATTTTAAGTATTTTTTAGCCACTTTTATGTATCGCATTGAGTTAAGGCATATTAAAATATTGTAGCGACAGTAAGTCAGTGGTTAAGGTTTTGTGTGGACGAAAGGTTATGACTTTATTTCCCAGTCATTGCTCTACTAAAGTGAACCCACTACCTGAAAAAATATTCCGACAATACAACTATGACACCCTCGAGCTGATCTGATGATAGAGTCGGGAACTAGAGAGTTGTAGTTTCTGTTGATAAATTGTAGGTCAGTCCAGGGCTCATATGCTTCTTTGACATGATTAAATACTAAATTTAAAATCGTGTTTCACTCTTAGTTTAATTTAAAACACTTTAAAAACATTATCATCAACTCTACATTAAAAAATCTTTTATTTTACTCGTTTTAAATTCACACTTTTGAAACTGTCACACTTTTGAAATACACTTTTTTATCGTTAAAGTACAAATGACGAAGAAATATATCTATATATTTTATCAAGCTTTGCAACGACTGTGCATTAATTAACTTTGCTTTTTAATTTTTGGAAACAAAACCTAAAGGTAAACGATGTAATTCATTATCGCTAACGAGGTAACATATATTACAGAAGATTCATTATACACAATAAAGAGCTGAAGTAGTATATTTATGGATTTATATGAAAATATGAGCAGCACTGATAAAAGCCGCGTGGGTTCCATTATTAGCAGTCGGGTTGGCGCCGTATGGTAGAGGTTATTAATTTGCCCCAAACGACTGCTTCCGTATATTCCAGATGCAACTGGGTATAGATATGTCTAGACTTTATTGCGTTTTATTTTTTATAGCTTTAGTGGTTGTAAAGTTTTTGATTGCGGCTTTAAATTGCGGTGTTTTGTAACTTTTTGTAACTTTTTCTGTAAAATAAGAATGTAGAGCTCACAGCTTCAAATTTGAGTCAAGTTTATATTGATTTAATTTTCTTGTAAAATATGGATATTAATAATATCTTTATTACTAGCTCCTATTTAACACTTTTCTAATGTATTTAAGTTGTCCGTCAGAATTTGCAAGTTTTCTTTCAACTACTTACTAGCATCTGATTCAGCTGAAAGCTGTTACTTCCTGATGATGAATAAATTGTAGGAATATAGAAATTTTTAGTTTAAATAATATTAAAATTTCTGAATTAGAAATATTCTAAAGATTATGTAGCCTCATTTACATAAAAAATGAATTTTAATATAAATAATTAAAAAATATCTTAAATATGATATGCAAATGAAGAAGGCATACCCAACGACTTCCTTTCTTTTTTGGTAACAGAAAAAAAAACTAAATAATACTATATATGAATTTCATTATCTTGAGAGCAACAACTCACTCATGCTCTCAATGTGAGGTGAAAAGGCAATTGCTGTGAAACTTAAATATTGATCAAACAGTCACAGAATAGGCGTCGACTCGTTGAGTGGAACACGGAAACGGAACATCGGAATTTAATAGTGACGCGAGTAATAAAACCGGTGGCCTGTTGACATCGAACCGCTAGTCCGCCATAGTTGAGACTTCATTTCGGTTGGTAAATTTGTTGAGCAGTGGTCTGGATTGCGGGCTTATTGCGTCCACTTGTTTGTCCGCTCGGTCAAAGCTTTGTAGGCAAGGTGTTTCGACAATCAAATAAATGTATTGAGTAATTTCGACAGTTGTCGATTCAGGCTGTTACGGGATATCAATTTCCGACTCAAACCGGATATTACAGACATTGAATAACGTAACATGTTTGTAGTTATGTCTACATAGAATTGAATGGCAGCTAATTTATTGAGTATTTGTATACCTCAACAATCTGAGGTTTTTTGTAAAAGAAAAGCGACACCAACCGCGTTACTTGCTACATAAATAACGTGACCATTTCATATTTTACTCCAAGCACGGGACATCGATTCTTCTAGCCAACGTTGATAAAAGACTTTTTGTTGGAGTATTTGTACAGGTAAACCACAGTGTAGACGAAAAAAATACCAAAAAAACTTCTCATATCCTTTTAACAAAAGCAATTGCAAGCGAATACAAAAGTGAGTGGACTATCATTGACTACACAGTAATTTTTGCGCGATTTCGGATAACGGATTTTTACGACTGAGGCTTTTTTTTTGGTTTTACGAGACAAATAGGACGGTACCTTTTAAAATGAAACGTAGGGACACGTTACCCATACGGATCTTGAAATACTGAAACCACTGCTGAACGCATCAGATACACTTAGCAATCCTATTAGAATTAAGAAAAACTTTAAAATTTTATAATTCTGAAATTAGTCAAATTGAAAATAAATAAGTTAAGGTTTTGCTTTTACTATTAAGATAATATGAAAACTTTAAGAAGTTCAAAGTTTATAAGTGAATAACAAATCATATGATATTTATCCAGACAAAGTTGCAAGAGCTAGCCGCGACACTTCGTACAAGTTAAATGTAGTGTAAACAGAGGTAGTTATCACTTCACCGTGCACAGTACATAGTGTGCTAGTAAATCTACAGTCGGCGCCGGGTTCGCGCCACTAACCATTGTTGCCAACTTAGCCACTTTGTAAATCTACCTTATCCATCCGTCAGCTACAAACATAACAAATAGTAGCTATAGACAGATTATTTAGCCACCTCCCATATTTTTAGTTTTTTTACTTAGTCATTTAACCATTCTGGACAGAATTTTTTTTTATTTTTAGTAATTTTATTTTCGGTAAAATAATGTGTGAATTTTAAAATTTTAAATCCTGCGGTTTATTGTGTAATAGTAATAGCAATTAAAATAATTATTATTTTACGCTAACTTTTGTTTAAATTTAAAACAAATTAAGCTATGTTTTCATTATAGCCATTTCAAGCTACTTTTTAGAATTAAAAGTTTTAAATTATATAACCAAAAATATAGTTGAATAATCGAACTTAGACAAAACAAAAAAAAATTAAGGATATTTTATTACATATTATGTATGATGTTAAAAATAACGCTCATTGAATTTTTTTAACCAATAAGATTAGTCAGACTACATAAAATAATAAACGTAACGTTAATATATTTTATTTAATATTCTAAATATAGACTAACATCTACATGTTTTTCTTTATTCGATTTAAAAAAACCTTTTTCATCGCAGACAAGTGTAATAGGTCAGTTGGCAACACTGGCAGTAACTCATGTCGCTACCGTAAACCGTCCCTCACGCCTCGCTGTGGATGTGACGACTATTGCGATTTATGGAGATAGCTATTTGACGTCAAGTGACTACCTCGGGAACTTATATCCCGTCGAGATATTCACACACTTTTACAAGAGTTGAAAGTTTGCAAAGTTGAACGACGCTACGCTCTTTTCATACGTCAATATTTTTCATAGTATAAAAATATGGCGTTTTAAATAAATACACGATTTATAAACGTATATTATTTAAAGGTTTTTTGATAATTTTATTCATGGTCGCAGCAACGTTCAAACGTTATCAACATACATTTGATTGGCTATTATAGTAGCCGGCAGCTAACATTAGGTCTGAGAAATATACTATACTGGGGGAAAGTTGAGTGTGTGCTGCATGCCTGTATTGGCAATTCCATCGGTAACGTTTACTATTCAACCAATCGCGTGTGACGCACTGCTCTCGCCCCGCACTCTACTACTGGGCATTCAAGGTCAAACCTATTCTTACGTACCGGCAGCTACAGTTTTTACTATTGCTTTGACATTTATATTAAAACCCCCTTAGCGATAACTCTTACGCAAAGTGTGTATGTTAGTTTGCAATTCTACCACACTGGAACGTGTGAGCTACAACGCAAAAATGACGTAAAAAATTCACAAGGATTTTTTACATAGAAATAATTAATTTTCCCCTTCATCTCAGAAAACACTGATTGACTAAACAATCAATTATATTATATTGAAAAAGTAAATGGAAAAAAAACCTTAAATAAATTTTATAATAACCCAAATGATACGTCAAGTAAAAATTGTACACATACGAAGCTTTTAATATATTATTATTTATTAAAGTTTCAGGTAACATGAGCTTTTATAAGTCGTAAATAATGATAAAATTTATGGCATAACTTTTAACAATTTTTACAGATACCAATCAATATGGCAAGTCAGAAATAAAACCAGAACGCATTCAAAGGTAGAAACAAAAACAGTGGGGAAGTCCAGGACAGTGATAAATCAATGTTTTCAATTGTGCCTTTACTGTCACGTTTTCGTAGTTAAAAACCTTTTATAAAGTTTTGTTACTTTGAAATGAAATAATTCCCGATTTCAGTGATTTAGGCTTGTGGATTAAACATAAATTTTATATAAAAACAATAAAAATTATTACTCACATTTTGATAATATTTATTTTATTTCGAATGTAAACTGTTAGTAGTTAAAACGTCAAAAAGTATAAATTTTGAAATAATATAACAAAATAACTTTATTACCCCAGCCAGCTTCGGCGTGAGCTTCCGACAGTAAGAAAAATCATTTTGTACTCAGAACGAATGATATTTTTTTACTACCTGAAATTCCAACACTATTAATAATAATAATCGTTTATTTTCTTTATCAAGGTTACTATTGTAACAAATCAAAAGGTTTTTTTTAAGCTTCGGAGAGAAAAGTTGTCAATATCATTTTATAAACTAGGGGTCGCGAGATAATATTGAGTGTCTGAACAATCGAACCTACCGATCCTAGAGCGAAATAAAATTTCATACCTTATATCGCGTTGAAATGAGGATTATTTCACACCATAGAGAAGCCACAAAGTTCGTTGTTTAAAGTAAACTCAAATATGTAATGGAACTTTTAGTTAAAAACAGTAGAAAAATAAAATCTTTAAACAGTATTAAAAGCCGCTTCCCGCCGTTTGATTTTTTATAACTATGCTACGGATTTTAATGCGGTTTTCACCAATAGACAGTGATTCAAGAATAAGTTTGTACGTATAATAGATCCATATTGTAGTAGAGAAACCGTACAACACCGGTGCAGGTTGTTAGATATATTATAAATAGAGCCTTTAACATTACGTACTTAGTGTCTGGAGTTAAATTCTGTTCATTTATGTCGTGGCAAAGGCGCTTTTAACAGAGCAAAGTTGAGCTCAGAGTAAACATCGCAGAGAACTCTATTGACAGCTCTCGAAAATATTGAGGCGAAATTTTCAAGGTTTAGGTATACTCCTTACGCTGATACTTCTTGTATACAAGAATACATCATGTCTTACTTTTCATTTTTATATTTCTTGTTTTCATGTATAGCTGTTTCAGAGTAGCTATTTATATATTGAATTTATATATATACTATTCTGTTATATCTAGGTGTAATAAATCCTTAAAGAAAAAGAGATATTTTTTTAAAATTTCAGACATTCAAATTTTTTTTTTACATATTTCCCCTTTTTTATTAGTTTATTTTAATATATGTCGGAGCATAGTAAAAGATTATCGATTAATCGAATCGTTATCGTTGTCTATGGCGTTGGAGTGGGGTAGTAGTCACTTCCGTTGTTTTGACAGTCTCTACCCTCGACCCTTTATATGCGATCGACAGTCTAACTGAAGTCTTAGTCGTGCGCGGTCTCTGCACTCTCAGCACTACTTAGATGATGTTCACAAGAAGTGAACATCATCTAAGTAGTGCTAGTGATAGTGTCAAGTGCAGTGTAGTGTGGAAGTACTGTCCAACTAAGGTCACGTAAGTCCTTACAATGTAATTGCCACGTGGTTAAGTAAACACAATGTTAGGTTAGGTTAGCCTTAATTAGGTTAGCCTTGTGTTAGATTCGGTTTATGTGCGTTTAACCTTGGGTTTAAACAGAGAGCCTGAGCACTCCACTGCTCAGGCTCTCTGTTTGTTCTGATCCGATCTCTCCGAGTGTTATGATCATTTAAAGGACGTCCTTAAGCCTACACCTTGGTCACAAGTCCAAGGCACTGCTTAGGTTTTTCTCGTAATTGTTAGAGATCATATTTGATCATTTATCGGTTCAATAGGAGTATCTACGTTGCGTTTACCCAATATTCCATTCAATATCATCACCCCCCTTTAGTGTTCCCCAAGATTCCCCACCTTCCTCCTTCCATTTCCTTTTCACACCATTTAAAATCCCCGACATATATATACTAGCCCAAGATTGACATAATATAAATGTTAAAGGTATGTGTAACAAATTCAAATGAGGAAATTAAATATATGTCGGAGAATAGTAAAAGACTATGAGTAATCGAATCGTCAACGCTATCTATGGCGTCGAAGTAGGGTAGTAGTCACTTCTGCCGTTTTGACAGTCTCGACCCTTTATATGCCATCGCCAGTCTGACTGTAGCCTTACTCGTGCGCGGTCTCTCTAGGAGTGTAGTAGACTCTAGTGTGTGTGTAGTGGATAGTGTTAGTGTTGTGCAGTGCAGTGTTAGTGTTAGGAGTGTCTTGAGTTAAGTTAGGTTTATGTGAGTTTAACCAGAGTGGTTGGGTTTAAACAGAGAGCCTGAGTAGTAAAGGCGAGTGTCTCGATCGAATAAAGGAATTCTTTAAACCTACACCTTGGTCACAAGTCCAAGGCACTGCTTAGGTTTCTCTCGTAATTATTATCTTTTTGATTATTATCATATTTGATTATTTATCGGTTCAGTAGAGGTATCTACGTTGCGTTTACCCCATAGTCCATTTAATATCATCACCCCTGTTAATGTTTTCCAATATTTCCCTCTCCTCTTTCCTTTCTCATCATTAAAATCCCCGACATATATATCTATATTTTTATCTATATTTCAACTATGCATGTATCGATTATATACATACAAAGTTACTTAATCTCTCTCTCTCTCTGTTACACACACACACATGACCACAGATAATACAATAAAAGTGTGCATTAGCTGGCTCTTAGCAAGATATCAAATTGTTTTATACCTAAATAAATAAAGATTTAATTTGTAAATTAAAAAAAATGGTATACCTAGAACTTGAAAGATTAGAATTAACTAAGTATATCAATAATAGAATGATGAAAGATGATAGAAGAAGCGGTATTGCTAGCAACACCGTTTATAAATTAGTATTCGCGGGTAATTCATTTTATCGGGTAGACTATATGTGTCCCTTCGTTCCGATAGGATTGAATTAGTCTGTCAAGTGATGTCGCGCAGTACATATTAAAGTAGTGAGACTAATATTGTAGTGTTGTTTGGTGGCATGGTGCTAAGCTACTGTTATCGAGGAGCACGTGGATAATGTACTTTATTATAATGTTTGGTTATAAAAGATGTCTTTAAACCCGCGCCTGGATCGCAGGCATCGCACGAGTTGATATTTTCGTTTGATAGTTACTGCGCAGTATAGCTAAGTTTTTAAATAGTAAGTATATATAAAAAAAAACATATTAAAAAAAACATATATTCTGTTATTTTTTATTGTAAAAATGTCAATATACTGTGACAAGTTTTAAGTAATGTTAGGTTAATGATTTTTTTATATATACTTATAAAAATTAATCTTCTCTTACACTTTTTATTTGATCTGCAAATCCATTTATAAAACGATATTTAAGTTACTCAAACCTTGATAAATACGTCATTTTTTTTAAATATTTCATATATTGTAAAGAATGCTTGGCATTTATTTTGCTATAAAAACTGCTGGAACGCATCATTATCTTGTTCATACTTTAATTAATTAAACATTACTTACAAAAAAAACGTATACGAAAAATGTATGCAATGTAATATTTTGTGAATAAAGATTTACACAGTTAAAGGTTATTGAACTAAAAGCTCAAACTGCCATACGTTATACAAAATTGACAATGGGTGTTGTTGGTTCGACGGGCAATAGGGTAATATATAACGCAAGTAGCGCAACTGTCGGAAGAGGCTGGGGATTGGTACATAATATTGCAATCTCCGTTCGCAAACACTCGCTATGCGTTAGAAAGCAATACACGGGCATGCTTTGCTTTTATATCCAACGGGATAATATCATGGAATTGCTTATTATATAGAATAATATATTATCTAACCAGCTCACAGGTCGCTAGTTAATTTGATTGTGAAAAACATTTTTTGTTAAGTCTTTTTTATGTCATATAACTTTTCATACTTAACCCTAGAGGTTTTAAAGCTTCTAAAAACGTTAAATTACTTAATAATTTTATGGAAACATATCTTGTCGATTGCCTACATAATTCTGTTACTCTCTAAAAATCCTTCAATTATTTATTGTTAAAGAGCACCAATGTTACAATTAGCAGTAGTTTCATACGGTCATGGAAAGTAGTAGTTACTACAACATAATAAATAAATATTTTTTTTATTAACACTATAATAGGTACGATGAAAAAGTGGTTTATGTTAAATCAAATATCAGTTTTACATCTTAAAACTGTAATATATATTTTACGTATATTAAATACAAATCACAATTTTAGAAAGTAGTAATTCAATAATTTAGTAATCCTATGACATCATTCATCATAATATTAGGTCGGGGAAAAAGTTTCTCCGCATTTTTTAATATAGTTTATTTACATTTAACTAAAGTATGTAGGTACCATTTTGTTCGATAACTTTTTGCCATCTTGTAGGTAGGGACATGATTCCATTGATATAGAAATTTTAGGCCTTCTGATCAAATAACCGCGACAAGTAGTTTTGGCAGTCCTCTCGTGATGTTAACCTGACACTGCCTAAAGAATTCTGAAGAGATCGAAACAGGTGGAAATCTGAAGGTGCAAGGTCAGGACTATACGATGCATTAATACCTCCCAGCCAAACTCTCTTAATTTTTTCTAAGTGGTTAAAGATGTGTGAGGTCTAGCGTTATCATTATGAAAAACCACACCCCTTCTGTTGATTAATTCCGGCCGCTTTCTCTTAACTTCTTGCTTTAATCTCATCAGTTGTTCGCAGTATAGTTCAGAATCGTTGGTCCTGCCTGGTGGTAACAGCTCATAATGAATAATGCCCTTCCTATCTCACCACACACACAGCAACACCTTGTTGCGAGTTAACCCGGGTTTTGCCACAGTCTGTGAAGCCTGACCGGCCTTTGACCACGACCTTTTTCACACGTTCTTGTCGTACGTAATCCACTTTTTATCACCAGTTATCAGCTTCTTTAAAATGATTCGGTTTCATTACATCATAATAAAGAATCACAAATGAGTACCCGGTTCATTAGGTTTCTTTCAGTGAGCTCGTGAGGTACCCAAATATCGAACTTTTTTGTGTACCCAGTTTATTTCAAATGCGCCAAAACTGTTTTGTGGTCAATTCCCAGTTCTTCAGCTACGTCTTAACTACTGATATGCCGATCTAGCTCCACTTTTTCAAAAATGGCATCCATTTTATCCGTAATAGGGCGACCAGAGCGAGGTGCATCTTAGACGTCAAAATTTCCGGATTGAAAACGCTTAAACCAAATTTGTGTTACTCTCACAGACACTGCACTAGGTCCTTAAAAATCTAAAATTTTTTTCGCGGCTTGCGTTGCATTTTTACATTTTTTATAGTAAAATTTTAAAATGTATCGAATTTCTTCATTAGGTTCACTCATCTTCACAGTACGAAAAACAAATAAAAATCACACATTTTCCTAATTTGAATTTGGAATTATCTTCTTTAAAATTTAAACTTTTAATGATACCAAAACCAGCCAGATACAAATAGTATAGCCATAGACATTTTATTACAAGTTCACACATACTATGATGCGAAAAGACTTTTTCTCCGACCTATTATATAAAACGATAAAAAAAATTTGTAAAACTAACTTTGATAATTAATATTTTATTTCCAGTTTATTGTTTGAAAGTATGAAATTAATTGCTTTACTTGTCTGTAATTTATATAAAATAATTCTGATTAAGTTATATAGTATAATATTGGATTATAATATTTGTTATAAATTAATTTACAACACTTTTTGCACTGCCCAGTACCAATCTCAAAAGTCCACACAGCAAAGGTTGTCTGGTAGAGATTGCTTATAGCGATAAGACCGCCTTTGCACACATTCTTGTGTACAAATTAGTATTTATTCATATTTTAGTTCATAAGCCTGTTTATTTGTATATTTGATAGTGTGCAATAAAGTGTTTTCATTCATTCATTCATTCATTCATTCATCGTATCGTTGTCGTGTCGTATATTAAAATGAGAGTTGCACCCGCGGTTGAACTTTGCAATGAACAGAAATCCCCTCTTTCGTATTTAACCTCTCGCGGTTAGTGTTGTTCCTATACAGAACGCGCAATATTAGCTGCCTATGTTATTGTTATTAATACGAATTTATGATGCTTATTTTTTAAATCAAAGGTTTGATATCACTTGCTACACGTTATTCCAGATATAAATTTTTTTATATACTGTTACTAGCCGCCGTTATGGCGTAAATACGTTCGTTGAGGTAAATACTCACTCACTTCGCCTTTTATTGAACATCAATTAATTATTAGATATAATAAAATTCACCCCCTCTTTTACAACCTTAGGTATTAATTTTAAATAAACTATGGGACAGATAATTTTTAATTTTTAACCGTCAACAGAAAATTTTGCTGAAATTTTAAAATTCTTTTCTTAAGTATAAAAGTAATCATGTTTGAAGGTTGGTCCTAGTCCTTGTAGTTTCTTTCGAGGCCATCATTCTTAGGTTCGAGTACTTTCCCGACATCCCGATTTGCCTTAGTATTCATATTTTACGAACCTCACATTTCGATCATTTGCGCGGGAAACGTTCTGTTTGGCCAAAAGAATAGCAAGCGTCTGTGGTCGTTTGTCATTAGCCAATAAGGATACGAACTAATGTTGCCAGTTAAGAAAATATTAAATTAAAGGGAAATGCGATGCGTCTCGCTTGTAGATTGTGAGTAGAAACTATTGTCTTTTAGTTTCGAGCAGTTTCATTGTTATAAAACTTGTAGGTAAGCACTTAAATTTTAACAATATTTACTACAAAAGTTTTTTTTTTTTATCTTGACAAATTTATTGAAATTTGTTTTGAAAATTGAACAAAAATTCTAATTCCTACCGTTATGGTCTTGTTTGTATGCCGCTAGATTGCTATGTTATCGCGGAACGTTATCGTTACAAAATATTTGTTGCCAGCTACATTCGCATATGTAAATTTTATTTTTATTTGGAAATAAATAGAAACAGAACGAGAATCTGGATCTGTTAAGGCTGCATTCTATTATAATATAATATTCTGTATTCATCGCTTCATTTACCAAACCTCGCTCAGAGTGTGTCAAATCAAGATATTATTAAAATCACAACAAAAACAAGATAATATTTATCTATATTCTGTACTAAAACCTTAAATTTTAATTTCAATTTATTTCTTTTGTTTGTTTGCTTGATGAATTTAGAAATTAAACCAAAGTTTCGGCAAAAGTTCTTTTATGACGTGTCCTTATCTTCCCGCGTGTGGCTGTAGGATTGTGCTAAAGAACAAACTTATAAATACAATTTTCTAAGCAATGTGTATACCTTATTACAAGGTATTAACGGGTATATTACTCTGTTTTATTATAATTGTATTGTATATGTGATATGGTTAGGAAAACGAGCTGGTATTGTGGCAATGCTCTTTGTGTAAAGTGTCGCCGATATATCTCAAAAGTTATGCATGCAACGCATCTCGCTAGCTGAGCGATCATATAACAAAGTTTTGTATACACGTAATATAGTAAACAATCCCATATGTATAATAAACAATGAAATTTCAACAATATTGCAACTGTTCAAAAGTTTTTCCTACACTTTCGTAGTTTCGTCTATTTTGTTTAAAGAGTAAACAACATAAAACTTGAAATTTATATATTTGCTTCTTCTACAATCCATATCAATACATATAATATGTGTGTATAAATAACTCTGTATACATGTCTATTACGGCAAACCGCTGAACAGATATGAATTAAGTTTGGTAAGAAGGCTTCTAAACGCAATTTAAGAAACAGAATTTTATATTTCTTGTTCATCGATTTTTCTCAAATTTATTCTCACATCGTCCAAGTGCTACTCAGACTAACACATCGATATTTCCCTATAACCTGTGTTGATAAAAAGCTTTATTTTGTTGTTAGAATACTGTGGTCTTCATACATTGACATACATCGCGATCGGTCTTTTACGTTATTCGTATTTTACCTTTTACTTGTACATAAGGTCTAATTGATGATTTCAGGTAAATGGATATACCGATTTTTATAGATTTTGACTTGATTCTCTAACGTCGACATAATGAGACCAATCTTTGGTTGGTTTTACTTAGCAGTTTGATTTTTCATAACTCAATGAAATTGCAGATATGAGCATTTTATATTTTACTAGCCGATCCGCGCAACTTCGCTTAGAAGCTTAGAAGCTCCTCTTCTATTGTGATGTCTTAGTGTGATGAGGTGAGCCTGTAGCCATTCTCGATAAATGGCCTATCTAATACTGAAAGAATTTTTCAAATCGGATCAGTAGTCCCTGAGATTAGCGCGTTCAAACAAACAAACTCTTCAACTTTATATATTAGTATAAGATTATTTAGTACTTAAACCTTCCTAAGAAAAAGGATTTCAAGAGAGATAGCTATTTTTATTCTAAAATGCAAAAATCCTGTACAAGGAAAGGAGTTTTTCACACAAAAACTAGTAAACGGATATATATAAAATATTGCATACAAATACGCTATAAGCATATTCTACCCGTGGGGGGACGGGATAGAATATTATTTCCCTCTGTCGTTGGAAGTGCATCTCGTAAGAGCTAAGTATCTAGTGGACTCTCGGCCCTTGTTCAGGGTCCGCTGAAACCGCAGCATTTTTTTTCTTTACTCTCCTTACCCACTCTATCTTCGACGATGCAACGCAAAACAAGAGGGTAGGTATTTCTTGTATTGCCGATGTCCATGGGCCGTTTGCACCTTATCTACCATAAAAAAAGCTGGAATTACATAAAGGATAGCTTTGCATGAACGGCTTTCCTATTCACTTTGGGCCCAATGTCAAAAGTTTCCCTTAGCAACACAGTAAAACTGAGTATTACAAAAAAAAAAAAATTTTTTTAATATTGATTCGCGATTCTGAAAAGCCGAATTCTTTTTAATAGTAGTAGATCGGGAATTGCAATGTTTGTTCCAATTTCTCTGCCGGCCGACTGCACCCGTTTTCTATTTCGTAGAATCTATTTACATGGAAGCTAATGTTTTGCTATCTTCTGATTTTAATTACTAATCCTGAAAACTCGCCTGTACTGCTTTGTGTTTGTGTACTAGCGCTTGATTGAGCTTAGAAATAAAATTGAGTCATTCATTTTATTCAAGCAAACTTATTTGATAATCAATATATATATATCGGAGGTGTGTGTTAGGTTTAGGTTAGGTTAGCCTTGTGTTAGGTTAGGTTTATGTTAGTCTAAGCTTAGGTTTAGACGGTGAAACTAAGCAGTGGAGGCGAGTGTTGTGATCACTTAAAGTTGGTCACAAGTCCAAGGCACTGTCTATGATATGTGTACTTAATTCCTGTCAACCGGAAGTTCTAAACTCATAACCGATTAGTCGCTAGAGTCGCTTGAAATTCACGAAAAATGAGTAAAAAAACACTCATTTTCAGTATGCTCTCGCGAATGGTCGCCATAAACAAAATTATCATTGAGTTTTATCAAACTACAGTCTGTCCCCCTTAGGATTCCGCTTTAATAATGAAAAAAATTTTAAACAGACAAAACTTTGAGGAAATTTTTGAAAGTTTTTATTTAAATGCTCGGAAACGGGTGCTCATAAAAATCGAATATGTGTAAATTTCATTCTTAGGGACCCTAGAGATGAATCCCTCAAAGTTTCATCAAAATCTAAAATCATGCAGCAACCATTTTTTTTATTTTTAGACGATTTCAAATGGAATGACTCTTATAGCGGATAACACAGTGTTGTGGTTACTAACTTTAAAGCTAACTTTTTATTGAGTTTATAACTTTAATTAAAGGAGGCAAGGTCTAGCAGGACAGACGAGTTTAACTGCATTGTGAAACCCCTTGTAAGGCTGCACCCGTCCTCACCCGTGAGGGGACGGATTAGAATACAATTTTCCTTTGCCGCTGGGAGAGCATCTCGTAAAAGCCGAGTAACCTAGCACCCCTTGGTGGTAGGGGATCTGTTCCCCGACTGGCTTGCGACCACCAGCATACGAATCCGACCGCCAAGTGTCATAGACGCGTTCCGGTGGACTCACCCCCTCCCTCTCCCATCCCATAAATGCTGCGGATCCAGTGGACTCTGGGCTCTTGCTCATGGTCCGCTAAAACCGCAGCATTTTTTTTCTTCACTCGCCTTCCCCACTCTATCTTTGAGGACGCAACGCATCGGCAAAACAAGAGATACTGATGTTCATGGACCATCTGCTCGTTTGCACCATATCTACCATAAAAAAACCTCACAAGAAGTCACAAGTCCCAGGCATTGCTTGTCTTTCTATTGCAGCGTGTAGTACTGAAAAATACAGTTTATAATAGTCTAGACATAAATATCGTATCTAAAACCGAAAGAATGACATTAAAGTAGTTTATCGTATCGCTGGGTTATCCAATAGTTAATTAACGCTTGATTACTTAATATATTTATTAGACTTTCTTAAGTAAATAATTGATTTATCATAAGTTTTTGAATCTCAACAAAGTTCAGCTCGGCAAAGTTTATCTAGGCTTAGTAAACAATGTAGGAAGTTATGCCATTTACATTTTATGGCATTGAACGGCGTCTGTCATTTTGTAAGTTATTTTAAAACTGACTAGAAATTCACAAAAATATATTTTACAACCACTCGAAATAATGAAAATTTTTATTTTTATATTCAAATTAATTTATAAACTCAAATTCAAATTTATGCTGTGATGCGCAGAACGGAAGTTCACTAGACAGACGAAAAGGAAATGATATTATGATAATTCTGCTTAGGCACATAATCCTATAACAAACATGTTTCCTTATGATTAAATAATATGAGATTATACGTTGCTATAAACTTTAATAATTCTAAGTAATCACTAAATAGTAAAAAATAAAGTCGCTTCCCGCTGTCTGTCTGTCCCTATGTATGCTTAGATCTTTAAAACTACGCAACGGATTTTATGATAGCTCAGTATCATAAGCAGTGATAGCTCAGTGGTTTAGACGTTGATGTCAACTCGGGAGGTCCGAGTTCGATCCTGGGCACACACCTCTGACTTTTCTGAGTTATGTATATTTTAATAAATTAAACATCACTTGTTATAACGGTGAAGGAAAACATCGTGAGGAAACCTGCACTCCTGATAATTCTCCATATTCTCAAAGGTGTGTGAAGCACTGGCGCACTTGGCCAGCGTGGTGGGCTATGGCCTAATCCTTCCTCATTCTGAGGAGGAGACCCGGCTCAGCAGTGGGCCATTAATGGGTTGTGATGATGATGATGATGATGAACGGATTTTGTTGCGGTTTTTTTAATAGATAGAGAGATTCAAGAGGAAGGCTTATATGTATAATTACATTACAGTAGAGAGCGAAATCGTGCGAAGCCAGAAGCGGGTCGCTAGTAAATTATAATATCGACTAATAGAAACATTCAACCTAAACCAGTAGAACTTTTACATTAAAAAAAGATTTCTTTAAATTCATCTTCTTATCAGCTACCTTATTAGAATATTATGGAATTAAAATTATGTTGGTCATCAAGTAGAAGGGCGTCGTAAATTCGAGGGAGTATATCTTGTTTTGCCGATCCGTCACCGCCATGAAAATTTTAGTGACGAGGGGAAGTGAATTACGAGAGAAACCTAAGCAGTGCCTTGGACTTGTGACCAAGGTGTAGACTTAAATAGCTCTTTTAACAGAATTCCAACACTCGCCTCCACTGCTCAGGCTCTTTGTTTAAACCCAAGGTTAAATTTACATAAACTTAACCTAACACAAGATGTAGCAACTACATTGTAAGGTAATCACGTGACCTTAATCGGGTAGCACTCCCAGCACTAACACCACACTGCACTTAACACTTTCACTGACACTATCTAAAGACTACTTCATTCCTTGAGTGGCCGCGCAAGACTAAGACTCAGTCAGACTGTCGATGGCATATAAAGAGTCGAGACTGTTAAAATGACGGAAGTGACTACTACTACCCTACTTCAGTCGTCGTCATGGTGATGACGATTATTCGATAATTGTTTACTATTCTCCGACATATATATGAGCAAGATGTCAGTTCATGTGTTGTCGGCGAAGAGGTTAAAGAAAAACTGAAGATGGAAAATCGAAAATACCACAAAAATGATTTAGTGAATGATACCCAAATGTGAATCAGTTTACTTATATATTTTTTTTCTTTAATCAGTAGACACCTTTCATTTTGATCTGAAATCTATAATAATATTGTAAAAGTTTGTTTGGTTGAACGCGCTAATCTTAGAAACTGCTGATTAAAATAGAAAAAATATTTTAGTGTTGGATAGCCCATTTATTGAGGAAAGCTGTGGTTTACATGACATCATGCTACGACTCATAGGAGAAAAGAAATGTTTCAAAAGCGAGGAAAATTTATTCCCTTCGTTTTATCTCTTCTTTTTGAGAATTCTTTAGAACTGTATCTTTCTATCTCATGTGACTTAGACAAAGTCATGTAGATCGTGTAGTCAATAAATAAAATAATATTTGCTACATACACTTGCTAGTCAGCGACGTCGTATAACGCAATTGAAGAGATACGAGTTTATGAATACATAAATAACCGTTATCAGTTCGCTAAGCGATGCGTCCCATTTATTTCCCCATGGTGCAAATGCGGCTGTATCTTGTATTTCGTATTTCCATTACACTCGCTTGTTAATCGATATCTGCATTCAATTGTAATGCTCTCAAATCTCATGGCTGTCACGAGTTGGGCGTAACTTCGTCTTAGATGCTCTACTTCATATGGAACTTTGCTATATCGTATAGAGAAATTCACTTAACTAAAACTGTTGAAGTATTCCAGTTTTATTCTTACAGATCCATGATTTTGTAAAGATTGCTAAAAGTCTACTTTGCTATTATTCGCTAATAGTATGTACATTTGTAAAACGAATAAAGCCCATAAAGTTTCACTCTACGCATGTCATTAAGAGATGTTGATTTTACTAATGCTACAGCAATGTACTTTTTAACCCCCGACGTTACAACGACGGTGTGTTATAAGTTTAACGTGTGTATCTGTATGTCTGCAGTGCCCAAGATAATGGACCGATTGTGATGAAGTTTTATTTGTTTGAAAGGTAATTTAAATGACATGGTGCTTTGCTATAATTTGTGAAGATCTGATCAGCCGTTTGATCAGTCTTGAAACGGACTTAGACTGAGTAGAATTAAAACGGTATTTCTCGATACCTTTCATTCGATATCGAGTATCGGATAGGGATTTCAAGCTTTTTTTAAAGTGCGTTTAACTATAAATTGGTTTTTTTTTAAATATTTGTTTAGTCATAATCATTCCTTAATTATTTATTGAAATAACCATCTGTATGTATATAATTAATTGGATACAATTTTTAATGAATATAGGATCACGTGTGATGTTACATTCAGTTTTATTTTGTCTTAAATCTTTACTAGTATTTTATACATTTTTTATATCGTGTTTATTTTTTTATTATTCTTGGTCTTGTCATCAGGGCCCTTCAATGGCCCACTGCTGAGCCGGGTCTCCTCAGAATGGGTATTAGGCCATAGTCCACCACGCTGGCCCAGTGCGAGTTGGCAGACTTCACACACCTTTGAGAACTTTTTGGGAACTCTCAGGAGTGAAGGTTTCCTCACGAGGTTTTCCTTCACCGTTAAAGCTGGTGATATTTAATTGCTTAAAATACACATAACTTAGAGTCAGAGGTGTGTGCTCAGGATCGAACCTCGGACCTCCCGTGTAAGACTTGAAGTCTCAAACACTGGGCCATCACTGCTACGGTCTTGTAACTCTTCCAATTAAGTTAAACGCTAGTGACAGGAGTAGATTCATATCAGTGGAGCAATTCGAGCCTTATATTGAGATATTGCCTGTATCTAATTTATGTGTTAATATAGTTGTTTGAGTGTTACTGCGCAGTATAGCTCACATACTCTTAATATTCTCTAAAAAAACAACCAAAGTTTAAAGTTTAGTTTAATATAGTTTAGCAGTTTTAAGTTTAGTTTAATATAGGTAACTAAAATAATAGAAATTAACTCAAGTATTTCGGAGCAGGATGTCCACTTTATACAAGCCAGGCGTATGTGGGGCGAAGCGCAGCAACTATTTTCATTATACTAGGTACCCATTTATTTGTTCCGTAAGCTACACAGAGCTTATTTTGAATAGTGTGCAATATTCGCTTTAATATACATGCGAGCGTTGAATACTATTCCTGTTTGGCTTTGATGCTATCTACATTTTGGCAGCCAAAATGTTATCAAATAGATAATATCTATTTTTGCTTTAGAAGTTTAGCGATATAATCTTTAGACGTGTGCATCTCATAAAAAATAAAAAGCGAGTATTTTAGAACAAATCGCAATAATCTATATCTAGAGATTTATAGACTGGCTATATAAGCCAACAAAGTTTCCACTTAATCTTTAACTAATGTAATAGTGAATGTTAAAAATAACATATTATATAACTAGATAACACTAGATAATACATTTGAAAATTTATATTTTTAGCAAACTTTTTAGCATTGTGATAAAATATCTCTCTCTTAAATGTAAACTATACAACTATAGCTTGTATAATTAGTTCTACCCGTTCGGTATATGATGCGTGTCTATGCAAATGGTGCAGTGTATAAAATATCATTGCAGTCTTTACGTGATGTCGGATAAAAGCTGTAAGTTCTGTTAAAGTAGTAAGTCGCTTCATATAACGCAGTCGGCGCGGAAGGCGCGTTAATGGCCCCCGCCGATACCTGTCAGATGACTGTCGCTCTCCGCGTAACGGATTTGAGCCCCCTGCCCCAAGCCCCCGACAACTGGCTCTTACGAAAACTGTTGCAGTAATGCTTTAGTTACTTCTTCACAACTGTAAGTATAGTAAAGTATTTCTAGTAAATAACATAAAATGCTTCATTACTTTACTTACTTGAACTTTGTTTTGCAAAACGAATTTTCAAGCCTTGTTACGATTCACTATTATCAATCTATCAGTATAAAATAATGTATGGAAATTACTTTATTTATATTCGGCACGAAATGCACGTCGAGAATTGTAAAAGGCTAATAGAAGAGAATTTTTCTAAAGATCATTGATACAAAAATGACTTTTCTTGTCTTCGAAATGGAATTCATCACTGCTAAGCCGGGTCTCCCGCACAGAATAAAGAGGTGGCTCATAGTCCACCACGCTGGCCCAGTGCGGGTTGGCAGACTTTACACAACGACAGAGAACTGTATGCAGAACTCTCAGGAATGCAGGCTTCTACACGATGATTTCTTTCACCGTTATAGCAATTGATATTTAATTGCTTAAAACGCACATAACTAAGAGAAGTTAGAGGTGCGTACCAGGGTCTTAACCACTGGGCTATCACTGTTTATATACTGGGTAAGAAATACTATTCCTATCTTTGTACATCCAATATTTATTTTAACCGTTCTTACTCATCAAAAAGCATAAATAAAATTTAAACAAGAGAAATACTTTACGAAATTTTGGTTTATCCCAAGAATGTTCAATAATACAGAACTTTTGAAGAGAAACATTTCAGTTACACTTCTCAACAAAATTTCGTTTCGTCCATTTTGTTTAAATGAGTAGGCATTTAAAGAATGTTCAAAAACCGAATCAGGGATTCGAAAGCAAATCTGAGAATTTCATCGGATGGAGTTACTATGGAACAACAAGCAAAAAGGCATCAGTAACTTTTTAGTTAGATTTCTACGGTCTGCGCCCGTTTACAGTTCAATGGAATTTTCAATCCTATACCACTGCAGCGCTGTGATGGATAAAAACCTTATTGGCTGGTATTGCAACTTAAGTCAAGTATAAAAGAATACTGGAGATAGCGCAGTGATAGAAATTTGACCATTATTCATTTCTTATTGAAGTTTCAGCATAGCACATTGTGTGTATATACAAAGTAAAGAATAAATTTATTTTATTAATTGGGTCATTATTATATTTGACTTTTAGTAAGCCCATAAGTCACTCTTCATCCACTTACCTATGCCACAAATCCAATAACTACCTATATTTATGCTAAGTTTTATTAAAATTAATTTAGCAGTTTTAATTATGGTATTCAGATTTCCTTGCATTTGAATAACATCTAGTTTATGAAATCTTAAATAATCTATAACGTTCTGCCCATTCTTGATTGATATGAGTAAAACCCATTACGTTTAACATTTAAAAGTTGGGTTTATAGTTCCGAATTCATTCTGGGTTTGTGTACATATCAAAACTACAACGTATCTCTTATTAATTCAAACAGTACAACTAGCCGGATTTCGTATTCAAACAGCCATTCTAGTTCCAATATACAAGTTGGTATCGCCCGGAGGTTCATCTTCGCGAGATGGGTACTCGCAAACTAACTGGAACTTCTCGTTTGTTTGCTTTTTGGCAATATACAACTTGACCTAAGTTGACTAAATGTAAGGTTGCCGTGGTTTTCAATATTGATATTTGTTTAGACTGTGTCTCTTGTTTGTGTATTAAAGTTCCTGAGAAATGTACTCGTAATAGAATATACGCAGAACTGTTATTCACTTTTTTCTTGAACTTGAAAAAGATTGATTCGAGAATGCTCTGTCTTATTATTAGTACTATCTATAAGAGATCTTTAAACCTACATCTGAATCACAAGCTCCAGAATTTACTCAGTTTCCTGACAAGATGACTTTAAGGTGTATTTTTATAGTTTTATTTTGACGGTTCGATAACAGGTGATCCACGTAAAAGAAATAAATTGGAGGTCGGTAAGATGTATAACTGGTTCTTACTATATACGATATGATAAGTGAGTAAATAGAGTAAGCGTACACGTAGTATAAGGGAAGTAGAAAGTAAGAAGCTTTTAATATTTATACAGTCAGGATACAATTTCAGTATATATAAGTCTTTAGATACTTTTTTCCATCTGTATTTTGGGCTTCGAAATTGTGTATATAATTTGAATACGCAATTTATGAGAAAGTCTACCTACAAGCGAATAATCTGCTAAGTGGTCTTAAATGAAAAAAAATAAATGGACAGGATTAATCTAAATCCACTCAAGTAATTTTTACTTTTATTACGTGAATATGTTACAAGTAATATAAAGGAAATTTTGTGTTCGCAGAAATGATTGTTTTCCTTCGATGGATCAGATGTCCATTATTCCCAACAACCTTACCACACAATTTTTGCGAGCAAGTAATTCGGTCCGACCCATTCGTGGCATTTCACTGGTTGGAATAAAACATTTGATCAAGGATAAAGTTAATATGGAATGTTCATTTAAGATTAATAAAAATAAAATTAATATAATAATCTATTATATTAATTTAGTTACTAATAAATATGTAATCATTATCAATTTAATGTAAACATTTTATTTGGCTTGTACCATATCATAATTTATTTTAACTAAATTACTTTTTTTCAAAATAATATTTTTTATGGAATAATAGGTGGGGGAAAAAGTTTATTCGCATTATAGTATGTTTGAACTTGTAATAAAATCATTTTGGCTGGTTTTGTTATCATGCAAAGTTTACATTTTAAAGAAGATAATTCCAAATTCAAATTCGGAAAATGTGTGATTTTTATTTGTTTTTTGTACTGTGAAGATGAGTGAACCTAATGAAGAAATTCGATATATTTTAAAATTTTACTAAGAAAAAGGTAAAAATGCAACGCAAGCCGCGAAAAATTTTTGCCATGTTTATGGACCTAGTGCAGTGTCTGTGAGAGTTGCGTAAATTTGGTTTAAGCGTTTTCAATCCAGAAATTTTGATGTCAAAGATGCACAACGCTCTGGTCGCTCTATGACGAATAAAATGGATGCCATTTTTGAAAAAGTGGAGCAAGATCGGCATATCAGTAGTTACGACGTAGCTGAAGAACTGGAAATTGACCACAAAACAGTTTTGGTGCATTTGAAAAACTGGGTACACAAAAAACTCGATATTTGGGTACCTCACGAGCTCACTGAAAGAAACGTAATCAACCGTGTACTCGTTTGTGATTCTTTATTCCGACATAATGAAACTGAACCATTTTTGAAGAAGCTGATAACTGGTAATTAAAAGTGGATCATGTTGATGGAGTGGAACGTGATCCTCGTGATCCTCGTGGTGGAAGGTCGTGGTCAAAGGCCGGTTAAGCTTCACAGAGTGTGGCGAAACCCGGGTTAATTCGCAACAAGGGGATGCTGTGTGTGTGGTAGGATTGGAAGGGCATTATTTAATATGAGCTTTTACCACCAGGCAGGACCATCGATTCCAAACTCTACTGCTAACAACTGATGAGATTAAAGCAAGAAGTTGAGAGAAAGCGGCCGGAATTAATCAAAAGAAGGGGTGTGGTTTTTCATCATGATAAGACCTCACACATCTTTAGCCACTCAGCAAAAATTAAGAGAGTTTGGCTGGGAGGTGTTAATGCATCCACCGTATAGTCCTGACCTTGCACCTTCAGGTTTCCACCTGTTTCGGTCCCTTCAGAATTCTTTAGCCAGTGTCAGGTTAACATCACGAGAGGACTGCCAAAATTACTTGTCGCGGTTTTTTGATCAGAAGCCCCAAAATTTCTATAGCAATGGGATCATGTCCCTACATACAAGATGGCAAAAAGTTATCGAACAAAATGGTACCTACATAATTTAGTTAAATGTAAATAAACTGTATTAAAAAATGTTTTGAATTTTCTTAAAAAATGCGAAAAGACTTTTTCCCCAACCTAATATAATATCTTAAGCAAATCTTTTTCATCTTGTTTCGGATCAATCCTTTTCAGGTTGTCACACATATAAGTCAGTCTTTAACCCAGAAAATGGAATCTTAAATTTGTTATTAAAGGTGGCATCTACTTTTTTGTATTTACGTAACTTTTTGAGTTACGTAAATACACAAACCATTATTTTCTTTTATTTAGTCAGTAAAAGATAGTAAGAATATCTTTATCTATATTTTATGATAGTTAATTAAAATAATATATACGTGAGGACTAGAAATATCGAAAATCTTAATTGGAAGGCACAAAAAATTAAGATACTAATTCTTAAATAAAAAAATATTCATATAAGTTTTCAGTTTTTAATTTTCAAATATATTAAATATCCCATAGCAGCTATATTTTTTTCAATTTTAATTATTTATGTATGTTAGTCAACCACAAGAATGTTATAGTATGGATAATGTGACCATACATCCCGTTTTGAACGGGACAGTCCCGTGATTCTGTTGTCAAAATGTAGTTCTGAAAGAAAGCTTCGGGACGTAAAACTGTCCATTCTTCCGAAATCGCGCGAAAATTATCGCTTAGCCAGCAATAAAACGGGCCAATCCCTATTTTTTTTAGAAAATTCTAGGGATATCTCAAAACTTCACCTACCTTTTGTGATTATTTCTTTTTCTTTTTTTGGTGAGACAATCGTTGTTATTATGTTTTGCCTTGTTTTGTGTAATTTCGATTTGTCTTTTTACCTGTGGATAAGTGAAAGACTCCCGTGCGTTGTCGTGTCCCGTTTAGAGTGAAAATGAAATGGTCACTTTAAGTATGTAGGAGGGACTAATCAAAAAATACACTTTCGCATTTCGAACATTATTATAGATAAGAAAGATTTGATGGATATAAGTTTTGTTATTAGCTTAATTGTTATTGCTATAATTATTGTATGAAACAATTGATATGATTTATGATTAATGTGTGCAAATAGGTCAGACTATTGATGTGTCCGACATGTATCAAGTCCATTAGTATACTCATGCCGCTTCGGTCGAATGTTGTGGAATTGAATTGTATATTGTCTCTTCTAGTGTGAGTAGTGAGCAGAGTGTAGAGCTCGGAGCTCTCGGTCACGTCCCGAAGTGCGGAGCGATGTACCGCGCAACCGCCACTCTACGATAAAAAGACCTCGACAATGCTCAATTTGAATAATATATACCAACTCTTTAATTCCTTACGGGAACCGAGTAAGGTGCGTTGCTTTAAATCGAATCAAACAAAACATTCCGCTCAAAGTGAAATGAAATTTTCTTGTATTCGATTTAATTTCCTCACGACATCATTTAAGAAGAATCGGCATTAAATTGTATAAGTCTATCTTTTTGTATTCTTAAAAACAAAATGTAAAAACTGCAGTCAATACGGATTTAACAAATATTCATAAAATGCAAAAAAGTCTAAGTAATGTTATAAAATTCAATATACATAATATCAATTGACACTCTTTAAAAAGCAGACCAGGTCTTCACACATAGCTCAAAAACATCTCAATTAAATAACTTTTCAAACATACAAAACTTCATAACAATTGGTCCATTATCTTATGCGCTACGATGCTATACTTCTACACAATTTTAACTTATAACTACCCGCCGTTGAATCGTGGAATAAAAATGGTATATCTGTAACAGAAATCTTATTAGTTCTTACGCAATGAAAAACTAGAAATTTTTTGTCGGCGTCAAAGGTTTGTTTTTGTTTTACATTGATATAAATTTTGAACTTCTTAGTAAATAGAATAAATTCGGTGATAAGACTTCGAATAAATAAATAATATTGTACTATAGAGAGTGTATGTTAGTCTATTACAATATTTTTGGGTGTCATTGAATCACATTTTTTTAATGAAAATAGTCAGTTCGGTGTCTCTTTTTTCCTTAATTTCTGAAACAACCAACTGAAATTTGAGACGGAGCTTTAATGCGAAATTATTATAAGATATTTCGGAGAAATTGCCGAACTTCATGCGAGGCTAAGGTTTAGCATAAAACTTGTTTAATTTCATAATAGTTAGCAACACCGTTATTCATGAGTAGTTCTTTTTATTTTAATTATATCCACGTAGTAATTTATAACAAGACCTCTGTTCCGATAGATTTGTTTCAGTTGTTAAACGGAATTCGTCTGGTGACCAGAAAGGCGGAGGAACTTTTGTGGAACTTGTGTTGATATGCTGGAACTCCATTGAGAAAGATGTTGTGAGTCTTTGGGATTATATTTCTTGTTTTTTGTCTAAATTTTATTTCGCATATTATTATTGTCTTTTACGTGTTACTGTGCAGTATAGCTCCCATATAGATAATATAATAATGATAACATCGATACGTCACAAGTTTTTTCTTAGCTTTAATAAGCAAATGACAGTGTAATATGGAAACTCGATAATCGTCTATATGAAACAATAAAACGAAGCCAGAGATATGAAAGGACATCATAAATAAAAGGCTTGGGTATAAAAGTATTCTTTATGAAGTGTCGCCGCAGTCGGCCGAGGCCACCGCCCGGCTGTCGTTGATACTTATTTGAAAGTCCTGTAATATTGGATACTGCTGGAATCGTTCATATCGATAGTTAAATTAATAAAAGCGTTATATAAATGGAAGCTTATACTACACAGTATTAAATAATACCATCGTTTTGACAACAGGATCAAATCTATCGGAACAGAGGTTTATATATTGTCTTGTTATATTTCACGTGGGTATACTTTAATAAAATAAAAGGAACTATTCCAGAATATGAATCTATAAACGGTGTTGATAACTAAAGATAAAAATAGAAATGTTAAATATGACACCAAGCAGATATTGGGACTTGTGCCCTAGGTGGAGGTTTAAAAGATTTCTTTATTATGATCATAAATACTTAAATCCACGGCTTGATCTCCATCCCTCAGATGCAAATAAACTATGACTACGAGTAAGTAAGTTAGCGATGGTTCTTATTATGATATCAATATTTACTCTAAGTATAACTCGTCAAACTGCTTCTTATTTATAATAGAGAAAGTTTATGAACCAGTGAATAAATGTAATAAATTAACAGGAGCGACTAGAGAGTAAAGATTATAATATCTATTACAGTGTCAAGGAAAATTGTTCTTCATCGTCTTATATATTTCATATTATATAGTAAATGAATAAGTATCAATTTTATTATTTCAAGTTGAAAAACATAATACACCTAATCTATTTATATTTGAATATATTGAATTATAATAATTATGTTGAGTAACCAAACATGAATTATACAATTTCTCGAAGAAATAGTTATGAGTTCAATTATTCATCACATTCTTTTGCATTTACATTATATCCAGTTAATAAATATTAAATTATCGATAATATGTAGACTCTGTACCGACATCACTGGAGAAGACCCAACCAAGCACCAGCAGAGGGTCGAAGTTGGAGGGTGTCTAATAAAATATGCAGATTTGATGACTTGTCACATTTTTTGCGACAAATCTGAAATTCAATGTTTTACCCACTTTACCAGTTTCAGTTTTTTTTTAATATTGATAATGAACTTTGTGCTAGGAACACTTTTGTTATCTTTTGATTATTGGTAGTTTCTATAGATTTATATTAAGGATCCCTCCATTGCTGTCGTACAAGTGATTTCATAGAGTTAATATAATCTTAGTCGTGAGCCAGCTGTGCAGTGATATGAATAAATTTCGTCTATATTGAAATAGACATTATTACAAAATGTTTTAACTTGAAGTCACGAAAATTTGAAAAAAAAATTTATAATTTCAAAAGTAATAGCTGTTTGTTTTGACGCAGTTCCAATCTCTTGCGGTGAAAAAAATCCTTCAATCAGACACAAGATTATCTATTAACAAAACTTATTTATTTTGTCCAATTGATTTTAGATGAATTTCCAAGGACTTATGATGGTCACAGCAAGCACCTTTCATAATTTTTTTTTATAATTTTCGTGACTTCAAGTTAAAACAATGTGTAATTATGTCATATTATTAATTTTATAAAATAAAATGATTTAATGGCAAAAAAATTACAAAAATTCTCATTTTTCATGTCTGACTACCTAACTCCTTAAGACAAGAAGTCGAACGTGCCTGGGGCTTGTGACCCACGTGCATGTGCTAAAACACTTCGACCACTGCTTGACTACTTTAGCTAATTTCTTGCTAAATTAAGTATTGAAATTAATAACGTGACTCACAATAATGATTCGTATATAATACGTTTTAGTAAAGTAGAGAGGGTACAATAAAAAGAATTATTCAGAGCAAATCTAAGCACTCAGCACTTGTATTCGTACAACGGTAGAGTTGGGACATGTGTCTAGCTCCGATAGAATACAAGTGCTTTATTTCTACTTAGTAGATAGTGAAAATTACTTGTCAAACCACTTGACAAACCGCCTCTTATTAATGAACGAGACAGAGTTTATAAGTTATCTACCCAGTTATTAAATAATTGTCTATATTCAGGTATATTATACTATATTGTTATTTAGCTTAATATCGATAAGTGATATTTAGCTCCTAATTGATGACACAGTTAATTAAGCTCGCTCAATTAACGTAGTTAGTATTTAATGGTATGGTACTCGTTTGTCACAGATGAACGATGAATTATATATAAAATATTATTAAAAATATCCAAGAACCTCTTTAGGGTATGTGACTTAGGTACAGGATAATAGAGGCTGTAGTAGTAGCACTTACATAAAAAAAACCTATATTCCGAATATCCAGATTCATTGAATACTACTAATACTATATCACAGATAGATTATTAACTTAAAATATTATTATTGTAAAAATTTCATCCGTAAAGTATTATCATCAGTAGAACTGTCATGGCGTCTAGATGGAAATAGTCATATTATATTTCTTTTAATGTGTATTACAATAAAATATTATTTCTCTTATTATAATATGCAGTGCCATTAAGTATATATATTGAAGTGTTAAAGTATAACTATTAAGATACGAAATACTTATAAATGTTTCCATTAACGAATAAAGCTAAATGGCTAAAACTTGAAACTTTTAGCTCAGTGGTTCAGGAGTTGGATTCACGATCAATAAGTTGTGGATTCAAATCCCAGTCATTGGACTACTGACGTGGCCCACTCCTAACACAAACATTTTAGCTTACTTGGAGGGGTTAAGGAATACTAGTAGTATGTGATTCAGTAATCTTTAGAAAAAAAAACAAAAATATATTTTTGCGACTATCTTTTTAAAGCGTTTACAATTTTGTTGAAGTTTTCAAATATTTTTTATCATGACAAAGACAATACATTGTCCGACTCAAAAAAATCTCGAAACAATCGAGTCTAGTATTTGCTTTGTTATATCTTGATTCCACATCAAAATGTATTTGTTCTTGAAGATAAGTTAAAAACATATTAATGAACATTTCCTTATTATTAATTTCTAACATTAGTAGTCAATAACAATTTGCAAAGTATGAAACAAACTTAATTTTGTGTCGTTGGCTGCAAAATGAAAGTAAAAATCCATTCCGCTATCCATAAATGCGTATACAAACCCATTTCCAATGAAAATTCGCGATTGCAATAAAATACGATTGTGGTAAAGCTATTATGTTTTTGATTCTTTGCTGACTTTTACCCTTTTATTTAACTTATGCAGTGGTCAAACGTATTAATGAATAACAAACCGGTTGAAAGAGCAATGCATTTTGATTTTTACGTTTTATGACTATCTGGGTGCACGATAGTGTCCGCGCCAAGACGAGCCAAGTGAAACACAAAGGCACTACTACCTTTTTTCGAAGCACTTCGTTGCTTATTTGAACCCTTGACTTGAGTTTGAATTATTCCAGATCTACAAAATTCTCGGGATATAATGTGAGTAGTGGACTCATTAATCATATAAAGTTTCAATTGCATATCTCTTTTACTTAATTTTTTATTGATGTCTAAAAAACCTCGATTTCGTCACTGACTCACTGTTGGTCATCAAAATTCTTAGGGTACTTATGAAGTCCTGTAAAGCGAAAATTTGGTATGTAACCTAGAATTAATACACAAACAACGAAAAAATTGTAAAACTTGAAAATTTAGGCCCCCTAAGCCCTTAAACTAGAGGATGAAAGTTTGTATGACATCCGCAAATTTTAATGCTAGAGTTCTGAAAATATGTATACGGGCTCCATGTCGTATATAAAAACGAAATCTTTGAGCTCGGTAGTGCCACCGTCAAGTCGAGCCAAGCGAATCGCAAGGGCACTACTACCTTTTCTCGAAGACGGTAGCGAAACAGCCAAGTCACATATATTGTGGTGGTACATATAAGGTTTGTGAAGTTAGGGCTTGTAAAGGTAGGGTTAGAAGCTTTGCTCTTTATGAAATCTGATCTCGTCTTGGCTTCTTTTTACACGAAAATATTTTTGGTGGGAACTTTTTTACATTATAATAATATTTATAAATACTGCAACACACGATATCTTTAACAAGAATGCAATATTTATACAATTGCAAATATATATGGTTACCTAATATTCTATTTAATAATAAACCTCCAAATTAAGTTTTCTTAAATAAATGTTCTATTTTTTAATATATTTTATCGTATTCGTATAATATTAATTTTATTTTTAAATAGTAAGGAGTACATGTAAGCGAATGTGAGTAACGATAATAGTGGCTAGAAAATAATATGACGAAATACGATGATGGAGAACAGGATCGCAGAAAACGTTTAAATTTTTTCTACATGCAAAATAAAATGATAATTAAAAAACGTTTGTGTGAGGCTATTATAGCATTAAAGATTTTTTTGAAGATGTCACGCTTTGGAAATGATGCGTTCGCTCCAGGCTTACTCAAGTTAAAAAATATATTTGTTATAAAAATTGGCATTTAAAAATCAAAGATAAAAAGTAACGTAAAGTATCCGAAAGAAATAGTCCTACTGAGTTTCTTGCGCCCATTCTTCTCAGGTTTAGGTTAGGTCGTTTCCGAAAGGGTGGTAGATTCCGATGTTCAATAAGAGAATGTAAAATTCCAATTTTGAATAAAAAAATTGATTTTGATTTTTTTATGTGATTGAAAGAAGAAACAATGAAAATGAGTGTATAATTAAACATAATTTTGTTGAAAAAAGAAAAGAAAACAGTTGTTGGTTGAGAAGAGCTGGCATCAAACTCAAAAGTCGCTCTTTTCAAAACGCTCTAGTGTTTACATAGATATTTGTAAATGTGCCTATAATAAGCCAAAATTAGCTGATTATCAACGTCTTTTAGATTGTGGATCTAAACTTTGTCAGTTTTCAAGTAATCCTGTACAGAATAGTATGCTTTATTAATTATACAATGTTTAATGTAAGTTTTCAAAATAATAACGTATGAAACTATATACCTCTATTTTCATCTGTACTGGTAGTCGTGAAGTACATTAAGGGGCATATCGGATCTAAGTATATGTTACGAGTATAAGGAAACATATTATGTACATTGCAAGAGGTTGGAAAAGGCCAAGTGACCACTAGACCAAAACTAATCGCTGATAGAGTGGGTAAGCGTTCGCCAACGTTTCAACTATTGATTCGATTCACGGCCTTTATAGAAATATGGAACAAATATAATCTCTACTCGTATAGTTAAATATAGACCTCTTTGAAGATCTTACTCAAGTAATCTTATAACTTTCGTTTTTCTTTTTAATTTTTAGGGTTCCTTAAAACGGAATAAGAAACCTTTATATAATGTCTTGGTTGTTAATCTGTCAATCTCAGGAACGTTTGGAGGTATCAAGTTGAAACTAATATCAAAAGTTTTATGTTAACGCAATCAAAAAGTACGCCTTTTTATGTCGTTACTCATAAAATTATAGGGTAATTCTCCCAGACCTACTATCATAAAGCAATGTGCTTCATTATAGTAAAGGTTAAAATCCGATATCTATAAAATTAAATTAAAAATATTTTATTGCAGTTGGTAAACTAAATGCAGGTCGCAACTAGGAACAATATATTTCTCATCGTCGAGGCAGCGTTCATAAGAAACGTTTTCTTATGATCGTTTTTTCCGACTTACTTTGCGAATCCTACTACCACAAAAAGTGTTTTAATTTTTCGGGTTAATATATAGCCTATACAAATAATGTGGCTTTCTATATTAGTAAAAGAAATTTTAAATTCGTCAGAGATTACCCCGTACAACCTCAAAAATTTTATCTCTTTATAATATTAGTATAGATAATACTTAGTATTTAGTATGTTACGAAAGTTTATTGTGCTAGTACATTTAGTAGCGATAAACTCTGTCCCGATAGATCAGTGGCGGGTTGACAAGTAATTTAAAGAGTAAATATTGATAACCATAGCCCTAACTATTGCTTGATATCCCTGCTAAAGGATTAGTTAAATCGTTAGCTTTATAATCTAGTTCATTTAGCAGTTAGGTAAGAGAGTGATTATGTAAACCTGCACCCGGGTCACAAGCTTCAAACTCAGTCTGCATGGTATTATTATCTATTAGTATCAGTATCAGTAACATGTACTGCGCAGTGAAGCTTATAAATAGTTAGTATTATTTTTTGATATTTTTGAAGCATCGAGCTTTGTTCAGCAAAACTTGCTCTCGGAAAGGAAAATATTTTACATTTTAAATGTTATAGTAAAAATATTCAGACTCTGAGATAGTTTTTCTTGTTACAATTTTTGCTTTCTCTTGAATAAATTCTTTATTATGTAATATTCAAATAATATTATGTTTAACTGACTATTTAAAAAAATTAAACATCAATTGATTGATTTCAAGTGCTTATTAAAAAATACTTTGGTATAAAAAAAATGTTATACTAGTGTAAATGAAACATCTAATATAATTTCTGTCTGTAACATGAAAATTACCGCGTTAGTTTAACTACGAAATAAAATCATTAGAGAAGTACTGAACAGACACTGCTAGTATAGAAATGAATTTCCCAAAAGCTACTTCGATGTAATATATTCTCCTACAATGTTCATCTTTGGAGGAAAACAAAGGTTAATATTTCATAGGAATTTTAATAGTTCTATATTTTTCTCAGACTGATGTTTTTATCCCTGAGGGACAGTGCTTATAAAAGCCAATTTAACTTCGCTAATAAAGTAGGGTAATCGTGTAATAAATTTCGCTGTGTTACGAATAAATGTAATTAAACGAAAGATTTTATTTTTGAATCTATAAATTTTATGACAAACTAGTCCACTACCGTGACTTCGTCTACGTTAAAGTATATGTTAAATTAAGAATATATGTACAAAAATAAAAATAAAGGAGAGAGAGAGACTCTCGAAAAAAAAACCGAACAGAGACTGACCATTCTCAACAGAGATAAAGATAAATATTAAAGAGAGAAAAAAGAGACAGGATGAGAGAGAATGATAGTATATAAGAGGAAGAGAGACAGAAATACTGTAGACTTCCTCAGTGAAAGAATTTTTAAAATCGGATCAGTAGTAACAAAACGGACATGTTCTATTAATTAAAAAAATGTATATGGCAACACTGAATCACCTTTGTCACTCACGAAAAGTATAGTTATCTATTAGCGAAAGAATTTTTAAAATCGGGTTAGTTACGCCAAAATGGCTAAATTCGTGAATAAAAAAATGTATATGGCAACACTGAATCACCTTTGTCACTCACGAAAAGTATAGTTATCTATTAGCGAAAGAATTTTTTAAATCGGGTTAGTTACGCCAAAATGGCTAAATTCGTGAATAAAAAAATGTATATGGCAACACTGAATCACCTTTGTCACTCACGAAAAGTATAGTTATCTATTAGCGAAAGAATTTTTAAAATCGGGTTAGTTACGACAAAATGGCCAAATTTGTGAATTAAAAAATGTATATGGCAACACTGAATCACCTTTGTCACTCACGAAAAGTGCATTTTTCTATTAGTGAAAAAAAAATTAAAACCCTTCAATTAACAAAATGGCCACCTTATGGCACTTAAATGGCCATATCTTTTTAATTAGAGTATTTATGGCAACACCACATAGCCTATGTTACCCGGAAAGGATGTAGCTTCCTATCGGTGAAAGAATTTTCAAAATCGGTTCAGTACTTTTCGAGCCTATTCGCAACAAACAAACAAACATACAAACATACAAACAATCAAATCTTTCCTCTTTATATAATAGTATAGATAAGGTTTTGTCGACTTTGAATCTTGTCATATTATGCTTTCAACCTCTTTTTTAAAACCTTTTCAAATGTTCTGTTTTATACATTTTATTACACAGCCGAGTAGTACCTGGAGCTTACGACCCCTGGTGCAGTTTTATGGAAATCTTTTATAACGTGCAATAACGCCTTTTTCGACTTTTCGAATAGAGGCTCTATTTATATTTCTTGAAAAAGTTTGCTGCTAGCGAGCCATTCTGGTATTCTTAAAACGAATGAAACCATTGCAAGGCGAGAGACAAACACAATTATTTGTTAGTGGTATTTGAAAAGTTATGGACATTAAATTCCCCCTAATAGAGAAACGATCACCATTACAATTAAAAAACAGAAACATTAAACCACATAACAGCTATTCTACCTAGGATGTACACCTACCAATAATCGTCCAGATCCATTATGGTAATGAAAGTAACTCCCGTTGCAGTACGACTGATAAATTTAATTATTTGTAGTCGTATATGAAAAGACATGGATATTTATTAGCTCATAACAAACAATAATCTATTATACCACGTAATCGGATCGCTGGATCCGGAATGTAATAAATAAAAAGAGAGCCCTTAAACGTCTATCTACAGCTAATGATGAGGAGCTCATCTATCCTCGGTTCACCGACAAAGAATCGTCCAGGTCCATTATGGTAATGAAAGTGACTCCCGTTTGTCTTAAAGTCGTAGCTCAATTTGCAAGGCGAGAGATAAACGCTGTTAAACTGTCGAAGTTCGTGACAAAGCCTGAATAATGCAGATTACACCGAGAAAAATACGGCCGCAGTCAAATCTACATATTTTATTGGTCCCTTCCCGTATACTTTATTTATATCATGGCAAACGAACTCGTTGATAACACTTTCAATTTCCAACGTTTTCGCGATTAATTACATTTATTTTTATTTTACTGTTTATACTGTTTTAGATTTGATATAAATAAAAGAATAAGGCTGTGTTTCCTCCAGAGATGAGCAAGGATTCGTAGCGAGGAAGGACCGATAGAATAGCTTCATTTGACACACTCTGAGAGAAGAAAATAAAAGCAGTGATAGCCCAGTGGTTAAGACTAGGGAGATCCGAGTTTTATCCTGGGCACACACCTCTGAAATTTCTGAGTTATGTGTGTTTTAAGAAATTAAATATCACTTGCTATAACGGTGAAAGAAAACTTCGTGAGCAAACTTGCTCACCTGTTATTTCCCAAAAGATCTCATACTAGGCCAGGGTGGTGGACTATGGCCTCCTCCTCATTTTGAGGAGGAGACACGGCTCAGTAGTGGACTAATAACGGGTTGTGATGATGATGATGAGCGAGGTTAAGTGAATGAAGCGTTTCTGTTAGTTATAAACAAACACATCCTCGCACATTTCTAGTGGAAACGTAGCCAAATTGCTATATCAACGAGTAGTCCTAAGGAAGGTTAGGTCCCTGAATATTTTGTTAAAGTACGTACGTAACGTAAGTACTACGTAGCCTATGAAGCCAAGCAGCACTTGGGACTTCTGACTCTAATGCAGGTTAACCAGACCCTCTATCAGAATCGCAAAAGTTAGTTTTTGTATATAAATTTTTATGTTATATAAATTTTTCCAGATAAATTATTTATTGAATCAAAAAATTTGAACTTTATTTAAATAACAGTATTAAAATGTAACGTTGTTCTGAACAAACATGGCTGATTAATAGGTACCCAGTAAAATCCGTTTATCCAAACAATTTATAATAGCCACGATTTTGTGAAAAAATACATGAAAGATATGTTTTATTTACACGTTTATTTTTATCGAAATTTCGCCTGCGGTTCTATACTATAAACGGTATCAATGATGAAAGTTCATTGATATTATTTTAGTTTAGTGGTCGTAACTGATATATGACAAATATAATTTATGACAAATTTCGTATTTAAAAATTGTTTAACCTCAAGAGTTGGAGATAATTAGTATGTTTTGGACTGAGTACTAGAAAACATTTTTTTTTACCCAACGGTAAGAACCTTTTATGTTAATCGAAAACTTAGGCAACCTTTAAAATTATTTCCAAGTATGTGTAGACATTTTTTTCTTAAATATATAAAAATTGGTTATGGCCAATATCATTTTTTCATCTAGAGGGCCGTAAAATCTAATTAATTAAATTTTGTATGAATTAAGTTCGAAAGGAAACTAAATTGAATTTCATAAAAGGGAGGGGAGGTGTTGTAAGGAATTTCCTTTTTCATAACTAATATTAAGTACATTTATTTACGATTTAACAATAACACGATAACTGCTTTATTATTATTAAGAGCTTGTCTAAATAGGTGAAAGCTACATGGGAGCTTCACAGCACTATAACAGACAAAAGTCTACAATAATATAAAATACTACAATAATACGCGAGTAGGATTAAAGTGCCCTTTTGCTAAGTATAAAAGCAATTATACAAACTATTTAAACATTCAGCAAAATATCTTCAAATATTTTCACTTTGAAGTCACATGAGTTCCGAGAATAAGTAAATCTTCTTGCATAAATCTTTTATATAATACAAAATACCCCCCTCATCTCTCCACTATAGGTCTGGTTAATATTTAATGCTTCCCTTTAAATAATTTTAACAAACGTTTCGCCAAGTAAAAATTTAAAAAAAACCAACTATAGAAGCAGAGGGTATTGTATGAGTTTGCAAGAAACTTTCAACTTGCAAAGATATTTATTTATTTAATAATTTGCAAACGTTAATCTTATATAACTCGGAGATTTAAGAAAGAGAAGGGAGGAGGAGAGAGGGAATACTAAAGAACTCTTACAATTACGATAGAAACCAAAAAAAACGCCTTCTAATTGTGACCAAGCTGTAGGCTTAAGGAATTCTTTTAAGTAATTACAACACTAAGGTTAGGTCAACCCCAGCCTAACTTACGCGTCGACACCGTAAAATTGTAAATATTTCTAGTGTTTCCGCACAGTGTTACGCCAGAGCGAAGACGTTACAGGTAAGTTAATCAATATTATTGTCCATTCTAATTTTTAATGTTTTTATTATGACCCCTATAATAGTTTTGTAACTCTATGGTAAATTTATCCTCATTCACAATTTGGCGGTTTCACTTCGATAGATTATAATCTACCGAAAATTAATGCGTTAAATTGTAAGCAGTATGTTACCGTTTACAATCTTTCAAGAGTTTACAATATCGCGGGATAGATTATAATCTTACGGTATTTACAATTTTATGGTGTTATTATCATATACAAACCAGATATACAATTTATACCAAAACTTAATAGGGCTAGTAGCGGTTAAGTCGTAGCTATGGCCTTTGTGTAGATAATGCCTCTGAGCTAAATATGTGACGGCCTGTAATGTGCCTGTTTGGTTTAGTGTAAGGCATTCACGAGTTTAGACAAGAATTTAGGCTTAGACACTACAGCTTTCAAAGGCCTTTACGAATTGTTGACATTACTCCTATATCCAGTGGTGCATTTTAACTGTAAATACATACAAAAATTTTATGCTAAGAGGTTATTTTGAGTCAAATCCGTATATTAAGTCGTAATCATATTTTTATGGAGTGGGTGAGTACATGATTTTCAATTTGTTTTGTCTGTGTGTTTACTTGGTCACGCCATTGTCATTAAATCTACTAAACAGTTTTATTTCTAATATTTGTATCGAAATTCAAGGAAAACATTATCCGTTGTTATAGACGAGAGACTAGTAAATTAATTAACAAATATCAATAAACATAAAATATAATTATTATCTAATAAACTAATAAAATTTAAAATCTTTATTTATCAGCTTATATTCTGATAAAAGGCCAAATAAAGTCGTTCTAATTTTTTTATTAATTGTATAAAATCGTTATACAATTAATAAAAAAAAGTTGAAATAGATTTTCATATAAATAATGTCCTCTAAATGAAATTCACTGTCTGTTTCATATAAGCTTGATTCATTTAAATAAAATCCCAAATAAAATAGTTCTAATTCTATGCTAACAGAAAATGTTTTGCAAACTTATATATTACCTTAGTTTAGTCACTTGATGACCTTAGCAGTCATGTATGTAATTAATTTTAAGTTTAACTAAATTAATTTAAGTACTGCCATTCAATTCATTACCAGTTCAGATTTAGCTTTATAAACTTAATATTTGTTATTGCCACTGTATTTGCAACATTATTTTTATTGGGTATAAATTTAAAAGCATACGTCTGGGTGGCTGACCACTCCAGGTTGCAGCCACGTCGTTGGAATCGTGTCGCACATCTGTTTTATTATTTCAGTGTCCTATTTCAGCGAAATCGGTTAAGTGATTTGACCCTGATTGTGTAACAGATACACAGACGGCATCTATTCGTCAATAGATGGCGTAAGTAGTAAATTAAATCCCACTTTCGTTTGCTTAGTTTGTATTCTTAAGTATTTCCTACGTTTCTTATGTGTTAGTTTCGAAATTATTATAATACTAGTTAATAAATATCACGCTAAACTTTTAGTTTTAATTGTAAACTTGTATCTTGTTATAGATTGTAGTGTTTAAGTACTAGAAGGATAGGTTGAATAAAAATTAAACATATAATGTTTCAGCAATTTGTTTGAATAATAATCATAAAAATTTCGTTTCATTTAATTATCAGGATTATCGTTTTTGTAATATTCAAGTACGCAAAATTCCGTTCTGGCTCAATAAAACGTATAGTGACTTAATTTCCCGGAACCGAACCCTCATATGTTATTTCTACTCCCTTGTTTCATTTTTGTACTGAATAATTACAAAACTATGTATTGTATGTTTCAGTTTAACATTTTCCAGTTTTTAACTTTTACTATCAAAATTCAAGGTAATGGTTAATTTTACAAGATTTATTAATCGTAATTGTTATTCTAGCTTCTTTATATTATAATAATGCATATTAACCATTGAAACTGACCTGACTTTTGCTGATATGTAGCATAGGATATCTTACAATTTATTGGTCAGACAAGACAATTTAATGGTTAGAGCTTTGTATGTATCTAATATTACAAATTAAACGACTTAATGCTCTGACCTTTTTATAGACTAACTTCACTAAAAACTGCAAAGCAACCAATTTAACAGTAAATTCTTTTTGTGAATTTATATCGAATTAATATGAAGACTTCCTTAGCATATTTACCTTAGTCTTGAGATAAGATAACGCAGGGTTTAAATTCCTTAAAGCAAAGTAGTTGTGTAGAGGCAGCAGGTGACATGGCTGTTTGGTGGTAACTAGCGCCTTTGTGAAGATAATGTCTCTTGACTCGCTAAATACGTCAGCCTTTGCTGTGTGCTTCATCTAGATTAGTTTATGGCTTCATTTGTTTTGTACTACAATAGGATAACAAATAAATTAAGTACATTTTTTGTATTAAATTTTAAAAATTTTCGCATCAACTTTTTAGGTATACAATGTTTATTTTATTAAGAGCATCTTGGCCATTTTTTACAGATATTAGTGACGTCGTTTTTATATTAAATAAATAGGACTAAAGCCTTAATTTTAAGTTAGACTCATAACTGTGAAAACTGTATTCAATTATATTCTTTACATTTTGAGTGATACGCGTATGTGTGTATTTCACACAGACAATTTTAAAAAATACAACAAATAATGAATAACCGATTAACACTTTCATGCAATTGATTTGGTTACTTAGGAAAAAACAAATGAAACTCGAAAATAAAAATATATTTTTTTCTCTTTACTTTTTAATTCATAAATTGTTAGCTACCGGCACGTAAGTATAGGTTTGATCTTGTGACCTTGAATGCGCAGAAGTCACTATTAGGATCTTTTAAGCGGGGAGCGCAGGGCGAGAGCTGCGCATTACACGCGATTCGTTTTATGCGACGTTTCAGTTCCCGCGCAAATCCTTTTTGTCAAAACGTCACGGATGGAACTGCCAATACAAGCACGCTGCACTATTTTTGCTCAGACCTAAAGTTAGCTGTTGGCTACTATACATGTAGTTTTCAGTAAACAGAACTTAATTAACCTTTTTACCGTTGCTCTAATTTTACGACGAGTTTTCAATTTTAATAAATTTATTTAATTTGTAAAGACTTGTTTTATTAATTAAATTAGAAATAAATACACTTGGTAAATTTCTAGTTCTAATTAATATGTTTATTATATAAGTAATTGAAATCACCAAGATCTAATTAACTATTTGATTGGATTCGAGTTCTATATGATTTGTGTACTTTTTAGTCTACCTTATATTCGTCTTTTTAAATGTATTCCCATATATATTAGATTTAAATTAAGTATTTTTGACTTGGAATACAAACGCTAAATTGCTAGCAACACAGTTGATAATTTTAATAGACAAGTAGTTTTTAGTAGTTTATTTTAAAAATATTCACCGACTTGATCCCTTATAAACTCAGTGCTGACAGTCCAGTAGCTGTAATTTCATACAGTGAACAGTCACTATCGTAGTGGATTGTAAATATAGCGAATCTTAATGGAGGGTCATTATTATGTATCATTGTAGCCGGTGATGTTGCATTTTAAAAGAGATCTATTATGTGGCTTCCTCCTTAAAGTACATAATGTTATAGTCTTATAAATTGCGGTATAATAAAACTTATAATATAGTTAATACAATTATATGTTAACCAGCCGAGCTGACCGACTTCGTCTCGTCTTCCTCGCATAAGAGGGAGAGAGAGAAAGAGAGTTTGAGAGGTTGGCGTATGCAACTATAATACAAATCTAAAGGAGCTGAAACTTTGTTTAATTGAATCTTCAAAAAGTAATGAAGTTTCTTCGTTTTTGAAACATTTCTCATTGATACTTTCCTCCTATGGGTGGCAGCCTGATGTTATAATTTTACTCGATAAATGCGCTATTCAGATTCATAATATTAGTACAGATAAAATAAATAAAAGTAATATTAAAGAGGCATCTTCTTTTAGTCGGAGAGCTAATGACAAATTTAGATAAGGTGTTTTGTTTTATTTAAAATATTTATTCACGTCAGGTAAAATAATCAACTTGTCCAAAATATATTTTTTCATTAGCTAAATAACCGCAAGACATGAATTCATAGTATTAGTAAAAAATGAAATTTAAAATTGGCGACAAATGATAACAAATAGTACGTCCTTGAAATGAAAATGGTCAAGGATTAAACCTAAAGTTGTAATTCTATTGACTTTTAACTTGACTTTGACGAAGGTTGACTCGACCTAATTTAGTTGAAGGGCTACCTGTTTAATCGCGGGACTAACTTGTCGCGTTAATGTTAATCCAATTCGTAAGCCAAAATGAAAATAAATGGCGCATTAAACGTTACTCTTGAACCTACTATATACTGAATGTAATGTGGTTTGGGTTTAACTTTTAGCTCGGTTAATCTTTTCATTTTGACTCACGGTCAAAGATATTTAATCGAAATGTTATGTTTATTTATCTATACGTCCATGATAATATTACTAAAGAGAAAGTGTATGTTGGTTTTTTAATGTGTCTCTCTTTAACTTCAACTCTTTAAGTGATTTATATAGACATAGCTTGTGTATAACTGTAACATAGGTTTTAAAATAAGGTGAGAAGAATTAGAGTGTTTTTAAAAAATAAGTGATAATCTGTAATTAAAATGTACTTAAATATAAACAAGACATAGCTATTGTCGCAATCTATCGCTCTCCAATTGTAACTATATCGAGCTAACTCTATAAAATATATACATAGAATACATAAAATATAAAAAATAACGCAAGAGGAAGACAGCAAGTCAATAACGGTTAATAAATCATTTATAAAATATTTAATTAGGCATGTGATCATCTAGTTAGGACCCTTAATACGTTGTGTAAATAATAACCATCAAAGTTCTTTTAGAGTATCAGAGGCATGAGTTCAATAGGTCATCGAAGAAGATAAATTAAACTAAATAAAGATCGATTTGCATTTTATTAAATTACTGTAATAACGATGTTGTGATGACGCATAGATGTATAATAATTTTATAAATAATGACATCAGAAGGATGTTAGTGATAAAGAAGATAGCTGAAGGAATCTCTCCCTTCCTCTTATAATATTAAAATATAAAAGAGTAAAGGAGTCGGCAGCCCCACACCCGCCACCGACAATGGGTTCCAACCAAATCGTGAACCCTCCAGGATAGAAGGTGGGAGCTATTTATAGTGCGCCTACACTTTTGATGCTACATTAGCAAGGACCGAAGTCCGCGTAATACAGTCAAGACTGCAGTGTTGAAAGCCGAAGCCTTAGTAAATCAGCCGAAGCTGCAATAATAAAAAGGCGTGAGCCTTGTGATGGAAATGAATCCATTAAAAACAGCAAAGCTGCAAGGTGTCCGAAGACAAAGGGACAAGCCCTGGTTATAAATAAAGTGATAAATAAATCACTGGTTCAAACATCAGTTCGTAAGAACTCACAGCACTTAGGCGGCTGATTGCAAGGAATGCACATATTCATATTCACATAAATGTGTTATCGTTGCCACCGGAGTGGATATCGTTGCAGCCGTAGCTGATAATCGTTGCAGCCGGAGCTGATAAAATGTTGCCACCGAAGTGGATATTGTTGCAGCCGGAGCTGATAAGTAAAAACCACCGTAGTGGATAAGTCGTTGCAGCCGTAGCTGATAATCGTTGCAGCCGGAGCTGATAATCGTTGCAGCCGGAGCTGATATAAATATGTGTTATGGTCCACCTTAGTGGAATGTGAAATATGATATATGTACAACTCGCTTACAAAAAGCAACACTCCCATCGAGCATATGAGTCAAACAAAGAGACGTAATACGCCAGATCATTATTTTACGTGGCAAGCCACGGAAGTAAGGAGACAAAGTAGGCCACACTGTCCTATATGCTAGTGAACATCCTATAAGGATAATTCACCAGACGCCCTAGCACTATGACATGCTACAATGTCTATTTAAAAGCACTAAGCTAAGGGGCAGTCCTGACAAGGACTATTGATGCCACTCACAATGTCCATAAACAAAGTCCACGGACAATGCTCGTGGTTGTACCCAGCATCGCTAGAACGTACCACTTCGGCTTACAGCCTCCGCACCGCTCAGCAGCTGGATACGATGGTGTGATAGACACAACGATATCAACTGAGACGCCAGGACGTTGAAGTATCAAATCACAGTGAGAGTCACAAACAACATCGTCTGAGCCACGAGAGACCTCGGAGTATCAAATCACAGAGTGATAGACACAGCGATATCAACTAGGACATCAGGACGTTGAAGTATCAAATCATAGAGTGATAGACACAAACAACATCGTCTGAGTCACCAGAGACCTCGGAGTATCAAATCACGAAATATTCAAGACAACTTGTCATGGGGGTAGTCTGCTAGTAGCTGATGTAGCCACAAAGCCTACAAACCAGTCCACAACGCATCATCAAGAATAAAGCATATCCGGCACCGTACACAAAGCAAGCGATCGGTCTGACTATCGGCAGTTCTATACATTCCGATACTTCCCCATACTAGCTAATACACGAACCGTCTTCATAATACACGAACCGTTTGCATTATTTTTAATATATCTATTATTGAAAATTATGATCAATTATTATTTCTAATGTATTAAATGACGTTTTAAATATAAAATAAATTACTTTTTATGTTTATTTGTACATATTATGTTATAATATTTATTAATTACTATTTTATTACCTCTTTATATTATTTATTATTATTGTTATCTTAAATGTTGAATTTACTTTATTTATGTAAAGTTTATAACCTTCACACATTCTATCATAATATTGATAATTTCGTTAGTAGCCTAGACGATACACTGTTCTCTCAGAAGAATTACCAAACACTGGCTCTATTAGGTGATATCAACATTAATGTCCCGACAGTAAGGATCCTTGGACGAGGACTTATGGAAAATTATATAAATGTAATATCTTGCCATGGTCTTTTCGCAACACATAATATAAGTACCCGCGATAATAAATGTCTTGATCATGTCTTAAGTCAAACAAAAAGAAGTTGTACAACACTAATTTTAGATACTTATATCACAGACCATCAACCTACCTTCTTAAGTCTTGATTTATGCTGCTATAAAACAAATAAATTTCGAAGAGTTACCGATACTAATTCTATTGTAATGCAACTAAGTAAAACTGATTTCATTACGGTACTTAAAAGCACAAATGCTAACGTTGCTGCAGAAACGCTAGTTAAAACCATTTCGGGAGTAATTGAAGAACATTCGAAGGTCATAAAAGTCCCACCTAGAAAACGCAATATCAAACCCTGGATTACTACGGGTTTTATGAGGTGCATTCGTATTAGGGATAGATTAAACAAGCGCACGAAGCTATATCCAGATAGTGTAATTGGCAAAATATCGTATATCAGGTATCGCAATTTTTGTTGTAATCTATTAAAGACAATTAAAAGTAACTATGAAAACCAACAGTTTCTGCTTGCGAAAGGTAATTCTAAAGCGACATGGGACGTCCTGAAACGAGTGACACATTTAAACACGGAGATAAGCCCCCCTCATGAACTCTTGACGATCTCGTCCGATCTCCAAACATGGATTAATATGATTAACAAGTTTTTTGTAGATATTGGAACCAATTTAGTTTCTCCCAGGGTGTCTTTCCGCAAGTGTTCAAGAAAGCTATCATACATCCTATTTATAAAAAAGGCGATAGAGAGAAGATTACAAATTACAGACATATATATCAATATTGACTATACTATCTAAAATACTTGAGAAAATAATAAATAAGCGCCTGTTGAGTAATCTAAACAAAAACCACATTATTTATAAGAACCAGTTTTGATTTAGAAAGGGAATTTGTACCGAAAATGCGATTCATACTTTAGTTGATAATATAGTTACTAACATTGAAGCTAAAAATAAAGTTATGGCAATATTTATTGATTTATCAAGGCTTTCGATACGGTATCTATCTCAATTCTTATAAAAAGTTTAGAAGATATTGGAATTAGGGGATCAGCACTTAATGTTTTTAGGGATTATCTAACAAATCGTTCGCAAAATGTCAAAAAAAAATAATAGCATATGGCGTACCTCAAGGAAGCGTGCTTGGCCCCATTCTGTTCCTTCTCTATATCAACAATCTTTGCTAGCTAATGATCAGAAATACTAAAATTATGCATATAATACGGTTCTGATCTTTCTGATCTGTACCCACACAGGCACAGAAACACACACACACACACACTTACACGCACAAAATGTTTTTATGTTATTCCTTTATTTTTTATTGATATGGTGTGAATCATCTGAAGGGTTGTGAGGAAGGTTAGACGTGCGTAACACAGGATTTTTTTTTATCCTAACACGCTTGTCTCAGCACTCCTTTCCCAATAGCCTTGGCTTAATTTAAATTGTATCATGTATTTAGATGATTAAGGAGGAATTTTATGTGAAACTTTTATGGTAATAAAGAATTTTTATTATTATTATTATTATTATTATCGATTGTAGACGGACGAGATTGGGAACAACCACGTTTAAATGCTGAAAATGCGATCGGAGCTGTTAAATTATGGCTGACACGTAATCTACTTTCACTAAATATTGACAAAACCAAGTTCATAACCTTCTCTGCTTCTGAAGCAGATCAACCACTAAATCCTTTTTCAGTCAAACGCTGTCTACGCTTATTTGAGTCCTCGTGACACTTGTAATTATCCCGATATTGCCCGTGATACTGAAATAAAGTGGGGGACGTGATAGACAGGTTACTATCTTGGAAAAACCATATTTCCCATTTAGGTAAAAGAGTTCGAATACTTCGTATTTAAAAAAATAAACTCCATAGCCGACCAGGATGTACTAAAACTAACTTACTATGCCGTAGTCCAATCGATACTTAGCTATGGAATTAGTTCTTGGGGAGGAGCGCGTCTATTACTGACTGACTGTTCTGAAGGTAATAAACAAAAAACCTTTTAGATACCTCACAACACTCTTGTATAAAGAGTCTTCAATACTCATCGTCCGGCAGCTCTATATCTTAAATTTAATTCTTCAGTGTCATGGGGCTCCGCTGGTATTCATCGGCAACAAGCTGATAAATGTTCCACTCGAATTGTCTTTCGCGCCAAGCCATATAGAACAAACCTCGCTGGACGTCAAAGCAACATAGCTGGCCCACGCTTATATAATGATGTCAATAAAGTTCTTAACATTACTAATCTTAGCCGCTATGAATGTAAAAAGAGACTTACTAAATGGTTAATGCGGTTAAGTTACAGAGAAACTGAAAATCTACTGAAAGTCACACAGTAATCTGCATGCAATATTTAAATTACACATACTTAAATACACGCACACACACACAAATATATATATATATATATGTTCAAGTATACATACACGCACACACCAAGCACGCACAATATAATAAAGATATAAAAATAAAAATTATTTATATATAGGTTTTAATTGATCATCAGTATGTACTAATCATGAATTATATTTCAATTAATTTTCAACTGTTAAGACTATTTACAGAATCTTTAATCTTAATTTAGTTAAAATACCACATAAATACGGCCTATGGAAAGCATGACCCTCGTAACACGAGTTTTCTCAGTACGAGGGTCAAAGCCTATATATTATTAGAACTAAGAAATGTGTTTAAATTGTATCGAAATTTTGCAATCTTGTAGTCCTCCAAAGAATTACTAGAAAACTCCTCAAAATTAATTGAGATACAGCTTTTATAGAAGCGGATTTTTTAAATAACTCAATCAATTCTAACTTAAAGACTAACTTCTTAATATCATAAAAAGAATTTGGAGCAAAATTAGTTTTTTAAATGTAAATATAATTTTACAACTAATATTTTATCCACTTTGTATCCAAATCATGAAAATACAACAATTACCGGAAGAGTGAAATATAAAAAGCCTTTTGCCCTTTTGATATTTTCTTTATTCATTTTAATACGATTCAATATAAAATATTCGAGAAAATATTTGAAAGGGAATTTTTTGTAAGGTTTTTAGCAGTATCGTTCTTTAACACGCCCTTTCCGTTCACATTTCTTTATCTTCAAAATCTTCTCTCAAAGGAGCTAAAATGCTCAAGGGCATTTATTTATCTGATTACTTCTTTCCAGCGGAGTCAGTTGGGGCTTATCATTAAGATTGCACAATACATGCAAGATTTTCCTTATACTGATCAGCTTTGTGAATAAACCAAAAAAACAAAACTATTGGAAATGAAGATGGCATATAGAGATTATAGTTTTTCATACGATGTATTTTGATTTATACAAGCCTTTATTTAACTTAATAAAATCTATAATCACTCCCTGATGACGAATGTTAAGGTAGTCAAATTATTTGTTCAGTTAGCTTACATGTATTTTTTTATCATAAATGAGAATGAGGGCTGATATTTAATAATAAATTAAATATCTGCATTGTTTATTAACAAATTAAATATTTTTAAATTGAATTTAATTATTAGCAGCCAATTTCTCAGTGATCAATATTTATAGAAAGAAATATGTAAGAAGTATTTGAATGAAACTAATAATGCCAATAAGCAACTATACAATATGCCAACGCCAGCCAGTCCTAAATCATAATATAAAATATGAGTTTTAAACAACACGGCATATAATTAAAATTCAAAGTTAAAAGTATATTTTGAGTCGGCTTACACTCCAAAGATACTTTGAAAATGATACACACATATTATGAAGCCAAAGAAAATTACTTAAAATAACAAAGTATCTAGCCTCTCCGTTTCCGACAAACGTGGTCGCTACGAGCGCTACGACATGCGCTACGAATGCTACGATGCGTTACATTCTTGCTACGGCGATGCAATGTGTATTTGTTTTATGTATAGCTTGAATATTTGTTCTCCGTTTACTTGAACTGAGTCTGATGAAACACCTAAATAACTATTAAAATTATACCAGAATTGCTTTAGAGACATACTTCATCATCGTCACCCTTTAAAGGACCACTGCTGAGCCGGGTCTCCTCCTCAGAATTAGGAGGGATTAGGCTATAGTCCATCACACTGACCAAATGCGGGTTTGCTGACTTCACACACATTGAGAACTTAGAGAACTCACAGAAGTGAAGGTAGCCTCACGATATTTTCCTACACCGTTAAAGCAAGTGATATTTAATTTATTAAAACACACATAACTCAGAAAAGTCAGAGGTATGTAACCAGGATCAAACTCGGACCTCCTGAGTAGACATCAACGTCTAAACCACTGGGCTATCACTGAACTGAGACAAACTTAAATTGTTAAAATTGCTCTTAATAAATAAATAAATAAATATGTATTTTTAATATAGTATTGTGTTACCAATTTTGTTATTTAGCTCGGAATAAAGTTATCAAAAATTTTTTTACGAAAATATGTGAAAACAAGCTTACCTGGAGTTTACCTGGAAAATTGTTTTCTTATAATACATTTTAAATTATCGATATTTTAATTTATTAATCATTTTAATCAAGAGATAATTATTCGAATTATTTCGTTTAGGTATCTTTTAAATACTACATCTATCTCAATGAGAAATACCATATACTTATGAAGATAGAGCGTAATGTGAATGAACGTTACTGTTTAAATTCTTGCAAAACAATCTCCGTTCTGATGAATGTGGAGCCAGTCTTTATTGTAACTAACTAATGAATTATTTCTATATCTACTGTTTATTATAATGCTCTAATCAATGCAATGCAACAATACATTAAACATTATAATGATTTTACGTCATCATTAATTTAACATTTTATATTCTTTCTACGTCCGCTAGTATATTAAAAATATATAAAATTTTGAAGCCGTTCTTTATTGTAATGGCTTTCTGTTCAATGTTCGCCAAAGCTCGGTCTTGGGTTTAGGTGCTATTAGCCCAGCTATAAATAAGGTCTAACATGTTTAAACGGATTACGTATAGCTTGTCCTGTCCTGATAAAGGCTCACAACGATTAAGGGTGACTTTGATTATATTTAAATTCTTTTCATTGTTTTTGTACTTCTTTATAAAATTTTCATAAATATATTTTTAGGTACCTGTTTTATTATATTCATCTTAACAATAAGTTTAATGCTAGAAAGTTTTTAATTGCAATTTTGAAATTGATTAAAAAGTTAGTCAATTTAAGTTCATTCAAAGTGTAAATGTACACCCTCAAGAGTTTAGAAGCCTACACCAGTGGCGTGACAGTCGACACCGCGATTGCCAGATTTCGTTCGTATTCATAGGGTTAACGTTTGACGTCGCGTCAGATGCAACAGGAGCATTCGAGATGGGCGCATGCGTGGTGAGGGGCGCGGGTGGGGGGCGAGGGGCGCGGGCGGCGTACAGCTTCCATGCTCGTTGGTAATGAATCGCCGGTACCCGCGGGTCGCGCTGTGTCTAACGTCGGCCGGTGCTAAAAGTTGTGCGTACCGTCGCCGCTCCCTCGCGCCATCTCCCCGCGGCTCTCGAAGGCGCTCTTCTGTTAAGGTAACATATTCTTAATTCGTTAAACTTATAAGTTTCTGTGTTTGTAAACATTTGTTTTTTTTGTTTAACTTCTGACCTACTTTAAGAGCTATTTTACTTTGATCTCGCAGTTTAAATCTCACTCTTAATTACTGCTTTACGAAGATGAATGTTTATGTGTATATTAGTGAAAAATGTTTAAAGTTTTACACGTTTTACTTTCAACCAAAAGTTTACGCAAATTATAAACAAAAAAAGGATGATCATTTATAAGATCTTTATTATTGTGATAGGAAGTTAAAAGGCCCGTTCCAAAGGCCGTTATTGTTACAAATTCGTGTGGTGCCGTTATTGTTCGTGATTACAATGGATCTGTCAATGTTTCAGTTGAGATAAATGAAGTGTCGATGAGCAACAAAAACTGCCACTCAGCCGTACCTCGGCCGTTTTATATTGAATAAGCAACGGTACTTTTGAGAACTTTTTTATTAAACTAAGTTTTGGGGGTTTCGTTATAATTTCTTATAATTCGTTTTTAGCTGTTTTTAAAATATTTTTATAATGATGGATGGCAACATGTAACTCATAATAATACTATGGGTTCGCTTTCGTTTTTCTTCGGCTTTATTTAAATGTTACCTTGAAGAATATTAATTTCCATTATCCGTAAGATAAACTATCAGTTATCTTTAAACGTCCATTAGTGAAGAAAAAAAATTAAATGTGACATACATTATAATTGTTCATTAAAAGAAACTAACATAATGTTTTTGTAATAATTAGAAATGGTATCATGTTTGATATTATATCAATAAGGTCTATTTTGAGCGGTAGGTGGAAAAGGATAGGATATCCGCATCGGATAAACACAAAATTTAATGATCTTTGATTTTGTGATACCAAATACTCCTGTTTATTATATCTAACGATTAATTTCCCTCGGTACTGTAATATTAGGTAACATATGCAATGTATTACAGCTGGAAAAAATATATCCTTTCGTAATTACGTGGGGAGTACCGCCATGGTAAGCCCTTTTTGTTTATTTCTGAAGTTGTCTAAGAATATGAAGCGCTGTGGGTTTGATTTATTGGTACATTTTTTATTATTCAAACTGTAAATATGAATGTTTGTTACGATTTTAACGAAACTTTAAAGTCACATTATTGAGATATAACAATAACAATTCTGTAAATTAAATCATACTTAGAAACTCATGGAAGATTAATGCATTCCTAATATTTTATATTTTTTATCTATTATATATTTTTTTATTAATAAACTAGGGACCGGTCCCGGCTTCGCACGGGTGGATAATTTTTTTTTAACATTTTGGCTCCCGCATTCTGTCGCTCCCTCTATCACCGCGTTACTCGCTGCGCTGCGAGGCACCCACACCGCGTCCGCGACCCGTCAGGGATTATTTTTTATTTATCTTGATATTTTTATTTCGTAATATCTTTTGACTGGAATGTCCGATTTTAATAATTCAAAAAGTATTTTACAGGTATTGAAACAGTCTTGAATACGAAATAATTTATTTGGATAAGGATTAATACAAAGTTATAGAAAACATGGTCTGATTTTGATTGGCATTTTTATCAACTTTTGAAATGTAAAAAAGTAGTTATAGTGACGTAACTATAATAGTTGGACATATGGTCTCGCAGAGTTTTTTGTAGATATTGATACGTTCTATAATATTGTAGAACATTTCTTTGTTCTATCATCAATACTTTTTGCAGCGCATGCGATGAATGATATTTTATGGCTAATTTTTTTGCACCTTGGGTTGGTTTTAGTGAGATTTCCTGAGGATCTCTAATTTTTCCTTTTAATAAATATAGCCTATGTTACTCAGGAATAATGTAGCTTTCTAACGGTGAAAGAATTTTTGAAATCGGTCCAGTAATTTTTATGTTTATTCGTTACATACAAAAATACAAATCTTACTTCTTTATAATATTAGTATAGATAACTTAAAAATGAATTTAAAATATTTTATTTAGTTATGAAAAGGAACAATACTAATATAATGAAAGAACATCGGATTGAGAGAAGAGTCGGATATAATACAATAGAAAACAGAATAAACCCAAAAAAAAATATTAAAAAGCTTGTTTGTAAAATTTAACAAAAATCGAGTAATTTAATATTTTTAAATTTTTAAGAGTTTATCTAAATATACAAATCAATAAAATACATTATCTTTCTATTTATTATTAAAAGAAATGAAAAAATTGTTTTTTATTTTGTCTCTTTTTGTTTATAAAACCGTTTCAAAATTAGTATTCGCGGGTAGTTCCTTTTGTATTATGTCAAATATACCGACGTACCTTAATGTGATAGAATCAGTCTCTGGAGTTTTCGCGCAGAGTACTCACATGGAAGTTAGATTTATACTGTCGTGGTTAAGGTCACCCTTTTTGAGCTACATATAAGTTTACCTTATTGTCTAAACCCGCTCCTGGGTCTCAAGCCCCATACATTGCTCGACATCGTATAAATTGCATGTGTATACGTATTGCTGTACAGTAATGGGTAGCATTAATAAATATAAATAATAAAGATAAATGGTGAATATATTTTTTTTTGTAATTTACTATTTATTATTGCACAACAGTGCATATTGGGAGTTATTATTATTATGCGTGTACTTTAGACAGGAATTCGAGCGGCGTCTGAGACTTGTGACCCAGTTGTAGGGTTATACATTAGTTATACATTTTATGTTAACAGCGCTTGCCCCCACAGCTCGACCACGACATTTAACTTAAGACATCAAACTAAGCTGCAATAACTTATGTGTATAGTATATTTGTCTACACTATTACATAAAGAGGAAAGATTTGATTATTTGCATGTCTGTTTGTTGCGAATAGGCTCGAAAACTACTGAACCGATTTCCGGGTAATAAAGGCTATGTGGTGTTGCCATAAATATTATAATTTAAAAGATATAGCCAATTAAATGCCATATTGTGGCCATTTTGTCAAGTGGGTGTTTTCTCTGGAACTACTGATCCGATTTTACAAATTCTTTTACTGATAGATAACTACACTATTTCTGAAAGACATTATTTATAATTTAGCATAAGCTTTTTGTTAATATTTTTAAATTATATATCGAAAGATTTAAATAACAAATGACAGTAAATGGCTAATAACCATCATATACTTCTTATCACAAAATAAAATTTTGGTATATTATGCGTTTTATTTTCTAATTTTCTGTTATTATTAAATACATACAAGAAATAATAGCATATCCTAAAGCTAATAAATAAGGTTTTTAATGATATAATTATAACCTCCACTACTCGACTTTGATACTTCTAAATAAACCAAGTAATACACTTAACGACACACGAGATTCTCATCTGAGAGACCTATTACTGCACTCCCTTACAATACCACTACGATAGACAATATTAACTCAATCAAATTATAGTATGCAAACAGCCTCTGATCTATCGGGACATAGATAATGAGAATTACAAGTAGTATAATAAATATACTAAATTTATTGAAATAAATTATTTATCTAACTACTTTGTTATTTGTAACAGATGACAGAAATTTTGCAAAACCTTTTCTTTACTCGATTTTATGCAGCAGTATACTACTAGGTCACCGATTTATCAACCAGTCTATAAATTTAATCACAGTACATTTAAATATTAAGAAATATTACTATACAGATGAGTATGACAAAAAACCGCATAAAAACTTATTTAAGTAAGATTTTAATAAAAATCGTCGTTTTTCTTTGCTATTGAAGTTTACTAGAGTCGCAGCTGCTCAGTTAAACGGTTTAGACTTTAGAGTAAATGACAAAAAATGTTAAACAATGAAAATCTATGCAGCGCTATCTTGCTCCAAATAAATGAAACAATGTCATCAAAAAGAAAACAACAGGTTAAATATTTTAATTTCTAGAACTTTTCATAATGGCGAAGTTAAAGTAGTTAGCTTAGAGCGACGGATTCATGAGGTCGTGGGTTCAAATCTCGGTCATTGCACAACTAAAGAAACTGTCAAGAATAGTAGTTTACTACCCAAATTCTAAAAAAGGAAAAAAATCATCAATTATAGGAAAAAAATAAACTTTTTCGACCACTTTGTTGCTCATCTGAACTTGCAAGACTTTTACCAATAATTATTAGGATCTGCAGTCCCTTAGAGATTTGAATTGTTTTGCGGTTGGTATACTAATTGTGACCTACATCGATATATGCAGTCAACAATTTTTCGAGGACTAAGTTAAGATTTTCAATTCAAATTGTATGAAACCCTCGAAGCGCGAATTTGACTTACACTTGGCTGAATAGTTTTTAATATTTTATATGTGACAAACTGAACCAAAATATTATGAGTAGTAAGAAAAATTATTCGGCCAAGTGCGAGTGTGGAACTCGCGTACAATTTCAATAAAGGGACCAACACTATTAAATATCATGCGTATTTCAATTGACATAATTATATATACTCACAAAAAAATATAAGAATATGTGATAAAACATGTTTAACAAACAAAAATTAACCGACTTCAAACTCAAAAATGCTATAAAAGTAAAAAGTTATTACAATGAAAATTTTTTTAAGTCGGTAAACATATATTAATAAAATAAGTATCTGCAAAACCTTCTTAGAAAACCTTTTTTTAGATAAAAAAAAGAAATCAAAAGCTTACCTTGCTATAACCCGCGGAAATCCTTTTAAATTATGAATTTCCGCAAAGTAACGCCAATTAAATACTTTTAGATAAATTCAATTTAATACTTTTAGATAAATAAATGTTCTTTCATTACGGAACAAAATTTTTTTAGCAGTGCAGTTCAGTCATACTATAACAATTTTTTTATTGGAATTTTTTAAAACTATCTGTTTATGTTAACTGTGACTCTATACTAGGCTTGAAACATGAGATGACTTTGTGATATTTATGTATGAAAAACCCTAATTGTTTTTTTTTTCATTATAACCTCAATAGGTTCAATGGATTATTTGCATTTGAGTTAGAAAAATAGTCTAATTTTTGCTCAAGAAACTTAAAGTTCTTATTAAAGACTAACCGACCCACACGATTTCGTTCGCGGTTTGCTCTGTTGCTATGGGTCGTAGCGAAATGTTAAATAGCCTAAGTTACTCCTTGTTACATCAGCTATCTGCCAGTGAAAGTTCTGTCAAAATCCGTCCAGCCATTTCAGAGATTAGTCAGAACAAACAGACAGACAAAAATTGTAAAAATATTGGTTTGGTATATGTACATCCATATGCACTTAGTAAAAAGCGGTTATTTTATTATTACAAACAGACACTACAATTTTATTTATTTGCATGGATTATTTTACCGTATTTTACCATATATATATGTCGGAGCATAGTAAAAGATTATCGATTAATCGAATCGTTATCGTTGTCTATGGCGATGGAGTGGGGTAGTAGTCACTTCCGTTGTTTTGACAGTCTCTACCCTCGACCCTTTATATGCGATCGACAGTCTAACTGAAGTCTTAGTCGTGCGCGGTCTCTCAAGAAGTGAACATCATCTAAGTAGTGCTAGTGATAGTGATAGTGTCAAGTGCAGTGTAGTGTGGAAGTGCTGTCCAACTAAGGTCACGTAAGTCCTTACAATGTAATTGCCACGTGGTTAAGTAAACACAATGTTAGGTTAGGTTAGCCTTAGGTTAGGTTAGCCTTGTATTAGATTCGGTTTATGTGCGTTTAACCTTGGGTTTAAACAGAGAGCCTGAGCAGTGGAGGCGAGTGTCGTGATCACTTAAAGGATATCCTTAAGCCTACACCTTGGTCACAAGTCCAAGGCACTGCTTAGGTTTCTCTCGTAATTGTTAGAGATCATATTTGATAATTTATTGGTTCAGTAGAAGTATCTACGTTGCGTTTACCCAATATTCCATTCGATACCATCACCCCCTTTTAATGTTCCCCAATATTCCCCATCTTCCTCCTTCCATCTCCTTTCACATCGTTTTAAAATCCCCGACATATATATATATTACCGTAATATTCAAAAGATTTCTTTCGCAAATTTGTTACAATTGTTTCTAAAAGATTACTTAAGTAAATCTGAGTAAAGTAGTATGGTAATAGAGACGCCACTAACTCCTTACGGACTTCTAAAAAGCTTTATAAGAGCAGACTTTGGCTCAGCGGTAAGATATTAAAAAGTTAAGGTTATATTACGTATAGCAATGCTTTCAGGATAAGAATTGTTTTTTAGGGTTCTGTACCACAAAATGATTAAAGAAATTCTTATAGGATCATGTTATGATTATTTATCTGTCAAAACCCCTTTTTTTTATAATAGATAAGGTGCAAACGAGCAGATGGTCCACCTGATGGTAAGTGGACACCATCACCCATGGACATCGGCAAAACAAGAGATACTCTCGTTTTGTCGATGCGTTGCATCCCCGAAGATGCAGAGGGAGATAGAGGGGAGTGAAGAAAAAAATGATGCGGATTCAGCGGACCCTGAGCAAGAGTACAGAGTCCACTAGACCCGCAGCATTAATGGGATGGGAGAGGGAGGGGGTAAGTCTGGCCCACATGCGGCTCGACCGGAACGTGTCTATGACACTTGGCGGTCGAATTCGCATGACCCTTTGTCTCGGCAACCTGTTTAGTATAAATTAATGATGAGAAGGAAGGAGGAGGAGAAGGATATTGAATGGATTATTGGGTAAACGCAACGTAGATACTGCTACTGAACCGATAAATAATCAAATATGATCTCTAACAATTACGAGTGAAACCTAAGCAGTGTCTTGGACTTATGACCAAGGAGTAGGCTTAAGGACGTCCTTTAAGCAATTGGGACACTCGCCTCCACTGCTCGGGCTCTCGTTTAAACGGAAGGCTAAACTCACATAAACCTAACCTAACAAAAGACGTAGCAACTACATTGTAAGCACTTCCAGCGCTTTCACACCACTGCACTTAACACTCACTGACACTATCTAGAGACTACTTCACTTCTTGAGGGACCACGCAAGACTGATTGAATTGAAGGGTCAAGACTGTTAAAACGACGGAAGTGACTACTACCTACTCCAACGCCATAAATAGCGATGACGATTTGATTATTCGAAAATCCTTTATTATTCTTCGACATACTTGTATGTACAAAAGAAAACTAAATTACTCAAATTAACAATACACCTTGTAGTTGAGAATAAATTAAACTGGCAAAATGACTGTCTATCTTGGTGACAACGATTTTCCACTGGTCAAGATAAGTTTGTCTATCAAACCTAATTATTATTATATACTATACATAATAATTTAATTATTAATAACCAAAAAAAGTTCAATAAACAAGTTCTACAGTTCTAGACACAACACCTATTCTGATATGTAAATATATACAGTGAAATTGAAAGTGCTTTTCTATTAAACGTCCACAAAAAATAAATAAAATATTTTTTTCTCCAAACCACAAAGCGAGCAGTAAACATGAATATGCGAACAACTGAAATTAATATCCAACTTTCATATTCGCAGGAGGTTTTTATTGAGGCAAATGTAAAATTTATTCGAATATTTTTATCATGTGTGACTTTATGTTGGCATTGTAAAACCTTGAGTTTTACTGGCGTCTACGCAATACCCATCTGATTTCATTATAATTTTATAATGTCCCTTTTAAACTATAGATAACAGGAGAATTTTTTCAATAATATCTAAATTGTAAATCCCAATAAAAAAGAGACCCAATTCTCTTCTGCTTTGACTATATATAATTTAAACATGTATAATTAAGCATGAATACGAAGCCTGGAGCTAGACACTCAAGAATAAGTTTAGAGCTCTTAGGCTAAGCATAAACCTTCGCCTATATTGCTCGACCTCGTCAACTAATATTTAACTAAGCTAGCAATAACATCAAAGAAAAATAAATCCTCAATATTGGTAATATCTTTCCATACATACATAAACTATTGTTTATTCTGTATTCAGAACATATTAAATATTGTCAACCAATATGTCATACATATTAAATACTAGTCAACCCGCCCAGGCTTCACACGGGTGTATTAATATCGTGGAATTAGATTTAACAAAAAAGAATTTTATTTTTGTCCCGCAGGAACTATTTTTCCGGGACAAAAAGTATCCTATATAAAAAGTACGTGTAAACTTTCAACGAAATCCGTTTAGCCGTTTTATCATGATTGAATAACAAACATTCAAATATCCAAACTTTCACATCTATATCTATACTTAATAATAAAGCTAAAGAGTTTGTATGTATGTTTGTTTGGTTGTTTATGTGCTTTAACGCGCTAATCTCAGGAATTACTGGCCCTATTTCAAAATTTTTTTCAGTGTTAGATAGCCCATTTACCGAGGAAGGCTATAGACTATATATCATCATGCTGATACCAATAGGAGCGGAGCATTACGTGGACGAAGGGTTGACTATAGATTGTTATATTATATTGAATATTGAATATAGTATGTAGAACAATTCGTCGAACTATCACGAATTTATCGAAACATAGCTCCAAGGTTTCGAGAACTGTTTAAAATAAACAGAAGAAACTAAAAGTACTACAAAAGATTTTTTCGCATCTTTTTATAACATTATACAGCAAAGTATAATCATGTTATGTTGTAAATTCTACTTTACTATACCATCTTTTAGACCAAAAATAAGGACAATGCACTTTAATAATTATGTATGTATGTTCATATAATTTGTATACTCTTTGTAGATTTTAATTTACTGCATCCTTTTTAACTGCTAACATTGCAATTTGTTTAAAATAGTACTATGTTAACGTGAACTATTTTTGTAACATCAATTTAGGTTAAATATACATGGGAAATGTATATTTAGTATTCATAACTTTTGATAGAGATTTTTAGCTATTGACTGGTTAATTTTGTGTGAATGATGGCGCTTTAGTTAACGTGATAAAATACCATCCAAAATTACGGACTTTCATTCCTTTTTTTTGAGGTTCCGTACCTATCTCCTATGTAGTAAAAAAAACCCTTATAAAATTCTGTAATGATAACGCTCAGTCCCTTTCTAAAACATTAAAATAAGTTACAATACCCTAAAATTTTACGAAAAGTTTTTAGATCTATATTTTTTGGATCTTTTGAGATACAATCTCTATTTGTGTTCCAAGATATGTTCCTCCGTTTACCGATATTTTTATTTGTTGTTGTCCACATAACCGATTTTCGTTAATTTTAAGATCGTATAGATCGATTTTTTCATCTATCCAGCCAATTTAACTAAAAAAACTAGAGTTTTTTCTATATTCCAAGCTGTATAAATCCCTATATTTCTGTTATGTAGTAGTACTGTCCAGCTCCATTGGCTGCATTGTCCGAAATCTAGCTCATCAAAGTTTGTACTAGTTTGTAGTTCAGATAAATAATTTGTTCTGAATGAACCAGTTCTTATTTGCTAGTGTATTAAATAATTTTCCATTTTTTATTGTTGAACAGATTATCCAGACTGACAGCGAGTGCTTCAATTGAACAAAGGAGCTCCTTAAGCTTACACTTTGGTCACAAGTCAAAGGCACTGCTTAGGTGTTTCTCGTCGTATTGTAAGAGATCATATAGTCCATATAATATTGTCCTCTTGTAGGGTTTTTCAATCTCCCTCCTTCCCTCCATCCCACTCCTTTCTCCTCCTTCTCTTTCGCTATTTCTCCGACGTATATATTAATATATGTATAGTTTAAAGATGCTTATTTTTTAAATAAATTAATAAACTGGGTAACTGGACTATCTCCAAGGTAAGGGACTATAGCTGAAGTTTGAACTATAATATTGAATTTTATATAATTATGAGAATGATACCTACTACAATACAACAATAAAAACATGTACTGTAGACATTGTATCAAGCAGTGCCTAGGGTTTTGATCTAGGTGTAAGTCATAGAAACTCAAGTGTTCTTAAATAAGGAAGACATGTTACCCATGTGGGGACGGGTTAGAATACTATTCCCCTCTGCCGCTGGGAGAGCATTTCGTAAGAGCCGAGTAACCCAGCCCCCTTTGGTGGTGGGGGATCTGTTCCCCGACTGGCTTGCGACTACCAGAATGCAAATTCAACCGCCAAGTGTAATAGACGCGTTCAGACTTACCCCCTCCCTCTCCCATCCCAATAATGCTGCGGATCTCTGGGCAGTTACTCAGGGTCCACTAGATAACTACAATAGGTAATAAAGAGTTATCTTTATAGTAGTTAGTGTTTGGACAGTGAAGTCTACGTATTGTTGTACAGTAATGGGTGTCTTTCCTATGTCATTCTATGACACTATTTATTCCATCAGATATGAATCTTTTGAAATCTGGATAGGTAGACTTAATGGATATTGTCTAAAGCGTTAAGTTTAGTTCCTGGAAGTAAGCAATATGGGTTATTTGTAAATAAGTTTAAAGCAATAATAATGAGGTAACATCATCCATCGTACACCCTTGTCATAAGTAGTTAGGTTGTTTAGTGACGTCAGGACGTGATGAATACCTTTAATCAAAGTCATTTTGTTTTAAGGAAATAATACTACTACATTATTAACTTGTAGTTGCTTAGAGGTCAAAATATCGACTATGATTCATTTAAATAAAAACAAATCCAAAAAAACATAAACCTTTTTTACCTTCAGCTTTATTGTACTCTACCATGCTATCCTACGGGAATGGTGCTTTATTTCGTGATATAATATAACCTATGTATTCATCCACCTACTAAAGTATCCATGAACGAAATTTCATTCAAATCGGTTTAGCTGATTTGACGTGTTGCGACAATTCTTTATATCTATAGATTAAAGTCTAAAACCATGCGATTATTAAAAAAATCATTGACTTGATTTACATAATATTTTCATTATGTCAAATTCATGATAGTGTGTGTAATATTATTTTAATAAATTTAAAGTATTTCAAATGTATTATTTTTTTAAATCATTTTTCATTAACCCCCCAGTCCGCGTATTTTTCTGGCACAATGATTTTTTTTCACGTATTATTATATAAATAACGGCTTATTTATTGACAGCTATAATCTTAAAATATACATCTACAGAAACATATAGAACTTGAGAGGCAAACGCTTTATTAAACGTATTAATTATTTAGTAAAGACCTTATAATTTTATAAATCTCTTAATAACATAAATTAACAATTTATCAAAGCAAAATTTGTAAATGAATCCTTATCAGGAATCCGGTTTTAGGGGAAAGATGAAACCGATAAAACAGTATTTAAGATTTGTTTGTTCCAAAATTATTTTTAACTTAGACGAGTTAATGTATTATAAATTTTGAATTTTAATTCCTCCTCCCCCTTATCAACACAAGCAAGGAAAACTTTTACCTATCCCGTCTTGTGATTACGTAAACGTTGACATACTCGTATATTTTGCATTGCATGCCGTTTTCACCTGTAATTGAAATACCATTTAGTTCACCTAGTTTAAGTTTATCTATATATGTAAAATATTGTTTTATTGAGTATTTTGTTAGTGTTAATAATAATAAATAAATCTATAATTTTTTTAAAGTACAGATTTTGTAATAAATATTGCTACGAGTTTCCCCATATCATTAGGGTAGGTGTCTTTAGAGCTTTAATAATACCAGGCCGACGAGCCCTTAAAATAATAATAAAAGTATGGCAATTGATAACTTTGTAAATACTGTGTTAAATTATTTTTAGCCCATATTTTTGTTTTTGGCCATGCCTTTGTGGCAATAACGAATATAAAGTTTAACTATACGTAATATAGTCAAGGCGGTGATCATGCTGTTAGATGGTTATAAGGTTTTTGAACTATACTTACCACTGAATAAGACCAACAGAAGTGTATAGTGTAAACTATCTTTTGAACACTCAAAAAAAGACATAAAAGGATTTTAGATGTTATTATCTTGACCACAAAGTTCACCGTCACTGATACGACTATAACGTAGCTATATAAATTTTTGTAATAATCATAAAGTTTTAATTTATCTGATTTCTAAAACTGTAATTATTTTTCATCCCCGGCGTTACAACGACGATTGTATGTCTGTCTGTGGCATCGTAGCGACCAAGATATAGGTTCTTAGTAATCGTTTGCGAAGATCTGGTCAGCCGTTTGAAGACTATAACCTCATTTCTAACTTGAGAACTGCGCGACAATATTAATATATTGTCAATTATAACAATCTTGTAACCATGGTAACACATTGAAATTGTCTGAGTAGAGATAAATGGTATTGCTCGATACCTTTCTTTCTATATCGAGTTTCGAATAGAATCGAATTGACGGGTTAGAATACAATTCCTCTCTGCCGCTGGAAGAGCATGTCATAAGAGCCGAGTAACCCAGCACCCCCTTAGGTGGTAGGGGATCTGTTCCCCGACTGGCTTGCGACCACTAGCATGCGAATCCGACGGCCAAGTGTCTCTGACGCGTTCCAGCCGAGCCGCATGTGGGCCAGATCTACCCCTACCTCTCCCGTCCCATTACTGCTGCTGTTCCAATGAATACCGGGTTTTTGTTCGAGGTCCATTGAAACTGTAGTTTTCTTCGTTCCCCATCCTCACTCTATCTTCGAGGCGGGAACGCATCGACAAAACAAGAGATACCCTCTAGTTTTGTCGATGTCCATGGGCGACGGTGGCCACTTTCCATCATGGAACGTCTGCTCGTTTGTCCCTTATCTATCATAAAAAAAAGAATCTAGTATTAAACTTATTTACGAGTGAGTGCTGTTTTTATATTTTGTTTTCAACAATACAAAATATCAGTTAGTACAAGTTAATATCGATTCTTTTAAATCGATGTCGTCCGGGTATCAATATTTGGTGACTGTATTAAATAAGAGTTTTAGTCGAGGGTAATTTAAATTTTTAATTGAATAGAAAACCTCCTGAGGCAAATATCTATAGTGTGGACTTAAAGCTAGACTTGTTTTAGTAATAATAAAAATAATGTAAAATATTTTACCGTTCTATAATATCTATACAAGTCTAGTTAAAATGAAACGTTTTACTACCACGGTTAAAACAACGCAGATAATCTAGAAATCCAGCCTGAAAGCAGGACTATGGTATTTGCCTGGAATGGTTCGGATGTAAAGCCTACTCGGCCTACGTGTTTAAACTGTGTAGGCATGTTGAGAGCATGTTAGTATATCGTCACAGAGATCTCTAGCCAATCGTATTTCTAGTTTGAAAAACCAAACTAGTTGCTTACTTTCAATGCATATTAATTTATGGGACCTAATTACTTCAAAGTAATCTACACTATTATATAAAGAGGAAAGATTTGATTGTTTGTATATTTGTATGTCTGTTTGTTGCGAATAGGCTCGAAAACTATTGAACCGATTTTGAAAATTCTTTCACCGTTGCCATAAATATTCTAATTAAAAAGATATGGCCATTTAAGTGGCACAACGTGGTCATTTTGTAAATTTGAAGGGTTTCTCAGGAACTAGTAATACGATTTTAAAAATTCTTTCGCTGATAGAAAACTACGATTTAGTGTTACTATACAATATTTTTAATTATTAGAATATGGCCGTTTTGTTGCTACTGATCCGTTTTTAAAATTCTTTCAGTGAGAGAAGTCTATAGTATTTCCGTCTCTCTTCCTCTTATATACTACCATTCTCTCTTATCTTCTTAACTTTTATCTTTATCTCTGTTTAGAATGATCAGTCTCTTTTCACTTTTCTTTCTATTATCTCTCTCTCTCTTTCTCTCCCTCTCTTTTAGCCAATTTCCTTTTCTTCTTCCTTCTATCATTTTTCTTATTATAAAAGATTCATATTTTAGACAGGAAGCCGAATAGTATCTGGAACTTGTAACCCGGTTACGGACTGACTCAAATCTATGGAGGCAGAGGTTAAATAATATTATCGTGACATTGGGTATTCCTGAAGTAAAACTGCTTATGCAAAGTTATCAAAAACGCTGATGACTACTTAGACAAGAAGCTGAGAAGTGCCTGAGGCTTGTGACTCAGGAGTACGTTTTTATGTTCAACATGTAACTAAACTAAGAAATAATGTTAATGTCTTACTTTTTATAATGTTAATGTCTTACTTTTTGAAAGTAGGTGTTAACTTATTTCTACACTTCGCTAGATAGTCAATTGTATATTGATTTTTGGTTTGTCAACTATATATAAATTTTATAGTAATTAAATTAAAATATTATTGACGGGGAATAGTAAACGATTATCGAATAATCGAATAGTCATTGATATCGTGCTATGGCGCTGGAGTAGGGGAGTAGTCATTGCCGTCATTTTGACAGTCTCGACCCTTTATATGGCCTGAAGAAGTGAAGTAGTCTTTAGACAGTGTTAGTAAAAGTGTTAAGCGCCGTGCACTGTTGTTAGTGCCGGGAGTGCTATTATATTAAGTACCTTGTACCCAATCAATTTACTTACAATGTAATTGCCGCGTGATAACTAATTGTCACAACGTTAGGTTAGGTTAGCCTTGTGTAAGGTTAGGTTTATTTTAGCCTAACCTTGGGATTACTCAGTGATTCCCTTATTTTGCTCCGACAGATATATAAAAGTATTAGACTTTATTCTTTACGCTGTTATAATTATGAAATAAGGGCTTAAAAATTCAATAAAAAGTCTTTAGCAAAAACAGTACCCCAACCAATTTTTAACTTACATAAGGTATTTTAATCTAAACAATTACCTGTAAATTCCATTAAAAAAGATCACAAAATCAAGTTAATTTGAAAGATTTTATCATTTGATTCGATATACAAGTTCAACGTGAATAGAGAACTTTGGGTGCTACGAATTTGTTAAACCAGCTCTTGTCTGTAGGTGTCAACGACAGAACTAAAGCTGCGCTAAGCGAAATTCATATTGAGTTCAGTCTTTACGAGAGAACTGCACGAAACTATCACTGTAGTTAAAACGTGAACCCTGCATTTATTTTAACTAATTTTTATCCATCTATATCTATTCTATATTAATATGACGGGGATTTTATGATGAAAAGGAAGGGGGAGAGGGAAATATTGGTAAACACTAACAGGGGCTGATGACGTTGAATGGATTTTTGGATAAACACAACGTAGATACTTCTACTGAACTGAAAAAATAATCAAATATGATCTCTAACAATTACGAGAGAAACCTAAGCAGTGCCTTGAACTTGTGACCAAGGTATAGGCTTAAGGACATCTTTTAAGCAATTGCAACACTCGCCTCCACTGTTCAGGCTCACTGTTTAAACCCAAGGTAAAACTCATATAAACGTAACCCTACCCTAACACGTACTACGTAGCCCTAACCCCAAGACGCGGCAACTAAATTGTAAGGTACTCAAGTGACCGTAATCGGACAGCACTTCCAGTACTAACACTGCACTGCACAACACTAACACTATCCAGGGACTATTTCACTTCCTGCACTTCCCTTCACTAAGACTACAGTCAGACTGTTGAAAGCATATATAGGGTCGAGACTGTCAAACCGACGGAAGTGACTACTACCCTACTCTAACGCCATGGATAGGGATGTGATTCGATTATTCGATAATCTTTTACTATTTTCTGTCAAATATGTACAGAAGCTAACAAAGTTGGCTGACTCATATACGCTCAGTCGATACTACTGAAGCTAAAACAGAAAATTTCGACAATAGCTTACTAATCTATGGTAATAATAAATATTCACCCAAAATTCAATAAATATTATTAAATTCCCTATTAATATTATAAATAGGGAATTTAATTAAAAGCTCTGTCTTGTATAGAATATAGGCTTAATGCTCTGTCAAAAAAATCCTTTTTATTACAATTTTTTTTCTTCTGAAAATCTTACTAATATTTATGTATGTGTAAGTTCAGTACGGCAGAGCGGATTTCAATGAAATTTTTAAGACAGATACTTTATAACTTGGATTTTACCCATTAAAAACATTATATTTCATGCGGGAAACTAAACAGAAATTCTGAATATCTTTATATAACAATAAAACAATATCAACGCATGAAGCTGGGGCGGGTCGACTAGTCAGCCATTTTATATTCATAACATATACATCATCCTTAAAATATTGCTAAATAAAAATTTTCAGACCCTTCCGCATCAATACACCTATTTTATTAATATCCCAAAAGTAGGTACTGCCAATTTTTCCGGAATACATTTTTATTCTATTTTTAGTCTATTTAACTTTAAGCTATCGGTGTGCTTAAAATCTCGACAGTCATTAGCTCCGTTACTGCATGAAAAAAGGACAAACTTACTTTATCGCATTTATGATATTAGTCAATAGATCAAGCCACGTTTGAATTTTTAAAAGATTTTGTTTTTTCTATTCTAATTTTAAATCCAATATGGCAGTTGGGTCGATATGGTGGAGTGGTATTTATAATTTTGCCAAACCTATAAATAATTAGTATATAGTTAATTTATTATTAATTTTAGCCTAGACAGATGTTATTTTAAGTTAAGAGATTAGAATTCCTTGCAAGTAAAGATGGTATTTAGTAATAAAACTTCAATAAGTGACACACAACAAGGCGACGGGTATTAGCGGCGCAAAATTTCCTCCTCGCGTAAATAATAACATAGACATTTTCCAATACATGCTTCAATAAGAGCCTCCTCCGGCGTAACCCGCCTCCCTATGAGTAATTCCGCCAAATAAAGTCTTCGTTTTCACGACCTCGCTCAAAATATGTGAAATATGATAAACTTCCTCTCATAAGCCTAATTGGAGAACATACGATTACTTTTCCCGGAAGCATCTAGAATTTAAAATATTCAATGTTGTTTGTAAAATGTATCAAATAGCATTTTGATATTGTAATGCTTATTTGTCACAGTCTAAATAATTAAAATGCTCTTTAACTAAAACTATTAAAACTACGAACATAGAGATTTATTATTTCTTTGGAACTACTTACTGACTGGGTAAGCTAAGACAGTTTAGGAGACTATCCATTTATAAATACTCCAAATTTAGAATTAATTTTTTAAATAAATATTTAATAGCCATATAATCAAAAAGCCAAAAGCCAAGTGCGATTTGGACCCACGCAATTAAGTTTCTATACAAACTAATACAGTTTGTTTGAGAGACAAAATTTGAGGTCAAAATTGTCCTCCCCATAGGTTTTAATTTCTTTGCCAGAGCCGACACAAATGGTTCGTATCTTTTGATTGAGTTGCCTACGAGAGTATATGCGTCAATATCAATTTCTCGACACTAGACAGTCGAAAAACGAAGTGATCTTATAAAGATTCTTTTTTACTTTTATGGAACTGGATCCTAAATATTGTGTTATAACGAGTCAGAGCTCCCCACATATACCACTTAATATCAAGCCAAAATCACTTCTATCGCTGTTACGTGATTCACATGCAAACGACGTAACAACGCACAAAATAAAATATAAAAACACTTTATTTATATCAATTGCCCCAACGCGACCATACTCGTACAGTAAATAGCTTTGTTTTCTTTTAAATCAATACACATAACCCTTTGAGTGTTTTATTAAATGCGAAGATAAGAAAGTCGAGCTATTTACATAAAGGAATGTGGTCCTCAAGAATATTGCTTTAAGGGGATCGATTAGAATGTGTTTTCGGAAATTGTCGATGGGAAATTGCGGAAAAGCGGTTTGGTTATCCCTGCAAGATATACATTTTTTAAGTAAAAACGGAATGTTATTAAAATCATCTTTTTATTTGGAAAATGCAACAAAATATATGATTTTATCTTTGTATTTATTACAATTATAATTTCTGGAGCTCCAACAACTTTTGATTGTCTAGCGTCAGCATTTGCATCCTATTAGTTTATTTTAAGAAAACTTCCTGGCTCTATAAATTCAGATTACTAATAGATAGTCCAGTGGCAGTTTGACGAGCAATTTTATGAAATGAATATTCATTATCATAGTGAAGTAGTAAATGTCCTGAAATAATTACTTAGCTTTGTGAGATGTTAGATATTAGAGTTTGATAAGCAAAGGCGAACATATAACATAAAGTATATTCAGTTTACATTACACTCAATTTTATTATTTGATTTTTTTATAAAATCAATCTTTTCTAGACAAACTTTTAAATATAAGTTTTAATCTACTTTCATTACGTTTTATATAAGATTGTTGTACGAATGCATTGTTTGTTTAATTCAGAGACGATAAAAGATACTTTCATCTTACCCACTTTCACAACAGACTACTTGAAAATTCTTTTCATCTGACTCTGACAAAAGGTAAAAGACAAAGAAGAGTTATCTCGAATCTTTCATTCTATCTCGGAATATAATTTTAATTAAAATGGAACACGTACTAAAAATAGGCATAACACGGAAGCTTTTTATTTCGATTAAAAGTGAAATCTCGTTACCTTATCTACTCATACATATTAAAATAAACCGTTTATTAGGTAGATTATATTTTAAATCAAATTTTACAAAATCAGAGTGAGGAGGGGGAGGGTAGAGAAGAATGCTGCGGTTTCAGTAAAGCCTGAGCAAGAAGTCGATGTTCACTGGAACCATAGCATTAATGCGATGGGGATGGGGGTAGATCTGGCCCACATGCGGCTGAACCGAAACGCGTCAGACACTTAGCGTTCAGACTAGCATGCTGGTCGCAAGCTAGTCGGGGAACAGATCCACTACCACCAATGAGGGTGCTGGGTTACTCGGCTCCTATGAGGTGCTCTCCCAGAGGCAGAGAGGAATTATATTTTAAACCGTCCCCTTCCGGTTAAAAACTTTAGATTCAGAGCTTCAGCGTTACTGCTAGAGTAGTCGCGATATATACATAATTATTGTCATGACGGCGTATTTATTTTGCAATTCTTACTTCTTCGATTGATGTTTATCAGTTGTCTAATATTCAAGTTAAAATGCTACTCATATCAATCTTACCAACATAATAAATATAACAGTAATAACTCCTTGTAACATGAGAAATTTTTTTTTAGGAGTTTTGTTTCAAAAATTATCTCGTTAGGGGAAAAATATTTTTAATTTAAATAAGAGCAACCATCATAGTTTCATATAGTAACTATAAAATCTGAAACTAACAAAAATTGCAAATATTTTACAAAATTAATTATATAATCTATTTTCTACCCTTATAAGAATATATTAAATATATAACATTAAGGATAAGTATAACTATATTTTTTCCTTTAGACAGAAAGCTTCTTAAGCCTCCTAAGCTTCCTGTTGAAAATAGAATGGTGGTTGGGAATAGTTGGAATTATAATTAGTCCCAAAAAATTTAAGCGTTCCCGTTGTAGTCGGTTGTGAAATTAAAATCTTCAAAACGTGATCAACCATTTTAACTGAGGTAGGGCACAGCAGGAAATTTCCTGTTCAAATATGGAGCCCGACTGGGGTAGTACCTCGACCTTACAGAAGATCACAGCTAAATAACACTACTCTAAAGCAGTGTTGTGTTCCTGTTGGTGAGTAAGGTGAACAGAGCTCCTGGGGGGAATTGGGGATAGGGTCGGCAACGCGCTTGCGATGCTTCTGGTGTTGCAGACGTCTATAAGCTACGGTAATCGCTTACCATCAGGTGAGCCGTACGCTTGTTTGCCGACCTAGTTACATAAAAAAAAACCATCAGAATTTTTGTACGAAAGAACCTCAAAATTGGTCCAGCATATGCAGCTATAGATATAAAGACAACCGCTTCAAATTCATATCATTGCTCCGTTCTTTTGTAGGTTGTTAAGAACTAACCTTTTCGGTGCGAAGTTATGAAAAAGGCAAAATTATGACAAAGGAAGTTCCTAATAACAGCTGCTGTTCATTTTCATTGTGTAAAAATGTATTTTTCTTGTATTTCATTCGGTAATGTGAAAATTATGTTCTTAGAGTAGTTTAATATAGTAGAGTTTACCAAATTCAGGTTTGAAAGGAATATTATTTTAATGAAATAATTTATTATTCTACAATAAATTATCCTTTTTGTATCATCGTTTAAGTACATAATTATCAGTAATTTATTTTCAAAGCATAAATTATCGTTACGAAAGTATCTCTCAACATACTTACCAGTCCCACCACAGTTTCTCAACCTTTTCGGTATTGCGACGCAATAAACCAATTTACTTAATGTAACGAAAAATGATTGAAAGGTATATGGCATTTGGCAATAAAGTTTATACATTAGAAAAGTTAATACTGTCTAAAGCGAAAAGGTTACATTAAAAAAATAAAATGGTTGTAGTATTCTTAAATTTTCTAATTTTCCGCGCATGTTTCTTAATTTTTTCTGACATAAGAATGTTCTCCTGAAAATAACAAATACAACAAAAACAGAATTAATGAAATTAGTCCAGCCTTTTGCGCGTGATGTTGAGAACAAGGGAAATAAAGATCCATTTTTATATACATTTAGATTTAGTCTATTCAAATATTCAGAAACTACGAAACAAGTAATCTTTAATTTGTATTCATATTGGATTATAAGTTATCTCACTGTGCTATATTTAAATAATTGACTCACGTGATCACCTCACTTAAGGGTTACTTTTGTTTGATAAGTAAAGATCAAATTATTTATCAAATAGACGCTCAACATCACTGATGTCTAGATTTTCAGGCCTGACGGGGTATTTTTAAAATAAAATTCTAGCTAATGCTATTAAAATAGATAATTCCTGTTTACCCGTAAATTCAAGAGTCTGAATACTTTTAGAACCAAAACCTGAAATATTGAAGTTCATCCATTCAGTAGTTTCATACATTCTTACAAACTTTCGCGTTTATAATATTAGTAGGAATAGACTATTATAATCTGTACGTAGACAAAAATATAATAGAAAAATTGGTATTTCGTTTCAATATTAAAATACAATTTTACAATTAAATTGTTTAATTTTTACAATTAAACAACTTTATTATGTCTGTTTTACCTAAAGGATTTGTTTTACATATACAGTACACAATGCCCCTCATTACGATATTCCTGTCCTACCTCCAGTTTGGGAATATCAGTACTACGACGTTGTATTGAGTGAAGCGTGTGAATAATTAATGGAGTTCTATTTAAAATTTAAACGTATTTTAAAAGGTTATGGAAATGTGATGGTACTACTTAGCAAATAATTAAACTATTTGGAACATTTAATGATGTAAAGCTTTTATTTTCTAATTAATGAATTTTATTGTATAGCTATTTAAATTATTATCATTATTCATTTTTTAAAGCTTTAGTCTTTGAGAGCCATATAATGAAAATGTAACTCATTTCGTATTAATAACGATTTTTTTAATATTGTAGAATCTAAATTATTTCTTTTAAATCCGATATCAGAAAATTTTATTGTCAATTGTTGTTTAGATTCTAGTTGAACCCATACCGATGTAAAAGATACATCTTGATTGTTACAAACTCTGCTTCATAAAAGAAACAAATAATTGAACTTGTATTCAATATGTTCCACTTATATTGTATATACATCTCGGGGACTTTAATGAAGAGAAGGAAGGAGGAGAAGAAAATATTGAAGAATACTAAAAGGGGTGATGATATTGAATGGATTATTGGGTAAACGCAACGTAGATACTGCTACTGAACCGATAAATAATCAAATAAGATCTCTTACAATTACGAGAGAAATGTAAGCAGTGCCTTGGACTAGTGACCAAGGTGTAGGCTTAAAGACGAAGCTAGGCTCTCCGTTTAAACCCAAGGTTAAACTCACGTAAACCTAACCTAACACGAGACGTGGCAACTACTATGTAAGGTACTCACGTGACCTTAATCAGACAGCACTCCCAGCACTAACAATGCAATGCACAACACTAACACTATCCAGAGACTACTTCAGTCCTTGAGAGACCGCGCAAGTTTAAGACTACAGTCAGACTGTTGAAGGCATATAAAGACTCGAGACTGACAAAACAAAGGAAGTGACTTCTACCATAGTCCAACGCCATAGATGTTGATGACGATTCGATAAATTGATAATCTTTTACTATTCTCCTACATACAATTAATTCAATGTTTTCCATTAAAATAAAAATTCATAAAATATGACACCACGCATTCCTACCCTTTATAAGTCATAAGTCAAATAAGTAATGTTACGTCCTTACAATATTAAAGTTGTATCCGATACAAGCGAAGGTGAGCGAAGTTATTCACTCTCCGCGACACACTCTTATATCATATAGATATCCATACTAGATAATACTTACTAATATTTTTTATATTTCACTATTATTTATCTAAACATATGTACGCTGTTTAACAGAATAATATATGATCTAAATATATTATATTTTAACACAAGATATAACTATATTAACGCAAATAAATTATTAAAAATAAAAACATAAAAGAAGTATCTCCACTTAGCAACACTTATTTTATTTCAATTATACCCACGTTACAATTTATAACAAGACAATATATAAGGTCTGTTTCGATAGACTTGTGCCAGTTGTCAAACGGAGCCCACCTGGTGACCATCGTGGCAGTATTGGTGGTGTGGTGTCGTAATAGGTACTGGAGGAACGGAGTCACCATTGTAAAGGTTTTAGTGAGTGTGACCGTATTTTCTCAGTTTCCGTATAAAGTGCATAATATTATTATTATCTTTTACATGTTACTTTGCAGTATAGTTCTATATTATCAATTTATTGCTGTAATAAACAAAGATTTTAGGGAGTTTAATCGTAACCAAAATTATAATATATCCAAAACAAAATCTATACATAACCATAACCGAATCTGTAAAATTTGTTTTTGTCCGACCTAGCTGATACACTAGTTCTTTTAGTTCAGCACGAAAGTAGGAAAACACAAACAAAATTAGCAACATAACTTTATATTCGCTTTTTATTTTATACCAAGACTGTATATATAACCTCTGATTTGATAGACTTGAGCCAGTTGTTCGGATCAAACGGATCTTGTCTGGTGAACATTGTGTGTTTGATTTAATTTGCTCGGTTTCCGTCTAAATACAAACTAATAAACAAATTTAGTGTTTATAATATTAGGGTCATAGAACAGTTCATAAACTTCACTTGTAAATACTAATTTTTAAAATTTCATGTTAGCAACACAAGATTTTGATTTATTTTCAACTTTTTCCAAACAGTATACGTAGTTTTATTACGATATATCGTGTGGTTTGTAAACTTGCGCCTGGTCCACGATCCCCAGGTACGCTCGTACGTATTGCTATACAATAACAGCTATCACTTCTTGTATTCAGTAACATCATTATGTTCTTTGATTAAAAACTCTTTTTCGTTTACTGTGCAGCATATAATAGATATTACGATTGGCATTGTGTCCTTTGTTTAGGTGGTTTAAAAGAGCTATTGTGACTGTCTAGACGAAACCTTATACAAATGTATCCTATACCTAAAGGATAATAATTAAAAAATTTCATTATGATCCTTTAAATTACCTTTTTACGATGTTAAAAAACGTTTCGTACTATATTGACTTTTGAGTAATGAAGTGGCTGTAGACCAATTGACTGACAGACACAGTGTCTCGTGTCACAATGTTAGTTACCATACTCCTCCGAAACGGCTCGACCGATTTTTATGAAGTTTTTATGTATATTAAGTAGGTCTGAGAATCGGCTACAATCTATTTTTCATCCCCCTAAGTGATAAGGTTGGCCCACCCCAAATTTATATGGCAAAACAACGTTTGCCGGGTTAGCTAGTAGGTATTTACAATTCTCGTGTAACAATGTTAGTTACCCTACTCCTCCGAAACGGCTCGACCGATTTTGATGAAATGTTGTGTGCATATCGGGTAGGTCTGAGAATAGGTCGACATTTTTTTTTATATCTCTAAGTGATGAGGGTGGCCCACCCCAATTTTTTAAAATTTATATGACAAGATGTTTGTCTGGCCAGCTAGTATATATATCTATATGTCGGGGATTTTTAAAACGATGTGAAAGGAGATGGAAGGAGGAAGATGGGGAATATTGGGGAACACTAAAAGGGGGTGATGGTATTGAATGGAATATTGGGTAAACGCAACGTAGATACTTCTACTGAACCGATAAATGATCAAATATGATCTCTAACAATTACGAGAGAAACCTAAGCAGTGCCTTGGACTTGTGACCAAGGTGTAGGCTTAAGGATATCCTTTAAGTGATCACGACACTCGCCTCCACTGCTCAGGCTCTCTGTTTAAACCCAAGGTTAAACGCACATAAACCGAATCTAATACAAGGCTAACCTATCCTAAGGCTAACCTAACCTAAGGCTAACCTAACCTAACATTGTGTTTACTTAACCACGTGGCAATTACATTGTAAGGACTTACGTGACCTTAATTGGACAGAACTTCCACACTACACTGCACTTGACACTATCACTATCACTACTTAGATGATGTTCACTTCTTGAGAGACCGCGCACGACTAAGACTTCAGTTAGACTGTCGATCGCATATAAAGGGTCGAGGGTAGATACTGTCAAAACAACGGAAGTGACTACTACCCCACTCCATCGCCATAGACAACGATAACGATTCGATTAATCGATAATCTTTTACTATGCTCCGACATATATATATATACCTGTATATTATATTTATACTTACATTTACTTATAAGTTCTTTCTCAATAGGTCAGAACTCGGAAACAGTCTGAAATGTGACTTTTTTAGTGTGAATATAGACAATTATTATAATCAGTGTGACTCATTGTCTTTATTTAACTTAGATGTTACGTAGGGAGATGCAAATGAGCTCCTTAAGCCTGCAAACCTGGTAGTACCTGGATCGCAAGACCTAGTACTGCTGAGTTTCCTTTCTTATGCCTTTTTAATTATGATCAAAATATGCGGATTTTTTTTTAAATCCTTCCATGACCCAACAAACATATTATAACTCAATCTTATTCTTATGCTCTTATAACACACACGAACACGCAAAAACACGCCCTCGCACAATAATATCAGAGATTGATTTTGTAAATAGAAATAAATAAAAAGCAATGTGTAAATTACGCATTCAAAAAAAAACTGTGATAACTATAAGATTTACTCACTATTTTAGTAACATAATAAAGGATTTTTTGTAATCGATCACTAATTAAATTTTTATCATTACCAACATGGAAGTGACAGGCCACTAGCTCTTCATAAAACTTGGGCAAAGGGATCCAACACTTAATTGAATGAGAATTTAAGGGAATTGTTGGTTAACGAGCAAAGTTTGCGCCGCAATGAATGTAATTAATTGAGGACTTTTTTAACTTTGTCACGGTTCTCGATAGTGAGGGATTTCTAAGCGCATTTTGTGGGGTTGCCAGCATCATCTGTTTTTCAAGAAACAATATTTTAAAGTAAATATTTTTAACGTTAAAAAAATTTATTAAAATTTATTAATATAGTTCGTATTTTTTATAAGGTTTAGAAAATTAAACAATTTTTTTATTTTTCTCTTCCGCTACATATTATTTTCCTCTACAAATTGAACTAATAAATTAAGAAAACTATAGTCCAATCATCGTTGACGCGAGCCAATGTCAGTTTAGCTACTACAAATAATATGTTTTTTTTTCTAATATAATTACCAAAACAAATTTTCAGATTTCCCTTTATTCGTGCTATACCTTGCTTCTTATTAAATTTCATGATTCCAGGTCAAGCGAAGTACCATACAGATTTTGATTCCTATAGAGTACATAACAACAACATAAGCGTCCGTACCTTTTGAATGCGTCGACATAGAAGTTAGAATTTTTACTCTTAGATTGGGTACACGGGGGGGTTCGTATGAAAATAGTTTTGATAGATAGACAATCTATCAAACAGACAAAGAACAAACTTATGATGGGTTTCTATTTCCAAAAAAAGTATAACTTTTATTATAAGTGGAATTAATAAAAGACTTAAATGGATATTTCTACAAGTGTTTTCAGTACGTAATTCAAGTACTACAATTGCAAAATGAATATTAATTTTGCAATGTAGTTGTGAATAACCACGCCTAACCCACGTTCTATTAACCGGATAATTTAACTTTTTAATTGCGAATTTTAAGAAACTGGAGTACAAAGGTTGGAAACGGTAGAGCCATTAATTGTAAGGAAGGTCTTTACTTTTGTACTAGGAAGACATTTTTATTTTGAACTTCAGTTAATAATGCTGATAAAATTTTTCAAATTTTGTATGTTTTTTTAATACAAATAAGGTATCTGTTACCGTAAAATTGTGAATATCGTTAGATTATAATCTATCTTGCGATATATATACCAAAAAGTAACAAAACTATTACAGTAGACATAATAAAAATAGTTAAAAAATTGGAACTCATCCTGATTCGCAATTTAACGGTTTCACTTAGATAGATGACTATCTACCGAATATATTTCGCTATGCGTTAAATTGTTAGCAGTATTTTACAGTTCATAATCTTTCAGAATTTTACAATATCGCGAGATAGATTATAATCTAACAGTGTTTAAAATTTTACAGTGAGATATATGTCGGGGATTTTAATGATGAGAAGGAAGGAGGAGAGGTAAATATTGGAAAACACTACAAGTACTCCAATAGAAGTCAAAAGTAACGTAGGCTATTAAATTATGGCGGAAAAAGAACAGTTCCTTCCGATATTATTTATAGAAAAGCTCTAACGGATTTGAAAGACGCTTAATGTATGTCATATGCTGTTTAATATTAAGCGTATTAAAAATTAGCATATTTTTTGTTCATTAATAAAGGATAGTTATAGCAATAGAAGAAGGTTGTAACAAAGTAAATGTTTTTTTTTGTTTCGTCGGCTAGTTCTATTAATATTAAAAAAAAACCTAACATTTTTTATTATTTGCTGTCACTTTGGAAAAAATATTGTTTTTTGAAAGTAAATGAAGTGACTAGAACGATTTCTTGACTATTACGTTACTTTGGCCTTCTGCCAGGATGGGATTTATGTCCCAATCTTCATTTCACTCGATATTTTTTAATTTCCGGGAGGGGGCTCCGCTGCCACGGCCGACTTATCGACGTCCGATCTATTGGCATTAATACTTATTAAACTCCACTACTACAATAACTCCTAACTTTCAAATATTTAGGTATAAACTATGCCCAAATAAGGCAATAAAAGGAATACTGCGCTAAAGTCGGTAGAGCTTTCTTTAGCTGCTTCCTTTATTTATTCGGATTCACTCTGAGATTACCATACGTAGCGTAGTATTTCCTGGATCAAAGCGATTCAAGCAAATAAACAAAGTGAAATTCAATTCCAACATAAACAACTATAACAATTTGTTTATCGCAGCCTAAACAGTAATGGAATCAAAATATGATGTGTATTTGACAGATCTCGGTTATATTTGAGTAGTTCGTACTCTGGTCCAATCATAATTTTGGTTTGAACATATACAATGTAAATATGACAATGGAACGCGGAGTTAGAACTGGTTAGGCTCGTATCGGTGTGTGGCACTCGTGAGATAACTGACTACGCCGTCTTTGTATACAAATGTAAAATTATTAAGCGGGGAAGTGACTTGAGTGAGCTTCTCTTCTTGAAATTAAGGGTTAAGGCGTTAATACCCACATTAAGATGGAACAAAACCATTCTAAATAGATTGCTGTGGCGTTATTTAATTTGTATTACTTGTATACTTATACAAAGGTACCTAAATTCAAGGCATGATAGATATACTCTGTTAATTTACAAAATTAAATATTACACCTAACTTTACAAAATTTGACATATTTTCATCTCATCCTTTTTATTAATGTTCATGATAAGCTTTCACTCACACTTTTTGTGCCGGAAAATTTTTCGTACATATTTCAAGGGAAATTAAATTGTTCCAAACTTTGTTGGACACTTTGTCGAATGAGTGCGAATCGACTGACAATACGAATTCGAATTTATAAAAAGTTTATAAATTGAATTACTAGAAGAACGGGAAACTGTTTCCGAATGAACCGCAAAGTAAACATCATTCGATTTTATTAGGAAGAACGAGGTTCCATTGAAAATCCCCGGGAGGCTATCCCGTAAATCTCTATTTGTCGCAACTAAAACAGGTCACGGCGAAAGGCTATTATGCTCCCTAAATGCTGCCGAACTCCCTGTAGAGCGCTCTAATCCACTTCGAACGGGCTGGTGTCAAACGCAGGGCTGGTTGTTTGTATTGTTTATTGTCGCGACGCTGAAGACGCCGCCCGACGCCGAGCCACGCCACGGCATGTTTCAATTGATAGAGATAGACCTAAACGATATCTACTGTTGACTATTATATTACACGCTAGAAGGTATTCATCCTACATCTCCGCTGACGTAAATTACTGGATATATTACTGATATTTCAAATAAGAGAACTTAAAACAATTTAATTGATTAATAAAATGAAATACTAGAAATTATAACAATTTAATTGATTTTGAGATACTGACAAGATTCACTCACTCAACACTGCCTATGAAACGTACTTATATACCAAAGGGACTGTTCTTCTTTTCGGGACATTGCAGTTTATATAAGCAAGATTTAATTTAAATCCTTTTAGCTGTTTTTGAGTAAATAACTTTAGAGTCCCATACGACCTTTAGTTTTTTCGAGATAAAAAATATTGTATGCATTAATCCAGGTTATCTATATCTATACTAATATTATAAAGAAGTAAGATTTGTATTTTTGTATTTTTGTATGTAACGAATAAACATAAAAACTACTGGACCGATTTCAAAAATTCTTTCACCATTAGGAAGCTACATTATCCCTGAGTAACATAGGCTATATTTATTACAAGAAAAAATTAGAGATCCTTAGGAAATCTCACGAAAACCAACCCAAGGTGCCAAAAAATTTGCCATAAAATATCTTTCATCGCATGCGCTGCAAAAAGTATTGATGATAGAACAAAATAATGCTGTACAATATTATAGAACGTATCAATATCTACAAAAAAGTCCGCGAGACCATATGTCCAACTATTATAGTTACGTCACTATAACTACTTTTTTACATTTTAAAAGTTGATAAAAATGCCTATCAAAATCAGACCATGTTTTCTATAACTTTGTATTAATCCTTATCCAAATAAATTATTTCGTATTTAAGACTATTTCAATAACTGTAAATTACTTTTTGAATTATTAAAATCGGACTTTCCATTCAAAAGATATTATGAAATTAAAAATATCAATATAAACAAAAAATACACGAGGACGCGACGGGCCAGTGTAGCGACGCAGCGCAGCGAGTAAAGCGGCAAGAGAGGGGGCACCGAAATGCGGGAGGGCCAATATATTTTTAAAAATAATATTCCACCCGCGCGAAGCCGGGATGGGCCGCTAGTGAAGTATATATTTGCCGTAGTTGAAAAAGTGATAGCCTAGAGGTTGACGTTGATATCTATTTGGGAGGTCCGAATTCGATCCTGGGCACAACCCTCTGACTTTTCTGAGTTATATGTGTTTTAGGAAATTAAATATTATTTACTATAACGGTGTAGGAAAACATCGTGAGGAAACTGGCACTCTTGAGAGTTCTCCATGTCCTCAAAGGTGTGTAAAGACTGCCAAACCGGGCCAGCGCGGTTGACTATGACTCTCCTAATCCCTCCTCATTCTGGGGAGGATAACCAGCTCAGCAGCGGCCCATTAAAGGTGACGACAAACAAAAATCCAAACTTGTAAATTTTCAAATTTATAACAATATATTAAATATCCAACTTTCTAAGTCAAACATTTCTCGTAGAACAGATCAATGTTATACGCGAATAAAAAATAGAGAAAAGCTGGTGGAACAAAACACTTAAAACAATATACCGACAGAGCGGCAATCATTTCTGTTTTATCTCGGTTTGCTCACGCTGCGCCGCGGAAACTGGCGTAATAAAAAACTACCATGTGTGCAGAGACGTGTAAGTATACGTAACACATCACATGTACGAACTGGTCACTTGTACAAAACATTTTAAACTTTTCAAGTAATATTAACTATCAATTATATGTAAGCTATAGTCGAAGGCGTCTAAGTATAATTCAAACCATGAAAGAAGAAGAAGAAGTCACTATTAGGGCATTTTTATAAGGTAACGTGGGGCGAAATGATCGCGCCACACCTGATTGGTTTTGTCTGCTCCTGGGCGCCTGCTATTTATCAAAATAATAGACGTCGTGGGTTTATCTACCTGGCACGCAGCACCTACAATTTAACTATCCTACTCGTAATAACAATATCAATGAGTCGCATTACACGTCACTCACACTTCACTATGATAGGCAACTACTTGTCAAACTACTATCAATCTATCAGAACAGAGCTTATAAAGGTTTAATAGTTTAGCTAGTATAAGTACGTTTAAACGCATTTAGCATACCGCTCCGAGCAAAAGAAAGGTAATAGTCGCCTCATAAAGACTCTTAAACTTCAACTATTTCAAGCTTCTGTTTAAATTTATAAAGTTACGTATCTATAAAACGCTAAACTTGACTAATTTATCTTCTTTATCTATACATATAATGAAATCGTAGAATTGCCGTGTTTGTGCACGATGTGAATGAAATTTGGCATACGGATACTTTAGACTAAACTTTTTGATATTACCATTTGGCCATGGGCCTGCGATAATATTAGAAGTAGGATGATTTAGATACATAAACAATTATTTACCACATTATTTCGACCTAATACGCGTAAATAATATATAAGCGCAATGCAGTGTTTTGGCCATTAATTTTCAATAAAATTTGTGCGTTTTTGAAGCACCATAAAGAGATGGTGTATTTTTTAAACGAGTCTCTTTTCGCTTAAAAGTTTTTATCGTTTGATACAGACGTTAAATTGTCCAACAACAAAACTCTAACACTTGTTTTTAAGATATAAAATCTTTACGTGGCCTCCCTTTAACCTTCAAAGTTTGAAAAGATTTGGAGATTTGCTTTATTTTAATTTCTTAGATTTTAATAATTGTTTTTAGACTGTAGACACCTATTTATATCAGAAAATATATCATCATCACCTGTTAATGGCCCACTAATGACCCAGGTCTCCTCTATCACTTCACACATTCAAGGCAGACTTCACACACCGACAGAGAACATGGAGAACTCAGGAGTGCAGGTTTCCTTACGATTTATGGTTTTCCTTCACCGTTAAAGCAAATGATATTAAATTTCTTAAAACACACATAACTCAAAAAAGTCAGAGGTTTGTGCCCAGGATCGAACTCAGACCTCCCGAGTAGACATAAAATTCTTAACCACTGAGCCATCACTGCTTCAGGAAATATCTTAATTCTTGTCTCGCTCACGTGGACCTCTTGCAACTCGTTATTGACTCCTAAGAGTCGATTTAGACGACTTTGAGAATTAGCTCTAACATAAAATTATCTTTAGTATAAATTTCTAACAACATTTTATAGTGAAAATACTGTTTATATAATTTCATCTGTGATCTTAATTTCAAGCCAATAAAGAAAGATTTTTTTTATCCCTCATAGAAAGTATGTTATCCTCATTCCATTAGGATCTAAATAAAAAAAATCACTCATTAGGGACTTTATCTGACAAGAAGATATTTTTAAATTTCAAAGTGTAGCTTTAGCAGGTTAGTATTTAAATTTCAACAAAATAAATTAATACTAGGCAAAGAAAAGTTCGAAACGAATGAAATGTTTGTTCTAACAATAGTTGTAAAATGAAAAGCGAGTATTTGGCTTGCAAAAGTGCACTGGAGATTGTTCCGTAACAAAAAGTTCGTTTATTGTTTCAGATGTAACAAAAAGGAATCCAGATGATATGACGATAATAAACTTTCCTTCATTATATTTAAGAAACTGCTAGTTTTAGGTTAAGATTTTTTTCGTCGTTTCTTGCACTCCCTTTGTAACGTTACAAAAAGAAACAACTTACAAACGAACATGACCATCCTCCATATATGGTTGGCCTTAGAACGGATAGCCGCAATTTTTTCAACTCACGGACACCGAATTTTATAGTAACCAAATTATCATTAATTATGAGGTTATAATAACATAAAAGAAGAATAACAAAACGAATAACAAAAAGAATAACATATTACGTTTAGAGTCGGGGAGTAAAATCTAAAGAAATAGTATACACAGTTTAAAATTACAGAAACGTATAGATAAAAGAGTGAGACTAAAAAGTAAGTGTATTAATAATTAAAATTGATTTAGATAGGCTCTCAGATTTTCTCTGAAATAACTAATTTCACGTAGAATGTGTCAACCATGTAGTGCAAAGAATGCGATTCTTTGAATCTTATTATTAAGGACTCGACTGTCGATTTTCGAGACTCGGTGAGCTAAAACGCTAGGAGTCTAAAATAAAGACAAGCCGGAGCCTTAATAATTTTCATATTTTTATATATCTAATAAGTAATTGTATATTATGATAAAAACTAATACCGAATTTTAACAACAGTTTATTAGAACGCGCGAGTCGAGACTTGTGATTCATCGTGTGATTCGTGCGAGTCCCTCTTCATAGAACTCGAGTCCTTTGACCTTTTTACTGATCTGTAATGGAAGACTAGATTGTCGATCTAGTATATGGCAATCGATTTTACGTCGACGAAGATATTCGTCAGTTTCTAAAAATTATATTATATTTTATAAATAAGTTTAAAATTAAATTAGTAATTTTTGTTATGATGACATGTGATTCCGCTCGTAGGGCAATCAAATAAAACAAAAATCACCAAAAATCTAAAAAAAGTTAAAAATGCTTACAAAAATTTCTTTTTATTGTTTCAGATGTAACAAAGCGGACGAATCCAGATGATATGACAATAATAAACTTTTCTTCACTATATTCTAAGAAACTACTATGTAAGGTGTAAAGAAGACAATAATATAATATTGATTTAAGAAAGTTTTGAGATGACGGATAAAATTTGAAGCTGGATTTGGAATATCAAATGTCTGTTGACATTATGAGTACGGAAGCTAGAAGGCGGAGGGTTGCCATGGAAACCGGCGGACTACCGTTGGTTTCTACATTTGCACTTCTCACTATAGTTGCAGGTGAGTTGTATTAATATTACGTAGAGGGAGATTCAATGCCCTGATTTAGAAAAAATATTCTAGAAAATGTTTAATGAATATATTCCATAGAAACGAGGACGCAAGGTTTTATTATCGTTTTTATTTTTATTAAATAGAAAACTTTACGTCAGGGATCTTTATCTCTAATAGATGTTAAAATTGTCAGTTAATCTGTCTATATTTTTAAAAGTGCTCTACGTAAAAGTAACTCCACAATATTGGATGTGGTTTTCACAGTATTATTGCTGTAGATCTAATCTATAAACTAATAAACTAAATGCCAACATTAAAAAGGTTGTCGTAATTATTCACATTGTCAACAAATTCAGTATTCAAAACAATATTATCTGCTAAGAATGCGATTGATTAATCATTAATTAAATTCCAAAGCAGTGGCCTTCAGTTATTTAGATCAAAAAAATCTTCTTAAGGTTTAATATTACGTATTGTAATTATTTTAAGAATTTTTACTTTCATGCAGTCAATTACTGTAATATATTAATGTTAGTTGCTTTAAGATCAAAAAGAAATGATTAAGCACCAATGGAAATATTGGATCATATCTCGCTAGCCTTTTGTAATCTTAATAAACAAGATGTACGGTATATAAATGTTACGTTAGGTTAGAAAATACAGACCATTGGTTCGAACTAAACCCGTTCTCCAAGAAAGCTATATGGATTTTGACGGTCTATGTTATAGTGCCGAAATCTCGCAGCTCCCAGCAAATGTATGATTTGCAATATCGGAGCTGACAGCTCTCTTTTCTTCTTATAATATATTCAATTGAATTCTCTTTAAACTTTGAGAAATGCATAGTACTAACCGATTTTCCATTAGTTCTATTAGCATAATGTGTCTTTTTCTTTCCGACAAAAGTAATATACAATGTCAGTCATCTTACTTCTTACTAAAACTATGTTACTTATTATTAATATTGTAAATGTGAACGTTTATATGTTTAGATATTTGGATGTTTGTTACTTATGAATGGAGCATGAAGCTGAATGGATATAATTATAATTTACACAAATACTTTAACTTCACACATACACTTTTTATCCCGGTAAAAGCCAGAGAATGGATAATAATAAAATATGTTTATTTTTATTTAGCAAAAATATGTTGAAAATTAAGTGTTTTTTTTGATAAATCTAAGTATTGTACGCGATAATTTGCATCCATGAAAAGCCGGGCGGGTCAACTAGTACATATTTAACGTAATTTATATGATATAAGTCTAAAAAAACGCTACGATTTTTTATTCGCAATTTCTTTTCTACAAATTCTTAGGCGGAGCGAAACCACAAGTGGTAGGTATGATGTTAAAAATCGCTCGTGGTTAACCGTGATGTGGTCTCAGGGTTAATTTTAATTTGACATAAAAAGATAATTCAGGAATTATCTATATTTCATGTAACTTTATCCCAATATGCGTTAAATGTCCAAATTATAAATCATATGTGTGCCAAATTTTATGCAATTCCGTTTCGTGTGATTGAGTAAGAAACATCTAAACATTCAATCTTAAACATACAAAATTTCACATTTATCTTTATTCTTTATATATAACTCGGAGAAATAACGAAGAGAGGAGTATTGAAAACATTAGGAGGGGTGATATTAAATGGACTATTAGATAATGATGATTTACGTTGTAATCATCATCACGACCCGTCAATGGCCCACTGTTGAGCCGGGTCTTTTCAGAATAAGGAGGATATTAGGCAGACTTCCACACCTTTGAGAACTTTAGGGAACTCACAGGAGTGCAGGTTGCCTCACGATATTTTCCTTTACCGTTAAAAAAAGTGATGTTTAATTGCTTAAAACACACATAACTGAAAAGTCAGAGTTGTGTGCCCAGGATCGAACAACGTAAATACTGCTCAGTAACCGATAAATAATTAAACATTATGATCTCTTACAATTACGAACCTAAGCAGTGCCTTGGACTTGTGGCCAAGAGATTAGGGGTTCATTTATATATATATAAGTCCAAAACGGTAGTTAACGGTTGATTACTGATCCGCATAATAAATATTAATATTTCGGTCTTATATTATTTGCATTACTTCGGAATATTCGGAACTGGGTGTAACTAAACGTGTTTCCTACTAATAGCCGGCCCGATGAAAAGCTTAATACCCCGTCCGGTACGTCTTTACGCCTCTTTGAAAACATTAATTTTCTCCTCCTAACGCTGAATAAATTAATGTACCTAGGTACTTGTTAATCACGAGCTAGTCACTGTTCTACTAACATTTTGGTGCCATTTAATATTGAGGATGCTCGTACCTCATTAATGAAATATTAAGACTCTTACTATAAATAGAAATCGAAATTAAATAGCTAATTTATCACTTCTTCTTCTCAACATTCTAATACTTTGTGACGTTTTTATAATTCACTAGTCAATGCGCCCTGGCTTCGTTAAGCTAAAACATTAAATCACAATAATTATTTTTTTCAGACACCTAATATAAATGAAACGTAAGCATTTTTTAGACTTACAGCAATACAAATGTGAAACTACATTCGATTTCATGCAATAGTTTTTGCGTGTTGTGCGTACAAACATACGGAGAGACAGACAGACAAATATTTAAGACCATTGCACCTAGTTACATACATCCGTTCAACGTTAACGAATGTCGAGAATATAGCGTTTTCACACCCGTTCTCCATTGCACGAATAAAACTAACCCGTTTTACATGATCGAGCAAATTGTTGCACTTTAATGACTGTCTACACTCCACACCACGTACCGCTGCAGTCCAGTAATGCCACAGATTCTCTCACGTTCCCGCCAGACGTTGCCTTAGCGGATTCCAACTTTAATTGAAAACACTTTATATAGCCCTTTCTTTTAATTGTTCGCCTTCCGACTCATCTCTGTAGCGTTCCCGGAATCCCGCACTGTTTATTTATTTATTTAGTAGTCGATCTGCCCCGGTTTCGGGTGCAATTTACCATGTAAGTGGGAGTTGTGAAATTATAAGTCATGCTGTTTTATATTTATTGTATTTAGATTTAATAGTAAGGAAAGACGCATAAAAGTGGTTGTATAAGAATTTCTGAATATTAGATGACGAATGACGATGATGTTTCACAGAAGAAAGAACGACGCAGTATGATTGACGATGTAAAGAAGAGAAGACGTATTTTTAAGAAAATTGTTTTGTAAAAATTTTAAGATTTTATAAGACTTTATTTTTACATTTTTACATGTAACTATGAATTTTTCCGGGATGAAAAGTAGCCTATGTATTAATACATTTTATAAAATATCTGAGTGATAAACGGCCGCCATAGTCTCGGAATTGAAGACTAGAAGAACTTTCAACGGTGAAGGAAATCTTCGTGAAGAAACCTGATTCTTCACGAAGATTTCCTTCACCGTTAGAGCAAGTAATATTCAGTTGCTTAAATCATACATGTCTCAGAAAAGTCAGAGGAGTGTGCTCAGGATCGAACTCGAAGCCCCCAAGTCAAACATCAGAGTTTTACCGCAAGGCTATCACTGCAATTGTTTCATTATCGCACTAAAATTCAACCCAAATAATTCCTGTAATTGATAGACACGTTTAAAACCGCATCGAATTAAGGCTAATCATTGGATAAATAGTATGGAAATTAGTAAACGAATGCGTGGATTTAATGCAATTCTATCAGAATGTAATTATAGGCGTCGATGGGCGTGAAATACTGAATAATTGGAATACGTAATCGGATACACTGCCAACCAAATACGAAATGCGTACAATGATGTATTTTGATTAAAACTTGTTCAAGCTTATGCCTCGAATAGGTGTGATATTGGAGACGTATTTCGTATATTAAAAACTTTTTATGTGAATATTACTTAATCTTTTATTTCGAAGACGCTATTATTGAATTCTTGGAATCATAGTAAAAAAAATTAGTTTCTAATTTTTTCGATAACAATAAACGATATATATTTTAGAAATAAATATTATTACCCTTTATTTACACCCACGTGACTTTGTCTGTATCACAAAAGAGAGAGAGGGAGTAGGGCGTAGACATCCATAATACAATTCAAAGGAAGCTGAAACTTTGTTTGTTTCCGCTGCGCACGCTACGGAAGTTTCATCGAATTTTTTTTATTGATACACCGCTGCTGTGGGTCGTATCGAGATATTATATAGCCCACCGCCTTCCTCGATAAATGGGCTATCCAACACCAAAAGATTTTTTTTATTCGAATTAGTAATTCCTGAGATTAGTGCGTTTAACTAAACAACAAATAATTTGTAATTGTTTTGAAGTTTAGTTTTTGTAGAACCAACTTACTAATCTAATAAACATTAAATCGTAAAGTTGTATATAATAACATAATAAAATAAATAGAATATATAAAATGTAAAGGTTTTATAAGTGTTATGTAGCTCTTTGTCGTAGATCAAGATAAACGGGTTCGGAGCTCTTTAAACTGAGTGGGCCAGCCATTGCCAAGAGTTATTAATTTTCATTCGGCGATAAAAACTTTGTTCTACCGCGTGAATTATGTGACTTGTTCTATTATCTTGTTGGGTTAGAATAGTTTGAAGACATCTTTAACTTTATATAATATGATAATATGTATTTATCATGAGTTTTGGGCAATATATCAACACCATGATTACGGTGGAAGCAGAATTCTTTGTGTGTGCCTGCAAGTATTAAAGATTCATTATCATTATTATTTTATAATATTTAGTAAACATATCTACTATTGATGTTATGATATTTTTCAGTAAAAAAGGTTTTATGTATTGCACTGTTAAATGATGTTTTAAAAGGAACTGATTCGTATCTATGAATCACAAAAGTGTAGTTAAAAACTACTGTTAAGACAGATCTTGCATTGGTAATATATTAAGAATAGAATTGAATGACTGTTGTTTAAGTTAGTTTCTAATATAAATTTTGTACTAGATCAAAATATTGCAACTCCCAAAAAGTATTTACAACATTATTAATTTTCATTTGCAACACTTGGTGTCACATGTGCACAAAGCGCCTTCACCAAAACATTTAAGCTGTTTGTCCCATTATCTTCGCATGCCGACACTGCGAATAACACTCATTATAGTAAACGTGCAGCTTAAGTTTTATTCCATATTTTGTAAACAAATCCAATGTTGGGAAATGCAATTTTGAAGAAAAGTTCTTAATGTGAGTTGTAAAAATATTACAGAATTTATTTAACTCTCCTGTTCCTACTATACTACATTTAAACTTGAGTTTTACACTAAAAATCTATGTAATTACTCTAAAGTTACACATCTAAATATTATACATATCTTAAATAGTAAAAATAGTAGAAAATACAAAGTAATTTAATTAAGACAGTAACGCATTCATATTTTATATTAATAATTTAGTTCTACTAAAATTGTGAACGGTCGGATCTTCTCAACAGAAAACTGCTTTCCGAGCTGGTGGTAGCTTCAGACAAACTGACTGACCGACCAATTTTTGACGTATCAAAAGTACTTTTATACAAAAGTCTAATTGAAATAAAATATTTTGAGTTTGTGATAAATAATTCGTCCAAGTCCGAGTGTCGAACTTGCACACTGAGGGTTCTGTACAATTTCAATAATGGGACTAAGACTATCAAATTTGATTTTCGTGTACGGGTCAAAATATCATCAAAAGTAGTATTATAGGGCACTCTCGACATTAGTAAAGTGCGTTTCAATTGACATATTTATAATAACTTAGAAAAAGAATATAAAAAAAATTCCACCTCAAGAACTTTGAAAAATGCACTAAAAATTTAAAAAATAATTACACTGAAATAATTTTAAAGTAAGTTAATATATATTAATAAAATACATATTGACAAATATGGAAACTCCTTCTTTATTGGAGTCCTTTAAAATATTTTACAAGTTGTTCAATTCGTCAACAGCCGTTGCTAGGATACGCGCTCGATATAGCTTTAGATTCATTTAATATACTATATGTGAAGTGTTTAGAATGGCCCATCTTTATGTTAAAATCACCGAAGTAAGGCATTTATAAGAGGAACATTCTTGTTAGAGCATATATTTAGGAAGATATTTTTAGTGCGTTGGATTAAATTTGGGTCAGTATTTCCAGTGATCTTAAAACTAATAGTGCGATACAGACGACATACATTATGCAAACGCCTATTACTACGAAATATAATGATATATATACATATATAGATTACACACGTATGCACAGTCGTAATGTTTTGAATTATAATTGGGTCAATATAACTGATTTGGGTCAGCTATTGTTGCTCTACCGACTGTAAGTCAATATTGTTTCAAAGGATATAACAATATGTACGGTTTAATACAAAGTCGCTTGTGTATAATCTATAAGAAATAATATTAAATAAGTATTGATACTTATTGTTATTTCGATATCTTGTAACTTAAATTAAGTGTAAGTTCTACAACATTGTAAAATATTTAGGGGTTCCTGTCTTCGAATTTTTACCCCCTTTTAAATGTTTTAAAAATGTCCAAAAATAGCAGTAAATTTAAGATCTACTTCTCTTCTTAGAATTAGTAATTAAAGGACAGTACAACCAACTTAATATCTTATGAAGTTAATATTACATATATTAAAACAAGGAACACAGTGAGAAATACAATTTTTATATTAAATTCTAGTCCTCGTAAACCATAAACTTTGTGAAGTTAAAAGTTTCGTAATCATTTTACTTCTGAGTTCAAGAAAATTTAGTTTTCTTGTAGTATTTATTGAATGAAGTTTATGATATTTATTTAATTGCAATTGTGAATTTTAAATAATACATAGTAAAAGGATTTAATATTCAGCATCTGTGTCTGCGTATAGTCTTGTAAGTTAAATTTGACAAATTCTGTTGAAATTGATATTTTTTTTTATGACATGAAATTCACAATGGCGTTGGAAGGTAACCATGAGAACTCTGTAATAAATCTATGCAACTTCATTGAGTTCAAGCGCGTTTGACTTGACAAGTGTTCTGATGGTATACGGGCCGGCAGCTATCGTGATATCTGAGCAAAAATAGTGGGGTATAGTGGTGCATTATGAGAGTGTTGGGTGCCTGATTTTGTACGCAACTTTTACTAAGAATGTCATTGAGAAATAGATAGTTATTCTGTAAATATATGATATGCGTAGCATATCCGTCCTCGTCCGTATGTGAAAACTACTTTAGTTGTATTTTCATAAACCTACAAATACCTAATTAAGAAAACATGTTTTGAGGTTAGTCTATCTTCAAAGTTCAGGAGTTATGCTAAAGAAATAGGACCTTAAAGTTATCAAAGAATTATGTAAATCAGTCCATAAATAAACAAGTAGTGCCCGAACACCCAAATATATGTAAAATCTAATTGAGAAACTCCGCCTAAATCTTGAAAAACGACATTGGTAACACTATATTCGGAGGCAAACTTAAGCTTGAAAGACGTCATAACATGAAATTAGAAATTGTGAGCGGTGAAGGGCTGACCGTTACGTGAGCTCCTACGGTCGGGCGCGCTAGACTGTATATTAAGTGGGCTATTATTTAATTAATATTAATTACCAAATAATTAGTCAGTTGTTCTCCGTATGAAGTTTCTATTTTTTTTAAGATTACTAGCAGTCTGCAGCAACCATCCAAATAAGCTAAAATGCTTGTGTTAGGAGTGGCCTACGTCAGTAGTGCAATGACTGGGATTTGAACCCACTAGCTCTTGACCGGAAATCTAACGCCTGAACTACGGATCTACTAACGCTAATTATGTCCATAACCGTTTGAAAGTTACTAATTTTATAAATATTACAATAGAGTAGATACAATTTTATTTTTTCTGTTCATTTTATATCCTCGTTCCTCGGCGGTGCAGCCTGCAAGTAAATTGAATTAATTTTACGCACCCACCCATGTTTAATATGCACAAGTCACACATTAAATATTGAGTTCGGGACCGAAGCCAAATTTAATTATCGTGAAATTGGCAGCAACCATATTTTTTTATTTTATCATATCCTGCCAGCGAATTTTCACTTCGCAGGATATTGATAAATTAAATTATGATTCCATGTGTATGATATATAAAAAAATTTAATGGTAATTAATATAATTTTTGTCTATGTCTTGACTTGTATAAAAGAGATGTTCTCAATTAGATAAAGCGTTATAGATAGTCCACAATCAATTAAATTCACCATAAACCGAGGCTTATTAATTGTCATAACTATTAAATTATATATTTAAATTACCTGCAGTTGAAACTCTAATTTAATACAGTCACAAAGTAACGATATATACAAGAAAGGTATCGAAAAATGGCTAAGAACCATTTCTATTTAATTACCTCTCGAACAAATAAAACTAATCATAATCGGTTCATTATCTTGGGTGCCCCGTTGTTGTTGTAGGGCGTTAAAAATAATAAGCATAGTTTGTCGTAAATTGATCTATCCATACCAGCGGCTTCTCAAGGATCATAGTAAGTAGATAATAATGAGTAAATAATAGTTTTTAGTATTAAAAAAAATATTCTTTAAGAATCCATTTATATGATTTTTTTGGAAAGATCTATATGCATGAACTTTGAATTTCAAAGATCGTTAGGGGATTAGTTATACAGAAAATATAGATTGATTGAATAGTTGTTAGGTTCATAACAAAAGAAATAAACTCATTGTTTTTCCTTATCAAAACTATCTTGTTTTCAATTTACGCTAAGTAGAAATTAATTATTGTAATTCACAATTATTGCAAATATCATTAAAATAAATTCTGTTATGAGATTATCATTAAAAATGAACTTAAAATAAAATAATATTAAAACATAATAGCCAATTGAATACCCATCGAATGAAATTACAGGATAACGTAAAGTGAAATACAGTTTAATTTTAAAATAATTTATGAATCATTAACACATTAAGCGTCACATTTGTATCGTTCAATTATAGTTTTATCGTTCGCATCTGAACTGTGGTGGATTCAGCATTATCCTGCCCGCATCTATTAATCCCTTAACCAACTGACGGTTTTCACCCTATTGGGTATTATTTACCACAATCTATCATATAGACATTCCTAATAGAATAGACTACAAATATTTTATAATATAAAGTATGTTATTAAAACCTCGTCCGTACCGATTACCAAAGTATGGTAACTATATAAAAAAATAAAATAAGAAATATGAAAATAGCTGTATGAGTATATTTTAAATGCATTATTCAAGAATCTTCAAGATGGTACAACATTATAGTAAAGGTCCCCGTCTGTCTGTCAATATTTGAAGACGATCTTGATTCTATAGAGGTCAATGCTTGATTCTTTTAAAGTTATGAATTTATGATGTCGTCATTTGAAATATGTCAAGCGAAATTTTATTGCCATACTATGATAGTACTAATTAAATTTTGCCATCTTATTTTAATTCATCATTACGACCCTTCAATGGCCCACTGCTGAGCCGGGTCTCCTCCTCAGAATGAGGAGGGTATTAGGCCATAGTCTACCACGCTGGCCCAGTGCGGGTTGGCAGACTTCACACACCGACAGAGAACTTTTTTGGAAACTCTCAGGAGTGCAGGTTTCCTTACGATGTTTTCCTTCACCGTTAAAGCAAGTGATATTTAATTGCTTAAAACACACATAACTCAGAGTCGGAGGTGTGTGCCCAGGATCGAACCTCGGACCTCCCGAGTAAGACTTGAAGTCTCAACCACTAGGCCATCACTGCTTGCTTATTTTAATACTAAAAGTAATTTCTTACTTATTTTATAAAAAAATGCTTTAGTTTTGAACATTTACAGTTTTTTGAAGATTATTAAATTCAAAAATTATATATTAGTAGAAAAGAACTCATAAATAAATTCTGATCAGAAATTTGATTAAAAATATACTTCTATTCGAATAATTTACGAGGTAGATTCTAAAAAAAAATTAATAAGGAATTTATGTAATTCGTGTTTCGTATTATTTTAAAACAAACGTACTAAATAAAAATCTTGCTAAAATTTATACGTGAATCCACAACAATCCACTTTAAATCTATAATAGAAGGCAATACGTTCGTTAAGGCTAATTTAAAATCGTGGTCTAACATGATCAGGTCGAGAATCAATAAAATTTTCTTTCATTGGATTGGAAAATTCGTAGGCATATAAAAAGCTTTTAAATAATACCTTACAATAAAGCTAATAATCTATAATCTCCTCATCAGAATATTATTTCGATAAAAGTAAAAGATTTACCATCCTAAGTTTTTTTCTGAGATAAAAGTATTCCGTGTCGATTCCAGTTATCAATAACTATATAAATATAACATTTAATTCATATCCCTTAAACTATTCGTGAAAATAATAGCCATTTATCTCTGGAACCCTGGTTTATTCCGAAATAAAGGTATTCTAAATGTTACACATTATTTGTGTAGAAAATGTTGCTTTTTTCTTTAGCCTTATATGTAGTATGAACATTACCCTTCAATCCCACAGGAACTGGTCATTTTTCCAAATTAAATAGTAACCTTTATATTAATCCAGGTTATAAAGTATCCGTGTGCCAAATTTTACTTATTACCAAAAAACAGAGAAAAATTTTAAAAACTGTTTTTTATGTTCTATTACGTATTTCGCGCGTCTTCCACTTTAAAAAAAAAATATCTAATGTTCTGTACATAAAGTCGAAGTAAGAAGTATCGAAATAAGAAAAACTACTCATCTAAGAGTCAATAACTTCAATAAAATCTCAATTAAAAACATAAAAAGTAGATTGTGTCTAATACAAAACGTTCTGTATATTCCTAGTGTTAAATTAAACCTATACCTTATTTTCACTTAAATATTTGGTTGTGGACTGCGGTTAATGGATAACCGAAATTTGTTCCCAAACAATTTGGATACGAGGGTTAATCAAATGAAACTTCATTTAAATGTGGATAATTATTAATTTAAATATATCAAAATGAAGAAAGACAATAGAATTATTTTACATTTTCGGAGACTTGTCTCCGCTAGACAGAAAGTTTAAACTGAATAACGACATTTTGACATGAAAACATTTTTACCATAAATTAATCTACTGAAAACCTGTCTTAATATTAAAAGATATGTTGCTTACCTTTCATGTGGCCATTACACTGCCAAACTTCTACGAACACGTGGATAGCACTAAAACACTGTGCTGCCATCTTTTGACAGCTTAGAATAGGTGTCGAAATGTTAAAATATAACTTCAAACTTGTTCAACTCCTACATATAAGTCCAAAATATCATGAATTAAATTTTGACTTTAAACTAAAAGTAATTATACTAAAAATGCACACTGCTCACAGTTATATATCACTCTAATTCATCCAAGCTTTGAATTGAGTCTGATAAAAAATATAAAAAGTGAAATCCAGGCTCCGCATTAGGCGAATTGAACGAAAATATTCGGAGTTCCGAAACCCGCACGAAGCCATTAATCGTTTTGATGTCACAGTATGGGACATTTAGTGTGACCCTTTTTAAGCGAACCCGTCCCTAATCACCGAAGGCCGAATGCCGAAAACCGAATCACGGGTGTTCGTACAACGGTTCGACGAATCCAAATGGCGGACACTAATTGCTATCTGTTCATTGTAGAGTGAACGAATGGTAAGGACACATTTACACGTTCGCGGAACGAGTCATGAGTCATGCTCTGGATCAGCCAGCGGACATACCAATGACTGGAAATGAATGAAATGATTGATGAATATAAATGAATGATCCCTATTCCCGTTTACTTTTGAGAGAACAATACAGAAGCATGATATATAGAAACACAAACAAAACAATACATATGAAATTGTTTGTCAAGAATTAATAATGTGACTAATCAGGTAAAGACCCCTTCACCGTTAGAAACAATATTTCTTGTGCTTTTTGTTATTAAAAAGCTTTAATAAATTTTATTAAAAATTTCAACTAACATGGACATCTTGTAAACAAACTGCGTGAGACGAAAATACCCAAATTGCGCCGAACGGAACTGAATAATTCAAGAGCGGGCATAAGGCTTCTTAATTATGTGACGATTTACCTACTTACATACCCCCCTACTATTTTCGTAATAAACTATCCTTTTGTATTGAGTTGTTTGGGTTCCGTTTAACCTCTACCATTTTTTGAATATTAGATAAAGGCGGATATCTAATGGCGGTTCCTGACAACTTTAAAGTAAACATAAATTTATTAAAACACGCAAAATAACCAGGCCCATTAAATATTCGACGGTTAAGTCTGATTGGCACTTGTCTACTTTTTGGGATCTTATTTAAAGTTCAAATAAATGTTACACCATTGACATTTAATTAGCAAAAGTAAATGAATGATTATAGCCGGAATTGGTAATATTGTACCGTCAGCAATTTACTTTTGTTTGTGCAAGCCTGACCCGATTTAAACCGATTTGAAAGGCCAATTCAACCTGTATTCCTTTTGTTTGAATTTGGCTACGTGGAAAATAAAGCTGATTCATTCATCTGATAATTGTTCTGCTCGGGATGGGGTCGTAATTTGAGTCTTGAAAAACGTTTGTTTCCTTTAATTTTGCATTTACTTATCTACCTTTTATATAGTCCTTAAATTGTTTGACCTTCAATTGTCTTATACGACGTTTTGGTTTAAAGTATTTATCTCAAATGTATTTCTGCAATATCTTATATTATCTATATAGTAGCTACACTACTAAGTAACACTTAAAAAATCAATTACTACAGTATTTGAAACACAGGACAAGGTTGAAAGACATTCACTGGCTATATGTACAATATTAATAAACCTAACCAATACCTAATATAAGAAATAGATTAAAGATTTATTTGGTCCTTGTTAAGGAAACTTAGCACCACTTTACTAAACCACACCACTTAGTAATCTACTACTACTTCAATGTTGATATGTAAAATCACTTGACAAACTTTCTAAACCCTATTGGAGCAAAAGTTATTTATCAAATCAATGGGTATACTTGAAATCATAAGAAACTACTTGTGAATACAAAGTTATCAATAGTGTTACAAAATCTGTTTGTTTTTGGGGCCAAAGATTTTTGAATCATTGCCTCTAATTACTATCATTGCAATTTGCAACTGTTTAGCCATCTACGAAACGATACGTTGTAAAGATGCCAAAGGACGTGGCGATAAGAAATGTAATAGTGTACAAGACAGTAAAAATGTGTAAGAACGTAACTGGGACTACAGTCGTATACAGTATTCCGTAATTAAGTTTATGGCAGCGCTGGTTTGAAATTAAAGTGATAATTTAACGTTTGTATTGCAGGTCAGCTGCAGGGGTCAGGCTACAGTGACGCGGAGCCCGAGTTCCTGTCGCCTCTAGAGAACATTACCGTCGCCCAGGGTCGGGATATACATTTTACATGCACAGTCAATCATTTGAGCAACTTTAAGGTATTTGTTTATAAATATATCTCGCCTCTATTGACTCGTACGAGTCAATACCTATCTATCGAATCTTCTTAGTATAAGTCATTGAATTTTAGCTACTTGCATCTACTAGCGTAGCTTTGATTACATTTCTACTTTCACCATGAATTACATTTAAATACTTATACCATACAAAGAATTAGATATCTTATCTCTATATGATACTTCTATCTTACTTACAGTATGATAGATAATGATATTGTTTTTTAATAATTTGATGAAAAATTAAGTGAAATCGAATTTGTTATAAGAAATGTTCAAGGGAATCATAAAAATCTAAAGTATGATAATGTTCAAAAGATTTTTAAACGAGTAACTTTTAAAAATGGGCTGTTTGACGAGCGCTTAACTTTACTTCTTGACTTCGTATTTCTTAAAGTGAGGAAGGTTAAATATTTCAGGCAGTTTTTATCTTTAAGAAGACAAATGAATAAACAAACATATATTTATTTATTGAAAAGATACAAACAATTACGCGCATATTTATTCCTTGTTATAAGTAAATGAAAATGTTACTTAAAAGGTAACTAGAATTAATATAGTTTCTTATTATTTTAAAAAGGTAGATTTCGTCCTTAACTATACGACTTTCGTATACTGGAATAGGTAATCTAAAAACTGAGTTTCGAAAATGAGCTGTTTTATAGGACTTTTAAAAAACTAGGGGAAAATCAGCATAAAAATATGTCCTCGCATCAGTCATAAAATCCAGGATGGAGAGACAAAATATTTAGATCTGTATAATTAATTATTACAAACAAAAGAAATTTAAAGTCCAAACTAAATTTAAAGTCTGCAACAACTAATTTTATGCATCATCATGCTCGTGACTTGACAATGTATCTATCACAGTATTTAGTTTGCTTTACGGACCCTTTATAAATTGCCTTCGTTTATGAACTGATGTTACATTAAAACGACGATTTATAATACAAGACACGAGATTTTATATTTTTATAAATTTTCGAGAAAAAACTGTACCGCAGTCAATGTGTCCTGAAAAAAGATTAATGTTTTAAAAAAATTGCTTTATTACACTTACACTTTCTGACTTTTACAAATAGATATGACAAAGAGATATAGATAGAATTTGAATTTTGGCTATCTCCATTTTGGCTGTATGCATTTGATAGATTAAAAACTAAAAAACTATAAGTTTTCGAGGCAATTGGGATATTTTTAATACAGTTAACTAAAGGTTATCAAAAATATTTGTAACAAAAGAAATTGATATAATATTCTAAATTCCCAGGTAGCCTGGATAAAATCAGACACCAAGACCATACTAGCAATCCACACGCAGAAGGTGACGATTAACCCGAGGATATCAGTGACACACAATGGCCATAACACGTGGAAACTGTACATCGACAGTGTGGAGCCTAAGGACTCTGGGACCTATATGTGTCAGATAAACACGGACCCTATGAAATGTCAGGTAGGGATTCCAAATTTACCTTTGACCTTTTCTTGCAGTTATCTTATGTAAACCTTAAATTTCACAGGTTTAGGATATTTTGAAAACATCAGGATCTTAAAGATAATACATATATTTCTTAACCGAATATATAAAACAATTATACATATACAGTATACAGTACTCAAACAGCCTTAATTAAAATCTGTGAGGATATGCGATACGGACGTGACAGACAGATGATAACAGTTATAACACTCCTTGACTTTAGCAACGCATTCAACAATGTTGATTATGATGTGCTCATAGCAATAATGCAGTCCATAAACTTCTCATCAGATGTAGTTGATTGGTTTCGTTCCTACCTTTGGAATCGTAAACAAATTGTTCGAGCTGGTAACAAATCATCCTCTACTAAGCAGTTAAAAGCCGGTGTGCCACAGGGTGGTGTTCTCTCTCCAACACTTTTTACTATTTTTTGTAACTCTATTTCAAAATTACTATCATGCCAATACCACCTTTATGCTGATGACCTTCAATTGTACGTCACATCCCCCGTGGATGACATCAGTAAGGTCATAGACTATATTAATATTGACCTGAAAAAAATTTCAGATTGGAGTCGAACCCATGGCTTACTTATCAATGCTAAAAAATCACAGGCTGCAATTATTGGCGGACCAAAACAAATCGCTAAAATTGATTTTGATTCATTGCCACCTATTATATTTAATAACACTGTTCTGCCAATAAATTGCACTGTTAAAAATCTTGGTCTCCCTGACTTGGGCACCGCAAGTTGGTGAAGTTAGTCGGAAACTTTTTGCAGCTGTGGGATCTCTGAGACGGTGGAAAAATTTGCTTCCAGTCAAAACAAAAATCACCCTGCCTGAATCACTCCTCCTCCCAATACTAGATTATGCTGACGTATGCTACACTGACTTGACGGAGGACTTGTTAAATAAACTAGAGCGATTACAAAACCTGTGCATACGCTTTATTTATGGCCTGCGAAAATTTGATCACGTCTCGGAATATCGTGCACAGCTTAAATGGCTACCCATTAGGTTACGTAGGAACCTCCATGCTCTCTGCTTACTATACTCTGTGTTGTATATGCCAAATAGCCCCTCCTACCTGAAAGAGAGATTTACATTTCTCGGAGGAGATCCGGACCAGTGCCCCACATTACGATCACAAACCGACAACCGACTCAAACTGCCTCCTTTTTATACAAAGTCATACAACGACTCTTTTACTGTGCAAACTATTAATTTATGGAATGACTTACCGCAAAATATTCGTCATTCAGAATCACTGAATATTTTCAAGTGTCGATTAAAAAACTACTACTTAACATTAATATAGTTATATATGTAAAGTATTTTATGTAGATATAGTACGTAATATATGTATGTATGTATGTATGTATGTAGGTATGTATGTATGTATGTATGCATGTATGTATGTAAGTATGTATGTAGGTATGTATGTATAAATAAATAAACATATATCTGATATTTAGTAATTTCTATAGATATTATTATATATAGTATAATATTTGATTATATTATTTGTTATAAATTAATTCACAACACTTTTTGCACTGCCCAGTACCAATCTCAAAAGTCCACACAGCAAAGGTTGTCTGGAAGAGATTGCTTATAGCGATAAGACCGCCTTTGCACACATTCATGTGTACAAATTAGTATTTATTCATATTTTAGTTCATAAGCCTGTTTATTTGTATATTTGATAGTGTGCAATAAAGTGTTTTCATTCATTCATTCATTCATTCATAAAACGTTAATTTTTATAATCTTGGGAGGAAGCTTAACTGAATAAAAAACATTTTTATAAAAAAGCTGTACTTAGTACGAATACTTTTCATTATATTATATTATCAAAATTATTTTAAGAAAAATTTGCTATTTTTAATGGCTTTACAGTCTTTTACAATTTCTCAACGCCAATTACGGGGGAGAGAGTATCGAGTAGTTAACTGACCTTTAAAAGTTCTGTGACATCTGACGAGTGTCGGGATCAAATACAAATAATTGAAAGGGCGTAACTTCTATTTAACTTTCTTTATCCACTGTTATTAAATAATATTTTACATTTTCTATATAAGATAATCATATGAACTGACGTCCCGCCAGATCCAAGGATGGGGTAGTTTTCTTGTTTTATATAAAATTCTATATCTTTAAAATCATTTACTTTTATTGTCAACTGCCAACCTTTTGGAATTGTGTGTAGACTTTGTTCACCAAAAAACCTTTTAATTTTTCGCACTGACTTAAGAGTTGTTTTTAACTGAAGCAGAAAGTTTGAACTCGAAATATTGAGTACCTAAGTAATACAATTTTACATTCCACGGAATAAAAAAAATATCTTGACTAGTCGACCAGCACTTGTTTCGCTGATAGCTCATTTTTAAATGACAATATTAAAACTGTCATAACCGCATCCAATTTCACACCAATAGCATTTCAATTCCATTGCCAAGTAATGCTATTTTACTTTCAACGTAGCAGAAAAAATATTTAATATATTTTTAATATTTTTTAATAATTTTTTTAAATATTTTTTTACTAATCTACTGGGCCCTAGTTTGGCTAGGATAACTCAATTTTAATTTCAGTAACTGAAAACCTCATCCAATTTCCCACCAATAGCATTCCTATGGTAAGGCAGACAAACAAAAAAAAATTAAAACGATTATATTAGGTTCTATTAGTGTAAAGACACTCTTTACTCAGTTACATTTTTATACTTTTACTAGCTGACTCATCCTCGCTTCGCTGAGTTATGTGACACTACAGTTAAAAGTTTTATCAAAATCGTTCCAGCCATTAAACATTCCCTCGACTTTTAAAAATATATAAAATTAGCTAAATCGGTATATTATTGAGTTTTAGCAAGCCAACAAAAAACAATTCATTTTTAGGGCTTCGTACCCAATGGGTAAAAACGGGGCCCGGTTACTAAGACTGCTGACCATCCGTCTGTCTGTCACTAGGCTGTATCTCATAAAGCGGGATAGCTAGACAGTTGAAATTTTCACAAATAATGTATTTCCGTTGCCCATATAACAACAAATACTAAAAACAGAATAAAATAATTGGCTAATATTATAAACGCCAAAGTTTGCAAGAATGTATGGATGTCTGGATGTATGTTTGTTACTCTCTCACGCAAAAACTACTAAATGGATTTTGATGAAACTTTACAATAATATAGCTTACACATCAGAATAACATATAGGCTATAATTTATAATCATATAGTGTGAGTCATCCAAAATATAGCGGGTGAAACCGCGGGGCGGAGCTAGTTATATATAAAAATGTGTTGATACAGGAAAGTTGTTAATATTCTGTGTGCGTCTGTAATATTTGTATATTTTAATTATATTTGCAGCAGATGTATGGCTTTAGGAATATGGGTTAGTAATTTTAGTATTTCCCTTGGGCAAGTGGAGCTCACGAGCACTTAGTTAATTACATACAACTTGGTCATTTAGGCAGATGTCATTGTTTATCTTTGCTTCCCAGACTATGGATTGGGAATACAACTATACATATAACTAAATTGCATTGTATGGCTGTTTGAATGTTGAATTTAAAACAATTATTGAGGAAATTCTGAGTTTCGTTGGATGCAATGTTGAGGTCTTTTGTATAGCATGTACTCGTGTATACATTTTGATCACTTAAAAAAGTCCTTGGCAAAATAGATCGAATTCCACGTTTATACCTTTACTCGAGAAGAGTTGAGAAATTTAGATATATTAATAAAGTTTATTATTTCTATATTTTTTTAATACTTTTACATTTAGAAACATATTCCAATTACAATTCAATGAAATAGCTCAAAAAATAAAAAATAAACTAATCAAAATAAAAAATATGTTAGTGCTTAAAGAGACAATGATAATCTTGATATATTGAATATTGTTACGAGCTTGATTTCAGGAGTGGAAGAAATTGATAGATGCTTCGTTGGATTTATTTAAGATGTTCACAAATACCAACTAAATCTTGACAAAAGTAAAAAAATAACCCTACACTATTTACACGTCTCCGATATTTACAGTCCTTATTTTCAATCTGCACATTTCCACACTTATTACGCGCACCACTCCCGAATCACCATTTTCACCGCTGTTTGCCGCTATAAACTTCACAATAATCCACTACTTCGACTATGCACCACTTTCTCTGCACTTCGATATTTCTTCGAACTCATAAATTTGCCTAATGCCGTCTTTTTCTCAAATATCAGTCATCGGCGAACGACATCTTGCCGTCCCTCTCGGTTCATCTTGCCCTCTTTTTCTAATTTGACATGTTTTAGCGAGTTCGAACTAAAGCTTAGTCTACGCATGCAAATTGTTTTGATGTTGATTCGCAGCAATATTATATATTGAATTCGTATCTAAGCACTTTTTTCGTCATATTTGTATGAATCGTATCGTAACAAATATAATAAAAAAACACACACACGGTTTTCTTAATTTTTTATCTTTAATTGAACCTAAAGACATATATGTAATAGTCTAGGTATCGTTTCCAGTACGCCTTTCTAATTCTATCTTTATGTATTAGATTTCTATTTCTCTAGAGGCAAAAAATAAAAGCTTTCTAGCAGTTCTTACAGGAACCTTTTATTTAAATTGCAAGTGCGTAATGTAATTGACTGATATCGAGAAACTACTTTTCAGATTCAGCTCTTTTTATTAAACCAGTTTTGTCTGTCTTTCTATTACTTTGATTTACTTAAGAGTTATAATAAAAAAATTGGCCTAATTCCAGTTGGACTCGCGCACTGAGGGTTCCGTAAATTGAGGTTTTATTAATTTAAACTTAACTTTGCTGTGTAAACACTTAAGTAAGACATTTTTTTTATATCTAAACAGTTATCTTTACGATTTTTTTGGATTATTTGCAGAAATACATTGCTTCTTATCAATTTTCATGATTTTAGGTCAACGGGAAGTACCTAATACGTAATATACCGTCACGAGAATCAAAATATGCACAAACGGCTATATCTTTTTATTGAGTTCACGTAGATGGGATTACAGATCTGTATATTTGATAATAATAATTTAAACAGTATCTCTACGCGGCTTTTTTATTTTTTTATTTAATTGTTTTATAAAATATGTATGTTAAGAATTATAAGAGGCTTACATATATAACTAAAAATCTCTACGCCTTCTTTAAAGAACGGGTTTAGACTGACTGACAGACAGACGGATAACAAAATTATTCTATAAGGGTTTCTTTTACTCAAGGTACGGAGCCCTGAAAATCGTTGTAGCTTTTAAGTAACCTTTAAATATCATTGACCTTATAAAATAAATATTATCAGTGATAAGTTAGTTAAAGTTTTAGTTTAGAAGTTAAACAGATTATTAATTACAGTTACTAAAGTTTTGTAAATGAAGCTACTCGTTACGAAATAATTTCGGGCAATAACAGTTTTGTTTAATTTTATGTTATTTAAGTTAAGCTAAAACAGAAAATGTTTTAATTTATAAGTACATTCTGAAATACGAAATGTTCTAGTCTTAGATTAATTTTAAAGCTACATATAAAAGCGTTGTGAATGGTTTTATTTTGACAAAACATTTTGCTTTAAAATGAAATACCATATATTTCATTTGCTAATGGAAAATATGTTACGAACGTTTGAAAATATTATCAAAGTGACCTCTATAGGATATTTATCCAACCTAGAAACCAAAAGATTTTTAAGTAGAACTTGCAAATAATTATAAACCTTTGTTCTATAATAAACTATAGTTTTAAACTAACTTAATATATATCATTCAAGTTTGACGCTTTTAATAGTTTTAGAGTTCATTGTCGAAAACTGTCGTAACGCGAGATTATTTTTTATGGAATACTAGTCGATACAATTTAGCTTAAATTTTACATATTAATCGCTATATCATTATATTTTAGAGTTTAATTTATATATGTCTAATTACCAAAGCCTTAACGGCCACACAGCTCGACATGCACTTCATCCCCACTTCGATAGATGGCGTAATCGCATATTCATTTGTTTAGTTTGTATTCTTACATATTCTTTGCTATAATGACATAGGCTATGTCATTCCTTCCTCAAACTCTACTTGATTAATTTAAGCCTGAATATGTAACAGATAGAAAGACGCCATCTATTTCGTACGTAGTATATTAAATCGCATTTTCGTTTGTTTGGTTTGTATTCTTAAGTATTTCCTATTGGTGTTTCTTTCGAAATTGTAATATAAGTTAGGATTAATAAAATATACGCAAGTTAAAGTCATGAGTGAGAAGATATAACAAGACGATATCTGAACTATGTATTGATAAACTTCTCATTTTCAAACATGGGACATTTCTAGTAATCGAACAAACCTTCAGTTAAATTTAATTTTGTTTTAGCCAGCTGCTTTGTGTATAATAATATTTGAATTTACTTAATAATTAACTTTATACAAAAATATTTAATTTAATATCAATCTTTTTAGTATAAGGGCAATCATCATTACTTCGAGAAAATATCTACATCAACTAAGGTCTAACGTATAACGCGTTAACGTCACGTGAATGCCTCATTTTGGTGAAGTAATATTGTTTGAAATAAAATTTGAATAAAAATATTTTTTAGGATTTTCGAAACCTGTATGTAGTCCATGATGAATCATAAGAATTCTTTTATTTTCAGTTGAAGTACAAGAGATACCAGGTTATTTTGTTACGAGTAAAATAGTTATGTTGGTCAACATTGACAGTTATTAAGTTATTTACCTTTGCGAATGAGGTTGACAATGTCAGTGGCTGGGACGTGGAATTTTGTTACGGTATGCAAGCGTTTGTAAAGGCTGGAATGTGGCCGCGACATCTTCATACGAGAACTTTCCCAATGTTCAGTGCGACTCTAATGTCGCATTATGCTTCTCGTCGAGGATCGTGTGAAAAGCTTTTGTTTCTAGTTAGAGAAAAGAATTCTTTGTGTAACTTTTGTATTTTGTTTAACAGATTTTAAGTTTTAATTTGTTTCACATAGCTATGACTTATACCATGACATTCCATTTTATACTCTCGAAAGGTTTTATTTAGTTCTTTAGAATCACACTCAGATAAATTCACCACATTCTCAATGTTTTCCTATAAAAAAGGTCATTTACAATGTCGCGACGTAAAGCGGAGTAGTAAGTAGTCAAAAGGCTGTTTTGTAATTGTGTACATAATGAAATTTCATACATCTTACAAAGATCATATATTTATTTCGCATTGGAGAATATACTTTATTTTCTATTATTCAGAAAGTTCTTTTCAAAAGTACTTTTCCATATTATGTAATAGAAGTTTTCATTAAAAGCTTCTTACTTTATACTAAACAGATTTTTTAAAAATAAATTTAATAGGTATTTAGTCGATCTAGGCCATTACTATTCAACGTGCGCTGCTCCGAGCGAAAATTCTTTACTTTTCCTTTAAAAAGCCAACTTTTTATCTGCGTTAATATAGAGCATTTTCATATAAAATATGGTACTACATTCATGCTTCATAATATGTACGTATTTGTATTGACGGAGTCACGAGAGACAGATTGCTCATCTCTTACCCACATCGTATTTGCTTAGGTTCTGTACAACAACGCAACATAAAAAGGTTCTTTTATATTTGCACAGCGAGGGATGTAACATTTGTTAAGTGTAAAAGTAAATTTGAGAACGCCCGCACAATTACACAAATATTTTGAAAGTAAAAAGATGTTAAACTTAAGTATGCGAGCGTTGTCTTTTTTTTTCAAGTTACGTATTTGCTAACTTTAACATAGGAGCGGTCAGAGTTTTTAAGCGAGAGAACACAATTAACATTCCTTCCACACAAGTGGAAGCTGTTTACTGAATTTTTTCTTTTCAAAGTAAGCGAATCAAATAAAACGCTTTAGAGCTTTGTTTGCCTTAACAGTTTCATTTGATTAGAAGATACACAATACATTATATAATTAATTAAAATCCAAATAAAACTAACTGGGCATAGCCTCGTATCTGTTGTTAATTTATTATATTGATCTTAGTGTATAGTTTATGTTTATAATTTATTTTTTTAATCTAAATCTAAAATAAATTTTTGTTAACTATAATTCTTAAACCCAAATTATTTTTAATTTTAGTCACGACTAGCGGCCCATCCCATATAAACATTTTGGCTCTCCCGCATGACGATGCCCCCTCTTTCGCTGCGCTGCGTGGAGTTACACTGGCCCGTTGCGTCGTTGTGTATTTTTTGTTTATAATGATATTTTTAATTTCGTAATGTGTTTTGAATGGAATCTCTGATTTTAATAATTCAAAAAATAATCAACAGGTATTGAAACAGTCTTGAATGCGAAACAATTTATTTTTTTGAGAATTAACACAAAGGTATGGATAACATGGTCTGATTTTGATATGCAGTTATATTAACTTTTAAAATGTAAAAAACCAACGTTTAAAAATACCAACTTCAAAAACTAAAAAAATGGACTATATGTTAAATTTTTATGGGACTAAATAGCAACTATTCTGCATCAAACTAAAGAAGAATCAAATAAATCAGATCATAAATCACAGCGTACCAATCGAATTGAGAACCTCCTCCTATTTGAAGGTTCATAAAATTAAAACTACTGGGCCAAACTGAGTTAAATTTTTATGGGACTAAAAAGCTCTATTCTGCATCAATCTTAAGAAGAATCACGTAAATCGGACCTTAAATCTCAGCGTAAGCGTGCCGCGCGCCTTAAACAATATAGATCCCAAGAAACCGGAACGGAAAAATATTTATTAAATTAAAACTAATGGGCCAAACTATGTTAAATTTTTATGGCAGCAAATAGCAACTATTCCACATCAAACTAAATAAAAATCACGTAAATCGAATCATGGTTCTCAGCGTTTTCGGTGTACATATCTAAAAAAAATATATCAATCGAATTGAGAACCTCCTCCTTTTTGAAGTCGGTTAAAAAAAGTAGTTATAGTCACATTTTTTTGTTAGAAACATGGATATAAACCGCGCAGTAACACTCAAAGATGCAATCTGGACTGAAACTGAGAAAATAATATGAAACACTTTGTATATGAATGATAATTATACATATATTGCCTAAACTTGGGCATACGAGTATATTCGGAAAGTTATCAAAAGTGTTAATAACTATACGATTTAAATGAAAACTTATATTTAAGGTAGACCGTAGCTATGAAAATCGTATTTAATTTCGAGTGTAGTATTTGCTTGATGTGCGTACAAAAATACAAATAGACAATTTAAAAAAAAATATTGTTTTGGCTTCTATTGGTGGAATAAAGACCCTTACCTCGAAATAAAATTATTTATAGATATTAAGTGTTAAGATCAAACTTTAGTTTGGTTTTTATTGGTAACCAGAAGAATTATTTCAACAAAATACGACTACAGTTAGTCTTGCTATAGTCCGCATTGGAGCAATCAAATAAATATTGACCTACTAATTGTTTTTGCGGCATCCATGGCAAGCTTTGTTGACATAGCTATGATAAATGATCTTTTTTCAACCCTTTTTCTCGTTTCACTGAACCCCTGCTACGCATTGTTCAATCGTCAATATTTCAAATTTTACACAAGTGAAAAAGTTCATTTTAAATGCGCAGTTCAAAATAGATCTCATAAAATAAATTATAAATTGATTTATATGTAAATGTTATAAATTATATCTTTATCAATCTGCTCTTAACGTCTTTAAACTTTTTCAAACAATTATTTTGGTACTTATTTAGATTCATTATTATATTGTTCTTAAATTATATAAAAAAAAATAATAGTAGTTATATTTAAATTAAAACTTTCTGTAGTTAACATTCTAGTCTTTTCAGAAGTAGGCTAATACAATGCTATATCTGTAATTATCCATGTACTTAGTTATCTATATATTCTATTAAATTTTGTTCACATAATGTACAAAAACTATAACCCAGTTTTAAATTTATCTGAAAATTCGCGAATTCAATTATTTTAGAGCTGACTAAGAATCAACTTCGTCGGTAAATATTTTGCACGGAAAGTAAAACAGAAGCAGTATTATAATAACTACAGTCTACAGCATACAAATCAATATAATGTAGTCTATCGCAACTTTATTGACTCCCAGGCTACTCGACGCAACAACAACGTGGAATTTAATGTAAGCAGTTACTTAGAGTATAAAAGAACGGTCGTGGGTCTATAGGGATATGTTTAAATAAGCCTTTAGCTGGCTGTTAGCGCTGGAGGGTATTTTCAATATGGGTAATTTCGCCTGAACACAAATACTTTAGCAGCTTTATTGCATACTCGGATTAACTCGGTATGAGCGTTGAAAAACGAGTTCTCCGGTTACGTATAAAACTCCTGGCATTTTATCTTAATTACTTAGAAATCTTCGTGCGAGAGAAATCCCTACCCTTATGTTGTCCATCGTCGCGTAACTTTATGTAGGGATTACTTTTATGACCGGGATTAAAGTCCGTTTGCGAATGTTTACTACCGAAATCGGCGTCGGGCCCATCTGCAATAGATGCTCGATTTGATTAAGATTTATTTTATTTCTTATTGCTGTCATTTATCATAAAATCAATTACATTGCTGATAATTGATTACTCTTAATAATAATAATTATGCTTAGTGGTTAAATCATGGGTGTCTTACTCAAGAGGTCCGAATTCGAATCCAGACATACACCACCGACTTTTAGAACTGTGTTTTAAAGAACTAAATATTTTTTTTTTAACGTGGAAGGAAAATATACGCCCGAGAGTTCTCCATAATATCTTCAAAAGTGTCTGAACTTTGCCAACTCGCTCTTCTTATTCTAAGCTCAGCAGTGAGCTTCTAATAGGTTAAGATGATGAACTAAAAATAAAATAAATTTCATAACAGTTCAATATTAGTTGTCAAGCATTACAAAGTAGAATAGTATAAATTATATACTTTGAACAAATATAAGTTTCAATATTCAAATAAATAATTTTAAAAATAGCCTGCTTTAGGCTTCCAAAAATTAAATTATTAAACAGTTTGTATTTAAAGAACATATTAAAAAGAAAAGCGCCTCTTATTTAAATCTGTATATATAAAACAAAGTCGGGTTATTGATACCATTTGTTTTATAACTCAAAATCGGTCCAACAGGACAAAATAAAAATTGGTACAGAGATTGTCTTGAGTTTGAGAAATGACTAAGGCTACTTTTTATTCCGAAAAAAAGGCTAGAAGAGGTTGAAATAGGGGATGACAGAATATGTTTGTATAGAAAATTTTAATGTAAAATTAATCAAATACATGTGATAAAATTAATCCGAGCGAAGTGGGGGCGTTTTCACATGTAAAAAAAATAAAACATTTCGAGTGAATGTCGAGTACATTTATACCTGTGCGTAAGTAGTTAAGTACATGCATAACTTTAATGTGCTTGTAAATATTATATATGTCAGGGTATAGTTGGATAATAGTGAAGGCCATGTTGTGATTCGATCATTTCCTTTATTCAAATCGTCTCTCTGTTCTGACATATAGAATGAGAATATTCATGTACTATGTAAGAAATAGCTAAAATACATAATAAATTTAGTAAATTTTAAACTTATCCTCTAATTCTCATGAAACTAACATCAAAGCTACGCATATACACACAGTACGAGTAGATAGAATGTTATATAGAGGTTGTAAACAAGTAACAAATTAATTTATCCACAAAGTGAGCGGTATCTGAATATCTCCGACCTGTGAGGAATCCAGTCCCGCTAAGGAGCCTCCATCTTGGCACCGTAAACACATTCTTCGACACATAGTTGCTAACGTCACTAACGTAAGCATTTAGTTGCAAGGAATTTATCGGACTTAGGAATTCACCTAGCTAAATGTAAACTCCAAAACCGCGGTTATTACAGAATTATTTGGTCTTAATCTTCGACTTATTAATATATGGACTCTTACACATACTCATCCATGAACATGAGGATATAATTATTTTTTTAATTTAATTAATTTTTATAATTTAAATATCGCCTTTAAATATAACTTGTCAGCCATCAGATTATAGTCATTGGCCCACAGATTATATATATCTTATACTAATTATTGGTGCTCTACTATTAACGTTAGTTTCCTACATAGGTACGTATCAGTATGGTCTTTAATATCAGGTTAAGTTTTAATTTGGTTAAAAGAAATTTACAATTGATATTAAATAATAAATATGTAGTTCCGTTTATATCGACTAGTTTTTTAAAATTTATTTTGAATTATAAACAAAAAGTTATTTTTCTATTGTTATATACAGTAAGAGTCTATTTCCTAAAAATATGATACACTACAAAATTTTTCCGCTTTTAGGAAAAATTTTGTATATCATTGGCGCTCATTTTTAGACATTGATTGTGTGTCCATAGTATAATAGGCGAATGTCGTTAATATAATAACACAAAGCCGAACAATGCGGGCAAAATTCTGGCACTCCTAAATTGTGGGAGCTCAGCTTCCTATATGGGATTTACGATGTTCATAGGATTATCTTTAAGCTCGTACTGAATTATCTTATAATTTACTTTGTGTCGCACGTTAATGCCATTTTGGTATCGGGATATTATAATGATATGTTATAAGCTCTAATGGTACCGGTGTAAAATTTTGTTAAGCTAAACGGTACTGCTAGCAAAACTGTTGATAGCGTTCAATTGGATAGAACCTTGTATGGATTTATTTAAAAATACATTGACTCAAAAATATACAAGATTTGTTACGTTATCTATAATAGTTTGGTCAGAATTGTACTTCTGTTTTTCAAGCACCAGGCACTGCTTGACTACCTGTAGAGATCGTTTTTTAACATTGTCTTTGAGTGTTACGCAGTTTAGCTTTTATATTTAATAGTAGAATGGAGACAAACTGCAGGATTACTTATTTTAATAACACTTTCTTGAGGGAGAACTGTCATAACTTTAAGCAGATGTTAAGATGAGTTTATCGCAACAGTAAAGTAAGATTGAGACCGACATTCAATTAACAATGCACCACGTAGTGTCGCAATATACGTTGCATTTAATGCCTTTTTGTATTTATTGGCAATGTAGGAATTACATTGATACTGGATGTCTTATTTGGAGGTGAAACACAGTCGGAGATGCAGCTATTATGTGCATCCTTTTCTAATAAAGACTGGTGTTTTCCGTTTCTTTCATAACAGTAATTATTGCATTCGTATCTATATTTAGTTGTATATTTGGATTAGTATTTAACACGTCTATTTATAAAACACACACGATAGAGGTGAAACTTCAGTAAATCGACAAAAGAATGAGATGAATATATATAATAATATAAAATAGTATGTATATTTCTGTCTCATTCTTTCCTACACATTTTTGTATTTGTGTCTCTTACCTGTCGTTTTGTATATTTCTGTCTCATTCTTTCCTACACATTTTTGTATTTGTGTCTCTTACCTGTCGTTTTTTCCGTTGCATCCGGTTTGAAATCACAACGATTCTAAAGAAGTTTCACTTCAATAAATTTTCTTGAACAGGTAATATTATTAATTTCACGTAGAAAGAAACGACATATTAAACTTATAAGTAAGGTTTTCCTATTTTAATAAATTGCTCCGTATAAAATTGATCAGAATTCATAAATTTTGTTACATTCCTAAATTTATTGTACATCATTCCTTAAAAATGATTAAGGAAAGATCAAAGAAATGAATGTGAGCGATTTCAATAAGGAATATTTAGTAAGAACAAAGTGGAGGGCCGGTAGAGAATCAACAAGTGAATTATTTCTTAGGCGAAAAATCGACAGGCGTTAGTCAGCTTTCCTTTGTCATGCCACAGGTGAGAATCATTACTTTTCAATTTATAAAAATTATTTATATTTGGTTTTGATGCTTTCCCATGAGACAGGACCCTTCTTTGGGTCGCTACAGGCTCTTCTTTTGTCAGAAAGACTGCGTTTTGTGCCGTACTGCAGGTAAGGAGAAAATTCGCTAAGTTTATATTTATTATTCAAAATAGTATATTTTGAATACAGAAAAAAGATGGCTTGGGTATATAAATAAATTATGTTACTAATCTACGGTTTCTCACTATCCTATAAATATGACAGTAGGTTAGTAACTTACGTAATCCTGGGATTAACTAGCAATAGGTTGAAGTGTAATCCCAGGTCGCCTAACTCTGTGAAATTACTCGGACAAACTGCCTCTGTTGTAGTAACGGGAAATAAATCAATAGGGTATACTAGCCAATCAAAGAGTATCGATACCTATACTTGTTGAATGTAGCCATGTCACAATGAGAATGATACTAAGAGTTAACCTTTTTTATTAATGGAACAAGATCTTTTTAAGAAGGGTTATAGCAGGGTATAAAGTACTTATATCTAGTGTAATCGCCTTCATTAGTGACGTGAGATATCTCATTTATCGTCAAAACATTCAGGATTGTGATTCAGCGTGAAATACGACTACATTTTAGCACTATTTCTCGCTTTTTTTGTAAGTAATTTATCCGTTCTATCTGTTTATCTAGTCTTAAAATCTCGCTTGACGGGAATCTAAACAATCTTGTATTTTTTAAACAGATATTTTTTTATAAATTTTGTTGCTTTACAAAATAGCTCTAATTGTTTTCTTTATAAGTACAAATTTCATTACTAATATTATGCATTGACTCACATATATATTACGTCTGTCTCTTCGTATCAAAAAGTGTCTCAAGAAAAGACCCTAAAATAGAAATTTAGAGCCAGCATGATAGTCATGATCGTCGCTAGGATACCTATTACAGAAGGAGGTCATAACTATTATAACATAATTTTAAAAATACCTAGTTTGTCATAGCAATCTGAGACCATTACGATTTATTTGTAATAAATGTTTCTTATTAAAGCTTATTAACATTTTCGTGGAGACAACGGCCATTGATGGGCTTTTCAATACTTTATTAATGTAGTTCGTATGATTTTTGATAAATGGCGCTACTATTTTATAATATGTGAAATATTTAAACGACGGTAATCTTATTTTGAAATCATTGAATGATTTGTAATCAATTTTTCATGTAGGTAGGTCATACTGAAATCAATAGGACTGAAAACGTAATTACGTCGGGTCTTTCCAACATAAATAGGTCGATGAAGGCAAAAAACGTAATAAACAGTCGTCGGTCGTCCATCATATCATATGTCAGCTGCTCACCCCCAAATAATTGGTCTGACGTAATATTGCTAAACCGATATACATGAAATTGCACCTTATTTCTATAGTTATTACGGTCTTTTACAATTTGCCGGTTTAACACTGTCGATGCCTTTAACTAAAATTGGCGCTACTTTAGGGATTGTTCCACCAGATGGTCTATTGATATTAATAGATAGTTTAAATAACGGTCACTTGTTCAAAATGAAACTGCTTATACGATGTTTATCGTATAAATTATGATAATGTTGGACCCTTATATAAATTGTATTGGATTATAATGTAATCACTACAGAAAGGATACTCTTTATATAGTTGTTGAACAGATACAAGCAAGATACAAGCACTACACAAAACCAAGCAGCGTGACAATTCAAAGCTATTTACAGTATTACTAATAAAATTATGCCCACTTTTTAAGCTGAGAAACATTATAAAAGATATTCGTGGTCTTCTCCATTCAGTGCTTCGTAAACGATGGCGAGCTTCGTTCGTTTAAAATTTTGTCTATTCATAGAAAAGTCATAAATTTATATAAAATACCTTGGTTAAATGTTACTTTCATTTTAAAATTTAGGAATAAAATTGCAGTGTTTAATGTTACTTTATAAAGGCTTTAAAGTATTAGTTAATCTCTTAACATAGCTATTGATTAAAAGTAAAATGTAAACCAGAGATTTCCAAATTTATTTGATCTATAAACCACTTAGCATGTTCTTAGCTTGCAGATAGACCTCTGAAGCCTTAAAAAGATAGTAAACTGAATTAAATCCTGACTGAATTACAAACATTGATACCTAGACCGTAGACCCCTTTTAATATTTCGTACACCCCCCAATTCTTTTTCTTTTACGTGGAGCCCATGTAGCTCGTCATTGACCACTGTATTATTAATAATAGTACATTATAAACAATATATTCTTACAATATACAGAATAAACTGTACTAAAATTTAACATGTATATCAACCGAACCAAAAATATTGAAGATTGACTTCTGAACTAGGATTCCCAGTATTTTATTCACTTAAAATATCTGACAGAAAGACAATGTAATCAAGATTAAAACTGAAAGCAGTTGATGTATAAAAATTATTTATGTTGTGCACGTCCGAGAACTGTTCAGTATTCTGTGCTCTGCACATTGCAACTTGTCATCTCGAGATGTGTCTACGGTAACAAATTGTGTTACGTCTACCTGTTGAATTTACAATTTTTTTTCAATCAAAAAATGTGTTCTTATATTCCTAGCATTTCATTATTTTTATCATAATATATAAAATTAAATTTCAATGTTATTTCATATCGAACATTTTAATCAATAATATTTTTTAGTATAAAAAGTACTGGATATAGGTTAAAAAAGGTCAAATTAATTCAAATTCTGATACTCACTGTAAGAGTTCCACTATCCCACTTCTGACTCCACGAACGTGTCCGAACTACAATTCTATATATTGGATTCTTTGACGAGTCTTATGATCTCAAACTCAAGGTTTTTACTAGCACCCACTGAGGTATCGACATTATCGTTCAGCAAATCTTGTAATAGTTAATACTACCACCTGCTATACATACAAGTTTTCATTTCGATACGACAATTAGAAATAGACTAAAATGATTTTAAAGATTATACTGTTAGTTTGTTACAGTAATAAAAACAGTTATAGTTTCAAATATAAATTAAGAAACTTAAAGAAATAATTTAATATTAAACCTTATAAACATTTCAGTAAAAGGAATAATACTAAAAGTTTTGAAGAAATATTTCAATAAAAATATATGGTTAAGCAATGCTTACGGCAAATAAATTGTTTTGTAAGAAATGAAAGAGAACTTGAAAGCTTACCTCGGGAAACATTTTAGGGGAAATAATATTTTTAAGTATGTCCGCCGCAACAACGTTTGATATAGAAGTTTAAGATATTTCTGTTATACAAAGAAGTGAAATATACAAACTTAAAATATTTTGTAATAATTCCTTCAATTTGTTTTGAATAATCCTTTAATAAGCTAAGCTGCCCTCGCTTTGCTGCTAATAATGTCGATGTCTAAACAGATTATTTCAATAATACTTTAAATAAAAATACTGTTCTTAGATGAAGAAGTCCGTTATTTACCAACATAAAATGTCAAATCTTACTAACATTATTGTAGGGGTTACTACTTTTTGTTTGGTATCGTCAATAGTGTCAATGGTGCCAAGTGCACCGCGAACCTTGCTATGACATATCGGTCGCTTCTTTGTCAAGTAAACCGTAATATTACCTACTTAATGAAAGTAGAATTTTCATTTAATCAACCTTCTGATCATCAAGACCTATATACACCATACACCGAGGCCACGGGACACATAAATTATAAATTTGAAAGTTTGTATGTTTAGATATTCGGATGTCTGTAACTCAATCACACAAAAACCTCTGAACGGATTTCATTGAAGTTTGGTACACAGATACTTTATAACCTGGATTGACATATACACTTTTAATATCGGAAAAATGTGTTCCTGCGTGATAATTCAAGCGTCAGTAGCTCAGTGGTTCGGGCGTTGGATTCCCGGTCGATAGGTCGTGGGACATTGGACCACATCTATACTGCTAGCAATCTTTAAGAACAAAAATTTAATATGTTTTCTATAGTTACCGACTAAAATTTTTTATTTAGCAACAATATATTGAAAATTAATGTTTAATCATAAACTAAGTATATATGGTAAATTGCAACCGTGCGAAGTCGGGATGGGCCAACTAGTAAGGAATATTTAAATCTATACTAATATTATAAAGAAGTAAGATTTGTATTTTTGTATGTAACGAATAAACATAAAAACTACTGGACCGATTTCAAAAATTCTTTCACCGTTAGAAAGCTACATTATCCCTTTTTTTTTTTTTTTTTTTTGTCGCAGGGGAATGCATTTACGCATACCACCCGATCCTTTGGGGGATCGAATGGTTATGTGGGACTCGCCAGCGGTAAGCGCCGTCCTACCCACTAAACCTACTGCGATACCCTCTCCGTCAAGAATGAGGCGCCACGGGGTCGCTATTCGCATTCTACCGCGACGCCTCGACGGTCGGCCCACTCTAAAGCAGGCCTGCCCGCCCTGGACGTGTCCCGGGTACGGAAGACACGCCCCCGCTGTGGTCCGGGGGAGGAAGAAGATGCGCGTATCTGCGCCTCCTACCGCCCGGCTGACGTCTGCGGATCGGGTCAGCCAGAGGATGAGCCTCGCGTTCCCTTTCCGCGGCCTCCTTTAGCGAGATTACCGACTCGCAAAAGGAGGCCACTGCCAACCAGCTCCTTTCATCTTCGAGCATGGCCCCAACCACACTCGACAATGAGAGGTCCCCGCCAATTGTCGACCATAGGGCTTGGCGCTGAGGACCCCATGCTTGGCATTCAGCCACGGTGTGGTGTGACGTATCCTCCGCTGCACCACACTCATGACAGACCGGCATCACCTCCCTCCGAGCTATCTTATGCAGATACCGTCCAAAACAGCCGTGCCCGGTGAGTATCTGCACAAGCCGGTAAGTCAGGACGCCGTGCTGCCTGCCGAGCCAGCGATGGAGGTGCGGGCGTATTGCCTCCACTGTCACCAACCCCGCAATGGGGGACCTCAGATCCTCCTCCCACCTCTGGATCAGGGCTCGCTGGGCTTGATCCCTGATCCTTTCGACCTCCTCCCCTCGGGGCGTCTCATTTCTCGCCCTAAGACTCGCCCGGAAACTATATACTGCTGCGAGCAACTTTGCCTGGAGTTCCCAGGGTGGGTCGCCCGCAAGCAGTGTGGCCGCCGTCCATGACACTGTCCGGTAACTCCGTATCGCTCTCACCGCTATGACCCTCTGTGGCCTCCGCAGGAGGGCCCTGTTCTTAGCAGTGATTGCGTCCGCCCATACGGGTGCCCCATACAGTGCCATGCTCCTCACAATGCCGACGTAAAGACGCCGACACGGGGAGTTCGGTCCCCCCTTGTTGGGCAGCAGTCTGCCCAGTGCGGCCGCTGAGTTGACGAGTCTGGTGGCGAGGTCACTGAAGTGAGCCCGAAAAGTCCATCGGCCATCGAGAATCAGGCCGAGGTACCTCATCTGGGCTTTGATCTCCACCTCCACGCCCTGGACGGTGATGTGTGCCCCAAGCTACATTATCCCTGAGTAACATAGGCTATATTTATTAAAAGAAAAAATTAGAGATCCTCAGGAAATGTCACTAAAACCAACCCAAGGTGCAAAAAAATTAGCCATAAAATATCTTTCATCGCATGCGCTGCAAAAAGTATTGATGATAGAACAAAGAAATGTTCTACAATATTATAGAACGTATCAATATCTACAAAAAACTCCGCGAGACCATATGTCCAACTATTATAGTTATGTCACTATAACTACTTTTTTACATTTTAAAAGTTGATGAAAATGCCAATCAAAATCAGACCATGTTTTCTATAACTTTGTATTAATCCTTATCTAAATAAATTATTTCGTATTCAAGACTGTTTCAATACCTGTAAAATACTTTTTGAATTATTAAAATCGGACATTCCAGTCAAAAGATATTACGAAATAAAAATATCAAGATAAATAAAAGATAATCCCTGACGGGTCGCGGACGCGGTGTGGAGTGCCTCGCAGCGCAGCGAGTAACGCGGCGATAGAGGAGCGACAGAATGCGGGAGCCAAAATGTTAAAAAAAAATTATCCACCCGTGCGAAGCCGGGACGGGCCCCTAGTTTATTTATATATCTGTTATGTTTTAAAAAGTATCTTATATATAAAATTCTCGTGTCACAATGTTAGTTACTAAACTCCTCCGAAACGGCTCGACCGATTTTTATAAAATTTTGTGTGCATATCGGGTAGGTCTGAGAATCGGACAACATCTGTTTTTTATACCCATAAGTGATAAAGGTGGCCCACAGTGGCAAAACAATGTTTGCTGGGTCAGCTAGTTAACTACTAATATTTAAATAGTATTATTTTTAATGTATTCACTATAGATAAAATTCTAGCAGCGATAGTCTCACTCAGTAGGCACAAGTTTAATCCTGGGCACCTCTGACTTTTCTGATTCATGTGTGTGTTCAACTACATAAATATGAGTAGCTATAACATTGAAGAAAAATATCGTGAGGAAACCTGCGCTCCAGAGAGTTCTCCAAGTTCTGTGTCGGTGTGTTAAGTCAGCAAACTTGCACTGGGCCAGCGTGGTGGAATATGGCCTAACTACCACTTTCTCTCCTCTTATTGTGAGGAGGAGAGATGAAATAAAATGCACATTACCAAAAATATTAGTTCACCTAAAATAGTATAATTAGTCAGAGCTCCGAAATATCTGAGCAAATAAGGAACATAGAGACTAGAGACACTCCAATATGGTAATGCGACACTGAAAACATATTTTGAATAACATTAGGTCCTTATTCTCTTTGTGTGACTACACTAACACACTAACACGTTAACACGTTTTGCCATAATGAAACTTGCTATGCACTTCTGGATGTAAATCTCAGATCCACCGCTTCGCAGACTCCCGGCATTTGCATAATTCATGTGACTCAAGCTGTCTAGAGATATAAAAATTTACACTGCAGTGGAAACGAATGCCACTTATCATGTGTTCCGTTGGCAAAATTAAACATCATGCAAGTTGTCAGGTTTAAAAATACAATTTAATCTTATATTTTTGTAACCGTTTGTATCTTCGTTTTCTTTACATAGTATAAAACAGAATCACTTTCGCTGTCTGTATGCTTAGATTTTTAAACTATGCAATATATTTAAATGGTTATCATCAATAGACTGAGTGATTTAAGAGAAAGGTTTATAGCATATGGATACTCTAATACAGAAATCGTGAGATCCTGAGGTAGTAGCGGGTTGTTAGTTTAAATAAATAAAATCTGAAAAAAAAAATATATATAATATATCTACAAATATTTTTCTTAATAAAATATTAATGTTTGTTGGAATCGTAGTGTCTGGAACTTGAAAACTTAGACTTAAAGATTATTAACGATATCTCGTATTCAATATAAAACATTTCTATTTTTTACTTTTTAATATAGCTTAGAAAACAGCTTTTGCTACATACACATATCTACTATACACATAAGTTTGACGTCATCTGTACCACATTTTTTTTTCTTATATCTCCCAAAGTAGTGAAAGGGTTACTCATAACAATATTTTTTAATATTTTATATTTTAACTTAGCACAAACCTTGGCTCACGCACTATTAGTTATGAGTTTGTATTGCTATCTGTTTGTGAAAACGTAAAATGGTACAAGTACTTCGACAGTTGTGTCCTATTTATAATAACCGTTTATATTCTCATTTCCATATAATGTTGGGCATAATATTGTCATTTTTACCTCAAATAAAAGAAATACTTTTATTTTACACTTTCCCATTTATTATTTTATTGACTTTTAATATACAATTATATAATTATAATATTTTAATTACCCAAATCTTATGTAGGTGCTTTTTATTTAGTGCAATAATGTTTAATTACTAAAGTGTGAATATTAGATGTTTATAATGTTTTGTATTTTCTCTTTCTCTCTCACTGTAAAGTTTTGTTGTTCTCTGTGTATTGGCCAACAGTAATCACATCATTCTCACATCATTCAATATCGTTTCTCAATCTATTTTATGTCCTGATGAAATCATTCCCCTCGCTCTTCACTCATATCATCCAAATCTTCAGGGAAAAAGTAAAGATAATAGTGTGTGGGTCCTTTTACGTTTTTTTGCTTTATATAATTTATTCTTACTTAAAATTAAAATGTGAAAAATTTGTGTGTGATACGACTATTTTATTTTTAGTTTCGGAATCAGTACATTAAAATACACAGGAATTAATTTAAATTATTAAAAAATTATTTTTTATTGTTGGACTGTGTTATTTATGTCCCAAATAAAAATAAAAAAAAGATAAAATTTTCACTCTCCTAATCTTTATTAATATAAAGATGGAAATTAGTCAGAAATCTCAGAGTTTGCATTATTTTAAAGATTTCTTTTATGTAAGAATATTGTATATAAATTTTATTTTAATTAAACCATTTCATTTTTAATAAAGTAGTAAGCTTTATATTTTGTTATCGATATCAATACTTGATAAAAATCTTAGAAGTAAATTAGTAAAAATATTAGTTGCTAAGTGTGGCAGCCGTAACCGTGCTTTCAATTATATAGGAAGGTCTCGCCTAGTCAGACATTAATGGCAGTAATTTTTTACTCTAAGACTCGTCTTCTATCTACATTTTAATTGAAAATAGTGGGAAATTATACAACTCAGACGTAAAAGAAACTTGCTCTTTTATGGTATAAAATACAATTAGGTTATTCTTGCTTAATTTCTTCTTAATAAAAATTAAACACACAAATAAAAATATAAATATTTATTTAAGGTCAAAAAAGGAATCTACTTTAGTTACGTGATATAGTTTAATTATAAATTTAGTCCAGAATTATCTCTGAATTAAAAAAAGAAAAACATAAATGTAGAAATGTAAAATAAAACATCAAAAAAGTTTCAAAATAATTTATTTCTTTTCTTTAAATATTTACGTAATTTTTGCCATTCTTTTTGATTCCAAACATTATCGTCATTCTTCATCTAATTTTCAGCCATTTTTATCATCACTTACAACCTCTTTCATACGTTCTTCCTTGCTATTAAATCTTAAATATGTGAGCAACGCCGTTTATAAAATAGTATTGGATTTAATTTTCGTTTCAATAGGAATGCTTTAATATGCCAAGTGATATCGCGCAGTACATATTGAAACAGTGAGACTAATAGTGTATTGTTTGGTGGTATGGTGCTGTGTAGGCTTCCGTTGTCGAGGTACACGTGAGTACTGACAGTAACCATCTCCTATAGGATCCAATGTAGGTAATTAGGCAGTATATGGTGCATAAAGTTTTACAGAATATAATAGACATACTTACTACTAAATACTATATTCCTTACATAAACTAAAATGATGGAATGGTAGCGACGTCGAGTGGTGGAGGTGAGAGTTAATATATTATGAAAGAGCTCTTTAAACCTGCTATTGGGTCTCAAGCTCCAGGCACTGTTTGGGTCCATCTAAATTGCATGTTATTATCATATCTTGCTTATCTCCCATACTCTTAATAAATAAACTATTACAAAACAATGTATAATCTATATATATATGTCGGAGCATAGTAAAAGATTATCGATTAATCGAATCGTTATCGTTGTCTATGGCGTTGGAGTGGGGTAGTAGTCACTTCCGTTGTTTTGACAGTATCTACCCTCGACCCTTTATATGCGGTCGACAGTCTAACTGAAGTCTTAGTCGTGCGCGGTCTCTCAAGAAGTGAACATCATCTAAGTAGTGCTAGTGCTAGTGCTAGTGATAGTGATAGTGATAGTGATAGTGATAGTGATAGTGATAGTGATAGTGATAGTGATAGTGATAGTGATAGTGATAGTGATAGTGATAGTGATAGTGATAGTGATAGTGATAGTGATAGTGATAGTGATAGTGATAGTGATAGTGATAGTGATAGTGATAGTGATAGTGATAGTGATAGTGATAGTGATAGTGATAGTGATAGTGATAGTGATAGTGATAGTGATAGTGATAGTGATAGTGATAGTGATAGTGATAGTGATAGTGATAGTGGAAGTGCTGTCCAACTAAGGTCACGTAAGTCCTTACAATGTAATTGCCACGTGGTTAAGTAAACACAATGTTAGGTTAGGTTAGAGTTAGGTTAGGTTAGACTTAGGTTAGGTTAGCCTTAGGTTAGGTTAGCCTTGTATTAGATTCGGTTTATGTGCGTTTAACCTTGGGTTTAAACGGAGAGCCTAGCAGTGGAGGCGAGTGTCGTGATCACTTAAAGGAATTCCTTAAGCCTACACCTTGGTCACAAGTCCAAGGCACTGCTTAGGTTTCTCTCGTAATTGTTAGAGATCATATTTGATAATTTATCGATTCAATAGAAGTATCTACGTTGCGTTTACCCAATATTCCATTCAATACTATCACCCCCTTTTAGTTTTCCCCAATATTCCCCATCTTCCTCCTTCCATCTCCTTTCACATCGTTTTAAAATCCCCGACATATATATAAAAGGAGAAGCTGACTGACTGTCATCAGACTGTCGCAGGGCCTTAACTATAAGGGTTAGAAACTTGAAATTTTGCACAGGGGTTTCTTTTATAACGTAGGGGAGCACTATGAAAGGATTTATGAAAATTCATCCCTTAAGGGTGTAAAATGGGGGTGCAAAGTTAGTATGAAACTTTGCCGTTTATGAAGTTATTCAAATTAAATGTAGTATGATGGTTCTTCATTGAAAGTCATGAAACACATGTAAAATATTTTTTCGAAAATCGTCCCTTAAGGGGGTAAAGGGGGGTGAAAAGTTAGTATAACTACCTCATAAAATATGTATAAAGACTATCTACTGTAGGCTAATATTACTACCTCAGTATCTTAAACGAAGTTGCAGGTAAAAGCTAATGTATTATAAATAGGTACAGAATAAATTATTTAAGAAGGGGATAAATAACAAATGTAGGTACCGGACGCATATTGAAAAATCCAACTAGTTTAATATATTGCAGTTTTTTATTCGTTTTACAATAGGCACTCGAAAACTTTAAAATTAAAGCCCTTCATCTAATAATTTTAAACGCTCTTCGCTGAACTCGCGGCTACAACTTTTTTCTTTTCCAACTGGCTTGTTTAAGAAAATAAAAAGTTTTGTATGAATATAAAAAACTGTAGCTGTTACTTAAATTTAGAGTAGCGAGGAGCTGAGTATGAAATGTCGCTAAAATATAACTTTTGCATATTTCGGAGGGGAATGTGACCCATTCAGTCGTGCTCGCAGCGCCGCGCTCGCTAGGAATTTTGTCAAAGTACGTCCAGCGACAAATATTCCGTGCTTTTCTATAAGACTTTATAGTACACAGTCTACATTGCTTATTATAATAACAATTTTATGTAAATAACTTTAGGTAAAACAATTTCGAAGTTTCATTAATTATATTGAGCTTTTGTAACTTACAATGCAATCCAATATTGCAAGTTAATTTTAATCTACTGCTAGTTGTCGTATCGAAATTATACTTTACGTTGATTTAAATACTATAACTTATTACTATACTCTATTGGTTGTTAAAGCTTATCTTATTATGGAACCTTCGAAGAGTTTCACTACCCACCTTTTAGTTTAGTTTCATACCTTAAAAGAATAAAAGGAACTCTCGTAGAATTTCTTTGATGTCGTCTGAATTCGGTCCATCAATACCTTTTTGCTCAAAAACGAGACGTGGTATTAAGTTGAAATTATTACCAAATACTCAAGTATGTGGCGGTGGCAATATTAAACATCTAAGGAAACTCAATCAATAGGTACAGCTCTTCGTTCATATGTAACACTCGTCTGGAAATAAAAACTTAGAGTATTTTCATTATTCGATCTCAAATCTTACAATTTGGCGAGACGTAAAGCAAACATAAAGAGAAAAATGCAAAAGCCAAAGTTAAATATGTTCTATACTCCAAATATTATGAGTTAGCTAGTTAGTTAGTGATATGAATTACACTAAATAGATATAAAAGATAACCTAGAGACTTCCTTATTCTAAAAATTGTATCGACTCGATTCGATTGACGAAATTCGATCACGTACATAGGACGAAGAAATATATTGAGGAACAAAAGTGGCCGATACAGAGATACTCGTACACTCGGCATCTTGGAACTGTGTAAAAGAGTCTGTAATAGTCTTTATTTCTTTACAGCTAGAGTGTATATCGGTTACATAAATATGTAGCTAAGAGTGTTCTGTATACCTACCTGGTCTTGATAAATCTTTAGAGCGCGCCGTCACTCCGAACTCCATTGGAATTTTGTCAATGTCTGCTCAGTGCGTGCCCGCTGGAGGAGTCATACGTCTTCATGCAGCATTCATGGCTCCGTGGCTCTGCATCATTAGTTTGGCTATACCTCGCCATTTTATTTGGATTTTTTATTTATGTACAAATAATTTCATTCAATGTTGATAACTGAAACTGAAAATGACACCAATAGTTAATCAACTTATACGCTCGGCCCTAATAATCAGGGGCAGTATTGAAGAGTAATTTCATAAAATAAATTTTGACTTTTTCTAGCTTAGTAAAATTAGATCATTAAACCTGCTCCTAGGGACAAGTCCCAGGCACTGTTCTACTTCCTGACTATAGTGCAAGTTATCATTGTCTTTAACGTGATACTCTGCTATATGGCTTGTATCTAGTTAATAATACTTTTATTTATTTTACCATATTGTAAGCTCTGAAATTTGATTTACCCAAGTAAATTTATGTGATGTCGTCACTAGTTCTAGTATATGATGACGTCGCCACTAGTTCTCGAACAGGAGAATTTTGTAAGTCATAACAAACACTTCCAGAGGAGTAACTAGATATTAATTCTTAGTATAACCCTTTGTATTTGATTTCTTGTTTCAAAATTATACTAGTATTGTTGTAGTAATAAGATGTTGCGTGGGCATAATCAATACTATTCAAAGAAACTGAAGAAGCATGATTACCTGACGTAAAATAAATTTTATGAATCAATTATCATTCTGTTATGAAGAAAGTAATTTTGATTCAGCGGAAGCATAAATGGTGGTCCTACTTCCGGTCCCGACTCCAGCCTATCTGAAGAACATGATGCAATTAACGTTTTTTACTAATTACTCTATCTATCACAAATTAATCACGTATTTTATCCATAGGAAATCCGTCGGCGGGATTGGTTGTATAAATAGAGATTAAGGTAAAAAACTTTGGACTTGGTTAGAGTCTAGATTGACCTTTCTAATTTATCAAATAAACTATTCTATAAAAATAAGCTATCTTGAGGATAATCTTTATACAATTACTATCTTTATCCCATTATTACATCATCAAAAGTTGTAGTAGCAGTTGACGTTTCTATTTAGTCTATTTATGAATTAATTTGTGGCTTAATTTGTAAAAAAAGTCTGGAGCAATCCACTCTTTATACATCATAGAGATGGAATCTCCTAAAGTGGTTGGTAATCTAAACAAATATTGATGTAATGTAAAGGGAACGGTTACATGAGTGTCCGTTAGTCAGCACTCAGTCGATAGTCAGTTGGCAATAGAAGCGGGCGCGGGTCAGCGCGTCTATGTAGGTGCGAATATTTATAAATGCTGTAAACACTAATATCTTCAATGAAACAAGATTTTAGAAGTTATGTGTACATGAACTATAAGAGTAATGGATACAATGTAAATTTTGTCTATCGCTACTCGATTTATTAATAAGTTAATTATTTTCTTGTCATAAGTAGTGGTACAATTACTAGTCTTTAAAGTATCTCTATTTCAATATAATAATATAATTTATTTTGTTTAATTATAAACCTACTATACTGTTAGGAACTCTGGAAACATAACATGGTTATGGTCAACCATGAATTTCAAGTACCTACATATTCAAAGTTATTCAAGACTTTGTCTTCTAAACAGTTGTTGTTTGTCTTCAATACAGTGATGTAATTTAAACTAATTAGTTTCGTAAAACTCTGTATAATTTACTAAAATTGAAATAAGTAAAGAAAATTCAGGTTAAAATAATTTACTTGCCTGTCAAAATAATTTTTCGCCAAGTATAATTTCATACGATTTTCTTTACATTGATGACTTTGTCATAGATTTACTTTAATATAAGACAAAAAATATTAGATACGATTTGTATTACAAAGTTTTACTCGTATCTAAAAATAAACTCAAACGTTCGTGGGGTATATGACACTCTAGATTTTGATACAAAATTTAAAACGGTAAATACATGAATAAATCAATATTTTATTGATTACTATTTGAACTGATATATTAATTTTTTTTAAAAGATAAAAAATCCTTAAAGAAATTTCAAAAATAAACTTAAATAGAATAGAGAAGTTCTTATGCTAAATTTAAGTAACAAAATATTAAAATTAGTAAAGAAATATTAAAGTAAAATTTTTATTATTAGGAGGTATTAAGTTGAAATTAATATCAAATACTCAAGCCTAAGAAATAATTTGTAATTTAAAATGTACGTTTAAAAGATTATTTGGTAAAATATTAATTCCTTTAAATATTTTATTAAATTTTAATTTTTAGACTGGGGAATAAGGTTTAAAGTAAAGCACCTCTTCCATTTACTCAAATTTTCAAAGCCTCCAGCTTGACGTTCACCAGGGCTTAAATCTGTGCCGAAGACGTGAATATTTATAACATATTCCAATGTTGTTGAAATCGCAAACATGGACATTTTTGTCATCGTATCGTGTGAAATTAATCTAAAGCTATATCAACACGAACCCTGAGCAACAGCTGTTGACGGTATGACACATTGTTAAATGACAACTTTTAAAATATTTTAATTGACTCTAAAAAAAGAAGGAGGTTGTTTGAGAATTATATTTTATTGATATGTTCACCGACTTTAAAATTATTTTAGTGAAATTATTTTATATTGCATTTTTTTGTTAAAAACGTTTAATCTTATTTTCTTATATTTTTTTTGTAAGTAATTATAAATATGGTAATTGAAATACGCATTACTAATGTCAGGAATAAATGCCTCCCAATACTATTTTTGATAATATTTTAACCCGCACACGAAAATCAAAATGTGAAGTCTCAGAGCGCGAGTTTTAAACTCGCACTTGGCCGAATTTTTCTTTTCGAACCATCGCTATAGTTTGCAAAATTAAACGGTTGTCTTTAAACAAATCCTGGGGTGTGTGACAACCCACGGGAGTAATTAAGGGTTTAGAATTTAAACATGATTGATGTTACTAATATGATGATTACATAAGTAACATTAAACAAACCTATAATTTATATTAATCTATATTCAATGTCTGACTTTATTATAGGTCACTGATTAGCAATATACCACAGATTTGTACTATTACAATTGTATCGTATTCACGTCAGGATGGCTTCAAATTCGATATTGGATTGTTTAATAACATCTATAATCTCGCTCCAGTTATAGCATAATGCCAATAGGAAACTAGTTTCGAAAGCAATGCCTGTTTCATCCCCAGGCGGTATTAAGCGATAACTTAGCTCCTTGTTTTCTCACGAGACACTACATTTACTCTATTTTCATTTGCTTTATTTTTTGATACAGATAAAAGTAAATTAAAGGATTTTTGTAAATACTCCTGTGACTTTTGTACAAAGAAATTTTAGCATTGAAAATATCTTTATAACAGGTCAAAATTAGTCAATGAGTCTTTTGTATGAGCCCCGTCTTAATAACTAAAAATTGTTGGTAAAAATTATTGATGAATAGTAAAAAATTTGCTGGACTGGACAATCTTCTTGAAAATGTTGCCTGAGAAAGTATTAATCTGATATTGTTATATTGGTATAGATTTAATTAGTTCCTCTTTAGTTTTAGTTCCATTTCTATATGAGATGCTTCACATTAGTGACACGTCTATAAATTAGTTTCAAACCCATCCATATTGTTCGTCAATAATTGATAATATTTAGCTCGCTCTCTCGCCGCGTAGCTCGCTGCGAAGCGTGAATCCGCACCGGCCCGTCGCGTCGGCGTGTATTTTTTGTTTATATTGATATTTTTAATTTCGTAATATCTTTTGAATAGAATGTCCTATTTTAATAATTCAAAAAGTAATCTACAGGTATTGAAATAGTCTTGAATACTAAATAATTTATTTGGATAAGAATTAACACAAAGGTATGGATAACATGATGTATGGATAATATAATTTTGATAGGCATTTTTATAAACTTTTAAAATGAAAAAAAAAACACATGGTCTCGCGAAGTTTTTTGTAGATATTGATAATATTGTGAAACATTTTCGTTCTATCACCAATACTTTCCGCAGCGCATGCAATGAAAGTCATTTTATGACTAAGTTTTTTACACTTTGGATTGGTTTTAGTAAGAATTTCTGAGGATCTATAATTTTTTCTAGTAATAAATATATCCTATGTTACTCAGGGATGAACTACATTATCCCTGAGTAACATAGGATATATTTATAATCTAACGGCAAGTTTATTCCTAAATATACAAAAAAAATACAAATCTTTCCTCTTTATAATATTAGTATAGATTAGTCTGAAAAAAAGTCTCTTTAACTTCAAAATGTTTAAAAAGCTTGAAATCTAATTACAAAATATTGTTACAGACTGGGTATCTATCAGTTATAATACCTCCAGACATAGCTGATGCGGATGACTCGGAGGCAGGAGCTCCCGAGGGAGGGTCAGTTGATCTACGCTGCACCGCCACTGGTTTGCCAGAACCTACTGTATCTTGGAAGCGGACGGGAGGACGCAATATTGTGTTTCGGGATGAAGATGGGAATGAACTTAAAGGTAGTTTTTTATATACTTCTAACATGGACAAATTTAGATTACTTTAATATTGGAAGGATATTTTTATCATCATTTTTCGACATATAGTAAAAGCACCAGTAATGGTCAAGGAGCAAAGATGGACGAAAAAAAAATTATGAAAAATAAGGATTGAGGGCAAGGTTTTATTGTATAGTAATTATTATGATATGCAAAAACTATTAAGAACAAATCGTAGTTAGTATTTGTTAATTTTATTAAAACTGGTCGAAATACTGCCTTTTTATGAAAGATATTAGATAACAATTCGATCGATATGAAAAAATCGATTTTCATCTAATATTATAATGATTTAATCACGGATTTCGTACGAATTCTGACAGATGTCGCTACTATTAAATAAAAAAATTAATAAAAAAATATAACTATCTGAAATATTCATCCGGATCTATCCTCATTATTAAATAATCCCAGAGTAAATTATTGGTGTTTTTACTACACGTCAAAATGTTTTTTTACATTTTCTAACAAATATTCCTAGTAATCAATATTTAACTCTCAAAAATAATTCTTACCACGTTTGAAATATATCACTTCCCTGCTTGTATCGCACGTGACAGTATTGGAAAGTGAAAGAAGGTATTCATTAATTTTCTCCTCCAAATTCTATTTAGGCAGCAATCATTGAAAATTTATATCGTAGCAAATTCTATTCGCTTCTTTTGATCGAACAAATTTCAGCTGAAAAAGAATTTTTTGTTAGCAAAGTTAGCAAAATTTAGTTACAAAATAAATTTAAAAAAGTAATAATATTTAGTGCAACAACAACATAAGAAAAAAAAATTAAATTGTATTTATTTTATTTATTCAATAAATATGAAAGTTTGTATGTTTGGATATTTGGATGTTTAGATGTTTGGGTGTTTTTGTTACTTAATAACACAAAAATGGCTGAATAAATTTTAATTAAATTTAGCACACAGATACTTTATAAACTGGATTAAATAAATAGGTTACTTTATATCCCGGAAAAATTTAGAGTTCCTGCGGGATAACAATAAAATATATTGACTGTCATAAGTGTCTGAATATTCTTATTTAGCAACAATATATTGAAAATTAAATGTTTTTCGATAAATCTAAATATTTTACGTTATAAATTGAATCCATGTGAAGCCGGGTTGACTAGTGGGTTTATATTTATTACTATACAGTAGGTATAGTAATGAAATAGATTATGGCCTGAAATCAGATGTATTTCGATATTAAAAAGCAATAAAGAAGTAGTAAGCAATTGTAAAAGGAAATAAAAGACGTCAATTTGTTTCAATTCAATCTATAAGGGGATTGGTTAAGTGGTAAAAAAGAAACAAGACTAATTTTGCATTCAAAGCCTGCCTGGAGCGGGCGCAGGTGCTCGCGTGGTTAAAACATTGGAGTTTTATGGGATTTATTAAGATATCGTCTTAAGATATTGAAAACTCAAGAAAAAATGTAGGTTCATCAATATTAAAGGCTGAATAATGTCGTTCTTGGAATAACAAATGCAGAAGACAATATTCGTCAGTCAAAATATTATTAGATTGTTGTTTTATAAGGAGATGAAAAATGGTCGCTGTTTAATCTTTTTGCTAGTACTTCTTACAAGAGCTTTGTTAAAATCCTATATTTAGGACATTCAAACAAAAAACCTTAATTAGATTTTATAATTATCGGCTACAAAATTTTAATTTTTTTAAAATTTAAACCCAATCACCATCTTGATTTACTGAAAAAGGAAAAGACTGTTTCAAAGTTCGTGAATTAGTTTTTACATGATGAATATAAAACATACAAACAGACAAAGAAAAATTTTAATAACAAAAATATCTTCAATCCAGAAATTATTTTGCCATATAAATTGTTGTATTGTGATTAATATCTTGTCAGTTGTGTTTCCAAAACAATAATAAATCCAAATTGTATGCCAAAAATGCAATCATAATAAACAAGATCCTTTTACTTTTCCATTGACTCAGAAGATACGTCTTAATTCAAAAGTAACTGCTCCCCGACATTGTGATTGATATTTATTTCCTTAAAAAGAACGTTTTCAAAGAACTCAATTACAGCTAAAACAAAGTGATGTAACAATCGGGGTTTCGGTCAGGAAATTAAAGGAGGGCAACGTGAAAATCGGCCTGACGAGCTTATCTCTTATAGTTGTAATATTCTCTGAGCCCTCACTATATATCTATACTAATATTATAAAGAGGAAAGATTTGTATTTTTGTATTTTTGTATTTTTGTATTTTTGTATGTAACGAATAAACATAAAAACTACTGGACCGATTTCAAAAATTCTTTCACCATTAGAAAGCTACATTATCCCTGAGTAACATAGGCTATATTTATTACAAGAAAAAATTAGAGATCCTTAGGAAATCTCACGAAAACCAACCCAAGGTGCCAAAAAATTAGCCATAAAATATCTTTCATCGCATGCGCTGCAAAAAGTATTGATGATAGAACAAAAAAATGTTCTACAATATTATAGAACGTATCAATATCTACAAAAAAGTTCGCGAGACCATATGTTCAACTATTATAGTTACGTCACTATAACTACTTTTTTAAATTTTAAAAGTTGATAAAAATGCCTATCAAAATCAGACCATGTTTTCTATAACTTTGTATTAATCCTTATCCAAATAAATTATTTCGTATTCAAGACTATTTCAATACCTGTAAATTACTTTTTGAATTATTAAAATCGGACTTTCCATTCAAAAGATATTACGAAATTAAAAATATCAATATAAACAAAAAATACACGTCGACGCGACGGGCCAGTATAGCGACGCAGCGCAGCGAGTAAAGCGGCAAGAGAGGGGGCACCGAAATGCGGGAGGGCCAATATATTTTTAATAATAGTTTTTTATTATAGAAAACCAAACTAAAAAATAGAAAATAAATTTTAATAAATTTAAAATAAGAATAGTGTTAAAAATTTCAATAAATATAAATTAATAATAGTGTAAATAAAAAAAATGTATTTTATTTAAAAAAAAGCGTGGGGTGCTTTTTAAGATATTATCAAAATGATAATCACTCTACTCATATCTGTCAATAAAATATTTATAACTATTGACACCATGCACCCCACGCTTTTTTTTAAATAAAATACATTTTTTTTATTTACACTATTATTAATTTATATTTATTGAAATTTTTAACACTATTCTTATTTTAAATTTATTAAAATTTATTTTCTATTTTTTAGTTTGGTTTTCTATAATAAAAAGCGTGTTTTTAGTTTTTTTAAACTATTATTTATTTTTTACTTTTTAGTTTGATTTATTTATAAAAGCGTGATTTTTTTTAGTTTTTTTTTAAACTAAAAAAAATCACGCTTGAGAAACGGCTACCAGAACCAAGGAAGGCCGCAGGCGCACAATTTACCCACGGAGAGTTACATACTGACATACTGACATACTGACATACTGACATACAAGTGAAGCTAATAATAAAAAAAAAAAGCGTGTAAAAATAATATTCCACCCGCGCGAAGCCGGGATGGGCCGCTAGTATAATATAAGAGTCAAGACCTACTAGACTTACGTTATAGTATAAAATCTAAATAAAAAATTTTTGTGCTGATGGATTATGGCTAGTAAAAGGTTTAAACGACGTAATTGTATAATATATAGTATCTTTATTTGCATTTAGCGTCATCATCACCCTTTAATGACCCACTGCTGAGCTGGGTCTCCTCAGAATGAGGAGGAATTAGGCTATAGTCCACCAGGCGGAGAAAGTGCAGGTTGGCAGACTTCACGCACCTTGAGAACAAGTAGAACTCTCAGGAGTACAGGATATTTTCCTTTACTGTTAAAACAATTGATATTTAATTGCTTAAAACACACATAACTCAGTCAGAGGTGTGTGACCATGTAGGGGATTTAACTCGGACCTCCCGAGTAGATTTCTGTTTTCCCAAAGTCATTGATATTCTTAAAAGTAAATTATTATTACCTATAAAAATTTTTCATATCAAATTAGGTATAGTTATTATGAGTACAATATGCTATATTATTTGTCAAGTAAATAAAAACAGTGCATTGATAGGCATCCTTCTGTAGAAGTATACGTATTTTTTTAATTTTGGTAAATTAATTGTCTTGGTTGTATACGAAATTATCACAACTTTTTACAGTGAAAACAGTTCATTGGGAGACAGACTTCTTTACATTTTATCTTTTCATTACGATTTAATATTATAACGTATGTCTCGGCGACCTTAACTCTCGTACTATTATCACAAGAGGTGAAAAGACAAAAGCTTGAAGAGATTACAGCATCGTTTATGAGCATGCGAGCAGTTGTTTTAATGTATACCTTAGCAGTTAGACTGAAGGTGTATATTAAACAGAATATTTATTTCCTTAAAAAGAACGTTTTCAAAGAACTCAATTACAGCTAAAACAAAGTGATGTAACAATCGGGGTTTCGGTCAGGAAATTAAAGGAGGGCAACGTGAAAATCGGCCTGACGAGCTTATCTCTTATAGTTGTAATATTCTCTGAGCCCTCACTATATATATAATATAAGAGTCAAGACCTACTAGACTTACGTTATAGTATAAAATCTAAATAAAAAATTTTTGTGCTGATGGATTATGGCTAGTAAAAGGTTTAAACGACGTAATTGTATAATATATAGTATCTTTATTTGCATTTAGCGTCATCATCACCCTTTAATGACCCACTGCTGAGCTGGGTCTCCTCAGAATGAGGAGGAATTAGGCTATAGTCCACCAGGCGGAGAAAGTGCAGGTTGGCAGACTTCACGCACCTTGAGAACAAGTAGAACTCTCAGGAGTACAGGATATTTTCCTTTACTGTTAAAACAATTGATATTTAATTGCTTAAAACACACATAACTCAGTCAGAGGTGTGTGACCATGTAGGGGATTTAACTCGGACCTCCCGAGTAGATTTCTGTTTTCCCAAAGTCATTGATATTCTTAAAAGTAAATTATTATTACCTATAAAAATTTTTCATATCAAATTAGGTATAGTTATTATGAGTACAATATGCTATATTATTTGTCAAGTAAATAAAAACAGTGCATTGATAGGCATCCTTCTGTAGAAGTATACGTATTTTTTTAATTTTGGTAAATTAATTGTCTTGGTTGTATACGAAATTATCACAACTTTTTACAGTGAAAACAGTTCATTGGGAGACAGACTTCTTTACATTTTATCTTTTCATTACGATTTAATATTATAACGTATGTCTCGGCGACCTTAACTCTCGTACTATTATCACAAGAGGTGAAAAGACAAAAGCTTGAAGAGATTACAGCATCGTTTATGAGCATGCGAGCAGTTGTTTTAATGTATACCTTAGCAGTTAGACTGAAGGTGTATATTAAACAGAATCCGTTGTATTTAAAACCTTTTCAGGCGGTCGTTTTACGAATTTGACCCGTTTTATTTAAGCCATTAAGCGTAAACAAAAGAGTCGCGGTTGTGGGTAAACAGAGGGTAGATGTAATAGTTAGGGAGTAGAGCGTTGCCTTAGTATTAATTGGACATGTTATACACGGCTCAACAAATAAGGATTGCCGTTTGGGTGCTTCGTTTCCTCCTCGTTTCATTTTCTTGTTTATATTAATTAGGTCGATGGCGCTTATGATTCCTTCAGAGTGAATGCTTTTAAACATTTTTTAATATCTTTCCTAAATCTGCATTATTCGAGGTGCAGTGTTGCCAACTAGGCACTTTTTGGTACATCTAATTACTTTTATATATCTGTAGATGCAGCCCAGAACTTTTGTTGGCTAAATATTTTTTTCGATTTTATAACGACTCTCAACTTAACATTTTAGCTATTTGAAGCCAACCTTTATAATTAAATACAATTGTATTCTGGTAACTATTTATAAGATTCTAATGGATGTTAACTCACTAAGAAGCGAATATTTAAATTTTTACTCCTACTGAGAGATCGAGGATGGAAAACAGTACGTAAAAACCACCTGTTTCAACTACATTGATTTATAATTCCGTATTTAACAGAAAGACTTATATAATACTCGTTTTTATTATATTTTCTATACGTTATATTATTATTAAAGATATATAATATGTACTTAATATAATGAATGAGTGAGTGAGGCGTGTATGATTAGTTAATTACAATCAGTTATCTACAAACGAGAACACGTCGGTGGCGGACGGCGGCGTCAAGTTAATTATCTTAGTTATTACAAAACGTCACAAAGCGATCATATCATTATTATTATTATACAAGTCTACTACATTATGAAAGAAATACTTGAGGTATATTTTCCTACAAAACATTCTTATAGCGTTTTCAATATATATCTTATCTATTCATCCATCTGCTTACCAAATAAAAAAATGATATATCATGTGTTTTATTTTTTATAAAAACGCGAATGTATTGCCGACAGAAATATGAATAAAATATAGATTTTTTTTCTTTTTTTTCCAAGCAAATTTGATGGAAATCAAATACGATAGATATACAACTAGTATTGCCGTTTATTATTGCTGTATTACTAAGACTGATTTACGCAGAAAAAGAAATATTAAATATTGTTTGTTATTTAGTAATAAGACATGTTTATAAAATCCTATAAGGTGGAGAATGAAAAAAATAATTTTGTAATTTTCCGCGCAACTTTCTTAATTTTTCTTACATAAGAATCTTCTCCTGAGTAACAAACACAACAAAAAAAGAATTAGCGAATCAGTCCAGCTGTTCACGCGTGATGCCGTTACCAAAGGAAATAATGATTCATGTTCATGTCTTATACAAAGTTGATAGGTAAAGAAACTATAAATAACTTAGAATAAATAGTCTTTAACATAAAATATTATGCCATCAAACAATTTACGTCTATATCTTATCGTAAGTACTTTGAGTAGGGGAAGCAATGATGCTAATTGGGGATTTACTCGAGCGCCTTAGGGACATGTAACATTTTGTAGATTAAATGATAGTAAGAATAAAAGATTATATATTGTTTCCCATTTTCATGAAAAACATCTAGGTTTTCAAAATTAAAAAAAAAATACATGAAGATACATAGCCAGATATTGAAGATGGTCCGACTTGTCACTGATATGACAGTATGTTCATCTAGCGACTTGAGTCGGGGTGGTGGGGTCCATCTAGAAGGATAGAAAAAAAATGTATTGAAGCGCCGACAGATATTCAGAAGGGATATTAAGTGATACATATATGTTGTTTTGTGATGATGTCATAACGTCGGAAAGCAGTGTGTTGATGGTGCGAGAACGTCCCCCACGACCAAATCGTCAGATTTGCAAAATACTAATACTTCTATTCCCAAAAAGTAAGTAATTAACCCTTACCTAACCCAAAAAATTCCGTCTCGGGCTCCCTACTATTTTGAATTTAGCTAGAATTGGACTCTAATGCATTAAATAAATTTTATACCTAGAGTGATTATCATACATTTTAGAGGATACATTTTATGCCAGTAAAGAGCACTTAAGAAAGCAGTTTACTGCAATAGAATCGGAAAACAATTAGTCCGAGTAATAATGAGGGTAAATAGCTAAATCGCGGACGAATCGAGTAACAAGTTGCCAACGACGTGTAGCGTTCCGACTTTATAACCCGTTAATAAAACACAATTCCATGCAGGCTTTTGATATTATACGGTATACCTACATTTTGTGTATAACATGTGGTTCTTATACTCTCACATATAAGGGTTATACTCGTATGAAAATATTCCAAATCTTTCATCGTACGTAACGCAGTATTTTATGTCTGCGCCCGAGATTTAGGATCGGGGGTCGTATGCCATAATAAAGTTATAAATTGTTTCCATTTAAATTTAATTTGACAGGCAACGCTAAACGCCGAATTGCCTGGGTAATGTTTTGATTAAAGCACGCCAGATTAGCGATGCTTAATTAAGAGTTACTTGGAGAATTCATGAAATTTGTTACTAAATGCGCATGCAGATTACCCTACTTTATGACGGATATTAGATTTTTGTTTAATGTCTAGTATGGCTAGAGCAAAGGTATACGTTAACTCTTTAACGACCACAGGGACATATGGATCCCAAGTAGCTAAAACTAATTATTTTAACCGACTTTGAAGTTTACATACCTACTATTATCAGATTATTAAATATAGTTTTTACTATTCTTGCAGGGGTTATTGTTTGTTTTTTTATGTTTTAATAGTTTAAATTATTTTTTTAAATTACCTAGTATTTTTATTATTCTTGTATGGGTAACACGGAAAACTGTCATTCGTTAATTTAAATTGTCATCTTTTTTTTTAATCAAAGGACAATGCATTACGCATCGCACTTGGGCACTCCCAAGCGGGTATGTGAGACTCACTGGCCGGGACTACCAGAATACTCAGTAAAAACCATTGTTCCGTCACCGCTTTTGTATGGACCTCACGGGATCGCTCTCGCATGCAACCGTGACTGTGCCGGCGGACCCCTCTACTGCGCTACTCCTTATTACAAGAGGGGCAGAAAAAGCGCAAAGCGCGGCATCAAAGTCAAAGTCAAAATTTTTTATTCAATATTGGAGAATTTACATTCTCTTATTGAACGTCGGAATCTACCACCCTTTCGGAAACGACTTAACCCAGAACACCTGAGAAGAATGGGCGCAAGAAACTCAGCGGGACTATTTCTTTTGGACATTTTACTTTTTAACTTTGATTTTTTTAAACACCAATTTTTATAACAAATATATGTATATATTGAGAAAGCCTGGAGCGAAGGCATCATTTCCAAGGCGTGACATCTTACAAAAAATCTTTAATGTTATAATAGCTTTTGTCACACAAACGTTTTGTAACTAACTTTTTAAATTTTCCTATAGAACAATTTTGAACGTTTTCTGGGATCCTGTTGTAGAAGCATACACATCGCCCAACAAAAGAATTACTAATTCTACTCAATCGAGTAGTAGGAATAACAAGTTTGTGTTTGTTCCTAGTATTGATGTCATGCAAGTCACTATTTCTAATAAAATCATTAATATTTTTACGTACATACATAACATTTTCAAAAATATATTGTGAAGCAACAGTCAATATACTAATTTCTTTGAATTTATCTCTTAAAGATATTTTAGGGCCGAGACCATAGATTGCGCGAATAACTCTCTTCTGCAGTACAAAAATCGAGTTTATGTCGGCTAAGTTACCCAAAAGTAGAATGCCGTAAGACATTATACTATGGAAGTAGCTAAAGTAAACTAAACGAGCCGTGTCTATATCAGTTAATTGGCGTATTTTCTTAACCGCGTATGCTGCAGAGCTGAGTCTATTGGCCAATCTCTCAATATGGGGGCCCCATTGTAATTTAGAATCGACAGTAATGCCCAAAAATACGGTAGATTCCACCGGTTCCAACTCCTCTCCATTTATAAATACACCAGTCTCTATTTTTTAACATTAGGTGTCGTAAATTTTATATATTTAGTTTTCTTACTATTTAACATTAGATTATTAGCACTGAACCAATGTACAATATCAGAGAGAGAATTGTTTACATCGTCATATTCAGTTTGATAGCGTTTCACTTTAAATATTAGTGAAGTGTCATCAGTAAACAATACTATCTTGTTCTTTTTTTCTACAAGGTTTGGCAGGTCGTTTATATAAATGAGGAAGAGAAATGGTCCAGAATAGAACCCTGGGGGACCCCCATATCCAGACGAGCCCCAGGAGATCTCTTGCCATTCACGTCAACCCGTTGAACCCTATTGTTTAGATAGGAGTTCATAAGGTCGAGCGCAGTTCCTTTGATGCCATAGTGGCGTAGCTTTCTGACCAGAGTCGCATGATGTACACAATCGAAGGCCTTAGATAAGTCACAGAATATTCCAAGTGCATTCTGTGATTCCTCCCAGGCCTCGAAGATATTCCTAATTAATTCGACACCAGCATCCGTTGTTGAACAATCCTTAGTAAAACCAAATTGTTTCACATGGAGAAGTCTCTGTGAATTAAAATGAATTAATATTTGGTTTAAAATTAGTTTTTCAAAAATTTTACTAAGCGTTGGCAATACTGAGATGGGTCGAAAATTATTTGGATCAGTTATACATCCAGATTTAAATATAGGCGTTACTTTACTATGCTTCATCAGGTCAGGAAACACGCCACGTTTTGATACAAGTATTGAAAATAGTAGCTAGATATGGTGCAATGGCATCAATAATGGAGTTAATTATGTTAACAGAAATACCCCAAATATCAGCTGTTTTCTTCATATCTAGGTTTTTAAATGTTTTAATTATATCTTTACTGTTGACAGTACTAAATTCAAACAAACATCACATTTTTTTACATTTTCTAGCAATGATGATTCAGCAACGCTGGCAGATGAAATGAGTGAACAAGTTGTTGAGATTGGAATGGAACACACTTTTTTAAATAACTTTGAATATGCTTTAACAAAGGCTATAAAGGACTCTGAATGGTTGTATGATCTCTCATTATAAAGTTGATATAGTTTTTCTCTACTTCGATGAATACCAACAGTTGCCCAATCATTAAATGACAAGAGACCACCCGAATTGACTGTCTTGGTAGTGAATATAGCAGTAAACTCTAATTTTATTAATTTAAATAGTGTGTTATATAACATATCAGGGTTATTGTTGTCAAAATTTAAGTATGTGAGTTTTGCTATAATACTACCTTTAAATTTCTCCATACGTTTGCAGTTCGTAGGAACAAACACAATCTTTTTATTTTTATTTTCTTTTTTAACTCACAGTTAAAGGAGACTAATTGCCCAAAATGATCCGAACTCAACTTTTTAATAATTGAATATGAATTGGGTCTAAAGTTGGTAAATATATTATCAATACAAGTTGCTGTGGTTGCAGTTACTCTAGTTGGCTCTAAAAATATATTTACTAGGTTATATGAATTTAACAGGGATCTGAATCTAACACTTGTGGTGGAGTTTTCTAATAGATTAATGTTAAAATCACCACATATTGTAATATTACTTTTTAGACTCAGATAATTTTAATAGTATTTCTTCTAACACATTTTCAAATAATTCATATAACGCTCCATCCTACTACCCGGGCGTTTTTGACGATTTGCATCCTCAAGAACATTTTTCTCTCCGTTTCCGCAGCCTCCTTAAGCGCTCAACAGTCTCACAGTAGGTCGCATCTGGTGACCAAGACCTGTCATTGCTGAACATGGCATCAACTATTCCCACCAGCGACAGATCTCCACCGATTTGCGCCATCAAAGCATGCCGCTGTAGGCTCCAAGAGCACTGAGTCTAATTGTGCTCCGCATTCATGGCAGGCCTGAAAGAGACTGTTTTGGTAATCACCTGTTTTCAAATTAATCTGTGGTTTAGAAAACTATTGACTTAACAAAGAAGAAATTATATTGTGTCATAATCTTTCTCTAGTAAATAAATAAATTTTTTATTCAAATAAATAAAATATTGAATTTCTTTTATAAATAATTTGTCTTTGACATTTTCTCAAAAAAAAGATAGTGTGGTCAATAATGTCCCGATAGCTTTAAAGGGGTTATGGCATAACTTAAGTAATAAAAATTGTAGCACTGTAAAAAAAATATTTATAGAAACGTTTTACAAACTAATCAAAACGTAATCCGCCATTTTATGTTTTCCGTTTTTATTTCTATACCAGTCTATCGCATCCTTTGTCAGTAATAGGTGGAATATGAATAGACCTTTTAATTAAGGGGCACGTTGTTCCGGGACATGTTAGATTTTAATTTAGAATACAATACAGTGTTAATAAAGACGTTTTATATAAACATTTATTTGGATATATTATTAACTCAGTGACATTGGGTGTGTTTATTATGTATTGATCACCGTACTTTTACTTCTCTGTATATATGTCTTCACCTTTTGAATTTTTGAACAGGAATCATTTTTTCTTTATAAATAAAAATGGATCGCCCTGTACATATGTGCATAACCTCAGAACGACAGCCAAAAATCGAATAGTACTTTTTTTGTTATATTATTGTATTAGGGTGGGCCAAAAAAAACTTTTATTTTTTTTTCCTTAGTACTTATAGTTTTTATTTGATGAATTCACAAAGAAAATTTCATGTCATTAAGCACGATTCAAATAAAACGCGAAAAAAAGATATTTTGTGATAACGTAGTTGGCAGCACTGTCAAGATTATAAATTTTATTATCTTGAATTATTGTCATTGTTCAGATAAAGTATAGTATCGAGTTTTTTGAAATTCAGTATATGAAAATCGGTTTTTTTACGATTGTTAATATTTTGTAAAAATTTTATTGTTTTACCAAAAACACTCGATAAGTTTTACAAAAACTCTGATATTTCTTGTTTTGAAATCATTATTTTGTGATAAATTATAGGAAATAGTCAAAGTTATCCTTTACGATTTAAGGTTGGACTTTAACCTCGACTAACTTCTAAGCGAGTCAACTTAGCGAAAATCATCTCAGACCATTTTTGTAGATCGTTAAATTTCCTACAAGAATATGTTTTAATTTTCACGAGACATTCATTCGTTCAAGTGCATTAAAAAACCAAACAAAAAATTGTAAATATTTAAATGGGAAATAAAAAAGTACGATGAGTCACCTCTTAACATTAATATTAAGGGCTCAAATTTACCAGAATTTTTTTTTCGTCATGTCAGACGATATTCCCATGGTAACAGTATATTATTGTAGTTGCTAGTGGTATAGTATGATTAAATAAATAAGTGATAAGTGAGTGAATGGTTTAAATATACCCCAGGGAAGCGAGGAAGGGTCACCTAGTTAGAATTATTGCCATCTCTAAAATTCTTTATTTGCTAATAAAACTAAGCTAATTCACTTGGTATCAACACTATAATATAACGTTTATTGATTCGAAACTTTATAAGCCTTGTTCTGATAGATACATAGCAGTTTGACGAGTAGTCTCAGAAATTAAATATTAATTATCATAATTAACTATGTATTGGTAAAGTGTAACTCTTGTTGAGAATCATGTGAGATTTTACACGTAGGTAAAAGGTGAGCGTGCTGCGTACCGGCATAGTTATTTAAATCCACGACGTCTACTATTTTGACAATGAGCAGGCGCGCAGGAGAAGATTCGTGGCGTAAGAACCCACCACGTGTGGCGTGCTCCTCTCTAATAGTGACTTGTACCAAATATATTTATTATTTCTTAAATATTTTAAAAACGGGTAAATAAACGTTTCACAAGTTAAGCTACATATAAATCATTGACTAAAATTAGTTAATGTTTCAAATATGGACGTAAATTTTTAATAGCTTAAACGATTTTAAACGATAAAATTTTTAACATCGTTAAAGCATCGATAAAGTACGTAATCGAATTATCTCGGGTTCACCACGCGATCCTGTGCAAAGGCTAACTAAATTACTGAAGCTCGTTTAGGTTACGTTATGAACATCTATTTTTATTACTTTAACGATACACTACTTTTTACTATATTTCATATATAAATCATCATACATTGAGAGCATGGTGCTTGTGTGAATTCACTATTTATTCACTGAATCGTGAGCTAAAGATGATTTCCACGCTTTACGTTTTTTTCCAAAAAGATATCTTAAGAAAAACCATACGCTTTTGATTAATACAAAAAGTGTCTTTTTCTTTTCTTTATACTTTTTGGATAATGAAAAGTTTAAACTAATCTATTACAGTTAAAATAATATTAGTTAATGGAAATGAAAATTTAAAAACGGACAAAGAAAAATGCTTAATATTATCACCGGCAATTTTCAGATATCCTTAGCAACAATGAGTATCAAACGTAAAATATTTAGTTAAACTTGTTAGCGTAGTTAGGTGTCATATTGGCAACACTAGTAGATACCGTTTTGTTTTCAAAAGTTGCACAAATGTTACATTTCCGATGGATATGGCAAACATGACATGGCAGTCATTCGATCATTTTGGTAGCATTGATTTGAATAGTATTTAGTTAAGTGAAATATACTTCCGATGGAAATACGTTCGAATAATTATAACAGCGTAATATAGTGATGAGGTGTCTTTTTTAAAAACAGCTTTTTATATTACTTGATATAGGAATAAGGTTGATTGTTGCTAAATAAATACACTGATATAACTGACTTCAATATTATTATGTACATAGTTTTGTGTCTAAAGTACAACCCGACATTCAACGCATCATAAAAATTCAAATTAATTTTGTGTACTCCAGCGAATGTAAAATAAATAATTTTATAAAAACTCATAACGAACAGTTAATACACTTTGATATTAAATTAAAAGCAGTTAGGAGTGCGGTCAATATTAGTATTGGGCATCAAAAGGCTCGTATAAGTGAATTACTCTCGGATAGTTTACATCTGGCGAACATTGGTTTGGCAACGCCTCACGGTTGTTGGCGCTTTACGCTAACGCGGTTTTTCCTTTATGTGTTGCCTATACGTTTAAAATAACCAATTTGTTAAACAAATAAAGACAGATATATTAAGGAGAATTTAACAAAATAGAATATGAAAATTGTAGGACTCTGGTCGAAATCATCAGCTTGTATATGCTCGAAGAAATTCAATAAGATAACGAGTATCGTCACTCATAAGAATAGTACTTTATATTACAAACTACACCACCTTTTCTCACTACACTTGATTATAATTAATTATTTATGATCTCAGATTATAAAGAACTTTTGCTGGAGCACTCAATCAATGAAAAATAAAAAATAATATAATTAGATTTTTAATCTATAATAATGATTATTATTGTTGATGACATAATTAAATATGTTTTTCCTGTTTAAAGTGGAAGACATTTCAAAGTTTCTACTGGATTTCATTGTTTCTTGGTTCAACTCTTCGCACTGGTATCTGTTCATGAATATTAATCTATGTGTGCGTAAAAGAGAACATTAAATATTATGTTATACATATGTGTAATCTATATATACATACATGTCGGAGAATAGTATACAATTATCGAATAATCGAATCGTCATCGCCATCTATGGGGCTGGAGTAGGGTAGCAGTCACTTCCGTCATTTTGATAGCTGTCTCGACTCTTTATATGCTCTCGACAGTCTGACTGTAGTCTTAGTCTTGCGCGGTATCTCAAGAAGTGAAGTAGTCTCTGGATAGTGTTAGTGCTGTGGGTGCTGTCCGATTAAGGTCCAGTACCTTGTAATGTAGTTGCCACAACTTGTGTAAGGTTAAGTTTAGTAAGTTAGGTTAGCCTAACCTTAGGTTTACACAGTGATTCTCTTATTTTGCGCCGACATACATATATTATATATCGATTTACTGACTGTGGGTTCTTTCGACAGTTTGTTCTAAGTTGAGAAAATATTTTTGGAAATTAACGAACGAAATTAATGGACGTAAGTATAGGTTTTACCTTGAACGCGCAGAAGTCACTGTTAGGACCTTTTTAGTGGAGAGCGCGGGCGAGAGCAGCGCGTCACACGCGATTTGTTCTTGTTTCTTATGCGACGTTTCAGTTCCCGCGCGTCGGCTTTTTGTCAAAATAATTAACGTCTCGGGTTTAACTAGCGAATAAAGGCACACACCACTCTCACAATGCTCCACCATTCCCCCAATATTTTTTCGCAGACCTAAAGTTAGCTGGCGGCTACGATATATGAAGTTCATTTAGTTTATTTTTAACGATTGGCAACAGACCTCGTCACTATTATTCTATATACTATGACGCGGGAGAAGAATGTGTTTTTAAGTCAATGACTCCATGAAATATAATTACTGTACTGGATCTTATATATTCGTAATCTATACATATAATAAATATCATTAGACTTGTATTGCATCTTATCTAAGTAATATTATAAATGTGTAAGTTTGTATGTTTGGCTCTTTATTTCTCAATGACACAAAAACGGCTGAACGAATTTCGATAAAATTTAACGCACAGATACATAACAATCTGGATTACATTAGAGCATAGGCTTTTATCCCAGAAAAATTCCGTTCCTGCGGGATAATTCTACTAATATTATAAACGCGAAAGTTTGTAAGAATGTATGGATGTATGGATCTCTTGATGTATGGATATATGTTTGTTACTCTTTCACGCAAAAACTACTAATTGGATTTTGATGAAACTTTACAATAATATAGCTTACACATCTATAGGCTATAATTTATAATGATATAGTGTGAATTATCCAAAATAAAGCGGGTGAAACCGTGGTTCGCAGCTAGTAATAAAATATGTTTACTGTTGTAAGCGATGAATACTTTTATTTAGGAGCAACGTATTTTAAGTTAAATTTTTTTTTAAGATGAAGCTGGGGTTGCTCGTTGGTTTGTGTTTAGTAAAGGATATTACAATCTGTGCTTTTTATTTATTTTATCTTAACTTGGCGGGGCATTACCGTGCTATTATTAACATTAAAAATTAAAATTCAGTGTAATTTTATTTCGCACATACGGTAATAATATCTGCAATTAATTTTACACTCTGATTACAAGTAATAAATAACAGTCACAGATGGAAGCGATACCGCTCAGTAGAAGAATTTATTCACCGTTTATTTAGCTCATTTAGATTGCTAATTTACCTTTGCCATGTGATTCTCAATTTCTACTGTATAAATACGGAAAGTTTGTACAGAAACCCTTTGGTACATTAAGCCGTAGGTAATATGGTTTTGCGCTAAAGTAGGGATGTTTTACATAATTTTGCAAATATTATGAATGCTGTAACTGTGTAGAAATCTTAAAGGACAACAAAAAAATATACATTCTATATTCCAATCTTTACATAGTATAAAATGAAGTCTCTTTCGCTATGTGTTCACTTATACCTTTTAAACTCCTCAACGGATTTTAATGCATTTTTCAGCAATAGATAATAATATTATTCGAAAGTATTTGTACGCAGATATTTTACCAGGTAGGCTATTTCATATACTGAAGAACCAAAGATCATTGAGATAGAAGGAAATTATTCAGTCGAAAATAGGTCTAAGCTTTACGGTCATCAAATATAGGAGTATTCTATGTTTTTATCCTATAAAAAAATTAAATATTTGTAATACATCTCACACATTCCTATTGTTTGAGTTTCTCAATGAGTGAGTGATTGAATCAGTGAGTTAAAGCGTAAGTGTCTCAAAATTGTTTCAATTCACACTGAACTTAATACTAAAAAACAATGTCTCAGGTAGAAACTGGTAAAAATATATTCAGTTAGAATTTATTTTCAATCGAGTCCACTATTATAACTAGTTATCGATGTAAATTAACCAAGAGGTAAATCACGTTTGTAAGATAAATTTTGGTTATTGTTTGCTTAAAATTTGAATATTTTAAGTGAATTAGAAGCTTTTTGGCATAAATTTCTTATTTAACTTTCATAATTATCCGAAACTTCTTATCTAAGCTATGAATCTCAAAAATCTAAGAGTTTTGTTTAGCTTTAAATTTTCTTTATGTATTGTTAGAATTTATTTTTTATTTTTTTCCTAGTAATGGACAACTACGTGGGCACTACGTTGTCGCTGAAAGGCCTCAAACGAACAGATATGGGCACTTATCTTTGTATTGCTGCGAATAATGTCCCGCCTACGAAAAGCCGACGCTACGAGGTCTCCGTGTATTGTGAGTGATTTTATAATATGAATAAGAATTCCATTTTATTTCGTACCCAGATTTAGGCTTTTATAGATAAAATAGTTGGGAAATGGAGCAGATTCCAAGGTAATAATCAGTTATTGTAATATTGATGTGAATTTATTTCTGTCACAAGCATTTCCTCCTTTAAAATTCTTACAATTTTTTAATTGCAGCTTCTATAAAAATATCGCCTGTTTTTTAATGTTTACAGTTTAGTCTCCTTCCCGATTTTTTTTTAACATATATAGTTGAGGAAAAACATCAAGTAGGTCTTGGTTAATTATGGTTATTTATTAAATACTATTTTATAAAATTAATAAATTAACAATAAATAAATTACAACAAATATATAAAACTTTATTTTTAGCTGTATTTTACTTCACTTTTTATGAATTTCAGACCTACATTATATATGTTCAATACTTGTGTACTAGAATAATTTAGGTCCATGTCATAGTCTCAGTCTAAAGCGTAATATGAACAAATTGTAATTGTTTTGTTGTTGTAGTTGCGCCAATAGTCCAAGTAGTGAGCCTGGTGGTGTGGCGCTCCGCTGACATGCAAGTCACTTTACAATGCTACGTGGAGGCGTCACCGAAGTCACTCACTATGTGGCAGCGAGGGAAATCACAGACGGGTAAAAGCTTTTATTCACTTTGTATCTTTTGTGTTACTTATATAGGAAAAAACTGAGCTTTTACTATCTCTATTTATCAGCATTTATATTTTATTGACGACAAAAGCAGTACGCCAAATTTTTTATCTTGAAATTAATATAGAAAGTAAATATATAGTCAAAAAAAGTATCGTTTATTGAATACAAAAATTATTTTACTCTTAAATTCATATTTTATTTTTAATAAAGCAAGCAGTGATGGTGACTTCAATGTGTTATTCGGGAGGTCCGGGTTCGATCCTGGGCCCACACCTCTGACTTTTCTGAGTTATGTGTGTTTTAAGCAATTAAATATCACTTGCTTTAACGGTGAAGGAAAAAATCGTGAGGAAACCGGCGCTCCTGAGAGTCCTCCATGAATCCTCCTCCACAAATGTGTGTGAAGTCTGCCAACCCGCATTGGGCCAGCGTGGTGGACTATGCCCTAATACCTTCCTCATTCTGACAAGGAGACCCGGCTTAGCCATTGAAAGTGATGATGATAACCAAACTTGGATCACTCACCAAATTTAGTTATTATGTAATGATTTTGGCAGTCTATGTATGTTTGTATGTTCCACCGTAGCGCCTAAAATACTGAACCAATTTTAATGAATGAGATATCAATAGATCCGTTATAATGACCTGGGTGACCTGGCTTTATAAATTTTATGATTTTTTTATGACGGTATTTAAACATTAGATTCAAACCTCAAAAAAAAAAAATGATCACGTGTTTGGTATCAAAATAAAGGTCTTGGCTAGCTATGAATATTATATCAGAATACTAGGTACGGGTGTATATACAGTGGGTGCGACCACGGTTCTACCTTGATCATTTTTGTGCCTATGCATTTCTGGATTGGTTCTGAATTATTTTCTTATTTCGTCATTTTTAGACCACTTTTTTTGAAATGTTAAAGTTTGTTTGTTACTGAATCACGCAAAATTGGCTGAACGGATTTCAATGCACACAAATACTTTAAAAACCTGGATTAACAATATAGACTACTTTTATCCCGGAAAAATTTTCGGGGGATAGTAAAAAATATATTATTTGAAAACCTGAATATTAAATGTTTTCAGTTAAATCTAAATAGGTACACATTGTTGAATTGCACCCGTGCCAAGGTTTCGTAAAAACACCAAGTGGACCTGAATAGTATTAGTAATGAATAGAATTGTAGAAATATGTTCTAAAATAATATCTTTATCGACGAAATTAAGACACTAAAATTATTTGAAATCATGACCAGACGCATGTTTATTGTCATGTATTCGTTCTTATTCCAATCAAGTCAAATTTGATTTGCGATTTTTAACTTTAAATTAATACAAATAAGGAGAAAGAAAAGAAGGAGCGTAATAAACAGATTTTAAACTGACAGAATCACATGTTATTGAAATATCGCAATATTGCATTCGGTAATCCGAAGTTATTTTTTTTATCGAGTTTAAAAAAGCCAGAGTCCTTCATGGTATAATATGTATGTTTATGGATTGTTAATCTTGTTTGTTCGTCTGTAAATATACATGATTCTTTTTTAACCTTATTTCTTTTAGCCTATATTTTAAGTTAAAGCGGCGGGGTTACAATTGTGAAAACAGTATCCAATTTCATGCAGTATTTTCTTGAATGATTCGGGTACAAACATACGGAGAATGGACAGAATAGCAAGGTTTATAGAATCATAAAATCAATCTCTATTAGAGCTATAAAGACGTCTTACATTAAGTTTACTTAAATATTTTATCGGTACAGGCATACGTTATATTTTTATTGTATAGATTATAACTTTTATTTTTTTTATAGGTGTAAAATTACTGAACAGCTCAAAATACATAATATCAGAGAACTTCCTCAACGAATACGCGATGCGCATGAATTTGACAATAAATCGCCTCAAGAAGAATGACTTTGGAGAATATACCTGTGCTGCAAGTAATGCCTATGGGAAGGCAAATGCCACCATCATGCTAAAAGGTTTGTATGATTTACCATATATTTCTATAAAACTTAAACTCTTGTAATAATTCATGTATTTGGTATCTATAGGTAGGGTGTTATGAATAGGGCAAGCAGAGAGTAAACACGAATTACTAAAATAAATAATAATTATTGAATATGAATATTTATTTAAAAAGTAACAGTTACTTGAATGTAAGATGGAGCAAATTACCTTTGAACAGTCAAATTTATATTTTATGTAAGAAAAATAATTAATTATTAGAATTACTCAGTATATACCTGTAATGAAACAGTCATAGTTATAATTAATTATTTGATTATGTAGTATAATAATACTAATATTAATATTTAAACTCTCTTTCTCAACAGAAACACCGCAGAAGACAACAACTACTACAACGACGACAACAACTACCACAACCACAACAACTACAACAGAAAGAACAACAACAATATCAACGCGGCCTCCAAAGCGTCACAAAACTCAAGATAGAAACCAAAACAGTCTTGATTTGTCATACTTATACATCAATTCTTATACAAATACACATCCAGCAAATAATACTCATAACGAGTACGCTCAAAGGACGGAGAAACAAAAAGTGAGACCATCTGGTCCTCCACGGTTTTATGTTTACAATAATGCTATATTATTCAATAAAACATATACGACTCTTATTTTTATAATAACTTTACTTATTGTGTAAATTATGTATACGTATTGTAAGGGGCATGTTTGTACATTCATATTTTATACCATTTTCGTATCGATGCAAATATAATAATAAAACAGCTTGCAATGTATGGTTAGCTAAGTGACATTATTCTAAATATCAATCTCAATATGGCGGACGACCCAAGACGGCCTAGTTATTTTGTGTGTACACCCATGACATGGGTATGAAATTAAAGGGTTTGCTGAACAGAATACAGAGAATTAAATGACTTCACTGTAAATCTAATATGGCTGGATTTTAGCACTCTCATAATCTGTATTTGCTGAGAAAAATACGAAAAGCCGAATTTAGGATAACATAGTTTGTTAGCATAAGTAGTAAAAGCTTGTATTTTAATTTTTGAAAAATTCTGAATTTCATAAAAACAATTTTTAAATTATATTATATTATAATTAACTAGCTGACCTGGCGAACGTTGTTTTGCCATAAACATTTTAAAAAATTGGAGTGGGCTACCCTTATCACTTAGGGGTATAAAAAACAGATGTTGACCTATTCTCAGACCTACCCGATATGCACACAAAATTTAATAATAATCGGTCGAGCCGTTTCGGAGATGTATGGTAACTAACATTTTGACACGAGAATTTTATATAATAGATAAAGACATATAATGTATAGTTTCCTCAGAAAATTATTTTATATGTTCATTTATTTAATTTCTTTGGAACTGCATGCATTTCCAAATGCTGGGAAATACAATCGTTTTTTAAATTAAATAATATATTTAGTATTAGGTGATAAAAATGGCTGTTGAATTTTTAATATAATGTACATTACAATGTTGAGATTTGTAAATCGTATGAAAATCGTTATAATGTTTAGCAGCTTTAATGTAAGAATATTTGTGAAACGCGACAATATTATTTTATGTGCATCTTAAATATTAATATGCCATTAAGTAATATGATTATATATCTCAATAATAATTTAATATGTCAGATTATTTTTGTATTAAAATATTCTGTTGAAAATATATAACTTGACCAAAATATTGTAAAGTCAAAACAGTTATAAAAACCAGTTTTTGATTTTATTTGTAAATTCATTAAAAATGCTAATAAAGCTACATAAGTATTTTGGTAGAATATCAAAACTATCATATCAAAAAATTAATACAATATCAACTTTTTAATTCAATACATGTTTTATTAGTTATTTTTGTATACAATAATTGTTAAAAAATTGTATAACAAGTAGATTAAATTCATGAGAGATTGTTAAGGCGAATAGCCTTGTGAATTAAGATAATAATTAATATTAATATAATACATAAATAATAAATTAAATATAATCTAGATGTATTTTGTACATGACAATATGATTATAAAGACAATAATAAAGACCAACATAAATGAGGGCAAGTATATTTGTGTAATGTATATAAAAACCTAATCATTTTATTTGTTTAAACAATTTATTATTAATATACAACGAGATTTATGTTAACAATTGCAGTTGTAACATTATCTGACTGAATACAATTTCATATTAAAATAAATTCATTTTATAATAAATAATGAAATTTTTAGATTAATAAAAACATTTCGATATTAAATACCTAATAAATTTGTCTTCCGCATAGTTGTAAATGTATTTTGGCTCATTAGGGAAGTTTCTTTTGAACTTCATACAATGTAGATTAATTAAAGGTAAAGTAACGAAAAGAATTTATTGTAGATTTAATATAATGTTTTGTAAAATCTCTCTTTTCGAAGTTTTAAATATAGATATATGAGCTAATTTTAAACGAATATTACTTTTGCGCTTTTCATATATTTATGTTATATTAATATAATTGTAACATTTTGTATTTACTTTTTTTTGTGTTTATAACGTTATAATTAACCAAATATGACAATAATATTTGTGGTAAATATTTACTTCTTTTAGTATTCAATAGATATGAAACTATTTATATAAAAGGCAGTAGATATACATTTTATAGCTATTGGTATATTTTTATTGTTAAAAAGTTTTTTGTAAATTAATTTAATAAAAAATAGATGCTTTTGTAGATATAAAAACGACATATTGACAATATGTATCCTTAATAACATCTTGATAAATAAATAATTTTTTGTGTATATTTATGTAATATACATTTAAATAATTCAGTATATTATAATAATAAACTATATATTGACAATAATATCTGACAATCTTAGGTATACCAACTGTAAATATTTAATATCAAGTTAAAACATTTTTAGCATGAACGTAACTATTTATCAATGTTAAATTTAAGATGTTAATATCATTTTATGATATTTTAAAATAAAACATATATTATAAATGTGTATTTTTATTATTACCTTTAATAATAATAAAACAGCAATACCTCAATGAATTTGTTTTAAAGGTAAGTAGTTAATAAGATGTTAAAGAGAAAAAGTCGAGCATTAGAAACACTTGTATAGAAGATGTTAGTGTTTACAGTTCAGCATTTAAAAAACTTAACAGAAATTATAAGGGCTGATACAAAAGGTGGTCACACAGTCCAATAGTAGCAAAAAAAATATTTAAAGGCAAAGAGGATCTTAGAATAAATCTAAAATCTTGATATCTGATGATTTAGATGATCAATTAAACGCAATTATTGTGTTATTATTTTTATGTAGTAGTTATTTCCAAAGGCCCTTCTAAATCAAGACCCATATTATGTATTTTTTTTTGTTTACCTAACCGCAAGCTGATTGGCCTGATTATGCCAAAATTTTTAAAATTACTGAATACTGTTTAATGCCTTTGTAACTCAGGTTATTTTTTTTTAATATACTAGTCGACCCACCCTGGCTTGTTCGTGTTAACTTCATCACATTTAATTTTACATATTTCTTATTCATTTATATGACGAACTCTTATACAAAATTTCATCACCTGTTTAAACCCCTTCAATAATTTTTATGGGTTAAAAGGTAGTGGTGTATATCTGTACCAAGTTTCATCAAAACCGATCCAGCAGTTCTTGAGTTATAAATGGTGTAACTTATCCAACTTATGTATCGATTTTAACAAAACGTATTCTCATTCAAATGAGTTCGTTCAGACACACACAACAAAATGTGAAGTCGAGGTAGATTTCATAAATAAATGATTATGCCATTGTCGCTGAACACGTTTAAGGACGTGAGTATATAACTTATGTAAGTCGGATTTATTTGAAAGTAATTTGAGTGAGCATCTGGCGGTGCGGTATGAGAGATTTTACTGATCAATATTCGGCAAGTCGCGTCGAAGAACTGTGAAATATGTCACTCTCTTACTCAATCCTGGATGTAAAATGGATTGGATTTTTCAATTTGTGTATGGACGTATGGAGTTTAATTAAAAAATTGGATAGTAATAAAATAAATGTTGTATTTATTAAGATCACCAGCATAGCATACACTATTAATTCACGAATCTTAATAAGCTAAGTGTTGCTATAATTATCTCTGACGAAGGCTTCCAAAATACATGTATGTATAACACCAAACCTTAAACGATTACTTTTCTATTATCAGTCTTTAATTTATTAATACTTTTTAATCTATTATATTTTATTGTAGTCTTTCAAATATTTTAAATGTGAAACGTTGTATATTTAAATATTTGGATATTTCGACGGATTTCCTTGAAATTTGGCACACAAATCTGCTGCTCCATAATCTGCATAACCATATATACAATTTTATTAAGAGTTCCTGTGAGATAATAAAATGTACACTACAATAAGTACCTTATAAGATTTAAATTTATCTCGATAAATCTAAGTAAACATGGTAAAGTGCACTCTCGACTAGTATCATGAAATTCTAGCCCATGTATTCTTGCATTCATTAAACAGAGTTTCAAAAATTAAGATATTATAAGTTTTATGAAAAATATAAAAAATAAATAATTAAGCTCATAAAAATTAAATATAAACTCGATAGTTTTATTATTAAATTATAACTTTAATACAACCTGTATTCATTAATAATCAATATAAGCGTTCCAGGAGTTTATATGTACTGGTTACTCAAATTTTCAAAGCCTTCTAGCTCGTTAACTAGAGTGTATACTACAACAATATTTTGTATCTGTATCGAGAGGATATTCAAGTATAATATAATTAGTGATGGTATAAACGACTTAAAATTGACAACGCGTTTAAACGTTTCCCAAATTTAATAAGCGTGCTTTAAAAGAAAGTATAGTGCTTTTCACTTATAACGTGTTTTTTATAAAAGTCTGGTCGTTGAGTAAAACGTTACTACGTCTTTCAAACTGGTTATTTATGTTGGAAAAACCTACAGTGTTGTGTTGTGTGTACGTTAACAAATACAATATAATTCCAAATTAAGGTATTGCTGCTTCTCGACATTTTCAATATAGCAAACAGCAATATTATTATTTACACAACACTAATTAATTATATTTTGTGCATGAAAAGATAAATTATTTACAGTTACTATTTATTATACACTAATCGACATCTAACCTCAAGTATATTAAGCCTATATTATATACAATTACTGTTTATTATACTATTAAATTATTTCTAGTTTATACCTAACACAGATCACAACTACATAAAGTTGTGATCTGCGATATCTAATAATTAATATTAACACAATTCAGCAATAATGCAACGAAACACTGCAACAAAATATCGAATGTACTCTGTCAGAGGCATCGGTCAGGCCAACGAAAGGATTTGGTTTAATCAAAATAGACTAACACTTTTAAGCGTGCTTGTTGAAAAGCTCTTTTTTTTGAGCTTTTCGTTTAAACATTCACCTCTGAATATAATTAAATAATGATAAAATCTCTACGTAGAATGCCATTTACAATATGACCATTAGAGATTGACCCCTTATTAGGTAGGTAGAAAGCAATGGCAAAGCATTATCCATTTTTGCGAGACTAGTAACAATATAGTGGTTAAGACTTTTGACTCCTACTAGGGAGGTCCAGGGTTCAAGGGTTTCAGTCTGCGTTAACGGTGAAAGGGAATCTCTTAATGCAATCATTTACAGTAATATATAAATCATGATCAATGAAAATATAGAACTATCAAAATATTAAAAGTATTCTCTTTACGTTAATAGTATGAAACAATATAATTTTAAAGGAAAAGGTAAAATAAATTGTGTTAAATTTTCGCCTTTCAGGATATAACGTATAAGATCCCTCTCATTTAAATCGTAGCTTTATCTACATCATATCCATAATACAGCTGCATTTAAGCTTTATTTACAACAATAAAGTAATAAAAAGTAAAATAAGTCTATACAAAACCGATTTTATTGACACAAAGCAAGTAAAGACAACTAATAACCATTAAATTAAAATGTTTAATTTACCCCCTACTGAAACTCTATGTTAATACAGTCACCAACGGCGATACCCACACAACATCGATTTAGAAGAATCAGTGACATGTATAAGTCAATCGTTTTGTACTATTGGAAACAAAATAAAAAACAGCAATCAACACACATTTAACAAATATTCATAAAATGCAAAAACAAATATAGATTAAATAGCTTTTTACCTACTTGATTCTATTCAATATTCGATTTCAAAAGAAAAATCGAAATATACTGTTTTATTTCTATACAGTGTAAGCAATGCCTGTGTGTTACCATAATTACAAGATTGTTATTAATATATTAGTATTGTTGTTGTTCACAAATTATAGATAAGAACCATCTAGATTAAATAACCTTTTAAATAAATAAAACTTCAACAGAATGCGTCTATTATCTTAGACACTACTATGCCACAGACAGATACACACGTGAAATTTATGACACCCCGTCGTTGTAGCATCGGGGGTCAAATATACTAAATTACGAGTATAATACCAAGATTTAATTTAATCTCACAGTACTTACATATTGGGAAATACACTATGCCATTAACAAAATAAATCTTATTCTCAGAATGTAAAAAAAACTCTTACTGTACAGTAAAATTAGTATTTTTAGGAGGACAATGTAAATTGTTACCTGATTGGTCAATAAAGAGGAATAGCGATCGTACAATATTAAATTGACCAATCAGGAATATAGCTCTCTTATGGGACTTGGCTAGAAATACAATATGAGCAAAGGGGTATTCTACGGGAAACAGGAGAGATATAATAGGTTCTTCGGTTCTATACTATGTAATTTCACATTAAGGGTTGACACGTAACTGACTGTATTGTAATAATATATAGTACTAGCGACCCTCTCCACTTTAATATGTAAGTATTATACATATAAACCTTTTTCTTGGATCACACTGTGTTTTAGTAAAATCGCATTAAAATCCGTTGTGTAGTTCAAAAGATCTAAGCGAACAGACAGCGGAAGCGACTTCTTTTATACTATGTAAAGATGCCTAGGTAAATGCAATAAAATAATTTTTAAAGAGTATTACCACCTATGTACTATACATATATTTCGACGTAAAACTACCAAACAAAAAGGTACAGTTTTTAGTGACTATGATTTTTATAGCTTTTTAGTGATATAATAAATACGATCAGTTCCCAATAAATAGGCCAGTCGTCGAATAAAAGAAACTGTTATCGAATTATCTAGAAGGTTCCGCGTCCCTTACACTCCGTAATAGATTTGAAGATCACGACGCTATGAAAATTGATGGTTTTCCTTATTAAGTGGTGGCTGTGTTTTCATTTTTACATATAGTTATTTAGAAATTAGTTATTTATAAAATCATCAATACTTTTAGTAGCATTTCTGGTCTAGAACAGTTAGTAATTTATCTCTTATATATAAAAATGAATCCCTATTTCCCTTGGTCACGGCATCACGCGTAAACGGCTGGACCAATTTCGCTAATCCTTTTTTTGTAGTGTTTGTTATTGTCAGGAGAAGGTTCTTATGGAAGAAAAAATTAAAAAAGTTGCGCGGAAAATTAGAAAATTTTATTTAAACTTAACGACCATGTTAACTTTTTTAACGTAAGCGTATTTTAAAATTACCTATTTATCAAAAATATATCAGATTCGATTTCATGTGATGATTTTTCTTCTTGCGCCTACGTCCGACGAGATAAGAATAAATTAAATCGATTGAACTGACTATTACGACACAGACTGACACAAACTGATTCAATCTAAATGTACCATCAACAATCAACCACAGTTACGCTTTATCTTCTATTTATCTGTGAAATTACAGTGTTGCTATTCCAACAAATTAAATTACCGACACATACTCGTATCTTCTCCATAAGAAGAAACTTTTAGACTTTATTAGAAACTTGTCGCTCATTATTATCTTTACTGTAAATATTAATACTTATATATTACTTAAAATTACTAGTAATCTTTTTTAAAATTTAATTAAAATAATGAAAGAAAGGAGCAGGTGATCGAGGATATATCTCTAGTTTTATCCTAGAACCCTCCGACTCAATATTTCCCATCAATTTTAAATTTATATAAAATGTTGCAAATAACGTTTTGTATTGTACAATATTTTGGATTTAACAATTTGAAGAAAAAATTATACTGCTGTAAAATTACTTCTGTGAAAGTCTGACATTATTTGTTATTTAAAATATTTTCGCAACTGAAAGCAATAAATTAAAATTTATAAGTATATTTATAGAACAACTAGTAATTCTAACTCTGTCTACGTTCGAGTAACCTATAGTATAATATTGAAAATGAAAGTTAATTGAAAAAGTTCACTCATCTACTCACACACTCAATCCTCTCACAAAAATACTTACAAACGCACACACTCTTAAATATTTTAGTATTACTAATATTTATAAATATCTAATATTACCTGATCGACACTTTTACGCCATATAGGTTATGTTTTTAGTTGAATTAAAAGCGTCCTGTGTTATTCAATATTTCTTTGAAATACGAAGACCTATTTTTGAGTATATTAGTCCCTTTTATTCCACATACACTTACTTTTCGGGATAAAAATTGAAGCATTTATTAATAAAACAGCTAAAAAATTTATCATCATCACGACCCTTCAATGGCCCACTGCTGAGCCAGGTCTCCTCCTCAGAATGAGGAGGGTATTAGGCCATAGTCCACCACGCTGGCCCAGTGCGGGTTGGCAGACTTCACACACCTTTGAGAACTTTTTGGTAACTCTAAGGAGTGCAGGTTTCCTCACGATGTTTTCCTTCACCGTTATAGCAAGTGATATTTAATTGCTTAAAACACACATAACTCAGAGTCAGAGGTGTGTGCCCAGGATCGAACCTCGGACCTCCCGAGTGAGACTTGAAGTCTCAACCACTGGGCCATCACTGCAATTAAAAATCTATATGCCTTTTGAATTCCATTTAGTCCATTTTGTGTAACTGAGTAACAAACATCCAAAGATACATCTTTGACATTTATAATAATATTATCAGTATAATTATAGTTGTAATTGCATCAAGTGGTGAATTTTGATCATTAATTTTAGTTTAGCATGTGTGGCGAAATTCCATGTCCAACTAACTAATATAAACTACTAGTAATCAAACTAAGTTGCAACCAGCAGTAGTTAGAATTAGCTCCATTACCAAGTTATCTCTATTTTAATGATAAGTGATTTTATACACTATTTGTTATTAAAATTCAATAATAGGTAATTTGCGTATTGAAATAAATCTATAAAGATGAATAAATCTATCTCTTAGTATCGAAATGTACGTAACATTACGATACTAAGCGGTATCTTTGGAATTATATTATACTATAACAATTTTTTCATCAACTTTTCATTACTATTGGTTTACCTTTTATGTTTTGCGAGTCATTTAAAGAAAATTTCTAATAACTACCAGTGTCTGTTCAAATGCTTTTACCCTTTACTAATTACTTAAACAGATTCAGAGAAAAGTGAATAATTTAAGAAATGCTTCTATATGAAATATTTATTTAATTCTAAAATCATAATCCTAACTAATATTATAATTTTGAAAGTTTCAACTTAGAAACGTAGGAAATACTTAAGAATACAAACTAAACAAATAAAATTGCGATTTAATCCACCACTTACGCCGTCTATTGATGAATAGATGGCGTCTCTCAGTCTATTACACAATCAGGCTAAAATCACTGAACCGATTTTGATGAAATATGATACACAGATAAAGCAGAGCTTGAGGAGAGACATAAGTTTTTGTCGTCAAAAACATACTGAAGAATACGAACTAAACAAATGAGTGTACGATTCCCAAAGTCGACATAAGCCAAAACGGATTTTCGGAGTTGACGAGGCCTAAAAACCGACCTCTATTAATTAATTATATATGTAATATATGTCTATTATTTATATGTTGGAAATTAGAAAGTGAGAGAAAGAATCTCGACAGCTACGGACATGGTACGGTCAGGAGATAACTAAACATTACAATATTGTGCTATTCTGACACGAACCCAAGCAGTGCCTTGGACTTGGTAAAAGATCCTTGCGACGTATGTGAACACTCACCTCCACTGCATAAGTTCCCTGTCCAAGCTTAAGCTTACATAAAGCTAACCTGACACAAGGTTAACCTACCCTAACTTACGATTCCAACATACATAAGAAATATACTCTTAAGTCTCAAATTAAACGACAAAACCCCATATAGAATATCCTGAGGGCATTATCAAGTAGACATTATGGTTACGTCCGTAGACATGATATATAACACACTTTATACCTCGTAATATTGCGTTGCTCTTGCAATATGAAAATTTATTGCAATGTACGGCTGTAAGAATATGTGGTTAACGTAGAAAAACGACTAGTGTATTTACTAATAATTTACACTGTTACTTAACATAAAAGCCGCTTTGGCAGAGGAAAAATAGAGTACAACTAATCTAGATTACAATAATTTATTTGTTCGTATAAAAGGAATGATTATTTTTTTGCTTCATTTCAGAACACAGATCACTAGTTTATGGTTTGTGTTGAGTCTATGGTTGTTTTGATTTTTTATTAAATAACTAAACTATATATTTGTAATATTATACGTATGCATTGAGATGATGCCTGTCTGGTCACGACAAACTCAAAACTACTGAAAGGATTTTTGTACTGTTTTCACTAATTGACAGAGTGATGCATGAAAAAAAAAATTAGATGTATAATAATTTAGTAAGGTTTTCTATAAATTAGTTGAAATATGATGATCGTTTTTGAAAATGTCAATCTCTCTGCTTAATGCTTTTTTGAGCTATTACTTATCAATGTATGGCAGGATACGTGTAGGCATATTATGCTCTACCGTGCGAAGCCGGGTCCTTAGTGAATGTTTGCTTTAACTTGGTGAATGTTACCGTTGGATTTACGGTTAGATTTTATTTATGAAAAATATTATTAGGACAGGTTTTAGTACTTGATGGTGGGATAAAGTAATAAACAAGAGGTTGTTCAAGTTTTAGTTTCGTAATTTCTTCCTAGTTTTGATCATAAAACGTCCATTACTGATGGTACTTCATAATAACTTTAAGGATTTTAGATTTAGCAGTAAGACCTTAATTAATCAACATCATCACAACACATTAACGGCGCATTTTTGAGCCGGTTCTCCTTAGAATGAGGTGGAGAACCGTCTCACCAACGACTTTACACATCTTTGAGAACATTAAGGAGAACTCTCAGGAGTGCAGGTTTCCTTCACCGTTAAAACAAGTGATATATAATTTATTAAAATATTCATAACTCAGATAAGTCAGAGGTGTGTGCCCAGAATTGAACTCGGCCCTTCCAAGTAAGACACCAAATTCTTAAACACTAGGCTATCACTGCTTTCTTGACCTTAATTGCTTCAGTAATATGATTTTGGTTATTTTCAACAATAAGTGCCAACATTAAAGAAAAGTAAATGAGAAGTGGTAGAGGATACAGTCTAGATAACGTAGCCTGGGGGTGTAATCCGGTCTACAGATAAAGTCTGCCGCGACCTCGCTCTGTGTCTCGCATGTTTCACTTAAATAAGGATTTGATCAAATACACCGTCTGTTCATACACGAAGTGAGGCCAAATACTTATTAAGTTTTGATCATTGCTGTAGTTTATAATATTAATGGTATTACACAACTTACCTAAATTAATGCATAATAAATTTAAATACAAGACTTGTAATTTCGTTAATCTTTCAAAATGTATGCTTTTATCTTGTTAACAAGTACGCACGCTTTTTTAACTACACTTTTTTTTATTTAACGCATACAAATTCACACCCGGAAAAGGCCGCAAGTGCGGTTGCTTGTAACTGTGATATCTTATAATATAAAATCATCAGTCAACCGTAATGTGCTCTTATAAAACTTAAAGATATAAAAAAAAGAAAATACACTTGCGATTATTTCCACGACTAAATTTGTATACGTTATGCTTATTACGAAAAAAAAAACAAATTAGCACCGAGTACTCATTATAATATATCGTTTGGAATAAAAAAACTAAACGGTCTTATTTCTCAGCAAAAAAAGGTGTATTACGCCTTAAACTTAATTTTAAAGTTATCTTGAAATTAGAATAACGTAGTTTACGTTACCTAACAAAATTATTACTTACGAATTATAACTAGGTATATAACTTGGGAATCACTTCGGCTTCGTACGGGTGCAACTTAACATTTAAAAACATCTTTTCAGATATTTCAGACATTGCTATGTAAAAATATTCAGGCGCTTCCTTATTGTTGAGAATGTTAGAATATTAATATTTATTGGAATGAAAAGAGATCCATACTAATAGTTTATACATTTGCATATTTTACTAGTATGGATACCTTTTCATTCCAATAAATATTTAAAAAGGGTTATTGTAAGAAAAATAATATGTTTTAGTAAACAATTGCATTACGATAATAAACAGGGTTGGTTACATGAATCACTGGGTTCTTCTGGGATGGGGCTTTGTATTCAGTTTGGCGGATGACGATAACCTTAATGTAAGCGGCGTCACGGCTGCTGGCCTCAAGAAGGATCGCCTTTGTCGCAGTCCCTCCGTACACCCCATTCTTTTCTCTTTATACCGTTTCTCACTTGAGTAATTCGAGGACAATAAACATTTATTGTCCTCGTCTATTTGACAGACGATGAAGAAATATCGAATGAGTGCGTACATGTTTAGCTGAGGCTTTCTCATTCACAAAGGAGTGATTTATTCGTCAAATGTACGAATATCAAATGTCAGGGGATAAAGGAATGATCCGGTCACCTTAATACGAAGGTTTGCGAATGTTTAAAGAGCTTGCTACTCTCGAGAGTAAGCTCCGAGCGGACTTCCGTATTCGTTTTCCTTCGTTTCTTTTTCTAAAAAGAAAAGATACGACTTCCTTATTCAATAATAATTAACTTTCAGAGTCGTATATCTTAACTGAGATTTAACACTAAATTATAGGCTTTCACGGACTACGGGTTGGTTTTTATACCAATTTATTTAGAGGCGATCTTACGATACGTTATTTATCTTCACATATTTATAGCTCCGCACTATTTAAAGGTTTATATCTTATTTAACACTACTACTAAAGTAAAACTTTAAAACCCGTTTCATCCATACACTTTGTCGTTGTATAATTTCCATGTTCCGCGAAAGTGTGACATTAATAAAGCATGTAGATTGTAGAGTACAAGCTATGTGCTCGCAGAGAACCTGCATTTTGTATTCAGTTTGGCAGGCAACGATAACTTTAATCGGAGTAAAGTGTCACCTTAAGTGGCTTTCATGGAGAGACCCTTTGTCTGAAATAGGGTACTTTACTTATTTTTTCCCCGGATTTTCTATTGTCATCAAGTAATGTAAAATTCTGCTACTCAGCGGAGCTTTCGCGGGATTTCTGAGAACCTAGGCTAAAGGAAACCGACTGGTTTGATGGATTGTGATCGAATGCCTCGTAGATCATATTGCACGTACTTGGTCATTTAGTTTTACGATTGATCGTCTTGGATACGAAGATTGAAAAATAATTTAGTTTTCTTACTAGTTTATGATTACGATAAATTTTTTTTTATAGATATTTATATAGATTAGCCATGTACTGTATTATATTACGATGAAATTTGGTTAGGTAAAGTACTTCTGCAGCAGTCAACACAACTGAAATCTCAATTTTTCTATTTAGTTCTTTATTAGAAGAGTTAAGCCAATAATTTGTATAAGAAGGACAATTAATAAAAGGGCCCGTTTTAAATATTTTCTAGAAATAAGGGAACTGTAAGACCCCTGTAAATGAGATAACTAAAAGTGGGATCTTTTATACATGAGGTAAGTATAATTTTCAAAAGTAAAATAAAATCATCGCGCGCGTGCGCCTGGTTCAATGCCAACATTATGACTGTCCCGGCGGCGCCACTAACACTCCCGCCGCTCGCGCAAGCAACTGACACTCCCGCCCCCCGCGCGTTCAATATATAGTAAACAGTATGTAATACATAAAGTACAATATCTGAATCAACATCAAGCAAAAAGTATCTTTTAATATTGAATTACTACATATAAAGTCCACGAAAAGTATACAAATGTAATAATCTAATGATATCTCAACATAAGTGTCGAAATGATGCCGTTCTCAAAGTTTGTGTACGTGACAAATATTCCCGTTTGGGAGTATCTGGGATTGAAAACTACTATAGACTCTTGCGACGTGATGTGAATGGTACATTAGATCTGATATACATTGCTTCTACTTACATGTGAATGCATAGAGTGGAATGTATTTATTCTAATCTGTAGAAATGAAAATCGATTGCTGATTGTATTTAACTGCATCTCTTCAGAACGGCAGCATGTTTAGTTATTTCGTTTATATTTTTTGTGCAAGATTTGTATAAGAAAAATTTAAACTGGGACCATTAGAATTACATTCTCACTTGCTAAAATGATATCCACTCTTACGTCATGGACCACTTCACCCCTGGGGGTTTTGTGCGGACCCCCCTAAAACTTTGTAGAAAGAAAATAACAAGTGAAAAGTGGAGAAAAGTGAGCGAGAAGTGGTTAGAGAGGGAGAGAATGAAATCATGAGAGAGAGAGAGTAAGAAAAAATATTGAGAAAGAAGAGAGTAAAAGAGACAGAAAGATAAAATTAATCGGCCAAGTGGGAGAGTGGAACACGCGTAGGGTTCAGTACAATTTAAATAACTAACACTAAAATTTAATTTGATATTTATTATTTGGTTTTCATGTGATATAAAGTAGTATTGTAGGGCGTTTACTCTCGATATAAGTAATGCGTATTTTAATTGAGATATTTATAATTACTTACAAAAAGAATGTAAGATAACATGATAAAACAAGTTTAAAATTAAAATTTAATAAATAATTTTAATCGACTATTAAGATCGAATACTATAGTATTTAATAATGATTAAATCGAATGCCTTCATCGAACAAGCATTCGATTATGTACAGCTGACTGGGCGGGCTAATCGTGTTAATTCAGATACTACTGGCCGATACGATGCATTGTGGCCACGCTACGTGAGATGGATAACATCATCCAGGTATTAATAAAAAATAATACTACCTACATCTTTTTTTAAACTAGCAATCCGCCCATTCGCCCGGATACTAAAGAAAACAAATAGTGCAATAATAAATTATTTCCCATTTTAATCACTATATCGCTATATTCGCTGTTTTGGCGATAATGGCTACACATAAAAGATAGATTTATACCGTTTCGGGCTTTTTAGAGGACTATTTAAGGTCATCATAATTTATATACGTGTAGCTTAACGATTTTTCCAGCCAGGTTAGATGCTAGAATTTTTTTCAACTTACTTGACACTTATCGTCATGTTTTGGACAATTAATATAATATGTTTATAAATTATATAATAATTATTATTCTGGTGAATAAGCTAGTAGGTTCGTTAAAATCCATTCAGTAGTTTTGCGTGAAAAATAACAAACATCGCTGTGAGTATATCACAAACTTTCGCGTTTATAATATTAGTAAGCAAGTAAGGATGTCTATTTCATACCATGTGTCGATTTTGAATAGTTTAAAGTCAAACTCAATTAAAACATTATTTTATTCAGATTTTCGTACAAGAATATTATTAAAATATTTACGCGTTCTGTGACTTCATACAGAAGGCTATTGATTTTTATTTACATAGATAAATGAGTAGTATTTATTATTATTGTGAAGGTTTTTTGGATCATTAAATATTTTATGTTAATCAGTAAAATAATAGATTTTTTTAAAATTCTATTGAGATATATTTTTTTTATTGATATTTGTTCTATTTAAATTTATTTTTATGCGAATACGGTGGATAATTATAGAGGATCAAATTCAAGCACTTCCAAAATATGAAAAAAAAAAATTCACGTTTCAAACCGTATTAGAACTTTAAAAGTTTTAACATATTGTGTACATATTTCTAATCCGTAGTCCCTCCTGCCTCTAGGGAAATAGCATATTGACATATGAGTTCCGAATGATTTTTACTCGTAAATGTTCCAGTGATGCGCGAGTCGCGGACCGCCAAACACAGAAAACCTTTGAAAAAATGTAAGCTGATTTACCGTGGCCAGGAGCCCGAGCTCACTCGGCCGGCAAATAAAGGCCACCAGACAAATGCTCGCAAATTGACTCGACGTTTTTCACAGTATTCCATATTTTTTGTATAAGAAGCGGCCTATTTGATGAGAAACTCCAGTACGTGCCCCGTATTATTAGCTTGAAATTTTCAAAGGCTTAGGATAGTTCTTTGCATGTAAAGCTCTCCACGCTCTTTGTACTCGTATTCAGAATTCGTAAAGGCCAGCATTTATTCATGAGTGAATATAATGAGGTGCAACTTTCATGAATCTTAATAATTAATTTGTACGGCTACGTTGGCCTGTAGTGTTATGCGGATATTGTAAAGATCGTGCTGGAATTTTGAATTTACATTTTTAATTAAAAGATAGTTTTTGAAACTTTTGCTTTTGCTACATTTTGTACTATTCGAAACATACACACATTACATATTATGTTTGACCGGTTACAAGTTAAATAAAACAACTTTACATTGGATTACCTATGTACTAAAAACATTTAATCCTGGAAGTGTAAATAGAATATTTTGTTGTTGATTTGGAATATGTATTGTTGGCTTGTTGTAAAAGTTACAAAAAATTTGCGTATAATATAAAATACAATTCCGTATGTTTATTCTCATCATATTATATATATAGAATATAATATGTATATAGTTTTAAAATCTAGACTTTGTTTAAAATTAAATTTGATGTGAAAAAAAAAGTTGTCCTTATTTAAATACCGGCGTAAAATAAGTTAACAAATTTTTTCCCTTAATTTAATAAAATAATATAAGTTATGATTGTTTTTGCACATCTGTTAAACTTTTGTAATAATATAAAAAATAATATCTGTCATGATATGATATATATTAGGTAAAATAACGTTTAAAAAGTTGTAGTAGCTAGGATATAGGTAGCTAGAATAGGAGGGATAGGCGGTAGCCCGATAAATTCACCGACTGATATAATATTGTTGTAAAATATAAAATAACATTTAAAATAGCAGCCATATATAAAATAAAGAAACCTTTATCCTTAGATAATAGATATTTAAACACAAACATGCAATATCATGATTGAAATGAAGATAGAAGATAATCAAAAAAGGGTCGACATAAAACCACTTCATTACAGAGCTTGAAGGCATTAAGATGCTACAAGGAGCAAATAAAGCTAAGATTACAAGTTAACCTCATGTTAGTCAGAAGCCCCAATGATAAAGCATCTCAGGAAAATGCCCGGAGAGGGTAGACTAATCCCTCTTTAGCAAAAACGTTTCGTTCCAAAAAGTGATGGGTGGATCGCTAGGGAAAGGATCTTCATTATCCAACGGTGTTTGCAGTTAAGCTAAAGGTCCATACTTATCAGTGCTGATAATTTTAAATTGTATTCCTTTTATCTATCTTATGTTAATTATCGACTTATTTTATATTAATTATTTCGATGATCAAACTTATCAACGACGGACAGGGTTGCGATTGCTTGAATTAAAAATAAAGTGAAATTTAAATTCATTTGAGGAACGCGGTTATAATTTTATCTATACTTCTATACTAATATATAATGCTGAAGAGTTTGTTTGTTTGCTTGAACGTGCTAATCGCAGGATCTACTGGTCCAATTTGAAAAATTCTTTCAGTGTTAGATAACCCATTTGTCGAAGAAGGCTATAGGCTTTATATTATCATGCTAAGACCAATAGAAGCAGAGCTACACGCGAACAAAGTCACGCGGGTCGACTAGTTATATACTAACTATAGCGTAACTTGAGTGATATCATATAGATTCCTGTTATATGATAGTTAAAAAGCAAAATTTAATTATAATTTGTGTACGCACGTACGCATATGTAAGACTATTAAACAGCAATCTTCTGACTGTACCAAATACTTAACAACACGAAATCCATATCCTTTTTATCTTAATCTGTATATTGATAGTCTGTATATTTTGAAACGATAATTGATTATCTATATGGTAGCTATACTGAACACGAAAGACAATAATAATATACCCTTTAGACGGAAAACGAGCAAATATTGGCAATCGCTTTCAAAATCCTTCACAATGGAGTCCCAGCATAACGACTTCACACCAGTTCTATTTAACAACTGGCTCAAATCTATCGGGACAAAAGTAAGATATATTGTGCTGATATAAATTGTTACGTGGGTATAATTGAAATAAAAAATAATGTACTGCTAGCGAATACATAGTTATAAACGGTGTTGCTTACTAATTGTTGTGATTGGAGAGCAAAAAAATAATATAGAAATAAATGGATCAAATAATTTGCTATCGTAAGCTGTAAGCTTCAGTTATTCGTAAGAAAAATATAAGCTAAAATTTACACCCAAATAATTACATATTTTAAGTAAAAAATTACATTTCCAATTTTCGAAAAATTGAGAAAATATTCGTTAAAGGGCACAGATACTTACCGCCCAATAAAAGTTGAAAAACAGAAAACACACACGACGACCTCTGACATGCGAAACGCTTATTCACTTTGTTTCAAACAAAAAAGGTTATATTAGCGAGGCTCATTTCTGTTTAGGCGAGGAAGGGACTAATAGGGTCGACCTAAGATAATTTACTTTGTTTTATTTACTTTTACAGATATTATCATACGAGCATTAGATAATTGTTCATTAATTATTAAGTGTATTAAATATTTTTTATTTTTTTAATGATCGAAACATTCACGTCTAATAGTATGTAAAGCTACAGAAGTTCGCAGTTTAAAAAAGTTATTTTCATTCTTTGCATGTTAATGTACGTTATAGCTTGTATGTAGTTACAACTATATTCTAATATATCTTTGTGAACGAACTATATATGCTGTTAGCTGAGAATCGAGAATAAGTAATCCACTAGTTCGTACTGTTAGTATAACTTCTACGGGGGCTACGGAGTTCGGAGAAGGTCTACGGTTATCGTAGAAGATCTACGAAAACGAGTCTACGAAATTGCTGAAAAGTAATTAATTAATTCTGTTTGTCAATTCGTATGGTTATCTACATTATATAACAAGAAAATGGATTTAATATTCACAGCTTAATTGTTACAGTTTACAATTGTCTAATTTAAAAATGTTACGAGAAATTAGCTGACTAAAGTTTACTCTTAATTTAATAATTTATTACTTAATTAACATCGGCTATAATAAATATCAATTGAGAGCTGAATGACCAGAAATTATTATTTTTTAAATAACGAAGGTTTGAGCGTCTCGGAATTTCGGACTATAATGTTAATGACAAATTAACATTATAATAAAATAAATAATCACCATTTAATTTGAAGAAATTTCAAATAAAATTTTAACTATATTTATGATAAAAAATGAAAGAGAAGAGGGGGTTGCTTACTATGAATAAAATCTATATTATAACTATATTTACTACTTAAATTACATATGAATTACTCGGAAATTAAGAATATATTTAACATAATTTTTAGTTGTATAAAATATATTGGTTCTACGTGGCTGTTATGATGATAATATAATGATCCGTCGAATTTATTGGCAGGTCCTGAGTGAAATCAGATGTAAATGATTAATGAATTTAACGGCCAACCACGGCTTCGGATGTATTGAATCTGATTTAATAATATTGGTCATACATGGACGAGATACGTAAGAAAAACTTAGTATAAGTAGTATATAGCATGACTTTTTAAACTTTATCTCAATTCTAAGTAAACAAAAATCTTCTTATATATAAAAGTCTCGTGTAACAATCACGTGTTTGTAATCGATCAAGTCCGAAATGGTTTGACCAATTTTCGAAAATATTTCTGTGCATATTTGGTAGGTCTTAATAGGTTGTAGACTATTTTTTGTTGTTGTTTTATAATAGGTTGGGGAAAAAGTTTCTTCGCATTTTTTAAGAAAATTCAAAACATTTTTTAATATAGTTTATTTACATTTAACTAAAGTATGTAGGTACCATTTTGTTCGATAACTTTATGCCATTTTATAGGCAGGGACATGAACCCATTGCTACAGAAATTTTGGGGCTTCTGATCAAAAAACCGCGACAACTAGTTTTGGCAGTCCTCTCGTGATGTTAACCTGACACTGCCGAAAGAATTCTGAAGAGACCGAAACAGGTGGAAACAGAAGGTGCAAGGTCAGGACTATACGGCGGATGCATTAACTCCTCCCAGCCAAACTCTCTTAATTTTTGCTGAGTGACTAAAAATGTGCGAGATCTAGCGTTATCATGATGAAAAACCACACATCTTCTGTTGATTAATTCCGGCCGCTTTCTCTTAACTTCTTGCTTTAATCTTATCTGTTGTTCGCAGTAGAGTTTAGAATCGATGGTCCTGCCTGGTGGTAACAGCTCATAATGAATAATGCCCTTCCAATCCTAAACACGCAAACCTGACCTTTTTCGCACATTCTTGTCGTACGTGATCCACTTTTCATCACCAGTTATCAGCTTCTTCAAAGATGGTTCGGTTTCATTACGTCGTAATAAAGAATCACAAATGAGTACACGGTTCATTAGGTTTCTTTCAGTGAGCTCGTGAGGTACTCAAATTTCGAGCTTTTTTTTGTACCCAGTTTTTTTCAAATGCGCCAAAACTGTTTTGTGGTCAATTCCCAGTTCTTCAGTTACGTCGTAACTACTGATATGCCGATCTTGCTCCACTTTTTCAAAAATGGCATCCATTTTATCCGTAATAGGGCGACCAGAGCAAGATGCATCTTTGACATCAAAATTTCCCGATTGAAAACGCTTAAACCAAACTTGTGCTATTCTCACAGACACTACACTAGGTCCATAAATATCGCAAATTTTTTTCGCGGCTTGCGTTGCATTTTTACCTTTTTTGTAGTAAAATTTTAAAATGTATCGAATTTCTTGATTAGATTCACTCATCTTCACAGTAAGAAAAACGAATAAAAATCACACATTTTCTTTATTTGTATTTGGAATTATCTTCTTTAAAATGTAAACTTTCAATGATACCAAAACCAGCCAGATACAAATAGTATAGCCAAAGAGATTTTATTACAAGTTCATACATATTATAATGCGAAAAGACTTTTTCCCCAACCTTATATCTGTAGGTGATAAGGGTGGCCCACTAAATTAATTTGTACGGAAAAAGAACGCATGTCGGATCAGCTACTGTTAATATCTGTACGAATTATAAGTACAACGCCAAACGACATAGTTTGATAATTTTAGGAATTCGTATATATAAACATTAGCAGCACATGCTATAACCTGGATTGATATATAGGGTACTTTTAATCTCGAAATGAAATAAAAATGCTATGAGACAGAAGGGAAAAGAGCTATTTTTATAGTCTCTATAATTTCATACAGATACTTTATAAGCTAGAAATAACATATGATAGGTTTTGTTAAAATATTAATACTATAAAATATAGAATAATATGATAAATATCTCGATTATCGAATATTAGCTTGGCAACACAGCCCTACGAACCCACCTGTCATTAAAGTGGGAATAGATGAGGGGGGTATTTTGTATTATAAAAAGGATGACTTTTACGCAATAAGGGTTAGTTGTTCTCGGATCTCGTGTGATTTCAAAGTGTTGTATTTAAAGATAGTTTTTCGATTCAGTGAGTCGAGCGATGAAGAAGAGCGTTTCCTGGTAGTAGAAGGGCCCTTTAATGGTGCACCTGGATCGCAAGCCCCAGGAACTGCTCGGCTCTCGCCTGGATTGCGTATTTTTGTGGTCTTTTGAGTGAAATTGTGCAGTTAAGCTTATCTCACATAGAAGCATCCCCCATTGTATAGAAGTGTTTCTTCATTTTATTTTTAATTCAATTTCATTTCCTGATTGTAAGAGTGAGTAAATGGGTGAGTGAATATGTTAATAGGAGGGTAATTGAGTAAGTGAGGCCGATGAAGATAAGGTTAATAGGAGGGTAATTGAGTAAGTGAGGAAGATGAATGCAGTGCAGCTGATGTTTCTGTGGACTAAACCATCGGCTGATGTAGTTACTTAATTATTTTGACCAAAAACAAAAATTACACATATTTTATAATAAGTTACATCTATCCACTAAAGCCGTTGTAGAGTTCTGAAATATTAATTCGCATTTAGGGGTTTGAAAATATTCATTGAAATATTTATACATTCGACAAGATTTTGGATATTTATATTATAGTCAGTATTTTCCATAAAAGATGTATTTATATACTTCTGTCTTAAACCAAACTGAATACAGTATACATATATACAACTAAACATCCCCAAGCAGGAGTTAGTCGTCAAATATTAATACGTCAATAGCTTCCAGAATGTTCTATCGTACGTCTGTACGTACTGATCAATCATTCAACACGATTAAGGACCTTGTATTAGACGAACTTTGTTTGTGTATTTTCCTAATTCGGGCTAAATTACGTCTAAGTGGAGCTAAAGAAATGGCTTATTTTCTTTTTCTTTTTCTTGATAGTGTTTAGGTCAAATCATTAAAAGTTAGGAGTAGGGTTGCCATCTATAAAAAATATATACTGTGTCGGTATATTAATATACACAACACTACAGTTTTTTTTAGAAATTGAAGAATAGTACCCATTTGAAGTTTGTATTAAAATCAGGTTCCTATTCTCTTTTTAATATGTGACATCTGTTTTTGCTTAACCTTTAAATATTTTCCCTAAACATAATTCAGACAAAAATTTAGTACGATAATTTAGTTTATGAGACGTTACCCATAAGAATTATAATTATCAAAAATAATTTTCATTTAAATCGATATCAGTTTTTTATATAATCATCACTGTCGTAAAAAGGTTCCGTGATACCTTTTGCATTTATACCTTTGAAAAATTTATATTTCCCAGGGGATGGGGCGAGACCGACCTCAATGATACACAATGGGCAATCGAATTATCATATCGTTACAGGCACGAGAAACAGTTTATTTTGTTATATTTCCTTATATGATGTAGACAAAAAAGTTTAAATTTTCACTTATATTATAACTAGCCGACTGACGGAATGTAATTCTCTACATGCTTACTAATTCTCACCATCCCGCTGGCTCAGTAGCTTACCTACTCACTTTAACATACGCAATCACGCACTTATTCACAAACACATTCACGGCTTATGCATTTATTTGTTAACAACTGTTTAGGGCTCAAAAGAAATGCATCCAAACTATGTGTGGAGGTCTTGAAAGCTGTAAGCCACTATTTAAACAACTAAAGATTTTACCATTGCCTTGTACGTATCCACGACATTTGCATATTTGTAAAAAAGATCCACACAATTTTAAACTTATTAATAGCGACGTCAGTTTATAATAACTTGCCACCTCATATTTAAAAGCTATCTTCTCTTGCTTTTAAAAGACAACTATAGACATGGCTGCTAGAATTATATATAGTATAAATGTAGTATAAATGATTATTAATTTATTTATTTAATATCAAAAATTGTATTATAAGATTTAAGGACTTAGCAATAATAATTATAATTCTAGTATTAATTTATCATTTTTTAGTGATATATTTTATTTTATTGTATTGATTATTAATTATAGGTAAATGTTATGTTAATAATGTTGCATACAAGAAGTTACATCGTTTAAAAATACAAAGTCTAGAATACCAAGGAAAACTACTTTTATTTTGTTATTTACTGAATCTAAAAGAATCACAAGAAGTACGTTTTCTTTAAAAGTATTCCGTATGTTAGTAGATAACGAAGTTTGTTACAGAATTCTTCGAGTGATACTGTATTTGATTAAGAATAAACTGCTTTTCATCTGCAAATCTAGGTTATATAAAAATTTACGCCCATAAATAAATATTTCTTATCTTGAATTAAATTGACTTTTACTAGTCGACCCGTCCCGGTTTTTCCTGGATGCAATTTACCACGTGTATAATATATATCTAGGTTCGCTATATTCACTTTTATGACGATAATGGCTTACACATAAATGATAGATATATGCTCTCGTGGGCTTTTTTGTAGGACTACTTATAACACTGGTCAACAGTGGTATTGTTGTTCTTGATAAGAAAGTAGTTTCGAATAATTTTATATATGAACTTTATGAAACTATTCATAATTTAGGAATATTTGCTCAAGTGTTTTTTTAATTTTTATTTCCATATCATTCTACAAAAAGATTAGCTTACGAGAAACAAATAAAATTAAAAATTTATAAAATAATATTTTCCTTAAAACCATTATTTTTTTTACATTCACACGTTACTTCTATTATATTGACATCATATTTTTTTATAATTCCCCAGATTAGCTGGAAATCTCTAGATCCAGATGTGCATAGAGAGGGCATACCTCACGTTCACATTTCTTCCAAACAATTAAAATCATGAAAACTAGAGCCAATCCAGAACTTTCATTAATATATCTGTAATCTATAAACTTAGAAATCTAATAATCCAAAAAGATATCTACCAACAAAAAAATTTTTTTTTTGTTGAGGTGTGTAATCATTTTAATTATACATTACATACGTGTAGCTCTAACAGGTATTTTTATATTTTAGATAATTCATACAATATCATAAGTGTTATTCTGATGTATAAGCAATATTATTGTAAAGTTTCATTAAAATCCATTAAGTAGTTTTTGCGAGAAACATCCATACCTCTATACATAAAACCTTTCGCGCTTATAATATTAGTAAGTTAACCATAAATATGAAGGAAAAGAAGGAGCCTTGATACTTTTTAAGCTTTAATCAAAGAACTTTTTCAATGTTTTATGCAGAAATTAGTCTCAGCCCTTTAACATTCATATAAAAATAATGTAAGTATATGTATATGCAATAATAATAACTTCACAAATCCGCTATACTTTGACTGTAACTATAATTGAGCTATGAGAGATATCGTTATGACACAAATTTTACTTGTTGCTGGGTTCACAATACCAAGTGTACCTCTGTTTTTGTTTGTTTTTTATGTTACTCAATTCAACTATAAACAAAGTGTAATTTTTGTGTAAGTGTAAGTAAGTTAAAATATTAATACCTTAAAGATAAGATACACTGGTTTTAGGACTACTTCTACTAGTTATTAGTTTTGACCTCTAGCTAAGAATCTAGTATATAAGAAAGTATTTTTTACTCGGTACGAAACAATATTAATCCACTGTGATCAATTTAACGGCATATGATGTCACAATTTTCATATACTCTTATTGAGAAGGCATACACAGAATCAATTCAATATTAGTAGAACAATTCAAAGTATTCCTGAAGTTAGTAATACTGTTGTGGGTAATAAGGGAGAGGAGGGAAAGAGCTATTAGTGCGTTTTCCCTTGAACTGAACTCCAACTTGCTCAACTCTTCAGCTTACAACTTCAAATGAGAATAATAATTTTTCATGAACGCTCGGCTGCGTTTAAAGTACTGCCAGCAGAATTAAAATCAATTACTTCCGTTAGAACATTGCAAACTTCTTAAGAATTCCTCCGATACTGATTTTATTAAGAGTTGAGAGAATGGTATTAATTGTATCCTGACTTCTATAGAAATGAATCGATCATTTATTATTCGTTCAAAACTTTTCTTTTATGCATATGTTATATTCATTATCTATACTCTATACTATTATATAAAGAGGAAAGATTTGATTGTTTGTTTGTTGCGAATAGGCTCGAAAAGTACTGAACTGATTTTGAAAATTCTTTCACCGATGGGAAGCTACATCCTTTCCGGGTAACATAGGCTATGTGGTGTTGCCATAAATACTCTAATTAAAAAGATATGGCCGTTTAAGTGCCATAACGTGGCCATTTTGTAAATTGAATAGATTCTCAGGAACTACAAATCCGATTTAAAAAAAATTTTTCACAGATAGAATACTACACTATTCGTGAGTGACAAAAGTGAATTAGTGTTGCCATATACATTTTTAATTAATAGAATATGGCCATTTTGTTGTTTCTAATCCGATTTTAATAAATCTTTCACTGATAGAAAACTACACTATTCGTGAGTGACAAAAGTGAATTAGTGTTGCCATATCCATTTTTAATTAATAGAATATGGCCATTTTTTTGTTTCTAATCCGATTTTAATAAATCTTTCACTGATAGAAAACTACACTATTCGTGAGTGACAAAAGTGAATTAGTGTTGCCATATCCATTTTTAATTAATAGAATATGGCCATTTTGTTGTTTCTAATCCTATTTTAATAAATCTTTCACTGATAGAAAACTACACTATTCGTGAGTGACAAAAGTGAATTAGTGTTGCCATATACATTTTTAATTAATAGAATATGGCCATTTTGTTGTTTCTAATCCGATTTTAATAAATCTTTCACTGATAGAAAACTACACTATTCGTGAGTGACAAAAGTGAATTAGTGTTGCCATATCCATTTTTAATTAATAGAATATGGCCATTTTTTTGTTTCTAATCCGATTTTAATAAATCTTTCACAGATAGAAAACTACACTATTCGTGAGTGACAAAAGTGAATTAGTGTTGCCATATCCATTTTTAATTAATAGAATATGGCCATTTTTTTGTTTCTAATCCGATTTTAAAAAATCTTTCATTGAGAGAAGTCTATAGTATTTCCATCTCTCTTCCTCTTATAACTCTTATAATACTATCATTGTCTCTCATGCTCTCTCTTTTTTCTCTCTTTAATTCTTATTTTTATTTGTTCAGTATGTATCAGTCTTTTTTCACTTTCTTTCTATTATCTATCGCGCTCTCTCTCTCGCTCTCTCTCTCTCTCACTCTTTCTCTCTCTCCTTTACCTATTCAATTTTATTTTTGCTCTGTCCTCCCTCTCTTAGCATCTGTAGCTTTTCTTTTATTTTTGTTTCTATTATTTTTCTTTTTATAACTTTTTCTTACTCACTCTCTTTTTTCAAATAATGAAAAACTACACAATTGTACAGTGACAATTTAAGGACATCAATTATAATATTGTTTTAAATACCCGGAGCGAAGCGAGGGCCGACCTCTAGTTTTATTTATATAATGAATCATGTCATAGGTAAACGTATTTGTTTATTTTCTATAGCCAAACAGTCCTATCTTTCACAAGATCAATCTTCACAATGAAAACTACTTTACTGTATACTATGTTAGCAACACTGTTTATAAAGTAGTATTAGCGGGTAGATTATTTTATGTACTGACAAATATACCGACGGGTAGACAATATATAGTGCGATAGAATAGAGCCAGCGTCTCTGGTTTATTTTACTATTTGTTAGCGAGGTCGAGGGGTGGTGGTGAGAGTTTGTGCATAGTAAAAGACGTCTTTAAACCTGTTCCTGGATCTCAAGCTTCAGGCAATGCTCGGCTTCCATCTAGATTATATGTTAATAGTGTCGTTTGAGTATTCCTGAGCAGTATAGCTCCCATATACTAAGCAACTGGTGGTCGAAATTCGATCATAATTAATTTAAATTATTGTAACAATAAACAGAAGAGTATATATGCGTGCGTATGTCAAGCACATAGTACCGTGTCTAATTTTTTTTTATTGATTTGATGTATTATTAAAAAAAATATTAGCATTCTGCACTCCTTCTCTATATAAACTAAGGGGTACAAAGTTTTTGCTTCACGTATTAATATTTAGAAGTTTAACTCAAGTTAACGTAGTTGCGATCCGGTGACGTCTGTCGTCCAAGACAGCCACCGTACATTATTTTGTTCGATAACTGAAATTCATAATAAGTCTATTTTTCAGAATTTGATTGATCTGATTATCATTTATATACATATAGTCAACATCTGTATAACATAAAATAAAAGAAAACTGTGTTAGTTTTAACAAAGAATAGTTTAGTTTTCAGTATATAACACGCGTTCAATAAAAATAACTAATTATCATCCCGCAGAAACTATGAATATTTTCAGGACAAAAAGAGGCTTATGTGTTAATCCATGGTATACAGTATCTATGTGTCAAATTTCATTAAAATCCGTTCAGCCGTTTTTGTGTGATTGAGTAACAAACACCCAAATATGGAAAAACATATAAAATTTTATATTTATAATAATAGAAAATTGGATCTATTGATATGTATATTATATATTAATATAATCCAAAATCCTAAATTTTTAGATTTTCAATTTATTTTTTTTCAATAGAGAGAGAGAATTCACATTGTATGTAACTAAAATTAGAATATTGAAACAGAAACGAAGACTAACACTAAATTATTAACCCTAATGGATACGTAGACAGGTCAGACCAGATTGATGACTGATCGACAAGGTCATTAGGTTCTAGATCTCTTTCCAGACTGAAATACAATTGGGACGTTTTTTGTCTACAGTAATGACTGGCAGTTTTATTTACCCAACGGACACAATCGCCATTGTGGGCGGAAAGTTCTTACAACTTTTGACTAGAGAACGTAATTAGCTTTAACGGTTGAACGAGCTTTTATACAAAAATACTCGTAGGTAGGAGCAGAAATAACTAGGAAAATTGGTTGGAAAATACAAATTAGAATGTGCTTGAAATTTTACGAACTTCTAATAAACGTAGTTCTTCATTGTTCAAGTTTTTCGCCAATTTATTCTTAGCTTCGTATCCTACTTAATATTATAAATGCGAAAGTTTGTAAGAATGTATGGATGTCAGATGTTTGTTACTCTTTCACGCAAAAACTACAAAATGGATTTTGATGAAACTTTACAATAATATAGCTTACACATCAGAATAATACATAAGCTATAATTTATAATGATATAGTGTGAATTATCCAAAATATAGCGGATTTAGTTTAATATATTAGCAACATTTTGATGGCCTTTAATTGACTTAAAGTTCCTATAGATTTATTATGAGAATACCCCCTACTGTTTTGGCGTGAAAACTTTGACTTGGATCCAGATTTAATTTAATATGAAAGAACTCACTCTTTATTAATAGTGTTACTAATAAGTATTAATAGTATTATCTATGGATATTTATCCAGCTAGGCTACAATTTATAAGCTCTGACTCGACAGATGACACAGTTTGACAAGTGATTTCATATAGATAATATAATGTAGTAACAAGTTATTAACAAAGTCGAACAGTGGATAGGTAGTGTTTTATACATTATTATAAGTTCTTTTGAACCTGCATCTGGGTCACAATCCTATTACAGGCTAATTTCTTACAAGTGTAGTCAAGAAAAATTAAAAAATTGTGTATAAAAAATTAAGTGTAACTGCCAAGCTCACTTTTATCCACATTGTCCTCTTTTTTGCCGTCTTCGTTGAATTTTAGTCCGAAAACATCTGAAATAAAACTTTATTCGTGAGTGTAAATGTACATTTTTATTACTTTGCTTCAGTATAAACGTTTTAAGAGTTACTTTTGATAGTTGAAGTATAATTTTAGCTGTTTAAAATTGTTTCATTTACTTGCTTTAGTTATATTTGTTGAACCATTGTTTGTTTTTTGTACTAAGCTTAAAAAAGATAAATAAATAAATTGTTGACAAATGTTATTCATAGATAAGAAAAGAAAGTAAAATTCTTATAAATGAAACTGATATCTTTTGCTCCAGAAATTCATGAAAATAAAACAACAGGACAAGGAATGGGATTCAATTAGAAAAGGAAATAAGTGGAAAACTGAACAACAGAAGAGAGAAGAGAAAAAACTGTAGAAGAAATTTGGTTTAGTGAATTATTAATAATTAGAAAATATTAGTATCAATAGTTATTTGAAACTAGCCGACCCGCTCTCGCTTCGCTCACATTTATTCGTACCGTTTACTCCCTCACTCACTCATTTATTCATTCATGCCATCCGCAACTATGAAAATACAATGACCGTTGAATATTGAATTGAAATGAATTACTAAGACAACAAAAAAAGAATGATCCGATTTGGTGAATTCGTTCTGAAGCTATGCGCTTACATACATAGAGGCGATTTATTTTAAATGTATATCAAAATATTTTTAGTAAAACAATTCACATAAAGTAACAAAATTAAGTATTTAATATATTTATAAGAGGAATTATAGGAATTTTTATTACGTAAAGCAATCTCTTTCCATCGATGCGTCACTTTGGGTAGATTGATCACCGTCTGAGGTTCCTTTCCGACTCGTTATCCCGCACCGAACGCATGTTTATATTCTATCTTTTTAAATATTTTAGCATTATATTATTAATAATAAACACTTAGTAAAATGACATAAATCTGAGAAACGAAATGATTCTTATTATTCTGCTTTCTAGATAACAAGTAATGAACTTAATGTTATCAGTTGATCGGTTTAAGAAATAAAAATATTATTTCTACTTTACATACCTTAAAATAACATTAAATTGAAAATTGTAATTAATCTGCGAAAGTATTTAATATAATTTATTATTAATATATGTCGGAGAATAAGTAAAAGATTATCGATTAATCGAATCGTTATCGCTATCTGTGGCGTTGGAGTAGGGTAGTGGTCACTTCCGTTGTTTTGACAGTCTCGACCCTCGACCCTTTATATGCCATCGACAGTCTGACTGAAGTCTTAGTCGTGCGCGGTCTCTCAAGAAGTGAAGTAGTGTCTGAATACTAACACAACACTGCACATCACTATGTTGTGCAGTGTTGTGTTAGTGCTAGGAGTGCCGTCCAATCAAGGTCACGTGAGTACCCCACAATGTAATTGCCTCGTCTTGTGTTAGGTTTGGTTTATGTGCGTTTAACCTTGGGTTTAAACAGAGAGCCTAGCAGTGGAGGCGAGTGTCGTGATCACTTAAAGGAGCTCCTTAAGCCTACACCTTGGTCACAAGTCCAAGGCACTGCTTAGGTTTCTCTCGTAATTGTTAGAGATCATATTTGATCATTTATCCGTTCAATAGGAGTATCTACGTTGCGTTTACCCAATATTCAATTCAATACCATCACCCCCTTTTAGTGTTCCCCAATATTCCCCATCTTCCTCCTTCCATCTCCTTTCACATCGTTTTAAAATCCCCGACATATATATTAATAATATAGGCAACAAGTATCGAAACCCACATGACATCGATTTACAAGAATCGATAATCTTTTTGTCAATACAAACTTAATAAATATTCATGAAATGCAATAAAGACAAATAATAGATGAAATTTATTCTGTTACGTACTTGAAAAAGTTCTATCGAAATAAAGTTATCGAGAAATACCATTTCATATCTACTCAGTTTAAACAATATCAGTGTGTTACCACTTATTAGTATTGTCACGCAATCAAGTTATAAATGAGCTGATATTCTTCAAACGGCTGACCACATATACACAAATTATAGCTAAGAATCATCAACCATATAAAACTTCATCAGAATGCAGTAGACGTGACATGCGTTGTCACGTATTGAACGATCTATACTTACATATAATAACTATACAAATAATTATACGACGTATCGTCTCATCTCGTCTTCGTTGTTATTTTCTCATATAGTAGACGTGTTGTCATTGATTGAACAATCTATACCTACATAGAAATAATTATATAAATAAAAATACGTACAAATAGTTCAATCCACCACGACGCACAGCTTTCTTATTATATTTACATAATAAAGCAAACTGTATATACATACATACAAGAAACAACCATAAGAACAAACGAACTGTATAGGAGTACAAAAAATTTGCCAAAAATGCGGAGCATCAAGAGGACATAATCGCACGGATAGTTTATATAAATCCATTACCGCTCTAGTGCTATAATGTAAAGTAAAAAGCACGCGTGGTTTATGGACCTGTTTACATTCACAAAAACAGTGAAACAAAAAGCAACTTTACGAGCAAGTGTGTTGAAAAAATATAACATATTTTTTTGCTGGAGTTAATTACAATAATTCAGTTAAAAGAACATAAAAAAATCTTCTAACTTCAAGCTTTAACTTTAACCCGCTTTCTGAGGGTTTCGTACATACATACATAGTCAAAGAATACTGTAGGTTTATCAAATTAATATTCTTTATATAATAAATTTACGGTTTTTGAATTGTGCAGTCAATGAAGAAAAGTTATTTAAATTTTATTAATATTTATTATTTTATTTTGATTTTTCATTTTGTCACATGGTTTTTATATTATAAGTTTTTATTTTCTTTTCTTCACATGATATGATACCCATTACTGTACAGTAACACGTATACACATGCAATTTAGACTGAGGCGAGCGGTGCCTGGGGCTTGAGACCCAGGAGCAGGTTTGAAGAGCTCTTCTATACTAATATTATAAAGAGGAAAGATTTGTATTTTTGTATTTTTGTATGTAACGAATAAACATAAAAACTACTGGACCGATTTCAAAAATTCTTTCACCATTAGAAAGCTACATTATCCCTGAGTAACATAGGCTATATTTATTACAAGAAAAAATTAGAGATCCTTAGGAAATCTCACGAAAACCAACCCAAGGTGCAAAAAAATTAGCCATAAAATATCTTTCATCGCATGCGCTGCAAAAAGTATTGATGATAGAACAAAAAAATGTTCTACAATATTATAGAACGTATCAATATCTACAAAAAAGTCCGCGAGACCATATGTCCAACTATTATAGTTACGTCACTATAACTACTTTTTTACATTTTAAAAGTTGATAAAAATGCCTATCAAAATCAGACCATGTTTTCTATAACTTTGTATTAATCCTTATCCAAATAAATTATTTCGTATTCAAGACTATTTCAATACCTGTAAATTACTTTTTGAATTATTAAAATCGGACTTTCCATTCAAAAGATATTACGAAATTAAAAATATCAATATAAACAAAAAATACACGACGACGCGACGGGCCAGTATAGCGACGCAGCGCAGCGAGTAAAGCGGCAAGAGAGGGGGCACCGAAATGCGGGAGGGCCAATATATTTTTAAAAATAATATTCCACCCGCGCGAAGCCGGGATGGGCCGCTAGTTCATAATATATTAACTCTCACCTCCACCACTCGACCTCGCTAACGACAATAGATAATAAAGTAAACTTACGTGGACCTCGAGAAGGGTAACCTTAATCACAACCCCAGAGAGACTGAGACTAAACTATCGCACTGAAGGTTATATATTGTCTTCACGTCGATATACTTGAAATAATATAAAATGATCTACCCGATACTACTACTTTATAAACAGTGTTGCTAACATGACGATGTGAATTAAAATATTTCTTTAAAGTTTTTTGAAATACAAAGACTTTTCTCCTTGTTGCAATTTTAATATGGATTATTCACTTTACGCTACTTTAAGATATTGCTAGTAGTATTAGCGGGTAGTTCATTTTATGTTATGTCAAGTATACAATATATATAAGGTTTAGTGCGATAGATTAGACTCAGTCTCTCTAGTGTTTTCGTGCAGTGTACATGGAAGTTAGTGTTATAGTGTACTACTGTTTGGTGGTGTGGTGCTAGGCCTCCGATTATAGTAGATTTAATATTTGGTAGCGAGGTCGAGCGGTGAAGATGAGACATAACTGTTATAAAAGACGTCTTTAAACCTGTTCTTGGGTCTCAAGCCCCAGGCACTGCTTGGCTTCCATCTAGATTGCATGTAAATATTGTCATTTGATGTTCTTGCAAGGCCTAAAATATGCAGCATAAACGGCCATCTTATTTTTTTTCACAACTTCCATTGATAGCAGGACCGAGTGTTTGTTATTGACTGAGAAAGAAGTGATCTCGTAAGAGTTCTTATTTACCCGACTACGGCGAAGCCAAAAGAAAGGGTTACGATTTTGGCAGTTTGTATGTATGTATCTATGTATGTATGTTTGTATGTTCCACTCTAGCGCCTAAACTACTGAACCAATTCTCATGAGTGAGATGTTAATAGATTCGTAATAATAGCGCGGGTGACATAGGCTATAAAAATTTAATGTTTTTTTTTAATGACGGAATTTAAACCTCAGATTCTAACTTCGAAAAAAATTAAACTGAACTGATTATCACGTGTTTGGTGTCAAAAGAAAGGTCTTAACGAGCACATTACAAATATGTATATATATCTTATTGTTTAAGTCAACATATATGTTTAAAATGCGGTCGTATAGTTCGCGCAGTCCTGTCGTTGCAGTTATTTACAAAAGCCAACAATTACGTTATAATATTAGATTATAAAAGTTATCTCGATTGGGAAACGGAAAATTAATAAATAAAAACATAAAGTTTAAAAAACTTTAACCCGACTACGTAAAAAAGTTGTCTGAAAAGGACGAAACAAGAAAATAATCAGATAGAAACCTAGAAATGTATCGGTATAAAAATGGTCAAGGTACCCTATACCTACTATGTCCGTTTCATGGTAGTGTTCCTCTAATCTATATCTATACTATTATATAAAGAGGAAAGATTTGATTGTTTATATGTTTGTATATTTGTATGTTTGTATGTTTGTTTGTTTGTTGCGAATAGGCTCGAAAAGTACTGAACCGATTTTGAAAATTCTTTCAACGATAGGAAGCTACATCCTTTCCGGGTAACATAGCCATTTAAGTGCCATAAGGTGGTCGGTTTAATAAATTGAAGAGTTTTTCAGAAACAAAAATCCGATTTAAATTTTTTTTTCACCGATAGAAAACTACACTTTTCGTGAGTGACAAAGGTGATTTAGTGTTGCCATATACATTTTTTAATTAATAGATTATTGCTATTTTGTTGTTACTTATACAATTTTAAAAATTCTTTCACCGATAGAAAACTACACTTTTCGTGAGTGACAAAGGTGATTTAGTGTTGCCATATACATTTTTTAATTAATAGATTATTGCTATTTTGTTGTTACTTATACAATTTTAAAAATTCTTTCACCGATAGAAAACTACACTTTTCGTGAGTGACAAAGGTGATTTAGTGTTGCCATATACATTTTTTAATTAATAGAATATGGCACTTATGTTGTTACTAATACGATTTTAAAAATTCTTTCACCGATAGAAAACTACACGTTTCGTGAGTGACAAAGGTGATTTAGTGTTGCCATATACATTTTTTAATTAAAAGATTATGGCTATTTTGTTGTTACTTATACAATTTTAAAAATTCTTTCACCGATAGAAAACTACACTTTTCGTGAGTGACAAAGGTGATTTAGTGTTGCCATATACATTTTTTAATTAAAAGATTATGGCTATTTTGTTGTTACTTATACAATTTTAAAAATTCTTTCACCGATAGAAAACTACACTTTTCGTGAGTGACAAAGGTGATTTAGTGTTGCCATATACATTTTTTAATTAATAGATTATGGCTATTTTGTTGTTACTTATACAATTTTAAAAATTCTTTCACCGATAGAAAACTACACTTTTCGTGAGTGACAAAGGTGATTTAGTGTTGCCATATACATTTTTTAATTAAAAGATTATGGCTATTTTGTTGTTACTTATACAATTTTAAAAATTCTTTCACCGATAGAAAACTACACTTTTCGTGAGTGACAAAGGTGATTTAGTGTTGCCATATACATTTTTTAATTAATAGATTATGGCTATTTTGTTGTTACTTATACAATTTTAAAAATTCTTTCACCGATAGAAAACTACACTTTTCGTGAGTGACAAAGGTGATTTAGTGTTGCCATATACATTTTTTAATTAATAGATTATGGCTATTTTGTTGTTACTTATACAGTTTTAAAAATTCTTTCACCGATAGAAAACTACACTTTTCGTGAGTGACAAAGGTGATTTAGTGTTGCCATATACATTTTTTAATTAATAGATTATTGCTATTTTGTTGTTACTTATACAATTTTAAAAATTCTTTCACCGATAGAAAACTACACTTTTCGTGAGTGACAAAGGTGATTTAGTGTTGCCATATACATTTTTTAATTAATAGATTATTGCTATTTTGTTGTTACTTATACAATTTTAAAAATTCTTTCACCGATAGAAAACTACACTTTTCGCCAGTGACAAAGGTGATTTAGTGTTGCCATATACATTTTTTAATTAATAGATTATGGCTATTTTGTTGTTACTTATACAATTTTAAAAATTCTTTCACCGATAGAAAACTACACTTTTCGCCAGTGACAAAGGTGATTTAGTGTTGCCATATACATTTTTTAATTAATAGATTATTGCTATTTTGTTGTTACTTATACAATTTTAAAAATTCTTTCACCGATAGAAAACTACACTTTTCGTGAGTGACAAAGGTGATTTAGTGTTGCCATATATATTTTTTAATTAATAGATTATGGCTATTTTGTTGTTACTTATACAGTTTTAAAAATTCTTTCACCGATAGAAAACTACACGTTTCGTGAGTGACAAAGGTGATTTAGTGTTGCCATATACATTTTTTAATTAAAAGATTATGGCTATTTTGTTGTTACTTATACAATTTTAAAAATTCTTTCACCGATAGAAAACTACACTTTTCGTGAGTGACAAAGGTGATTTAGTGTTGCCATATACATTTTTTAATTAATAGATTATGGCTATTTTGTTGTTACTTATACAATTTTAAAAATTCTTTCACCGATAGAAAACTACACTTTTCGTGAGTGACAAAGGTGATTTAGTGTTGCCATATACATTTTTTAATTAATAGAATATGGCACTTATGTTGTTACTAATACGATTTTAAAAATTCTTTGATCGATAGAAAACTACACTTTTCGTGAGTGACAAAGGTGATTTAGTGTTGCCATATACATTTTTTAATTAATAGAATATGGCACTTATGTTGTTACTAATACGATTTTAAAAATTCTTTGATCGATAGAAAACTACACTTTTCGTGAGTGACAAAGGTGATTTAGTGTTGCCATATACATTTTTTAATTAATAGAATATGGCACTTATGTTGTTACTAATACGATTTTAAAAATTCTTTGATCGATAGAAAACTACACTTTTCGTGAGTGACAAAGGTGATTTAGTGTTGCCATATACATTTTTAGTATTTCCTTCTCTCATCCTCTTATAATACTATCACTCTCTTTTTTCTCTATTTAATTTTTATCTTTATCTGTTCAGAATAATCAGTCTCCTTTCACTTTCTTTCTTTCGATTATCTCTCACTCTCTCTTTCTCTCTTTTGCTTTACCTATTCAATATTATTTTTGCTCTGTAAAAAGAAACGCAATAGATAGTAAAAGAGGGAGGCTCTTTTACTATCTATTGCGTTTCTTTTTCTTTCTATTATTTTTTTTTATAACTTTTTCTCACTCTGTCTTTTATCAAATAATGAAAAATTACATAGTGACAATTTAAGAACACCAATTATAATATTGCTTTAAATACCCGGAGCGAAGCGAAGGCAGGCAGCTAGTCATATATATAAACATAGTAGGTATAGGGTGCGACCACGGTTCTACCTTGACCATTTTTATACCGATACATTTCTAGGTTTCTATCTGATTATTTTCTTGTTTCGTCCATTTCAGACCACTTTTTTACGTAGTCGGGTTATAGTTTTTTAAACTTTATTTTAAGCTACTGAACCCTCAAGTAACAAAACTGTGCACAAAGATATTATAAAGTTACTAGCGCATATTTTATAAAAATATCACAACACTATTTCACATCAGAAGTTGTAGCATCAATAATAAATGTAAATTGCAACTCTTGCATGCACCTCAACTTTGTACACTAGAAACTTTTGAAAGGACCATGTAATATTGATGTGTTATGACTTTATTGTTAAAGTTGAACTTTGTGACCACTACGTATAATTTGTGTACACTTACCACACTATGACATTGTTAATTTAACTAAGAGAAAATCTATATTTAGCAACACTGTTGATGACTTTGTATTTATTTAAAGTATCCTCAGATGGAAACACTCTTTCCCGATAGATTTAATGCAATATCTCAATTGATTTCAAACAGTAAACATTAGCTATAATATATTAGAGTGGCCCAAAAAAACCGACTATTTTTTTTTTTTTGAGTCTCGGGTGTGGTTTTTCTTGCATTTGACATACCAAAAAATGGAATTAAAGCACGAGAAACAAAAAAAAAATTAAATAAATTTTTTTAATAAATTAAATAAATAAATTTTTGAAAAAAAATATCAAGTTCGTTGATATTCATATTCAGAAGTAGCTCGAAAAGATATAAAGTACTTGTCTTGGAAACCTTGAAAAATTTGGAGCGACCTTTAAATATTAAAATTTCGACTTGAGATTTTCAGGATCTTTATCATTTTTCTTGTAGAAAAAAGTAAAATAATGAGAAAAATAATTAAAAAAAAAAAAAATCGATTTTTGACGATTTTGGAAATTTTAAAAAATTTGGAGTGACCTCTTAAAAATTTTTTTTTGAGCTGTCCTTTGGAGAGGGCTCTTAAAACATCAAAAACTAACATATTTTCACCCGAGACTCAAAAAAAAAAAATAGTCGGTTTTTTGGGCCACCCTAAGCTATATATTAGTTGTATAAGGAGATATGATCGAGGGGTGCTAGCTGCGGAAACCTCCAAGAGAGCCGGTGCACCCTGGGCAATTACGGGTAGCAATTTTCTTCTAACGGGGGGGTTACTTTCCGGAGGCCAATATCCGCAGACGAGGGTCGCGTAGGCGCTACGGTCAGTGGCTGCGTTGCTGTGGAGGCTTGAAGCCTTCGACCGCTCCTGCCTTGGTGTCCCGCATGCTCCGGAATGGGGGGAGCTGTTGGATAGGCCCGCGCGGAGGGTTGCGCACAATATAGGGCGCGTACTTCGCTATCGCCATTTGTTAGCTATAGCTGTTAACAATGGTGGCAAATATTGTATGGAGGGCGAAAAATATCTCTACCTATATACACTAACGATAACTATTAAATTAAAAATTTACTATTAAATATTCGCTTTTATACAATACATGATATCGAAAGAAAGGTATCGAGAAATACCGATTCATAGTTTCATTCATGTCTGTGTGTTACTATGGTTATAAGATTGTTAAATTAAGATTGACAGACATACCGATACATAGATACACACGTTAAACTTATAACACCCCGTCCTTAGCATATCTCCCAGCAAAGCGATATCCTCTTACTACTTTAAAATAAATATTTAGTTGAAAGTGGAAGGTCTCATTTATCCAGCTTATATTGATTAGTTGTTAGATAGATCAAGTAAAAAACCTTTCTTCAAATCTTTGTAGATCAGCTGGAGTAATGTTCATAATTTTATATCTATTATTAGCTTAAAATAATTATATCTAATACTAAATTTAACAATACAGATAACAACTGTATAATGTAAATATTATGTAAATAAATTCATTGATCATTTACATTTGACTTGATTCGGGCTAAACTGAAAAGTAAGATTACCAAATACATTATTCTTAATAAAATGAATTTATTATTCGGCATTTAGATAACTAAAGAAAATATATTATGTGAGAATATAGTTACAAAAATACGAGTACATATATTATATAGTAAAGACAATTTCATAGATATAGAATTATCGCTGCATATATTATCTGTACATAGTATAAAATGAATTTACTTCCGCTGTCTGTTTTCAATAGATTTTAATGCAGTTTTCACCATAACTATTGAGGAGTTCTCTCAATTCCTCAATGATACCATTATCAGAACAGGATAATGAAAGAAATGGGACCGATCTTATGCATATCCTACCAAATACAAAAAGAAATTTCCTATTCGGTTCATAAATGACGGAGTTCTGAGGTAACAAACATAAAAAAAAATTCAGCCGAATTGATAACCTCCTTTATTGAAGTCGGTTGAAAAGACAGAGTGATTCAAGAGAAAGGTTTAAATATATAATACATGCATATTATAATAGACTAGGGGCCCGTCCCGGCTTCGCACGGGTGGATAATTTTTTTTGAACATTTTGGCTCCCGCATTCTGTCGCTCCCTCTATCGCCGCGTTACTCGCTGCGCTGCGAGGCACTCCACACCGCGCCGCCGGCCCGTCTGGGATTATTTTTTATTTATCTTGATATTTTTATTTCGTAATATCTTTTGACTGGAATGTCCGATTTCAATAATTCAAAAAGTAATTAACAGGTATTGAAACAGTCTTCATTACGAAATAATTTATTTGGATAAGAATTAATACAAAGTTATGGAAAACATGGTCTGATTTTGATAGGCATTTTTATCAACTTTTAAAATGTAAAATAGTAGTTATAGTGACTTAACTACAATAGTTGGACATATGGTCTCGCGGTGTTTTTTGTAGATATTGATACGTTCTATAATATTGTATAACATTTTTTTTTCTATTATCAATACTTTTCGCAGCGCATGCGATGAAAGATATTTTATGGCTAATTTTTTTGCACCTTGTGTTGGTTTTAGTGAGAATTTCTGAGGATCTCTAATTTTTTCTTGTAATAAATATAGCCTATGTTACTCAGGGATAATGTAGCTTTCTAATGGTGAAAGAATTTTTGAAATCGGTCCAGTAGTTTTTATGTTTATTCGTTACATACAAAAATACAAATCTTTCCTCTTTATAATATTAGTATAGAAAAAGAAAACAGGCGAAGCCGGAGCGGGTCGCTTATCTCATAAACTCAAATGTACGTGATAAACTCAAAAACTACTGAGCGAATGTTTATGCCGTTTTTACCAATAAACAATATATAACTTGTCAAATATAATAATAAGTGTTGAAGATGTCGGAAAAGGACAAGTTGCCTGGGAGCTTACATGAAAAACTTTGATTAATCCCATAATTTGAGGTGGGATATGGTGGGATGCTTTACTACCCGTGTGAAGCCAGCGCAGGTCGCTAGTTAAGAATAAATTGAATGTGCTTTAGTGTGAGTGTGGGAATTGAATTCTAACTTGCGAATTTCATTCACAGTTAAAATACGTAAAAGGATTGAAGAAGTCAAATATAAAAGGAAAATCTCATTAAAATGTCTTGCATTTCAAATGATTCATTGGTGCGGTAATGAAAAAAGAATAGCTGAGTTTTTATGAGCTATTTAAATTTATTTCCAGTAAACTTTGTTTATAAAAAGGTATTTATGTAGATGTACAAACTACATATTTAATAAAAAATTATAGTTAAAAAGTATATACACCTATTCTTCTTATAACTATTCTTATTTCTTCTCATCTAATCTTTTAAAAATGACTATTTACAACACTATTGACAATTACTGCTGTTCAACTACTTATAGGCTCTATTCGAATATATCAGTGGCTGTGTAGGGAATGATTTTATAGACTAATCAACGTCGTATTTAATGAAGATTACATTATTATCATTATTTATTTTAGCTCCTTTAATCTCCATCTGGTTCACAAGTCCCGGGTTTGGTTTCCTATTTAAAGTGAATTTTATTATTGTATATTTCATGCTACTGCTCAGTATATAAATAATATGAGTGTACTCAAAATTCTATGCCAATTTTAAGGATGCAGAAAAATAATGAACACACTTTTAAATGTCCCATTTTCCATTTCGACCGTTAATTGCAGAGAGACTTCTTTCGCAGTTACAAAACTACGCTTAATTGGAAAAATAATTTGCAATAAACCAATCCAGGCCATGTACTTTAATAAAATTTACAAGTATGATTCACGACAAGGAGAAACAAATAATGAAAAATCTTATCTGAATATACGAAAAGTCACGCACATATGTCTGAAGCACTCACTTTAACCTGGCGCAAATGGAGCAGGGTATGAAATACCCCACAGTTTTAAAAATATCCTTTATATCAAGGTGGAGGAGATGTAAAGACTGACCTTATTATCAAAGATAAAAAAATAAAACACGATTGCACTGATTTTTTCTACGATTAATTTAATAATAAATCTATATATTAATTTGTGAAGCAAAAACTTTGTATTCCTTTTTACGAAAATTGCGCGGACGAAGGAAGATAGAGAAGAAGTGCAGAATGCTAATATTTTTTTAAAGTTATGGATAAAAAATACATTTAATCAATAAAAAACAAACATTACACACACTACCATGTATTTGACATACACACAAGCAATACACTCTTTTGTTTATTGTTAAAGTAATTAAAATTAATTATGGCCGAATTTCGACCACTAGGTGACCACTAGTGTTCAATAAATGTAATGTTATTTTTTTTTTTGGAAAACACAGATTTATATTCTAAAATCATTTTCGGTACGAAAATTTTGTGTTATATACTTATAGAGATTGGTATTTAACCACAACTTGTCTGTTAAGTAACCACGCGGCTTAGGATAGAGCAGATCTGGCAGATCGTTTCACAATTTTGATATTTTCTTTATAATTTTTTTTTTTTTTTAAATCTTGTTTCATTTAAATAAATATTGACTCAGTGTTTAACGACGTACGCGGGTGAATTTTACCGGGCCACAGCGGCCATGTGTTATTTGGTAGGTACAGTAGCGCCGGGTTAATAAAATAAATTTGAATTTTCAATGGCGTTCACTCACATCGTTGTCAGCAATTCCTATGCCTTTTAGGCATGTAATTGAATAAGACGATTGCTGTCACCAGAAAGAATTTAATAACAACGGTATAAGTGCGACATCGAGTGTGATTTTTGTTTTTTAAATGACATATCTAGGAGAATATTGCGAAATTGATGTTGATGCTGTACATATTCTGATTAAATTAAAATATATTTAAATGATACTATGATAATATGATTTATACTTTAGTCTGTTTCGTTAACCGAGATAAGTTTATCATGATATAATCTTATAAACATTTTCATTAAAATCTGTTTAGTTTTCTTGTGAAAATTATAACAAATATTATTTATATGACAGTTTGTATGTTTGTATGTTTATTAGGATTGTAATGAAATATTACATACAAATACTGAAAAAAGATTTATTTATCTAGAAAATATCTCAAACTAATGTGTATAGCACAGTATAGAAGTATTTTATGACGGAAAAAAACAAACTGTGTGACGTATGAATTTTCATTAAATATCCTTGAAGAATTTGTATTCTTGAGATAAAAACTGAGTCTATTAGTAGGTGAGTGAGTGAAAATCTTGGTGTGAGTCTTATACAATGGACCCAACTCAATGGAAAATTAAACTTTTTATTCAGCCGCTATTCTTTCCTAACACAAATGTCAACCTAGGCAAATAATTGGCAAACAAAAAAGAGCATAAGTAGCGTTCTCCATGGGCCTTAGTGCTCCCAGGAGAAAGTCCTGTTACACATGAGCATTCTCATAGTATATCTCATAGTATCTCGTAGTACATCACATATTAAATTAAATTGTCAAAATGACCTCTACGCATTAGCTTCGGCTCCGCGTACGTCTTCCAAAGGTTAGTGGTCACTATTGATGCGTGATCGGAAGAAACGACATAAAATAATTAACTATACAGTACCTTCGAACCCATTTATGTATTTTAGAGTTTTATTTGTACCGTTACTATGCATGTAGTTTTATTTGTACATTATTTAATCACATTATTATCTCTAATAATATAAAGCAATTAATCGACAGTAACGTGAATAATATAACGCGTCCAATGAATTAATTTGAACTAATATGAGCAAATTGAGCAAAGTGCGGAACTCGGATAAATGTTGCGTGTTCAAATGTGGCTGGATTAATGAATGTTATTGTTTTCCGTTTTAAATTCATACATTATTGCCATTTTAATTTATATCTTTTAATTATGTTTTTTTGACATTTTTACTTTGATTACAATATTTTTGGTTAACGACTAAATAAAATTCTCCTAAAAAGAACGTTTATTAAGAACTTTTATTTAGGACTAACCGGTCGCGTGCCTTTGTCCAAATGATGAGACATTCTGTCACAGCGATAATCAGTGATCACCGTGATCTAAGCAGATATCCAGGTGGCTGAATTTTTACAATATTTTCTAGAATTATCTAGATATTTTAACCAATTAATAGAAAACCTAAGCAAGAATAAAGAGTCTACTGAAAACAGTAACTTCATAGGACGAGAGAAGGCAAAAGGGGTCAAATATACTCAGCAGATTTTGTTGGTTTATTTTTTTCAGATTCGCATGTTGATGATCGACATCCATTCTATCATTATGGGAGGACTGGGTAACTAGCCTTTTATTAAATGCTCTTCCAGCGGCAGACGGGAATGCATTTTAACTCCTTCGGTGTTTTAACGGGTAGATTACGTTAATTCTCAATTATCAAATAGTACACATCTGAAGTTACAACAAATTATAGAGGATTTATAAATATAGTATTGCTTTTTTGTGGTTTACCGTATGAGGAGTATGAGTGCGGAGGGCAGAGGGCAGGTGTCGCCTCCATTATCAAATACATCGAACGGTCGCCACTTATCGTTCCGCGCGCCGTCACTTTAACCGATTTATTGCCGTTCCATTTGACCCGACAGGCTATTCAACATTTTATATTGCGTATGAAACAGCCTTTTTTTGCTTTGAGTTATGGTTAAATTTTCTTTTAATAAATGAGGTTAAACAATTTAAAAAAAATACAAGCTTATACTACTTATAATAACAAAATACAATAGCCTAAGTTCAACAACTCTACCTTTTACCAGAAAGCAGTTGCAATCCCTACATCTCTATATCAAGCTCAGCTTATTGAAAGTGCCTGAAATAACTAGTCCGCCATTTTGTTATCATGAGTGATGTCTCTTAGTTAACCATGTATTGTCATCCGATCTAGATGTAAGCTAAATTTCTTCTTCATCGGTTGAGGATAACGGCTATAAAATTTAGTTTTGATTCAAATATATGTCGGGGATTTTAAAATGATGTGAAAGGAGATGGAAGGAGGAAGATGGGGAATATTGGGGAACACTAAAAGGGGGTGATGGTATTGAATTGAATATTGGGTAAACGCGACGCAGTTACTTCTACTGAACCGATAAATGATCAAATATGATCTCTAACAATTACGAGAGAAACCTAAGCAGTGCCTTGGACTTGTGACCAAGGTGTAGGCTTAAGGATATCCTTTAAGTGATCACGACACTCGCCTCCACTGCTCAGGCTCTCTGTTTAAACCCAAGGTTAAACGCACATAAACCGAATCTAATACAAGGCTAACCTAACCCAAGGCTAACCTAACCTAAGGCTAACCTAACCTAAGGCTAACCTAACATTGTGTTTACTTAACCACGTGGCAATTACATTGTAAGGACTTACGTGACCTTAGTTGGACAGCACTTCCACACTACACTGCACTTGACACTATCACTATCACTATCACTACTTAGATGATGTTCACTTCTTGACAGACCGCGCACGACTAAGACTTCAGTTAGACTGTCGATCGCATATAAAGGGTCGAGGGTAGATACTGTCAAAACAACGGAAGCGACTACTACCCCACTCCAACGCCATAGACAACGATAACGATTCGATTAATCGATAATCTTTTACTATGCTCCGACATATATATACTACTATTTTCAATTAAATCAAAGCTTACTAGCTTTAAACAACTCTCTATAAGGGGTCAATGTAGTATCAATAAAATAATACAATACATATATTTTTTTGAATTTTTATTGGTCTATCTTATATGGTATGTGGGACACTCAAAAAGTTTTTAGAAACTAAAAAAACTAATTCTATGGATAAAATATTTTAATTAAATGTTTTCAAAAAACTCTCTACCTCCATCTGATACAGACACCTCTCCCATGGCTTTCTCGAACGCTGCTAGTGCGTCTTCCGGCGAAAACTGTATCCCTTTCAGCAGTTTTTTTATTTAAAAACAGATACCCCGTCAAAGTGAAGAAACTAGCAATCTAAACTTTTCCTGATCGCTTCACTTTACTAGGCGTTTGTTCGTTTTGAAACAACCAAAATATTTCTGGATCGTATTGATAAATCCAGATCGTAAACGCGTCTAGACGAGACTGCGTCAAATTTTTGAATCATATGGAGTGGCCACACGAGCTCGTAATTCGTCTATGTAATTCGTCTGTTTTATTGAATTAATTTTTTAAATGCCAGCACACATACTTCCGTGACAGCCGTCGTATTACGACTACTCCTTTGTTCATCCCCCAAAGTAAGGCGACCGCGCTTGAACTCACTAAACCAACGGTAGATGGTTGCTTTTGAAGGTTTTCATCCATAAAAGCTATTTGAAGTCGAACAAATGACTCATCAAGTTTTAGGCCACATTTAAAATCGTAGAAATTTATCACACGAAAAGATTTTCGATGCAGATCCATTTTTAATTGAAACACGATAATTTTTTTGAGATATTAATAACTCTCAATAAATGTGGAGGGAAATTCGAAATTCAAACAATGGCATATTTACTTTTTAAAAATCAAATTTTTCTGTATAATTCTCGTATCACGGTTATCGTTACCATACTCCTCTGAAACGGCTCGACCGATCTTTATGAAATTTTGTGTGTATATCGGCTAAGTCTTAAAGTCAGTCAGCATCTATTTTTTATACCTCTAAATTATAGGGGTGGCTCACCCTAATTTTTTTAAAATTTATATGACAAAATGACGTCGGGTCAGCTAGTCTTTCTATAAATTTATACGGACAGAATACTATGGCTACAGCATGAAATTGTATCCGGTTAAATAATATTAATATATTTGCAATGGCTACTTCTCATTAAATTTATTTTTTGTTGGTTTAATATGTTTATAAGTTACTTTAACTTATATACATTTTACAAATATTGTCTACAGTTTACTCCAGACATCGTAGGTGTTGTCTGAATTTTACACTTGGAAAGTGACTACCCATTCTATTTGAACAGCTCTTTGAAGTATTTATAATAAAGTGTGCTTATAAATGTACTCGTATATTTTCTTCTAAATAAAAAGGAAAGTTTTATACACGAGTTTAGTCCTAATTGAGAATAATTAAAATACTAAGTTTGTGTGAATTTAAAAATAACATGAAAATACATCTATTTTTGGTTGAAATATGGTTTTAAATCCCCGTAATACTTACTCGTATGGGTATACGAGTATGAATTAAGGGTTGTCTAAGAGACTACCCTTACCCTACCCACCATAAAAGTTCTACTTGAAGCCAAACCCTATTTAATTAAACCAAAGGGAATGCTGACAATGATTTTAAATTCCAAATATTACAACAGCCCTTAAAAGGAGAAACCAAATTATATTACTAAAAAAAATATTATATTTGAAAAAAAAAATGCACAATGAATATAACCTATACCTTCGCTATACCTTCACCTTCGCTACCAAATATTAAAATAATAAAGTACAATACTCACGTGCTCCTTGATAACGGAGGCCTAGCCACCACGCCACACAACGCTTCACTATTAGTGACAAATTGGCTCAATCAATATACACTCTATGCTATCTTTTAACTATTCGAAAGGTAAAATACAAAACAATCAGTGAAAATAACCCTAAAAATCTAGTCAGATTTTTTTTCGAAAATATCCTAATATTGTTTGTTCTCTTTCATACTACCTTATTTTGCTATCAAATGACACTGCGTAGTTTTTCGAAACGTGAAATTAAAGTGTATACTGATGTAATTACAGGTACAACATGAACCTTTAATTTCTAGTGTCCTAAAAATACCAGTGGAATAGTAGAGTTCAAAAAAGTTGTAGCTTTTGATTTTTATTAAGCTTTTATTTAGTTTCACCTATCCCGATGTTTGTCATCGAAGCTTGCAAATTAAATTTGGCATACATGTGTAAATGGCGTGATAATGTAATATTATGATGAGATGGTGCTGATCTATGATGGAGCTGGAAGGTGATGATAGGAACTCTATAGAGAAAAGACGCAACCTCATCGAGTATGGGATCGTTTGATTCGTCTTGATGAGTTTTGATGCTAAATGGTAACCAGTAATTACATAACTAATATATATGTCGGCGATTTTAAAACGATGTGAAAGGAGATGGAAGGAGGAAGATGGGGAATATTGGGGAACACTAAAAGGGGGTGATGGTATTAAGTGGAATATTGGGTAAACGCGACGCAGATACCTCCACTGAACCGATAAATGATCAAATATGATCTCTAACTATTACGAGAGAAACCTAAGCAGTGCCTTGGACTTGTGACCAAGGTGTAGGCTTAAGGATATCCTTTAAGTGATCACGACACTCGCCTCCACTGCTCAGGCTCTCTGTTTAAACCCAAGGTTAAACGCACATAAACCGAATCTAATACAGGTAAGATTACTTGAAACGATTATACCTAAAAAACTACGAAACTGCAATAACATAATAGAAGACACCGATTTGTTTCGGTATTGTGGGGTGTCACCTATGCAAAATAAAATAAAGTTTTCTATTCTGAAAGATGAGATTGGAAATATAAAATTATTAAATACACACTTAAGAGATCCGCGACTACGACAAGTAAATAATAAACAAAAATTTATATTACCCACATACCAAAATAAATACGGCACTAGAACTTGTAATTATATGTTACCCAATATACTTAACATTCTACCTTCGGAAATTCAATATATATACCTTAATGATCCTAAACGCATATGTAGGCTCAAGGAGTATTTTAGGAATGCTCCTTAAACCTACAAATGCTATATACTGATATAGTAAATAGTCTTATTATATAAATAACATTAATATGTAACATTATAATTATTCTTAAGGAACTAACTATCCACGCAGAAACCAAAATGGTTTTTGTGGATAGGTGTAACTTTTTATAAAATATGTATATTTTTTGTTTTGGTCAATAAAAAAAAAAATACAAGGCTAACCTAACATTGTGTTTACTTAACCACGTGGCAATTACATTGTAAGGACTTACGTGACCTTAGTTGGACAGCACTTCCACACTACACTGCACTTGACACTATCACTAACACTACTTAGATGATGTTCACTTCTTGAGAGACCGCGCACGACTAAGACTTCAGTTAGACTGTCGATCGCATATAAAGGGTCGAGGGTAGATACTGTCAAAACAACGGAAGTGTCTACTACCCCACTCCAACGCCATAGACAACGATAACGATTCGATTAATCGATAATCTTTTACTATGCTCCGACATATATAATGATATGTATATATTAACCTTAATTATATTTCGTTTATAATCTATATCCCTTATATTTTGACTTTTCCTTTAAAATTTTCCAAAATAAACAAGAGTAACTTAATTTTATTTAAAGGGACTCGTAGGGAACCGATAAGCTGGTGTCAACATATTGTCTACACATAAGGTAAGTGTATATTTGATAATGTAGGAGCCACCTGCCCCTACGCCAATAAACCACAATAAAGTATGTCGTTCTGGTTTTATGTCAGCTGGGAGCGGGAAGCAATATGACCCTGATATCGTCTGGCGCTCACCTTCATAATGCTTGTCTGAGTATTTTTCTCATAACTTTACTACCTGACAGGATCTGTTTGAAAATTTAATTCAATATCATATTTTATTTTTGACAACCGAATGTATCGGACAATATACCGTGAATATCACCATATTTAACCCTACTTAGAGAACGTTCGTCAAAACTAACTACCAATAGTTTTTCTACACATTTCGGATTTATTTCCATTAGTGGCATACAAACAGTTGATTTTTGCCCACTTGTGTCATAAAATGAGAATGGATTGATACCCGTTACTGTTCAACAATATGTATACATACGCAATTTAGTCGGAGCCGAGCAGTGCCTGGGGCTTGAGACCCAGGAGCAGGTTTTAAGAGCTCTTTTATAATAAATTATTCCACTCGACTTCGCTAACGACAATAGATAACAAAGTAAATTTACGTGGATTTTAAGAATGGCCACCTTAACCACGACACTAAATCACTAACTTCTATGTACACTGCCCGCAACACGAGAGAGACTGACTAATCTATCGCTTAATACTACTTTATAAACAGTATTGCTAACACTTGTAACCAAAGCTTTATAGTTTGGGTAAGATTTAAAACATTATTTAAATAATATTCATAGTAATAATTATAAAATTTGTTATTCTAATTATGTGTCGTTTCTACTTCTATATAAACATGTTTAATAAAAACATACTTAATATTTATTTCAAAAATTCAAAGTAGAAATATGATAAAATTTATTAAGACCGGTTTACTTTTCATGCATGCGAAAGTTCAAAATTTCTTACTTAAGATTATGGTAAGAAACAAAAATATATCTGCAGAAGATTAATATCTAGTTTAAATGTATTAAGAAAATAATATGGTAATAGATACCGTAACTACTAGTAGTATAGATTGCTAATTCCATTAAGACACGAAAATAATCTAGTAGATATCAATTACATTTATCTTATTTCTTCTGAAATTGAATAACAGCAGAAAAAATTGAGTAATTCCTCCAATCTTTTATATAAGAACGCATGATCGGGTAAAGTAAGCTTATTTAAATCTCTTTATATCGCGCGAGGCGATTTTCGTGAGATAGGATCGTATAAAACAGTCACGTATTTTTAGTGTCAGTGGCTTCGACGCTTCTCGCTTTAACAATATCATAACCTGGCAACACCTTAGATATCAATACTACTGCTGTAGAAGTACCTAAATTATCATGGAATTTATGTGGTGTTGAAAACAATTAGCTTTTTTATGGAATAAAAAGTATTTTATTTTTTAATCTAAGTTATAAAGTATCTGTATACCAAATTTAACTTATTTGAGCGTGATGCGCGTACAAACCTACAGACAAATAAAAATTCTTAAATATTTGTTTTTGTCGTATATGTAATAATTGTGGCTCAATAGTTTTATTTAATTTATAATATACTAATATACCAGATCTAACTAAACTAAAGTTACACAATTGAAACATCTCATAGACATTTTGTTCATGGTATTCCTGTTTTGTTATATTTAAGAAAAATTAAGATAATCAATAGTACCCAAATAAAGAAGAAAATAACTTTGGAGGTTACCCCTATTTACGGGAATTCAGTTATTCTGTACAAAGTGTTATTTAATTTTCATTTCTTAATAACGTAATATTCAAATATTATAGAATGATTCGTTATTCTTTATTTCTTATAAAGTTTTAAACATCATAATAGAAAGAAGTCCCTGTGAGGAGACGGGTTAGAATTTTACTCCTCACTGCCGCGAATAACCCAGCACCCCTTGGTGGTAGGGGATCTGTTCCCCAGTTGGCTTGCGACCACCAGCATGCAAATCCGAAGTGTCGTGACGTGTTTGGGTCGCCCTGCATGTGGGCCAAACTTACCTACTCCCGCTCCCATCTTATTAATGCTGCGGATCAAGTGCACTCTGTGCTTTTGCTCAAGGTCACTGAAACCGCAGAATTTTTTTCTTCAACCTCCACACTCTATATTCGAGATTGCAACGCATTGGCAAAACAAGAGGTTATCTCTTGTATTGCCGATGTCCATGGGCGACGTTAGCTACTTACGATCAAGTGGATGGTCTGCTCATTTGTGTCTTATCCATCATAAAAAATAAAAAAAGAATTAAAAAACTCAGTAACAAATCACAGTTCAATGTATTGATCCGTTTTCTAAGAGTGATGCCATTTTCACTGTACTCCTTGTTCTAGGGGAACACTTTACCCGATTTCGGCAATATAGCTTATTGAATTTCTTTGTGAAAAGGGTACGTACTGATAAGTTTCGATTTTACAACCAGTACTCATAAGTAATGATACTTATTGCTTTGTTGATACAGTTAATCCAAAATATCTGACGTGGTTTAATATTTCACACCCGATTTAATATTGTATATTACTATAAATATACGAGAACTAAAATTTATTTATTTTATTTACATTTTCTGTGAAGCCTATAAGTAGGTACCTTTTCTAGTAAACAATATAAAAATGCGGTATACTAATGTTCGTAATTCATCGCCTTCTAAACTTCATGAACGTTTTTTTAATGAAATTTCACGAAACAGTATATTTTGAAATGCGTGTTAAATATATTAATAAGTTAGGCATTTGATATAAATAGGATTTATGGTAGAAATGTTTTTTAATTCGAGTACAGTAACTAAATTTAGTAATACAACTTATATCTACAATAGGTCGCAACTACTTCAATTCTAATTATATTTGTATACATCCATCATTCGTTTTAAACAATAAACATGTGTAGCAAATAAGTTTGGTATATATTTTATTATAAATATAGAATTTTTCTATATCTGTGTTCTTACCAAACTTTTTTAAATTGATGTTTATAATTTTTTTTTACTTAGATTGTTCTAAACAACAGATTTGACTAATTTTATTCTATTTAACTAAATGAGGAAAGTGAGTCCCCCTCATTATAAATCAGCGAATTAAAAAATAGAATTCCATGTAATGTTATCATTCGCAAAATTTCAAAAGACGTTTAGAAAAATATGTTTATCAACCAGAAATAATTGAAGAGACTGTTTTGGTCCATTTTAAGGTGACTGGCGCTCTCTTTAAGAAAGCACTTATTGCCTTCTGAGCCGATTATATTTTACCCTCAAAGTATTTATTTTGAATTCGCTTATTTTCCTAAAGTACTTTGAATAAAGCCGATTTAAAAATTAGATGTAATAAAAAATATACCCAGCTTTATGAATAGAAATAAAATTTAAGTTCTGTTTTACAAGTATATATATTTTGTTTGTTATTTTACAAGTTATTATTTTTAACTAAATCACCAGCCCTTTCACTAAGGGAAAATAGGTTCTATATTGAAGATGAGGAATAGTAAAAAAATTTTTTTTTAAACATATTTTCTCACTCGCTATGACCCAATCTTACTCTTCAAAAGAACCTGGCTAATATTTACGCAAATAGTTTTAAATCTTCCAAACTGAGACTTTATCAAGTTTAGAAATATAATATTATAATCTGTTTAGTACGATAGTGAAGAAAGCTTAAGTCTACATAGATAAATAAATAATCGAACAAGCTCCTTTCTCACACACACTTTGTTTTCTCAGAATCATAAAGTTTTCAAGCAATTTTGTTGTAAATTCAAGGATGAAGGCGCTCTAGTTTTACATAAAGAGCACGTAAGCATCATAATGTAAAGGATACCTCTTGCAAAATAACTAAGTAATTACTTTGCAGACACTTTATAGGTATACTCAGTGTTATTTACATTTAAATATTAAAATTATTATAAAAGAATTTTTTCCCCAAAATTGGAGATGATCTTAATTTTTCTTCCAAGTGTTTTATTATGTTAAGTTATAAAATGAATAGAGCAATACTCGCTCGCCTCATAGTAATATCTTTATTGTCATGACAATGGTTATCATGTCACACGTCAGTCATATTTATTCAAAATGCAATTTTAAACCTACAGTATCAAAGTTAGTAGTTTCAAAGAGGTTCTTTCCGTAAAAGTTTCGGCTTTCCGCTAATATGTCAGTTCTTTTTGTCAACACATGTATGAAGGCTGGAGGCCGCATGCCATCTGGGGCTTGTATCCAGGTACACATAATATAAAAGATTCCTTTTTAGTACACATTGCACTCTCTGTACTCTCATAGTTACTATTCCAACTGTCTGTCTAACAACAATTAGGTGATAAGCTAAACTCCTTTAAATCCACATGAATACATACACTAACGAGAATAATTTTTATAATTTGATTTTCCATAATACATGATAAATGATGGAACCAAATACAGTGCTTGGGGCAGGTCACAACTGCGTTACCTCTTTACCCTATATTTAAACAAGAAAAGAAGAAAGAGTCACATGATCTTGATATTTAATCTATGAAATTGCTCAAGAAACAACACGCATCTGAAAGAAGCTTAAAAATTGTTAAACCGGCGGTATATTAAAAAAATATATTACAAACTATTAGCCACTTAAGCGTTATTAACAGTGTTATTAGCACAGTATTTATAATTTACGAGGACATTATTCTCCAGTGATGAAAACATCTTTTTCAACGTCATAACCATCTCTTTCATTGGTAGGGAGCAATGTAGCTTATTGAATTCCTACGTGAAAAGGGTTGCTATTTGTAAATTCCTTTTATTTTACTGTTTGGATTTGCAATTCCAATGTATTAAGTTTTCTGTAGGTCCAACTGGCAATGCGGTTATATTAAAGTATTTTTAAATGGTAATCGTATACTGTCTGAATATTTAAAATACCATTTTTCTTAGTAAAATGCGATACTAGTAGTAATTATGCTGAAGATATTTTTTCAGTGTAAATATCGTCATTTATATACCAATACCATTTGCTCCTGCCTTTACTTTTAATTCCAAATTGTCCTAAGCCATAGTCTCTTAGGTTACGTCTCATCATCTTCTTGATCTTTCTTTTATTGTTATACCATCGTAGAACATTCACTCAGTCGACATTATGACCGTCTTTGCCTTTTGTTTTATTTTTATTTCCATTTATTTATGATATAATTCATATTTTAAGCAAAATTAGATTTATAGTTTTGCTATTGATACAATTATTAGTCTTCCAAATGTTTTATAACCAAATGTTTAAAAGAATCGTTTCGTCTTCCTTGTCTAGACAACTATTAAGCTCTGTGCTGATATATCAGTAGCAGTTATTTCATAAAGTGTATTTTGACTATCGAGATGCAGTATAGTACCTATTGCGGTGCAGGTGATGTAAACTTTATTACTTAGTTTAATTAGATATTTTAATTACCCTAATATAGGTCTATCACCCGAATCACAAGCTCCAAGCACTGGGGAGACGGCTGTCTAAAGTCTTGTATAGGTCGAATTTGCCTATCAAAAGTCTATGTTATAATCATCTTTAACATTTTAATACGCAGTTTCTAATACGTACAATTCTACAATATCCAATAAAAATTTAAAACCTTTGCCTTCAATTTATCAATCGAAAATTTCAAAGTAACAGAAGAGTGTCAATAAGAATGATTATATCGTAGTGGAGGTATTATTGAGTGGGATCCGGAGAACCAATATTTCCGTTGTCCGTCGACGTCACTACTAGTACACCATTAGATTGATCACCGTCAGATGTCCCTAGATCCCAGTAGTATCCGTGAAATTCTCTATAATGTCTTTATTTTCACGTATCTTTTATATACTCGTATAGAGAATAATATTTTACAATTCTGTATTACAGTTTTTATTGTTGATTACATAAAGTACTAGTCGACCCGTCCCGGCTTTGTTTTTAACATATTTTGCTAATATATAACGGATTTCCATATAAATTTCAACTCCATTTTCAATTCCTTCAACCCAATTTTGTGATAAAAGATAGCCTATGTCCTTTCTCAAGCTCTAGTCTATCTATTTACCAAATTCCATTAAAATCGTTAAAGTGAAAGCGTTAACAGACAGATAGACCATCTATCCGTTGATAGATGGCGTAAGTAGTATATTAAATTAGTGTTAGTCTTAAGTGTTAGCTACGTTTCTTATGAGTTACTTTCGAATTTATAATATTAGTTAAACGTTAAACTATTTAATTGATTTGGTTTCTCTATTGAGTTATAATATATTACTCGTGAAAGGAACCTAAAAATGTGTAGTTGCAACTTAGCTTCTAGTTACAATGCATAATCAAAAAGAACGTAGGATATCGGTGCGTGTCTTATATGTAGTTATTTCTTGTTTAGTAACTAAGTAAACATTTTTTTTAAAGCGATAACATTCATATATGCGACGGCCGTTGACGCGCTGTCACCGTACACAGTCTAACTCATATGGATACTAATAGTCAACTACCCTATATTTTAGTACACTTGCACTTGTTTCCCACTTTTAAGTTAACTTTCACGATGACTTTATTAAATTTATAAATGAAGATATTAAATATATTTAAGTTTAAAATTCATTAGGAATTCTAGATTCTCGTCTAACTAGAATATTAAATAGTTATTATACTAAATATGAATTTAAATAAACAAATAAAAGATTCAGTAACTTTGGCTTTACACGTTTTTTTATTCATTTTAAACAATTCACCTCCATTTATAAAAACATTTCGAGTTTTCTTCATAACTTATAATGAAAAGCTTAGTTTGATAGATACGTTTATATTAGTATAGAAGCAAAATTCTTAATTCTGAATGCAGAATAGCGTCAAAACGTCAAGAGAACTAAAACAATATTTTACCTGCACATGATTTTAGTTATAGATATAGCAAGTCCACTTTCCTTTATGAAATATTCCGAGTGACACAGTAAATCTTTTCGAGCACTGACATACCTGATGGCTGTCAAAAGCGTTTTTAAAGAATTACTGTCGCCTGACATCATGCCTGAACTCACTGCAACTACCATAATACTGCACTGTTACCAGCTGTTTTTATTTATGGCAAGTCAAAATGTACAATTAAAATTACGTATTTAAATGCTTGGTTATATTTAAAATGGAATTTAAAAGTATCATGTTTATTTGTATACTAATATTTGAAGCAGTCCAAATCATTTAGCTAAATAAAGAAATATAATTATGATTTAGATTATTCTCAATAAGGATTTCATTTCACTTCATTTCTACTTCGCTAAAGTAGTCAAAATTCATGCAAGTAACATTCAGTGATTCATTTGTAAGTTCTATGCCGATTTGAACTTATTTTTAGGTTAGTTAATGCTGGGCAGCTAGATTTAAAGGATAGTGAGTGTTCTTGAATCACAAAGGATGTCCTTAAAAATCCATGTGGCTCATAGGTGCCACGTACCCCCAAAAAATGCATTTTTAAACGTACTGCTGTATATATATCAAAGTTATTACATCTGTCTTCATCTCTGTGATTCATCAAATGACACGGACAAATTTTAAACATAATCTAACTGGGACTATAGTCAATAGCATATAAGTATACTTTTACCTAGATTGCGCAGAATTCACTATTAAGACATTTTTAGCCGAATGCCCGTGGACAGAGGAGTGCACAACACGTGATTAATTCTTATTCGACGATTCTGTTTTCGCGTGCCTGATATATTCAAAATTGTAAACGTCGTGGATTGAACTAACGATTCACACGTAGCACTCTCACAATGCGCAACTATTCCGACTACTTTCGTTTAAACGTTAAGATACTCGTAGCTGCCGGTCAGTATACTCTCCAATTAAAAGTTATCAATAGCTGACAAACGTATCTATTTATAATCTACTTACATAGTAAAAACACGTAACACGTTAAATAAAACACCATAACTTCGAACAGAGATGTTTGGCTCCCTATGACATTATTAAAGCTCATTTCTACGACAGTGATGCTAAAAACTACGTGACTACGTTGCACAATTGATGTCTTTCCCTAAAAAATAATCCAGTCCGGTTCGCCAAGTGAATAAAGAAAAAATTACGGTAGCATCCGTCCGGGACACTTACTGAATAACCTGCATAAATTATGCGGATAAAAGTTTTCGCTTTATATTATCGCCGACATGCCATCTAAAATGTTATATTTTTGAATATAAATTGTGTGTTCAATATGTTGTACTCTTCTAAGTTGTTTTTGTTAAATTAGTATTTTATGACGGCTTCATTTATTCACTCGTTGCTTAGGTGTTAATAAACTACGGCTTTTGTTCTCTTTTACTTAACAATTTAATTTTTCAATATATTGCGATATAATTATTCAAACGTTCAATAAACATATTTTATTATGATCTCGCAAGAACTATAAATTTTTCCGAGATGAAAAGTTGCTTATGTGCTAATATAGGTGATTAAGTATCAAACATCCCAACATACAAACATTCATTTAATAATCATTTATTTATTACTTCATTTGATTTGGATAAAGGTAAGAGGTTTTGATAAATCTTTTATTATAATCATTCCCTAAAATTTAAAAATATTTTTAAGGTGACAGGATTTTGACAACAAAAGTTAGCTTTTGTTGTCAAAAACAACTACTTTAAAACGTTTTACTTGTTTGTATGTATGCGTATCACAAGGATACTATTACACGAAATTGTTAGCTAAAGTTGTTTTGTTACAGTTGAACTTAAAATGTAGTTCAAATAGCATTTCATTAAAATAAATGGACTGAAAAAAATTTAAGTTAAATTCTCGATACCAGCTAGTTTTCTAACATCCAATTAGTATAAAATAAAAACGTAGAAAACGTGAACATTATAGCAGAAAAAGATAAAGTTTTTCAGCACGGTTCAGTAGATACGTGCCGTGATTGTGAACGAGACGGCAATCGAAAAGTAATCTTACTGATTTAGCTCCCTAATATCTAGAATACAGGCTACAATATAGATTTTGGCATATCGTATTTCCTTTCTGAGACGTTATTCAACATTTAATACTACACTAAAAGATTATTTATACTACTTTCACAATGTAATAGAATTTTAGAAATCAAATACACCTACTTCTTTTATTGCAACTGTAGCTACAAGAATATTTTCATCAGATGTAAACATGGGGTAGCTACTTCACTCTTTTCTCTGCTGGTAGCTTTCGTGGACGATGGACGTCACCGGGTCGCAATAACTTATGTTAAATATACAGTACCTAATCAATGTTCAGTATTTGTGTTGGTTTTTGAAATATATTTAAAGTAAAATTACAAAAAAATGTAGTAAATTTATTAGCATGTTCTTCTTATCCAGATTTTAAAATTTACTCAATTAGTAAGAATTTATTCAGTTAGCAGTTAAGAACTTATAATTTATCTATATTATAAAACTCAAACTAGTTTATTTCAAATAGACTTTTTACAAAGTACTTCTGATATGTCAGAAATTGGTTAGTCAGTCAGTTTGTCTGAAGCTACCACCAGTCAATCAAGTTAAAAATATTATTAATGGAGTTATTCAGGTACTACTTTAATTTGGTTCTGTTTGCCTAATTTTAGCGTAGCTTTTAAATTTTAATTAAATACATATTTTAACAACCAGAACAGACTATGAAATAAGCAATGGTTTGTTCTAAGGCTCGATTAATACTTTAAACAAGAGTAGAATAAAGCGATGACGCATTAATTCAAGTGCAACACGAAAAATGCATTAGTGGACGGCCATTCGTCATTGTCCCGGCTTTCTTTGGGACAACGCTAACCTAAGGAATATTGGGATTTGGGACATTAAAAATCCATTGTGACTTTAGAATTTTTTTCAATTAACCTCTAGTTGACAGCTGAGTTCATACTTTACAGATTTATGTATTCTGTTGCAGTTAGTAAAGCCTTTGATTAAAATTTGAGCTTGGAGGAAACTTGGCAGTTACTAAAATAGTTTTTTTATTATAATATTTTCATTAAAATGTACTCCAATAGATTTATTTTATTCCCTAAACAATCACTACTATACGCTTTATTCCCCTAGCGATCAAATTTCGTCTAATAATTTATTAGTGAGTTTCTAAGCCATATAAATAAAGGCCTTATTTAATTTTTATACAACAAACCGACAAACTACATTCGTACATTTTATTTAATTTTTTTAATTTCAAAATAGGTTTATTGCTCTATTACCAAGCTTTTATATGCAAATTTAATAACGGTGGCACGACACGGTAAATTAATACACAGAAATGTTTTTACATTTTTATTTCAACTTTACACCAGTTCGTAAATTACACATTTATTGTCAAAGTCAACGTAACATACTTAGCACAATAGTCCAAGATCTCGCGGCGATTAGACCTTCATTATTTAATAAAACCTGAAAGTTTTAACTGTTTATATCTGTAATAGAGAAATAATCAAGCTTTAAGTATGAAGTTTGGATCATGCTTGCTTTTAAAGGTATCATTACTAGGTATATCAGATTGCACTTTTTAGTACCCAGTTCGTATTAATGACATCGTCCCGTCTACTTTCTTAGAAACGACATCATTCTGACGCAATCCCCTGTAAGACACCCTTTAATTTATTATTATTAATCACTTATACTTAGGTTATAGTCATCATAATCATCACATTTCATTGATAGCCCTCTGCTGATCCGAGTCTCAGAATGAGGAAGGTTTTAAGGCCTTAGTCCACTTCACCTGACTATTGAGGGTTGGCAGACTTCGAACTACTTTGAATACTTGGAAAACTCCTTTGAGACCTTTAAAAACGTGAAGAGGCTCAGGATTGAATTTGGACCTCCCGAGTAAGACACCAATGTCTGAACCATTAACACGTTTTAAATAGGTTTTTTTCTCAGTAATCGGTTTTTTGTCAGACACATTAAACATTGTTATCGTTCAATGCAACCGTAATAAAAACTTCATAGTTGGGGATCGTTTATATATCTTTTAAAGGCATACACAGAGAAACTTTCAGGTTTTATAAAATAATGGAGCTCAGATTGTCGCGGGATCTTGCTCTACAAGAGTTCAAGATATTATATGTAGTTGGAAATACGATAAAGATACACTACACAGGATTGTTTTTCTATGAAATGAATAATAGGAATTTTTACAATATTACATATTTTCAAGATCTTTATCTATTTACTTTAACTTAACACTAATGGAGTAAATATTCACTCATATGTAGCCTTATTATTAATGATTAATTTAACGATTTTTGGATGGAAAATCTAATGTTACAATAAGTTTTATTATTTACAAAATTGTTAACCTATTTCACAAATATTACACAAAAACTCTCAGATCACAAAGGCTAAATATAATGAAGGAAATTAAAGGAAGCGTAATATTTTCAAGACGATTTTAGTACAAAGGACGTTATTTTTATATTTAGCTTTGTAATAAAAAATATTTATCGTTTATTTTTCTTACAAAAAGTCCAAAATAAGTGAATATACTTATATATTATTAAAAGTGAAAATAGCGTAACTTTCAGTGAACAAAATATTCATTACCGAAGGAATTCCCGAAGGAATACACGTTAGGGTATAATTCCTCTAAAGCTGAAAAAAATATGCTTTTAATTATGTTTAAGCTTTAAGTTTCAGCAGCCTGATTTTAAATTTAGTATGTTATCTAATTCTGAAAAACATTTTGTAGTTTCAATTTGGTTTTGTTAGCTTTTTGACATCTCTTTTAAAACCAAAGTCTGAGTCTAAAGGATAAAAATCAAATAAACTTAATAACGTTTCAAATTCAAGCACACGAGTATTCAAATTAATTTATATTCAATTAAGTTCCTAAATGTTCAGTACAAAATGTATATTTCATGATGAACTACTTAAAACTGTTTACATACGGAAACAAAGTTTGTTGACATTCACGTGATTAGCTCACAAGTTATACATAACGGAAATAGAATTACACCGCAGTTAACATCCTGCAACTCAAATATACATTTTATATTTATATTAGCACATATTATATTAATGAATAATATTATCTTATATTTTAAAGCAAAATACTTCACTTATTAATTCATTACCCATAAACATCCACTCGTTGAAATGATTTTTTCAGTAGAAATAAACATTAATTCAAAATCACTTATAGTCTGTTAACAATGTCCATGGAAATTATGTCTGAAACCTTGTTTTATTTTGTTAATTTAACATATTTTTGAGTTATAAATATTAAAAATTATATACAGTAGCAAGTAGTCGCTAAAAAAAAGACATAAACATATTCTGAGCTTTAAACACTAACCATAGATTAATAATAATGTATACAAAATGCATAATGAATTAATAATATTACTTATAAATATATAAACATTTATATCAGTACAATAATAATTAAATAGAAACAGTTATTTCATATAAAAATTATATTAATTTTCTCTATTATTTTTTCCTTTATTATGAGATGAGGGGAACTTGTATTAATAAAAACAAGGATTTATTTATATAATATTCTAACATAGGCGGTAAGAACAAATTTTTAAAATTCATACAGTGTAACCTCAATATACCAAAGTTAATTAGAAGATATTCTTTGAATAAATAATTTGTTGTAATAAGGTTTATTATACAGAGCTTAGGTTAGTCTAATATTCGTTTTAAAAATATAAGAAAACTTGTACATTAATCTCCACAGCACCCATCTGCTAACCCTGTTGCACACAATTTCCACTAATAAATGGAAACACTGTAATTTTTATATTGAAACATCTCTTAAATTAACTTACCCCAGTGGGAAACTTTAGAATTTACATCAAACTATTTAACGTACCTGAACCTGTCTAGCCATAAATTGAAGTTATTGTGGAATTACGTTTGACTAATTCGTAGTATTCGTTATGTAAATGTTAAAATTTCCAAAAATCAAAATAAAAACAGGTAAATTCAATTTTTTGTTTATATATTGCAACGGTTCAAAGAGATTTTTGCATTACCTCATACTACCCAGCCATGAGCGTGTCGCTTGTGGTTAAGTGTAAGGCTGCGTTTCCAAAAGAGATGAGCGAGGGATATGTTTGTTAAGAACCAATAGCATCGCTTCATCCGAGGATGAGCGAGGGCGCTCATCTCTGGTGGGAACGCAGCCTAAGGTGACGAGTGACAAACACGAACCAGCCCGTTTTGTCGAAGCTCTATAAGGAATATTAAGGTTGCACTGTAATTTTTCTTTAAAATTGTATCAGATTAAAATGTATGTATATATCGAAGAGTAGTCAGTAAGAGAGCGTATAGTTGCGGTGGTAAATGTTTCAAGTATTGATGCGCATGCGACGCTGCTGGTCGTGTTGCTGGAAGGTTCCGTGCGCGTTGCCATGCTGCGCCTGAGACCATTGGCTCATCCGCGTACCCGTTCATGCTTAGTTGTAATCCTAATTAAATGATAATAGGAAAAATTACTAACTACCTAATGTCATCAATTTATAATAACATTAAGACACATTTGACCATGTTTTTTTTTCCTTAGTAATAACAATGCAGCATTAGTACAGCCAAACAACTAAATTAACGATGTTTCATTCTCCTTCTCCTCCAAAAGGTTAAATAATAAAAAATGAAAATTATAATTTGTGACAATTATAGATTGGCAAAACAAAAATATTGTAAAACATTTTGATAAAATTGCAAAAAGAATGGATGATGATGCTCTATGCTTAACATAATGCTGTAAATTTATTATAAAACGTAAACATAATAAAAGATACGTAGAAAATATAGCATAACAAAGAATAAATAAGTGCAAGACCAACAAAGTCTCAGAGACTTAACGCAGTTATTAATTCATGTAGCTTATAAAATATTCGGACTCACTATGTAAGCTAACTTGGCTCTCCATCTTGCCGAGCGCGTTGACGGAGGCGCACACGTAAGTGCCGAAGTCGCCCGGCGCGAGGGATTTTATCGTCAGGTTCATCCATAAAGAATACTCGTTCACCGCTGTCTCCGTAATGCGAAATTTTGGATTTTCAAGCAGTTTGTCGCTTACTAGAGCTGTGGAGAAAGATTATTTTAAATTGCTTATAAAATTTAAGTTTTATAAATTTAAAATTATGTGATTCTATTTTGAAAAAACATCAGACCACCACCTAATAAAGAGAAAAGTAGTTTTGATAAAAGTTTTCCTTTGTTGGAAATTTGTAAATTTGGAAGCAGTGTTTGGATGATTTTTTGTCACTCATGCAAAAAAGTTGGTTTAAATTAATCATTATTTTGTTGTTCTATTCAATATTTGGATAAAAATATTCAAGTTATTTAATAATTTCGTATTAGAGTCCCAAAGAACCAGATCTACATTACTGGATGCAGCAAAGTTCAAAGCACGTTCTGATGTTGGCACTAGAGGACACAAACTATGTAAATATGCCGTATAGAATATCAAGAACAAAAATAGGTTTTATCCTATGAATTCAGTTTACCCATGTCTATTACTTGATATCTCTCAAATTCTTTTGATTTTATAATTTACAAAGATTTAACTTTCAGATTTCTCGGAATAACGCTCTTTAAGAATATAGTGTATCTAATAAACTAATTGATTTTGTGTATTGATGTACTCTACATGGCTAATAGGTCTATTATGCTTGTCTGAGGTGGTCAAATTTTCGATGGGGCAGACGTTAATCATAGGTCGGGCAATCTGTCTGCCCATTGTCTGGCGAACCTCCAAGCTGTATGGGAGTGGGCGAATGTTTAATAAAGCTATTACGTACTCCATGTGTTGCTCGAGGAAGAGAATATCATTAATTACATAGATTTTGCCTTGTTTCGTGATTAATCGCTATCCTCTCATGTAATCTTATGTGCCCTCGCTTTAAGTAAAAGCCATCTATTCTCGTTTATCTGATTTCTTCGTAGTTCCCTTTAATAAATCTCTGACTAGATACATATTATCATTGATTCTGTAATACATTATGCATTCAGATTTGTTTTTATCAAAGAGAATAACTTTGTTCTAAGCGTATCTAATCTTATGCAGTAGTTATTGCTAAATTTTGCACATGGATAGATACACCAGAGAGAAAATGATAAACATACATTTTAAAAATAATTGCTGTCTTCTATTGATATTGTTATAGAAACCCCTCACATTAAGTTTTCATAAATATTATCATGTACAACCATTCAAAAAATTTACAATTTTATTATAATACTTACGCTACGCTGACGCGGCAAACGTGGTTTTGCCATATAAACTAATTTCTGAAAAGGGCCACCCTTCACCTAATGGTGTATTAAATAGTTTACCTATTTTCGGACATACCAAAAAATGTACACCAAAAAATTTCATATAATTAAGATGTACAGAGATAATAATAAAAATACTTATAATTAATACTAACAATCCTCCCTATACCAGGAATTCATGGCTTTAGGAGAAGCTTCGATATAGCATTGGAGTTCCACATCGCTACCAAGAGGCGCTCCAACTAACTGATTTGTGACCTTCACTTGTGGTATAACTGTAACAAAATAATTTATTTAGAATGTTTGTTATTAAATAAGTAAAGCCTACGCAAAAGTCACTGATAACAAAGATTAACATTCTGTACTGTTACTTAAGTGATAAGAATGCTTGGAATTTAAATATCGTTGGCTCTCAAGTTATGAGATTTGTGAAACAGATTTGTGTGACTCGCGCTCTAAGGGTTCCGTACAATTTCAATAAAGAGACAAATTTAGATTTTCGAGTGCGTGCTAAAATATTATCAAAATAGTATTAGGGGGCATTTATTCCGGATAGGTCATTGAGAAGAACCTTATAATTATATGAGTGACCACACTAACAGTAATATCTTTTTAATGCGTGACCGCCGCAAGGACCGCAGGCTTTAGTATATGATATTAATTTCAACTTGATATCTCCACGCGATCCTGAGAAAAAGGAGGGTGTCTTGACAGACGGACGGACAGAGTGATAGACCGACAACGAAATGATCCTATAAGGTTCCTTTTAAGGTACGGAACCCTAAAAAGAGGAGCTGTAATCTATCCTGGGGGTTATAATTTAGACTCGGACCTTCAGAGTTACTACTAGATTACTCACGATATAATAATAAATATTTCCGTTACGGCGGCATATTTATTTGGTTTGCTTTACGTTGGCACAACCGAATGATAAGTAAAAAAACTTCTGTAAAAAATAGTCATTCAACCTAACGTCATTACACAATTTACATTAGTTAAGGTTGTAAAGGAAGACTTTATTTTATTCTTTTTATCTCATTTAAATAAAAGCTTGTTCATACAGAAGTTTTAATTTTAATTTATTAATTTCCCGCTTGAGTTTTGGTAGAGGCATCTATTTTATACGCCTACGTCATATTGCTAAATAAATTCAAGACAGAGGGTATACAGCCAGTAAGATAGTCTAAAAGTGTTTTAATTTTAATTTTACCCCTCGTTAAGAAAGTAAACAGTAGAAACTTTAAAAGAGCTGTTTTTCAATTTGGAGCATCAATTTGTTCTCAACCATACAATTACCATAGTTTCGAGTCTACGAAAGCTGCACGAAATTCGTAAATAGATCGGCTCATAATAGATGACTTACAGTGCACCTGCACGTGATATCGGCGACTGACGGTGGGCGGCACTCCGTTGCTCGCAATGCAGTAGTACGCGCCCATGTCTGTCCTCTGCACGTGTGATAGCTCCAGGCTTTCGCCCTTGTGACTGTCCACCACTGGAAATAAAACTGCTGTTACTACTACATACACGTGAAGAACAATAATAATATAAACTCTAGAAGTAGAATATCAAATACAGGAATTCGTTCTAAATACACTATTCCACAGTCTTAAAGGGTAGGCTTAGATCCCTTAGACATCTCGCTGAAATCTATCAAAACAAAGGTTATATATCTTCTAAAATAAAAGGAACTATCCGGGAATATTAAGTTATTAACCGTGTTGCTAACTCTACTAATACAATTATCGTAACTATCTTACATATATTATAAATGAGAAAGTTAGATTGCAATGAAATTTGACAGATAGATTATTTATAGCTCGGATTAACACATAGGCTACTTTTTATCGCGGAAAAATTCAGAATTCCTGCGGGATAATAGTAAATTATATCGTAAGCGCCTAAGTATTTATATTTAGCAATAATATTTAAAGTATTACGAAATAAATTACACCCATGCAATGCCGGGACCGGTCTACTTCATTAATAAAATACAAATCATCTACAATACACGTCAAAGTTTTCAAATAATATATGCAAAGATTGTCAAGAACTTTTGAATCAAAGGTTCTTGACGAATTGGGGACAAAGACATAAATGAATATGATCCAAAAATTTTTTCTAATCTTAAATTTAATGTGATCTTTGAGAAATACAAAAACTATCCAAATAGAAAAATAAAATTCTCATTATATGGGAAATTCGGGACCAGCAGATTAATTGCTAATATTTAGTCAATATTGGGATATTACACTTATAACCTTTGAAACCTTTGAAGAATTACTAAAATAAATAAATATTTTTTTCAATAATTTTCCGGCTTAATTTTAAACTTTTAGACTTTTTCTGACTATAGATTGTTTTTCGTGAATTGTAGGTTACAAAGACTAACAATGAGTTCGTTTGTCCTTGTGATTTAAATTAAAGCAAATATCAAAATAATGAAGTAATTTGAGAACATTAGTATAAATAGAAATAGACATAATAATTTTCTGTTTGAAGTAGTTTTTTGTCGTTGGTAAATATTGATTACAGTTTTTAGACCGTGAAAAAGTTTAATAATTATGTTTTTATATTCATTACATATGTAGTTGTAACAGATAAAAGAAATAATATTCCAATCCATTACTCTACAGAGTATTGAATCCATTAATTGTTTACATAATTTAGAATTGAAACAATTTGCAGTAGCAGCGGTTTACCACTGCGGATCAAAATTTAGCATTGATCGCTGTTTTATATACACTGCAGGCAAAATATGACACTAGTAAGCAAATGTTAATATTTTACTAGCTACCCACAGCGGCCTCGTACGGGTTACGGTTCGGGTTATAGAGTTGTTTCATCTCAAAACGGAATTAGATAGCGTTTACAGTGAAAGCTCTCAAATTGCTTGATTTTTACAGACATTTTCTACTAGTATACACTTAAAACCATTTTCATGAATTGTGTTGTTTATTGGTGAAACCCGCATGAAAATCCGTTCAGTAGTTTTTGAGTTTATTGCGAACAAACAAGGACTGATAAAATTATTTATTAATTAATGCAACTTTTAATACAAACTCATACGTTCAGCTTTTCTTCTTTATCAGTTTCGAGAATTTCTGTCCATTCCCTTGAAAAACCCTTTCACAAATTCCCTCAATGTTAAATGAATCGTGTTAGCATAATAAAAGATTTATATTCTGCAACGATTTTCAGAATAGAGCATAATTCCGTCAAACAAAACCGCTCCCGACGTCGTGGTTTGATCTCCTGTCTGCGTCCAAATATTTTTTCGCGCCTCAGTGAGTCGGAATTTTGCAATCGTTGAAATACCACATATAACATTGACTGTAATGCTGTGGACTCACAATTAGTGCCAAAATATCCAAAAAGGAGATGCTACTTCGTTTTAATCACTTCAAGATGGTTATGTCATGATATTAACTGAATAACTACTGAAATTATTTTTATGCTCAGAACGATAACAGTGAAAACAAATTAAACAAATAAAATTGGAGTGTGTGTGTTTGTACTATTAAAATAACCTTTTTTTCTAAGCGCATATGGACGCATATACCAAATCAACATTTTTTTTTTTTTTCTGTCTGTCGGTCTGTCTGTCTATTTTTCCAGCTAATCTCTGAAATGGCTGGACCGATTTTGACGGGATGGGATAGGTGATGTAACAAGGAGTAGGCTTAGGCTGTTTAACATCTCGCTACGACTCATAGGAGCGGAGCGTGTTGGCAAACGAAGTTGCGCGGGTCGTCTAATAATTTATAAATTTGAGTTTTCTTTAGTTAGTTTCTTTTAAGCTTTAGGACCAACGCTCCTATCTATGTTTAAAAATTGAGAAAAAAAAGTATAAAAAAATAGTAAATAAATAATTTTAACTATGCTAAACGTTATAAAAATCAGCAGAATTTTATACTATTTAAACTTTGTGATATACGTGTCAGTATTCTTGTGTATGTGCGTGTCCTCGTGAGTAATGTTTATGCCTTCCAAGCAAAACAAGAATTTGCCTCAAAGATTAGGTGTGTAAACGAGGTAGGTATGTCTCAGACAATTTTTCTAGATAATCGTGTGGACACTATACGTCCATACTGTTATACATCAAGTCACAAACAAAACTTCGATTGCTTAAACACTGTCGAGCTTAAATGAGCACGGCTCTATCTTCCCGCAGTTTATACTTTACTTTCGTCATTTAGGAACGTTTTCATTTTCCAGTAAATTTATCTTCTGAAATTCCCGCTATAATTAGGAATAAGAAATAAACCTACAAATTAAACCAGAAATTTGTTTCTCTACTTACAATTGAGAAGCCACTCAGTTTACAGTAATATTTTCTCTTAATTGGGTTACTTTAAGGCAACGTGGATTTATTTAATAAAAAATAAGTATAAAAATACTGCCATAAGAAATTGTCTCAAGTGAATGGGCCTCGAATTTAAAAATGCGTTATAAAATACTGCAAAAAACCTGTAATATCATATCATCTGCACGTATTGAACTGTCTGTATTTTTTATTTAGTTATCAAATAAGCGATAATTTTCATAAAGGCTACCTCTAATGACGCGCTATTACGATGTGTCTCTATTTGTTTGTTTCATACAACATATGTGAAATATTCAGTTATTTGATATAGTATAAAAGTATTTCCGTGTATCGATAAATGACTTTGAATTATAAAAGCCCCATTTACCACATAAAATATTCTAAAGTGCTTTATTTTGGTAACGGCGTATTGAGTACTTAAAATATTAAAAATTAAAGTGCCAGATTTATTCAGCGCTATTGGAAGGTAGATAAAGATTATAATTATTAATTCCCGTTTTGATTATGTACCGGTAATTGAATTTTGCATCCTACAAACGTTCAATATTATATATGTTACTAGCGACTCGCCCTGGCTTCGCACGGTTTTTCTACTATAATAAGCATATATAATGCATATAAATTTTCCACTTGAATCACTCTGTCTATTGATGAAAACCGCATTAAAATCCGTGGCGCAGTTTAAATAAACAGATTCCGAGAAGCTACTTTGTCCTTACTCTATGTAAAGATATTCTATTAATATTATAAATGTAAAAGTTATTCAATTGCACAAAAACAAACAAAATGATTTAACTAAATTTGTTATACAGATATTTAATAACCTGAATTAATATCTAGTCTACTTATTATTTCGAAAAAAGCCTAAATCCCGGAAGAAAAAAGTTTCACCCAAAAACAGCAAACGATTTAAATTAAATATTTAAAAAAAGTCACTTTATAAGGATTGGTTTTTTGTCCCTCAGTTTCTAGAAATGTATGAATATTTATTAGTTTAAAAATGCAATATTATGACACAACTTAGATGTGGAGGAAGAGAGAAATGTATTTAATGTTTTCCGTTCCGTATCGCGTTCGTGTACGGAAAATCATTAAATACTCGTAAAGCTCGTTGTTTTTTTACGTTGTTAGCTTTAAAGTTATTTACTTTTCTTACTGAACATTTTAAAATAAAATCACACGATGTTTAATATAAATAGAAATAATATATAAGAGAGCGTGCAGCTTTGTGTATTCGTGTTACTTGTTATATTTATATTTTTATTCTTAGTAGAGACTGTAGAAATACAAAGAATTTTATGTCTGGTTATAGGTATTTTTTTAGTTGTATTAATATATAGAGCTTTAGTTTAGAGTTTAATTATTTTAGGGGTCGATCAAGTATTACGTAGGCAGGGGGCGGGGGGTTGCTTTATTTACTTTTGAAGTCATTGGTGAGGTGGGGGGGGGGGGCTGCATGGTGACGTCAGCGATAAAAATGTAAACACGCACATCAAGAAGAAATCCATGCATCAATGTTTACATAGGCACAGGGGGAGGGGTTAGGGCTTTGCTTACTTTTGCTGACATGCGGGTGTTGGGGGGTGATAATTGCAAAAAATCTGCTTAAGTTATTTTGATCACTAAATGAAATTTAATTTATTGAAAAAGCATCTTAATTAGTGCTATAATAGTTTTGAAGCACTGACACATTTACGACTTCATTAATCCTAGTCGTTGTGCTACAAACATTAACTATTTTTTTACCTGACATGAATCATAACTATATGTCGGGGATTATGATGATGAGAAGGAAGGTGAAGAGGGAAATATTGGAAAACCACTAAAAGTGATGATATTGTATGGACTATTGGGTAAACGCAACATAGATACTTCTACTGAACCGATAAATAATCAAATATGATCTCTAATAATTACGAGAGAAACCTAAGCAGTGCCTTGGACTTGTGATAAAAGTGTAGGCTTAAAGACCGCTTTTAACAGAATTCCAACACTCGCCTCCACTGCTTGGGCTCTCTGTTTAAACCAAAGGTTAAACTCACATAAACCTAATCTAACACTAGACTTGGCAACTACATTGTAAGGTCCTCACTTGACCTTAATGGGACAGCACTCCCAACACTAACACTGCACTGCACAACACTAATACCATCCAGGGACTACTACACTCCTTGAGAGACCGCGTAAAAGTAAGACTACAGTCAGACTATCGAAGGCATATTAAGGGTCGAGACTGTCAAAACGACGGAAGTGACTACTACCCTACTCCAACGCAATCGATAGCTATGACGATTCGATTATTCGATAATCTTTTACTATTCTCCGCCATATATTTTAAAGTTATACCTCCTGCAATATAACTATGAAAACAGTATCCAATTTCGTGCAGTAGTTTGACGTGATGAACGTTCATACAGACACGCAAAAAAAAATTAAATCATTTGTTATTGGTATTATAAACACAATGTCAAGGTTTCTCAAATATCTTCTATGTACAGACATTCGATAAGACACATTTTATAATATGAATGTAAATAAAGCAATAATAAAAAGCTTTGAAAGGTAAAAGCGTACAGAACCAAACTGTTTATGAAGTTTAACAGACATAAATGGGTCTAGTCTAGTCGTAGTGCTAGTGCAGTTGGTCAGTAATGAACTTAACGTTTATTACACAAATTGAAATAGAGGACATTTTATAGCCGTTTCTAATACTAGTTTATACCTGCGGTTTTGTGGTCTCGTTTCAGCTACCATTTTAGGATTTTCTGAATAATTATATGATTAAATTTAGCTGCTCTACATGAAATGTAAATTTAAAACTAAACTCGATGAGCCCACATCAGTCGAAAGGTAAAAATGGAAACACTATTGAATGTTAAATAATTGTTTGTTATTTCGACTTTTTTGTGTAAGTTACCCATATTTTGCATTTAAATAATTATTTTGTTAGTAGACCGATTTTTCATTCGAAAGCTGAAAATAGCAACACTATCTACAGCATGGCAATGATGCAATTTCTACTCAACGTTTTCCGAAACAAAAAATGTAATAATCTCGAAGTATTATAGCCAGACCCTTAGGCTACGTTTCCACTGGAGCCTACACCTACCTTCGCTCAGTGCGTTATCTGAAATGAAGTGATTCTATTGGTTCTTAACAAACACATCTCTCCCTACATATCTTTTGATGGATATGCAGCCTAAAAGTAGCCTCTAAGCATAATCTATACCTACGGAGGACTTCAGGTTACTACGGTAAAAAAAGGCAATCTTAAAAACATTTTCGCATTTAGCTACTTAGTCATGTAATGGTTAGTACAGTTTAAATGTTAATTGTTGGCTTTGAAGAGCATCGCGCTTTGAATCTTGAATTTAATTTACATTTACGATTTTTTCTCCCATAAGAATCCATTTCTTTGTCGGAATTCATCTGGTACTGACGTTTTAATCCAAAAGAGGCCGTTTCAGCCGACTATAAAATCGTACGTGACCGAAATAAAACAATAACCCTAGTCTGATTTGTACTTTTACAGAATTTGAGGGAAATATGAATGTGGATGACGTTCAAATGAAATTTATACGTTGCTGTACGTATATTGAATTATAATTGATGGTAAATTGATTTTTCGTATTAACTATGCATCAGAGAGTGTAAGGTATAAGTAAATGCTATACAATACAATTTATACTAAAATAGATTTTTTTTCTTGTTGCGTGTAGTTTTTTTCCGTCTTGAAGCCTTTAAGGAAGGCATTTCTGGGTTTCCATCTGAATTATTTTCTTATTTCGTACTATTTAGACCAATTTTTTAAGTGAAAACTTCTTTAGCGGCGTTGTACACTTGGGATGGGTAAAAAATTTAAAACTCGCTTCAAGTAGCACGTTTTTTTGCTGAATTTAATTTGTGAATGATAGCACAATAGGTGAATATTGTATTTAACCACAAAAATGGTAGTACTTTTATATTGATAAATACAGCAATTTGTGCGAAATTATTCCCTAACTATTCCAAAATATTCAAAAATGCACAACGTCAATGTGCAAGTTTTCACTTCTGCCGGCACTCCCAGAGTGCAACCTGTTTTTTTTAATGTAGTCGGAGTTGGCGGCATCTTTATAACTTTCTGATCGTGGATACTTTTATTTTTTCGAAAGTGTACATACGTGTAGAATATAGTAGAACAGAGTATAGTTTCGGTTCCGATAGAATTTGTCCGTCTGACAGCGAACGTCTCACAATAAAGATTAAATTAATGAATATAACCCTGCTCCTGGGTCGCAAGCCCCAGGCGTTGCATGCATAAAGTATAGTAGGTCAAAAACCTATGCAAGTATAGTTCAATGTTTTGAATAATTTTGACCCTTTTAATGTATTTTTCTACTTATATCAATAAATCAAGTTCAGTTTCGCCACTTCCTAAAAAAGACTTATAGAATATTTGAAAGATATTTAATGAAATTAAAATAACATTATGTGTGAGATATTCACTTTATCAGAGATCAATTAAACTAGCACCAAAAAATATAAAGATACACGATCGACGGTGCACGAGTAAAAAAAAAGAGTTATGAAATGTTTAATTTTATAATACTTCCTAAATAAGAATTTCCTGTTCACCTAAAACCATAAACTAAGTCAAGAAAAACATGTAGTGTAAAACTGTAGCTGTTTTGTTCCTTGTTAACTATTTCCATTTACAAAACAGACAGTTTCAATTTGTTCCTTTATGAGTCTTTTAAATTCAGTTAAAGTTCAAACGAAAAAAGTAATTAAGGTCGTTTCCTGCCGCGACATTAAATGAATCAAATTGTTGGAAGAAAATCCTTTATAAATTCCGATGTTTAAGTTTAAGGTGACTTTTACTGGGGAATTGTAGGGCACAATTAAAAATTGAGTGGCCTTCCTGTTTTATCCTATTGTTAAAAATGAAGAGATTTTTTTTTATTTCAATTCAATCTAATTTAGACAGTTAAATTTTAAAATACCAACACCACCACTTGATAGACTAAATCAATACTTTTGGATCGAAACTTAAGTATTATTGTCTACTTGAAATAAGAAACTGAACTACCCACAAATATTAATTTATAAACGATACTGCTAATAATCATACTAAAAATATTATAAATCAATATAAATAATTTAATCAAGAAGTCAATTTTATTGTAGAATTAAAAATAATTTTCTTCTGGATGTTTGTAAAATTTAATTATTCTGAACGTGTGTTATTGATATCTTTTATGATGGCTGAATCAACTGTGATGAATTTTTTTGTGTTTCAGTTAGTCCAAAAAATTTTTATATATAACCTGCAGTCAGCGCTGATTTTTTAAGGACTCAACAACTGTAACATCTTTATAAAATTTCATTTCATATTATTCGCATAAAAATCATGGAGTTATTACATAAGATTCTTAGAAATGCCAATAATGTACTATTATCTAAATTAATTCGTTACTTTTTTTAAATATTTTGTTCTCTTTCTCAGTTGTCACAGAATGTTATAGCAGACATAACTATTTTAAGAATTATCTTCAGGTTTCTTTTTATTACAATTTAACATAGGTACATATAGCCATTGTGTTATATAGTAAAGTATCCCTAAACTATAAGTAAAGTTCGTGAGAATGATAAGCAAATAACTATCGTACCATTTGTGCCTCAATCCACTATCCACGTCCATCATTCTGTCATCGGGTAAAACTTCCACACATTTGATGCACACAGGAAAAACAAACAAAAGTTTCGCGGCTCGCTACGACACCGACAAACGATGTTTTAATTATTGGAAGCAAAAATAGCTTTATGGCCTTTTTTGAGAACTCGGAAATAGTGTATTCATTTCAGTTACTCTTTGAACTCAAACATTTAGGTTGTATTTCGACAATAATTGATTTAAATCCAACAAAGACTGAAATAAAAAATAACTTTGTTTATTTTTTTTATTAAAGATTAAAAGCGTTTAAAAAAATGTTGTCCATTGACTTCACATATATTTTAAAATTCATTAATTGTATTTTTAATGTATTATTATATAAAAATATGACTTATTTTGACTTCTTCTACATATAAATATTAACTGTGCCACATATTCCTCCATCCGCGTAATGATCTTAAAAAGAGGCACAATGTTTTTCTTCACGTTTTAATATATAGATCAATAGCTTATAAAACATATTACCCCATTTAGTTCACATTTTTGAATTTTTGTATTAACGAGATACAATTTCAAATTTATTGAGCCGTAATTTATTTGTAAACTCACATTACTAGCTACTGACAATTTATGTATGGTAATGTTAAACAGATATGGCCATGTACCTACATATACGAACATTGTATTACTATTACTAAAATGAAGTAAAGACACGCAAAATTAAATTGTGGAAGAAAATATAAACAAGCGACCTTCCCTCGGTCGCTGAAAAAAAAATAGAGCTAAGTAAAAAACTCAAAAAATAAATTAATGAAAAATGTTTTAGAAAATCAAACAAACTTTGGATCTTGATCATAATTGTTAGCATCCGTTTTAATTTTATCTAAATTGTTGTTAAATGGTATAATTTAAATGCACACGCACTCAGTATGTTCTGCGCTTAACATATAAAGTAGAGAAATACCTCTTTATTAGTAAGCTGTGTTAGCATCCGTTTTAATTTTATATAAATGGTTGTTATATGTCCGTACAACGCTTGAATATTATCTATGGTATATGATAAATTGTTTACCTTACAGGAAATTAATTGTCTGAGTTAGATCATATTAGTGATGAATTGTCAGCATTGATACTGTTTCCGTTATTTTTTTAGACTAAGGTAGGATATAAAAAGATGATGCAAGATGACAGAGTGCAGTATTTCTTTGATTTTTGATGTAATAAGTGCTAAGAAAGTGGTTATGTGTGAAAGTGCTGGTGTTTTTCTTACGAAATATCTGTGTTGATAGTTCTAGAGCTAACATAATATATAACATTACCTATGACATTATCGCTAAAATTTCATCGAAAGTGGTTTTCACATTTAAGAGATGTTCAGATAATTATGTATTTTAATTTACATCAGATATACAATTATAACTTAATACAATTTTAATTTACTGTATATTTTCTAGCTACCTACCATTCTCCTATTGCAAGGTATATTAAAATCTGTCCGATAAATTTTACATGTCATATTAAAAATCTGTGTTATTGGTTACTTTCGATATTTACGCATAAAATAAACTATACTAGAAATTTCAAACATACGCGATCTCATCACGCCGAGCGGCGAGCGCAGGTATCGGGGTTATGACAACTGGTCCGTACGTATCCACCGATGCTAAAAATACGAGACTTTTTTATTGGACAGTTATTTTTCTGTTGAAAAACAACTTACACAAATTTGGTCCTTAACCACGCAACATCCTATGATCATCATCAAGAGAAGAGGTTCATTGATGTACTCATAAATATAAATAATTCATCTTTTATGTCATCACGACCTTTCAATGGCCCACTGCTGAGCCGGGTCTCCTCCTCAGAATGAGGAGGGTATTAGGCCATACTCCACCACGCTGCCCCAATGCGGGTTGGCAGACTTCACACACCTTTGAGAACTTTTTGGGAACTCTCAGGAGTGCAGGTTTCCTCACGATATTTTCCTTCACCGTTAAAGCAAGTGGTATTTAATTGCTTAAAACACACATAACTCACAGTCAGAGGTGTGTGCCCAGGATCGAACTCGGACCTCTCGAGTAATACTTAAAGTCTCAACCACTGGGCCATCACTGCTTGTATATATTTTTGCATCTTTTATGTATATATTTTTATTAGGTTTTAATTTACACACTGAACTACAGTATCACGGCTTGCGCGATTGATTTTTTTCTCGATCTAATAATAATCATATTCATACCGAAATTATAACTAGTACTATATTAAAAAACTCTATAATTGGCTACCTTCGATATTCTCCTGAATATTGCATTAAAAGTTGAAGGCGACCTCACGCATAAAATAAATTATACTAGAAATTCGAGCGAACGTCCAAAGTACGCGATCTTATCACGCCGAGCGCTGGCATCGCGGTTATGACATTATTAAACTAGACCGTACGTATCCACTGACGCTAAAAAATACGTGACCGTTTTGCGCGATTTTTCCCCGTTGAAAAACAGCCCTCACAAATTTAAGACCCGTACTGACAGCGACGAATAAATTATGTTAATGAACGGTTTGAAAGCGCATCCGTTGATTCGGGCTGTGGCCTGGTGCTTTTTCCGCAATTTACATACCTAATAACGGGCGCTATTCTATGTCGGCTGCATTGTTATTTTCAAGCTAGTATGCGGTTACTGTAAGTACACATAAAAGACATAAAATATGAGTTTATTATAATTCCCCGTTTTCCAGTGCTGAGTTACGTTCCGCTTTGACAAAGTAAACCTTGTTTTTGCAATGAATAACAGCCTCTATTGTATAGTAATATTAGTTTTTAGAAAAAGATAACTTTTTCCACACATTTCATTTTATATAAAATATTTTGCTCAACCAATCTCTTAATTTCTATGAGTGAAAATTTTACGCAACTAGATGAAAGTGGGAGGTGGGTCATTTTTCAAAATCTGAAATAAGTGTCTGTTAATTCTCATTACAAAATTTATATGCTATTGTTGAAGCTGATATTTAAAGTTTTTTTATAGCCTATACAGCCTTTGCTTCCCCCGTTTGCTCCGTACACAAATTTTGAAAAGCATTTCTTTACAATATATTTAAAATTTTACGAAGATATTTTTTACAATTTTGTTTAAAGTTGCGACTTATATAAAAGTTATAAAAAATACAAAATAAAGTCATTAAAACCAGTTGCATTGTCTACGTTATACCTATAAATAAAATAACTTAGTATGCATATTTAAACTTTATTCTTTAAAGCTTTTAAACAAAGTTTCAGAAATAATGGCCAACTTTGCTTGAAACTTTAATTAAATACGAGTTAGATAAACAGAAGGCGTTTTTTTCAACGGAACCTAAATGCATTTCACATGCTGAATCCATTACGTATATATGATCGTAAGTGTAGAATCATGTATGCGCTTGACCGTGTAAGTACATTCATTTTTCCTGAAAAATATGTGGAGAAGACAAAGTTTTTCTTTTTAAGTATATTTTTGCGTCCGTAATAAATTTTCCATGTGTGAGAAAAGTATTGAGTTCGACAATCTTCTATAAAAAAAAAGAGATTGAAATAGAAAGTCGGCTCATCTGATTAAGATTATTAAATTAGATGTACTTTAGTTTGCATAATTTTAATTTATTTTTAACTTAGAGCTTTGATTAAAATATCGTTTTCTACAGCCTTGAATATAATGTACATTACATATTCTTGTTTGGGTTCATATACGTACATGTCAGCGCGAAATATTGTATGAATTTCCATTTTGCACTTGATAATATATGGTTCAAGGAAAATTTTTTTAGTTAAGAACCGAATTGAATAGGATCGGAATTCATACACTGAGTACACGAAAGTTTCTTACCCTCGTATTAAAATGCGTTTTACAAATAAAAAAAAATCTGTATGGTACAAACTCTATAAACCTTTTTTATTTATTAATTTTATTATTTAAAAAAAATGTCAAGTTAATATTACATTTCTTAAGGTTATTTTTGTTTAGACTTCAGAGACCAAGAAATCGATGTCAAATCAGACTAAATGACTTAAAGTCTGACAAACTTGATGACTTAGATTTTAAAACATGACAACATAAAGAAACAATTTATCATTTCGTTGACAAAACGTGAAAAGTTCATAAATCATAATTGTGTTTTTATCAGTAGTCTATCCCGTTTTAATTTTTTGGAAGACGTTATTTTTCTCTACGGAGAATCTGATCTGTATTATAGAAATTTTAATATTAAAATCATTAAAAATATATTTTATCAAACCTCTAACTTTATTTGATTCTGAGAAAAGGGGTTTTAACCCAAGTCTTTTTCTCTTAAACTGCTTTGTAAGCTACTAACTAGTCTTAACTTATGTAATTTTTTTTTCAAAATTTTCAGTCAATATTTGTAAAATTTAGGGGTTATTCTTATAGATACACCATTTAAAACATCATATAGGATAATTAATTTTTATCAATTACAATAACCCTTTAATGGAAAGTGGAAAATGGTATCGATAACGTAATCATACACAGTTTGTTTTCGATATGAATAAACTCTCAATTATAATGAGCTTAAAGTATTTTAATTATAACGTTAATTAACAGTTTAATATTTAAATTGTGATTGTAATGATCCATTGTTAGTTATTTATTGACGACGTAAGTTATTAACATTTTTATCTACAGTATTATTACTTTCACTAGGTACCTGCTCCGGATTCGCACGGGTATTAGAACATGTTATACCTTTATATATTTTTTTTGATATATAGTCGCATCAATTTAATATATGTTAAAAAGGAATCAGGCAGCGTTTTCGATGAAACTTTCCAGGTGGCTTGAATTATCCAACATTTTCAACAGTTATCGTCATATTTCAACTAATTTACACAAAAGTCACGAATCACTTGATCTATTAGAAAAAGCCACATGAAATTCCGTTCAGTAGTATTTGAGTTTAGCGAGAATAGACAAACAGACGCGGCATGGGACCTTGTTTTATAATCAATAGGAATTAGATATACTATTTATATTTCAGTTTTAAAACTAGATACGACAAAGTTAATAGAGTGAGCAAAGTGTTTCAAGGAAACATATATTCGCTGATCACAAGCAATAAAGTGGTAAGACTTCAATTCGGTGACATTATTTTTATGTTACATCAATTTTTATATACACTTTGAAGTAGTAGGTGAATTTTTATATACTCTTTTAAAAAAATATTGTATACTCTTTATTTTTATTAATTATATGAAGGGAGGTTTTTACCCACTAACTTGGCAACACAAGCACATTTGGTCGTTATAGTGGAGACATCAGGGGGTTTGTATTATATAAAGGACGATTTTTTATGCAAGAAATATTTTTAGATTTATAGTTCTGTAACTGATAAAGAAGTGTTCATTTATTTGAGTATAAAATACTAGTTACCCGCGCGAATTCGTCTGCGTGATGCTCCGCTTCTATTGGTGATAGCGTGATGATATATAGCCTATTATCTTCCTCGATAAATGGACTATCTAACACTGAAAGAATTTTTCAAATCGGACCATTAGTTCCTAAGATTAGCGCGTTCAAGCAAACAAACAAACAAACTCTTCAGATTGATATATTAGTATATAGATTAGTGTCAGGAGGTCGAGCGGTTAGAGGTATTTATGTATAATAGAATGGCCTTTTAATCCTGCTCCTGGGTCGCAAGCCCGGCGTTGCTCGGCTTCCATCTGGCTTGTATATTATTGTACTTACAATATAAAAGTGATAATTACTTTATTGAAATAATTTACGCTACTTCGTAGAATATATTCCAAAACAAGGCGAACGGTGAATAATATAACTAATAGGTTCTATATTATTCTAGAACACCAATATTTCAAAAGTAAAAAAATATGTATTAGTTTATCATTTCTGATAATGATAAAGGTACGATAAAAAAATAATTTATGTATAATTTTAATATTGTAAAGTATGTTCTAGATATACTTTTTTTCTACATATTTTCAATACACAGTATAAAACAAAGTCGCTTACCGTCTGTCTGTCCATATGTATGCTTACATCTTTAAAACTAAGCAACGGATTTTGATGCGGTTTTTTTAATAGATAGAGTGATTCAATAGGAAGGTTTAAATGTATAATACATGTATATTATAGTAGAGATGAAATCGTGCGAAGCCGGAGCGGGTAGCCAGTCAAATATAAAATCATTACAATTGTAAAAGCAAACATTTTAAGGAAAAAAACTACTTTCTTTTCTTGAAAATTTTAATTTTTAATAATATTATTTATTAATTTATTAATGCATATTGTAATAACTTATTAGCTCACATATTATATAATTTACTAGTTATAATTAGATCCTCGTTTACAATAATTTACTATCATGTGTTTCGATTATAAATGTAATATAATATATCTCCCGGTCTTTCTTAAATCATCCCTGAAACTAGATACGATATTGTTTAAACTGATCATTATACAGATGAACAGTATCGCATTGAACGATGTGCTATCCTGACAGCCATCATATTCTCAGCTTATAACATTAAATTTGATCTTACGTACAGTAACATTATACATTATTACATTCCTGTCACGTCGAATATACGTGTATATACAGGCTTATCAAAATGTTTACCTTACCTTAATGTCATATAATACGTCCAATTTACCCCTGTCAAGGATTTGAGAAGGAATTTATGAAAACAATACATATTTTGCTTATAAGCTATTAATATTTTCACTCACTCTCCCACACACCTCATCCACACGCGCATTCATTTTATTCATTAAACGTTTTCGATTAGTTTCAAGGCGGCTTGACATTCTCCGATATTTTTAACAATTATCGTCATAATTAATATTATAAACCTAACCTTTCTTATTAATTACTCTGTCTATTGCTAAAAACCGCATGAAAATTCTCACAGTTTGTGGTATCGTATAGTATTTACTCGCACGCCCAACCACTTACTAAAATATTATATTTTCTTATTTTTTCATTCATGCTTACGCTCACTCTCACCCGCTCAAATATACCAACTGTTTTTGAAAATTAATCTATCATGCCTATTTAAATGACAATGTCTTTTGATGGAGAGAACGAACTACGGTGAAACAAAAATTAAATTTTAGTTCATAATTTGCACAATAATTTTACAACATCAATCAACTACGTCGCAATTTTTGGAAACAAGTCGACAAACAGATAACCAACAAATTTTAGACATTTAAACAAACCGTAACTTCTTTAAGATTTCACAAAGTCTCAGTAATCATTTCGCATAAATTATTGCCAGCATCAAGTCGGATATTTTAGTTAATTCGTAAACTTCATAGTATTCCCTTCGTCGGCAACAAGTTAAGACGTTAATTAAAACACTTTGCTAACTTTTAGTACTGAATTTCTAAAAGTACGGCAATCAGCTTAATGGCCAATCAAAGATCAAAATAATCTATCACATTATATATTGTATGAGATTTATTTTTACTTTATTATATTAATTTTCATTCAGAAATAAAGTGCTTATAATATTTAAGATTCCATTTACTTGATAGATTTGGTAGTTTCTCTGCTACAATGTGGAAGTATTATAGGTATCTATATATAAACCTTCCTCTTAAACTTTCATCACGACCCGTCAATGGCCCACTGCTGAGCCGGGTCTCCTCCTCAGAATGAGGAGGGTATTAGGCCATAGTCCACCACGCTGGCCAAGAGCGGATTGGCAGACTTCACACACCTTTGAAAACTTTTAGGTAACTCTCAGGAGTGCAGGTTTTCTCACGATGTTTTCCTTCACCGTTAAAGCAATTAGTGATATTTAATTGCTTAAAACACACATAACTCAGAAAAATCAGAGGTGTGTGCCCAGAATCGAGCTCGGACCTCCCGAGTAAGATTTGAAGTCTCAACCACTGGGCCATCACTGCTCTTAAACTTTGTCTATTGGTAAATACCAGATTTACATGTGTTGCGTAATTTGAAAGATCTACAAGCATACAAACGGTTGGAAGCGACTATTAAAGATAATTTTTGTGAAGAAAAACTATGTAAAGATAATTAAATAATACAAAAATTTAAAAAAAACGTCAATACAAATGGGACCTTATATTTGTTTTTGTTATTATAATGCAAAAGAGACAAATATTTACGTATATTTGATATTTGTATGAGGAGTCGCCGTCCACATTATTATTTTCTATTTGCTTTTTATTCTTTTGATACTTTACAAATACGATTTTTTAAGTACTTAGTATATATTGGCTTGATTAATGGAATATTATTATAACTAGGTACTAAATTACTCGCGACATAATAATAATGATTTCTGTCGTAACGACCTCCGTATTTATTTCTTAACCTCCTACTTCTCCGATTTATTTTTATAAGTTGTCCAACAAAATATAAAGGCTACTCAAATCAATGCTACCAACATCTTAACTAACAAGATACTAAGCAAATCAGTGTTGCTAACATAATTAACAGTACTTTTTATTATATTACACTTGTACTTTTAATTCTTATCAATAATCTCTTGAATTTATTGACTACAGATAGAATTAAAGTTCATTTGTTATTACTAGCCGACCGTGAAACTTTCATTCTTCTTCTCTTGGACTTCTATTGGTTGTAGCGTAATGTTATATAGCCTTCCTTAATAAATGCCATCGAGGCTATCCATCAATCATAGAAATTTTCAATTCGGACCTGTAGCTCCTGAGTTAGTTCGTTCAAACAAAAAAACAAACAAACTCTTCAGCTTTATAATAAATATAGATATATAAATAGATTCAAGTTACTGTAGTCCGTGCCTGTGTGTAGTCTAAAGATGGCGCACATGTCCAAGTCGAGACGTTTTTAATAAGAATTTAACGCTCTACGAGCAGTTTCTACGCCATTATTACTAAGACCACTATTTTCTATTTGTAGTAGGTGAAGCTTACAGCGGGCCTGGCTTAGTGAGGGAAACGAATATATCGATTGTAAGACTGGAATTTATTATAATTTTACCTATTTTGCTATATTCATCTATAGCACTTTATTCACAAAAATTAATGCGAGATGTCTTGATAGACTAATAAGCGTAAGCGGTAAAAGGACGATCGCCATATTTATGGGTCTGGAGGTCAGGCGCGTTAGATGTTTTTACGTGATTCGTGATTGTAATCCATTAAATCTACATCTAGGTAATTAGGCCCAAGCAATAATTGAGTTCTTGTCATGGTAAGTACATAGTGAAGTAAGAAGGTTAAGACGAATACCACATATCAAAATCCTATACTATAATTATAAAAACCCCGGCATTTAATCGATAGCCTTATAAAAAATCTATTATTTGAATTATTTAGTCTTACCCTGCTTTACTTGATATGGACTACATTGATGAAAGTGACTTTAGTGACTGTTTGAAAGTGTTTGTTACAGTTGTTAACAAAGCACTTAATAAAAATGAATCGCCTATATCTTATGTAAGCATGACTTCATAACGACTGCACCAATTCTCTTTTGTTGTGTTAGATATTGTCAGGACATGGTTTATATACCTAATAGAAACAATGAGTGAGACAGAAGACAGTCAGTGAGATGGTGATTTCGACTGCAAATCAGTGACATACTACGCTTCATAGAATTCAATATTGCGGAAATAGTAAATTCCTAGTTGTGGGTGGCAAAGCATAAACGAATAAAAGAATTAATGTGTGAGCGAATTAATAGTTTGAATAGATCTCAGCGAAGGGAGGGCGGGTCGCCTGGTTTCTCATAAAAATAAAATATATCCTCTTTATGAATGCTTTAACGTATAATATGATATACGTAAAGAATAAAAAACGCAATTACCACCCTTCGCGTTCCCCGCACTATCATTCTACGCTTCGGCTCCTTTTAATAAATAGCAATATTTCTCTTTTGAACGTAATATAAGCCGGTGTTCGACTAACTTCTACATTATTTTCACAATTATTGCACTGACATCGTCCACCATTTTATTAAAAGCTTTAATTTAATTTCATATTAACTTAATTTATAGCGTCTATTACTTCAAGTATACTATTACTTCAGTGTTTTAACACTTCTATAATTCATTTAAGAGACTTGGGCTGTACTCAGATAAGATATCTAGAATTTAAATGCCAAAAAAAGTATAAGATCCATCACCTCGTTTAAGTCTCACATAATTATGTAAGCGACATTTTGACTAAGTATTTAAAATACATGCGTTTGTATCTGTATCAAGAATTGGTATTCATAATTATCAAATTAAAGTTTATGATGAAAAAAAAAATACTAAACTAAAAATTATGACGGATATGTACAGAAATTATTATTGATTATTTTTCCCACGAATATGCAAATAAAGAAATTTAAGTTGAATAGGAAAAATAAGTTGGATATGACGAATACTCAAAAACTTTGTAAAAACTTTTCAACTTTCTTATAATTTAAAAATCAAATTGCATAATCATTAAGATATTATTGCTATATTATTGATTGTCTATTTACACAGTTAGTAAAATAGATTTTAAATTAAAACCAAGTCATTTTAATATAACAATTAATATATAAAAGAAAGCTTTATTTTAAAAGTTATAAATAGCACATTACACAAGCACTATTACTTTTTACTCGTAGACTTTTAGTACTGACCACATGAAACAATAAAAGTGTAATAAAGTAGCAATTTCATTAGACAACATTAAAATAGTTAAATTTTAAATGTTACCTTAAAACTAAATATGATACGAACACAAAAATACGTAGCATAGACTATTTATGTACCAGAATATCCAAGTACAATGACACAAAGTAGCGAGCCAGTATTATAGGTACTAGAAAATGATAGTAACTGAGCATTTCATAAAATATATTCTCGTATTGATCTAACTCTGAACACAGTCTAACAAAACAAACTAATAAAACTTTTAAAATCATATAATCAAATAATTTGAAGTTTGCTAAAATCATATTTCGTGTTTTTTATCACCTCCAAATTTCATCTTTAACTCATTTCACGTCCACACTCGTGGCCGTGGGATGGAATTTTATATTACCAAAAAACTCTTCATTAAATAAACTATTGTATTAGAACGAAACATCTTCTGTAAGAGGCTAAGGAGTTGGATATAACGCAGACAACCCAATATTGACATGTCTAGGAGATACTACTAAAGAACCTTTTGTAATTAGGCTAAACAGGAAACATCCACTGTAAGTGGCTGAGGACTTGGATATAGAGCAGACTACCCAAAGTTGACATGTTTAGGAGATACCACCAGAGACACTATTTTCATTAGCCTAAACACGAAACATCTGATGTAAGTGGCTGAGGAGTTAGATACAGCGTAAACTGTTAGATACAGCGTAAACTATCTAAAGTAGCCATATCTAGAAGATATCACTAAAATACTATAGACATTAGCCTAAACATGAAACATCTGTGTTAGTGGCTGAAGAGTTGGATATAGCGCAGATTACGTAATGTGTAAATGTCTAGGATTTTTTTATATAACTTTCTATATCCTCGAATGCTGTTGGTATCGATTGTATTAGCCGTAATATGATCACTCCCACCTATGTTATTCCGTGATGCATGGAAGGATGCACAAGTTATTCCAATACCTAAAAAAGGTAACCCCTTAGCTTCTTCCAACTTCCGTCCAATTCCAATTTTACCCTTCCTTTCGAAAATCCTAGAATAAATATTTTTTTGGCAATTTAATCTGTTCCTAAACTAGCATTCTCTACTTAGTCCATTCAAATCAGGCTTTCGATCAGGTCATAGTACGGCATCAGCGCTAATAAAAGTCACAGACGACATTTGTTTGGCAATAGATAATAAACAGCTTACAGTTTTGGTACTCTTAGACTTCAGCAACACGTTCAACTGTGTTGATTATGACATCTTGTTGAGTATGTTGTGTTCTTTTAACATATCTCCATTAGTGAAGGATTGGTTTCAAAGCTATCTCAAGGGACGACGCCAGCATGTAAGGATTGATGAAACATTCTCATCAAGGCGAGAGGTCCGGTCTGGGGTACCCCAAGGTGGCGTGTTGTCTCCCTTACTCTTCTCTATTTTCATAAACACAAACACCCAAATAATTTCTTCTCTCTACCTTATATATGCAGACAATTTACAAATCTATCGCCAGTCGAGTTTTGAAACTTGACTGAAACAGTAGCTACTATCAATCCGAATTGTGTAACCAATATGGCCTGAATATCAACACTAAGAAATCTCAGGCTATTGTGGTTGGCAGCAAAGACATGATTGCGAGGGTCAACTATGCCAGCATTCCGGCAATCCTTTATGACGGTTCTATTATATATTGCTGAACTATAAAAGATCTTGGCATATATTTAGATCAAATACTTTCCTGGACTGAGCAAATGAATACATAGGGTCACCTAAAAAAATATCGCTTATCTCGAAGTCATATGCTAAAAACGCCCGTACATAACTCTAAAATTTATACACAATCATTTACTGTACAGGCCATAAAACTCTTTACCACAAAGCATAAGACTAACAAAATCTCTCCCGATTTTCAAAAATTCTGTAAAAGACTTTAATCTACTCTCGGACAGACACTGATGACATGAAATTTATTATTATTTATTATTATGTATTTAATTTTCTCTTTATTATATTTACTTTTATATCTAAGATATTTATTAGTATATGATTATAGATATTTATAAATATATATATATTGTATATGTTCATCTGGTTTATATATCAGGTTGTAATTATATATATGTAGTTTATGGTTACATCACCTTATTCCCCGTTCAATAAAATGTTTCTTAGCCTAAAGGTTGTCTGGAAGAAATGGCTAATAAGCCATAAGGCCGCCTCTTGTTCTGCCACGTTTTACTGTTTTTTATTACATTGTTGTATTATTTCTTACTTAGTTGTTATAATGTTATGTATGTGGTGTGCACAGAAGTATTAAATAATAATAACCTGCAAAATGACCTTACACATGCATCTGTATAAATATTATTGTTGGCACTAAAAAAGACACCACAATTTAGACATACGAATATGACTTGTTAAGAATCAGCTTCAATATACATCAGTTGTTTAATATATTGCACGTGTATCGAACAATTATTATATTTTTTAGACAAATGAAAATGGACGGTGATGCTACTGATCATGAAAAATTTTTGAGCAATCTAGAAATGTATGAAAATTCCATTCAACAAAAACAAAGTAAACCACCGTGGAAAATATTATTTAGACAGGTAAGATAATCAAATAGTTCAGTTCTTCTTTCAAATGGAAAACATATTATTTTTATAGTATATTTAGAATATAAATTAACATTCCATATCATATTTCTTATCATTTAGACAGTTACTAAGACAGTTGCTATTTATAATACTGAAATTATTATTAATGTTAGCATTACTGTTAATACAATTATTGCAAACCATCCATTTAACATATTGACATCATCATCAGATCATCTTTTTAGATTCAAATTTCTCTTCTTATTCGTCTTAAAAATATTATACGTTTGGATATTTTGATGTTTAGTTGTTTGTTACTTAAACATGCGAAAAAGATTAAAAAGTAGGCTACTTTATATTCCTGAAAAATTCCTTCCTGTGAAACTATGATGAAATTTATCTACTGTTGTAAGAGCCTATTATAGCAACAATATAATTATAAATTAAAAAATAATTGCACCCTGCGAAGTCGGTTCGGGTTGTAACTATATCGAGCTAACTCTATAAAATATATGCATAGAATACGTAAAAATAAACCGTGATTTTGTGGTCGTTTTGGAGACGGAAAGTTGTAAATCAGAATAATTAGATATTGTTGTAAAAAATATCAAATTAACTGTAATGTTAATAATAATAAAATTGTATTTTTTTTTTAAATTCACTTTCGAGTTTGAAAAATAGTAATGCAGCGCGAGTTCATTCATAAATGCTGCAGCTGATGACGACATCACAGCTGACTGTCACTACGCCGCTCGCGTTTTTGTTTTTAACCGACTTCAAACTTCGCAATTTGTAGCTGTTACTGGACCTACCTTTTTTGTCGCAGTTTTTCAATTTCACCCGGTATTATTTACAGTTTACACTTTACTTTATACGTTTATTTACACTTCCCTGTCCCGAAGCAACTGCTCGAAATGGAGTCCATCGCGCTGGACACACAATCGGGCACGTTTCATAATATTGTCTCTTAGTTTTTTTAATGTGTCTCTATCACTTCTTACTTAATCAAAAGCGTCCACTATCGCTATGCGTAACTTGTCAGGACTATCATGTTCATGTGTGTACACAAGTCTTTTTACTTCTGACCACAAATAAAAGTCTAGGGGCGTTAAATCGGGGCTTCTCGGCGGCCATAGCACGGGACCCGCACGGCCTCTCCACCGATCACCGAACTGGCTATTTAGGTATGCACGTACTGCACGTATTGCGCAGGGCATTCGTCGGATATCACAGTACGCAGCATATCTAAATAAGAACTGCCTGTTAAATGACCTTCAATAAAAATAGGTCCTATGATATGATCATATATAATACCGGCCCACACGTTAACACTGAACCGAACTTGATGGCAGTCTTCCCGTACAAGATGAGGGTTCATAAGTGTCCAGTAATGTTCATTATGCGCGTTGTATAGTCCTACTCTAGTAAACAATGACTCATCAGTCCACATTATGTTCGCACTGTTATTGTCTAATAGCCATTGACACAGTGAGACTCTAGCTTGCCCATCATTTCCATGAAGGACGTGAGACCTTCTAAAATGATACGGGTGTAGTCCATTTTCATTTAAGCATTTCCAAACGTAGTATTGGCTAACATTAAATTCTAGGGCCGAAATTCTAGTAATGCGCCGCGGGTCCCGCTCAAAGTACGCGAGAATATCCTCTTCGAGCTCTGGCAAGCCAGTCAGGTGCCCTCGGCCTTGCGCATGTGCTGGGGCACGGAATTTTCCATGATCAAGAAGACGCTGGGTTGCAGCTAAGATTGTGGGCGTGGACGGTACTTGAGGATTTTCAATCCCTTGCAGTCACAGTGCACGTAAATGTTCCGATCGGGAGAACAACCGCCTGGCCTCTTCCAAATTATAGTTGGAAATCGCGTACAACTGCACCATTGCCAAGTACTCCGCGTTTGAGTATTAGTATTGACGACTCATTTTATTTCGTATAACGCAATCGAACTTATCGCGCGCGAATCGCCTGAAGACTGAACGCGAGTCACGACTCAAGCCGTGCGAGCCGCTCGCGGCTAACCAACGAGCCACAAGCGGCTTGCCAGCGAGCCCTTTTCTATTTATGAATGACAGATTGCGTGGCTTTACTATAATTTCTCACTTTCTTATCGAAAACTGATGTCATTTAGGGAAATTTACACGTATACATATTTTTTCACATTTTTTTAAAATTATAGTTTATATGGGTTCTATTACTGATATGTAACTCAGAATTTTTGTTTCCAAAACGACCACAAACTTACGGTGTATAAATAAATAACGCAAGAGGAAGACGGCAGGTCTGTAACGGTTAATAAAGCATTTATAAAATATTTAATTTGGCATGTGATCGTCTAGTTTGGTTCATCCCTTAATACGTTGTGAATGCAATAACCATCAAAGTTCTTTTAGAGTATTAGAGGCATGATTTCAATAGGTCATCAAAGAAGATAAATTAAACTAAATAAAGATCGATTTGCATTTTATTAAGTTAATGTAATAATGATGTTGTGATGCTGTTAAATAAGCCGAAGCTGTAATAATAAAAAGGCGTGAGCCTTGTGATGGAAATTAACCTAATAAAACAGCAAAGCTGCAAGGTGTCCGAAGACAAAGGGACGAGCCCTGGTTATAAATAAAGTGATAAATAAATCACCGGTTCAAACATCAGTTCGTAAGAACTCACAGCACTTAGGCGGCTGATTGCAAGGAATGCCCATATTTATATTCACATAAATGTGTTATCGTTGCCACCGGAGTGGATATCGTTGCAGCCGGAGCTGTTAAGTAAAAACCACCGCAGTGGATAAGTTGTTGCAGCTGTAGCTGATAATCGTTGCAGCCGTAGCTGATATAAGTATGTGTTATGGTCCACCTTATTGGACGTGAAATATGAGATTTGTACAACTCTCTTAAAAAAAGCAAAGAAAAAGTAGGCAGCACTGTTCTATACGCTAGTAAACATTCCATAAGGATAATTCACCAGACGCCCTAGCACTAGACATGCTACAATGTCTATTTAAAAGCACTAAGCTAAGGGACAGTCCTGACAAGGACTATTGATGCCACTCACAATGTCCATATACAAAGTCCACGGACAATGTTCGTGGTTGTACGCAGTATCGCTAGAACGTACCACTTCGGCTTACAGCCTCCGCACTGCTCAGCAGCTGGATACGATGGTGTGATAAACACAACGATATCAACTGAGACGCCAGGACGTTGAAGTATCAAATCATGAGAGTCACAAACAACATCGTTTGAGCCACGAGAGAACACGGAATATCAAACCATAGAGTGATAGACACAACGATATCAACCAGGACATCAGAACGTTGAAGTAACAAATCACAGTAATAGACACAAACAACATCGTCTGAGTCATCGGAGACCTCGAAGTATCAAATCACGAAATATTCAAGACAACTTGTCATGGGGGTAGTCTGCTAGTAGCTGATGTAGCCACAAAGCCTACAAACCAATCCACAACGCATCGTCAAGAATAAAGCATTTTCGGCACCGTACACAAGAATTCTCAAAGTAGAACTTAATCACACTAAGAGGCACCTCGCGTCCATACCACCAAGATACGCAAGGCTCCAGCAACAGACAGGTGGACTTCTCAAAGACAATCAAAATCATCTATGAGTCACCTTCCGTCCGTATACCAAAGCTTGTTCGAAATAAGGCGGTCCTGCAAGACTTCTCTCGCAGAACACTTTTATAAGGAAGCTGATCTAAACACATGCATCACCATCACATCATAACTACATAAGATATTATTATATATACTTGTCAAACTGCCGCAAATCTCACGCCTACACTGCTCCACGTAGCAGCAAATAATTTATTTAAAGACTACTAAACTATGATATTCAATATTAACTACACGAAATTACTCGTCAAACTGCCAATAAACTTCTAACAGCCAATAAAATATCCAATTAGATATAAATATGAATGAGAATTATTAAAATCTATCGAATTTAAAATCTCGCTAATTTTCTGTCGCGAGTTTAACATTTTTTACTCATTCCAAAAAAAATGTACACATTTACTGTACAACGCCGCTGAAGAAGTTTTCACTTCAAAAACTACACCAAGAAGGTTCCGAGTCTGAGTTTTATACAAATAAAAAAAGGTTGTATGATAAATTCGGCACCATAAAGGTAGAAGTAAATAGGTTTAATGATGTCTTGAATTCACAAACTTAGTGCACACAATGTTCTAAATTCAATTTTACTTTAACCTCTAGAGGATAGAAACGGCTTTTGCACTCAGATATCGAAGAGCAAAAATACTCTTTCCTAGATGGAGGGATGAAAAATATTTTTTAATTTGATTATACCAAAATAGTATTTATTTTTAACGTAAATAGAGATTCCAAAGAGAATTATCTTGCATCGTAAATACTTTAATATATTTAACTTGAAATACAAATAATTTTATTGAAATTTAATTGATTGAAATAGTAATACATTAAAAACAACGTTTTCAGGTTCTAGTATGTAGCACGATGTGGACATTATATTTTATCTATGGTCTACAATTAGGAGCACCAACAGTAATAGTTTCACAGATGAGAAAAGATGTTAATTCAACTACGAAAATTGACGATGAACTGGCGTCTTGGATTAGTAAGTTTGTATTTTTTTTTCATACATATATAAAGAATATTTTCTTTATTTCAATATTCCAATAGAAATATTTTAAACATTTATTTTTCAGTATCAGCTATAACATTTGGTGCGGTTCCATGGATATTAATTTTACCGGTAATTTATCAATTAGTGGGAAGAAAAGCATCTACAATGTTTGTCTGTAGTTCTGGATTCATTGGAGCTTTGGTGATTTACTTAAGCCGAACTGTTACACAATTATTAATAGGTGAATTAATTTTCGGAATAATTCTCGGTAGTCACATGACAAACTCACCTTTAATTGTAAGTGAATATACTTCACCTGAATATCGTGGTGTATTTTTGACTATAAAATCAGCTTCTGTGTTTTGGGGGATATGGGTTGCTAACACGATAGGAACATTTTGGTACTGGAAGAATATTTATTTAGTACACTTTTTGTGCAATGTATACACCTTAACAATATTTGCTTGGCCGGAATCATTTTACTGGTTGGCGAAAAAAGAACGTTATGAAGAATGCAAAAAATCACATAGATGGATAAAAGGAACAACTAGAAATGCCGAGAAAGAGCTTGTTAAAATTTTAAATTACTATAAATCGGACCAACAGGAGACGGAAATTCATAAATGGTTTTCTGTAAAAAACACATTTTATAGTTTCCTAGATACAGTAACAAATACGGCGTTTTATAAGCCACTTTTATTTGCTCAAACATTAGGATTTCAGTATATATTTATGGGAAAGATTGTTTGTGGTATGTACGCGATACAAATACTTAAAAAGATCACAAGAAGTGAAGATTCAGCTTACAAGGGAATGCTTATATTAGATGGAGTAACTGTTTTTGCTACTTATTGTGGATGTTTTATGTCTAAATATTGTAAAAGACGGACAATGTTATTCAGTACTTCAAGTGTGGCAATTATATTTTTATACAGTATTGCCCTATATCTGTATTTAGTGCAAATATCTGTAATTACTGAAAACAATTTTATATCAATTTCTTTGTTATCAGTATTTTCTATAACCGTATGCTCAGGTCCTATGATTCTGGTTTCTTCTATTTATAGTGAATTTATCCCTGTGAGATATCAAAGATCAAGCATGATGATTTCTGGAACTATCTCTAATTTTGTCTCGGTAATATTATTTAAAACTGCTCCTTCTCTATTTAGGGTATTCACAGTTTCAGGCGCATTTTTATTTTTTGCGATCTCGTCATCAAGTTTAACATTAATTTTATATTTATACTTACCAGAAACTAAAGATAAAACTCTTTCTGAAATAGAGGAATATTTTTCTGGAAGATCCAAATTAGATAAAAAAGAAACGAGTCTTATACAGCAATCTGAAATTTAAAAACTGAGCCAATTATGGTTTTCAAATTTTAAATTGACCAACCACGTTGGTTCACGATACGTTTCGTTTTATTGCCTAAATTAGTAATTAAGCATTATTCAGGTCTTCTTTTTAGTTTTAAATAATTTAAAAAAATCTATGTAAAAAATTTCATCATATTACGTAGTTACTTGTGAGTATTCCGACCTTTTATTTAGTACCATTGGAAAAATCACACGTCCGCATCTGAATTTGCAGGTTTGTAAATTGTTAGGGTCCTCAAACTAATAGAACGAGGGGTCAACGAGAGATACACATGCACAGTCATGGTGAATCCGCTCTAAAAATAATAAGATTCTTTGTGACTAAGCCAACTGAGCTACATCTATATCTATACTAATATTATAAAGAGGAAATATTTGTTTGTTTTTTGTATGTAACGAATAAACTTAAATACTATTGAACCAATTTAAAAAAAATCTTTCACCATTAGAAAGCTACATTATCCCTGAGTAACATAGACTATATTTATTACTGGAAAAAATTAGAGATCCTCAGAAATTCTTACTAAAACCAACCCAAGGTGTAAAAAATTTAGCCAAAAAATGTGTTTCATCGCATGCGCTGCGGAAAGTATTGATGATAGAATAAAAAAAAATTAAATAGTATCCTTTTTTTTAATATTATTTTCTTATTAAATTCTGTTTGACCTTTAATAAAATATTGGTACATTTGTAAACATTATTTTAAACTTTTGGTACTAAACCAATTAAAAAATTTTTTTTGAATATATATGTGCATTTGAGACGATGAGGGAGTGTGTGTATTTATATATATGTGTGTATGTATGAGTGTATTTTATGTATTTTTTTATCGTTACGGATATTCTTCAGTTATTGTTATTAGGTTTATTATATTTAGTGTATGATGAATTTGCTGTAGCTACTTTTTCTTTTTTATGTTAAATACAAGCGGTGTTTACCTATAATTAATTGTTACGGTCTTGCATGTGTTTTTATAATGTATTAAGTGTTACTTAAGTGTATACAGTTGTTGGTAAACCTTAATAAATAAATAAAAAAACCTAGGGTATGTTGGTATGGGTAACTGGTATTTTAGTATCAATCAATATACGACAGTCATGAAATTGCCTTAATGGTAAGTATGCACCCTGATATTGAATTTAAGGATGGCCTTGGGTTCATACGTTATACATACACAGAAGAATACCCTTTTAACGACAGATACCATAATTGCATTTATATTAGGATTTACATTTTGATAGGCAACTAATAAGTACGTTAACGTTAACAATAACTACGTAATCGAGACTTTTAGTGATTTAAAGTTTCTAGGGATTACTCGTTAAAATGATAAGACAATTACATGGCCGGCTACGATTAAAACCTTATTTTCTTTATGCCTCTCAGTAAGCAGCTTCCATTGCAATTAAATTTAATAAGACACTTACAAATTAATGTTAAATGTTTCATTAAGATTTACGTCAAGATTACTCCCAGTTCCATATAACTAAAGGGATTAGCGTTAGTAAAGCAACTCGGAGCAATACAACGCCGTATAAGGATAAAGCTTCATTCGCATGAGTGTTTTCACAACCAACGTTAATCTGTTCGCTCGAAAAGGCACACATGAGTCGAAACATTACGATTATTATTATTAGAATTTGAATTTTGTTAATATCTTTAACTTCATCATTATCTAGCATTTCTTATCACTATTTTGTTTTTTCTTTGGCCGATTTCATCGGGTTCTGATAATTCATTTATTTATTTATTAGAAGTACAAATTTTGGTTAGATATTACAATTCGTGTTAATACAGACTTATGTTTATCATAAGACTAGGATACCCTATGCTGTAGCTATCAAGTTGCCTAGTAATATATATTAATAGAAACAAAATTTCAACTACAAAATGACTTTATACACTAAATAATATAAGAATTATCAATAATACTTTTTGTGATAAAGATAGTAATCTGAATAATAACGCAGTTGTTCACATACGATTAATAGTGTATTTTTTATAAAAAAAAAATAGTGTATTTTCTCAAAAGTCAATCAAAAGTATAATAACCCTTTACATACTACTTTCCAAAGATTTCTTTTACCTGAATTGAAATTAAATGTAAATATAAATCATAAAACTAATCATTATTGCTGCAAACCTAAAGAAGTAAAATTCTATTATCTTTCAGAAAATATTCTGATATTTTTCAAAACCTTGGAGAAGTCTCCAAGTTGACGATGATAATTTACTTTTACCTAACGCCAAGTGACTTAACTCTCGTGCGTAAACCTTCGCGCTAGTTGTTTTAAAGTTAATGAGCTTAAACAATTACTACGAGTATTTGTATTAATTAAATCGGACAATCTCGTGAAATTTCGTGTTTTACGCCGACAGAGTAATGGGCGAAGTTTCATTGCGAGCTTTTATCTAATTTATTTTTAGTGTTATATGAGACGGTTTATGAACCATTTTATACTCCTTGCACTGGATAACAATCAAGGGCAAGGATACGGTGCAATTATGCTTTATTGCTCGATTGTATTGTTTTATACATTAATACGTGAAACAAATCTTTGTACCACTTTTTACGAAAATTACGTAGACGGAGGAATATAAAATTTGACACAGTTAAAGTTTATATGGAAAATAAGTTCAGAAAACTAGAATTTTTATATAATATGTCATATAACGAGAGAAGAAAGACACCCATTACTGTACAGTAATACATATACACATGCAATTCAGACAGAAAGCCAGGCATCGCCTTGTACTAACTTCCATGTATACTACATGAAAACACTAGAGAGACATACTCTAATATTATATCTTAAATACTTTTATAATATAAAAGGCTAACTACCCGATAACACTATTACTGTTTATTAATGAGTAATTACTAATCACCGTTTATTAATTAGTGTTTTTACTAACAATCAATTTGAAATTCAAAACGTGTTTGTAATGATAATATGTATGTTATTCAATCGCCTGGTTTTATGTTTTACTAATAAATATATTATACGAAAAAGTATTTTTTATTTTAGTCTTCAATTCTTCGAATCAAAATTGCGACCATTAGTTATATTTGAACTTGTAACACCACAAAGAGTATGTTAACAATGCAAATATCAAATCTCTTACGTTATTTATAGATATCTTTAGTCAAGAAGGTAGGCTGTTATCATAACAATACTCTCTTGCGTCACTCATATAAATGTGGGAGTATTAAATATAGAATTGTAAAAATATGGTAACCATTGATATTAGCTGGAAGTGTAGTGGAAAAATACTTTATTATAAAATTGATATTTGCATAATACATATCTACTAATTACAACTCCTAGAAGTGCTGAAATATTGTAGTATCTAATATGAACTTAAATCTACAGTAACACTTAAACAAATAATAATAAAGTGTACTTTAAACGGGGAATTGAGCAGTTTCTAGGTTTTGAGACCCAGGCATTCAATGACCTCTTAAATGTATTAATTATTAATAAAAGCAATAAATAATTATTATATTTGTCTATTTTTATATAATAAATTATGGTTTCAACATTACTGGTGTGTGATGAGAAGCAGTGTCATCGGTGTCTAAGCCCCCAAAAGTAAAAGTAGAATACTAATCTTAGAGTTCTGAGGACTATCTTAAATAAGTCTATATCTATGATGAAAAAAATATTCATTAAAACATTTTATTTCTACAGGAACAGCTCCAAGCATCTACAAACCGTAAACTTTTTACGAGGCCTTTCGTTAACAATTGTTTAGAGAGATTTAATTTTTAAAATTGGAAATACCAAGGCCTTGTATTGCCATTCTTAGAAAGAAAACTATATAGCGTTTTTTATTAAAAATACGGAGAGTTCAAACGAGGGGTAAACGAGCACTTAAACGTTATGGTTACTGCGGTGACATTCGTACCGTTAACTTATAAAATTGGTAATTTTCCTCAATGACCTTTCTTGACTATTAGGTATATGTAATTTTCTCTATTTTTATTTATATTTAGTGCCAGCAACATTGCTGAATAATTCCTATATATATTAACAAATAACTAGCCAATCAAAACTCGACAACTTCTTTCACAACTCAAACACAGATCCAATTAATCAGCGGCAATTTAAAGAGTATTTTCATATAAAACCTATCGAATATTGACCTTCATAGTATAGTGTAAATATACTACAGTAATTGATTATCACATATTGTGTCGTTGTTGATTTTGTTACTTTACTTGATTAAATAAATTATACGTGAAGCAAGTGGTCTTATTTATTTGACCTTGAGTCACAGTACCTACGTTTTTATTATCATATTTTCTTAAATACTGGGCATATAGTGCAAGATTATATATGGTTAGGTTAAACTTAGGCAAAAATTCAATGTCGATTTTATATAGGTATATTCATTTCTTAATATTTTATAATCTGAATAATACGGTACTCAAAATACAGTTGAAGAAAATATTATTTTTCTTTATCCGTAAATCACAAAGAATACTTCAATAGTCTATAGTCAAAGTAAAGGAAAACTAGAGCGTGCATTCAAGATGCGGCAATGCAAAACAACCGAGATTATTCGTCCGTTCTTAATTAAAGGTAGAAATTTTATCTACTTACAAATAAATAATTTGAATGGCTATTTGTTTCTTTGAAAATCAATCAGTTAAGAAAGTAATTAAAAAGGTGATAGACTTATATTTAAGCTAATTATTTAGTCTTCTTTTAATATTGTCATAGATTTCTCTGATATTCTTTAGATTGTATTGAAAGATTTTTTTAAATCTATACTATTATATAAAGAGGAAAGATTTGATTGTTTGTATGTTTGTTTGTTTGTTGCGAGTAGGCTCGAAAAGTACTGAACCGATTTTGAAAATTCTTTCACCGATGGGAAGCTACATCCTTTCCGGGTAACATAGGCTATGTGGTGTTGCCATAAATACTCTAATTAAAAAGATATGGCCATTTAAGTGCCATAAGGTGGTCATTTTGTAAATTGAAGAGATTCTCAGGAACTACAAATCCGATTTAAAAAATTTTTTCACAGATAGAATACTAAACTATTCATGAGTGACAAAAGTGAATTAGTGTTGCCATATACATTTTTTAATTAATAGAATATGCCCATTTTGTTGTTTCTAATCCGATTTTAAAAATTTTTCACTGAGAGAAAACTACACTATTTGTGAGTGACGAAGGTGATTTAGTGTTGCCATATACATTTTTAATTAATAGAATATGGCCATTTTCTTGTTTCTAATCCGATTTTAAAAATTATTTCTTGAGAGAAAACTACACTATTCGTGAGTGACAAAGGTGATTTAGTGTTGCCATATACATTTTTTAATTAATAGAATATGGCCATTTTGTTGCTACTGATCCAATTTTAAAAATTCTTTCACTAAGAGAAGTCTATAGTACTTCCGTCTCTCTTCCTCTTATAATACTATCATTGTCTCTCATCCTCTCTCTTTTGTCTTTCTTTAATATTTATTTTTATGTGTTCAGAATGATTAGTGTATTTTCAGTTCCTTTCTTTCGATTATCTCTCTCTCTCTCTCTCTCTCCCTCTCTCTCTCTCTCCCTCTCCCTCTCTCTCCCTCTCTCTCTCTCTCCTTTAGCTATTCAATTTTATTTTTGCTCTGCTATTTTATTATCTGTCGCTTTTATTTTTGTTTCTATCATTTTTCTTTTTATAACTTTTTCTCACTCTCTCTTTATTCAAATAATGAAAAACTACACAATTACAGAGTGACAGACAGATTTAAGCACATTAATTATAATATTTTTTTAAATACCCGGAGCGAAGCGAGGCCAGGCCGTCTTATATATAAAATTCTCGTTCAAAATATAGCTATTAAATGAAATATCTAAGAAATATGCATAAACGTTATAGGACGTAGAGTAATTTATTAAAATACAACCTGATTTTTATGGCAACTATAATTTTACTAATCATATCTTTTTCCAGCTATCTTATTTTTATACCTCATAATTTAGTTTCTTTACAACACATTACTTGTACCTAGGAGGCGTGTGTACCTAGGAGGCGTGTGTACCTAGGGTTCTCCGTATCCGGAGGGTAGTCCGTATCCGGATGTTCGTCTGTATCCGGATGTTTGTATCCGGAGGGGATTGTGTTGTTGGTGCGTGGAGTTGCGTCCGGAAGACCCTTGTTTCCCGAAGGACAAGTTCCTAGGATTCTTTTCTTTTTTTTACTCCCTGCATACCCTGCTCCGGGTTCCATTATGAAGGCGATTAGGAGGCTGATGCTGCCTCTCCGAGTCGCCCGGCTCCCTGAGAAGCCCGCGGACTCTGGCATGCGCGCCGTCAGGCGTGGATGACCGTGAGCAAGTAACCGGTTGTTTTTTTCTTTTGTCTGTTAATTCAACTCAATCCTTCAATTTTACCACTGTAAGTCCTACGGTCAGTCCCTCAGGCGCGCAAATCAAATCCTGTAAACTATACTAGAATGCGAAGGAAGCTTTAGGTAGCTTTTCGATTCATTTCTTGCTAATAAAACTTTATGTAGTAAAGAGTTGTTTTTTTTTTACAATTGTAACTGTGGAATCTTCGGATCGTATTGTCATTAAACAATTGAATTGAATTTACATTTTTTTTTGTTAACCTCCCACCCGAAGGGTAGGAGAGGTTACAATTACAAAAAAAAAAAAGCAACTGGAACAATGTAACGTACTACTCGAATTATTTAATTAGAAATGTAATCATCCCAACACATCCCAACGTGGGACATTATCACACTGTTATACAAATAAAATCTTATTTAATCACAAAGCAAACAAGTAATTTACAATTTACGTATACATTGGAACACCGCATTTACATTAAAGGCAACCAATGATATCCGTTGCTACAGTTACGTGAAATTTCCATTTGGTATGTGGCAGTTTGCAGAGCGAAATTATTAGCCAATTGTTTGTTTAGCGGTTCGGCTGGAGCCTAAACAACATCGTTATATGTGCATCGGCATGATAACGAGTTCTACACGCGGGTCGTTACGGGGCGTAGAATGCTAATAATGCACCAAGGGGGATAAGGACAAAACAGTTTGAAACAACCATAAAATTATTTTCTGAATTCGTTTTGCATAACTTTGAATTGCTAAACTTTTCCACAACAAAGTTAAAGCTGTGGCAATACATATTTGGGGTGCTAAATGCGAAACCTCTTTGAGAACCCACCTACGGGCAACTACGGGTAGTAATTTTCCACTATTACTATCCGGAGGCCAATATCCGCAGATGAGGGGCGCGTTTTATCAATGTGGCCCGCTGCGCCTCGGTTCATGGAGTGGCCACTCAGTGGCGCAACCATCAATCGATCAATCCATAATTGGGCGGGCAGTACGACATATTTGTTGAAGATGCGAAGGCTTCATGGTGGAGCACGTAAGCGCGAGTGCCTCTTACGCTGCATGTTTTGGTTTCGACTACTGTCTTGGTGTAGCGTGATCCGGGATGGGGGGAGCGGTCGAGCGGCTGGCGGAGAGGTTTGTGAAAAGGTTGGGCGCGGAGGTCGCGGAGCAACGGAGTGACGGGCGCGTGCCTTAAACTCAAACCTCCGTACCCTGGGCGTCGCAGACGGCGATTAAGTCCAGGTATTCCTTGTTTCATGTTTCTAACTCTAGTGATTTCGGTTATATGTTGATAATTTAGTAAAATAATGCACCTAAGGGGATAAGGGGATAACAATTGGAAACAACCAAAAAATATTTTTTAAATTAGTTTTGTTTAACTCCAGACTGCTAAGTTTCTTGACATTTCTACTTTAATATTTCTAGCTGTTGTTGTTTCGTATATATGCGTTGATAAGTTAGTAAAATAATGCACTTGTTGAATGAGAACAAAAAAAAATTGAAATAATCAAATTTCCTCACAACAAAGTTCAAACAGTAGTAAACTCTATATATTAACAATCTTCATGTTTATAGCTTTAGCTGTTTCAGCTATGCGTTGATTTATTATAATAAGAATGCACCTATTTGGATAAGGATAAAAATAATTGAAACAAACATAACATTAGTTTCTGAATTTGTTTTGCATAACTCTGAATTGCTAAACTTCCTCACAACAAAGTTAAAGCAGTGGTAAACTATATTTTTGCAAATTTCATATTTATAGTTTTAGCTATTTCGCCTATGCGTGATATGATATCAACGTTTATGCAAATCTTAAGGATGTTTCGTAATATATTTCTCACCGTTTTTTATACTTTGGAAAAGAAATCTGGGAATTTCTTAAATAGGTAAGTTTTTATTTCCTTTATACTATTTTTACAACTCCATTTTAGTTACCTTCATTACAAAATGAAAATACTATCTATTCAGGTTTATATCTTTAGCTGTATCGACTGTGAATTAATAAATTAGGTTTACTAACAGCTTCTTTATTTTTATAGTAATTTACACAACACAATATCCAAAGTGCTCATCTAAACTTCAATTGTCATAAGAGACTAATAATTATTTTATAAAAATTCAATGAAGCGCGTTTGTCCTTTTGGCCCCACGTGAACGCAAAAGTCCGACAGAAAGTTGTTCTTAGAAGTCAATTTAAGTTACGAAGAGTAATAAATTACGTTTCAAGTAATAATATTTAGAAAATAGAGGAATATTTTATTGTCAAGGTTGTTCACAAATTAGTTGATGATTTTGTAGGATCTCTCTAGTTCTTATGTTTTGATTATAATTTATTTCTGAAAAAATGGTGTAATATTTTACTCGTGGATAAAATTAAAATTATTCAACAAATTATTTTTTTGTATATTTGCTATGGCAAATGTAAAAGATCTGAAGGAGTACGATTGAATAGCGATGATCATTATTTACACTTTTAACAAAGTATTAAATGAAAGCCGCCGATGAATATAAGGTCCGCAAATTCGATTCATTTCAAAGAAATTCTGCTAAAAGGAATGGAATAACTCAAAGCTTTTATGTCTGGTTGCAAGCCGCCTTATTGTCTTCAACGATATATGTATTAAGGCTTGCTTTCTCTTGCGTAAATAAAATCCATTGGAGAGAAGTGCTTAGGAGCAAGTGCAAGGGTGGTTGGTGGTAGGTGGGCGGTGGCTAGGTGTAATGCTTCATGCGAGTGTCGGGGACAATGCAAAGTAGATTGAATTGGAAAAAAGACACTCAGGCTTTCGGCACTTCTGGGAATAGAGAAACTCAATCTAAAGGGTTAACAACACGGAGTATGCCCGCCGGGCTCTAATACGAAGACACTCTAATTTGAATGGAATGGTCGGTTCCGGTTAAAACAATGTGTTGCCTTTACTATTTTATGTAAAAAGATTTGTTTAGAATCTTTGTTTATTTTATAGAGAAATAAATATTTCATGATTTCAGTACTTATGCCTGCAGTGAGACTACTCTCACTCGTTCTGTAAGTGATATAAATATTTATGCACTCGCTCACACAATCTGACTGACAACGGTAATGGAAGCATGCTGTGAAAAACTCGTAAGCACCTCGTAAAATGCCAGCGCATTTAGTGACAGGGAATATTTTTCCAGTCTCGTTTGACCCCATTATACGAATCTGATGGATTAATCAATTTGAAGAGTGACAGCCTAAAAGTATATTATTCCTTTTGGATGCCTAAAGAAATACACGATCGCAATTATTTAGCCATTTAAGACTCACAAAGTCAGAACATATACGATACGGGAAAACAAAATAAATCGCTCGGGGTAAAACTCGGATGTGAAATTTGTTTAATAATAAAATAAATAAAGATAGATAAATAATTAGTAAAATCAAAGCCGCCGCACAGTGTATAGCATAAATGCAAATAATAAGAAGATTTATTATACGTCATGAAATTTACATAATTTACAAATAAACTCACTAAATAAATTGCTTTAATAGCAAAACGTTTCCACCGCGAACTACTATATAAACAAAGGGAAAAAGCTTAAAGTGTTGACAACTTGACATAAATACTTTTTACCTTTATATAGTACCTGTAGTATGTAACGTTCTCTTAGTATTTTAGGTTAGTATTTTCTACTTCATTTCTAAATGTGAGATACATATGTGATTTTAAAGAGAGAGTGGACGGACTAAAATATAATCATTATTAAATAAATGAATAAAAATAAATGTTACGTAATAAATAGCCCACATGAAAATCTTGTCGGAGTTAATCATAATTTTTAAACTCAATTAAATTATTCTAAACGTAATTAATTTTTTTAGGAAAAAACCAAAATTATTGCAATTGATTCTAAATTTTTTTATGTAAAAATTTAATTTTCCCTTTTTTACCCTAATTTCTTTACTTTTTAGATGCGCTATAAAATAAAGGTACAGGTACAAATAAAACAGATACAAAAATAACTAGAAACATTACAAGTTACATCACACAAAAAATACCGATATTTATAAATTCTTACTTTTTAATAGATATTTCCATAGATTAATATTACATCTATTTCAATTAAGTATCATTTATGTTACAAATCTATTGAAAATATTATCAAATCGTAATTTTAAAAAAACATTAATCATTGAAGCAATCCATAAAGTATTAGAAACCTATCAAACTTATAAACAAGGCAGAAATAATCCGCGATGATTTCCAAGCTATTAGATTTGCGGCGAGGTGGGCTAGGTGAGCTAGGTGCGCGAGGTAGCTAGGTACGCGAGGTGGCTAGGTGCGCCGTCATTGCAATGGAACAATTTGTTGTTGGCTACTTACACGGGATTTCTCGACGTTTCATTCCTCAAGTTATATTGGACCGCCGCGCCGGTGAACGATTGGAAATGTAATTTTTGGAATGGGTATTTATATAGAACGTAATATTACATGCAATCATAAAATAATATATAGTTGTAGTAGCTTTCGTTGATATAAATATTAGGCCTATATACTACACTCATAAACAACTACGACATAACGTAAATTTCCACATACATAATGTATTAGTAAAAGTAGTATACTAGCTTTGATAGCGCAAAAATAATATAGTATTACAATATAATGAAAATAATACTTAATACCGTTGATGCTCTATATTCGGGGGTAGTAATTTTTATGTTATTCCAAGACTGTATATAACCTCTGTTCCGATATACTCGTGACCCCACATGTTACGTTAAAGGTTCTATCAGTATAATCTTCCTGACAGATATTTAGTTTTCATTATGAGTAGTGTAGCGTTTGATAATTTTTATAAAGGAAAGACAATGTACATAAATAATGTACAAAATACATATAATGTAGGTGGAAGTAATACTATTGCATTCGTTATATATAGCAAATATTTAGAGAGATGAGAAAATTTATATATACTTAAGTAAAAACTACGATGGAATATTGAGAGAATTCTACAAATATAATTTATTAAGAGAAGGCTTTGGTGGAAGTACATTAACGTATTGTAGTATTACATTTTATCAAAAAAACGGCATAAAGATTAAAGAAGTTTACCAATTACAGTTAAAGATCAAGTGACGCTTATATATTATTTTTACAATATAAAATGTCTATTAAAGGTTTGTGTTCAGTCTGTATACTTGTTTATTCGAAATAACATCGTAGTGTACAATAAGTTTACGCTAGTAGCGTAAACTTATTGTAGCGTTGTTTAAGCGAACTAAACTGCGTATTAGATGTAAGCTCTTAAGAAATAATATAAATTCAAATGAATGCAGAGTGTTATAATGATATTACTGCTATAAAGGATAACAACCGTACACAAATCTGTAGTATACGCAATATACAGTAATGAAATGAGTTCTCCCGAGGTAGAACTTTTAGATTTCAATAAGACTTAACTCCATTCACGGCTGCAAAACTCGTAACTTTTAATTTTTGCTGAGTACCATCAAGAGTTATAGTCGTTAAGGTATTTTTAAATTAACTTAATACTTCAATATTCACCTAAGACGAGAAGATTCTTAATTAAAGTTTTGGCTTTAAAAACGTTTATTGTGTAAAGTGTTGTTTTATTTGAAATCTTTCAGCATTCATGATAAAATTTTTGGAGCTTTATTTTGTGCACTAACGTCCTATACTTTGCGCTATTAATCATTTTTTTTTAAATTTTTAAACAGTTTCTATGTTACATCAATTGAATACAAAAATCAATCTATACTAATATTATAAAGAGGAAAGATTTGTATTATATAAAAAATTCCGGGCCGATTTCAAAAATTCTTTCTTTTATTTTAATTTATTATCCCTGAGAATTTATTATCTATTTATTTAAATTTATTATAGGCTATATTTATTACAAGAAAAAATTAGAGATCCCCAGAAATTCTCACTAAAACCAACACAAGGTGCAAAAAAATTAGCCATAAAATATCTTACATCGCATGCGCTGCGAAAAGTATTGATGATAGAACAAAAAAATGTTATACAATATTATAGAACGTATCAATACCTACAAAAAACTCCGCGAGACCATATGTCCAACTATTGTAGTTAAGGCACTATAACTACTTTTTTACATTTTAAAAGTTGATAAAAATGCCTATCAAAATCAGACCATGTTTTCCATAACTTTTTATTAATTCTTATCCAAATAAATTATTTCGTAATGAAGACTGTTTCAATAACTGTTAATTACTTTTTGAATTATTGAAATCGGACATTCCAGTCAAAAGATATTACGAAATAAAAATATCAAGATAAATAAAAAATAATCCCAGACGGGCCGCCAGCGCGGTGTAGGTGCCTCGCAGCGCAGCGAGAAACGCGGCGATAAAGGGAGCGACAGAATGCGGGAGCCAAAATGTTAAAAAAAAATTATCCACCCGTGCGAAGCCGGGACGGGCCCCTAGTAATTAATAATATGGTAGTAGAAGCTACGATAGATACTAATATAATTATATTATTCGGCGGCTTTGCTTCGCTTCGATATGATTAAAATCATATTAGATTATAATCCATATTAATACGAAAAATGAATGAAAGAGAGAGAAAGAGGAAGAGAGTGAGTATAAATACAGCGACGTAAATTGTGTAGCTAGCGGTAAAATAATGATCAAAATCAGATTATTTCTTCTAGAGAAAATTTAAACCTTAAACTTTCGAAACAGCCACTGAAATGGCCATATTTTTTCAATTCGATATTTATGGCAACATCACATAACCTGTGTAACCCGGAAGGGATTTAGCTTTCTATTGGCGACAGAAATATTTAAGTCAGTGCAGTAGCTTTTGAGCCTATTCGCAATAAACTATTGCTTTCTTACTCTATTATAAGAAGTCGTGTAGCAATAAACATGTCTAAAATGGATGTGATTTGTTGTTGAATATGCGCTTCAATAGGTACTACGAACACAATTAACTGACTTAGTTTTACATGATATCTGACGTTTTACAGTCTTCTTCAGTCAACTTTTTACAGTAAAAAGAATTCATTGCGATGGTTCACTAGAGCTGGCTCCTTTTACAGTTTATATTGTTATTGGAATTGTATTTACACACTAACCTTTCTTCTCCCTGCCTCCGTCATGTCTGAATATAATTGGACGGTTGTGTTCTCTCCTCCACAGCACAGTGGGTGGGGGGACTCCAGTGGCGCTGCAGGTCAGCCGCACGCTGCCTCCTTCCCGAGCGGAGCTTCCTTCTGTGACCGAGTCTACTATGTCGGGAGGGATTACTACCGATAGGTGACCCATCTGTTGATAAATATTATTGGTTATATTTATTAAAAACTACCGAACCAACCTAACTTCATATGGGTAGGTGCTAAAGATAGTGAAAATGGTAAAAATGAGCCACTAGTTTTACAGTAAAGTTTAGGATGTGCTTTGAACTTAACCAAAATTACCGCCTTTCCAACTTCTCTAAAAATTCTTTCATACAAACTTTATTCTTGAATTGAATTGATCTTTATTTATAGATTTTTTACGTTTTTTCTGAAAATATCTACAAGAATACCATGACAATTCCTCCCCTATATATTTAATTAACATAACCTTTAAATCTCAAGTTATGACGCCACAATTTTTTATATGACTTAGTTTATTTTAATTCATGGTGTGATAATAGGAAAAACTTTGCCATCTACATTTTAAATTATTTGTATGTTTACAGTTGTGTTGTTAATGTTAGTGTTAAATTAAAAATTATTCTCATACAAAATTTATAGATAAAAATAATATACACACTCTTCATTAAATGAGTATAATTAAGAGATATAAATAAAACTCACAGGATACAATAATTACAATAGTTATAAAATTGATCGTTTCTCAGCAATATAAGTTATTACGGTCCACTTTGATGTCCTTAGAGATCGATCAATTTCCTGCGAACGACCTCCACAAATTGCCAATAACAAATCACAAATGGTGAGATTCGATGACAAATTAATTACGATTTTATATCTTTCTGACAAACAACATGTCACTGTTTCATTACGGATTTGATTAGATAGTTATTGTGATAGTTTGATTGAACTATGATGCATTTAACTATTTGATTATTTTTAACATATAAAAACGCTAATACTTATGCACTAAACATAACAGTAAACATTTATGTTATCAAGTATTAAAAATATTAGATATCTTATAATAATTGAACGTTAACTTAAATTTAGCTTTATTATAAAAATAGGTGAAAAAAAACGCTCACTCGCTTAAAATTAATAGGACTTAATCACCGGTCTTACATGGAATATAAATAATAAGTATAAAACGTCTATATTATAAATGAAAACTTCCCCTACATACTCAGTATTACTTTCGAAATACGAAGTTTTTGAACCCGATATTAAAAGATTCTCAGGTCAGTGTGAAGAATTGTATAAAATTTCATTTCGCTCATTTTAGGTTTCCTTTTAAAGTCAATTTCTACAAAATAACATTCTGTAATTATTTGCGACCCCGTAGCTGATAAAATGATACCGGTTATTTCATTCGATAAATAACTATGAAACTCCCCATAATTTGACATTAAAATTCTGTAAATGACTTAATATCTATATTACAAAAACATGTAAATCATATAAAGCATAATCTGATCTTCTAGACATGAATAAGGTTAATTAACGATAAAAATAACAATATATTTTTATCATTTCCGACTGTGAAAAATTAAATAAATTTACTATACTATTGAAACGTAAAATATCAAGGGGCTTATGTCAGAAGCACACAAACTCTTAAATAATTTGTATTTACTCAATTGTTGCTACAACTTACCTGAATTAAAGATAACTAATATGTTCAATATGAAGATCCTTAAACAACTAGAAAAGTAACAACATATTTTTATTGTCCTTTTTTATTTAAATAAGTTTCTTTATTTGTTAATACATCAAGTTATTTATTTTAATATATTAAACTAAGAAGCTACCTAAGCTTAAACTAAGAACCTTTCGGATCCAGCTACGAGTATGATAGACAGACTTTTGTTGGTCCCTACAAAAAGATGCTTATCTTGGTCGTTTTGTCAGTTTTTTTTAAATATCGCAGTTTCTCTAAATCTAGACTTGTTTCATTAAATCCACTTTCAGTTATTAGTTAGTTTTATAAGACAAATGTTCATACAAGTATTACGTACCTGGCTTTTCATGGGGTCTGTATTAACTTGACACATATAAGTGCCAGAGTCGTTCGCTTGGACGTTACTGACGTGCAATTTCCAAGTGTTGTGGTTATTGTAAGTGACAGACAGTCGTGGGTTGAGAGCCACCATGTTTGTGTGGATAGCAAGAATAGCTTTGGAGTCCGATTTTATCCACGCTACCTGGAAATAAAGTAACAATAAGGACATAGGAAATAGTAAATTTTATCACAGTATTACAATATGTATTCTCTCTCCTTTCTCTAGCTTTTTTAATTAAAAATACTTCAATGTTATTTAAATGTGTTAAAATTTTTGATTTTATGTAATTTATCTGTGTATGACATTTTATCAGGTTTCTGCTCTCTGCTAAGTTTACGTCTAACTGATTTTAATTAGGTATACAAATACAAGATCATAAATTTTATTTTTCATTGCATTTTTAGCAACACCGTTTATAAATTAGTATCCGCGGGTATTTAGTTTATTTTATCTTATTTCGAGTAGACAGTAAAAAACTTTTCGTTCCGATAAGATTTAACCAGTTTGTCAAGTTGTGTCACGTTGAGTTTGTTGAATCAAGTCGTAGACTAATAGTGTAGTGTTGTTTGGTGGTGTGGTGTTAGGTCTTCGTTATCGAGGAGCACGTGAATAATGTACTTTATTATTTGAGTAATTGGTATTAGTATTAGTTCTCATACTCTTAACAGCATGATATTGGTTTATTTAAAAATTACACATAAAATTCATGACTGGTTATAAATTAAATAAATAATTAAATAAACTTGTTTGGTTATCGCCGATAATACGAGGAATTTCGACGATTTCTTTTAAAAGTAAGATATCATAATATTTATTTATTTATCGGTTCAGGAGCAGTATCTACGTTGTGTTTACCCAATAGTCATTCAATCACCCTTTTTAGTGTTTTCAATTATACCCTTTCTCATTTTCCCCGACTTATATTTAAATAATATTTCAATATTAAAGTTTTAGAGCTTTGTAATAGATTTTTATACGAGTAAGCCGATTGTGGGATTTATTATTTTTTATATATGTCGAGGTATAGTTGGGGTAGGATAGTAGTGAAGGCCGTGTCGGGCTATAGTTAGGGTAAGATAGTAATAAAGAGGACTTGTTGTTGGTCCTTACATTGTATTTAGATGTGTCAACACACCCTTAGGATAGGTTAACCTTAGGTTAGATTAACCTTAGGTTAGGTTTATGTTAGGTTGGGGGTTCAGTAGCACATACGTCCTCGTCGTTTCCCCTGGGCCCCGTCCTGACCACCGTAACGGAGTGGCAGGCGGGTGGCTGAAGTGTGCTTGTGCGGTATTCTTAGTGTGTGCAAATACGCAGAGGTTTTCCTTCCCCAGCTCCCTCCCCTTTGGGTTGTAGGTAGAGCGGGGCACACTAGGTGTTTCAAAGGCGGATCCTATTTTGAATCTCATGTCCGGTACAAAGAACGTAGCAGCATTGGCTGCGGCGGTTGCATCCGCAAAGACTGCGGACGGCACTACTAGCGAGTCTGACGCCAGACTTGGAACAAGACGGAAGCGTCCACAGGCGCCACTTATATCTTCAGATTCGGACACCGAAACTGAGGAGAAAGTGGCGTCCAGGTGCGGCACGGTGCGCCGCTGTACACCCCTTTCAAAAGGGCGTGGTGGTCAAGAAGAAGATTTCGAGCGCTCGCTCCGGGCCAGGACTTTCCGCAGGCCAGCTCTCACTGCGGCAAAGGGCACGAGCGACTCTGACATTGCATCTACTTCGGACGCAATCTTGGAGAGAGAACCGACGTTGCGGAATGCAGACGAGCTAAGAGCGGATGCCGGACGGAGCGTATCAAAAATCATTGAGCTCGCTCAGAAGTCCGGTAACCTCAAAGGTACGTATGTAAAGATCCTGAAAGAGTCCGCCAGCAATCTTAAAGACATTGTAGATGCGCTGGCGGACAGAACAGAGGCAGAGGAAGCGCGCCGACTCCGAGCTGACAACGCTCGCCTTCGCAGGGAGCTCGAAAATGCGAAGGCAGAGTCAAAAGCGTATAGGAAGGAGTACGAAGAGGCGAGGTCTAAGAGCTCCCCTACGACACAAGCCGCACTCCCGTCATGTGGCGTAGAGGCAAATTCGGTGGAGGAGCTCAAAGCATCGATCGCCGCTATGGTGGGCGACATGTTGGACACGCGGCTGTCGAGGTTCGAGGACCGGCTGCTCACGACGGCGAATCCACCCGCGGTCGATAGAAGGGCACAGGCGGGGCTGGCGCCGTCAGATGCGCTCACATCAGCAGCACCCCAGCCCAAGACTGCCTCAGCAGCCCTTCTCCAAAAGAGGGGGAAAAAGAAGGGCTCCCCGCAAGCGGCGGTCCCTGCAGTGGTGGCTCCGTCCGTTACCGCGGAGCTACCGGCACAGGCTGTGCCGGCGAGCGCGCCTGCGACGCAGGAAGAGGACAGCTGGGTGACAGTCGTTCGGCGTGGTCGCAGGACTGCGAAGAAGCCCCCGGCCCCGAAGGTGGCGCCGGCCGTGGTGCCGAAACCTAAGTCGGCAAAGAAGAGGCTCGTGGCTCCCCGTACGTCGGCCGTTGTCGTGACGCTGCAAGCCGAGGCGGTGGAGAAGGGCGTCACCTATGCCAAAATCTTACAAAAAGCTGAGAGCAGCATTGACCTCGCTGAGCTGGGTATAGGTGCCGGCATGAGGTTCCGCCAAGCCAGGACCGGGGCTCGGGTGCTGGAGCTGCCGAAGGGGCAGACACCCGAGCAGGCGGATACCTTGGCGCAGAGACTGCGCACCGTGCTGGACGGCGTGGCGCTGGTTGTACGGCCAACGAAGGTGGCGAGTCTCCGGGTGGACGGGCTCGACGACTCCGCAACCAAAGAGAAGGTGGTTGCCGCGGTTGTGCGAGCGAGCGGTTGTGCCACGGAGACGGTGCGCGTGGGCGAAATGTGGACCGGCCGCGGAGGAATGAAGGGGGTACGCATCTCGTGCCCTATAGATGCAGCAAAAGTGTTGTCAAAGGCGGGGAGGATCCTGGTCGGTTGGAGCTCCGCCAGGGTCCAAATACTGGACGACCTACCCATGCGCTGCTTCAAGTGCATGGGTCTAGGGCACACTAGAGCGCTCTGCCCCTCACCGACAAACAGGGCAGACCTTTGTTACCGGTGCGGCCAGGAGGGTCACAAGGCGGCTTCCTGCACAGCTGCAATGCGCTGTGCTATCTGTGCAGATGCAGGCAAGCCGTCGGGCCATAAAATGGGGGGCAAGAACTGCAAGCCCCCCCGCCAAGGAAGGGAAGCGGCCCACGGACCCAAGGCCGTAAAGAAGGATGGGCGCCCCGTAGAGCGCACGGAGGCTGATGTTTCGATATAATGCCCGGACGACTCATCAGCTTCCTACAGGGGAATTTGAACCACTCCGCCGGAGCGCAGGACCTGCTGCTCCAGCAAATGGCGGAGTGGTCGATAGATGTGGTGGTGGCTGCAGAGCCTTATTACATCCCTCCCCACCCGCTCTGGGTGGGGGATCTTGAAGGAACGGTCGCTATATTGGCCGGGAGCGGCATTGGCCCGCCCCTCATTCCCATAGAGAGGGGTTCGGGATATGTCGTGGCGGGGTGGGGAGATTACGTCATTGTCGGGACGTATTTCTCCCCAAATCGCGCCTTGGCGGAGTTCGAGCTATACCTCGACTCCGTCAAGGCAGCGGTGTGCAGACAGGCACCGAGACCCGTCCTAGTTCTCGGCGACCTGAATGCGAAGGCCCGGGAATGGGGCAATCCCGCCACCGACACGAGGGGGCAAGCCGTGCAAATATGGGCGCTCCTCTCCAACCTGTCCCTCCTCAACAGGGGCATTGTTCACACCTGCGTCAGACAGCAGGGGGGGTCCGTGGTGGATCTTTCGTTCGCCACCCCCGACGTCGCGCGCAGGGTACAGGGCTGGAGAGTAGAGGAGGAGGTAGAGACCCTATCGGACCACCTGTACATCCGGTTCGAGGTCTCTACCCGCTCAGGGCCAGCGGAACACCAGAGGGTCCCCAGCAAGCTCCCACGCTGGGCCCTAGGCCAGTTCAACAAGGAACTGGCCGAAGAAGCCGCTATAGTCCAGCGCTGGTGTAACGCGGGACGAAGGGAGGGCGCCAGCGTGGAGGAGCTGGCGAGCCGAATGTGCACGGCGCTCGAGGAGGTGTGTGACGCGGCCATGCCGAGGGTCAGACGGAGGCCGCCGCGCCGCCAGGTCTACTGGTGGTCGCCCGAAATAGCAGGACTTCGGGCGACGTGCATCAGGGCGCGGCGGGCCTACACCCGGTGTCGGAGGCGCAACCACCCCGACCCGGTGCTAGAGAGGGAGCTGCGGGATGCCTACAAGGAAGCAAGGAAGGCCCTGCAGCTATCGATTAGCCAGGCAAAGGCGCTGGCTCGAGAGGAGCTCCTAGTGGGACTTAACAGAGACCCGTGGGGGCGCCCGTACAGAGCAGTGCGGAACAAGATCCGCTCCCACGGCGCCCCAGTCACGGAGTCAATGGCACCAGGACCCCTCCTGCGGCTCGTGGGGGAGCTCTTCCCGCACCCTGCGTCACATGAGCCGCCACGGATGGCCCTTTCTCTGGAACCCAGGGAGGAGGTGGGTTTCCCCCCCGTCACCGAGGGAGAACTGGAGGTGGCCCTCGACAAGTTGAGGGCCAAGAAGACGGCGCCGGGGCCCGACGGTGTCCCTGGGCGAGCTCTGTGCGTCGCCCTAAAACACCTCGGGCCAACGCTTCGGGAACTGTTCGACGAGTGTTTGAGGACTGGACAGTTCCCAAAGCAGTGGAAGGACGGTAGGCTCTGTTTATTGCCGAAGGAGGGGCGTTCGCCTGATTCCCCCTCGGCATACAGGCCTATCGTGCTGTTGAACGAGACGGGGAAGTTGCTGGAGAGGATTCTCGCTGCCCGTCTCGTTCGACACCTCGAGGACGAAGGTCCCGATCTGGCGCCGTACCAGTTCGGGTTCAGGGCGGGCCGTTCCACATTGGACGCCCTGACCGAACTGAAGAGGACAGCCACGGAGGCGGTGGACGAGGGAGACGTGGTGATGGCCGTCTCCCTAGACGTGGCCAACGCCTTCAACAGCCTCCCTTTTGAGACGTTGAAAGCGGCACTCCGCTATCATGGGGTGCCGGCCTATCTCGGGAGGCTGCTGGAGGCGTACCTCGAGGAAAGGGACGTCCTCTGGGAGGGGGACGATAGGCGGATGGTCCGACACCGGGTGGGCTGCGGTGTTCCGCAGGGATCGGTTCTGGGTCCGGTCCTGTGGAACATTGGGTTCGACTGGCTCCTGAGGGAGCCACTCCCCGCTGGCACAAGGGTGATCTGTTACGCCGACGACACCCTTGTGACGGCAAGGGGCCGGGACTTCCGGCAGGTGGCGCGCCTAGCCGAGGTCGGATCGTCGCTCGTCGTGGAGCGGATCGGGATGTTGGGCTTGAGGGTCTCCGTAGACAAAACGGAGGCCCTGTTATTCCACGGTCCCCGGAGGGGTCCCCCTCCAGGTGCGTCCATCGTCGTCCAGGGTACGGCGGTGGCGGTGAAGGCCCAGATGAAGTATCTGGGCCTCATTCTGGACGGACGATGGAGCTTCGGGCCGCACTTCGCTGCGCTCGCCCCTAGGCTCGTCAAGGCGGCCGCCGCGCTGGGTTCGCTTATGCCCAACATCGGTGGCCCGGCTTCGCCATGCCGGCGACTATACGCCGGCATTGTGCGGAGCATGGCACTGTACGGTGCGCCAGTGTGGGTGGACGCTCTCACGGAGCGCAACGTGGCCCTGCTGCGGAAGGCGCAGAGGGTCATCTCGGTGAGAGCGATACGGGGGTATCGTACAGTGTCGTGGACGGCGGCCACACTTCTGGCATGCGATCCGCCTTGGCATCTCCAGGCGGAGGTGCATGCCGAAGTGTATCGTTTCCGGGCGGGCCTTCGGGCGAACGGCGAGGCGCTTGCCGCGGCCGAGGTGAGCAGGATCAGGGCTCTAGCCCAACGAGCCCTGATTCGGAGGTGGGAGGAGGAGCTGGGGTCCCCAACTGCCGGCCTGGCGACGGTGGTTGCGGTGAGGCCGCACCTCGATCGCTGGGTCGAAAGGCAGCACGGTGTGCTGACCTACCGGTTGACGCAGGTGCTTACCGGACACGGATGCTTCGGTAAGTACCTGCACCGGGTCGCCCGGAGGGAGGCGTCGCCGGCCTGCCATGGGTGTGGTGCAGCGATGGACACGTCGCATCACACTCTGGCAGAGTGTCCTGCGTGGGGACCCCAACGCTTGGATCTAGCGATGGTCCTAGGCGGAGACCTCTCTCTGCCGAGTGTGGTAAAAGCCATGCTCGATAGTGAGAGGTGCTGGTCGGCTATGGTCTCCTTTTGCGAGAATGTCATCTCGCTAAAGGAGGCCGCGGAGCGGGAACGCGAGGGTGACGCCTCTGCGGACCCGTGCCGCCGAGCTCGAACGGGGAGGAGGCGGCGGCGCTACGCCCACCTCCTCCCTCCGCTGTAGATGGAGTCGCTAGACGGAGGGGAGCAACTCCCAGTACCCTGGGAGCCCCTCTGAGCGTGCAGGCCCGCGTGGATCGGGCCGAACGCCGAGGCGTCACGGTAGATTGCGAAAGCGTTCCCGGGGCGCCTCACTAAGGTGGAGGAGGGTACCGCTGGTTTTAGTGGGTATTCCCCTGCAGCTGTAGTTGCGGCAGCGCAGGGCTGAGCCCCACATAACCTCCCGCAGTCAACGGGGGGTATGCGTAAATGCATTTCCAGCGTCAAAAAAAAAAAAAAAAAAAAAAAAAAAAGGTTTATGTTAGGTTAGGTTAGCCTTATGTTGGGGGTTCAGTAGCACATACGTCCTCGCCGTTTCTCCTGGGCCCCGTCCTGACCACCGTAACGGAGTGGCAGGCGGGTGGCTAAAGTGTGCTAGAGCGGTATCCTCAGTGTGTATAATTACGCAAAGGTCTTCCTTGCCCAGCTCCCTCCCCTTTGGGTTGTAGGTAGAGCGGGGCACACTAGGTGTTTTAAAGGTGTATCCTGCGATAGTGAATCTATGTCAGGTTCAAAGAACGAAGCAGCATTGGCTGCAGCGGTTGACCCCGCAAGTATTGCGGGTGGCAATACGAATAAGTCTGCACCACAGGGCGTCAGACTAGGGACAAGACGGCGCCGTCCCCAGGTGTCTCTTGTACCTTCGGACTAGGACACCGAAATCGATCATAAGGTAGCCTCAAAGTGTGACTCGGTAGAGGAAGCCTTTGAGCGCACGCTTCGGACTAGGGCTTTCCGCAGCGGCGGAAACTCCAGCGGCGGCAAAGGGCCCTAGCGATTCGGATATTGCGTCAGAAGTGGACAGAAGAGATCCGACCTTGAGGAACGCGGACGAGCTGCGTGCGGATGCCGGAAGGAGCGCATCCAAAATCATAGAGCTGGCTAAAAAGTCCGGGAACCTCAAAGGGACATATATCAAGATCCTGAAGGAGTCCGCCAGCAATCTAAAGGAGATCGTGGATGCGCTGGCGAACAAAACTAAGGCGGACGAAGTTCGTCGACTTTGGGTCGATAACGCTCGCCTGCGCAGGGAGCTCGAGTACGCGAAGGCCGAGTCCCTAGCGTACAGGACAGAGCAAGAGGAGAGGAAGGCCAAGAGCTCCCCTAAACAAACCGCACCACCGTCGTCTGGCATGGTGGCGAATGAGCTGAAAACAGTGATCGCCTCGATGCTGGAAACTCGCCTGTCCAGGATCGAGGGGCGGCTGCTCATGATGGAAAACATATGACCGCCACTCGCGGTTGGTAGAAGGAGGCAGGCGTCACCGCACTGGAGGCTCCGCCGACTACGGAGGAACCGGCACAGGCTGTGCTGGCGAATGCGCCTTCAGTGGAGCAAGAGGGCGATAGCTGGGCGATGGTCGCTCGGCGTGGTCGCAGGAGGGTGAAAAACCCCCCGTCCCAGAAGGTGACGCCGGTCGCGGCGCCCAAACTGAAGAAAGTCTCCGCTAAACCCAAGAAGAGACTCGTGGCTCCCCGTACGTCGGCTGTCGTAGTGCGGCTACTGCCCGAGGTGGCAGAGAAGGGAGTCCCCTATGCCAAAATCTTGGAAAAAGCTGAGATGAGAATTGACCTCGCGGAGCTGGGTATAGGCACCGGCATGAGGATCCGCCAGGCCAAGACCGAGGCTCGGGTGCTGGAGCTGCCAAAGGGGCAGACACCTGAGCAGGCGGAGACCTTGGCAGAGAGACTGCGCACCGTGCTGGACGGTTTGGCGCAGGTATCACGGCCAACCAAGGTCGTGAATCTCCGGGTGGACGGGCTCGACGACTCGGCCACTAAAGACAAGGTGGTTGCTGCGGTCGTGCGAGCGAGCGCTGTGCTGCAGAGGCGGTGCGCGTCGGTGATATGTGGACCGGCCGCGCAGGGATGATGGGGGTGCGAATCTCCTGCCCCGTGGACGCAGAAAAGGTGCTGTCCAAGGCGGGGAGAATCCTGGTCGGCTGGAGTTCCGCCAGGGTCCAAGTACTGAATGACCTACCCATGCGCTGCTACAAGTGCATGGGCCTAGTTCACACTAAAGCCCTCTGCCCTTCAACGAAAAAACCGAGCAGACCTCTGCTACCGGTGCGGTCAAGACCGCTCTCAAGGGGCACAAGGCGGCTCTCTGCACAGCCGCTATACGCTGCGCAATCTGCGCGGACGCAGGTAAGTCGTCGGGCCACAGAATGAGGGGCAAGAACTGCATGCCCCCCCGCCAAGGAAAAAAAGCGGCCGTTCCGTCGTAGACGGAATCACTAGACGGACGGGAGAAACTCCCGGTACCCTGAAAGCCCCTTTGAGCGTGCCGGCCCGCGTGGATCGGGCCGACCGCCGAGGCGTCACGAAAGCGTTCCCGTGAAGTCTCACTAAGGGTATCGCTGGTTTTAGTGAGTATGCCTTGAACCGCCGCTCGCCCTATGGCGGGTGGCATCGAGGAGAGCCAATCATAACCTCCTGCTGGTTGGCGGGAGGTATGCATGCGGTAGCATTTCCAGCGTTAAAAAAAAAAGGTTAGCCTTATGTTAACCTAACCTGAGACAAACAGTGAGACCAGGCAGTGGAGGTTACTGTTATGATCATTTAAAGGATATCCTTAAGCCTGCACCTTGGTCACAAGTCCAAGGCACTGCCTGGGTTCCTGTCCAAAAGCTACAAATCGTGATATTCGATTAATTCATTCATCCAAATTGGCTCTCTCTTATGACATATACTTTAAATATTTTAAAGAAAGGAGGCAATTTTTATAAGAATTTGTTTTTCAATATCTGATGACTAAGGAAGAATTGCGTACAAACGCACTAGCATACGTTTTCTTGGCAAAACTCTTTAATTTTGAAGGACTATAAATTCACTTTGTACAGAATGCAATTAGCGCCAGTGCCGGTAAAACAAAACACCCAAGGATTGCATACAAGCGTGAAATTTAATTTAATGTCTAGGACTAATGTCATAAATGGCTCGTAATTTCCTCGGCGTATCTCCAAGTTTTAAATCGTTTGTATTGTTCACTGTAAGAGAAATTTAATGTGACTTAAACGTAGCTATTGCGAGATATAATAGTAACAGCTTGTTCATACGAAGGGAACTTAATTACGTTCGTGGCCATTGTCGCGGAATATCGTCCATTTTTGGGGTTCCGAATCTTAAGAGGAAAAAAGGAAGAAATATATAATTACTTTGTTGCTCATCTGGATTTCTATTAAGACCTTTGTCTCAGAAACTAACAGGTCTATGTATGAACCATTTATATCAACACAATCAAAATATTATTCGGCTGTTTCTACATATTTTGATAATGGTCTAAGGTCAATCAAAATTATTCGATATACATATAATCATGAAAATCGATACAAAGCAATGTTATAATAACATTGTAGACATATTAGAATCCTACTAATATTATGAACGCGCTTGTAAGAATAAATTGATGTATGTTTGTTACTCTTTCACGCAAAAACTACTGAATGGATTGTGATGAAATTTTACAATAATATAGCTTACACATCAGAATAACATATAAGCTATAATTTATAATGATATGCGTGTGAATTATCCAAAATATAACGAGTGAAACTGTAGGACGCAGCTAGTAGAAGATAAAACTTTAATCGTCGTCAGTTAACACTTTTATGTATAGAAATAATAATATTACAACAACAAAACAACAACAAAGTTAAGTTTGTCTGTACGGTGTGTATGAGTCCGATTTTGATGGAGTACAGTAATTATAGTCCTGGATGTATGTAACTATTATATAAAGTCCTGTGCTATTTATATAAAGTCGGTTTATTATTCAAAGATCTGCAATGACTTCAATGATGTGTGCATTTATTCATTTTGTACTCATGTGAACAAATATAAGGGTGTGATACATAAAATGTGCCGTGTTTCGAGACAGGAATGTACGGCGTCTCATCCAGTCGTTTCCACGTATTTTTCATGTGACATCTCCCTTTGTTGCGGTTGGAAAATAAATTAGTAACAATTTCATTGTTTGCCGGAATTATTTCCAACTAGCGTTGAAGCTAACATTCGAGCAGAACGTTATTGTGAACGTATTCTCTAGTACGGTGTCAGGACAAACTTTGACTTCTTTTTGATCCTATTATATTTAAGAGATGCTTATAAATTGTTTTAATAATTTGTTATGATATTAATTATTTTAAAAAATCCTTTTATCAAGTAACTAAGGGACATAGATACCAGAACAGAATTATTTCCACTCGAGGATTGTAATTTGTAATTCTAGCAATAAGAAATGGTTACCATCGATATCTAAACTTATGGCTGATTCCTCTCTATTCCTCCTTATTTTTTATTCCTTTGTAAATAAATTCTGTAATATCTCAAGGTTTAATTCTTTTCTTTTTATTTAGTCTTTTTTTCTTATTTGTCTTCACGACAAGATTGCCTACTATTTTGTATGTAAGTAGTTAAGAGATACCTATAAATATTGTAACACAATTTAAAGTAAGTAAAAAATAACAGAAGAAAATGGTCTCTTCTTGAGAATATTACAATCCAATTGATAATAAATTAAAACCATGTTCTGGACTTTTGCTGCTCCATTTCATTGAGACTTTAATAACATTATTATAAGATTCTCTTATTAACTAATAGGAAAATAAAGGAAAATTAGCAATGGTTGCCATGGATAGCTAACTTATCTTGTGACGTTGGGGGTTTTGTATAAGAGAAACACCCCAGTCAACACAAAAAAATATATTAAAAAAAATTATTATTAACTAGGCCGTGGGTGGAATGGCCCGCCTAATCATTGCAGCCGCAATCCGGTACTTCCTTGAGGTAATTGGTAGGGCGCTGCTGGTATTGTCGCTGGAAAGGTTTGCCGTGATGACGACACGGACACGTCAGTTCGAGATTGTGGTGCCTCCGCACGTGGTGACTTCACCCCACAGGTAGAAGTAAGTCGATCGAATCGAATATGGGGAAATAACACGTAACAGTCAATAAGTGACGAGGGACGTGCGGCGGCCGGCAAAAAAAAAATGGACGAACGAAGTGAAGTCGAGTTGATTGTCCAACCCACGACATGAAGCGAGGCACAGACGGTGTTCACAGTAATGCGCAAACGCATTCTTAACGCCTATGCGCACAATCATATTTTATGACTAATATTATTTTATTAAAGTAGTTAGTAGGGTTAGTTAGCTGAAAATTACATAAAATAAATTAGTATTGTTAGTATTTGTTAATAATATATGTAATTGTAACGTTAGGGGGCGTTCATAAAATACGTGAGATGTTTAAGGGGGGGAGGGGGTCGAATCAAATCTCATCTAATCTTGCGTTGGAGAGAGGGGAGGTCTCGGCAAAGTTATAGAAAATTTTAAAAAACACCTCACGTAATTTATGGACGCCCCTTACAATCTAGGTAAAAGAAACCAAACATTTTTTCAATCAAATCATTATATATCTCGATAATTTGATATTTTTATTCTTTATTGAGGACAAACAATGAGAGTATAGCTCTTGTTTAGATAAATAAATAAATAGTAGTATTAGATATTTAATTAATAATTTTCAAAATATAAATATATCATATAAATTTTTATCCTCTTCTAAAATTATAAACTTTTATAAAGTATATATATACATTGGTGACACATATACTTATATAAATTATTCCAGGCAATGCAGCGCTTTTACTAAAGTGTTTCTAAAGTTATAATAATTATTGAAATCAGAAAGGGTGCCCAATTAGTTCAAGGTACAAAACAGTTTCTATTATACCTCCTGAAATACACAAAACTTCTGTTTGGTTAAGTCTCTCTTAGCATTAATCTGGAGAATTGAAAGAACCATCGCTGTAGTATATAAAATTTAAAATGCAGTATTTTTAAATTTTCTATAATAAGATTTTAGTTTGATTTTATATTCCCATGATTTTCCAGTATTAAATACACATTAATAAAAAAAGTTAAAGCTAAACGATAGTTAAATAGGGTGTACTGTAGGTTTTATGGTCGTTAGGTCTTTGTAAATTATGAGAGTATTTGTTGAAAATATGGATTAACTCTTTGTCTAAATCTGATTTGTGGATTTACTCTTAGACCACAATACTGACTTTAACCGCTGGCGCTTTGTTTTGCGTTTTCCTGCAAAACCCGATCAAGGCATACAAAGTTTCGGAGAAACCGTAAATGTAGTTGCTTGTATATGTATAGTAAATTTGGGTCATATAATGTGGTTAAAATCTGGGTGTGGTTAACGTGGTGTTAACTTATTATAACCGGGTGCAGTTTGTATCAGTATTTTAAAATCTGATATAGATAAAAATGTCATATTGATGTACGATTGTCACTCCATCTCAATCAATAATCAGTAAATAATAATAAATCTATTATTTCCTCGATACAAAGACATTTAAACTTCACTGCAGTGCGGGTGGTTTGCTACCGAGTCCTTATTACGCCGCGTCGCACCCGAGCCGCGTCCTACGCACGCTTTCGGTTATTAAGCAGATCTTACAGTTGACATATTATTACGATATTTTTAAGAATTGCAACTTTCAAAACGAAGATGAACTATATCTTTTTATAAAATGATTGTAGAGCATTGATTCCCTTACGGAGCGGTGTACGTTTAAGAAGATCAAACACCTTAAATAATAATTTAAAATATCTTGGTATATTATAATATTAATCTGTCTCGAGCATAGAAACTAAGAGTACAAAAGTGCAGTAGGTAGGTAATGTAGGACACATTGTATTATAATAATTTGTTTCACGATGTTAACGATTTGGTATTTGATCTCTCTTGAGTCGAAAATTATGTCTAAAAATAATGTTTAACGTAATGAAGAGTTTAATTCAAAATTTAACACCTATTTAACGTAATGAAATGCTAAATGAAAGATAGGATTATCAATTTAAATAAAGCGCGTCTTGCAAATTAGGCTATTTTCATATCAATATACTCGTAATTTATTCTTGATAAAGCATATTTGCACGTGATACTATGTGTTGTACGATAAAAGGATACAAAATAAAATTAATTAATACCGATTAAATGTACATTAATAGCAATTTGATTGCTATTGTAGATTTGTTGTATTAAATGGAAAAATAAAAAAAAAACGAAAGAATATCGAAATCGACAAGAACAAAAAATTTAAGATTATCATATATTACTAGCTTACCCGGCAAACGTTGTTTTTCCATATAAATTTGGGGTGGGCCACCCTTATCACTTAGGGGTATAAAAATAGATGTTGACCTATTCTCCTACCCGATATGCACACACAATTTCATAAAAATCGGTCAAGCCGTTTCGGAGGAGTTTGGTAACTAACATTTTGACACGAGAATTTTATATATAAGATGTAAAAAGAAATGTCAGACATTCTGTAAAGGCGAGGAAATTAAACTTTTGTTTGACAAAATAGAGCTCAGTAATACGTAAAATATAAAAATACCATAAAAACTGAACTGGACTCAAGGGCTTGTGGGCTAAGCTCAGGTTATAAGGAAACCTTTGAAAACAAAAACTATTAATTTTTCAAGTGGATAATTAATCTTAATTTGTTTACAAATTCAAACTTTTACGTTCATAATATTCATCTTATTAGTATAAAACCATATTTTTTTTATTAAAAATATTACTAGCAGTAAGGATCACATACTACTAGTATTCCCTTTACCCCTCCTAGTAAGCTAATAAATAGCTTGTGTCAGGAGTGGGCCACGCCAGTAGTCCAATGTCCGGTTTTGAACCCACGATCTATCGATCGTGAATCCAACGCCCGAACCACTGAGCTACTGACGCTTCAATTTTATGTTTTCTATGTCAAACACATCAATAGACTGAGAAAAAATTAATTTTTCAAGTCCACCAAAGATCGCGCACGTCTCCTCGCTGTCTCTACCAAAGAATCTGGATACTGGCTACAAGCGCTCCCTTCACCTTACATCGGCACATTTTTAGATCATCTCACCCTCACAATAGCAGTAGGGTGACAAGTTGGCGCTAAGTTAAATCAACCACATCGATGTCACTGCGGAGAGGCTGTGGACGAATACGGACATCATGTTTTGTCTTGCATAAAGATGCAGACCGTTTCTCTTGTCAAGGAATTATGTAACTGAATGCGACCGAAAAGACTACTACTACTACGACTACGAATAGTCAGAAATTAGTTTAATCTTACAATAAATTAAATTACATATAAAATTAGTAGATAGAAGTGAGATAATCATTTATGCATGTTTCCAAAATTGTGGGTCTCTCTTTTCTTAATTATTCAGAGTATTAGGCGCATTTATATTTTTGGAAATTTGGTCTTATGTGTAAACCTTTATTTTATGTTTATACTTACCAGAGACTAAAGATAAGATACTCAGAGAAATTAAAACTACTGGGCCAAACTATGTTACATTTTTATGGGACCAAATATTTCGTATCAAACAGAAGAAAAATCACGTAACGAGATAAAAAATAATATAAAATATTGTAAACAATATTATTATAATGAACCTTATAAAATAAAGAATGTAAAAAAAAATTTAACTTATTTTTTGGATTGGATCATTTACACAATAAACAATTTAAAAAATGAATATTTATGTATAATTTTAGGCAATCTTAAGATATTTTATATCCTTTATCAAAATATGAATTTGCTGATAGATAAAATATTTCATACTTTACTGGCAATTTTAAGAAAAAAGTTCTATCCTCATAAATGCGATATCATGAACTAGGTAAGAAAAAAGGCAAACCTTCAAACTGAATAAAAAAAATGTTTCATTATTGTATGGAAGTGATGTGAAGATAAGTCACTCAAATATGCTTGGGAAAGTTCTTCTGAGTTCTAATAAAAATAAATCATGTTCATATAATTTTTCCCACAGATTTGTATAAATGTGCCTTGATAACATACGCCTGCGTAACATACGTTCCTACACTATCGAAAATAATGAGCACTTAAAAATATTTATCCTTATAACAATAACACTTTGTCGTTTAACACTAAACAATAAATTATTAGTCTAGTAATAAGAATTAGTTGTGTAGGTATATATTGTATACTTGATATCATCGTTATTACACAAATGATAAAAGCTTATTTAAACATTCTCATTACCATTATGATAATTATTATGGCCAAATTATACTTACGCATTCACTTTGAATTAAAGTAACATCACTCATGTACGTTATTTAAAATAAATAAGATTCTCAAAAATAAATTAAATATTTGTTTCAAAAAATTGCTGAAGCCAAGAAAATAAGCCAAGCGGAAGACAAAAAAATAATAATAACCGGTTGTTTTGTAATAAAACAGAATGAAATCAGGCCATCTTAACACTGATTATGAAAAAGTTGCCACTGTTGATGATCCATATTATGAGAATTGTAATGAAAAACAAATTCGTCCACCATGGAAAATATTCTGCCGACAGGTTTGAAAATTTCTATTCCTACTAGCGACCCGTCCCGGCTTCGAATGTGTTTTTTACAATAAGATGCATGTATTAGACATATAAATCTTCCTCTTGAATCATCCTTGTATTAATGTAAATTATTGATTTTTCAAAATCATCGCTAACTATACTGGTCTGCAAAATTTCCGTTTAAATGAAAACAAATTCTAGTTAAATCTTTATGGTCTAAAGCAGGGGTCGGCAACCGGCGGCCCGCGGGCCGCATGCGGCCCGTAGACTATCTCGGTGCGGCCCGCAAGCCTGAGGTCCGTAAGAAAAAAATACCGAAGCAAAAGGCCATATAAATTCACTAGAATTTATACGGCCATGCTGCTGGGCCATGAGAGTATTCTTGAAAGCTCGCTCCCACGCGGGGTGATAAAAATGTACCTCTATTTCATTTCTTAAGAATTGTTTATCAAGACTGTGATGTTATGTATTGTTTCTACCGAAAATAAATATTTGCTGTACTTATTCAATTCTTGGCAATTTCTTTTGCGTTTATCCGCCGCACGTGCGGCGGCGGGCGGCTCCTTTGAGACAATAGGCGGGGCGGCAGTCTTTGATTAGACGCAGGTGTGCGGCGGCGAAAAAATTCAAAGCGACCGGTTTTAGTTAAAATCACAGCCGCGCGCAGCTCTCGCCACATTCGGTTGTGGAAATTCGCCGGAAACTCACGTCTCATCTGGTTGCTAGCTACGCGTTTCGTTTCACCTTTCTTCCCTTCGCTGATAGCTTCTCACGCACGACGTATGAGGTAAGTTGTATGCACTCGCGAGCATTTTGTTTTATTTTATTTACTGCTTGTTAATGTGAACCTTCAGATTGATGGGTAAATGTTATGAGGACGGGGATAGTAGTTACATGACATGAAGTTAGTTACGAGTGTGTCATGTTTTAATTATTATTTGAATGTGGAGTTGAATTTGTAGGTGCTAACTGGAACATATAATTTTACAACGAATTTAATTTTTTTCATTATTGTTACAGAATAATTATATAAACATGGCTTCAAGAAAAAGGAAGATAGAACAAGAAAAAAGAGTTTTTAACGAATTATGGACAGAATTATACTTTTTTATCGAGTTGAAAGGAAAACCGTTATGCTTGATTTGTCAAAAGAGTATTTCTGTAGTAAAGGAATATAACCTGAAGCGACATTACGACACTGAGCACAAAGCTAAATTTGACTGTCTTGAAGGAGAAATACGGAAAAGGAAAATTTCCACTTTGAAATCGTCATTACAAAATCAACAAAACATATTTAAGGTTGTGGCAGACAACAGCGAATCGAATGTTCGGGCCAGTTACAGGGTAGCAGAGATTCTTGCAAAAAGTGGACGTCCATTTACCGATAGTGAATTAGTAAAAGAGTGTGTCTTAGCTATCGCAGAAGAAATATGCCCAGAGCAGAAAAAAATGTTTGAAAGTCTTAGTCTCTCTGCAAGAACTTGCACCCGACGTACTGAAGACTTGGGTGCTAATTTGTGTGAACAACTCAGGGATAAGGCGCAGTCTTTCGACTGTTTCTCTTTAGCGATGGATGAAAGTACGGACGTGTCGGATACAGCACAGCTACTCATATTTGTACGCGGCATTGACGAAAACTTTACTGTTTACGAAGAGCTTGTGAAAATGTGCAGTTTGAAAGGTACAACTACGGGAGAAGATTTATTTCACCATGTGGAACAAGCTCTGGATTCATTGCAATTAAGCTGGGAAAAGTTAACAAGTGTCACTACCGATGGAGGCAAGAACATGAGCGGTCAAAACAAAGGTGTTGTTGGGAGAATCATCAGCAAAGTGAAAGATTCTGGATCTACTGTGCCATTGATTTTTCACTGTATTGTCCATCAAGAGGCATTGTGCTCCAAAGTTATATCCTGGAAAGAAATAATGGATACTGTAACATCCACTGTTAATTTTATAAGAAGAAATGGGCTCACACACCGTCAGTTCCAAAAGTTTTTGGAAGATCTGGAAGCTGAACATGGTGACGTGGTTTACTACTGTGAAGTGAGGTGGCTCAGTCGAGGTGCCGTTTTGGAACGGTTTTTTGATTTGAGGAAAGAAATTGGCAACTTCATGGAGATGAAAGGAAAGCCAGTAGAAGAGCTTACTAACAAACAGTGGATTATCGATCTTGGTTTTTTGACTGATTTGACTAAGGAACTGAATCAGCTCAACAAACGCTTGCAGGGAAAAAATAAATTGATTTGCGATATGTATACAGATGTAAAGTCATTTGAAATGAAACTGAAACTGTTTATCAAGCATATTGATGAAAAAAAGCTTGACCATTTTCCTAATTGCAAGAAAGCCGTGGAAGAAGCTGGAGATAATTTTGTGTGGCAAAATATTACAATGAGAAACGTGTTAACACAACTACAAACTGAGTTTGTAAATCGATTCACCGACTTTAAAAAGAGCTCCCTTAACATGGAAATATTCCAAAACCCTTTTGCAATTGATATTAGTGAGGTACCAAGCAATTTGCAAATGAACATAGTAGATTTGCAAAGTAATAGCACACTTAAAACGGCATTTAAGGAAAGCACTGACTTGATACAGTTCTACGGAGGTTTGAGTTCTGAAAACTTCAAAGAATTGAAAAAGTTTGCTCAGCAGATAATAACTATGTTTGGTAGTACATATTTGTGTGAGCAGACTTTTTCAATTCTCAACTACCGCAAAAATAAGAATTGTTCGCGGTTAACGGATGAACATTTAGACGCGATACTGCGCGTGTCTACTACTAAAATGAAAGCAGACGTTAAAAAACTTGCAAGTCAAATGCAGCCTCAAAAATCTCACTAGTACTTACTTTTATGTTAGTATAGTAGTTCAATTAAAAAAGACATAATTGTATGAATATATATGCGTTTTATTTCAAATATTAAAAATATAAATATAAGTGCGGCCCGCACTCATACTCTGGCAACATATGTGGCCCGGCTATAGCATAAGGTTGCCGACCCCTGGTCTAAAGAAAAGCAGATTATCCTACCAATATTATAAACGCGAAACGTTTGTAAGAATGTATGCTGCTGTCCTTACGAAAAGTGCAATAACTCGAGTTTTGCTCGAAATTGAGTTAAGTACATATTCGGAATCTGCAGAACGAGATATATATTCTTTTTAGACACTTTTTACGTATCTATAACGTAGCCTGTTTTAATACTAAGCATAATTGCAATATCTTAGTCGGTCTTTATGATTTACATATCAAGGCCGAAATAACTATAGATAGGAATATAGATACTCACGCTATTAAGAAGTTTTACTAACTATGCAATAAGTATAGTTAGTACATTTATAATTAAATGTGTCATATTCAATTACTAGTTATAAGTGCAATAAGTTTGAGTTATTACAGATATGATACGGAACCTTATTTACGCTACTAAATTATGTACTAACTGTTTCTGCAATAAGTAGAGTTATTGCATTTATAATTACCGTATTTCGTTACTGTGTTTTTCATTTATAAGTTAAAAGTACAATAAGCTTGAATTATTGTAGTTATGTTAAGGGGTCTTATTACTAATTATGCGAAGAATACTAAAATTATTGTTGTAGTAAAAATATTCATTGCTACTTAAAAATGCATCATGTTGGTTTCCTAACCATTAGTGCAATAAATAGGTTACTTATTGCGATTATGACTAGGAAACATTCTTTCTAAATAGCAATAATACTTAACATTATAGTATTTATTATTTTTATAGAGGGAATAAATGCGGGAGCAAACATTAAGTATCACGTAATATTCTCTACATTGTTATATATCATGTAGTGATAGTTTCAACTCGATATCATGTATAGTAATGGAGATACAAAACAAAACAAAAAAAAAAAATCTTTAACCGCGTTTTTCTCGAAATCAGGTTTAATCTAGTTATTACACTTTTCGTTAACACGGCAGTATGGAAGTCTGGATGTATGGACGTATGTTTGTTACTCTTTCACGCAAAAACTACTGAATGGATCTTAATGAAACTTTACAATAATATAGCTTATAAATCAGAATAACATATAGGCTATAATTTATAATGGTAAAGTGTGAATTATCCAAAATATAGCGGCCGCGGGGTGCAGCTAGTAAGCAATAAAACGTAAAACATATTATTTCAGGTTCTGGTTTGTAGTACGATGTGGACATTATACTTTGTCTATGGTCTACAATTAGGAGCTCCAACAGTAATAGTCTCACAGATGAGAAAAGATGTCAACGCAACAACGGAAATTGATGATGAACTAGCATCGTGGATTAGTGAGTATATAATTGATTGAACAATATCACCATTACTGAACATAGTTTTGGAAATAATTTTTGAAACGTTTTATTTTCAGTTTCAATTTTACCCTTTGGTGCAGTGCCATGGGTATTCATTTTACCAGTACTTTTTCATTTATTGGGGAGAAAGGTGGCAGTCATGTTAATTTGCCTTTCTGCATTCATTGGAGCTTTGGTGATTTACTTAAGCCAAACTGTAACACAATTATTAATTGGAGAATTTATTTTCGGAATAGTACTTGCCAGTCACGTAACAAACTCACCATTAGTAATAACCGAATACACTTCTCCAGAATATCGTGGATTATTTTTGACACTTAAATCAGCTTCTGTGTTTTGGGGGATATGGGTTGCCAACACGATAGGAACTTTTTGGCACTGGAAGAATATTTATTTAGTACATTTTTTATGTAACCTTTACACCTTAACAACATTTGTTTGGCCGGAATCATTTTACTGGTTGGCGAATAAGAAGCGTTATGAAGAATGCAAAATATCACACAGGTGGTTAATAGGAATGTCTAGAGATAGCGAAAAAGAGCTTGTACATGTTATAAATTATTATGAATCTGATCAGCAAAAGCAGAAAGTCGATAAATTATATTCCGCAAAAACCATATTTAACACTTCTCTAAATACAATGAAATGCAAGGTATTTTATAAGCCACTTTTACTTATGATGATATCAGGACTGCAATATAGCTTAACAGGGAAAATTGTTTGTAGTATGTATGCTATTCAAATTCTTAAAAAAATAACAAATAATGAAGCTGCTGCGTATAGAGGGATGCTTATATTAGACGGAGTAACTGTTTTTGCTACTTATTGTGGATGTGTTATGTGTAAATATTATAAACGAAGAACAATTTTATTTAGTTGTTCATGTTTAACAATCATAGTTTTATATACTATATCCATTTATTTGTATTTAGTGCATTTAACTGTAATTACCGAAAACAATTATTTAACAATTTTATTTTTATCAATATTTTCTATAACAGTATGCTGCGGTCCTATGATTCTTCTATCAACGATACATAGTGAGCTTGTCGCAGTGAGATATCAAACACCTAGTGTTATAATTCATGGAACATTTTTAAATTCTGTGACAATGTTATTATATAAAACTGCTCCATCTTTATTTAAAGTCTTTACTGTATCGGGCGCATTTTTATTTTTTGCAATCTCGTCTTCAGTGTTAACATTAATTTTGTATTTATATTTGCCAGAGACCAAAGATAAGACTCTTGGAGAAATTGAGGAATATTTTACAGGAGCATCTAAACAAAATAAAATTTAAATTATACTTATGCAGAATGTTTCCACGTGATATTTATATAAGACACCACAAAACTTGAAGATACTATTATTAATGTACTTCTCAGGTCTGTTTTAATATACATACACGTGATTACCGTCGGTTACATCCTTTCTATTTAATGATAATCTTAAAGTAAATGTTTTAAGATTCTCTACAACTTTGCAAAATAATGAAATTTCCGACTTTATAAATCATGTACTATATACTTTATTTACTATATACTTTATTTACTATATACTGTACTATATACTTTATTTATATGTTATATTCTTACCAACATTATAAATGTCAAAGTGTGTGTTTTTTGAATATTTGGATGGTTGTTAATTAATCCCGCAAAAGGGACGGAATGGATTTCATTAAAATTTGGCAAACAGATACTTTATAACCTGGATTAACACATAAGCTAGTTTTTATCTCGGAAAAATTCAGAGTTCCTGCGGGATGATACTAAAATATGTTTAATGTTGTAAGTGCCTTAATATTTTAATTTAGCAATAATATTTTGAAAATTGAATGTTTTTTAATAATTCTAAGTATGCCTGGTAAATTTCACTTTATTAGCTATATATATTTCAAAAATGGGTATGTCTATACCTTAGCAACATTTCTTATGTTGCTAAAGTATAGGCATAGGTTACATAATAGTTGGTGTCAAACGAATCTCGGGCGTAATACAGAGAGGATGACATAGAATTAATTTCGTGTCAAAATCCTCAAATAGTTTTATTATATTTATTTATATCTAAATATTATTGTAGTATAAAAGTTTGCACCCATTGCAAATTCTTTAAAACACGATATATTTTTGGTTTAAATGTAAATAAAATTTGGAGAGATGAGCAGAGAGGAGATTAATCTTCCGCTATAGGTTTGTTTATACAAACAACTATTAAAACATAAGAAGTGTATTTTTCATATGTAAAGGAATCGTAAAAGATAAAGGTTCATGTAAGTACTGAAGTGGTAAATGCTTACCCTATAATTGGAGAGGTGATTGACAACACAGGTAAAATGGACGTCCCGTCCTTGTGTGACTGTAAGGTTTTCTAGTGCCTGCAAAAATTCTGGTTCAACTTCTGCTTGGATTGGCATTTCACCTGTAAACATAATGTAATCTATAGAAATTAATTTTTCACCTTTATCCATTAATTTCGTAGGTGATCACTAAGGAAACATTTTGTCTATTCCAAATATGGTGAAAACGGTGATGAATGATAATATCAAAATCCGTGATTTTTAATGTTTTATCGTAATAATGGCATACAATATTCTATTACTATGATAGTGAGCGTCTTTGTAATGGTTTTTATATCCTAAAAATACAATGTGAATTTCGTTTCTTTATAATATGTTTCTAAGCTTGAATTTAAAACATATTCCACAATAAACCTTTATAAAAAATATACAAAAGTTTTCTTACCCTTTCAATATAATTATCTGAACTAAAAAAATCAAACAATATCTTAACGAGAACAAAAAATAAACGAAGAGTTCGAGTGGCTTATAGCAAAGCTTGATTTAGTCTTTTTCATTTCTATTAGCAATACAAAATCGAACGGCTAAAAGAGCCGGCGGAGCGTAATATCCACATCTCAAAGATTTTCTTATAAATTAATATTCAATTTTCAGCAAAGCCCGAGTCTTAACTTGTCGATGTCGGGATCGTAGAATGATTAGCGGAATATTGAGCTCGAGATTTCGTGCCATTTGGTATTCAAAGGTTAATGAAACTTAAAATACTAAATTATTCAAGAAAGGATTTCGTCTGCATAATTTTAAAACAATATTGCTTTGAAATTTTGTATTGTATAAGACTCAAAAATTCAATTTAACAATACTAAAGGATTTCTTATAACTTTCTTTTAGAGCATAATTTTTATATTTATAACTATTTACCTGTGACAAAAACACTTAAAAATGTTGTCAGCCAGCAGGCCGCCTTTGTCGACGGTGAAAGCATGTGTTTGTCGATGATTGTCTGAAACAAGAGTAGAAAAAAAATTCAAATATGAAAAATTAAATTGGTCTGTTCACATCTACGAAAATTCATGATTTGTTGTTAAGAAGCTATTATATTGGTTCTTAACAAACACATCCCTCGCAATGCATCCTAGCATATATCTCATGGAAATACAGCCTAAGATAATTGCCTAAACAGATCAGAAGCAACATTGAAGAGTAATTTAATAGATTGAAAATTGACTATGGAAGTGAAGAGTAAATGTAGCCATGCAGGCATGCAGAGTAAACAGTAACCCTTATTGAAGATCACTTAAGTCGTTACTTAGTTTAGTTACATTTTTGGTTTCTAGGTTGGGCAGTGGAGGTAAGTGTTGCAAGCAATTGTTGTCTAAAAGGTTAACACAATTTAAGGAGATATAAAAATCTAGGAAAAAATATTTCTTGCTATTGCTCGTGACCACAAGACAAAGAATTCCAGAATTTCTTTTTCCTTTGTTGTTTCTTGTTTCGTCTGAGGATATTCTTGACTGTATTATCCTATTAGTCAAGTCCCAGGTAGTTTTATTCTAGAAACAAAATAGGTCACATTCTCGTTGCTATTTCCTGACACTCCGTTAAGAAAAATGAGCGAGGTACTCACGCTTCGTCTCACCTTAGGTTAGTTTACCCGGCTTTAATAATATTATTATGTTTGCTACAGTAATTTTCCTTTCCCATTATTTTTCTAGACATTTCATGTAATTATGAAACTTGTTATTTTATATTATGGATGAAATAAGGAAATTATTAAATACAAATTCTATGCAGACAATGATTAATAAAGTCATTGAAGTATAAAAAAACAGTGACAATGATTTTAAGTAGAAACCAGTTAAGATAATTTTCGGATTGTTGAAAAAATTTATCACCAATCCAAAATAAAGAACTGGATCTCTCACTGGATCCATTTAAGTATCAGTTCACATTATTCTAGCTTTTGCCTTTCTGTGCAAGTTTCTCTCGCTGGACGAGAATTCTACGAGAATAACGTGAACGAACATAATAATTAATATCATCCAAACAATAACACATTGCAGTGGAATGGGTTCTTATCAGTAGATATTTAAGCTTTTTTGTTGGGTTCCGTACCCAAAGAGTAAAAGCGGGACCCTATTTCTGGGACTCCATTGTCGTTCCATCTGTCTGTCACCAGGTTATATCTCATGAAACTTGATAGATAGACAATTGAAAATTTCACAAAATGATGTATTTCTGTTGCCTCTATTACAACAAATACTAAAAACAAAATATAAAAATAAGGGCTATTTCATGCCAAATATTGGTATGGAACCCTTCGTGCGTAAGTCCAACTCGCACTTGGCTGGTTTTTTATATTACCCAGAAATATTATATCAAGAAAAAGAGTTAACATCATTTATGTCTTCAAAATATTAAATTGCAACCGTCATCCATGAACTTTATAATGAAATTTAAAGCTTCATTAAAATTATTTTATTAACTTGCAAAGATGCTTTAAGTTCAACGATGCTATTTTTAATAATAACAAAAGATTTGACTACAAAGATTCTTTTTCTTACCAGAGGGGGAAGCTTTTAGAAAGCTTTCAATGTTAGGGTTTCGTAGTGATCTGAGATTAATGTTTGTTTTTAATATTGTGTATGTATTTGAACTTTTTATTGAAGGCACTAGAAAAAGTTTAGCACAGAACAAAGCCCAAATGTATAGAAAGGAAACTCAGTTCAGCAAAAGTGGTCGGTTAATTTGGCGTAACGCTTTTGTTGCGCGTATTCATTTACGTCGCTTTTTATTTGAACACGGAAAGGTTAAGCAAACATCACCGGGGAAAATTAATTTTTCGGACTAAGTGTTATTCTATGTTTCGTTTGTTGTTGGGATGATTTGTTGTCCTCGTAAACAGTTGTTTTGTTTAACAATCCATAACTATAAAAGTAAGTTTAAATATTGGCATACTCACTATTGCTAGTTACATAATATAATCATTGACATTTAACTTGTAAAGTTCCACTTTTAATATAATACTGAATTATCTAAATACTACGTTAAAAAGTGGATTAGTTCTTTGGTATTGTAACCCAAGAACAGGCTTACGAATTATTTGTCCGGATACAATTTACTAAATGTATTTAGGTTTCATTTCATATTATGTTTCATTTCATATTTTAATAATTTCATATCTGACATGTACTTTATCCCCTCATCGATAGATGGCGTAATCGCACAATCATTTGTTTAGTTTGTATTCTCAAGTATTTTTTCGACTATAAGACATAGCTTATAACCTTCTCAAAGCTCAAATCTATATTTGTGCCAAATTTCATTAAAATTGGTTCGGTTATTTAAGCGTGATAGCGTAACAGATAGACGCCATCAATCCCTTAATAAAATACTAACCGCACAATAACACTCAAATGACTACAATAATAAGCAATCCGGACGGTAGTCGAACAGTGCCTGAGGCTTGCGAACCAGGTGCAGGATTAAAGGGCCCTTTAATTCTGCACCTGGACGCTCTCCTTAACCGCTTGACCCACAGACTATATTTAACACTACTTCAACAAAATAGCTATAAATATTCGGCAAACTGTGTTTAATGTGTTTAAAGCAACACTGAAGTTACACGAGATCCGTGAACTAAACCTTATTGCGCAAGTCATCCTTTTTATAATACAAAATACTCCCCTTATCTATTCCCACTATAATGACAGATGGGGTCGTAGGCCTATGTTGCAAAGTTAATGTTTAAAACCTGCCTTTAAATAACATAATAACGCTTACTCGATTAAATTATTCCGTTTATACCCAACATCGATATTTTATAATATTAATAAATAAAAATACAGTATGATCATTCGGTAATTGTTCGTTAGGATAAAATTAAGGGATTTATAAGCAGATTTATCAGTAGATATAGAAAGTAAAAACAAATAGTATTAATTACACAAATAACAGAATCCCTGATGAATCACTAACAAAACGTTCATATATAACTTGATTCAGTATATAATTAGAGGCTATACAAAATCAATCAATGCGCCACAAATCGCCGACCGTCTCTAGTTTCATTCGATTTCTGTCGATTCGGTGAATGTCATAGATTATTTATTAGAAGTACTATCGTATCATGTTATTAATATTATTAATATACTACACTAGGCTAGGACATGTTTAACCCTTTACATGAGGTTAACCCAAAGTCACCTTTTTAAAAAAATTAAGTACTTAACGGGCCCCGAATCAGTATCCCTTATAGCTTCCTAAAACTCGTAGAAGTTTAAATTTTGGAAACAGTAATAAATGAATAAGTCACTGCTCTCTGGATCGGTGGACAATGTGGATAATTTTAGCTCAATGATCATTTAGAGATCTCATTTCAAGAGCTCATTGACAATAATTAAAACAGTTTTTAAAATTAAATTAATAAAATTTACTCTATATTAAAATATAACAGTTCAAATAAAGCATTTTCATAACAAAATAGTTTTATATACACATATATTTCGTAAATATTAAAAATGATTCCTTTGATTTCATCATCTGAGACCCTGTTGGAGCAGTTGCTCAATTTTCTTCATGCGAGTGATTAAGAGATAATTGGTGAAAGTTAGTAATAATCTATGCAAAAAAATAAAATAAAAATTTTTTGCTTTCATATTGTTCCTCAATACATTTTATTTGCTAAATTACGATTGAATTTTATTATATGTATGTATAGATGGAGTAAATATACGAAAATCATTATCCAACAAAAAAGCGATAATTACCTATTTTTATATCTAATATTGATAATATTATTATATATAATATTGACTTGTTAAAAAAAAGTTAACTAATTCGAATATTTTTAACACATACACCAAAATAGAATATTGTTAGTCCACTAACACACTGTTACGTATATATTGTTGTGTACAGTCTCTACAACTACTAAACCGATTTTGATAATTATTTCAGCGATAGAAAACTATATTCGTTGCGAGTAACATAGGCCATGTGGTGTTGCCATAAAAATTGTAATTAAAAAGATATGGCGATTTAAGTGCCATATAACAGACATTTTGTAAGAATATGTGAATTTTATTGGAATTACAATCCAATTTTAAGAATAATTCGAATAGAGTTGCCATATATTTAGTAATTAATTGGGTAGGGTCATTTTATTTGTACTGATTTTAATAATGTTTTCAATGATTTTCTCTTTACTTTCTTTCATTTTTATCTTTTCTCTTTCTCTTACATAATAATCAAATGGTAATTACGAATTTCAATTATAATCATGATTTCAATATCCAATGCGGAGCGAAGGTTAGGCCGCTCGTAATAATATATATATAATAAATAAAGAGATTTTTAAGGGACAAAATTTAGAATTTTAAAACTCTATAAAGCCTTAAACTTGGTGCACCATTAGTCTAAGTTAAAATGGGAATAAAATCTTTTCTTAGTATAAAACAAAGTGCTGTGTTGCTACGCTTAGATCTTTTAAACTATGCAACGGATTTTAATATTGCTTTATCTATCTATATATATAAAAGGAGAAGCTGACTGACTGACATATCAACGCAGGGCCTAATCTAAAAAGGTTAGAAACTTTGCATAAGGGTTCCTTTTATAACGCAGGGGAGCACTAAGAAAGGATTTTTGAAAAATCACCCCCTAAGGGTGTAAAACGGAGGTGCAAATTTAGTATGAAACTTTGCCGTTTTTGAAGTTAATTAAATGAAATTCAGTATGAAGGTTCTTTATCGGAAGTCATGAAACAGGGGTAAAATATTTTTTCGAAAGTAATCCCTTAAGGGGGTAAAACGGGAGTGCAAAGTTAGTATGAAACTTTGGAGTTTTTGAAGTTATTCAAATGAAATTCAGTATGAAGAAGGTTCTTCATTGGAAGTCATGAAACAGGGTTAAATATTGTCTTGAAAGTAATCCCTTAAGGGGCTTAAAAATTATTAAATATGTCTCGAGACGATCGCCTGTAGGCTAATTATCCTAATATCGCAAACGAAGTTGCGGGTAAAAAACTAGTCAAATATATAGAGTGATTCAAGAAGGTTTATATTTTAAATATTAGCCTACAATAGTAGAGAAACACATAAAGTACCTATTTCTGTTGATTTTCACTGTATTTTCTCTGTATCGTCTATAGAAATTTCCATTAAGATTTGCCTATTTTAAAAATGTTTTGATATTATTTCCAACTCATTTATTTTGTATGTGAGGTAAACCGACTAAGAAATAAATATCCCCCGGGAGAGCGTCCCTAGGGAACTAATTGCAGACCTATCCGTATTGATGGGACCAACAAACGGGGATCAATGTAAATTATCCATCCTGATCCGCAGAAAGCTATTACCGTATATCACTATTGGTTTTATTTGTTTATATTTGGTATACAAAATATACGTGAGTTCTAAACTAGTTTATTTTTGGAATTATTTCATAAATTTATAATTCTAAAATAATTTTCAAAGCAGGAAAACTAATGTGTGTTTCTATATTTCCAATACAAATTTCTCAACTTTTCTTTCTATTGACCAAATTAGATTTTATTTTATTTTTACTAATTCACAAGAACACTAAAGTCTTCTAAAGCATATGTCTCCAATATTTGTGATAGAATATAGTCTATATAATTTCAGTGATACTGTAATATTTTTTTTTGGAAAAAATAACGACTCAAAAAAAGCTTCGTTAAAGTGGGGACAGTAGGTTAGGTATAATTTTATGTTTCCGGGCCATGATATGGATACTAATATTATATATGAATATTAATAAACCGCTTTCAAATACAGTTATAGAAATGAAATGATTTGAAGAATTATCGGTTAATACCGGATAGTTTTATTCTGATTATTATTAAAAATAGGTTGTTACTTCTGAAAATTCATAGTATTTTGAATTGTTGTCGGCCATATAATAACCAGGCAGTTATTTGATTTTTTGCGGAATAAAAAGTAGCCTAGTGGATATTATTCCAGATTATAAAGTATCTGTCTGCCAAGTTTCATTGAAATTCATTTCAAATTTATAACATAGTAAGATTTAGTTTTGTCACGATACAGCAAGCATTAGAAAACAACAAACCCAGTAGGGATTGCTGGATATTTTTGCTTTAGATTATAAACTCAACTTTCAAGGCGACAACGCATCGGTGTAGCATCACAAGTTTACTAACGTTTCATACATTACACACACGCACGCACTCACACACGCACGCACGCACACACACATAAAACACAATATATTATACGCTCACCTATATAAGCTTACACTTCTTACACACAAATACAGAGTTGCATATAGGTAATTATTATTTTATTTTCTCAGATGGTAAAGCAATTTCTGCTTGCTAACGTAATTGTAACCCTAGTACAACATCCAGTCTCTCAAAAACATTGTTTGCATACTACTCGATACAATTGTTCATCTAGAATAAGATTATGTATGTAGAGTTATGTTTATGAAAGAAAATAACGATTTTGAATTTTAATACAAGAGACATTCTCTTATTTTGACGATGTCCATAGGCGACGGTGGCTACTTTCAATCAGTTGTACCTGCTCGTTTGTCCTTCATCTAGCATAACTAAAAAAATGGTTTTCTTTGTATTTTTAAATATTTGTTAATTATCTGAAAGAAAGTGTTGAACATGTAGATCAAACCGGCTCGCTAGACCGCAACTAATGAGCGCAGTAGATTAAACGTACGCATCCTTTTCCTTAATTAGGGAAAGATCCTGTTACACAACAAACCATTAATATTATTTTTGTATGGCGTTACTTTTAAAACACCGTAAAAATAGATAACAAAGACGTAAGTACATATCTTTTAGGCACTCTACTTCACATTCTAAGATATGTGCCGTGTCCGTGTATTTTGTGGTTATCCGTAATAGCAACCGAAAATATCGTATAACCGATATTGTAACTGAATCTAATATTAAAGTTTCGATTAATTTCAGATAGGGGTGTAGCCCAAATTAAATACGTTTTGAAAGGTTTATTTATGTGCCCGAACAACCACATACTAGTAAGCTTTCCTTGCATTGTTTATTAGTATTTCTTTTTTATCGGAGCCCGAAGTACTCTATGACAAGCATCTGTTGATTACATCTTTAGCAAACGGATTAGGAAGTGATTCTATACGGTCTGCATTTTTCCTTTTGACCTACCGGTATCAAAATGTACTGTAGATCCATGACTGATATCTCTTAACTCTACTGAATCAATAGTTTTTAGTTTTTGATATGTTTTAACCTAACAAAGAGTACTTAAATAGAATTTATAAGTAACTGTTCAAAATCTAAAAAACAACATAGTTGTTCTATATATTATTGTATACGATTAGTGTGTGAATACGTAATATTATTTTCGGCATCACTTTCAATAAGAGCGTTCCGCCTTTAATAAGATTTCGTTTAAGATAGAAATGTACACGCAAATCCAATCAAATGGTTACCGAAGTGATAACGATGAGATGTATTATGTGGCTTATATTGTCATGCCAATAATTAATTTGTGATTGCCTTGTTGATTGAAATAATGGAATGATTGGTTATCTATAGTGATCTAATTAGTTCCTTTGGCTTTACTCTATTTTGATTAAATATTGTTAAGGATGCAGTGATAATTATGTGATTAAGACCTTGATTGACTTAAATTGATGGACCGAGTTCGATCCAAGGCCTTGAATTTTCCGAGTTGTTCCTGAGATTTCCTAATGTTTTCAAAGGCGAGTGAAATCTGCCAACCTGCACTGGGTCAACGTGGTAGACTATGGCCTAATCGTCTCCTAATTCTAATAAGGAGACTTGGTTTAGCAGTGGGCCATTGACAGGTTATGATGATGTTGATAATTGTTAAGTTAATGGGTTGTTCCATAGTATATTTTTGATCATATTCATGTTATTTATTCATCGGGCCGGTGTATTTATCTCACTTCTGATCCAAGTTTTCGGCCATATTACACCAGAGTTATTCAAGGGCATTTCCGGAAGGAAGTCAAACTTCGAAACGTAAATACTATCCAAATAAAAACTGCCAAATACTAACGCGTTAAATTATATAAATATTTGTCTCTTAACTTCCATTGTTTTATAAGATCTTGCTTTTTAACAAACTTCATGTTTCTATGTCAACCAGATATATCCTAAGGGGTTTTGATTCCTTTGCGAAAAAAAGCTAAAACAATTCGTCCCATGCGTTTAAATGGTATTATGATATTTTTTTTAACATCTACATTCCTGTCTCTTTGACGCGAAATTAGCGTGACTTTATTTTTAATACTGAAAATTACACTCGTATTGTTTACATTATATATTGTGACGTCATATTTCACAAGACTAATATTTTTTGTAAATGACAAAAATAAATTAATTGGAAGATTTTATAAGAGTTTATTTTACATTTCAACATATATATCTCGGAGATTTTAATGATGAAAAGGAGGAGGAAGAGAGGGTATATTGAAAAACATTACAAGAAGTGATGATATTGAATGGACTATTGGGTAAACGCAACGTAGATACTGCTTCTGAACCGATAAATAATCAAACATGATCTCTTACAATTATGAGAGAAAACTAAGCAGTGTTCTGGACTTGTGACCAAGGTGTAGGCTTAACGAGTCTTTTAACAGAATTCCAACACTTGCCTCCACTACTCAGGCTCTCTATTTAAAACCAAGGTTAAACTCACATACACCTAACCTAACAATAGACATGGTAACAATAATGTAAGGTACTCACGTGACCTTAATGGGGTAGTTCTCACAACACTAACACTATCCAGAGACTACTTCACTCCTTGAGAGACCGTGCAAGACTAAGACTACAGCCACAGTGGCGATGACGATTCGATTATTCGATAATCGTTTACTATTCTCCGACATACATATTCCCTATTTGGATACTTTTTACTAATATATTATATACTTATAATATTTTCCTTTAACTTTTATAATTCAACGGAAGTAAAAATTGGCTTATATAAATTGTAGTCTCGGAACTGCCAAACCATCTACAAGTTCGCTCGTTTTACTTTAAAAGTTCGTAATCCAATCAAACTATAACTTTATAAGTGATTCTCTTCAACATCGAAAACCGTATTGAATATTTAAGGGTCCAAGAAATAAATATTTAAAGAGGTGAAACTATCAGAAAAGTATACACCTATTCGGAAGAGGGTCAAGACAAGCAATATAGGTGTAATAATTTGCCTAACTTTGAAGTAAAATACAATAAATTTAACTAGTTACATCGACTACTACGTGCAGGAAATTAAATTTGCAGTTAAAATAATCAGTTATTTTATGAATGCATACACATTATTAAAATATTATAGTTAAAAAGTTCCAACAAAAAGAATCTTCGACAAACTTAATTTTCCCTTGGAAAACTGCTGTCTCCATAACCAGACAGATCATGGTCAGTTTACCAACTGCATAAATTTTTTTATTTCTTTCCACTTTTTCTTTTTCTTTCCACTTGCTTGACAAAGTATCAAAATAATCATAGATACAGCGTCAAGGCTCTGTCGTCCTGTGTCTTTGATATTAATTCTAACTTTTTTGTAGGAACGCATAACATTCCTAAGAAAAAAACTATCTTTTTTTTATTACAAAAACAACAAACTGAGACTGTATCTATATTTGTAGTAGGTTATAGTAAATACTGAAAGTAGTCCTCGTTACAAGTGCACATCGTTAACATAAAATTCTTATACTGTTGTTTTATTACATTTCTATTGTTCGGAATCCTAATTAAAAAATATATATATATACCTGAGACTTTATTTTTACTTAACAAAGTAAAAAAAATGAATTTTTAAATACGTGTATGAAGTTTCTGAAACCTTTCTAGCGTGCTGAGCCGAGCATGCATATTTAGCTTTTTACTTTTAAATAAAATTTTTACAGTACTTTGGACAATGTTCATTCTATGTATAACTTATCAAATACAGATAGCCGCTCGTACTAAATATTCAACTTTATAGTCACTTTAAGCTGAGAAAAAATCACTTATAACTCAACACAATAAGAAGATATTAAGCTGTTTATGTCGTTACTCACAATGGAATCAAAACGTACAGCGTACTTCCGGATTAACTGTAATGTATATTTTGTAAATTATTCTTAAAATAAATAAACTAACATTATTTATATCTGTTATGTTATAATAGGTTGGGGAAAAGGTCTTTTCGCATTATAGTTTGTATGAACTTGTAATAAAATCTCTTTAGCTATACTATTTGTATCTGGCTGGTTTTGGTATCATTAAAAGTTTAAATTTAAAGAAGATAATTCCAAATTCAAATTAGGAAAATGTGTGATTTTTATTTGTTTTTCGTACTGTGAAGATGAGTGAATCTAATGAAGAAATTCGATACATTTTAAAATTTTACTACAAAAAGGTAAAAATACAACGCAAGCCGCCAAAAATAGCGCCTAGTGCAGTGTCTGTGAGAGTAGCACAAATTTGGTTTAAGTATTTTCAATCCGGAAATTTTGATGTCAAAGATGCACCTCGCTCTGGTCGCCCTATTACGGATAAAATGGATGCCATTTTTGAAAAAGTGGAGCAAGATCGGCATATCTGTAGTTACGACGTAGCTGAAGAAATGGGAATTGACCACATAACAGTTTTGGCGCATTTGAAAACTGGGTACACAAAAAAGGTCGATATTTGGATACCTCACGAGCTCACTGAAAGAAATCTAATGAACCGTGTACTCATTTGTCATTCTTTATTACGACGTAATTAAACCGAACCATTTTTTAAGAAGCTGATAACTGGTGATGAAAAGTGGATCACGTACTACAAGAACGTGCGGAAAAGGTCGTGGTCAAAGACCGGTCAGGCTTCACAGACTGTGGCGAAACCCGGGTTAACTCGCAACAAGGTGATGCTGTGTGTGTGGTGAGATTGGAAGGGCATTATTCATTATGAGCTGTTACCATCAGGCAGGACCATCGATTCTGAACTTCACTGCGAACAACTGATGAGATAAAATCAAGAAGTTGAGAGAAAGCGGCCGGAATTAATCAACAGAAGGGTTGTGGTTTTTCATCACGATAACGCTAGACCTCACACATCTTTAGCCACTCAGCAAAAATTAAGAGAGTTTAGCTGGGAGGTGTTAATGCATCCACCGTATAGTCCTGATCTTGCACCTTCAGATTTCTACTTGTTTCGGTCTCCTCAGAATTCTTTAGGCAGTGTCAGGTTAACATCACGAGAGGACTGCCAAAACTATTTGTCGCGGTTTTTTGATCAGTAGCCCCAAAATTTCTATAGCAATGGGATCATGTCCCTTGCTACAAGATGGCAAAAAGTTATCGAATAAAATGGTACCTACATACTTTAGTTAAATGTAAATAAACTATATTAAAAAATGTTTTGAGTTATCTTATAAAATGCGAAGAAACTTTTTCCCCAAAATATTATGTTATATTTTCTTACAAAAAAAATTGACTAACAACCCAATCGTTTCAATAACGAGCTTGGTTTCTTTTGCCTATTACAAAAACTAATAAATTTGCTGAGGTTACCTTAATAAATCCAATTCGAGTTAGAATCTGTAGCCATAAATTGTCAAATAAATCGAGCAACAAGGCCCAGGCTATTGTCGTTCGTTCGACATCAAGTCATAATTCGAAGGTCGGTAGATTATCGCTTGCTTCGACTTCGACGTACGAGTACATATGAGTTTGTGCGCACAATGTGCTTGCTCTTGAATTATATGCTATAGAATGGTGAGAAGAGTCAACTATTTTAATAATAAAAGATGTTCATCTGTCTATCAAGACCCTTTTCTCAGGAACTCGTGAAGGTATCAAGTTGTAATAAATACCAAATATTCATTTTTACTGTCACTTGAAGCTGTGAAAAAATTAACCTTATAACCTTATAAATTAGATGTCAGAAAAAGAGGCAAGTTGAGTAGTTCAAAATTCTTATTACATATTCTTATCTACAACTTCTTAAAGGCCAAGTATAATATTTATTTCAGTTCCAATTCTCTTTGTTATGACATCCAATTTGTAAATATCTAATAAACTGTAATTTGTTTGTAACTTATTTTCTTTCATCGAAGTTTTAAGACTTTATAGATATTTAAATCAAAATCTTAATAAATAAAGAAGAATATCTATTTTCTTTGGCCATATTTTTTAAGGCAGTTAAGGGGCAAACGAGCAGACGGTTCACCTGAAGGTAAGTGGCCACGTCGCCCATGGACATCGGCAATACCAGAGAATGTCAAAGATACAGTGAGGATAGGGAATGAAGAAAAGATTGCTATGGTTTCAATGGAGCCCAAGGAGGGAAATTGTATTCTAATCCTCACGGGTAGAACTTGAAAACGACTTTATAGATATCATTCATCTTTTTTAAAAGTTTTCTAATAAGTATTTTGTAGATAGTTCTTATGAAAAGAAAAATAAAAAAAAATGCGCAGTAACTTGAAAATTAAAAAAAAATCTAATTTTTAAAAATTATGTTTGACAATGCATAGGTTGGCATTAAAATATAAACAGTTTATTATTATTTGAACATATTTTAGCACAGCAAAGCTAGAGTGGCTAGTTGTCTTTATATAATATAAGACAAAGATGCTTCCCCTATGTGTACGCTTAGATCTTTTAAACTATGCAAATTTTAGTGCAGTTTTCATCAAAAGACATAGTGATACAAGAGGAGGGTTTATATGTACAGTAAATGTATATTATAAAGACCGAGCGAACTCGGGGCAGGTCTCTAGTAATATATAAGTAACAGTGTTATTTTTAGTAGAGCAAGTTGACTAAATAAAGTCAAATATAAAGGTCCCTCGGGTCAGAACCATTCACTGTGTGTCCGTTGACATGTCATCCGCCGTCATAAGTCATGACAACAATTTTCCATGTGTCACTGGCAGCCAACCATAGATGATAAATTAGTTTTCACTAACCGACCGCTATTTAATGTATTTTTACGTGACGTAGTCTTTTAAGTAAGTATATTTATTTAAACATTTTATTTCACGTATTTTTTTACGAAAATAATACTGAATAAAAAAAACCAGTTTCTTATTCTCATTATTGATCTATAGCGACGATAGCTCTACATACAAAAATTAAAGAAAAATTCGATCTTTCGTGCATCTAACAATAACAATCTAACCATTCATTCTCAGTCTACACAGACCAAATAATAAATCTATAAGAACAACCAAACTGACCATTTTTGATCTTACATTTCCCACAAAAATAACTCCATTTTACCTCAACCAAAGGAGATAGATAAAAATATATATAAAAGCTCAGCGGAAATGTATTCCGACAGATATCTTATCTTTACCTGAATCCATGTTCCCAGTCAGCAAACGTGTCGCGTCCACTGATTTGCAACCCAAATGTTCATTAATTATGGGAATCCCGCCACAGTCTAAACCTCACATTAAATACTAATTACATTCGGTAATTGCATATTTGATTATATGGGAAACAAGGATAATTGACGCGCTATTGAGGTGGATTAAGTCGTATTGTGCGAACTGTGGACCGAGCTTTTATTAAACGCTCGATATTGCATTTTGTTGGATTGCACAGATTATAATGTAATTTTTGGTATATTTGTTTTACAATACAAACGATTTAATTTAGATGTCATCAACTATTTATACACATAACAAACTAGCAAACCTGCGCGATATTGTCCTCGTGGAATTTAGTACTTACTCTAGATGGTCTCACACACCTCACGGTCTCACCCTCACGAGCGCTTATACATCGGTCTCAGGAGGATTGCCCACAATTATCGTCTTATTTTAACCAATTTACACAAAAAGTTAACAGATTAACCTTCCTCGTGAATCACTCTCTCGTCAGTCTATTGGTGAAAACCGCATAAAAATGCGTTAAGTAAATTTTGAGTTTATTGCGAACAGACAAGGAAACTCAGCATGTGACTGTGTTTTCATAATATGTAATTAGGCCATATCTACGATTCGTCTGCGAAAACTTCTGTGTTGGATCTGGAGTGAATTAAAGATACTTATTACGATGATACGAAATTCTTTCTTTCGGGATAAAAAAAATATTATTCCAATTTAAATAGTAGAAGAATGATTGAATAAAAGATTCGACGCCTTTTTTCAAACCCAATTTAGAAGTTTTTGCGAACGAAATCGCTTGCAAATATTAGTTCCTTTATAAAATTATCAACACGCGGTGTATCTTTTGAAATATCTTCGTTATCTTTGTGTCAATGTTCCACGATATTTTACTCAAAAACACGCAATAGACATTACTAAAGTTTTGTAATAATCTCGCGTCAGGAAGTTTATGATGAAGTGACTCTGCTTACGGGAAGAATTATTTGGTTCGGAGATAAAATGAAAATTTTCTCGCAGCTGAGGAAATTAAAAAGTCCATTATATTTTATTGTTTCTGTTGCGCAATGTACTGTAAACTAGTTGAGATATTTAAATCGTACAGCTTACTAAATGCATTTAAAGATTTTTTTGATATAACGCAGTTCTGATTGATGAAAATGAGATAAAACAATTTTTTAAATTTGTTCGTCTTTCAACTACTGCGTAAAATTAGACACGGGTTAGCTATATAACATTGGTGTGAACAGCTCCCTTGTTGTCATATTAGTGCACTAGTTTCTACTACGACTTCTAAATTTTTCCCTCAGCTTCCTCTCTGTGGACTCCAGGATTAAATTCAGAGTGAAATGCCAAAATATGATAAACAACATAATATGTACCATATACTGGTAACAAGGAAAGCCAAACATTTTCAATGTATCCTGTATTTTATTACTAAATTGAATCTACAAAATATTTTATCCCAAAAAAAAATCATAACCTGTGGTATGTGTGAGTGTGTGAAGTTAGTGAAAGTGTGATGATAAATTTTGACAGTATTGCTATTATTTGAAGTCAGTAACCAGCACTACATTAGCATCACTGACAATGCTAGCTATCTTTAAATAATAAATATTACACAAATATTTTATCTTAAAACAAGAAACAGGGAGATAACAAATAACTGCAAAGCGTCTAAACGGAAACAATTTGTTTGTTTGAGTATAAATATAATTTAAGCAAATACTTTGAATAGCATCGCACAGTATAATAAGGAAACAGTAAAACGAATATTTAAAGCGATTCAAACAATTTGTCCAAAATTAACAAATCAACAAGGAAATTACGACACCTCGACAGGGACGACTTAATTAACCGCCTAGACTCAGTGTAGGGACTATTGTAGAAATGCCATAATAGAAATAGATGGCTTAAAAAATAAAATTTTATTATTGCACTCATCAATATATAATTATTTTACAAAGTAACTGTCTAGAACGAATTTAAAGACATACACCTATCCACTAATAAATCATTATCTTGCCTATTAGTTTTGTGTGCGTCTTTCCAAATAAAAAGTATTATTCAAGCTTATAAAGTATAATTTATACAATATCTCATATAAATCCGTTAACCTATATTTGTGTGAACAAATCCCTTCTTCCCACAAGATCTTTGCTTTCATGTTATTGTTGTTCAAAGTTAGACCCATCAATAATAGTAGTAATAATTGTAGGTAATAAATAACATAAAACTTTTGAAAGGCAAACAGGATTATCTATTTATAAAACTATTTTTTGTACGATTGATTTTTGATGAATCTTCAAGGACTTATGATATTTACCGCAAAGACCCTTTTGTTGGAACTCGCTCAACACAAACAGCTATAACTTTTAAAATAATTTTTTTTTTTTAATTTTCGTAACTTTAAGTCAAAACGTTGTGTAATGGTGCCATATTATTAATTTTATAAAATAAAATGATTCAATGGCAAAAAAAAATGCAGAAAATTCTCATTTTTTCATGTCTCTGACTACCCCTAACCCCTTAATAAAAAAATAATGATGGAACACATTTTCAATTTTTAGACCAACAGGATTGGAATGAAAAAAACATTGATGGTAGTTGTGAAAGTATATTAATTACCCTTTTTGTCTGAGGTTAAATAAATTAAATCCTTTATATTGTAACGTTCTTCACTAATTCAATTTTTTTAAAGAATAATATAGTGTTAGGTTGATTAAATTATTTAAACGGAGGTTTATATAAACTTGGCAACACTGGCCAAGGACCCTACTTTTGGCCTATATAGTGAAGGGATGAGTAAGTATTTTGTATTATAAAAAAGATGATTTCTACGCAAGAACGTTTCTTTATTTTCTGATCTCGTGTGACTTGTGTTGTTGCTATTTTACGAAGGTTAGTGTTTACTGGTATCAGAAAAGCCTTTTAATCCTGCACCTGGGTAGCTAGCCCCAGGCACTGATCGTCTCCGTCTAGATTGTTTATTATTGTAATATATTGAGTGTTGTATTGAGCAAGCAAGCTCCCGTGTAGCTTACAATAGGATTACCATTGTTTTGTTTTAGTGATTTATATTGTTGATAGTGATTTTTATTCACAATTTTTAACCAAACCAATATTTCTCTGACAATCATAAATTTTACCTACATGACCTATTTTTTCTAGTAAAATATAGACCTTTAGATAGGATCAATAATTTAAGTGAACATAAAATTGTATGTACGTTACTTTCAGAGGCATTAGCGTTTGACAGTTCATTTATCTTGTTTGTTAGTAACTCAGAACTGAAAAGATCTTAGAAATGCCATCAATCATATTTAGTGCATTAGTTATTTACTAAGTTTTCCCTTGACTTCCTCTGAAGTCTCCAGAATCAAAAATAATTTGTGACGATATTTTTAATCCAGAAACTAAATTTTCTTTTAATTGAGGTTGGGGTTTAAAACAAAAAAAACCTATGTCTTGTGGTAAATTTTATAGAAATTATTTTCTAGATTTTCGGGAAAAAATCAACAGTTAATTGTTTCTTAAACATTCGAAATCGAAATTTTTGAAAAAAAAAGCTTCGATTAGGCACAAGATCATCTATTTATAAAACTATTTTTTTGTGTCCGATTGAATTTAAATGAATCTCCAAGGACTTATAATGGTCACCGCAAACTATATAATTTCAAAAGTTATAGCACAAACAGCTATAACTTTTGAAATTATAATTTTTTTTTAAATTTTTGTGACTTCATGTCAAACATTGTTTAATGATGCATTATTATTAATTCTATAAAATAAAATGATTTAAAGGCAAAAAATAATTACTGAAAATTCTCATTTTTTCATTTCTTCTAACCCTAACCCCTTAAAACTAAAATTGTATAAATTCTAACCATTAAAGCTGAGTTTCCACCAGGGATGTGCGTGTGCTAGAATGCGTGGCGAACAATCTACCTGGTCTCGCTCAGTGTGTGTCAAATAAATCGGTTCTATTCGCTAACACATCCCTAGTTACGCATCCTCGTGCATCTCTGGTGGAAACATAGCCTAAATAATCCGTATTATTATTGCATAACCTACATAAAATCGCATCAAATAACACTTGAATAATAAATTTATTAATATTGACTCAATATTTACCGCAGGATTAGATAAATTATAATCAAATATAAATGTTTAATCCCATTTAAATGGGAGTAAATTAAACTATTTTAGTATTAATGATATTGGAAATTGTATTTGGTTTTATATTATTTTTAAAACAGACGTCTAGTGTATTTTGAGCTACAGCATCTGGACAAGTAGGTAACTAACTAAAAACAGTTTGATGCGGATTAATTGGTCCCATAAAAATTCAACATAGTTTGGCCCTATTGATGTATATACACCGATTACGCTAAGAATTATGATCCGATTTACGTGATTTTTGTTTTGTTCGATGTGGAATAGTTGTTATTTGCTCCCATAAAAATGTAACATAGTTTGGCCCAATACTTTTTATTTAATAAACATTTTTCCGTTCCCGTTTCTTGGGATCTATATTGTTTAAGGCACCTTTTTTATGTATGTACTCCAACGATCACAAAGAGAAAGGTACTTAAACTGTTGTATTCTAAGTTTATCTAGTTAGTGTTTATTGCCAATTATATCTTGTTTTTATTTTTTTCTTTTAATTTATAATAACTACAATGTTTTAATTTTTGATAATTTATTGTTGTAATGTATTTTTATTTTCCTCTAAAGGTGTGTGTCACTATTTGTTTCCCAAATATATATAAAACTAGGGGCCCGTCCCGGCTTCGCAAGGGTGGATAATTTTTTTTTAACATTTAGGCTCCCGCATTTTGTCGCTCCCTCTATCGCCGCGTTACTCGCTGCGCTGCGAGGCACTCCACACCGCGTCCGCGACCCGTCAGGGATTATTTTTTATTTATCTTGATATTTTTATTTCGTAATATCTTTTGACTGGAATGTCCGATTTTAATAATTCAAAAAGTATTTTACAGGTATTGAAACAGTCTTGAATACGAAATAATTTATTTGGATAACGATTAATACAAAGTTATAGAAAACATGGTCTGATTTTGATTGGCATTTTTATCAACTTTTAAAATGTAAAAAAGTAGTTATAGTGACGTAACTATAATAGTTGGACATATGGTCTCGCGGACTTTTTTGTAGATATTGATACGTTCTATAATATTGTAGAACATTTTTTTGTTCTATCATCAATACTTTTTGCAGCGCATGCGATGAAAGATATTTTATGGCTAATTTTTTGGCACCTTGGGTTGGTTTTCGTGAGATTTCCTAAGGATCTCTAATTTTTTCTTGTAATAAATATAGCCTATGTTACTCAGGGATAATGTAGCTTTCTAATGGTGAAAGAATTTTTGAAATCGGTCCAGTAGTTTTTATGTTTATTCGTTACATACAAAAATACAAAAATACAAATCTTTCCTCTTTATAATATTAGTATAGATATAGATAATAATAATAATAATAATAATTATAATTATAATTATAATTATAATATTATAATTATAATATATAATATATAAAATAAAAAAATAAATACTTATTATGTAACTTAAAAGTAAGATTTTTTTTTTAATGAATATTTGTATCGTGTTTATATACAACCCGAATTTTTTTTTCGGAATTATTTAGAAATTTTATTTAGTGAATTGATCTGTACTTTATCGACAATTATAACTATATTTTTATAGGTACCCCCAAAATATTTTAACCGTTTTAATTCTGGTTAACGAGTTTAATTTTATGAATTTAAAATTTAAAAACTATTAATAAATTTATTCCAAGAAGGAAAGAAATAAATTTTAACGCTTAATAATCAGGGTTTAAATCTGTACCGAAGAAGTGTATACGTATAACATGTTCGAATGTTAGTAAAATAGCAAACGTCGACGCTTTCGTATCGTGTGAAATGAACCTGAAGCTATTTTAGCGAATATCCTAGCAACGACTGGTAACGACAGGACATGTTGGTAAATGACAACTTGTAAAATATTTTAATCGACTCCAAAAAAAGAAGGAGGCTCTATATTTGACAATATATATCAGTTATTGATATATGTTCATCGACTTCAAAATTGTTTTAATGTAATTATTTTTTACTTTTTATTGCAATATAATTATGTCAATTGAAATACGCATTACTAATGTCGAGAGTAAACGCCCCACAATATTACTTCATACTTACTAGACAACCTTTTCTACCAAAAAATTCTTAGAAAGAAATAAACAATTCCCTAGTATAGAAAAATAAATTAATATAAATTTTCGACTCCAAACTCTTACAAATGTGGCAACACTTCGTATACGTACGTATGGTTAAGAATATTGACACTAAGAGTTATCTCAAAGCGGATATTTGTTATAGCTTTAGATGAGCTTGTTATTTATGATGATTTTTATCTATTAAGTACATTTATTTTTTTATTATTAACCAAAACAAAAAAAACTTCATGAAATAGATTTAACAGGATGTGCGTATAAACATACAAATAGACAGACAAAAAACATTTTAAAAATATTTATTTTGCTTCTAATGGTCATAACGATCCTCCACGTTAAATTTTTTAACCGACTTCAAAAGGTTCTCAATTCGATTTTTTTTATGTATGTACATTAATTACGCCGAGATTTATGATCCGATTTACGTGATTTTTCTTTTGTTTGATGAGAAATAGCTGCCATTTGGTCCCATAAAAATTTAAAATAGTTTGGCCGAGTAGTTTTTATTTTATGAACATTTTTGAACATTTTTTCCGTTCTCGTACCTTGGGATTTGTATTGTTTATTTGTGTATGTATATCGATTACGCTGAGATTTATGAACCTATTTACGTGATTCTTCTTTAGTTAGATGTGGAATATTTGCCATTTGGTCCCATAAAAATTTAACATAGTTTGGCCCTGCAGTTTTTATTTTATGATCATTCTTTCCGTTCTGTTACATAATAATTGTTATTTTTGCACCGACTACAAAAATAACAATTATTATGTATTATTGTTTTAATATTAACGAGAGAATAATAAATAACGGAATTATTTCTTACTTTTTAGTGCATTTTTAGTTTTGAAGTCGGTTTTTTTTAACGTAGTTTTTTTTTTAAATATATTCAATGTAGACATTTTAGAAGTAACATTTTTATTACATAACTCGGAGAAGGAAGATATTGAATAATACTACAAGGGGGGTTATATTGAACAAACTATTGGGTAAAAGCAATAATCAAACATTATTTCTTACAACTACGACAGGAACCTAAGCAGTGCCTTGGACTTGTGACCAAGGTTCAGGCTTAAGGATATTCTTTATTCAATTGAAAGACTCGCATCTACTGCCAAGGTACTCTGTTTAAACCTAAGGTTAGGTTAACCAAAGCCTAACTTACGCGCCGACACATTTATCTTTAAAACACTTTATCGACATCATAATATTTCTGTAGAAATGCGCATATAACCATTCAAAAAAGTAAGTTTTCAGGACAGGTGACGATGGAGCTTCCTTTATTCGTTGTGTCATTTCTGTCACTGTCACGTCTTTTTTGTTCAGCGCCACAAACTGCAACTGTTTCATTCGATACTTTGCTATATACTAAAAATATCTTTGATTAATAACTATTAAATTAAAAATTAAAAGTGACTGAAACTAATTTAATATAGTCACCAAGTATCGATACACGACATCGATTTAAAATAAATCGATATTAACTTGATAAGTTGATCTTTTTGTATTGTTGAAAACAAAATATAAAAACAGCAGTCAATACAGACTTAACAAATATTCATTAAATGTAAAAAAAGGATATATAGTTTAATATTCGATTTTATTCAATACTTGATATCGAACGAAAGGTATCGAGAAATACCGTTTCATTAGTTTCACTCATGTCAGTATGTTACTATGGTTACAAGATTGTTAAATTAAGATTGACGGACATACAGAAACACAGATACATACGTTAAATTTAAGACATACCGTTCTAGCGTCTGGGGTTAAAAAGAGTTATTGCCTATCATGAAAAGCTACGGGCGCAATACGGTTAAGATATAACTAAACATTACGATCTCGTACTATTCTGACAGGAACTATCATTACAGGAACCCAAGCAGTGCCTTTGACCTATGACCAAGGTAAGAGCAGGCTTACGGAATTCCTTTATGTAATTACAATACTCACCTCCACTGCCCAGGCTCTCTGTTTTAACGTAAGGTTGAACTCATATAAACCTAACCTAATCGAAGGCTAACCTAACGTTGTGTTTACATTACATCGTGGCAACTACATTGTAAGGTACTGTACAAAACTAACACTATCCAGAGTCTGCTTCACTCCTTGAGAGACCGCACAAGACTACAGTTTGTCTCTAAGAGATAAGACCGCATATTGTACGATGTTTAATAATATAAACAAGAGCTTAACGAGCTAGAGAATTGATGAAGCAATAAAATAACCCTAAAAGACTATTGAGGGGACGCCATAAATTACGTGAGGTGTTTTTTTTAATTTTTTATACCTCTCTCCTCCCTGGTGAGATATCATGAGATTTTATTCAACCCCCTCCCCCATCCCCCAATCTCACGTGTGATTTTTCAAAATGTGGGTTTTTTTTATTTACGACTAGTCGAAGTATGAATGAAATTATTTTCTTTTATTTTATTTAGAATTAGGATTAAGCTTAACATTAAATCTTAAGCATGTACAATCTGGATTAAATGGACCAAAATAGTATAATTTTTTTTTTGTTTCAATCGGAAAAAAAATTGCGTAATATTTGCCGAAACCTCCCCTCTCTCCAACGTAAGATTAGATGAGATTTGATTCGACCCCCTCCCCCCCTTAAACATATCACGTATTTTATGAACGCCCCCTAAGTGATTAATTTCGATTCAATATTAATATCGCAATATGTATTTATATTTTAGTGCTATAAACACAGTAAACAGTTAGCCTAACTTTTTTACAATAGCAACCAACGTCGGTTTTTGCGAAAACATTTCCCCTGCAGGGCGGCGCTACGCAAAGCGGCTTTTCAGTGGTACTTTATCGGATCACATTCAATTTTATTCTATTTGATATATTACTATAGGATATCCTGTTTTGTATGAATAGAATAACTTTTAGTGGCTATAAATTATTTAAATTATTCGTTAAGTCTGCTTTTATTTTAGGTACCTTTTAATCTGCAGCTTGGTAATGCGAAAAATCACTACCTAATAATTCAATGTCTCTATGTACATTCCCTGCTTTATTTTGAGACTTTAAACCCATCCCAGCCTCTCAGGAGTATTAGTATATATTCAAAATATTGTTGCTAAATAAAAATATCCAGGCGCTTACGGCTAAAGGAACTATTTTTTTTCTGGATGAATTTGTTAAATCAGGTTATAAATTATCTGTCTGCCAAACTTATCCCATCGTAAATTACTTTGTTATATCTCAAAACCTCGACTTTTTCTTGTATTGTCAACAAACTTAAACACCTAAACTTTCCTTAAGACTACGGATGAAAACAACATGATGTATAAAACTCTGGAAGTGATTTCATTCAGTAAAAACTACTCTAAAAAAACTCTATTGGGATGATTGGGATAAAAAGAACTGATTTTATAAGCTCAGACAGATATTCGATACGTGAGAGGTTTATAATATGAAGGTGTCGATTATTATTATTAATTCCTTTAATATGTTTAATATACTGGTAAATTCACTCACAGTAACGCCACTCAACCATATACGAAACCTTAATAACATTAGTTTCAACAAGTTGTACCGCCCGCCCTTATACCGTTCTACGAATCAATAATAATACTATAAGTGCTTTGAAGCTCAATTATGAAGTTTCTTCTCACTATAATTAATTAAATGTATATTAAATATATATTTTTAAATTTCGTATAATCTATCTAAAGTAACTATGTCTCTCAGTTACGTTTTCACGCTTTCAATTTGACACAGCGATTGTTTAGAGCTTGCAAAAGGACATGGAAAAATACGTGAGGTTGAAAAAGGCTATGAAATGCATGATCGTTTATGTCTGCGGTAATTAGTCATATACTCTTATGAATGATGTTGATGTTGAAAATATAACGATACAGCGACAAATAGATATAGCGATATAGTGATATAGAGATATAACGATATAGCAATAGGGAATGAGTTTGTATGGGAGTTCGATATATAGGTAATATATATAATAAACGTGGTATCTGAATTGATGGATCACAATCAATTTTCAGTGTGTGTAAAAAATTAACAAAATCCAATTTCTTGTAATAGGCATTACTAAATAAAAATATTAATACTAAAATGCATTAATTTAATTACTTACTACGTTTCAACAGTACTAAAGTAAAAAGTACATTCTGTATTTATATCCGTTAGTCAGAGAATAAACATGTCGAATGAAAAGCATTGTATACGCAACTATCAATACGTTTCCTTTACAACGTGGATATTAAACAATTTTTGTTCACATTCCGTAAAACAAATCTAAATCCGTTCCTCTCAGTTCGTTGTGGCGTTTATTTGAATTTCCCTATTTCTCTCAGCGTAACGAATCTGAGCGACGCCGCGGCTGTAGAATGTAGAGTAGATTCTGTGTCTATATCTCGGATTATAATAATTCGAATTTAAAGAACGGTTTTCTGAATTCACTTATTTAAATCATGTTAAAATTACCTTCTTCTATCTACTTATGATAGACGAGCGCCCTCGCTTTGATTCGCAGTGTAGCTATCTGATAATGAAATAATTTTTAAGTCGGATTAATAAGGCCTACCAGATTTCTATGGATTGATATCCTAACATATTGGTTGCCTGAAAGAGATCGGTCTTAGTAATAAGGTCGCCAGTTGTGCGTCATTTCTTTGCCCATTTTTGTTGTATTTATGTATTTTTATGTATAATTAAAATAAACTGTATTTGTTGTTGTTGTTGTTGTTATTGTTCCAGCAGCTCCAGCAATTACATCAAACTTAAAAAATGGCCATTTTATAAATTCAATAATTCCCAATAAGCTTGGTATACATAAAATACATAGGAATAACCCGGTGTTAGTCGCATACTTTGCCATTACAATGGCGTGGAAATATTATAAACTAGCTGCGTCCCGCAGTTTCACTCGCTGTATTTGGATGATAGTCTATGTGTTATTCTGATGTGTAAGCTATATTATTGTAAAGTTTTATCAAAATACATTCAGTTGTTTTTGCGTGAAAGAGTAACAAACATAAATACATCCACACATCCATACATCCATAATAATAAAATATAGATAATAGATAGATAAATATAGATATAGTAGATTGAAAAGTTTTTCAGAAACTAAAAATCCGATTTAAAAATTCTGTCACTAAGAGAAAACTACACTATTCATGAGTGACAAAAGTGATTTAGTGTTGCCATATACATTTTTTAATTAACAGAATATGGCCATTTTGTTGTTTCTAGTCCGATTTTAAAAATACTTTCACTGAGAATAAACTACACTTTTCGTGAGTAACAAAAGTGATTTAGTGTTGCCATATACATTTTTTAATTAACAGAATATGGCCATTTTGTTGTTTCTAATCCGATTTTAAAAATTCTTTCACTAAGAATAAACTGCAGTTTTCGTGAGTAACAAAAGTGATTTAGTGTTGCCATATACATTTTTGAATTAACAGAATATGGCCATTTTGTTGTTTCTAATCCGATTTTAAAAATTCTTTCACTAACAGAAAACTACACTATTCGTGAGTGATAAAGGTGATTTAGTAATGCCATATACATTTTTTAATTTATAGAACATGGCCATTTTGTTGCTACTAATTCGATTTTAAAAATTCTTATACTGATAGAAGTCTGTAGTACTTCCGTCTCTCATCCTCTTATAATACTATCACCCTCTTTTTTCTCTCATTAATTTTTATCTTTATCTGTTCAGAATGATCAGTCTCCTTTCACTTTCTTTCTTTCGATTATCTCTCCCCCCTCTCTTTTTCTCTTTTTCACTCTCTCTCCTTTACCTATTCAATATTATTTTTGCTCTGTACTCCCTCTTTTATTATCTGTTTTGTTTATAACTTTTTTGCACTCTCTTTTTTCAAATAACGAAAAACTACACAATTACATCACTTATATGCTTTATCAATTATAATATTGCTTTAAATACCCGGAGCGAAGCGAGGGCAGGCAGCTAGTTATAAGTATAGAAACATAGATTTGACATAGGTTTAAATGACTAGACTATATTTATGAAAATCCCACGTAGCTTATGTCACTCGCAAAGGTGAAAGAATAAAGAATGATCAAAATCAATGCAGTAGACATTGAGCTTACCTATTTACTTACCTTTTAAGTCAAATGTAAGTTAGTAAAGTAATTGTATTTATTAGTCATTAGTATATCAAGCACAAACACTGTCTAAATAATATATATTATTATGTCCAGATAGATCTAAGCCAATCTGTTACGTTATTCCAAACAATAAATATTGTCTAAATAAGTGAATAGTGTTTATTTATGATGTTGGTAACATAATTTAAATAGCATCTGGTTGTTTATGATATTGGTAGCAGTCAGTTGTGCCAACGCAAGGATAAGAGGTAACCAACTAAATACTCCGCTATGATGGAAACAAACTAATATTGTAGTAATGCTGTTTTTTTTATATGTATAACTAGGTCGGCAAACAAGCGTACGGCTCACCTGATGGTAAGCGATTACCGTAGCTTATAGACGCCTGGAATACCAGAAGCATCGCAAACGCGTTGCCGACCCTATCCCCAATTCCCCCCAGGAGCTCTGGTCACCTTACTCACCAACAGGAACACAACACTGCTTTAGAGTAGTGTTATTTAGCTGTGATCTTCTGTAAGGTCGAGGTACTACCCCAGTCGGGCCGCTACATATTTGAGCAGGAAACTCACGCACGCTGTTGGTATGAGTCTAAAGTATAACCCACAGGCGTAATATTCGAGTCTACAAGCCTTTATACTATAGTAGTTTAGTGTCATGATGTAAGTAAAATAATGTTTTCATTTATTCAGTGTTTGAGATGTCAAATTTAAGTGGAATAAAATGCTGTATTAAATACCCACGCTTCGACCCACACAGCGCGCCGTAAATAGACCGTTTGTTCTATGACACTTCCACTTCAAACAGATCCCAAGAATCTCCGTTAAAAACATTAATTTTCCTATAATTTTTTAATTTAATTTATTTTATAATTGAGACATGCATTGTTAAATGTATATAATAATTTTATTACTAACAGACTCACTCACTTACACATTTTCACAGCCATCAAAATTTAAAGTTACAAATGAAGAGTATCTTGATGTTCTAGCTAATTGTTTTCTATATTTCATTCAAATACGTACATCACAAACAAAGATATCATCATCATCACGACCCTTCAAGGGCCCACTGCTGAGCCGGGTCTCCTCCTCAGAATGAGGAGGGTATTAGGCCATAGCCCACCACGCTGGCCCAGTGCGGGTTGGCAGACTTCACACACCTTTGAGAACTTTTTTTCAAGGAACTCTCAGGAGTGCAGGTTTCCTCACGATGTTTTCCTTAACCGTTAAAGCAAGTGATATTTAATTGTGATACTTAAAACACACATAACTCGGAGTCAGAGGTGTGTGCCCAGGATCGAACCTCGGACCTCCCGAGTAAGACTTGAAGTCTCAACCACTGGGCCATCACTGCTAACAAAGATATACTTCTGTGTAAATTATTCCCTTATAGACATTTGTTTTCGGGATAAAAAATAGTGTATGTTTTAATCCAGGTTATAAAGAATCGTTTAAACATTAACATTTGTTTTGCTGTTTTTGTATTATCTAGTAAACAACCTACAAACAGTCTCATTTATAATATTAGTAGGATAGTAAATATGAATAGTATATAGAGGTGAAAATAAAATGTATGGTAGCAATGGCTGAAAGCGTTTTGTTTGAACACCACTAGACAACGCACCACAAGGTGTCTGACGAGAAACAAACATTGTCTGGACATAAATTTGTTTTTATAACACTATTCATAATTCAATATAATTCAAGTATTCTTTGTTTACCTACACTCTCATAATTTAATTATAACTAATTGATATAAGACATATCATGTTAATAGAAATATCAATATAGAAATATTTTTCAACATTCCTACTAATAGACATGTTAATTATGATATGTATACAACTAGCGTCCCGCCCTGGCTTTCTACGGTTTGTATGCTACAAAATACATGTACATATAAACCTTCCTCTTGTATCAGTCTGTCTATTCATGAAAACCGCATTATAAGCTATCTCACCCGTGAGGGGACGGGTTAGAATACTATTCCCCTCTGCCGCCCGGAGAGCATCTCGTAAGAGCCGAGTAACCCAGCACCCCCTTGGTGGTAGGAGATCTGTTCCCCGACTGGCTTGCGACCACCAGCATGCGAATCCGATCGCCAAGTGTCATAGACGCGTTCCGGTTGAGCCGCATGTGGGCCAGACTTACCCCCTCCCTCTCCCATCCCATTAATGCTGTTGGTCTAGTGGACTCTGGGCTCTTGCCTAGGGTCCGCTGAATCCGCATCATTTTTCTTCTTCATTCCCCCTTCCCAGTCTATCTTCGGGGATGCAACGCATCGACAAAACGAGAGAGTGTTTCTTGTTTTTCCGATGTCCATGGGCGATGGTTGCCACTTACCATCAGGTGGACCATCTGCTCGTTTGCACCTTATCGATTATAAAAAAAAAAAAAATGCTGTTGCATCGTTTAATAGATCTAAGCGTATAGACAGCAGTAAATGACTTTGTTTTATACTATGTATCTATACTAATATTATAAAGAGGTAAAGTTTGTAAGGCAGCAAGTAGTTTGTATTATTACTTATTAACTACTACTTTAATATAATTTAACCAATTTTGAAAATTTTTTTCGCCAGTGGAAAACCAAATTATTTACAATCACAGGTTATAATATGTTGACCCGAAAAATAAAAAGCCCGATTTTTCGTTGTCGTATGTTTATTGGTCATATGATCAACAATTATGAATTCTTCTGAAAATAAATAAACTTATCGTCTCAAGTGTTCGACTTTTCTCTTTTACTTCATATAATCACCTCAGCGAAGCAAAGATGGGTCGGTTAATCTTATATATGTTAGAGAATAAGTAAAAGATTATCGATTAATCGAATCGTCATCGCTGTCTATGGCGTTGGAGTGGGGTAGTAGTCACTTCCGTTGTTTTGATAGTCTCGACCCTTTATATGCCATCGACAGTCTGACTGAAGTCTTAGTCATGCGCGGTCTCTCAAGAAGTGAATATTATCTAAGTAGTGCTAGTGATAGTGTCAAGTGCAGTGTAGTTTGGAAGTGCTCTCCAAGGTCACGTAAGTCCTTACAATGTAATTGCCACGTGGTTAAGTAAACACAATGTTAGGTAAGTTTAGCCTTGTGTTTGGTTAGGTTTATGTGAGATTAACCTTGGGTTTAAACAGAGAGCCTGAGCAGTGGAGGTGAGTGTTATGATCATTTAAAGGAATTCCTTAAGCCTACACCTTGGTCACAAGTCCAAGGCACTGCTGAGGTTTCTCTCGTAATTGTTCGAGATCATAATCTCTCATCTCAACATCTCATAATCATAATTTATCGATTCAATAGGAGTATCTACGTTGCGTTTACCCAATATTCCATTCAATATCATCACCCCCTTTTTGTGTTCCCCATCACCCTCCTTCCATTTCCTTTCACATCATTTAAATCCCCGACATATACATTTAAAATATGTTTAATTTTTAGAGATTCATATAATAAGATATAATATTTTTTACATCCAACCGACTTCACGATTGTCTATATATTTGAATCGGAGAAAATGAGTAGGAGGATATATTTAGTAAAACACTACAAGGGGGGTGATATTGAAAGTACTTTTGGGTAAACGCAACGTAGATACTGCTACTGAACGGATAAATAACTAAACATTAAGAACTCTTACAATTACGACAGGAACCTAAGCAGTGCCTTGGACTTGTGACCAAGATGTAGGTTTAAGGAATTGATTCTATATGCAATTGAAATCTAAACCTAACGTTAGGTTAACCTAAGGCTAACCTAGCCGCCAACATATATGTGGGAAATTTAATCTAAGACTCTAATTGACGTGGGGCTTGTAACCTATATGTAAGTTTAACAATAAATTAGCATTCGCCTTAATAACACATAGGGACTAATTAAAGTATTTGATGTAACAAACAAACAGAAATATTAAGTAGCATTAATATATTTCAATGGAGTTACTTACACTTCGTCTTTTACGTCTTACACTTACAAAATACTCATTGTTTGAAAGGAATTTGGGTGTTCACAAGAATTTGCTTTGAGAATGAGTTTATAAGTAGACCCAAACTTGTAAGGGTAACCCTCGACATGCCGTTCTTCTGAGCTAACTGATACATTTAAAGCAATTGAGTTTGTTAAGCTTATTTTTATTCAGACTCGTGGTCCCTGTAATATTAGATTAAATTTGTTTGAATTTTGTCGTTCTTGATGTATAAAATAAAAGTTGATGAAAATTGGCCTCAAGGATGCGGAAGAGATGAGGTTATCAAATTATTTATTTATTATACTATTGGCTGTATGATGTTTTTTATTGGATTGTATCATTTGTTTTGATTCTCAAGGTAAAACGACTTCAATTATGGACAATTTAACAACAATTTTGATCTATTTTTGAAATGTGAGAAGTTGCTATTTCAATATAATTAACAAATAAACATTTTTACTCAGTAATGGATAGCAAATTCACCATTTATTATCATACAATAAGAGAGATGAACCTGTTCATGCAAAATAATCAACAATATTATGTTTATTTCATGTTGAAAATAAATAATAAAAGTTATTGAGACCAAAATTAATTGAATTAAATGAAGTACACAACGCAATGATTTTTGTACCAAGAGTATGGATGTAAATAAAACATTTATGGGACTAGATATTTATATGTTAAATCAATGAAAATATTATATAAACTGATTAACGTACTGATTGTAAAAGTTGTTTTATCTTTGTTCTTGTCCGGTATCTGGACTTCTAATTAAAAATTAAATTAATTTAAAATATCTCTACTTACATTTATAAAATAAAATGCTGGGTTATTTAATGAAACATAATTAGGATTATTAAATAATTATTAGGTATATCTTCCACATAATCCAACAAATATGTCGAACCTACCGAGGAGCTAAAATTGGATTTCATTAACGTAATGTTTATTGACTTAACCCTCGACTGGGTCTTTCAGTCTTCGTGGGCGGTTATAATCTAGATGAGTTTGTAAGCAGAAATGTTGACAATGACTTATATTACTCGCAGAAAATATCTCCAATAAATGGGCCCTAAATTAGCAAATTTAGGGCCAATTCGTATCATACAACTATGTAAGTATCTAACAGCCCAAAGTGATAAAGCTGGAAATTATATTATATACTAGTGTATATAATGGTTATCAAATTAAGATAAAGTGATGATTCGCTTAAAATTTTTCAAACTACTTGTTATTATATCTATAATATTTAGACCTTCTTGGATAAAGTAAAAAATCAGAATAAAAAGGTTTACTACCTTTGTACTATGTAAGTCAATTCATTAAAAGATTTGTGTATTTATTCTAAGAGTAAACATAATATGGTATTATTTGAACAATTTATCTGATTTCTCAAAGATCCGATTTGGAGATCAACTTAACCTTCACGCAGTACTTGTCTGTCATACCCCTATAATTTATTCGTAATAAAAAGCGGAGGCCGGAGACATCACAAAGGTCCAGGAGGTGAAGTAGGAGAAGTATGAGGAGGTGAAGAAGAAGGCAGTTAGCAGATAATATAAAGGATGAAGAAAGGAAGGAAGTGAAGTAATTTGGTACATCGCGACATCCATTGACGCGCTGTCAACGCAAAGTTTTAATTTCATGTAATTCGTATGAGTTTTAACAGATACCGCAACTATATATTCGTTTGTAAGAATATTTATGAAACGTTCGAGTTGAAATCATTGTCGTGAATGCTCATGGGTCACAAGTTGATGCGTCACTTGCGTTACGCAATATTGGAATGATTGATGAGAGGACAGCCGCTTAAATCCCGGGTGACCACGGCTTTGTGCATATCGTATACGAGTAGTACGCTTGGTTTACTTTGTAAAAGAGACAGCATGTCAGCGAGATTTAGATAAATATGACGAAAATGATATTTATGGTGGGACAAAAGTTTCATAGTTTACATTTGCTGGGTGCGTATCTACGTCCAAATTACATGTTGAAATGAATTTTAAAGTGTAATGGAATGAATTAATTGAAAAAGATTTTTTCTGTACCTTTTAGTTTCGGTTTATATAACAACTAGTCGACCCGCTTCTGCTTTGCACGGCTACAATTTATCACATATACCTACTTATATTAAACAAAAAATAATACCATTTAAAAATATTTAGATGTTTTATTATCATTCCGCAGGAACTACGATTATTTTCGGGATAAAAGTGGCTTATATTAGTTAATCCAGGTTATAAAGATTCTGTATGCCAAATTTAATTAAAATTCATTTAGAAGTTTTTGCTTAATGGTGTAATAGACATTCAATCATACAAACTTTGACATTTATAATATTAGTCAAATTATATGTAAAACTAGCTGCGCCCCGCGGTTCACCCGTTGTTTTGGATAATTCACAGAATATCATTATAAATTATATCCAATATGTTATTGTGATGTGAAAACTATATTATTGTAAAGTTTCAACAAAATCCATTGTAACAAACATACATCCTAACTTCCATACGTTCGCGTTTATAATATTAGTAGGATACTTCTAACATCATATAAAATACAAAATATCACGCAATTTCAGATATTTGTCTTGACATCCGATTTAAATGAAACAAGTCGAGAATTTAAGTTCCACTTAAAATACAATTGTGAAAACCGTAACCGATATAATGTAATGACAGACTAAAAAAAATTTTGAAATATTAATAGACAGTTTTTTAAATTATTTTTTTAGAAAATGCTCTTTACATAAGTCAGGATAGAAATCAATCACGGACAGTTGCTTTGAATTTAAGATTTCAATGTTTAACGATAGCCAATCAGAAATAAAGATCACAAATAAGACAAGAAAGAAGAACTGTCACCAAAGTAGTACCTACGTTGAATAAATGAAAGTAGACAATGCAATGCAATACAATTGCAATGAAAAGACGCGGTCCGTGTGTTCCAGTTCTGAATAAGAGGAATGGGAGCTCGCAGGTGCACAATGCATTGGAAGCGACAATGTATGCTATTGCCACGCGATTACGCCGCACTCGCACTCGACAGGAGTGGCTGAAATTTTGCCACAACCAAGATTACTGTTTGTTATCATGGCACATGGAATAATGAAAAGGAAACTATAAAGTATAAAATATTTCTCATCTAGAACATCTTTAAAAGACTGAATTTATTTATACAAGGAGTTCGACAAATGATTTTGTATTTACATCACCGCTGACTAAAAGTTAATTACTTTTCACTTCACCTTAATCACTACTTAGTATAAAACAAAGTCGCTTTCTCTGTCCCTATATCCCTATGTATGCTTAAATCTTTAAAACTACGCAACGGATTTTGATGCGTTTTTTTTTAAGTGAAACTTCTTTAGAATCGTTGTGATTTCAAACCGGATGCAACGGAAAAAACAACAGGTAAGAGACACAAATACAAAAATGTGTAGGAAAGAATGAGACAGAAATATACAAAACGACAGGTAAGAGACACAAATACAAAAATGTGTAGGAAAGAATGAGACAGAAATATACATACTATTTTATATTATTATATATATTCATCTCATTCTTTTGTCGATTTACTGAAGTTTCACTTCTATCGTGTTATTAGATAGAGTATTTTAAGAGGAAGGTTTATATGTATAATACATACATAATATAGTAGAGAAACAGTAGCTCAGTTCAAGCGTCAATAGCTCAGTGGTTCGGGCGTTGGATTCACGATCGACAAGTCGTGGGTTCAAATCCCGGACATTGGACAAGAGTCAAGAAATAATGGCTTATTTATGAAGTGATTTCAAACAATACAGCATTAATCCTTATCCAATTAGGTACCTTAAATACATTGTGCATTTAATATAGATCAATATAGTGCTTCACAGTATGAAATAAAAATGAATATTTTCGAAGATATTACAGATTTAAAATGTAGGGACATAGCGGTTACGGCTAAGTACACGTGTTAAATTGCACCCGGGCGAAGCCGCGACGGGTCGACTAGTAATAGATATAAAACTACTCGTATACCCTAGAGGATAAAAATTATAAAGAATAAATGTGATGTTCAAATAAGTTTAAAATGTGCGTGTTAACAGATATTTTGAAAAATATTCTAACGTAACAGATTCAAAGATTAAAGCATTAAATAAACTACGTCATCTAAAATATCTGTGTCGGCAATAATCTAATTATATATTTGACAAGCAAAATCTGTTATTATCGTTAAATATGAAAAGCAGTTTTCAAAGTCATTTAAAATTGTGACCAATAAGCCTGCTTAAAAGACCCATCTAATTTTAATGATGATACCTAAAATATTACTTCTTCTACTCTAAACGATCTATATACATAAAACAAAGTCGGGTTGTTTAAACCATTTATAACTCAAGAAGTGCTGGACCAATTTTGATGAAATTTGGTACAGAGATTGACTAGATATTGAAAAATGACATAAGCTACTTTTTTATGTAGAAAAAATAGTTTAAAGAGGTTGAATAAGTGATGAAAGTTTGTATAGGAGTTCGTCATATACGTAAAGAGACCGGGGCGGGTCGACCAGTTAAAAATAAGTAAAGATTAAAAAAATTACATCTTTTCGTTTACGTATTTACAAAACTTATGAGTAGAGATATACACTTTTAGTTAAACAATTCCATTAAACTATTTTACTATTCTTCAAAGAGGTTTTGCATATTTTGTACCGCTCATTACTGTAGTTTGAATATAACTGAGACGAAGCCAAGTTGGAATTTAAGCCGGTCTTAGACTATTCTGCTTCACGATAGCCTTTGCAAATATTATTAAGTGTAACTATCATTTCCTTTTAGCGGTAAAGATATTTTTCGTTATTGAAATAAATATACGATATATTTGTTGATGTCACGATATTTGTGATATTGAATTTGAGCGCTACAAAAGATTTGGGAATAAATAAAAAGGCAGCGGAACCTCGCTTCGATATGGTAATATTAGACAACGAAATCAGTTAAGTAAAGGCAAATAGTTTGTAATACTATATCCTACTAATATTATAAACGCGAAGTATGGATGTATGTTTGATACTCTTTCACGCAAAAACTACTGAATAGATTTTGATGAAACTTTACAATAATATAGCTTACACATCAGAATAACATATAGGCTATAATTTATAGTGTAAATTATCCAAAATATAGTGGGTGAAACCGCGGGGCGCAGCTAGTTTTATATATTTATTTTATACTATCGAACTGCTTTTTTAGGGTTCCTTACCCAAGTGGTAAAACTATGACCCTATTACTAAGACTCCGCTGTCCGTCCGTCCATCTGTCTGTACAGCCTGCTTGTATCTCATGAACAGTGATAGCTAGATTCTGTGACATACATCATTTCAATAGATGGACATTTGGTATCGCGACAATTTTTATAAATATTAATATTGACATATTATTAGTATAGAAGTATAGACTATTATAATATAATATTCTAGACACTTCTAGAATATCCGCGAACTGTGTCTGTATCTACCAGAACTCCGAATTGAAATTATAAAGAAAAGTTTGAATATGTTTCAGACGACACTATAGTAAAATACACAAACTTTTATTTATATTGTATTCTATGTTATAAACATCCTTCCATCTATTTTTAAACTATGTATGAGAGCAAAATTCCATTCAATTTTGTGCAATAGTTATGTTATACGTGTAAAACTGATAAAAATTTTCGAACAAAAATTCTAAAAATATTGTCACTATCTAAAATATCTCCCATACTCAGATATCATCGATTAGTTACAATTTTATTATTATATTGTGTTATATTAAGAAAAAATATATATAAGGCAGAGCTTTTTTAAATTCTCTATATAAATCCAAAGCAGAAGTGGGTAGGCGATAAATAAAGCTCACCTAAATAAATGTGAACTTCGTACTTTGTCGCGTTGAATTGATTTGATTTATCATTTCTCTTTAGTATGAAGTGGTTACATACAAACTCAATTATTGAGTCTATATTTTATAAAGTTAAAAGATCATGAAACTGAATTTAAAATCAAAAATAAATCTTAGTTGATAGAATTGTTAAGCAAAAATTAACTGATAGTTTAATAGACTTTACACATGAAAATTTTCATATATAAATTTTATTATACTTATAAGCTGACGAATTTTCTAAATGGGTATTCGTAAGATACATTACTTTCTTCTAGATTCTTTTGGATTTTCATATAATTGTATTTCAAAAATATATTAAGTACAGCACATTTCAAAGGCTTACTAATATAGTAAATGATAGTGTGCTTTTCGGTAAATATGTTTGTTTTTCGTGCTGTAAATGGATTGATGGATCTTCAAGATTTTTGCATAAAGATATTTTATAGACCTGAAAGTAACATAGGCTACTTTTAATTCTACAAAATCAGGCATGTATAAATAACAGAACATTTTACATAAATATCCACACAACACACAAACATAGACTATACAGCATTCAATAAGTTTAAGGTCAAAGTTTAAATGGCATATAAGCAAACCTGCTTCGATGATTTAATTTGATAGCAGAAACGTTATGTCCAATCCAATCCCGATGCGAATTCGGCGCCATAGCGTTTGGACCGACAATGCAAACTCTGAACTTCGTAACTTCCCTCCCCACTTCCCTACACTTCCCCAGGGAACCGGAGTCAGTATGTGGTCGAATTTCAGAGACCAATTTAGCCCTATTTATGCAACACCCGAAGTCCCCAGTTTACTGAACTGCCATTGTATTAGTTTAATGATCTTGAGCATCTTGATTGATTCTGGGATTGTTTCGATTTCAATTCAATCCGATTCTGATTTCCTTATATTGGTTCAGTAATTACTTTAGCTGGGATCAATAACTTTAATATTATAAGATACAAGCTGAGGGACGAGACGTTCGTTGTTTGCGATATTCAATTAACAGTAAGGATAAAATTTACTACTGTTAGCAACACTCTTTTAGGGTATAAATGGCTAGTAGGTAGCTTCTTTGAGTTTATTTTAAGATTTCATTGTTAATGTGGTGTAGTTTACCTTATTGTGCTATTACCATAGTTGCAACTCGGTTTCCTATCTAGAATACGTGTGTTATAAATATGTTTTGCTGTAAATTTCACTATTTTGGTTCACTTTTTTAGAACTAGAAAATATATTTTAAATGTTTTTTAATCTGTGCAACCAAAAAAAAGCTGTTATTTTTTTTAAATACTTGAAGAATTTCAATATGATTGTTATGAAACTGTTTTTTTTATTATTTTAATCAGATTTGCTTTGGAAAATATATTCTAAAATTTCTACTGTAAGTTAAAATACGACATAATTTCTACATAAAGCAATTTTCTTACTGTAGCATAGATAAGAGAATGAATATGATTTTCTAAAGACCAATTTATTCTGACTATCGCGAAACTGAGCAGTGTAAAATCTTTAGCTTAAGGTTATAATAACAACTCAGTTCTAGTTATCTGGTTAGTGCAGAATTTTGTATGAGATTTCTTTTAATAATCGGTTCATTTCTTTTTTAAGTTACTCCATATTAACGTATTTGTTAGCACCTAGCCGTAACCGATTTACAAAAAAATACTTTTTATTCTTAAAAATGAATTTAAAATTTTAAGGCCTTAAAAAATTAATTTTCTAATAATAGAGCGTGAAAACTAGTTCGAACTTTTGAACGGTTCAATTTTAAAAACAGATTGGCATATGGCAGAAAACCGATAACATGAGAAGGTTACAGGTATTTTTAAATATATAATCCAGGTGATCCGTATTTTATTAATTTTAAATTTTTTAAAGTTAGTTTTTGAGTTATTCAATGAACGTTTGTGGTATTCATAGTTTTGAGGACGTCTTGATTAAATTATGCCTGTTGATTCGAAACAACATAATGTTTCTAAGCCAATACAGATATTACCTGTTCCATATAATATCTGGGTTAGAGAGCCAAGTGCATCCAAATATATCCGAAATATATTTGGTAAGATATTCAAAGATAAGAGATATCTATCTGGTAATGTAATATTACGGTTTATCCATCTATCCAGCTCAGAATCGTTGTATTTAAGGGCAACTTATTTTTCGCGTCCCCTGACTGAGTAAAGCACAACTCTGCTATTTTCTTGCTCCAACTCCCACTTAGTTCGTTATTTTAGAAACAGGCAATTATAAATTTTTCAACAATTTTAGAATTTCACTTCTGGAAGTCCTGAACTTTAGTTGCAGAGCTGATTGCGACTCTTCTGAAGTATCGTTGGTTTTTTCCTTTACTTTTCTTGTTATCTCGACTGCACAAACTTATTTCAACGTGAGAAATATAACTAACTTTGGAATTCCTATATTATTGATTGTTGAAACAATCTTATTACTATTGCAAATTTATCAGTTACTCCTATGAGTTGTCATTGTTGTTATTAATGTAGCTTTTTTAAAAATAATTAGTCTGCTTTCCTTACATTATTTACAAGTTCTATGAAGTTTATTTAACAATGTATTAAATAAATTTACGTACCCATTCATTTTAGTATTTATTTTACATTATATAAATACATCATTTTATTTTTTTGAATTTATTAATATTACTTTCAATTACTGTAATTAAACTAATTCATCGAATTAAAAAATATATGTAATTAGAGAAAAACTGAAAAATTATAACGAATCCACTTTCTACTAATCCACAAGAGGAATTTTGAAAAAATAAATTAAAAATATCTGAAATATTTTTGACATCCTCCAGCTATAAAATTAGTAATCCAAATTCAGATAGAATTGATTCAATATGACAAAAAAAAGTCTTTGTTTCCGTGCCGTTTTGTCGTGCTTCAAGCTTCAATGATGGTGTGAGACACGGAAACGAATATAGTCTTTCATCACAAGTGAATAAGTAGGGGTAAACAAGTTTTAGTATTTATATAACATATTCACGTACTTAGCTTGTATTGTTAAGAAATTGAATTTATAATTATACTAGCTGCCTGCACTCGCTTCGCTCCGGGTATTTAAAGCAATATTATAATTGATGTCCTTAAATTACACACAAAGTCACTCTGTATTTATGTAGTTTTTCATTATTTGAAAAAAGAGAGAAAGTGAGAAATTGTTATAATCAAAATTATAGAAATAATAAGAAAAGCTACAGATAATAAAAGAGGGAGTACAGAGCAAAAATAATATTGAATAGGTAAAGGAGAGAGCGAAAGAGAGAAAAAGAGGGGGGGGGATGGCCATATATGGCAACACTAAAATCACCTTTATCACTTATGAAAAGTGTAGTTTCCTATCGGTGAAAGAATTTTTTAAATCGGATTAGTAACAACAAAATGGCCATAATCTATTAATTAAAATATGTATATGGCAACACTAAATCACCTTTATCACTCACGAAAAGTGTAGTTTTCTATCGGTGAAAGAGTTTTTAAAATCGGAGTAGTAACAACAAAATGGCCATTTTCTATTAATTAAAAAATGTATATGGCAACACTAAATCACCTTTATCACTCACGAAAAGTGTAGTTTTCTATCGGTGAAAGTATTTTTAAAATCGAATTAGTTACAACAAAACGGCCATAATCTATTAATTAAAATATGTATATGGCAACACTAAATCACTTTTGTCACTCACGAATAGTGTAGTTTTCTTCAGTGAAAGAATTTTTAAATCGGATTTTTAGTTTCTGAAAAACTCTTCAACTTACAAAATGGCCACCTTATGTCACTTAAATGGCCATATCTTTTTAATTAGAGTATTTATGGCAACACCACATAACCTATGTTACCCGGAAAGGATGTAGCTTCCTATCGGTGATAGAATTTTCAAAATCGGTTCAGTACTTTTCGAGCCTATTCGCAACAAACAAACAAATATACAAACATACAAACAATCAAATCTTTCCTCTTTATACAATAGTGTTGAAGTATAGATTAAAAGAAACTCTTACAAATCAACAGTGGCAGACGTTACTTTGCGGATAATCCATATTAAAAAATAAATTTTAAAGACTAAACGAGGGGCTGCTTTGACGATGGAAAACTAAAGTTGTTTTTTGAAATTTTATCATGAAATACAAAGGTGTTGATTATCTTGCCAATAAGCAGCGTATTTTGATTGCATCGCTGTAGACGTTTGTTTTTTAAAGCTTTAAGGACTGATGACTTGGGTATTGACTATTGATCCAGGAAAAATGATCTCGATGATAGACACACTGGCAAATTGCTAAATATATTTATGATCAGAGGATAAAAACAAAATATCTTTAGTTTTTACGTGAAAATATGTTTTGGTAAATAAACATTAAAGTCCTTAACAAAAATCAGCATGAATATTTATTCATTTATAAAGATATTTTTTTACCGATTCCTTTAATAAATACTTCATAATCCTACAAAATGAAAAATAACAAAATAGTTACCATTGTATTCAATGACAAAGTAGCATGAATTGGTTAACAGTATCAGCCTCGTAACTGTAAAATTTCAATCAAAAATAGCTTTTTTATGTTACGACGCATACATTCAATATCGACGTTTTTGACTGTTATTTTACAAATGTATAAATTAAAACCTATAATCAAGTTTTATTACAAGACAATTTATACTAAATTATAGCTTTAGATTTGACTAAAATACATTTATTATATACCTAGTTTTAATGATATAAAATTTTATTGCAATACAGACGTACTAACAACCCAATAATCTGTAAATACATTGTCTCTTGTTAGTAATTACTTTAGAAATATGAGTTAATATCTATTTAAATAAAAGTAGTTAGCCAAATATATTGCTTTATTTTTCAGTGATTTGTTTATTATTTTTGCGTCCCATGAGGGTTATAATGCAGATAATAATTCAAAATATTTCTTAAAAATTAATTAAATTTAGAAACAACTCTTGATTTTTATGTATGATTTTATATTGAACAACCATTAAATAAAACAGCAGTTTCATAAGTGAGTTGTAAAGAGAATGAATAGGAGGATTAGATGGACAAACGGAAGATAAAATATATACTATTACGTACTTTAAAAAAGCCTAATAATCGATTCTGTACGAAACTTGATATCAAAAGAATTTATCGAGAAAAAGCGTTTCATATATACTCAATATAAGCAATGTCAATGTGTTACCATGGTTATTATAATTGTCAATATACAAATATTATCACACAGCTCTCGAGTTGGAAATGAGTTGATAGTCTTCATACGGTTGATGAGATCTTCACAAATTATAGCTAATAATCAACTCGATTAAATTACCTTTGAAATACATAAAAATTCATCACCATTATCTTGGACACTACGAAGCCACAGCGTCAGGGGTTAATAATACATTGGGCTTAACGTTAAATTAATCTGATTTATATGACATCCGATATTACACAAGTATTTAAAGCACATTGTAGTCACAGATTTACAACGTACATAACTAAGCGCGTAAATGCATACTCTTTGTTCATTCAAACAAAGGCATTCTTACTCTCAGCATGAGAATCAAAAAACTTGATAATACGCCATTTTGGTCTTTAAATTAATGAACATAAGAACTACAGGTCCGTACACTACTCCCGTGTATACAATAGCTCAAATGCACGTGCAAATGACATTTTTACTACCAACTGTGTTTTCGCTTTGAAGTGAACTAAATAGTACTCGAATATTTTTATTGCGCTTAATATTTTCATATTTTTTAGTTCCCGTACTGCTGAAAGCTAAAACGAAATGTTTTAAATTCACGTCTCATACTTTTTGGCAAATACATTTTAAATAAGCGGGACTTGAAACTTGTTGACGTGTAGAGTTTTTGTATTCAAGAATTTACGGTTAAATTAAACTTTTAAATGTTGATTACCTCTCGTACGAGTACGTTACTTCTCGTCGTACGTTACTTCTCGTAGAAGCGAATGCTTAAAAATGAATCTTCATAACATATATTACTTTTGACATTATTTTTAAATGAAAAATTAGAATTTGGGGAAATTATAAAAAAAATATGGAGTTGAGCATTTCCTTTTTTATTAATAATTCGGGCTCTTTTTTACTACAGTTTTAGAGTAAGCTTTTAAGGTTATGTTAAAAAATTAAAAGACATTAAGTTTGAGTTCAATCACTTTCAAACTAACGTTAACATAGTGTTATTGTGATATTGGCAACACTAATTTGAGTAGCATCCTGTTGGTTAGGATGTTGGTAGCATAGATCTAAGTAGCATCCTGTTCGTTAGGAACTTGGTAGCATTGATTTGAGAAGCATCCTGTTGGTTAGGAAGTTGGTAACATTGATTTGAGAAGCATCCTGTTTGTTGGTTAGGATGTTGGTAGCACAGATCTAAGTAGCATCTTGTTCATTAGGAACTTGGTAGCATTGATTTGAGTAGCATCCTGTTGGTTAGGAAGTTGCTAACATTGATTTGAGAAGCATCCTGTTTGTTGGTTAGGATGTTGGTAGCATAGATCTAAGTAGTATCCTGTTCGTTAGGAACTTGGTAGCATTGATTTAAGCAGCATCCTATTGGTTAGGATGTTACTAACATTGATTTGTGAAGCATTCTGTTTGTTGGTTAAAATGTTGGTAGCATTGATTTGAGTAGCATCCTGTTGGTTAGGATGTTGCTAGCATTGATTTTGAATGTTGGACAACTGATAAACGTCAATCGGAGAAGTAGGGTCTGTCTGCTTATAGAGTATAACCCACTAATTTTTTTGGAAAATTAAACTAGACAAATAGGTAAATAAAGCCAATGATTTCTATACTATATATGTTTAAATTTAATATATTTAATTAAGTATGATGATAGTGTAATTTAATCCTGAAATCTAGCACGCCAGCAAACCACATTATGACAGTGCTGTTAATGTTGCGGTTACCATTTATAATCCTAATTTATACCTATACAACAAACTTGTACACTCTCCGACTCATTCATTAGGTGTTAGTGACAATGTTGATAGACCACCCAACAGCACAATTATTTCTGCTACGACTGGTCCACGACAATACGATAGGTCATGTCTATATCTACTCATATCTACCTAATACTAGAAATTTAATCCATCATATTTGGAGATTCAGACTCAAATTGTTGTCAAAGTTAATCAAGAACTAATAAACAGTCTATACCTATGACTGTAATATTGTCAATAATGACAATTGTTTGAATGACTACCTAGATTTGTCATAAGTTATTAACAAACTATTTAGAAGAGTACAAAGATAAGAAATGAAGAAGAAAGAAGTTTTAATTTTTTTTGGTAAAAATCAAACAAAGCTTTTTTTTGTAAGGGATCTTGAAAGGATCTTAAAAATCGTTGTCTGCCTGTCTTTATAATTTGTTTCAAGAGAGCGTAGAGACAAGAAGTAATTAATATCAAATACTCAAATCTACGGTAATTTGGAGCTGTCAAAAAATTAAAGTTTTAAGTTTAAACTAGCTGACCCAATAGACGTTGTCCTGTCTTAACTATGAACATTGAATTCTTATTGGCTGTCAAAAGCTTACATTACAAAAGTTTAATATGGTCGTAAATTTTTCTTAAATTTTCTAACATAAGAACCTTTTTCTGACAATAACAAATATAATAAAATAAGAATTATCGAAATCGGTGCAGCCATTAACGCGTGATGCCGTGACCAAGGGAAATAGGGATTCATTTTTATATATATAGACATCACGTATGTGCAATAAAGTTTCTATCTACCTATCTATCATGTTATAAAGTGATGAAAGTAGATAAAATATGTAGAAGAAACATATAACTTGTAAATCAAGAGTGCAAACTGTGAGAAAAGTAAAAAAGAGATCTATTAATATTACTTCTTTTTATTATATTATATATTTTTGAGCTGAAAACTTCATTTATATTCCCATGAAACGCCTTGTTTCGATATTCTGAATAAAGGTAGAGCGTACTCTTAGAACAATGTCCTGCTATCGAAGCCGAATTTACTCTGTGACAGCTTTCTCGGTAAAGCTGAATAAGCACTCTGCTGACTATCTATAGATTGGACATTGGAGTAAAAGGATAGGTATATTATGCTTTTCAATCATAGAAGTACAGATAGTGTACGGATTTGTATCAATACTCTACGTTACAGCAGTAATATATCTAAACCTAGTCTTCTAAAGTTTACTTCAATACAGTCTACTCTCGACTCCACTGCCCCACACGTTGTCCAATTTGTAATAACTATAGATAGTAAAGTAATCTCTCCTCTTTAAGGTGAATCACATCACACCACTAAGCTACACATTTATTTGATTGGAACTTCCTGTGAGCTATCAGAAGTGTTGCTAACGCTTAGGTGTGATTTTTCATTTATCGTTGATTTCCTGTTCCTCTATGGGACTATTTATTGTTAGAAAAGAGCAGCCAAAAATTTAATACTGTATTTATTATCAGTTGTTTAAAGTCAATTTCTTTTTAATAAACTCAGTCAGTTCTGCTGGATCTAAAATCATATAAAACTAGTCTTAGAACTAAGCGATTAGAGTAAAAAGCCTCATTATAAAAAGTCAAGTTCAAGTGCTGACATCGTTTAATACATTGTATAAGTATGTAAATTTGAGAAGCTCTTACTTTAACTAAGATCGAGAATCTTTAGTTTGACGGACAAAAGACTTCGTATACGGAACCTTAAATATTAAACAAAATTTGTATTTTATAGCAATCGATCGACACTTTAAAATAATGATGCTGCTTTATCTGAGCTTCATTTAAATATAAACCAATGTAAAGTGGACTTGTATATTTTCACAAAGAAAATATCGTACATTTGACTATTCAATTGATCCTTACTTATTAACCTGAATATATTTTTAATATTATAAATGCGGAAGTAACCGTTTATGTCTTTGGTAGTTTGTTATATATAATATTAGCCTTTACCCGCGGCTTCGCTCGCTTTGAAGCCATTAAATATCAGAGATCATTACAATAGAAATGAATCGTAAAAAATTTATTTTTTTTCAAAAAAATTATCCAATGTTACTTCTAATACCCTCAAGAATATGTGTACAAAGTTTCATGATGATTGATTAAGTAGTTTTCGCGTGGTGGGATGTCGTAGAATAGTAAAAGATTATGGAATACTCCAATCGTCATCGCCATCTATGGCGTTGGAGTAGGTAGTAGTCACTTCCGTTGGTTTGACAGTCTCGACCGTTTGTAGGCCTTCAACAGTCTGACTGTAGTCTTACTTTTGCGTGGTCTCTCAAGGAGTGAAGTAATCTCTCGATAGTGCTAGTGAAGTGTTAAATGCAGTCTAGTGTTCATGCTGGGAGTGCTGTCCGATTAAGGTCACGTGAGTACCTTACAATGTAGTGTTAGGTTAGGTTTATGAGTTTAACCTTGGGTTTAAACAGTGAGCCTGAGCAGTGGAGGCGAGGGTTGGAATTCTGTTAAAAGAGCTCTTTAAGCCTATACCTTGGTCACAAGTCCAACGCACTACTTAGGTTTCTCTCGTAATTGTAAGAGATCATATTTGGTTATTTATCGGTTCAGTAGTAGTATCTACGTTGCGTTTACCCAATAGTCTTTTCACAGTATTCTTCAATATACCCCCTCTTCCTCCTCCTTTCTCATCATTTAAATCTCCGAGATATATATAGTAATATTATGATGAAAATTTAAACCTAAATACACTTATTAAATTGCATCCGGGTCTAGCCTGGACGGGTCGACAAATATTTATATACATAAGTTTATAAATATTTTTTTTATGCAGTAAAAATTTAAATTGTTAGTATAATTTAGAATAACTTAGATATTTAAAACGCCATCGTGCTAGAACGTCGTGCTTCGAATGTCATAAATCCTTATTCCATTACCTCCAACTGAGTTTCCTTCCCTCTTATTATTAAGGCTTTTGTCCTTTTTTCTATGATAATTTTATAAAAAAATTACCTTTTACTGTGAATTTCAATAGAATTTAACTATAAAAATATTTTCATTTCTAATTGTTCCCTTAATGATCCCCTTTTCACTAAGATTTTATACCTGCTAATCTATTATTATTGTCAGGAGAAAGTTCTGATGTAAGATATAAATATACTCAAATTCAACACTCAAACTCAAGATAATTACACTTTATTATAAAAGTACATTTAATACGTCAAAAACTGGTCGGTCAGTAAGTTTGTGTGAAGCTACCACCAGCTTGGAATGCTGTTTTCTGTTGTGAAGGTCCAGCAAGAAGCTGAACAGTCGCTCTTTTCAAAAGCCAGTGTTTACATAATCTGTTATACAAATCATTTAGCTTCAGAGTCAAAGATTCTAAGCATTCCCATCATTTAAGTAACCCTGCACATTATAGTATTATTTATTTATTAATGATTTCTTGACACGAGTTTTAAACTGTGTGGATACCAAGAAAACCCCATGAAACTAATACAGACTTTGTGGAGACGAACGTAAGGCTAATATAAAACTTAACGACCATATTAACTTATGTAATGTAAGTTTAATTAAAAGTTAAGACAGAACAACGCCTATCGGGTCAGGTAAGTTCGTATTTTTGGTTGTTTGTCACCTTAGCACATAGAGTGAGTTAGTGTATTGCTGGACAAATGCTGAAGGTTCCACGCACGAAGTCGCGGCATATAACATATTAAAATACTCTACAAATATTTTCAATAAAACTTTTAATTACTTAATTAATAATTGAATATATTTTTTATACTTTCTACTTTTAATTTCTCTTATAGCGCTCAAACTTCAATAATTATGAGTCAATGAGTTTTTTAAATTGCACATAATATGCCAAAAATAGAAAGTAGTATTAGGCTGCCTTTCCACCAGAGTGTGTCAAATGAAGCGATTCTATTAGTTCTTAAATAACAGATCCCTCGCTACGCATCCTCGCACATGTGGTGGAAACGCTTCCTTATTAATAATTCAATACTCTCATTATTGAACATAGTATAACATTTATCATAGGAAGGCAGTATATTCTTGAAAGCCTGAAAATGTATCAATATTTCAATACTCTAGCTTTCGACGACAAGACACGAAATAACGACACCATAAACTTGAACTACCTGTAAATGGGTTTTGAAGTAACTTTAAAATTGTCGATCAGTTATATAATTTGGGATTTAAAGATTTTTATCTATTTTTAAATTAACAATAAATACAAAATTTGAATACGAATTTATTGCTATTATTCTACGAAAACGAAATAGTCTGTTAAAGAATTATATTAAGTGTATTATATTTAATATCGTTAAAAGGATATTTTATTTAAACTTCAAATGTATTTAATAAAATTATATGTAAAGTTAATAAAACTGTAATATAAATATACCTACATTCCAAATGCAAAGTTATAATCTTCTTATATACAAAATTCTCGTGTCACAATAGTAGTTACCATACCTCCGAAACGACTCGACCGATTTTTATGAAACCTTTTATGTATATTTCTATAGGTCTGAGAAGAGATTGTAGGCAATTTTTAAACCACTAGAAGTAATTTACATGACAAAACAAAGTTTTCAGGGTCAGTTATAACTGTAAAACATGTTTTATTAAAAACTCTGTTCCAAAATATCAGTAATATTATTTATCGTAGTGCAAGTGAAAATTACTCATTGAAATGTTAATGTTAACCCCCACCTGAATCACAAGTTCCAAACTCTGTTAAGGTTTCTATAAAAGTTCAATAATAATATTATATTCAATGCCTTTGCGACAATAATTCAATTTCCTAGCTTCCGATGACAAGTTATCGACCCATTAACTTTATATACCCCTATAAAAGGGTTAAGTAACACAAATAGTCCCGAGAAGGGACCGATTTACAATGAATTCGTACATCTTACATAATAATAGAAATAGATTTTTGTACGTTTTTGGTAAGAATAGGTCATATTATAACTTCGTAAGAAATTATACTTGTATATTGTACTAACGGACCCGTGCGACTTCGTTTGCGTATTGCTTCGCTCCTATGAGTCGTAGCGAGTTGTTAAACAGCCTAAGTTACTCCTTGTTACATCAGCTATCTGCCAGTGAAAGTCCCGTCAAAATCAGTCCAGCCATTTCACAGATTAGCCGGAACAAGCAGACAGGCAGAAAAAAATTGTAAAAAATGTTGTTTTGGTATATATATACTGTGTCTACATCCATATGCACTTAGTAAAAAGCGGTTATTTTAATATTACAAACAAACATTCCAATTTTATTTATTTGTATGGATTATTTTAAAAAATATTACAGAGTTTCCTTGTAGATACTATAAATTTGCGTGATAGAGAAAAGCTAATGAACCAGTAATTTTATTTTGAATTGTTTTTTGTAGAAATAAAGCTAGACGATTATAAATATTATTTATTATATCATATGGCACCACGAAGTGAAGCGAGGTCAGTTGAAGATATATTTTTAATAATTTAATTTGATATCTGGCGCAATAAGTATAGACAAACATTGGTTAAATATTATAGAGTTTGTAAACGTAATTTTTAAAATATATTAAATTTAAGCTAAGTCCTTGCTTTGCCTATAATAGTATTTACCTTTTGCATGCAAAATAATAAGACTTTAAAACTTACTTCTTCCAGCCAAAGAAGACCAAAGCGGCACGACACAATCATGAGTTTATCATAATTGTCTTTAAAACATACACAAAACTTTTAAAGACCACTCATTTATAATTTGTATTAATATCCATGATATTACTAATAATATAAACCACGTGGAAAAAAGCGCGGGAAAACGAGAATTCGGGCGCGAAAATATTCTGAAAACGACACCACCATCCCTCTCAGTAGTTCACAATATACTGACAACTGCCACTGAGCCGGTCGGTGTTCCTCGTTTTTACTACCAACGCTTTCCTCTTTGCCCTATCTTGCTTTCACGAAATTGTATATACAGTACGTACACACACGAAAAACAAGTTAGTTGGAATAACCGCTATTCCATACAGAAGTATTCTTTATCTGTGTGTAACACTGTACAGAACGCATCTTCACAGTTGCTTACTATTACGCTATTGCACACCAAAAGATACAAAGACTTAAAAATTAGTCCTAAAACTAATATAACATAAAGTTCAAAATTATTTGAAGGTAATAGTCAAATAAGACCTTTTTACGATAAAAAATGTTATTTGCGCATGACTGTTATCAGTGTTTCATCCGTAGGAACATGAAAACTATTGTTGTCCTTATTTTCCTTTAAGTTTTCATACCAATATTCTAAAAGTTGTAAAAGCTCATTACAGTCTTACAGTGCTTGTATTCTTTAACTTGTGAATAATCTTTTTGAAGCAGTATCATATTACTTATATTTTTTGGTCGCTATTTCTTATATGTATAGCTTTCCTTATACAGGATAAATCTCAGATTTATGTTGTATATTTTATTATTTTAAAAACGTTGTTAGAATGAGGATTCATTTTCTTCTCATTTACGCCTTACCATTACTTATTTTAATTTAATATATTGTTAATATACTATCCTGACTGTTAAATTAAATTTATGATAATTCCAAGCACTCCTTTTATATCACAAGTATTTATTAAATTATACAAAATATATCTTTTATATGTGTTTCAATATTAATTTCGTTTTGAATACGTTTTACAGAATTGTATAATATACAAAAGGAAAATAGCCGTGACTTCAAAGAACTTAACAACACAAATTATTATAACTTTCCACAATTCTGTTTCCATTAATTTATTAATTGGGGAAGTCTTTCATTCGTTAGCTTGTATTATTTATTATTTAAATAATTACATTTATATTTAGACTGATTTCATTAACCAAAGTTTATAAACAATAAGAAAAATATAAGAAAAAAATTGCCTTAACCGATTTTTTTTGGAAATTCTCTCTATTGATAAGCCCGTCTGCAAGTAAATATTAGCGTCTACGTATGTTGAAAAATTAGTTGAATTTCGCATAGTGACACCGTGTCAATAGCCGTCGGCTATATGAAAATTATCGCTGTAATATAAATTAGTTTTAATTACAACTAGCCCAAAATTGCTATTTAAGAAGGGTGATCCTTTACTGGGGCCAGCAATACTGTTGATAGCAATTGATAGGTTTATATAAATACCTCCAACTGTCTGGACAACTGAGTTGCCATAGTGAATAAGAAGTTAGTGATGTGTTATACAAAGGATTGCGTGGGTCTTTGTGTTGGCAACACCGTTTACAAATTAGTATTCGTGGGTAGTTCATTTTATCTTATTTCGAGTAGACAATCATCATCACGACCCGTCAATGGCCCACTGCTGAGCCGGGTCTCCTCTTCAAAATGAGAAGGATATTAGACCATAGTCAACCACGCTGGCCCAGTGTGGGTTGGCAGACTTCACACACCTTTGAGAACGTTAAGGAACTCTCAGGAGTGCAGGTTTCCTTACGATGTTTTTCTTCACCGTTAAACCAAGTGAAATTTAATTGCTTAAAACACACATAAATCAGAAAAGTCAGAGGTGTGCCCAGGATCGAACTCGGAACTTCCAAGTAAGACATTGAAGTCTCAACCATATAGCCGTCACTGCTGAGTAGACAATATATAACGTTATCGAGGAGCACGTGAGTAATGTATTTTATTATTTTGATATTTAGTAGCGAGGTTGAGCGGTGAAGATGAGAGTTTAAGGTTATAAAAGACGTATTGCTCCTGGGTCTCAAGCTCCAGACTGCTCGGCTTACATCTAGATTACATGTTAATATTGTCATTTATTTTATTTATTATATTAGGCATAGAGTGGTATAGGTAAATTATATATAATGAAAGACACCAGGCACTGCTCGGCTTCAGTCTATAGTTTCCTTTGCGTGTTTCTACGCTATAAGATAATATAATATGAAAGTTACACATCATCAGTTAGTGAGCAAAAATAGATACATAAGCGAAAGTAGTTCGTTTTCCAAGCAAAGTAAAACTTGTTGTTAGTATGAAAGAGAACAAAAGGCAAGTAATTTCGTTGCTAGATGATATTACCGTGAGATAAGAGTATGGAGCACTCTTTCCAGCGTTTAAGCTATGAATAACAATTTACCAAAGAGCCGGGAGCGCAAACACTTGAGAAGTTTGTTCCGAAGCCGAAGTGCCCGAACTCGAACAATGGCACGTGGCGTTACGAAATACGGATAATAGAACGCGCTCTTCCGTAATCAACTCATGGCGAATGATTCATATTATATCCAAATTATAGAGAACTAAGTTGTTTGTCTGAAATCATAAATGCATCGTTGAGCATAAGGTTGAAACTTCCAGGACGTCCAGAAAGTGTTTAACACTCGAAACATTATCATAAGGTCTCAATAAAACTTATTTATATTGTACTAACAATCTAGATTGAGTCATAAGTATAACATTGCTTGTAAAATTTCTATCATCATACATCGACGTATGTCATGGCCAGTTTATCAACTGAAAAAAAATATTTGTTGTCTTTGTTGTATATATAATTGATGACGAAGCGTCACATCGCTTTGAATATTCAGATTTTTAACAAATATAATTTTAAAATACCTTCGAAATAATACCAAATCTAACAGAGATCCATGATTGTTGTCGTTTATTAAAATTTTGATTCTCAACAGGGATTTTTGAGACATTTGGCACTGCCTTGTGTGAGCTATTACAGTCAATCATTGATGTCTATCATATGGATCTTATAACATATAATAGTTATTAGGAGCTAACTTGTCCAATGACAAAGTTCTTAAAATTCTACGAGTATTTTAAGGCAATTATTCTCTTCTAAATACCACTAAAACATATTCCTACTTTCTCAACTCCTTGACATTGGATTTCAAGTATTCTATTGCTTGACACGTCTTTGCAAAAGTTGCTTTGTACAGGCGTGAGTTTAACGTCAGATAAACGCTACATACACTTTCTGTTTGATTTTATTTTACGAAATATTTATGTTATAAGTATTTGAAATACATACTATATACCTACATAGGAACCAATACAACAATATGAACTATACATAAGCTGCATAGTGACACATTATCACCAATATAAAAGAAAGCCCCACATTGTTCGTGATAAATTCAATAATAACTGAACGGATTTTCATGCAGATTCCATTAATACTTGTATAATTTGTTAGGGTTCTGTGTACATTGATTAAAATATAAAGATAATTGTTGAAAATATCGGAAAAAGTCCAGCTTTCATTAAAAACCCTGCTTAATCCCTTTTAAAGATCTAAATACTATTCGGTAGGGTAAATATAAGCATAATATTCTCTACTAATCGTGCGAAGCTGGGGAGGGTCGCTAGTATCTAATATTAGACTATTATCTAATATTAAACTAAGCAGGACATAGGTCTGGTAACCCAGGTTGTAGGTTTAAGAGATCTTTTTATTTTCACTATAAGCATTTAACTGAATTAGGTAATCATAACGTGCGTGATAAGTAATACTCTCATAGAACCAGTCTTCACTATTTATTATATTTTTACTAAGTCAATAGTTACACTGTGAAGTTACTCGTCAAACTACCGCAGAAATATCGATATAGAGTTATTAAGGTTTAAGCCACTAAAGTATAAAAAAATAACTAAGTGGTACTATTGTTGCAGGTAATGAAAATGTTAAATTTTTAATTACCAAGTTGAGTAAAATATTTTTAGTCTTATTTTGGATTTTATATTCAAAGAAATAAGATTTTCAAAATATTTTTCTAAGCAGAAAATAAAACGTTTAGGAACTAGAAGCTAAGCTAGTCCTCATGAAAATTTAAAGGTTCTTAACTTTTAAAATCTTCTCGTCCGCGCATGACTTTTAAGTACGGACCAAATAATTTATATTTCGTTTAGCATCCAAGAGCCGAATGTTGCGTCAGGAAAAACTTGGGGAAACTTATCTTTCCACCAAAGAGTTATGAAATGCTAACTTTTGGGTTTCAACAAAAAAGCGAAGACAGTTTCCTCAAGTTTGGCCTTTCTCGAGATTTTATAAACGTTAAAACCTTAAGATTCAAAGCCGCAACATTTTTTTTACTTGTTTTGTTAACAAAATTAAAGTACGATAGCTGAAGGCGAATGAGATGAGTGTATAAAATAACTTCGAGGTGAAAAACTTCTGTGTTATACTTCGATCGAAAAAGTTTAGATAATTACGATTCAATCCATGGTAAGAAAAATTTGTTGAAATAATAGAAGTGTGTTATTCATATTAATAGCATTTCATTCAAAGTGCATTAATGCAACGCATAGAAAATCTTTTGTAATCCGAACTACAAGTATGTATGTATTTATTATGGCCAACTATTAAAATTTTTAATGGGTTTTGTTTTTTACTCAATCTCGCAAAAACGAGTGAACGGATCTGTCTCTGTAGATACTTTTTTAAACAATAAGGATGTGAGGTAGAAGACACTATAGATATTTGAACAAAAAGGATTCATTGGATATTAAATAGTGTATTTATTCCGGAAAGAAACTTAGTCATCTTGGTAAAGAAGATTTTTAACACAGAACGAAGCAGAAGTACTATGCGAAAGGCGGAGGAGTAAGAAGAACTAAGAGTGTAAAGAAAGGAGGATGTACGGAAAATATTTACACTTGCTTACTCCTAACATTACTTTGATCAATATTTAAAAATTTTATTTAATATTTTAGTAACCTAATAATCTGTAGAGAGCCCGGCATATCATTACATGCAGGATGTCGTCACACTAACGAGCTGCGAGCAAATAACTCCTCATAATACCAGAGGGAACTAGGATCATATGTTTCCTTTACAATTTATCTCTACTTGTACCAGTAGAATAGTTTGCTGTTACCATATAAAATATAAAAGAGCTTGCATGTTTTATTATTGATTTAAATCACATCAAATATTATAATATATTAAAGCTCCATTACTAACAATTTCATTTTTAGAGTTCCTAACCTTAAAAGAAAGAAAAGAACTCTTATAGGATCACTTCGTTGTCCGTCTGTCTGTTTGTTTGTCAAGACCAGGATCACGTGGAGGTATCAAGTCGAAATTAATATTAAATACTTAAGCCTTCCGTCCCTTGCGGCTGCCAAAAAATAAAACTTCTAAGTCCACGCATTAAAAAGATATGACCGTTAATGTGGTCACTCATATAATTATAAGGTACTTCCCAATAACCTAGCGTCGTGAAATTTATCATGAAGTAAGGTCTCATAGCACAAATAAAGGATAAAATTAAAAAACTGTAATTTTTTTTTTATTTCTTTGAAAATTAACATTTTTTGACTGTCACGCAAGACCCTTTTTCTCAGAAAAACGTGAAATTATCAAGTTGAAATTAATATTAAACATGTAAATGTATAGTATCTTAAAGCTTTGCAAAAATCAAACGTCTATGTGAAAGCAATCAATAAATATGGCCATTTATTCTTACGTGATAACAAGTAGTTTTTTTATAGGGCATTCCGCATATGCGGACATGAAAAAAATGGATATTTGCAATTTAATTTTTAATTTTCTGATATTTATAATAAAAATAATAATAAATCTTTATTTCGAAAATAATGCAGTTTACAGAAACATACAGTAACGATAATAACTGCAATAGTGTAGACACTGTGTCGCAGTAATTAACGCCCACCACCAACGACATATCAAATTAAGTTTATTTCCAATAATAGAATTTTAGTATAATATCAACAGTTAAGCAGATATCAAGAAATGAATTACTTTTAATTTACTAATTAAGAACATCAAGATAAAAATACTAAATATGGGTGAACTTGACGAATGTGCACTGGCGCGTGTTTGCGTGTGTGTGTGTGTATGTATATGTGTGTGTATTTATATGTTTGTGTGTGTGTGTGTGTGTGTGTGTGTGTGTATGTATATGTGTGTGTATTTATATGTTTGTGTGTGTGTGTGTGTGTGGGCGTGTTTCAAATGGTAAATAAAATAAAATTTTTACTCTCATTATAAGACATAGTTACTAGCCATTTCAAACGTTTTTTCTTACATCCTCTGATGACAAAATTACAATAACTAAAATTTTAATTTTAAAACTTTTAATATATTTATTCCAAGAAAGAAAGAAATAATTTGTAGTGGAAAAATGTATAATATTTAAAAATATTATATGGTAAAATATAAATTCTTTTCATGAATTTATTAAATTTTTAATTTCTAAGACTGTTCAATAAGGTTTAAAGTAAGGCACCTCTTCCTGTTACTAAAATTTTCTAACCCTTCTAGCTTAACGTTCATCAGGGTTTAATTCTGTACCAAAAACGTATATATGTATAACATATTCGAATATTAGTGAAATCGCAAACGTCGACGTTCGTGATGTCGTATCGTGTGAAATTAATCTAAAGCTATATAAGACGCGTATCGTAGCAACGGCTGTTGACGATATGACATGTTGTTAAAAAACAACTTGTAAAATATTTTAAATAATTGTTTGCCTCCAAAAAAAGAAGGAGGTTTTATATTTCAATATATATTTTATTAATATATGTTCAACGACTTTAAAATTATTTTAGTGAAATTGTTTTTTATTGCATTATTTTTTTAATGTTTTATCATATTTTCTTATATTCTTTCTATAAATAAATATAAATATGTCGATTGAAACACGCATTACGGGAGTTAGTGCCCTCAATACTACTTTTGATAATATTTTAACTCGCACATAAAAATCAAAACTTGACCCAACCGTCAGACCGCAAGTTCCACTCTCGCACTGGGCCGAATTTTTATATAAAAAAATTGTATGTATTACATATACATTTTAAGTGAGAAAAATAATTTGGTATCTTGAAGCTAATCTGAAGATGGAACCAGAACAATAGATCTTCTTTGTTACCTCTGGGTAAGTGAGTATTAAATAACCGTTAACCTCTCTCATTTATATCTCTATAAAGGACATTCAAGCATGTGTATATTTCAACTAACTTAGGTATATTACAATTTTTTGTATGTAAGAAGAAGCTGAAGAGGCATTCTTAGAGGTAAATGCACTGGTGGACCTTATAAGTATTTTCTAATATAAATTGTTATAACTTTAAAAATAGATACACTACTGTACTTGTTTTGATGATAATATATTACACTACATTATTCATTAATTTACAAATTTAGTATATGAATTATAAGTAAAAACTTTATGCTAGTACACTGGCATAATCTAAACGCGCACTGTGTGATAAAGTGTGGTTTTCTCGCATATTTACCGGCAACTCAGTTTCTCTGTTATTAATAAAACTTGGTTTAAATTAAAAACATAACAGCAAATAAGCGGTTTAATATACCTGTGGAGTATGCTTTAAATATTTATTGACATTCTAGTTTATTTACGCAATACTATTTTATCTTATACCAGCTGACCCATTCTCGTTTCACTGAAGTATATTAGATTAAAAGTAAAAGTTTACCACTTTTAAACTTCCCTTAAATCGTCCTGAAATTTATTTATTTATGTTCTTTCGACGACAAACGTTTCATAGCTAGGAAAAACATAGTATCGAAAAATTAAATTGTCGTTTTCAGTATTTTCCTTTACTTATTATTTATTTTTCTCACCGTTTAAACCTTCCCTGAGCTTCCACAGATGTATATAGAAATGGGTAATTTTTACGCAAAATCAGCCTTTCTTGAGTTTAAGCGAGACAAACAAACAGCAAAAATAATTGATTTTATAATATATAGATCATAATAATTTGTGATTTTGATGAGCTCTTCACCTTATTGAGGATCACGTGTGTTACGGAACCGGTGGCGCTGCACACCTAACTACCCAACTCATATTATACGTCCCGAATTTGCCGACTCCGTGAGAATGGATCACCGAGGACTGTAGAAGCATCGCCTCACCAAGTCAGTCTTAGCCCCAAACTCGCGCTAGGCTCACCCCTTTAGTTTATAAGATTTAATAATAAGAAAAAATGTAGAATAGTAAGAAATATATAATTATAAGCAATATTCCCGATTTTCTTCCCCTCCTGACGACGCCATCCCGCCTAAAATATAAATCGTGAGTTTTTGATATTGTTTTTATTTGTAAAATGTACGGTAAATAGGTCAATAAGTTAAGGTTTTATGCATAAAAAAGGATATATCCTTATACCTGCAACGGTGTCATAAGGAAGATGTACTGCTCGGCTTTCTGTTGTAGTATTTATGGAAAGTATTAGAGTGACACGTGGAACATCAGTTATTTAAAGCTTATTGTATTATTAAAGATTTACATGCACCTATTAGCAATACTTTTGATGCTTGTATATTGACTAGTGGTTCTTATTTATTTATTTATAACTTTATTGTACTACACCACATAAAAAAAATAAAATAACACTGTAAAATAAAAACCAAATATAAAGTGAAGTACAACGGGCGGTCTTATGACTAGTTAGCCATCTCTTCCAAACAACCCTGTCTTGGGAGGAGCGGAGGTTGAAATAACAAAGGTGGTGTAGCTTCAATATACTAATATATTACAACAGAATACATACACACCTACACAATAATATTATATAATATGAATACATACAATTATATATAATAAACTAATAAATATTCTAAGGTTACAATAAACTACATAAACAATACATAAATTTAATAAATAAATATAATGAATAATGTCAACTAATTATTTAGATAGTGATCTTTCACTGAATTCTTAAATTTATTAAGTGATTCTGATTCTCTAATATTGAGTGGTAAATCGTTCCATAAGCTAATGGCTTGCACTGTGAAGGATTTTTTATAAAATTTTGTAGAGAATTCAGGCACAAGAAGCTTAAGTTTGCGTGTAGATCTCAACCCAGAAGGATTTTCTACAATTTTAAATCTTTCCTTTAAGTATGAGGCTGCGTTTGGGCTAAATAATACATAGTACAACAGACTAAGAATATGTAGATTCCGGCGTGAACGAATGGGGAGCCACTTGAGCTTTGAGCGAAATTCTGACAAATGGTCATATTTGCGTAGGCAGAAAATGAACCGAATAGTTGGTCCTCGGTTAAATCGGAATAGCTTGCATCTGCATAATTGAGAATAGGTAAATGGAAAGAGTTTGCTAGCATAACTTTGGTAGGAATAGACAGAACAAATCGAAAACGTCGTAACGAGCTCAACGCCTCAAATGTCTTTTGACTCACATGCTTTATTTGCAACGGCCACGAGAGTATTTGGTCTAAATGCACACCTAAATCTTTGACTGTGTTACAGAAAGACAATCTATTACCGTTATATACAATGGGCGGTAAAATTGAATAATCTACCCTCATAATCATCCCCGGTCTGCCCATAACAATGACCTGCGATTTAACAGGATTAATGGCAAGACCGTATTGCTTGCTCCAATAAGATATTGCAACAAGATCATTGTTAATAGCATTAATTGCCATGGGAAAAGTTTCAATGGCTGAATGGCGATAGATTTGGATATCATCTGCATACATGTGATAGGGAGAAGAAATACACTGAGAGATCGAATTAATGAAGGTTGCAAATAATAAAGGCGACAACACGCCACCTTGAGGTACCCCAGCTTTGACGTCACTCCATGACGAGAAGCTCTCATCAAGACGAACACGCTGACGTCGGCCTTTAAGGTAACTATGAAAGCAGTGTATCACTGTTGGAGATATGTTAAAAGAACACAACAGACTAAGTAGAATGTCATGATCAACGCAATTAAATGCGTTGCTAAAATCTAATAGAGTTAAAATAGTCAGTTTTTTGTTATCCATAGCCCATCGAATGTCGTCAGTAATTTTAACAAGTGCCGATGTCGTACTATGTACCTGCGCGAAAACCGGATTGCAAAGGGTCGAGAAGTGAATGGTTACTAAGGAAGCTATTTAACTGATGAAACACTAATTTTTCAAGAATTTTTGATAGAAAAGTGAGAATAGAAATCGGACGAAACTCAGAATTCTTATTTCTTTATTACAAAAGTACCCACTGCCTTTCTTACTAATATTATAAACTAGTCGACCAGTTTATAATAGACCAGAAAATCCATTCAGCAATTTTTGCATGAAAGAGTAACAAACATATTACATATTACATACTCATAACCTCTTGCGTTTATAATGTTAGTAAGAATAAGGATGTGAAAGTTTCTATGTTAGGATATTTGGATGTTTAGATGTTTGTTTGTCAATCATAAGCTCTATAAACTTTTTATCCCGTTAAAATTCAGTTCCTGCAAGATAATGGTAAAATAATATGAATATTTAACGCATGAGTATTTTTTTTATATAGAAGTGGTATATAACACCCGTGTGAAGTCGGGGTGGGTCGACAAGTAATTTTGTTTAATGACGTAAGCGAACAAACATACTTTTTGGAGTATCACATAATTCATTATTCAGTTAAGTGTTGGGTTTATACATAGTTAATAAATGAAAACAATTAACCTGTTTATCTATAAGTGTTGTATAGTTTTAAAACTAATATAACCGAGAACTCAATTTGGAAGAGGAACATTAAAACTCATTCAGCTGAAACGGGAGCTCCGTAATAATCCGCTTTTGTTTACTCCAACATGGGTATTTCAAAATTCAATTTAAATATGGCGAGGAGCACAAACATGAGATCAGCGGAATTAAATGACGGGCGCCAATTGTCCGGGGCGCCCTCTACACCCTACACCCGCGTACTAAGCCTGAATATCAATCTTTGGAGACAAATGTTGATTTATTGTGATGAAGATAATTTTAACATTTTGCTGAAAAAGGATTGTTTAAAAAATAGATTCGAGGCAATATGGGGTCTTGTTTTATTCGTGTATATAAATTAGTATTCGTGGGTGGTTCATTTTATCTTATTTAGAGACAATATATTACTTTCGTTCCTATATAGTTGAGCCAAGTGAGTTTGTCAAGTGGTGTTGCGAAGTACATATTAAGGTATTGAGATTGAGACTAATAGTGTAGTGTTGTTTGGTGGCGTGATGCTAGACTGTGTTATTGAAGAGCACGTGAGTAATGTACTTTATTTTTTCAATTATTCAGTAGCGTGGTCGAGCGATGGAGGTGAATGTGCAAAGTAGACTTTAATCTGCTCCTGGGCCTCGAGCCACAAGCTACTCGGCTCCAAATTCGATAGATTACATATTAATTTCTTTTCTTTTGAGCGTTACTGCGCAGTATGCTCCCATACTCTTAATACTACTAGTATTTTTAGGCCCTACAACTTATTCGTGATAGTACTGGATTCACGTCAGTATCTTAGAATGTTGGATTAGACGAGGATAAAAACTACAGTACTCAGTTTTATATGTATTGAATCGTCAATAATAATATGTCGGGGTATAGTTAGAGTAGGATAATAATGAAGGCCGAGGCGTGCTATAGTTAGAGTAGGATAATAATAAAGAGGACTTGTTGTCATTTCCGTCGCGTCATTTTAATATTCGACGATTTTAGATAGCGAGTGAACGATTATCGAACAATCGAAATATGAGCGACATCTACGGCACTTTATTCAATGATTTTTCATAGCTTCAAACGGGTAATCAATTTTCTATTAATCGGAACGCCAGCACTATATTTCCTATTTGTTGATTTACTTCTCTCCACTAGTGGAGGAGCATTACTACTATTGTCTAGTCCCTTTATATTCGCTGACTGACGCAGTACACTTTAGTCTCCCGACAAGTCTCTTTGAGTGAACATCAACTGAAGTTTAAGTGTAACAAATAGTGTGTCGCTATATCACCGATATTGGACCTCTTGGACCAAGGATCATGTGAGTTCTTACGTATTATTTATTATGAGTCCATACATTGTATTTAGATGTGTTAACACAATCTTAGATTAGGCTTAGGTTAGGTTAGGTTAGGTTTATGTTAGGATAGGTTAGCTATGTTATGTTAACCTAATCTAACACAGTGACAGTGACCGGGCAGTGGAGGCGAGTGTCGAGATTACTTAAAGGAGCTCCTTAAGCCTACACCTTGGTCACAAGTCCAAGGCACTGCTTGGGTTTTTGTCTGAATAACTAGCCGGAATATTAAGAGATCGTTATCTTCTGTCCGTATCGCACCCGTAGCTTTCAAAATAGGCCATCCGTTGTGTATCCAGAATGCGTATAACCGATTGTAATGGGCTAACTCATCTCTCTCCACATACACGTCTTTTATTATCTCGATAAATATGTTTTCTATATTAATAATAAATTACAAGTAATTGTTCTAAATGTGTCTGTCTTTAGACAAATATTTAAAATAGATTACCTTCACAAAATAGTTAAACATCTGTTGTAAGATACTTCGTTTTAAATTTGTAACTGTTAATTAAACCCTTAATTATTAAAATAAAGTCTGAAAACCGATTTTATAGGAAAAGGAATAGCATGTTAATTTCATGGATTCCGGAAAGTCCTCAAAGTGCCGGATTATCTCCAGGATCACGAGAGTTGATAATTTCATTATTTAGCTTAATTATAATATGTAATGTAACAAGGTCGGGCAATACAGACAGATACTGTAAACGAACTCTAGGAACTTCTGCTGCATAGCTAGTAGGTAGTAAAAAAGTAGGTAGGTAGTACAAAGATAAATTAATATTCTTGTTAAGCATCATTGTTGCAGTTGAATTTTATTTATAGCATTTACTAATTCCAATTCTTAGCATTTGAATCTTCCCCGTAAAAACCCTATTACTTCTTTTTAATCTACTATTCCAGGATATAAAAACAAGATTTCCCATTTCAAAGCTTATTCATTAAAAAAGTCGAAATGTCGTAATAGATTAATTCTAAGAAAGTAAAGAATGAGACTTTGAAAGACAAATCCAATCTAAACGAGCTCGCTTTGTCGAGCAGAGGCAAGTGCATCGCAAGTAAAACAATGAATAAAGTTTGAAAGGCAGTGCGATGGAGCGCGGATTAATGGCGACTCAGGTGCTACGGCGTAGCGGAGCAGGGGGTCGTTGTTACTGGTACTCCATTGTGCGATGCTTTTTTACTTAATCTGGGAAGAAGCTGACACCAGAGATATAGATTATTATTGATTTCGTAAGTACTACAATACGTATAGTATCACAGCAGATAGGAAGTCGAGCAGCTTGAGACTTGCAGCCCATGAGCGAATTAAGGGGCACTTTTACGTTACTTACATGCTCTCTTTCCTCTCCTCCGCTTTCAGACAAATCATCACAATATATTAAAATTCATAATATACTCTAATGCACCACAACAGTAAACTACTCCACTTACTCTACTTTAGACGATGTTAACTATATAAATTACTTGAACGACCGTCACAAATCAATTATCAAGTAAGGTGGGAGTATGTATATTAGACAGACAGCTAAGTAGATCTGGGGCTTGCAACCCAGTTGTAGATAATGTGGTCCTTTTCTTTCGCTGCTCAATATCTAGTAATAGTTAGAATGACTGTCTCAAGTCTTTAGTAGGAGTATTTTTCCATAGCTGATGAAAACATCCAGTAAAAAACAACAATTCTCTGAATTTGTAGTTGTTACAAATAGCGAGACACCTCAACACCATCTGTAAGCATGACAAGGGCCAAGGAAGGTCTGGAATTTGAAATGTCACGTGACACGTGTCCGCAAACCACTAACTTGTCCGCCACACCGGGACAAAGGCTGTATCACTATCCATTAAGTTCTAGTTGCAATACTGGACATTGTTAAATACCTCGGTTGCTGTTGCATATATACAGTATACACTTACTAAGTTTTGTATCAATAACTATTAAATTAAAAATTTAAATTACCCACTGAAAACTCTAGCTTAATCGACATTAACTTGCATAAGTCGATGTTGTATATTGTTAAAAACAATCATAAAAACAGCAATCAGTACAGACTTAACAAATATAAAATGCAAAAAAAAATCATAGACAAAATATATAATATTCAGTACTTTACGAATTTTAAACTCTTCCTTTTTAAAAAAAAGAAAACAATGACGTGAAATATACGTGTTCAAAATCGTAGGGTTTGACTGGTAATGTAATAAACGTCGAAGGGTCTTGCTTAATTTGTATGTTTTTCACGCTCTTATACTTCAAAGGGTCATGAATTTGGCAGCACGGACAGATTATAAAAATAAGTATAGTGTTTTTAAATGTAGCAATACAGCATATTTTAATAAATTATTTACAACAACAATTTTTTTTATGATAATTCTTTAATAGTCGCCTAGCTTTGATGAGGTAGCCTATGAGTAAATGGCAAAATCTTTTTTTGCTGAGAAGCTTTTTAAATAAAAAAAATATATAATTAAAGTTAGATCTCCAGCAATACAATTGCAAAAATTGTATCTGATTTGGTGCAGAATATTTTGCGTAATACACATACAAACAGATAGCAAGACAAACATTTTAAAAATAATTAAATTCTTAGGTCTTAGTTTATTTAATTCTTATACAAACCCCTTTAATTAAGTTTTCTTAAATATGTTATATGTAAAGACATTTAATTAGTTAAATTTTTAATATATATACATTTGAAGTCAAATTCAAAGGTTTTGTTGTTAATATAGAAGTTATGAAAACACTCAACAAACTACTAGCTTCGAAACTCAAGCGGATGTCGCACAAAGGATAATAAAGTTGAATGGTAAACAAGAAATATTGTAGATTATATTTGTGTTAAGTTTTATTTGCAACTAAGTTTTATGTTCAATTTTGATTATATTTTTATAAAGTTAACAAGACATTAATTAAAAATGCTTTCTATCTATACATATAAACACATAAGTACTTTTTGTATTTATTAAGAGACAGATTACCTACATCCATATCCGGGTCTTTCCGTCTGATCGCAATTAACTCAAAAACTACTAAACGGATTTAAATTCGGTTTTCATCAATAAAGAGAGAGTTTAAGTGTATAATTTGTAAAAAAAAATGTGTAAATTAATTAAAATGTAACGATTATTGTGAAAATATCAGAACAAATCAAATCGCATGGAAGACTTCATCGAAAAGGCTGTCTTTTTGAATTACAAAGCAATAAATGGCGAGATACATAAAAGCATAATATGCTCTACTATCTGGGTATAGCCGGGGCAGATTGCTGGTATATAAAATATATACTTTACATCAATATTTTACTCGTTGTATAAAATTTAATTGAATGAGTTTTCCAACTATAAATAACTTCAACCTAAATGAATTACTAAAGTACTTGACCTACATTTTCATTTATTACGTTTCATAAATTAATTGACTTTATTTATGACTTATAGTTATAATTTTAAATTAAATGATAAAATAATTCTTTTTATATTACTTTTTTACGTCATATTTAGCACTTTTTATAAAATATCGGCAAGTCGTATACAGGCTGCATTTTTGAGACGGGTTAGTAAGAGTACCGTTACAGGTTATATACACAACATGTCACACATGTTGCGTCGTACCGTAGTTTTTGTATTTCAATTTCAGTTGGCCTTAAAGAATATTTTAATCACAGTAAGAAACAGGATTGTATGGCAATAAAAACCTTAAAGAGTCGATTGATCGTTTTTCAGTACAAAATGTATGGAAAATGTTTTTGGCGATTTCTGACATTTCTAGTACTCATATCTTAAATGGTCCAAAAGAGCCTTTTGATCCTCATACGAAGTGGGATCGATAGGCATAAAAAAAACATTTTTGAATTTTAGCACTTTTTTCGCTAACCGTACATTTCCTCAAAAATCTGTAAATGCAGTTCAGAATATCTTCTTCTTGGAATGTTTTCCTGTAACTATAACGGTTAAGGTACCTGCCACCTGTACAACAATATACAGGATATTGTATGAGTTTACTATCTATTACAATCTGTTACAAAATGGCGTCAAGATATTGCTTATCAAAGTAAAAATCTATTTCCCAACCGTGAAACAACTAGTTATCGAAAAATAAAAATAAAACTATATTAGGTAAAACAAATCCAAATTTCATGTTTAAAAGTCAGAGTATTCGTGTTTTTATCAATTTATATTGCGAAATCAAATAGCTTTAAATATACATATTTGTTTCTTTAACTGAAGTTTAGGAGTTAGGCCATAATCTACCACATCACACATCTTTGAGAACATGGAGAAATTTCAGGAGTGCAGGTTTCCTCACGATATTCTTCACCGTTAAAGCAAGCGATATTAAATTTCTTAAAACACTGAAATGTAACAGGTATGTCCCCAGGATCGAACCCTAGTTCGAGGTCCTAACCTCCCGAGTAGACATCAACGTCTTAACCACGATCATCACAGATTATTAACTCTTTTAAAATATTTTTAAGAGCATTTTGTTTATTTTTACATGCCGAGTAAATTTGGTTTTAAAGCCTCGTTTATAAATATACATTTTTCATTAAAAGGAAGGTAAATTAAAAAGTAACTTATCAAATTATGAGGCGGATGAAAGTTTTATTTCCGCTTAACATCTAGTGAAGAATTTTAAGTGAATTTACGTTAAGAATTTAATTAGTCTCACTACAAATTTAAAATTTAACGCAACGTTGAATGCGTTAAATTTAAATTACCTCCACTGAGAGATTTAATTTTACTCGGTTCATTGAAAGAGTAGAATTGCGGAAAATAAGAGGACCATAATATTCTCTACTATCTAAGTCAGTGATACCCAAAGTGGTATGTATGACCCACTATCACGAGTTATTAGGTAGACGTAGAATTTCTGAATTTTATTGTATCTATTAAGAGTATGGGAGCTGGGCAGTAACACTCAAAGGACAATTATATTAACCTGTAATCTAGATGGAAGCCAAACAGTGCCTGGGGTTTGAGATACAGGAGCAGGTTTAAAGACGTCATCTCCACCGCTTGATATCGCTGCCGAATATTAAAATAATAAAGTACATTACTCATATCCTCCTCGATAACGGAGGCCTTGCACCACTTCATAAAACAACAGTACATTATTAGTCTCAATACTTTAATATTAAAGTACATATTTACTGCGCAACACTACTTGAAAAACTGGCTTGATCCTATCGGGACGAAAGTTATGTATTGTCTACACGAAACAAGATGAAATTAACTACCCGCGAATACTGATTTCTAAACGGTATTGCTAACATAAAGTGGTATACGGATCAAAAAATAAATATGACATATTTTCAAAAAACAATATATATGTCGGGGTATAGTTGGGGTAGGAGTAAACGATTAATCGATAATCTTTTACTCGTTTGAGACTTAAAAATCGTTGAATATTAAAATGACGTAACGAAAGTGATGATTAATTTTCTTTATTATTATCCGAAGTAAATCAAGAAATAGGAAATATGGCGCTGGAGATTAATCGATAATCGTTCACTCGTTTGAGGCTGTCAAAAATCTTTGAATATAAAAATCGCGACGGAAGTGACAATTAATTTTCTTTATCATTATCCTACTCTAATTATAGTCCGACACGGCCTTCATTATTATCCTACCCCAACTATACCCCGACATATATGTGAAAATAATATTGTGCAACTCGCGCACTGAAGGTTCCGTACAATTTAAATAACTAACACTATCAAATTTTTTTTTTATTACTTATACTAGTGCAATAGAACCATTAGGACATTACTGCTTGCCAAATATCCTAGTTATGTTCCTAGGTCAAAGGACCAAGGGAAATTTGATTCTTGTCGAAAATCAAAATTACAATACATGAGATAAAAGCGGTCAATTTAATAAAATCTTTTTATTAAATTAACTTAGTAGTTTGATCTTTTTATATATCCGAGAGACTAGAGATTTGAATATTTGATATAAATTTCAACTTGATATCTTCAAGTTTTTCTGAGAAGAAGGGTCTTTACAAGTTAATTTTCTAGTGATGAAGAAAAAAAATTTACAGTTTTTTAAATTTTATCCTTTACGCTTGCTATGAAACCTTGCTTCATATTAAATTTCATAATCATGTCATCGGGAAGTACCCTAAAATTTTGTGAGTGACCATATTAACGGTCATATCTTTTCAATGCGTGGACTTAGGAGTTTTATTTTTTGACAGCCGCAAGGGACTGCAGGCTTGAGTGTTTTATATTAATTTCAACTTAATATCCACACGCAATCCTGAGAAAATGGGTCTAGTCAGACAGATCCTATAACTGTACCTTTTATCCTTTTAAGGTACGGAACTTTAAAAATATTAGATAGACAATAGAAGGTGACGGAACTTTATTCTCCGTCTGGTAAGGAAAAGCGTTTATGTGGATTGTTAGTGCGATGTTTTAAATATTTTTAGTGTAAAGTTTTAAATTTAATCCATATACAATTTGATGGCCTTCCGTCGTTCGTTACCGAGATTCATTTACGAGATTTCAATACTCTATTTTCGGACACACCATAAAAATACGTAAACTTATATTTATAATATGCGTCTATTTTTGTGTCAGGTTACTATATAATTTTTTTTTATGATAGATAAGGGACAATAAAACAGACGGTCCACCTGATGGAAAGTGGCCACCGTCGACCATGGACATCGGCAAAACTAGACCTTATCTTTTGTTTTGCCGATGCGTTGCAGTCTTTGATAGAGTGAGGAAGCGAAGAGAAGAATGTTGCAGTGGATCCTGATCACGAACCCAGTTTTTACTGGACCGCAGCAATAATGGGATGGGAGAGGGAGGGGGTATATATGGCGCACATGCGGTGCGACCGGAACGAGTCTGAGAAACTAGGCGGTCGGATTCGCATGCTGGTAATGAAGTCTCATTTTATGTTCTGGAGTCTGGTATTGGTGTTAGACAGACTGATATAAACGCATCTATCTTATCAATGCTTTAAAATTTTAGACTTCATTTGATTTCATCACAGTGAGATAAAAATAAAAATTAATCAAATAAGAAACATCCGAAGATTTATTTTGTTAATGCTGCTCCATAATTCATCGCCGACCATTCCGAGCGTTTATTTAAATTGATGTTTCATAAAATCGGTGGTTTTGTGAAATTCCGGTAACAAAATGTACAATTGCATTAATGAGACAGTTACTATTCATAAAAATATAACGTCAGGAAAATTGTAAGCGTTCCCGGCGCTGCAGTTTTCACGTTCTGTCGATTTAATACCATTACGCTTTTAATGTAATGCCCGTAAATTATGTTCCATTTTATTTTTCACTTATGCTATTTAATTTTAATGACACATAAAACGGGTTAAATAAAGAATATTAAAGTTACCACGTGTAAAATATTACAACACTCATATATATTTTATACTAGATGAGCCAGTTAACTTCGTAACACCTACATCTATATATTATGCTCTACCAGTTAAGCTATCCGAAACACGTACAATAAGTTAAAAAAAATTAAAAACCGAAATAAACATTTCAAAATCAAAACCCATATTCTATTATGAAGAGATTATTATATCATAAAAGGAGTTTCTCTAAATTATCGTTTAATCTAAATCTATTCTATTTTAGGTATATAATAAAATCCTATAATTGACATGTTGAAACAAAAATACACTTTATAGCCTGACTAAGAAAATAGGATACTTTTTATCCTGTAAAAATATATTGTCCTGTGGGGTAGAGGGATTTTATTCACATACGTTAATAGATCAGGATGAAAGTTTTAACACATGTTATAGTTCGTAATCTGAATGATCACATGAGCTACTGCTTATCCTAAAAAAAGATCAGTTCCTGCGGGATTAACGGTATTATCTCCGCATTAACTGATCAATCTACTTTGACATCTCTGAAATTAAGCAGATTTTAATGAGTAAATAGAGTTTGGCTTGGAGCAGGATATATGATTTATTTAATGTGAATCATCTGTATCAAGAAAAAAGTTATCCTCAATTGTAGATAATTCTAATAAAATACAAAGTAAGTAAAACCACTATTCTAGTCTAAATAATAATCTAAGTGTATTAAGGGCTTTTAAATAAGTTTTGGTCTTTTTTTACCCAGGCTATCGATAAAGTTGAAAATTACTATCAAATACAGTAGCTTTAGATCTTTGCTAGATTTTACCAGATTTTGAAGATATTTGATTTGAAAAGTTTACAGTGGCGTACAAAAGTTTCGGGTCACACATTTTTTTCCACTGAATCAATAAATATTTCTCTATTCGATCTTTATTTAAATTATCGAAATTTCAATTTTGGTAGGAAGTAGATGTCCGACGGGGACTTGATGTGAAGTATCAAATATGTAAAGTAAATAATACCAGTGACGGGAATCGATAAATCACTCCAATATGGATTTGTGTTATAACAAATGAAATAATGATTTTTAAATTAATATTTTAATTTTCTTTTATTTTTTTATTGATAATTTAGTTTTATTGTATGTGCTTGCGTTAATAATTATATTATACGCTTACATTTTAAAGTACTAAATTATAGTAGTAAAGACAGAAGATACTAAATGCACTTTAGCTTAATTATAAAATTAAATTCCGTCTTAAATTATTAAGAAGAAAGGATATTAAGCTCTTTAGAAGCCAACTTGAAAGTGTTTCTCGCTTTAATTACTCCTAATTATGTCATTTGAAAGAGATAACTGTTTTATATGAATGTAGTATAAAATTTAAATAAAAGTAACTTAAAAATACATTTAGTTGTAGTTACGAGTTCAGTGATCGGAGTGATAAATAATCACTGGCTTAAGATGAATTAAGTAAGTAAGTAAATCAGTGAAATCCTAGTCGTTATGACTTGAAATCTTACTCGGGAAGCCCGAGTTCGATCTTGGGCACATACCTCTGACTTTTCTGAGTTATCTATTAACTGAGAGTTCCCTTAAAGTTCTCAAACGTATGTCTGCCAACCCGTACTGGGCCAGCATGATGGATTATGGCCTAAACTCTCCTCATACTGAGGAGGAGACCCGGCTCAGCAGTGGACCATTCACGGGTTGTGATGAATAAAGATGAATTTGTTCTTTTCAACCACAAGTTCGTCACACTCCAGATAAAGTTGTCATCATTGTATTATATTGGTATTATTCTCATCAACTACTAGAGCTAGTATAGTTTAATGGATTTAACAAAATCTAATACTTTATTGTATATTAAATATATGTCGGAAAATAGTAAATAATGATAATAATCTTTATTAAAAGGTGTAGACCCAATTTACAAATAAATAAATTAATAATCTAAAACAACAAAATTAAAAGATTATCGAGTAATCGAATCGTCATCGCTATCTATGGCGTTGGAGTAGGGTAGTAGTCACTTCCTCCGTTTTGACAGCCTCAACCCTTTATATGTCTGACTGAATTTTTAGTCGTGCGCGGTCTCTCAGGAAGTGAAGTAGTCGCTGGATAGTGTTAGTGTTGTGCAATACAGTGTTAGTGCTGGAAGTGCTGTCCGATTGAGGTCACATGAGTACCATACTATGTAGGTTAGGTTTAATTGAGTTTAACCTTGGGTTTAAACAGAGAGCCTGAGCAGTGGAGACGAGTGTTATGATCATTTAAAGAAGCTCTTTAAGCCTACACTTTGGTCACAAGTCCAAGGCACTGCTTAGGTTTCTCTCGTAATTGTTAGAGATCATGTTTGATTATTTATCGGTTCAGTAGAAGCATCTACGTTGCGTTTACCCAATAGTCTATTCAATATCATCACCCCTTTTAGTGTTTTCCAATATTCTTCCTTCTCATCATTAAAATCCCCGACATATACTATTACTGATTCACCAACAAAAAAAATTATAATCCTACTTCACATTATAGAATAGAAATTCAGGGAAAAATAGCATATTCACATTTGCGGGAGAGTTGATAAAACAGTCAAAGATAGTTTGAATGAAGGAACGAGTAAAGAAATGTGTGCGAGTGAGTAGGCGGGCAAGGGACAATTTAAATATATCTCAGCGAAGTGAGAGCGGGTCGGATCAAAGGTCGGTCAACATTTAGGTCGAGAATCTAAAGTTAGTTTGTAGTGTTATTTTTTGTTGAACTATATTTTTTTAAAACAATTGTTTAAAGCATAAGTAAAGCAAAAATATGTGAAAACTGGAAATTAGTAATAAAAGTAAAGTAGTAATCTCACTGACTGTGTTCTGTCTCACTCACTCACTTTTCATATTAAGAGATTTTTATAAAAAAGTTTCTTTTGTATACAAGCCAAGGAGCACAACAAAAAAGAATTATCCAATTTGGTGCAAACATTCTGGCGTTATGCGCGTACATACATACAAACGATAAATTTTTATTTATATAGATTTCTACTTGAGAGAAAGAGAAATGATCATAAATGAGTTCCATTTTTCCTGTTACGGCTCGAAACTCTAATAATATTACGACTAGCAACTTACATAAATATCATTAAAACACATTTCCTGAAGATTTCCGTGGTCTTATAAAAGTATATTATAAAAGCGGCAAGCAATATAGCAAAATAATTTACTCATTCAACTGAAGCTATGTATTAATTTACGAAACATTATACCTTTGATGTCATTTCGTATAATAATATTTTTCTTTTGAGTTTCCCGTTTAGAAACACTCGGATAAGACACTTCAGAATGACTTCAAAGAGTAAAAATATGTTATACCATTATAATTTCCATTACTAAGGAAAAATCCGTAAAACACTTCAGATGTTTATACCATATAACGAAAAGAAACGTTCTTTAAGCAAATAAGTCACATGACAGCCACCTTTTTTATTACCCGACTACTGCGAATCCAAAAGGAAAGGTAAAGATTTTGGCTGTCTATAATGAATGAGGTGTCAATGATTCGTTATAATGGCGCGAATGACTTGGGCTATATATATGTAAATGTTCGATCATAGGAAAGTGTTCTCTCGAACACTTTTCAATTCTCTTACGACTAAATTCTAAAATTTTCGCGAACAAAGTAGAATTAGAGACCAGTTCTATATATATTTTATTTATCTTCTTTTATCTATAGCACGCGAAGCTCTTTTATTTAACAAAATGAAGCTTTTAGGCAAAATTATTGTTGAGCTTGTCAGTATGAATATTCATACGTCTAATCTTTGAGGTCATCAAAACGGTATTTTCCTTACAAATTATAATGTTAAAGCATCACGAAACTCTCCATAAACCTTTGTTTGTATTTCATAATTTTATATTTTAAGGTTATTTTTAATTTAAATTGTAACAGTACAAATAATAATTTTCTACTTTGTAAGTAGCGCTAAATAAATTAAATTTTAAGAGAATAACTTACCTGAAATATTTAAAGCCAATACCGACTATTTAGTTAATTATAATTAAAATTGCTGCATAATATACACGTCTAATTCGTCAAGTTTCTTAATTCTATTCTAGTCATATACAATGTCTTAAAAAACTATTTTTCCAGTAGGTAAATATGTCAATATACGAATTGATACGTAAGATTTCTATTCTTCCAAATTAATTTAGTTCTTCTATATACTTAAAAACGTATAAAAAGTTGTTACAAAATATAATAGGAGATAATAACTAAAACTTAGTATTTTTGTTCATTATGTAATTAAAAAAATAACATAAGTAATATTTTCTCATCAGGCAATTTTTCCCAAACCCATGTTCCCAAGTACCAGAGCGTGAACGCAAGTAACGAAGTGATAAGACAAACATTCCCCGACCACGCTAATCCAATTAGAGAATTCATTATCTACCAGAACGTGTTTCTCGGGCAATAGTGATCTGTCGAAAGAACCCTTGGCCTAAAGGGGTACTTGTAGGCGATTAGCGTTGAAGGGCGCTTCACCCCCAGCGTCGGTTTGGTACGTACGTGCGTAGCTCTTCACAGTGCCTATTATTGGTTAATAGCTTGAATTATTGCATTGCTTTCTATCTGCTCTGTTCTGCTATACAGATATTCGTTTGTTTTGTTTTATTCCATTGTAATAATTTAAAAGGCAAACAGATTACTTAATACATTTATTTAGTGTCTATAGTCAAACAATTATTTCAGCTTTACTGATATGCAGACACAAGAAACAAAAAGACTAACGTTAATAAACAATTAAATGACTTATGGTATCACAATCACACGATACCAATTCCTCACATTTAATTCCTCAACTCAGTAAACTGACAGACCCTCAAATACAGTTTTAACATTGATTACTTTACAATAATAAATGTCATATAATATTATCAATTTTTCAAAAAAACAGCAATAATGCAAATTATTTCAATATTCGGCAAAATATTTCAAAATACACAATACTTTGAAGTCACACGAGCTCAGAGATTAACTAAAATTTCTGGAGTTAAAGTCATCCTTTTTATTATACAAAATACCTACTCATCTCTCCACTATAATGACGAGAGGTGGGGTCATATGCCTGTGTTGCCAAGTCAATATTTAAAACTTCCCTTTAATTCATTTTAAATATTTAATATAAGTTAACTAACGCACAATTTCTGGTGTCTGGATTTACCTTGTACTAAACCAACCAATGCGACCTGACGACGTCCGTCATCTACGACAGCTACTGGCTTATTAAAGAGTGAATAATTTATGTATATCCGAGAAAAACCATGTTGCAGCTAAAGTTAAGATATCAACTTTTAAGATTATTATTTCTTATGGCATGAAGTCCCCTTCCCCCCTCAAATCATAATATGTCCGTACATAATATTATTTATAATATTTAGGAATTAATTTTAAATGCTATGACATGTAACTTCCTACACTACTTACACACTTGAACCCATATCTTCGAATTAAGTGACACATTTCTTGAGAGGCACAAACGCCTGCTTGCGACAGGTTTAATTAAGACCTTATTTAGTAATAAGTACCTTCAGTCTTAGCTGCGTCCTTCAAACTATTAGACCAACAGTCTGTAACGGTTAAGTATGGAATTAAATAAGTTTTTAAATCTCATTCAAATTGAAAGTCTTGAGTCGTCACTTAATCTTACTTTGAGTAACAATTTAAAATTAACCAATTTATTCGTAGATTACTCTTCTCTTGTACTTATTTAAAGTAAAGTATAAGTATTTATTCAGGTAAGCAACAAAAGCTATATTACACATACATAGACAATAAAAAGAAAGTATTTAGAGTAAAGAAATTTTGCAATAAAATAAACATCTTATTTTACGTTCTACAAATCTTCACTACATAAGTCTATTTAATTATAATTTTAATATATTTGTATGTGCTTCGCTGGTGCCTATGATAGGTAAGAGACCTCTAGTACAGGTCACCAAGTCCCCGCATTTGATAGTGTTTGTCCCTTTATTGAAATTGTACGGAACTCTCAGAGCGCGAGTTCCACACTCGCACTTGGCCGAATTATTTCCTTTTAAGATACAAAACTCTAAAAATCGCCTTTAAGTATGTCGAAAAAGTGGTGAAATATTATATTCCTAATTGCGGGCGGCAGAGTAAGAATGAATATTTAAGTATTTGGGTGACTGAACTGTTTAAATACATCTCAGTAAAGCGAGTGTGGGTCGACTAATAATAAATAAGCAACAAGAAAAAGATCAGAAAGAAAGAAAACCCAGACAAAGACACGTTCAGAAGATATTTAGATATAAATGTCTGCGATTTGTTCACAGAACACTAAATTGGTGATATATATTTTGCTGAAGATTTCTCCTAAATCAAGTTATTACTCAGCTTTCGAAACTAGATTCAGACAGTGTTATTTATATATGTCGGCGCATAAGTTAGGCTTAGGTTAACCTAATCTTAGGTTTAAATAGAGAGTCTGGGCAGTGGAGGCGAGCGTTTCATTTGAATAAAAGACGTCGTTAAGCCTTCACCTTGGTCACAAGTCCAAGGCACTGCTTAGGTTCCTCTTGCAAGAGATCATATTTGATTATTTATCGGTTTAGTAGCAGTATCTACGTTGCAATTACCCAAACGTCCATTCAGTATCACCTCCTTGTAGAGTTTTTCAAAATACAGGGGGTATTTTGTCATCCACCATTCTCATCGTTTTAGTCCGAGTATATTATATACTCGTATATTGAAAACACATTATTTTACGAACGTATCAATTCTTAGTACAGCGCCATCTATAGGATATTTTCTCAAATTTAATATGAAGATAAATTAATCAAGATATGAGTGCAAGAGTTTCACACAGGTTATCTACTATAAAATACATGTATTATCCAAAATAATCCTTCCTTTTGAATCACTCTCTCTATTGGTGAAAACCGCATTAAAATCCGTTGCAGCTAAGTGTACAGACAGAGGGAAGCAGCTTTATTTTATACGATGTAAAGATAAATAGGGATAGGCAATAACATCTCATAATCTATAACTTTTTAAAATAAAATTCACATAAATTTGAACAACTTAAATAGTTGTAAGCTCCAAGTTATTAGACTACCGTCCTGCAAAGAAGTTAATAGTAACTCCGAAGAAACTTTAGAAGGACTCTTTGGTAAGTTTCCAGCATCTTTATATTTCAGTTTTTATTTGAATTTTACTTATTGTCTTGGTGCATATAAAGTTTTTAAAATATACTTATGGTTTCGAGTCAAATTGAATATTGTAACTTATATTGTAAAATTCATTTCATGTACCAGTTAATTTAAAAAGAAAAAAAATATTTCCTTTACTTTTCTGTAGCCGTTTTTGTTAGCGCTGTTTCGAGATCCTTGGTGACAGAGTTTGAGATTTTTCGTGAATTCTCTAAACATGTCAAATTTTCTTGGAATCTTCCCAGACAAACCTCCCATTTTTACTTCAACAAACCAAGGGCAGGTTCTAAATATGTTGTTTATCGATTTATAATTTTGTATTAGTAATATCAGTCTCAATCTTAATTAAACAAACTTTAGCCCATGTTACAATAAAATCGAAGCTTGTATCATAATATAGCTTGTTTTTGATAGATACATGCATAAAGTGTATTCAATAGTTTTAAAAGGCCACAATAAAATATAACCAATAATAACATGATTTAAAATGTATCGTTAATAGTGTTATATTATGTACTCGGTTTGTGGGTAAACAGCCCGAGGCAAGAGGTTCAGATAACGCATCGCTGCCTTGTGTACTTTGCCGACTATTTGCCAAACCCTTTCCGATTCAATACAGATACTCCTGCTGTCATGTCATCATTCATTTACGCGATACTATTTATATAATTTAAAACTGAAAAATGGATGTAAATTATGCATTAAAAAAATTAGGGACTCACCGCATTTCTATACAAAGTTTTCCGACTTCAAATATTGGGTTGTTTTTTTTTTTGACAATAAATTTTCTATAGGTACAATAATAATGTAAATAATCATTATCATCATGAAAACCTGTTAATGGCCGAATGCTGAGCCGGCTTTTCTCCTCAGAATGATCAGGGGGTTAGGCCATTGTCCACCACGCTCGCACAGAGCGGATTGGCAGACTTCACACAACTTTGAGAGCTTTATGGAGAGGAGTGCAGGTTTCCTCACGATATTTTTCTTCACCGTTAAAGCAAGTGATCATTAATTGCTTAAAATACACATAACTCAGAAAAGTAAGAGGTGTTTGTACAGGATCGAATTTGGACCTCCCGAGTAAAACATTCAAGTCTTAACAGCTGGGCCATCACTGCTTTAAATGTTTGTACATAGAAGTTATTTAAAAAACCGTAATATGAGAGATCATTATAACCTAATCTATGCTTAAACCATCAGTTTCAAATTTTTGTTTATCAGCCTGTCTGTCTTTAGCAAAAACTACTAACCAAAATATATTCGGATTTCCACTGTTATTATGTTGAAGGTTTAACTAACTTAAAAGCCTTTGTTTTCTTTAAACAGGGAAGCCAGAAAATAAGGTTATTTTCATTTAAATATAATATGCAAGCTGTCGCGAAAATAATGAAAATTCGCGAATAGTTTTTTTTTAATGTTAACTATGTGTGTGAAGTGAAGATACTAAAATTTACAAAAGAAATTTATTTCAATATTAGCTAACTATTTGGTCACTATGAATCTCTGTTTGAGTGAACAGTGCTTAAAGATGAGTTCGCTTGTTACTAAGGAGTATATTCGCGACACACGCCCATCAAACCTAGGTCGGGTCGAGTAGTATTGATAAGAATATTAATATTAATTAAGAATCATGTATTGGATAGTAATTATTATTCATGAAATTGGTTGCATTTTTGATCTGTTTAATATTTTATATTTCCAGCAGTGGCATCGCTTGAGGCTACCAACTCAGATAACGCACCGCAGCTTTTGTGTACATTACCGGTAACAATTTGTTAACCTTGATAGGAGTTTTTAAATTAATTATTACATATAATAAAAGTTAGATACTATGAGTAAAACTACATTTTTGAAATTTAAATTACATTTACGTCTATGGTTTGATAGTTGTTACATGAAATTATAGGCCGATATTTATATTTAGTCTATTTGATATAATATTAATGATAGAACAGTATTCAACTTGAGTTTTCTGCTTTGATTTATGTATGTATTTTGTTATATATTTTTAGGGAAAAAATTGTATTATATTATACTAATAACGATAAGTATTTTATTCTTGCTTTACCAATTAGTTTTATATAAATTCTATGTTATTTTTGACTGTATCACTTAGTTTGTAAGTCAATTCACTCCTACATATTAGCTTAATCATAGGTGGAAACTTTGTTGGCTTACGTACTTTTATCCATGTATCTTTTTAATGTATGCAGAAAAAGCTGTTTGTTTCCCAATAAAATAAATAAATAAATAACGATATATACTAAATAAATGGGAGAGCGCGAATTGAACTAAAAGATCAACAGATCTTGAAACATATTTATTTAATTTCTATAGCCAATTCCTTGTAGCATTTAGCAAGTTAGTTTAGTAAACATCACAATGCTAAATATAGGACTAGAGTAAATAATAATTGTGTAACTTTTGTTACCACATTACTTTCACATATTTATATTTAACTCACTTAGTTACGACCTAGAGATGTCTGTCGTCCACAACATTAGTAGCCATCAGCTGATAACAGAGTGAAGTACACTTGCCTCTTGTAACTATATCTATTAAAAAAACAACTAATATGTCATATATAAATACTTATCGAATGTCTGTACATAAATAGATTAAAAAAACTTAATGTAAGGGGTCTTTGCAGACCCAATAGAAGTTTGTATGTTTTTACACACATCACGTAATAGAAAATGTAACTAATAAGATGACGTATTACATAAATTTCAATTCATTAGATATTATTTATTGATTTAAATGCTACCAGTTAACACGTAATATATGTAAATGATCCGAACACAAAGTAACATCGGAAGTGTTATAGCAATCGGGTTTGCTGCCGGCTCATTTGCATTGCAATTTAATTAAGAGGAAATTAACTTGTTCCTGTGCAGTACAGTATTTCCCGTGTATCCATAATTCGACAAACATTCAAATAGTTTGTTCAATTTAAGTTTAAAAATCAACATATTATTCTGCGTTCGTTTAAATTAGTTGTGGGTATATAAATAGGAGGAATAAAGCTATTACTTTCTCCTCATTTTTAGGGACTGAGCGTCCAATCAATCCTTAGATTAATAACTATTAACTAAGACTCCGCTGTCCGTCCGTCTGTCAGTCTGTTACCAGGGTGTACCTCATGAACCATGATAGCTAGACAGTTCAAATTTTCACAAATGATGTATTTCTGTTACCCCTATAAAACAAATACTAAAAACAGAATAAAATAAATATTTCCCATACAACAAAGGTGATTTGTTTGTCAAATATTGGTGCGGAAACCTTCGTGCGCGAGCCCCACTCGCGATTTGATTTAAATCATTAATCATGTAAATAAAAATATTAAAACCAGACATAAGTCAAAACATAAGTAAAAAGAACACAAGAAAAAAATCAGATTTTCTACGTATGACGTCATTTGAACAATAAGATATGTGTTAAATAATTTTTTTTGTTAATATTCTTATAAAACACACATACGCACACACAATATTACAATAAAACTTTGTATATATTATTATTATACATTAATATTATACTTTATATGTATAATAATATGCAAAAAAAAAAAAAAATTACTGAAAATTTAAACGAGTGAAGTAAAAACAGGTCGTTGGTAATACGTATATAAAAATTTCATCTATCACTTAAAACGATGCTAAAACACTATTCTCTATCTCTAAAAGCTTAAAGTGGCTCAGTGAATCAGTGTAGCAAAGGCATCGTCCACTAGCTTTCATCTTACGCCTCTGCCTGCAAAATTATAAGCTGAAGAAGTGATACGAATGCGGCTCACGATTTGCAAGCATAATGGGGCAATTTCCTAGTCATTTCCTGCTGAAACAAGTATTCAACATCTTGTGGTATGGCATTACGTACTTTCCGACTAAGATGTATCGTTCAAGTAGTAGGCATATTTTTTCACCTATCTGTGCAAATTCAATATGATAGATACGCCACAGAATGGTGAATTGATAGACTCGATTATTGAAAAGTGTATTCTTATAATAATCGTGTAGCTCAGTAGTTATACATGTTGCTTTCGGTGTCAGTGGTTGTTGGCTCGATTTCCTTATTACCTAACCTCAACCTCGACTAGTACATCGGCCCGGCTTCGCACGCGTGCAGTTTACCACGTATATAGATACCGGCACGTAAGTATAGGTTTGACCTTGAATGCGCAGAAGTCTGCAATTTGCCAAAGTAATAAATATCACGGATAGAACTGCCAATATAGCAACAATAATGGCACTCAGCACTTTCACAATGCGTAACTTTCCCCCCACCATTTTTGCTCAAAGTTAGCTGCCGGCTACTATATACTTAGATATAAAAAAAATATTTAATTTTCAGTATATAACTAATATATAAAATTGTTCATACGATTTATTATTCCGCAGGATTAAAAATAATGTCGTTTAGCCGTTTTTGTGTGATTGAGTAACAAACATCAAAATATCCAAACATACAAACTTTCATATTTATATTTTATATGTGAGAGAAGAAATAAATAAAATAAGAACTTTATTATAAATTAATATTTTTAGTCTATTTATTAACACACAATAAATACAATACAGAATTACCTGATAATATAACGAATCAGAGCACTGACAGACGTCGTGCCGAGTCCACGACCGAACTACTTCTGAACCGTCTACAGGGTATAAGCACATTTATATACCCTCAAAATAAAATGGTAGGGTGGAAGTGGTAAATTAACAACCATATTTTATTTATATTTTCTCATCACTCCCACTCGGCCATTCTGACTTTAAGCCTTCCAAGGCTTACAAACATAGGCTTATACAAATCACATATTACTCCATATCGCATGAAGTTTACAACCAAACCAAATTATTGGTATAACAAAAGGTCACATCTCATAACCACCAGCCAAATCACATGGCACTCCATATCTCATGAAGTTTACAATCAAACCAAATTATTGGTATAACAAAAGGTCACATCACACGACCACCAGCCAAATCACATGGCACTCCATATCTCATGAAGTTTACAATCAAACCAAATTATTGGTATAACAAAAGGTCACATCACACGACCACCAGCCAAATCACATGGCACTCCATATCTCATGAAGTTTACAATCAAACCAAATTATTGGTATAACAAAAGGTCACATCACACGACCACCAGCCAAATCACATGGCACTCCAAATAACATGGAGTTTACAATACAACAGAGGTCATATCTCATGACCAACTTCAAACTACAAGACATTTCATTTTACGATCGAACCGATCAAAACTATTGTTGATAAAACAACCACTCATAAAATTAATAAAATTACTAAGATTTAAATTATACGTTTACCAGTTATTGATTAAACCATGCACTAAAAACTAAAAATAATCGTCAAGATATATCAATCGTTCTTGTATACCGGTAAGGTGTTTGGCCAGACACTACCAACATACAAGCCGAATGATCAATATGAACATTATTGACTAATAATAATTCAATAAAGCGGCTAACAATCATAAATAAATTAAATAAACTAACTTTCTTCTAAGGACTCCATTAATTCACATCCCATATCGCTTGGTACACAACGTAGATTTTCATGAGAAACATACAATTCATTTCCAGTACCGTGAACTCTAACTGTATACCTATCATTTTCATTTATCTCGGTAGTAACGCATGGACCTTTAAACTTACTATCTAGTTTGTTAATAACTCTTGGGTTTTGTTTAACCAATACTACATCCCCAACTTTAAATGGTTTTACTTTTGCTTTAGTTTTGTCAAAATTCTCTTTCATGAGTATAGTTTTTTCGTCTATTCTTTTTTTGGATTCCATTCTACAACTTTCGAGGTCTAAGCGTTCTACGTCACTCATTAATGCAGCTATGGCTGGAGGTGACTGATCACAGCCTGTTAGGAGCTGAAAAGGCGTGCGACCAGTGCTTTTGTTGAATGTAGAATTAATTGCTAATTGCACTTCTCCAATCGCATCCTTCCACCCCCTTTGTGTCGTGTTTTCAACAATAGTAAAACAATCAGTCAACACTTTCATAACTCGCTCGACCTGACCATTGCCACGACTAACGCCACTAGCTATGAAATGTAATTCTATACTCCATTTATCACAAAAACTTTTAAATTCTTTTCCTGTATAAGAAGCTGCTTGGTCACAAACAATTCTCTTAGGTGTACCAAAATTAAATACAAGTTCTTTCAAACAATTTACTGTAGCTGATGCTGTAAGATTATTCACAGATCTCATAAAACAAAATTTAGTAAATGCGTCTATGAACACTACGGCATATTGTTTGGTAGGCTTATTACCACTCAACTTTCCGGTAGTATCCATATGGACCGTATGAAAAGGTATTGGTGGCTTATCGATTGGATAAAGGGAAATTTGTTGAGAACCAGATTGACTCTTATTTATTTTACATACAAGACAGTTTTCAACATATTTGCGCGTATTTTTGGACATATTTGGGAACCAATATTGACCACGAATTTTTTCTAACGTCTTTTCCCAACCTAAATGTTTTATAGAGTCGTGATAAACTTGTATAATATGCCACCTATATGCCTTTGGCACAAACAAACTCTTCTTAACCTTGTTTTCTTTTGTAGTAAAAATTCGATACAATAGACCGTTTCGTATTTCATAAGTTGATGCTAAATCTTTATTAATGGAACCATTCGTAATGCTTTCGATTATACTTTTTGTTTCAGTGTCTTTTGCTTGTTCTACTTCCAGCCATTGATTATAATTGGATACATTATGAATATTAATATTTATGGGATTCCGACTTAGAAAATCAGCATGAGGTATCCGTTCACCCTTACGGTACTCTATTTCAAAATCAAATGACTGCAAGTAAGCCCACCACCTATGAACACGGGGTAATAATTCTTTTTTATTGCGCGATGATTTAAGAGAGTTGCAGTCCGTTATTATTTTAAAAGACCTGCCAAGTAAATAGTGACGAAAATGTTTGACTGCCCTAACAACTGCTAAAGTCTCTAACTCGTATGAATGATAACGACTTTCGATTTCGGTAGTGCGCATACTAAAATATTCCACAACTTTTAACTGCTTATAGTCGTGATTTTGAAATAGTACCGCACCTAGTCCGGCGGAACTAGCATCGGTATGTAATTCTGTAGGTTTAGATAGATCAAACAAAGTCAAAATTGGCTCTGAAGAAAGATATTTAAGAATTTTATCCCTAACGGCTTCATGTTTTGTTGTCCAGTCCCATCTCGCGTTATTTTTGATAAGGTCATACAAAGGGATCATCTCAATAGAAAAATTTGGTATAAATTTTCGGAAGTAGCCGGCAAGACCGCAAAACTGTCGAACTTGTTTGACTGTAGTTGGTACGGGGGAATTCAGAAGAGCATTTACTTTGCCAGGATTAGGTCGAACCTGTCCATCTGATACAATTCTACCTAAATATTCAATTTCCGTCTGTAAAAACTTACATTTTTTCAAATTAAGGGAAAATCCCGTTTCTTGCAACGCATTAAGAACTTTATTTAAATATTCGAGATTTTGTTTTATATTTTCGGAATATATAACCACATCATCAATATAAATTAAAACGAAAACGTCAATAAATGGTTGGTTTGAGTGCAGAATTGATGGCTCTTTGAAAAACTGACGGTGCATTACAAAGCCCAAAAGGCATTCGTAAGAACTCGTACTGCCCATCTGGAGTCACAAAAGCAGTCTTCTCTATAGAGTCGTGAGCAACTGGGATTTGATGAAATCCGGCAGCCATATCTAATACGGTGAAATATTTGGCCATAGCTAATTTACTTATTTGATCATCAATAATGGGAAGTGGGAAATGATCACGAATTGTATTTCTATTAAGCTCTCTAAAGTCAACACACATCCGGTCGCTACCGTCTTTTTTGCGTACTAATAAAATGGGACTTGCAAACGGGGAATTACTATCGCGAATGATACCATTGTCTTTTAGATCTTGGACAATTTTTTTCACATGTTCGCGTTCAGCCGGAGCAAGGCGGTATGGCCGTCTTTGAACAATTTTGTCTGGGTTTTTCAAACGAATATGTAATTCACTTGTTGTAACAAATGAAACTTTATTTCCGCATGTAAACATTTCAGATTGGGATTTTAAAATATCATATAACTGATCGAGATATTTAGAATCAAGATTTTTGTTAATTATTAATGAGTCGACATTAAAACTTTGAACAATATTAACATCATAAAAATTTCGTGTGATAGTTACGGTGTTATTTGTAAATGTAACTTGGATACCCGATATATCGAAGAGATTTATACCAAGTAAAATATCATACTGAATAAATGTATCGGGAACAAGGACGAATTCTAGTTCTATATTTAAACCCTCAACATTAATGGTACAAATCTTTTTACGTGTAGAACAAAAATAATTACCCCCAACCCCTCGTAAGGTTGTGGTCTCATAAAATAATTTGCCCTTCACCGAATCTCCTACACTATCGCGCATAAGTGGACATTCAGCACCACTGTCAATTAAACACGAAAAATTTCGACCATCAATTTGCAGACTATTGAATGTGTGAGTTTTATTTTGTGAAGACAAAACATTAATATTATTAGTAGGTTTAACGATTTTGGCAGGAGTTTGACGACGCCGATAACAGTTTTCAAATACATGACCTACCTTCTTACAAAAAGAACAAATTGGTGATCTTGAGTTAGACAACTTATTGTTATTAGCCCTTGGTATTTGTATCAAGGATTTATTTAAATTTACACGACAGTCTTTTTGAATATGCCCTGGTCTCTGGCAGTTAAAGCAATATCTAATATTGGTATTTTGTGGCTCTCGTCTAACTCTTTTAAACGGGATATTACTATGAGCGTCTTTATTCGAACGCTTCAGAGTATAGGAATTTAGACTTTGAATTAGTTGTGGCAAGGTTTTTGGTGTAAGACGTAAAAGGTCAGAGCGAATACGCAAGTCCGACATACCAGTAATGACAGCCTCCACCAGACGCGCTTCAGTCATCTCCACACCAATTGCTTTTCTAGCCAACTCCCATTTACGACTCGCGTATTCCGCTAGACTGGCAGCTTGATCGCTCGTATATTCCAGGAACTGCAGCAGGTCATCATAATAGCGTACCTCATCAGCAAACGTTTCGATTATCCTTTCTTTAAATTCTAGCCAAGACGTCAATGTTGAGTAATTTCGACGAGCCCACTCAGAAGCACGTCCTCGTAGGTGTTTTCTAGCCAAGTTTAGTGTTTCTCTTTCAGTTAATTGATATTCGTTTTTCAATTCTATTATATTACTACACCACACTTTAATGGTATCCGTTCGATCGTCGGGGTCGAAAGCAGGAACGTAAATACTATCCAAATTTCTACTTCGAGGTGAGGCTCTATTTTGACCTGAACCAAAAGCTTGAGCCGTAGTTTCTATCAATTTGGTCATCATTTCTTGCATTGCTTGAACCGTAATGAAACCTTGGTTCGATTCATCAGCACTGTCAGATGACGCTAGACGTTGTCCACTGACAGGATCGAAAGCTCTCGCTTCTTCAGGCTCACCCCGCAACCGCCTTATTTCCAGGATTGGCGATACAGATGGATTGGCTTCACCAGGGCTAGTGTCTAGCAATGGTTCCGGTTGTTCATAATGCTCGTTTTCGCAAGACATTATGTAGTCCTGAAAGCAGAAATTGTATGGGCGTAGTTTAGGTGTACCAATCCCACTTCTGATGTGAGAGAAGAAATAAATAAAATAAGAACTTTATTATAAATTAATATTTTTAGTCTATTTATTAACACACAATAAATACAATACAGAATTACCTGATAATATAACGAATCAGAGCACTGACAGACGTCGTGCCGAGTCCACGACCGAACTACTTCTGAACCGTCTACAGGGTATAAGCACATTTATATACCCTCAAAATAAAATGGTAGGGTGGAAGTGGTAAATTAACAACCATATTTTATTTATATTTTCTCATCACTCCCACTTATATATACCAAATAAGGAATATTTATTGTTTGAATTTAATTTTGATACATCCATGTAGGTACATTACAGATAATATTATTTTTTACTGGTGTCCTTACTAGTGGGCTTCTTCATGTTTGATATCTAAAGGAGAAATTTACAATTTTTTCTTGATACCAATATGTTTATCTTAATAATAAGACAATATATAAACGTTAGTGCGATAGATTAGGGCCAGTCTCTCTGGTATTTTTGCGCAGTGTACATGGAAGTTAGTGTTATAGTGTTGTACTGTTTAGTGGTGTAGCGTTAGGCCTCCGATTGTCGAGGAACACGTGAGTAATGTACTTTATTATTTTAATATTTGGTAGCGACGTCGAGCGGTGAAGGTGATAGTTATAAAAGAAGTCTTTAAACCTGCTCCTGGGTCTCAAGCCCCCAGGTTGTCGTTTGAGTGTTACTGAGGTTATCTATAGCTTCCATACACTTAGCACTTTGCTGAGAAATTAATATTTATCCAATCAAACTTACAATTAATGGAGTCGTTCAAATAAATTAACTACAACTTATTACGAGTTGGTAATTAAGAGTTTAGTACTTCAAACGTTTGAGAACCATCGAATTTAATAAAGGGTAACCGAAAAACTTAATCATGGCTGCAAATTGATTATAGCGAAATATCGTATACTAACTACGATTCAACGACCATTGTAGATGAATAACCCTGGAAAGTTATCTTGTTAAAACTTCTTTATTGCTATAAGAATAATATATCTCTAAATTATTTCTTGTTAATGAAAATAACCTTCGGGTTATCTTCTTGTGTTTATTTTAATAGTATAATAGAAAGACGTCTGACTGGCAAGATAATTTTATATTTAACTTTCAGCGTATATTATATTATGGATAGATTACACATAGATCCTTAAAATTGCAAATAAAGCAAAAATGTTTTTAGTGAATTTTGGTCTAGAGATTTCATTTACATAATTGACCTACGAATGGAAAACATATATATCATCATCGAAAATTACTAATTTATTTTAAAACTTAAGAATCTATTACCTTCCTATGAAGCTCATAGTGACCAAGTTACGGACCAATAGATCATCACTGGCATAACAACTGTTCGAATACTTTTTTTATAGGAGGTATATTGGATAAGAGGATATAGATGGATATATCTCATGGTCAACTTTGAGCGCAGAGTTCCCAACAAAGACTGGATTTTCGTTTTATTCATGTTTATTTTCCGGCCCACGGTGTTGGGAAACTCTACGGAGATCATTGCGCATATTAATAAGATCGTCCAGTGTATCTGCCATGATCACGATCGACCATGATCTGCTTGCAATGCAGCGGTAATAAGTTTCGAGAAATAACATCTCCTTGTTGAACACCGCGATGCAGTTGTATTGGCTTCGTGCTTTGGCCCTGTAAGCTGATAGACATTGTAGCATTCTGTTACAGTTTTTTCAACACTTCGCACATACCGATAGTTAACACGGAATCTCTGCAGCGATCTTAATACCTTCAACACTAAATTACACTAAGAATATATTTAATCTTTTTGGGTATGTTTTACGTTAACTCGATCCGATCATAATAATTTACATTATATTCAAGGGAACAAAATGCAAAAAGCAAAAAGAGATACAGAATTCTTATGAAACAAATGTTTGACTTAATAAATGCTTTCCAAGTAAAAGCTGTTATGTGGATACCATCTATCAGGAGATTTTGTAATACTGCTGTCACATTTGCCACGCCAGACAACCCCGTCTTCGCAGACCTCGTGAAGACAGCCGGAAAATTACAAAATAAACACTGACTTCCGATGCTTTATTTTTTCACACGCACGAGAAGTTTCAACATGTTTCAAGTAAACATACTGAAATTGAAATATATCAACGTTAAGCCCCATAATTTAGTTCTTTTTCTCAATAAACGCTTATATCTTTAACATGGTTTAACCATATTAGTATTAGTGAGGCAAATAATCAAACAAGCGTCATACAAAAGATGTTTGATGCAATATTTGGAAACGTTGCGTGAAGTCACCTTTTTGATAAAAACTACCTACTACCCTGACATGATGTCGTCGTAGTAGTTCTGTTTGTATTTGTGACTACTCTATAGTGTGTCTAGTTAGTACTAAATATAATAGTGTGACCTCCAAAACACGTAATACGAACACCATCACCGGACCTCATTACACGTGCAGCAAAAACCCCCGTCTGCCACCCATAGTCCATATAGTCACTTACCTAGGTTAACTCAAATAACCATGTTATTATTTTTCTTTTTTTATTCATTCGAATTGATTCGAAGTAACGCAGTAACCAAAATATTCACCACTAGGTCCTATCAATTTTAGGGTCTTTTATATACAACCAATTACATGAAGGATACAAATGAGCTTAATTCAATTAAACGTGAGGAATTACCGCAGGCGCTTCCAGTACATTCCCTTGGGGCTTAGGAGACAAATTTCTCGGGAAATAAATGCGATTCAAATTCAGACAAATAGTCCCTGCGCGGAAGGAGCAGTTTACCAGGAAATTCGCCCATCACTCTGGAGGCCGGCGTTTGGAATCCGTAGAAAAATGTATGCTAATTATATTAATTCTGTTTGTATTTGGATCCTTTTCTTTCTAATTAGGTAAAATGTTATATATATTGAGATCATTATTATAATAATAGATACTTATATATCGGTATATTTGTCAGACTGTCACTGACAGTCTTTGATATTATATCGATCTACCTCGTTAAACTATGTTTTAGGAAAGTTAATTTTAATTTTATTTACCACCTAAATTGGATTGTTTAGCTATATTCTTCGCAGAAAACCCTTTCATTTGATACCCATGTTATAAGAGTGCTTAAAAATTTAGAGTAAAGTTATTTAATTTTGTATATTTCTCAGCAGACCCTTTTATTTATATCATGGGAATGAACAAAAATAACTAGTCGGGATTCGTAGGCAGTCCGCCATATTGAATTTAGAAGTGTAAGTAAAATTTCATCTGAATGAGTTGAGGAATTCTGCTTTAAAATTCAATTGCAAGATTTAACCCTAACGAAAGCTTGTGAAAATGCTTTTAAGAAAGTTTAATTTTAACGGCATTTACAAAAAGATTCTTTAAAATTGCAGTTAGTAAACGTTATTTGAAACTGCTAAACTGTTTTAGTCTTGCCTGAAATTGTGACTGTGGCACGTGATCACGTTAGCTTAACCATTTATTGAATAACCGGCACTTCCTTCGTTCCTTTGACTCAAACATTTTGATGTAGTTAGTCGCAAACTCTAAATATACTTGTTATGACTAAAGCTAAAATTACAAATTATTTATCATATCGTATTGAAACTCCAATATTTTTAGAATTTCGGAAGTTCCAAAAATATCCCTGTCTGTTAAGAACTTTTTTCTTAAGAGAGGCATCAAGCTTAAACTTCTAAGTTAATGTAATGCCGCTTCCGTTAATAAACCTCATGTTGATATTTTTAAACTTACCAAGGAATCAAAATCTAATATATAGTCAAGAAAATAGTGTATTATTTATACAACCAGGAATTTGAATTATGTACGGATACACAATTTTTTTTTTTGTGTAAAAGATAAGATGATAAACTTGTTTGTTTGTATATACTCATAAAAATGAGAATAGATAGAAAGTTCGATCGGTGACAAAGAGATGTCGTGACTACATAACATGAGCCTGTTGTAAAGAAATGATCCTCTGCGATAGGTGCTTAATCGACTAACGTACTATGGTCCTTTTCAGGAAATAAGCTTTTTCATGTCCTAGATAACAAACAGCATTTAGAGATAAATTTTACGTAGTCATACAATCCATCTAGTTAGAATCCATTAATCAGACTCTTTAATCTTTAACAAGATACTAACTTTGCAATAAAAACTTAAGTACTCTTTAATAATAATTTTGTACCTTATGTTACTACAATCACATAATACCACCGAGTCCAATGGTACTGCACTTTCGCAAATTCATACAGTTAACAAGAGAGTGAAATCTCGTCTTGAATTTATATCTATTAAGTCATGTTGCAACTAAACAGTAGAGTTATTTATATAACTACTAGTATATGCCCGCTACTTCGTTTCGTCCACGATAACTTCTGAATCACTCACTCACCTACACCCTCTCGCGGGATAAAAAGTATTAATTTTACATTTAAGTCCCTTGTCTCTGAGTGAATAATACAATTCTTCCCATACGATCTGATTTTTATCGGGATAAAAATGTTTTAACCCAACGAAACTGGGATACGTCTTTTACAAATAGCAAATATTATCAAGTAAGTATTTATAATATTCAATCGCTTAACGATTTACAATGTTGAGTCATAAGTAAATGTAGTGTTATAATTTATTGTTAGTAAACTAACTATTATACTTAATATTTTAAATATTTTAATCAATTATTTCACCATTATAGTCCTACTACATTACTCCTGAGTAATATAGGCTATATTTATTACTAGAAAAAATTAGGTGTCCCTACAAAAATTTCAATAATGTAAAATGTCTTTCATCGTATGCGCTGCGGAACCTATTGATGATAGAACAAAAAATATTCCTCAATATTAAAGAATATATCAATATCTATAAAAAACTTGCAATACCATATGTCCAACTATTGTAATTATGTCTCTATAACTACTTTTTTATATTTTAAAAGTTGATATAAATACAGACCAAAATCAGACCATGCATACATAAATGCGTATCCATATAAACAATTTCGTACTCAAGATTGTTTCAAAACTGTAGATTACTTTTTGAATTATTTAAATCGTACATTCCATTCAAAGATACTACGAATTTAAAAATGTCAATCTAAACAAAATACTAATCAAAAATGCCGCCGCGCCGGTGGGAGCCTAAGCAGCGCAATAATAATTCCGTAAGTAAATAAAATCGGAATAAAGAAATAAATGATTTGACTAAAAAAAATTCTAATAAAAATGATTGCTCATATATTTTATAAGCAATAACAAATAATCAATTTATATTTCTCTAACTATAAACAGAAGCCATAAACAACCACAAATTACAATTCATCTTACATTTGATCTTTGATATGACTTACTTGAGATTCTAAGAATTTACAACATTTTGTAAACAAGCGTCTTCAAACCGCAAAACAATGGCAGCGGTATTCAAAGTTTGGAAACTTTCTATCTTTTGTATATCTAAAGCAACAGTTAAATTTGACATAAAAACTTTTATTTAATAAACCAGCTCCCCGTCCCGGCTTTGCATTGATAGTAGAACATATTATGCCTACATGTTATATCTCTAAAAGGGCACCGTTCTGGTTACTCCTAAACCTTCCTCATGAATCACTCTATCTATTAGTGAAAACCGCATGAATATCCGTTTAATGTAGTAGTTTTGAGTTTTTCGTGAACAGAGGCGATCGCGGCGTGGGACTTTGTTTTATATTATGTACTAGCAGACCGCGCGACTTCGTTCGCGTGTTGCTCCGCTCCTATGGGTCGTAGCGAGATGTTAAATTGCCTAAGTTACTCCGTGTTACATCAGCTATCTGCCAATGGAAGTCCCATCCAAATTTGTCCAGCCATTTCAGAGATTAGCCGGAACAAATAGACAAAAAATGTAAAAAATGTTGTTCTGGTATATGTACCGTGTATATATCCATATGCACTTAGCGGTTATTTTTAATATTACAAACAGACACTCCATTTTTTTTTATTACTAAGTATGAATTGAAATTTTTCTATCTTTCGTTGTTTAATTATTCAGGTTAACAGATCAAGAGCCATTATTTAATTCGTAGACATATTAATTATTTTACTTTTAAATTAAATTATTTCTCAATCTGTAGAGCAAAATACAATTATTGTTGTTGTGTAATTAAGTTAAATTATCCAATTCAAAGTAAGTACTATTTTAATGTTGATAATTAAATGAAATATTTTTAGCTTTATTAAATTCTAATATAAACTGACTACGGATGATATTACACATGTATAAGTTTGTATGTTTCGATAATTGGCTTTGTGTTAGTCTAATCTAAGGTTTAGACAGTGACACTGAGCAGTAGAGACAAGTGTTGTGATGACTTAAAGGAATTCCTTCAGCCTACACCTTGGTCAGAAGTCTAAGGCACTGCTTAATTTCCTGTCATAATAATTCCTGTCAGAAGAATCGTAACGTTTAGCTATATCCTGACCGTATTGCGCCCGTAGCTTTTTATCATGGTATCCATGGTGTACATACGATGTCTATTGAAAGATTGTATATCCTTTTAATTAATATCCGACATACTTGATAAGTTGTATTCACGAAAAAAGCAAAAAACATGGTATAGCTTACAGATACTTTACGGTATACGGTACCCATATAAGATATATTTTAATTCAAAGGCTAATTGTATTAAAATAGTAGAACAAAATTGCAAAATGCTTCAAGCTGTTTACAAAGTTAATTTTAACTCGAGTCAATACTAAGAAGGCGATATCATTTAAACTAAAGGTTTAAAAGCAAGACTGTGGAAGCTAAGTCAGAAATCTAAGTTAAAGTGACTTGGAAACCGCCAATGTTTTAGTATATTAAAACGCAAGCTTAGTAAAAACATAGTATAGAAATAATATTTTTTGTGGTTATACCTATTCATTCTCTTTCTTATTTAATTGTAAAAATATAAATTCAAATTACTCGTGTTTGCTTAACACAAGTCTATGAAACTATAAATTATTTATCTACATTTTCTTTACTATTTCTTAACTTATATAGATATCCTTTACGGAACAAACACCTTCTAATAACATAAATAAAAGAAATCAAAAATACAATAGTTATGGAAATGTTATCTCACCTTGATGCGAAATGACTCTCAGATCTTTGGATGTTTGTAACTCAATCATATTAAAATATCTGAACTAATTTCATTGGCATACAGATACTTTATATCCTGCATTAACACATAGGAAATCCTGGAAAAAATTAAATATTATTTTTTATCGAAATTTCAACTTAGATATATATTATAAATGAGTTCTGACGTAACACACACACAAACATAAAAAAATAATAAATATAATAACTGAATTGTTAACGTCTTTTTTTAGATTATTTGAAGTCGGTTGAAAAGATCTTTAAATATAACAAAAAAATAAAGGATCGTAAACTTTTGAATAATTATTTATAATGCAGTATTGAAACTTCAGGCATAAAACAAAAGTTCCAACTATATAGTTGGAACACACTGAATGTTTCGTCCAGCTGCTACTCTCGGGTAAGAAAAACCTTAGTTAGTACTTAGTACGTAAATATTCTGATTTAACTATTTCCTACTATAGTTGAACTCTGTCTAGTAACTATTATCAGAACGTTTGTGACGCTTCCGTGAGTTCTGGATCATCCCCAAGCCCCAAGCAATACGCCATTGTTTGTACAAGCTGTTATCAACGACACCCACTCTCTATTTTACTATTTGCTATTTAAATTTATTTTATGTTATGGTTTATGTGTTTTAAACTATTACTAATAAACATTAACTGTCATAGAATGGGAGTGGAATAATACCCAGTACTGTACAGCTATACGTATACACATGCAATTTAGACAGAAAGCCAAGCGCCTTGGGCTTGTGACTAAGGTGTGAGTTAAAGGCCTATTATATTCACTGCCCGAACACTACATATACTAGATAATAAAGTTAACTTACGTGAAACTCAAGAAGGTGATCGTGATCTTAACCACGACACTATAATACTAACTTCCATGTACACTACACGAAACAGCAAAGACTGACGCTAATCTATCGCACTAAAGGTTATAATACACGTCGGTATAATTGAAATTATATAAAAGGAACTACCCAAAAACACTAATTTATAAACGGTGTTGCTAATATAACATACCTTATTGATTTAGTTTTAGAGAAGAAATTTTAAGCACCAAAAGTATCCACATCCACAAAATAAATACGCCGTCACGACAGAATAATTGTTATTGCATGGTGAGTATTAGAGGTAACTCTAAGGACTGAGTCTAAAGTATAACCCCAAGAGGATATTCTATTCAAGCCGTCATACTATTAGTCTGCGTATAAACTACCACTTCTTTTTAATTAACAATTATTATTAGTATTCTGTAAAATAATGATTAGAGACTAATTAAATGCTAGATTGTTTAACTTTAAATTAATGTCAAGTAATGTTTGCTTCTGTCACTATAGAAGTAGTAACTGTAAAGTAGGTAATTTAAGCATCAATAACAGCTTTAACTGCTAAGAATTTATACCGAAACATTCCGATAACCACTAATACGTTCACATTTCACTTTCCACTTTACAAGGGTCGCCGAAATCACAAGGCGATGACAGGCAAGTTTCCAATTTCCTAGTTCAGTACCTTCGTCAACTTAACTTAACATTCTATGCGGAGACCCGTCACCTAATGAAACAATTTTAAATATTAAAAAATATCTAACATAATATACAAATGTTGCCTGAATAATGTATTTTGTATCATCGTTGTTTTTGATGTTTTCTATTAGTTCTATTCCGATTGATTACCGGCAGTTTTCAAGTAATTTTGTGGAGTGAATATTGACTAACACTAGAAGTGTAGAATACACCCTTATTGTAGATTACGTGAGTCGTTGATATTGTTAAAATTTTGGTTCAAATATTTGATAACGAGACTAGAATTCAAGATATATATATCAAAAGAGCTTATAAAGCTGCTTCTGAGTCTCAAGCCCCAGCTTTATAACCTATGGAACATATTATTATTGTTTTTCAAATGTAACGAATTGCGTGTGACGTGCTGCTCTCGCCCACACTCCCCACTAAAATAGCCTTAATATAAAATGACCCTATATTTAAGATCAAACTAATGCTTACGTGTCGGTGGCTATACAAGTAGGTTCAATTACCGGTTCAATTATGTCGGTTGTTTTATTTCTTACAAACTAAGTAAAAATTTGATTCGATTTTTAATGAATAAAGAAATAGATATTATATCCAAAATTTCTGAAACATGTAAAGAAAATGCAGTCGTGAATCTTAAAAATATTTCATGATTATATTTTATGGTGCTTAAAAAATAATAACCATTATGTCATGGTCATAAAAGGTAACCGTATTGTGTCTTATTATCTCATTCTACAAAATGATTATTGTACCCATAGACGTAATTATACTTAATTCAACAATCAGTTCTTTGTGCGTGTTCCTTTTGTCACCGTTCACAATAAAGTGGTCCTACAATGGACGATATCATTGAGTTGAGGGTAATGTGTACTGTTATGTGTTTATACAATTATTCTGGGAATTTTATCTATAGCTCACGGAGTAACGTTGTTACTAATAATTACGGTCAACTACTGCTTTTCTGGGCTTAGTACAGATTTGTATTGTTACGAGCTTGGGTTCAGGGATTGGAAACATGAAAACTGTTCAATGATTTATAATCAATTACTCTTCCTACGAAATGTAATGATTTCTAATTTTGAAAAATTCGAAAAGCTAATAAAATTGAATCTAATTTTATTAGTTTTTCTAATAGTGAAAATTCATTCGAGTGTCTTATGTGTATTTTTGTTCTTAGGCTGTTGTTGCTTTTAAAAAATATATATTCAGGTATTATATCACATCTACACACTATAAAACGCAAACACGTAGTATTATTTTCGAAAGGTGCGCGCAACCTTCCGCCCACCCTCCCTCTCTTGCGTCTACGAGGCGTACGATTCCACGAGTATCGACATGTCTCCTAACGCAAAGAATGAAAATAACTATACTACTGTGCGTTAGAGACCTAATCCATCTCTAATTTTTTTTCTTATTTCCTTGAATTCACCTTTAAGTAGGAAGCAAATATATATATTTGTCTTACTCATACTTACTACACGTTAGAGCAACCCGCAAGGAATGAAACAACACGATTATAGTCAACGCACAATACAAAAATCCTGCAAGAGATCTGATAGATCTCGTAATGCAGCGAACGTGTTAATTGATGTTTTCATTTGGGGAGGCATATTTATTATTTTGGATTATCGGTAAAATAAAAAGTAGAATTAATGTAAAAATATACTCATGGTGAGTTATATATCTGTTTTGTATTATTATAAATTCCTAAATGTTTCTGAAGTAAATATTTAGATAACCACAACTATGTGCTTCTTACAAGGGTCGTTGGAACAATGACAGCGTCAAGTTCCCAAACTTCAGTATCTGTTTTCCCTTTGTCACCTTTAAGACAACGTGGTTTTGGGGTGGGAGGGTAAAAGCTTAGAATAAACAATTCTGGGTAAATGTTGATGTGTGGGTTGACTGGTTTGATCGATACTAGTTTATTGATTTTTGTTTACTGCGAAATGTATTTTACTAAAGATGTACCGAATAGGACTTTGGCCGACTAGCCGATCACGATTTCGGTGTCCATTTGGTTGTAAAAGGGCCGACTACTCGACGATATTACTTGACAGACTAACTCAATCCTGTCGGAATGAAAGTTATATATTACGAAACGAAATTTATAAACGGTGTTGCTAACAATCATTAAATTACTTAACTTCGGCGATTACAAAAAATTATAAATAATAAGTTAATAAAACTACTAAGGACATGAAAAAAGTTGCCATAATAATTATAACGCTACGAGAACACAGATAAAATTAAAATGAAACGAGGCAATAAATATTCCTGTAACACAACAGCCCGTCAATAGCGCTAACGAGTTTTCATATATTATGTAAAATTTATAAAAACACTTCACGTAGCTTTAAAATATGATCGTAAAATAAAATACATTCATCGAGTTGTGTCAACGTGCACCTATAATACTATGGATTCACAAACAACGCAAGTCGTGTACGCAAAAGGATATCCACTTCCGTTTTAGTCCCTTCACGACCCTTCTACATAAGAGCAACCTTTTCATGTCGCACTAATTTCTACTTGTTGCTAGAGTAACACCAGAAAATTGTAATAGTGATTTATTTTTCTCATCCGCTAAACAAACTAGTCTACATATTTGTCACTGACATTGAACTTAATAGCAATTGTTAGAAAGAGAGAAATACATAACTTACGTTCGTTTAGATTGCGACAAACATTAATGAGTAACCAAAATCCAGAAGAGAGAATATCGCGTATTGTATTAAGAAAAGCTGTGAAACATATCTATCTATCTTCTATATATGTATACGAGCGGCCTGACCTCGCTTCGCTCCGGGTATTTAAAGCAGTATTATAATTTATGTCCTTATTTTGTCATGCTGTAATTGCTGTTTAAAAAAAGAGAAAAAGTTATAATAAGAAAAATAATAGAAAGAAAAGAAAAGCGACAAATAATAAAATACGGAGGGCAGTGCAAAAATAAAATTGAATAGGTAGGGAAGAAAAAGAGACAGATAATCGAAAGAAAGTAAAATGAGACTAATCATTCTGAACAGGTAAAGATAAAAATTGAAGAGAGAAAAAAGTGAGGGGGGTAAGAGAGAATGATAGTATATAAGAGGAAGAGAGACCGAAATGCTATAGACTCTCTCAGTGAAAGAGTTTTTAAAATCGGATCAGTAGCAACAAAACGGCCATGTTCTATTAATTAAAAAATGTATATGGCAACATTAATAAAATTTTGCATTTTGCATTCCTTTTATGACATAGGGAAGCACTAAGCAAGGATTTTTGAAAATTCACCCCATAAGGGGGTAAAAGCAGGGTGCAAAGTTAGTATGACTACCTCATAAAATTATTAAATATGTCTACAGACGATATAATGTAGGCTAATATAACTACCTCATGGCAAAGGAAGTTGCGGGTAAAAGCTTTTTTTTTATATATTGAATAAAAACTATAGATCCGGCTTCGCACAGTTTCTCTAGTATTCTACTTGTATTTTTATGATGATTGTAAAATTCATCGTCCATATTATTATAGGTGAAAGTGTACCCATCAATTTTGCACACTGCGGTCCCTAATAAATTAATCAGGGTATGCATTAAAGGCTCGGGTGCTATAAATTGTATAACAATTTCGTACTGTAAAAGTTCATTATTTAGTCACATAATAAAATCTTATTAAGTTTACATATTCTAAGATAAAGATGGAGTCTGCAAACTCTGTCTTCAATTTACATTTTAAATCACTTCATTATTACTAATGTATATTGTTGGCAAAATTTGATAAAACAAATTGTATGCGTATGTTTTTTTTTATAAACTTAACCAGTTTGTTTATATGTTTCGTGCTCAGTACAAAATAATTTTTCCTAGCTGGTCCACTAGCTAGTTTTTGTTTATTATATATAAAAGTTGTTATAACTCAAGAATGACTGGACCGATTTTAATGAAATTTTGTATAGAGATAGACTAGAGCTTAGGAAATAATAAAGGCTACCTTTTATTCCGAAAAAAGGGCTTGATGGGATTTAAATTATCATTTAAAGTATCATTGACGCGTTCCGGTTGAGCCGCATGTCGGCCAGATTTACCCCTCCCCCTCCCATCCCATTAATGCTGCGATTCTATTGAACTCTGGGTTCTCGTTCAGGGTCCTCTTCCTTACAGTATCTTCAAGGTGGCAACGTATCGGCAAACCAAGAGGGAATCTCTTGTATTGCCGACGTCCATGGGCGACGATTGCCACTTACTATCAGGTAGGGTCGTAGGCTCGTTTGCCCCTAAACTGCCATAAAAAAAACTTAATATATATAAAATAGGCGACTAGGATGAGATTGGATACAGGAGCCGCGCTATCATCAAATTTTAATCGTTAGGCAATGACATCATATCTATATGACATAGAGTTAGTTTTCCAGAACTAACTTTTTTAATAAAGTAAGAAACTTCTTCGACTCCTATATAAAATAATAATAAAAACAAAAATATTTCAAATACATAACAAAGAGGACGTCGTCCATAAATTTAGATAACATCAGTTCCGTATTCCCTAATGCACAAAACTTAAGATAAACTAAAGTTACTCAATTCTATGCCGTGTACTTGCTTTGTAACAGCTTTATTTATATAGCTTGCACGCTGTATGCATGACATAAATTCAGTGCTAATGTACTTTATTTCATATACGTTTGTTACAGCTATTTCCTTTGAGAATTAGTCTAATTTACTCAATCTATACGAGCTAATTTATATGTGCGCTCATAATACTAATATTTTGGATAAATTATTTTGATAATACTTGAGTTATCAAACGTTGATAACTTTATTTTATTACAGTATATAACGATCTAGTAAGTGTTTGAAACTTGAATGTTATACTCAGGAGGTCCAGTTCTGAATTATGTTTTTTTTAAGGAATTAAATATCAGTTGCTCTGACGGTGAAGGAAAATATCGTGAGGAAACTTGTACTCCTTAGAGTTCCCTAAAGTTCTCAAAGGTGTGTGAAGTGATAGGCTAGGAGAAGACTCATCTCAGCAGGGTCGTCATGATGATAGACTTGAGCCAGTTGTTAACAGTGTTAGGTTTAATATACTAATTAAAACAATTAAATATAATTAGAATAATTTTAGCAATATCTCGATTATCGAATATTAACTTGGCAACACAGACCTACGACTCCACCTGTCATTATAGTGGGAATAGGGGGGTAGTTTGTATAATAAAAAATGATGACTTTTACGCAATAAAATTTAGTTATTTTCGGAACTCGGGGATTTCAAATGTTGTGTATTTTAAAGAAATTTTGCTGAATATATAAAAAAATTAGTGTAATTGCTATTTTGCTGAAGAAGTTTTAAATATTACAGTCAGGAGGTCGAATGGTGAAGGAGAGGACCGGTAGACCTTTTTATTACTGCATGTGAGTCGCAAGCCTGCCTTCCGTGTAGATTGTGTATTATTGTGTTAGCAACACTGTTTATAAAGTAGTAGTAGCGGGTAGATCATTTTATATTATTTCAAGTATACCGACGTGAAGACAATATATTAGTGCTTTAGATTAGTCTCAGTCTCTCTGGTTGTTTTGTGCAGTGAACATGGAATTTAGTGTTATAGTGTCGTGATTAGGTTACCCTTCTCGAGGTCCACGTAAGTTTACTTTATTATTTATTGTCGTTAGCAAGGTCGAGTGGTGGAGGTGAGAGTTAATATATTATGAAAGAGCTCTTTGAACCTGCTCCTGGATCTCAAGCCCCAGGCACTGCTCGCCTCAGTCTAAATTGTAGTTAAGAGTAGAGTTAGCAGTAACCCGTACACCGACTATGAATATTCAATTCATAATACATATTGCTATATTTTTAACATTCTCACGAGTGTTGCCATGTTTGTTTCTATATATCTAATAAACATAGTACAGTTAATTTGTCCGCCATCTTAGTTGGGCCTCAATGTATCCTACGATCTACCCGTATCTAGAATAATTTGTGGTCCATGCTATCGTACATAATTTATCCTGTAAGGGCAGATAAAGACTGCTGCGATAGAGAAAATACTGAAAATGAGGTAAATTATCCGAATTTTTCTGTCGAAATGAATTTCCAAGCCACGTATCCATACAAATAAATAAAATTGGAATGTCTGTTTGTAATATTAAAATAACCGCTTTTAACTAAGTGCATATGGATATATACACGGTACATATACCAAAATATTTTTACAATTTTTGTCTGTCTGTTTGTTCCGGCTAATCTCTGAAATGGCTGGACCAATTTTGACGGGACTTTCAATGGCAGATAGCTGATGTAACAAGGAGTAATTTAGGCTATTTAACATCTCGCTACAACACATAGGAGCGGAGCAACACGCGAACGAAGTATCGCTTTGTGGAGATACACCAGATATAAGTTTTCAAAATTTCCTATAGGTCAAAATTTCTTTTAGTAATCAACGGTGTTGCTATGTATAACAACACAAAATATAACCTCGGTTCCTACAGAGACAGTTGTCAAAGTGATCTCGCCCGATAATCGTCATAGTCGTGTGCAGTAATGTTGGGACTCCATTATGCAGGTTTCGTGCATATGTTTGATATTATTTGCTCGATCTTCGTCTCAGACGCAGTAAGATCATATAAATAATATAGTAATATGAATTTGCAATACCGTTGATAACTTTATATTCACGGGTATCTTGACCTTTATGGCTGTGCTGTGGTGTGGTATCGTGATGCTGGATCTTCATTACTAAGGTTAAGTAAGTTTTAAGTGTTGTCTTGTGCGTGTTATTGTGCGGTATCGGTCCCATATAGATAACAATTGTAAAACTGAGAAAATGAGAGAGATATGATATCCATTACTGTACAGCAATACGTATACACATGCAATTTAGACGGAGGCGAGCAGTGCCTCGGGCTTGAGACCCAGGAGCAGGTTTAAAGAGCTCTTTCATAATATATTAACTCTCACCTCCCACCACTCAACCTCGCTAACTACACTAATAAAGTAAACTTACATGGACCTCGAGAAGGGTAACCTTAATCACGACACCATAACACTAACTTCCATGTTCACTGCACGAAAACACCAGAGAAACTGTGACTATCTATCGCACTAAAGGTTATATATTGTCTTCACGTCGGTACACTTGAAATAATATAAAATGATCTACCCGCTACTATTACTTTATAAACAGTGTTGCTAACAATAAGATTCAAAATATGAAGTAACATTTATTTTCTCAAAGACAGATTGAACTGAGATACAATTTAATTAAAACAAGTTTATTTTCCTTCCAGCCACATTTTTCCGAATGTCACTGGATCGAACTACCCCCAATTACACGATCGGCTTTAATTGCACTTCTGCTTTTGATAGCGTCGTTACTTTAAAATGCTATTTATTTTTTTCTGTCTAAACAAATCGTTTGCTTTGTAAATTAAATTGCCATCCAGATAAAATAGAAGCTAACATTCTTTATTGCTAACAATATCGCCAAGTTTTTTTGTATTTGTTTCCTTCTGTCATTGATATCTTCGAAGGTTCATTAACGATTTTCAAATGAGTTTTGCGCCCTTGACAACTTGACAATTGCAATAGACAGTACAATGATAATGGATCTCATTTAGATGTTACTTTGTTTGGGTATTATGGTCAAATGCTGCCCAGTATTTTTACTTACAACTTAATGTAACCTTTGTTTGATGTCCAAAGTACGATCTAGTTAATTTTATTTTCAATAACTTAGTCTCATTGAAGGTTGAAGAAAAGACGTAAGAAACTTTTTTCAACATTTTACTTTTTCTTTCAGTGTTAATTATTATTCAAATTATCTTAATTATATAATCTTAATTATATAAGTCTGATAGTCTCGCTAAAACTCGAGAACCGTTGGACCGATTTGACTAATTTTGATTTTGAAATCCAAGGAAAGTTTGAAAGGTCAGAAATCCTGAGCCTAATAAATCCTTGCGAAGCAAGGAAGGGTCAGCTAGTTAATAGAATAAATATGATATTGAGTTTTTCTATTAATTTCAATTGGAAATAATAAAAATCGTGTTATAGAAGCAAGTAACTGAGCACATAGAGCACTTCATACATTTTGGCATGAACGCTACTCGCAAGTACGATGCTTGTTGAATTAAACGATGAAAAGACCGTTTTCCACAGGTTTTAACGGCTAAATGGCAAATAGCCAGCTATTTTTGATTCCACTCTATATTTGATATACTTATTTTAGTTTAGACTAACCGATTTACACTGGCTTGGCTGGGCCAAAACATTTTTTAAATAAATAAAATAAAGCCTAAATTTTAAATTAGATTCGTAGCAATCCAACTTTAAAAACCGTAGACAATTTCTATATAGAAATATAGAAACTACTTTTACAAAGAGAAAGAGTCAAACATTTTAAAAATATTTACATTTTTGATCTAATATATAAAAATACTCTGTTAATGACTCCTCCGACACGGCTTGACCGATTTTTATAATTTTATTCGTGTACTAGCCGACCTGCGCGACTTCATTCGCTTGCTGCTCCGCTCCTATAGGTCGTAGCGAGATGTTGAATAGCCTAAGTTAACCCTTGTTACACCAGCTATCTACCAGTGAAAATCGGTCCAGCCATTTCAGAGATTAGGCGGAACAAATAGACAGACAGACAAAAATATTAAAAAAAAAAGGTGTGTGTGCGATTCACACACGATAGAAGTGAAACTTCAGTAAATCGACAAAAGAATGAGATGAATATATATAATAATATAAAATAGTATGTATATTTCTGTCTCATTCTTTCCTACACATTTTTGTATTTGTATCTCTTACCTGTCGTTTTGTATATTTCTGTCTCATTCTTTCCTACACATTTTTGTATTTGTGTCTCTTACCTGTCGTTTTTTCCGTTGCATCCGGTTTGAAATCACAACGATTCTAAAGAAGTTTTACTTCAAAAATGCTCTAAGTAAAAAGCGGTTATTTTAATATTACAAACAGATACTCCAATTTTATTTATTTGTATTGATATTTGACAGGTCTGACGTCTCTACTCTTAACTACAATTTGGAATGAGGCGAGCAGTGCCTGGGGCTTGAGACCCAGGAGCAGGTTTAAAGAGCTCTTTCATAATATATTAACTCTCACCTCCACCGCTCGACCTAGTTAACGACAATAAATAATAAAGTAAACTTACGTGGACCTCGAGAAGGGTAACCTTAATCACGACACTATAACACTAACTTCCATGTTCACTGCACGAAAACACCAGAGAGACTGAGACTTTCTATCGCACTAAAGGTTATATATTGTCTTCACGTCGGTACACTTGAAATAATATAAAATGATCTACCCGCTACTATTACTTTATAAACAAACTGTTAAAAATTGTAAAAAATTTGAATATATATGTCAGAGGAGAAAGCCGATTAGGATTAATTAATTATCGAATATCACGATTCCATAGTTTTTGAACACGAACCCAGGCAGTGCCTTGGACTTGTAACCAAGGTGTAGGCTTAAGGGATCCCTTTATGTAATTACGACACTCGCCTCCACTGCCCGGTCTCACAGTCTGTCTTAGGTTAGGTTAACATAAGGCTAACCTAACCTAACATAAACCTAACCTAAGGCTTACCTAACCTAAACCTAACCTAAGGTTGTATTAACACATCTAAATACAATGTAAGGACTAACAACAAGTCCTCTTTTACTAACATTCTACCCTAACTACAGCCCGGCACGGCCTTCACCACTATCCTCCCCCAACTATACCCTGACATAGATTATTAGGATAATTAGGAATTGTTGACTGCATTTAGTGATCTCATCTCACGATTGCTATAAAAATAGGGTAGCTCGCTTAACGGGGCAATAGCTAGTTGGCTTTCGTACAGAAAGTTTGTCGTGAGGTGTCGGTGCTATTTGCGGTGAGTCTTTATGCCTATTTTTGTGGTTTATTATTTTTGATCTGTAATGAACGGCTGCTTTGTCAATTACGATTATTGATTTCGCGTTATAATTATTTTGTTACTGTTTGAAATCAAAATACATTAGAATAATATAATGGTACTCATAATCCGGCTTTTGAACCTCATCACTTGTACGCTCATCACTCAAAAACAACTGTTTCATTATTGCAAATCTAACTTATAATCTAGGCTTTAATCCTCATTTAAAAATCTTTTTCTATGATTATTATTGATTTTACTGTATAATCATTTAACTAAAAAGACTGAACAGAATTAAATTAATAATATTTGCCTTTAAAATTATGGTTAAGCGAAAAGTGATTGAAGAAATAAAGGTTCCTAAAACACATATAAGCGTAAAATAAGCGAGTTGGCAAACAACCCGGTTCACTCTACACTGAGCCATTTATTAGCCGTCATAAATTGCTTTAGTGGGTTTACTCAGTTTCAATTAACGGACCGACTAGCGACTACTGAGCGGGAGCGCGGCTGCGGGTGCGAACGCTATTTCTTTGCGGATATCGATATCTTTAATAACTAATTTATTTTACGATATATATTTTTCGCTCACATGTATGGCCCTTCATTATTATTCACGATCAAATTCAATTAAGATTTGAATTGACGGTGTTTGTTTTTTATCCTTATTTTTGATGACCTGATGGTAAATGACTACCGTCGCCCAATGGTCATCGCAAATACAAGACAGTGTCTTTTATGTTGCCGATTCGTTGCCATCTTGAAGATAGAGGCTGGAGTGAGAGTGAATAGAAAAATGCTGTAATTCCAACGGACTCCAAGTAAGAACCGTGATTCTGGAACCGCAGCATTAATAGAATGGGAGTGGAAAGGAGGAAGTCGGTCCCACATGTGGCATGACCGGAACATGTCGAAGATACTGCCGCTTTGTAGCTGGAGGTCGATACCAAATGCATTCTTAGCGGCAGATAGTTATTGTATTCTAACCCCTCCGTACACGGGATTAAAAAAGTTCTTCTCTGAAATAAAAAATCTTCAAATCGATCTAAATTAATGGAGAAATGAAGAATCCATTTTCGATGAAATTGAGAATTAGAAGATCGGTATTTTATTAATCGATTCATAACTTAATTGTTATTTATCGTTATATTGTCATTTTGTCTAGGGTAATTTGTATTATATACTAATTTTAGTCACAAAAAAGATTTAATGTCTATTTTCTAGGTTGGAGGATCGACTCCTTGGATCTTTCGTGCTAAACATCGATCGACAAAAATGGTTTTCCGTCTTGAAAAGATAGATTCATCGGCTATTCGTCGATCTGTATATTTAAATTCGTTCCAAAGCTAAAAGAATCTTCCTTTTAAATTTAATCCTCATTTAAGTTAATATCTAGATTTATTTATTAAGTTATAATATAATTATTCTTCAAAACTTACATTTAGTGCCAAACCCCACATAATTCCGCTATTCTTGTGTAACTTATTGCCGCTCCCATCTCGGCCGCTGATAGAACATGTCAAAGTAAGACGAGGCAAATGATTGACAAACGACCGTCTGTCTCTCCGTGGCTTTCTACATTAAATTAAAATTCATATAACTAAGTTAAATTTCTTAGAATATTGTCAATAATTTTTTTATGAAATTATTATTTTAGTCGTCTCTTGCGTTCTTAAATATTGCGATGAAACTTTTGGATAATCAACCGAGCAAACAAAAGATTCAAGCGGTATTTTTCTTATTTTATATCAGTGTCGGATTAGATCTACTTTACTAGAATAAGAAATGAGTAGAAAAAATGTATCTATATTTATTTTTATATTTTCTCCTCCGAAGAAAAGATATTCACCAGTTAGTCGGACACTCATACAGGATAGTGGAAACAAGTAGCGTAAATAATAAAATTGATATACAAGTAAAAGAGGAAAAGGAAGATACTCTGAGATGAGGTTAAATTAACTGTAACCAAACTGGAGGAGAACAGCAAAAAACAGAAGTCGCCGGAAGGAGTAATAGTTGTCAATAGACATTACATTGAGGTATTTTGTATAAATTTTCAGTAACATAAAATTAACGATGCGCGTCCGTAATAATGTAGTTTTAAGGACAAACCAACCAACACACTACAGTCTTTGAGGTAATTCAATTTTAGAAATACCTAAAACAGAGCTTATTAGCGTTTGTAAACTGTAGAATCTTGTTTCGCAAATAACTCGCATAGCTTAAATTTGCTCCAAGATGTTGTAGCAGTCACTACTGAGACACGGCTTCAGTCGACGCAGTTTGTTTGTTTCCTCAAAATTACCAACTATATTATAATTTTGTATTTGAAATGAATGTATATTTTGTCTTAAAACTCTTATGGAACTTTAAATCTTCTTCTTTAAATCTCTTGTATCTTTAAAAAAATAATATCGGAATTTATACATAGTATAGATAGATAGATTTTATCCCGTAACCCGTCAATTACCCACTGCTGGGCTGGGCCTCATTCTCAGAATGAAGAGGGAGTAAGGCCATCCTCCACCACGCTGGTCCATTGTGGGTTGGCTTTCACACGTCTTTGCGAACATATAGAGCTCTAGGGAGTACAGGTTTCCTCACGATGTGTTCTTTCACCGCTAAAGCAAGTGGTGTTTAATTGCTTAAAACCCACATCACTCAGAAGGTGTATGCCCAGGATCAAAGTGAAGGGTTTTCGTGATGACCCCGAAAACAGCAATGATACTGTAGGAAAGGAACAAAAACAGGTCAGTGGATTAAAATTAAAAATCCATTCAGATACTTTATAAGATGCAATAATATTATATCTAATTTGAGCAAATACGTTCAAACACTGCGCATGCAAACATACACAGTATTTTGAAAGACTAAACATTGATTTTGTCTACTTTCGTTTCAAAGTCAGCGTGAAATTAAACCCAGAGTCACCACGTCTCGTATCGCAACAAAATAAACTTCAGTAAACACAAAACTTGTTCGTACACAGCTAACCCACAAGTCGCGAACTTTGTGTGCATAATATTAAACGTGTATATTTTATCCTTTTAACGCAGAACTTACAAGGAATATAAAATAATTCAGAAAATTTTTAATAATGTAACTAAATTAGACTATTTTACCATTTACAATGAAAATGAAATGAAAATGCTCGAAACAACTAATCCCCCATAGAAGGTAGTCCACCTTACTGGATTTAGATCGAAATTATCTTATTTTTTCGTATTCTTCTCAGTAAACCTTTTATTTGATACCATGCGCGTGGACAAAAATTTCTAATACGCCATCATAGGTTATCCGCCATATTGGATTTAAATTTAACTTATTAACCATAGTTTGTCATCCAATCTAGGTTGAGGATAACTGCATCTCTCATTAAAAGTTGCAAGATTTAACCCGAACATACATACATACATACAAACATTGCCAGTTAAATAAAAGCTTGTAAGGTATCGATACTAGTAAATTATTTTTAATTTAATTTTGTTACTTCTATCATTAGTACCGGGACTATTGAGTGCTGCAGTAATTATTTTGATCGAAAGCTTTCACTCTCTAGTTACTTATATCCGCAGTTAGTGCGTCCCTGTCAATACTATCCCGCCATCTCAGTCTGTGTCTTCCTTGATATCTTCGATCTTTAGGCTTATATTTTTCAAATTTTTTTGGCATCCTGTCGTTATCCATGCACTGTAAGTGGTCGGTCGGTATCTTAAGCGATCGATCATGTTTTATCGCTTTTAATATAAATAAAATGTAGATATAGCCTATGTCTATAGGCTAGATATAGCCTATGTATAGCAGTGATGGCCCAGTGGTTGAGACCTCAAGTCTTACTCGGGAGGTTCGAGGTTCAATCCTGGACACACACTCTGACTCTGAGTTATGTGTTTTTTAAGCAATTAAATATCACTTGCTTTAACGGAGAAGGAAAACATCGTGAGGAAACTTGCACTCCTCAGAGTTCCCAAAAAGTGTTCAGAGATGTGTGAAGTCTGCTAACCCACAATGAGCCAGCGTGGTGGACTATGGCCTAATACCCTCCTCATTCTGAGGAGGATTTAATCACGACAATAAAAAACTAACTTCCATGTTCACTGCACGAAAACACCAGAATGACTGACTGTAATCTATCGCACTAAAGATGACATATTATCTTCACATCGATATACTTGATATAATATAAAATGACCTACACGATTATACTACTTTATAAACGGTGTTACTAACAGTATGTAAAATATTTGCCAGATATTTACATGAAAAATGGTTTTTATACTTTAAAAAATATTAATAAAGCCATTCGCCAATAAAGTGTTAGGCAGCAAGAATTACTAGAACCATGACCGTCAGATATTTGTATAATTCCAATTAAATTCAATTGGAATGAATAAGGAGTCGTATTCTAGCAACATTCATATTTAATTAGTTAAATAGGCTTTGTATACTTATCTGCTTCTGGATTTTAAGGAACCAGGCGCTGCTCTGTTTATGTCCATTAATATATTTAGCTTTATGTACTGAAGTAAGAGTGTTATAATTCTGGCAGCATTGATTTAGATAGCTAATTAGTTTCAAAGATTGTGCAATTGTCAAACTTCGTACTAGAAATGGATTTAAATAATTATGACTTTCGTTGTGATATAGCCAAAAAAAATCTTGTAATTAAACTTATAGTTAGTTGTTGTTGTATGTCCTATGTACCTAAACGATGAACTATAGCCTAAATAGCATAAGTTACTGATAGTCCTAGAATCTAGAACAGCTACTAAGATGATGAATGAGGATGAACTTTTCCTATATTTGGCACGATTTCAAAAACTGCGTTATGGTTTCACATTACAGTCGTTTTTGGACCACACAATGGCTGATCGCCAGTTTATGTGCTTATAAAGTCCAATTAAGTTATAATGTCCGCTCTATACAACAACACCCGTATATTACGTCTGATCATGTTATTAAACAATTAGTTTCGTGTTTTGTCAGTAATCCCGAACTACTGTTATCTAAATATTTGCACCGTTACAATTAAATTGTTTAATGGAATTTACGCGTTTGGGAGATTTTGTTTTATGAGAATTTGTATTATCAGTCTATTATTTTGTATTGATTACTCATTCATTATTATTCTTCAAGCTTTATACTAATTTACAAAGTTCAAAACTATGTAAGTTCTTAATTTTTCAATTACTTGCTGATTATCCAGTTAAGCTAAAATTTAGAATCACTTATAGAAATACCGTGACAATGCTTTATAACAACCTTGATAATACAATATTGAAATCAGGAGAGAGCACTTTCTAATGAAAAATATCAGGACAGTCGAATTTGGGCTAATATATCTTCCTGGCACAATTGTAATAATATCTCGTATTTAAGTATTTTTTTAATCTATACCAATATTATAAAGAGGAAAGATTTGTATTTTTGTATTTTTGTATGTAACGAATAAACATAAAAACTACTGGACCGATTTCAAAAATTCTTTCACCATTAGAAAGCTACATTATCCTTGAGTAACATAGGCTATATTTATTACTAGAAAAAATTTGAGATCCCCAGAAATTCTCACTAAAACCAACACAAGGTGCAAAAAAATTAGCCATAAAATATCTTTCATCGCATGCGCTGCGAAAAGTATTGATGATAGAACAAAAAAATGTATACAATATTATTGAACGTATCAATATCTACAAAAAACTCCGCGAGACCATATGTCCAACTATTGTAGTTAAGTCACTATAACTACTTTTTTACATTTTAAAAGTTGATAAAAATGCCTATCAAAATCAAACCATGTTTTCCATAACTTTGTATTAATTCTTATCCAAATAAATTATTTCGTAATGAAGACTGTTTCAATACCTATTAATTACTTTTTGAATTATTGAAATCGGACATTCCAGTCAAAAGATATTACGAAATAAAAATATCAAGATAAATAAAAAATAATCCCAGACGGGCCGCCGGCGTGGAGTAATGCGGCGATAGAGGGAGCGACAGAATGCGGGAGCCAAAATGTAAAAAAAAAAATATCCACCCGTGCGAAGCCGGGACGGGCCCCTAGTATCTTAATAAAGCTTTGATTTAAGGTAATCGTATATAAATTGTCCGAGAAAGTTTCTAGATCATTTTTAGAGTTCCGTACCTTAAAAGGAAAAAAGGAACCCATATTAAAGGAACACAATTAGGATTACTTCGTTGTCTGTGTGTCAAGACCTTTTTTTCTCAGGATCGCGTGGAGGTATCAAGCTGAAATTAATATCAAACATTCAAGCCTGCGGTCCCTTGCAACTTAAAGTTCTAAGTCCACGCATTAAAAAGATATGACCGTTAATGTGGACACTCATATAAATATAAGGTAGTTCCCAATGAACTAGCATCGTAAAATTTAGAATGAAGTGAGAGACCCTCATAGCTCAAATAAAGGATAAAATTTAAAAAAAAAAGGTGTGTGTGCGATTCACACACGATAGAAGTGAAACTTCAGTAAATCGACAAAAGAATGAGATGAATATATATAATAATATAAAATAGTATGTATATTTCTGTCTCATTCTTTCCTACACATTTTTGTATTTGTGTCTCTTACCTGTCGTTTTGTATATTTCTGTCTCATTCTTTCCTACACATTTTTGTATTTGTGTCTCTTACCTGTCGTTTTTTCCGTTGCATCCGGTTTGAAATCACAACGATTCTAAAGAAGTTTCACTTCAAAAACTGTAAATTTTTTCTACATCACTAGAAAATTAACTTTTTTTGACTGTCACGCAAGACCCTTTTTCTCAGAAAAACGTGAAGATATAAAGTTGATATGTATCCAAAATATTCTACTCTCTAGTTCCTCAAATATATAAAAACATATTTAATGGAAAGCCGCAGCCGCTTTTATCTCATGTATTGTAATTTTGATTTTCGAAATAAATCAAAATTCCCAAGTTTTGTCTTTTGACCTAGGACAATCAGTTTTGGCAAGAAGCAAGGTTTTATAGCACTAGTATGGGAAAAAATCCTAAAAATCACAATTTTTTGTTACATCATGGAAAAAAATTATATTTTATAGATTTAGGTTTTGACGTATTGTTTGAAGAATACGTCAAGTTATCAAGTTGAAATAAATATTAAAGATGTAAGTCTATAATATCTTGAAGCTGTGAAAAAAACCAAACTTGTAAATATAAGCAATCAATAAATATAGCCATTTATACTGAAGTGATAACAAGTAGTTTTTTATGGGGCATTTCATAGACGCGGACGTGAAAAAAGTAGACGTTGGCGATTTTACCAATATTCAAATACGTTTTACAATATACCTCCTCTCGATATAGATACAAAATATTTTTACCGTTTTAACTCTGGTTAAAGAGTTTAATTTCGTAAAAACGAAATTTAAAAACTTGAAATAAATTTATTCCAAGAAAGAAGGAAATATTTTTTATTGTAAAAATATATTAAAAATATATATTTAGTCAGATATAAATTCCATTAATTAATTAATGAAATTTTTAATTTTTAGAAGGGTCAATAATCTTATAAATTTAGGCACCTCTTCCAGTTTCTCAAATTTTCAAAGTTTTCTAAATTAGCGTGAATCAGGGCTAAGTCTGTACCGAAAACGTGTATATGTGTAACATATTCGAATTTTAGTAAAATCGCAAACGTCGACATTTTTTTCATCGCATCATGTGTAATGAATCTAAAGCTATATCCTAGCAACGACTGTTGACGACATGACATGTTTCTATGACAACTTGTAAAATATTTTAAGCGACTCCAATAAAAAAAGGAGGTTCTATATTTGGCAATATGTATTATATATTAATATAATATGTTCACAGACTTTAAAATTATTTGAGTGTAATAATTTTTACTTTTTATTGGATTTTGTAGAGTTAGAAGTCGGTTAATTTCTTTTTGTTTAAATTGTTTCATCACGTTTTCTTCTACTTATTATTTTAGTAAGTAATTGTAAACATGTATACTATTATCGAGATTAAACGCCTCCCAATACTTTGTACTTTTGATGATAATATTTTGACCCATCACAAAGAAATCATAATTTGATAGTGTTTGTCCCTTTATTGAAAATGTACAGAACCCTCAGTGCGCGAGTTCCACACTCGCACTTGTCCGAATTATTCAATATAGTATTTTGTTGTGCTGAAAAATTTAGCTTAGTTATGGACATATCATACTTGGATGCAAGTTCTGAGACAACCTATTATTAAGATGGACTGAGCTGATCAGTCTAATAATGAAGTAGGAATGTATAGATTAGAACTGCCGTATAGCAAATGATAGAATAATCAAATTTAAGATAATATTTTTGATGCACCCAACTAAAAGCTTTTATTTAAATGTATTTTATTAACATAGCATTTATCTTAATCAATTGAGAATGATTTTATGTTAATAAGATTGAGATAAAATTCTACAAAGCAGATGATTCTACCCATATATACAAAATCTACATATCTCAATCACACGTAATATAAGCACAGCCAAATAAAACACGATAAAATCAAATTATTATAGTTATAATAAATATATTTCAGTCAGTTATATATTATAGATGTGCTTTCATGACAGACGCGAAATGACTAACACAGTTTGGACTCTTTTGCCACACTTTGCCATGATTATGTGCTCATAGTTTATAGATGAATGTGGTTTGTTGTAAAATTTTAAACATGAATTTGTGGTAAGCATTAAGCTTTGTTTAATATTCCATGCATAGATTCGGTTAGCCCCTATCCACATAGTTCGTAGAGAACAATTCCACCGATGCTGCCATCTTAACGGCAGCCTGGAGGTTCTGTACCGCAACCGCTGGAACGACATCTTGCTTGAATTTCGACTATGTAAGCTATTTCAAGCACAAGTATGAGATGTTAATGACACTAAATTAATGTTTAAGGAATTTGGCTACAACACAAAATAATACGTCCAGCTAGATATTACTAGAAATGCGCGGAGATTAGCGAAGTAGATAAAGCAACAACAGTTAACAAATACTTCGAAAAATTGTTAAAAATATGACTTAAAAAAATAGATTACAACTGTTTACTTTCTGCACTAAATCTTGTATCTTACCAATTTTCTATTTTATTTGATTCTAGATTTAGATTTCATTACAGTAAAAAAATGTTTTGATTACGTTCAATTAGATGTTATAGTTTTTACAGCTTCAAATGATAGCTTAATGTTTGATAAAATAAAAATTACAGACAGATGCTCAACAAAGTGATCCCAAAGATACTTTTTCTCTAAGGTACAGAACCCTAAAATTGGTTAAAAATAAACTAATGGTTATTGATGTATATATTATTTTTTGTTTAATTTTTATTAACATAATACCGTATTGTATTGTATTTCAGTAACATATACAGAGGCTGGGCAAACTAAATCAATTTACGAGCGACCGTCGGCGCGGGCGGTGGCGCTACCCGTGCACTAATTGATTTACTTTGCAACAAGATAGGTAGCTCAATTAAAAACCGTTGCCTCTAATTGACAATAACCGAGGTTAATACAATATAGTTTTCATCAAAGTTTGGTTAGGCATATCAGTAAACAGTAATAGATATTTAAAAAAACAATGGGGTATAATGTCCTCCCTGGGCTTACACCAACCAACGGATATAAATTCTTTGTAATTGGACAATTTTTACTACGAAAAGTGTATTAAATATTCCTCCATCGATACAAAATTTACGTAATGTTAGCAACACTGTTTATGAAGTTGTAGTAGCGGGTAGATCATTTTATATTTTTTCAAGTATACTGACGTGAAGACAATATATAACCTTTAGTGCGATAGATGAGTCTCAGTCTCTCTGGTGTTTTCGTGCAGTGAATATGCAAGTTAGTGTTATAGTGTCGTGATTAAAGTTACCCTTCTCGAAGTCCACGTAAGTTTACTTTATTATCTATTGTCGTTAGCTAGGTCGAGTGGTGGAGGTGAGAGTTAATATATTATGAAACAGCTCTTTAAACCTGCTCCTGGGTCTCAAGCCCCAGGCACTGCTCGCCTCAGTCTAAATTGCATGTGTATACGTATTACTGTACAGTAATGGGTATCATATCTCTCTCTATACAGTGCTATAAGATAAAAAAAAATACCTACCTAAGTGATAAGTTTGTCTAAATGTCTAAATTGTTATTTACAAAAGTTTGTGTCTGGAAAGTTATAAGGACCATAAATTTGAAATTTAACTATTAAATATAATAAATAAACTGGAATTAGTTAAGTATATTTTCATATATTCAGAAACCAAAGGTTACAAAATATTCTATAGATCTTCAAACGATAAATTAAACCCAAATGTGCTTCAATCACAGAAAAGTTCTACAATTTATAGATGGTCAAACCGTGAAACTTTTAAGCAGTTAAACGTTATCAACACTGTTGCTAGCAATGTGTATCATTTTATAATCTATCGATAATTTTAAATGTGACTAGTTAAATAATGAACTTGCGCTTTTTTTAACTTTCCTAAGACATTATCCTTCGGATATTGTATTCAAATCGTGATGAGCAAAAATAGTGGGGTATAGTTGAGCATTGTAAGTGTACTGCGTGCCTTCGTTGGTAGTTTCAGCTGCGACGTTTACTATTTTGACAAATAGCAGGCGTGTGGGAACTGAAACGTCGCAGAAGAACCAATCGCGTGTGAGACACCGCTATCCCCGCTAAGAAAGTCCTAAAAGTGACTTCTGCGCATTCAAGGTCAAACATATACTTACGTGCCGGCAGATTTACCAACCATAGTAGATATGTTGATTTTATAACTAGGCAATAAAAAAAAACTAAAAGATTGTTAACAAAAAAATATAAAATGTTTATTTTATTTTTTTCTTATACTTTGATTTTGTTAATATGGAAAAGATTTTAGTCGTAAACAATTAGAGATATATTATTTCAAATACTCAAATATTTTCCTTATAATACTCTTCATTTTAAAAGCTTTTGACATAAAATTTATTGTAAAATAAATCACCTGTTATACGATAAGTTTCAACGGCCTAGCGGTGCTGCGGAAATGAGAAACGAATTGTGGTGAGATCGAGCCGGGAACGGAGACTAAAAAGATTCTCTACCAAATACACTATAATATCAGAAGTTTAATTTAAAACACCAAAATATAGTACACATATATTTCTTTCTAGGAGAAAGCGTATTTTCTAAAGCAAGAATAGTAAGTAAATACTACATCGTTTGTTTTATTATTCTAAATTATATAATAATATGATTGTCATTCAGTAAAAAGATTAATATTTTAGTGAGTTTAAGAAATAATGTAATTGGTCAAAAGTTTTGATTTGTCAATAAAGTCACGTCACAAGTCATAACTCAGGAAAAGTATTTTTTAACAAATTTTACAGGCATCTATGTGAAGCTAGACTAGTTCAACGACTGAAACTACGAAACTAGTCAACAGGAATTATCACTGTGACTTCCAAATGAGAAATTGGGTTTTCTCTTACCTAACTAATATAAAGCAAATTACTTTATAGGAATATTTAGTTTAGTTTAGGTAATGTTTCATTTCGTAACGCGATCTTGTGACTCATTGACACGTAAAAACTCAGGGTACTGTTGTAAGAGACAGACATACGCCACCCATTATACCCATCTAAACTACTAATTAGGATCGACAAAACTTACTTATTTAGCTACAAAAGAGACTAAAGCAACCTTTGTTAGTCACAAACATCCTTTCGATGTTTAGAATCAAAAATTAACATTAAAATTACATTTTTGTGTGTCGATATTATAATAATTCTCATTGTATATTCAATACTAATGGAACCCGTAATTTATTTGATTCGATAAACAGGCTCATTGTAATCAGCATAATATAATCCAATGACTATTTCAATAACCATCGAAATATGGATTTACAAATTGTTTAATAAAAGCGATCAGACTTTGCACGCATCTCGTTAACGAATGCCTATTATAACTGAAATTGACTTTACAAATATATTTATTGGCTATCGGCCATCGTGCAGTTCAAAAACGGCTGAAATAGCCGCAAACATAAATTAATTGCTAACGTAGAGTTTGAGTCTATGCTAGCAATCTCAAATTCAATAAAATTCTACCTGACTGAATCATGAGCCATCAGTTTTGCTGCTTTTAGCTGTTATTTTTTATTTACAATTTAAATCTAAAGTGATTTTGTGCGTGTAAATATGATGTGTACATGCGGTCATAAATTTATTTTTATTTATTTATTTAAATACTTCTTTGCGCTATGGCGTACAAGAGGAGAGTTTAATGCTAAAAACATTTTCTACGAGCTGACCGAAGACGTGGAAGAAATTGTGAGTTCGCATGCAAACAATGAAAGGAGAACAATAAATAAATTTATATATAATTATTTACACATATATACATAAATATATAGTGAACTAGCTAACTCTTTCTTTCCAAGGGTAGTTATTTTGTACACGGCACTAGGGATATTTTCTTTATCACCTAAAATTTAAATACTTTTTTATTTTATTTTAAGTTTTTTTTTATTCTAATTTTGAGTCAGGACTGTTACATATTGTATATACGTCAGCCCTATTGTGCCCTATACTATCCAGCAAATACATAAATATCTACATAAAGTTCTAAGCTAAAAGTTTGAACAGCTCACACGCTTTTCCCGAATTCGGAGTAATTAATATACTATGAAATACACCAACGTGTAATCTATTCAAACGATGTTTTTCAATGAATGCATTTCTCAAAGCCTCAATCCGAGAGCATTCTACTAGCAAATGGTGAACGTCATCTACAATGTGGCAAACATCACAGATCGGAGACTGCACTCTACCCATCAAAAATTTAAAATTGTTACCCAATATACGTCCCGACCTTACTCTATGAGCAATTACAATTAATTTTCTCGACAATTGTGTTTGTACACCAAGGTATATGAGGGGGCTCAGATTGTATGGTCTTATACCAAATGCCTTTTTCCAACGATATTTTATTAAAATATTCCTTCCATTTATCGTAGCATCTCAACTTATATTTAGGCAACAATTCCGATAATTAACCTTAAATTTAACTTCTTTACCGTCTCTACATCCTTGCTTTGCCAATATATTAGCCTCATTACCCTGTAACCCAGTATGTGATGGAACTCACTGCTACCTGCTGCTGCCACTTTTATTAATTGTCAAATTATAAGACTTTTTCTATGGTCTTCGCGTGAAGTAATCTGTATGATTCAGCCAATTTTACGAAAGCGTAATAAGTATGTCAATTTGTATAAATGTATCCTAAAAATAACTTAATGCAGCACCGGTGTGAAGTTAGCTGACTAAAGTTGGCTGACTAAGATTAGCCGACCAATTAAAGAAGTCTAAAGAAAATAAAGTAAAATTTACTAGAAACTAGTTGAGTTGAGTGAATAACAATAAATAAATATTTTATTCAAAGGCATGAGCACCCTTAAGTAAAGAAATTAGTTAATAGACGAATAATTTTTTTACTTAGTTTTAAATAGAATAATAAATTTATGAAATAAAAGCTATTATTACACTCTGAGAATTTTATCACTGAAACAAGTTAAATAATTATTTAACTGGTAATGTTTGGATTAAAATTGTACCTACTACTAATTGAGTATTTAATATTTATACACAAAGCTATAACAAATTGTATAATTGATAAAAGATTAAATTCTGTGTGGTCATAAAACTGAAGTAAAGTCCATAAGGCGTAAGAGTTAAAAACTTAGGAAACTTGTTGTCAATATTTGATGTAGAACCACAAAGTTTCCCGTCGGCAAGAAGGGACCTCTGCGGGTAAACCGTACAGTTTTGTTATGGCTAGTTTATTCTGAGGGACTTGTTAGAATAAACTTCCCATTTAGCTAAACCTTCCTTAACCTACAAACTATTTTAAGATTTAGATGATGGACAATAATTACGAAAAATTCGGAAGTAGGAAACAGTTGTTTCTCATAGACTTAATTTTCTTACAGTTATAATAATATATTATATAATATACTTACCAGTAATCTTTGAATTATTATATTTTAAACATTCAATAGGACGTTTATTCTATTTGCTTGTCTTTAAATGTTGATTGGTAGATAATGCTCACCAGCATTAAGTGATAATAAATAAAATAAAAATATTTTGGTGGTATTTCTTCATATCACAAGCAAGCAAGCAAACAACTAGTAACATCAGCTGCTCAACAACTTACAGCAGATACAGTAATTAAGCTCTTGACTACATGAATTAATTTTTAATCTTGTCTTCAATATACATTAGTTTTTAAATATGTCGGAAACTAATTAAAAAGGATATAGATAGATGGCCTACCTCAAAAGCTATATGGGCGCAATACGGTCACCTCCACTGGTTAGTTTCACTGTTTAAACCTAACAACTACATTGTAAGGACCTACGGGACCTTAATCGGACAACACTATCACTATCCAGGTACTATAGGGACAGACCGCGCCACGACTAAGACCTCAATCAGATTGTCGATGGCATATAAAGGGTCGAGACAAGCTAGTATTCCCCTCCACTGGTGGGGCAGACGGAAGTGATTATTATTCTACTCTAGCGCCATAGACACCGATGACGAATCCATTATTCGATTAATCTTTTAGTCGTTCCCGACAAATATTTCAAGAAATTGCGAAATATTTTACGCACTTAATAGTTTTAAAAAAACAAGAAAATACATCGTTCTTCATAAAACATTTTGAGAATACTTGCATAGATAATAAAGATGAAAACATGATGAAAATTAATTTAAGTCGACAACGATGATAGAATTTTTAAGTTACCAAAGAAATTCCGGGCTGTGCTGTTAAACTGCGCCATAAAAAATTTTATTTTAGAAGTAATTAATTTGAAAGAATGCTAATTTTTTGTTTTAATCGCTTCCTTAGCGCCGCAACTTTCATCAACTTTGTTTAAATTACTTTCGCTTTAACAGTTCCTTGTTGGCTATGAAAAGATTGTTAATAATAAATGAAGTATGTATTTAATTATACAAAATGTACTAAATATGATATAATAACACTGGTATTTTGTAAACCAGAAAATTTTATTGTTTTGTCGCTAATAGATATAAACGATCCCCAACTATAAAGTTTGGGTCACAGTTGCCTTAAACGGTAGCCATGGTTTTTTAATTGCACCTCAAATTCTTTTATTGTTATTGTTAATCATGTTTTTAAGTTATGCAGCGGATATTGTAGTGCAGAAAACTATATGTAAAGTAACATAAATATATATATATAAATTAATATATTATGTATGAATGTAAAAGTTTGAATGTTTGTTACTTAACTACGCAAAAACGGCTGAATGGATATTAATGAAATTTGGAATAAATATTCTTTATAATTAGTCATATTTAAAGCTTTTAATGGTGGATAATATTAAAATATATTGAAAATCTGATATCTATTAGTAGGTATATAATATGTATGTTAGTAACTATAAAATATATAACCAAAAGAACATTCTGCTATTTCTGCTATCATTATCTAGATATATAAAATACTAGAGGGCTGCCTTCGCTTCGCTCCGGGTATTTAAAGTAATATTATAATTGATGTCCTTAAATTGTCATTCTGTAATTGTGTAGTTTTTAATTATTTGAAAAATTAGAGAGAGTAAGCAAAACTTATAAAAAGAAAAATAATAGAAACAAAATTAAAGAAAAGCGACAGATGATAAAAGAGGGAGGACAGAGCAGAACTAAAATTGAATGGGTAAAGGACAGAGAGAAAGAGAGAGAGAGAGAGAAAGCGAGAAATTATCGAAAGAAAGAAAGTGAAAAGAGGCTAATCATTCTGAACAAATAAAAATAAAAATTAAAGTGAGAAAAAAGAGAGAGGTTGAGATACAATGTTAGTATTATAAGAGAAAGAGAGACGGAAATACTATAGACTTCTCTCAGTTAAAGGAATTTTAAAATGGCCATGTTCTATTAATTAAAAAATGTATATGGCAACACTAAATCACCTTTGTCCCTCACGAATAGTGTAGTTATCTAACAGTGAAAGAATTTTTAAAATCGGATTAGAAACGACAAAATGGCCATATTTTATTATTTACAATATGTATATGGCAACACTAAATCACTTTTGCCACTCGCAAATAGTGTAGTTTTCTAACAGTGAAAAAATTTTTAAATCGGATTTGTTGTTCCTGAGAAACTCTTCAATTTACAAAATGACCACCTTATGGCACTTAAATGGCCATTTTAATTAGAGTATTTATGGCAACACCACATAGCCTATGTTACCCGGAAAGGATGTAGCTTCCTATTGGTGAAAGAATTTTCAAAATCGGTTCAGTACTTTTCAAGCCTATTCGCAACAAACAAACAAACAAACAAACATACAAACAATCAAATCTTTCCTCTTTATATAATAGTATAGATAAAGATTCATGGGGAGATACGGACTCTGAAAAAATTGATTGCATATGACATATTCGGTAATAAAAATTTCAAATCCATTTTCGACTAATATCAATGTCAAATCTAATAGTTATTTAAGTAGGTTCAGGAGTTTTAACCAGTAATCTAGAAAAATATGTCAGGTATACTACTATTATCAATATAAACACAACAAATTCATATGTGAATAAATATAAATATAATAAATATTATTCCCACCCTTACCGGCTTCGCCCGGGTGCAATTTACCCCATGTCTTAAGTTTTAATTTTCATCTTATTTTGATGTATATGTAACGAGCACCCATACAAAATTTCATCCTATATTTCAATCTCTCTAAGCATTTTTTTTCGTAATTAAAGGTAGTCTATGTCATTTCCCAAGCTGTACCAAATTTCATGAAAATTTGTCCAGTCATATTTGACTAGCCCGACCTTGTGTTATGTAAATATTGTAGACAAGCCTTACTACAACATATGAGAATTATGTTAACTCAAGTAAAAGTTAGATATTCAAAGAATGAACAGATTTATCTCTCAACTCCTTCATAAAACGTTTATTATGAAAGTAATCAATTCGAAAAATGCAAATTTTCTTTAATCGCTTTTTATTGCCGCAACTTTTATCTACTTTGTCTGAATTACTTGAGCTTGAGCAATTCGTGGCCCGTTAAGAAAGGATTCCGAGCGAAATATATTCTATATTTAATATATATCTATAGTCTTTATGTTTAAACCTATATAATCTACAGAACTCTATATAATTTGTATACAAGAATTTTTCTTTCAGCAGTTGTCCAACAAGAAACAGAAGTTTTACATGTTTTTATTATCAAAACTATACCTGCGCGATTATTCATTTTTTATAGTGATTCTGTTCTGTATGACTAATATCTTAAATTTATATTAAGTCGATTTTCCTATTATACTTAACCTAATCTAACATTAAAAATATTCAATACTTCCGTAAACCACCACAAAATAACCTTTTGGATATCGAAGCCAAACAAATGTTTCCAATTTTACTTGACTAGTAGACCTTGAGTAGACCAAGTGGGCTTTCGTTAAGTCTTGCGAAAATGATGTGTCACTTTAGGTTATAAACGTAGGAAATTCGTATGCTTTCAACAAAAGGGATTATAGTTACATTTACATTAGGATGACTACGAATGCGAGCCTTATTGAAATATACATTGTGGCCGGCTATACAAAGCAACAATATGAGTGTAATGTTGGGTACATGGTATTTCGAAGTCTAAGAAAGTCTGAAATTAGTCAGTGGATTAGTACACTACCTGGAGACTTTAGACTCCTTTTACATGTCACTGTAAACACTGTTCAAAATTCTTGTTTTAACTTCCTCTCTAACGATTGACAAAGCTCGGAATAAAATCACTGGTGTAACTGATTAAAATTAATTAACTTAATCATCACCAAATAAAATGGCGGTTGTACTATATTAGAAGTTCTAAGTGCTATACCTAAATTGTATAACCATAGTATATGATACATACACACTTAACAACTTAAGGCTTAAATCTGTACCTTTCAAATGGCGGCGGCTGTTTCCAATACACCTTCAAATTGCTCCATTAAAAGTTTGCGAACTGCCTTTAACACAAATTGTTAACGGTTCTTAACTATCGAATACTGAACGGTAACGTGAATTCAGGAATATCTGTAACCTACCTACCTATTGGCATCGTTATTGAGAACTAGTTATAGCACGCTGCTTCTATCAAAAAGTTGCGTTTAATATTTAAAACAAATCTTAAGTAAAGAAAATTGAATTCAAACGGATCGAGAGCTCTGTATAACACATTAAAAAAAAAAAAATGTTGGGGCAGGTAAATTAAATTAAACGTATACTCTGAATAACTAAAAAAAGTTTCATCTTGATTAGTTGAACTGTTATTAATAACGGAAGTGATCTTTAAGGTAAAACAATCTGTCAGGAACTATACTTTTTTCCGGGATAAAGCTTATCCTATATTTTTATCCACATTATAAAGTATCTGTGTGACAAATTTATTCAAATCTTTTCAGCCGATTTTATGTAATGCGAGTACAAATATACGGACAGATAGACAACTAAAAATCCTTACAATTATTTCTGTTTATATATGGTTATAGATGTTTATAAAGATTATGTAAATTAGATTTTTATAAAACAGTCACTTCAGATCATATTTAAAAAAATAAATCTTTAAAAGGGAAATGTTTTTCATTCTGAATTACAATTTAGTTCACTTCAATTAACTCTGCTGCATTGTGTTTTACATTTTTGTAACCGTAGACCGAAACTCTTGACCTAAAAGCATAAAAAACAAAAAGGCATATTTTTGATGTATAGTAAAAATGTGGAACATGCTATGTGCCTCTCGAAATTTCAAACAAAAAAGTGTAGGCGATTTGATACTTCGGAATTTTTTTTCAATCTGTGTTATCAGCCAGATATTTTTCTCTCACTGCTATTTTTACCTTTTAAAGTAAATGAATAATTTTATTTATAACTTTTAGCTTTCGTTTATGATCTATTGAGAACCAATCACTTAAGTATGTAAAAATAGTCAGGCGCTTTCGATTCAATACATTCAATTCGTTTTATTATTATCATTTCCGGGATACAAAGTAACATGTGCTACATTCATACTTCAATTTGTCTATAAGAAACTTAGATTGATTTTTCTGTCTACTACAGTGTAGAGGAAAGACTAACAAACCAACACACTTACACCTTAAAATGCATTTATAATGCTAATATGGAATAAATGGAATTGGTAAATTTAATCCCAATATAAATATGCTATAACATGAGAGAGGGATTATACCCATTACTGTACAGCTATACGTATCCACATGCAATGTAAACTGAGGCGAGCAGCGCCTGGGGCTTGAGACCCAGGAGCAGGTTTAAAAAGCTCTTTCTATTTTTCATATCATCTTCTTCACCACGACCCGTCAATGGCCCACCGCTGAGCCGAGGTGTGTGCCCAGGATTGAACTCGGACCTCCCGAGTAAGACTTGAATTCTCAACCACTCGGCCATCACTGCTTTTTTTTTCATATATAATATATTAACTCTCACCTCCACCACTCGACCTCACCAACTACTATAGGTAATAATGTACACTGCGCGAAAACACCAGAGAGACTGAGACTAATCTATCGCACCGAAGGTTATATATTATCTTCACGTCGGTACAACATAATATAAAATGATCTACCCGCTACTACTACTTTTATAAACATACAGTGTTGCTAACAATAAAAACAGAAACTATAAAAGAATCCCACTCTAGCAATGGAGTCATTTACTTTTAAAAAATCACTAATTCAATTACTTTAACCGCATCATTATAAGAGCTCTTTATTACCATAAAAAGGAATCTCTTGATGATGATGATGATGACTATAGTGCACTGTTCATCTTTATCCATTACGAAATTACAAGATGTTACAATCCAAACTGCTAGTAATCCTTATAAAAAAAGAAAGTTACGGGGCGTCAAAAATGGCGTGAGTAGCCTTAAAAAAAGTTTTTATTTCTCGTCTGATTTGCTTGACTTGGCATGAACACTGCTTAGCCCCCAGATTTTGTTTTTAATTCCCATCAAATGAAAAATGTTTAATATTTTTTATTGAGCATATTAAAAAAAGTTTTCAAATGACCTCAGTCGATAATCCATATTGCATCGATGCAGATAAAAAAGTAGAGCAACTAGAGCGAGGAGCGAGAACGTTCATTGCAACATGAGTTTTTCTGCTGGAATGCTCAGAAGCTCACGTAAGCAATAACATACTCGACAAAGTTTTCAACTTACTAAACGATTCAGCAGAAACAACTCACTATATCTGTTTTTAAAGAGAACTTTTAATTATTTTTTCCATTTCGCTTATTTTAAACCGACTTCAAAAAGGAGAAGGTTTTCAATTCGTCGGAATCTTTTTTGTATACCGATTACTCGGCCTAGAACTTGAAACTGATTAGGATAATTCTTTTTTTCTTCAAAGTATACTTCCCAGGTGGTATAGTTTTTTTTGAAAAATCATCAAAAAAACAGTTAGTCCAAAACCTCACTGACTCCTTGGAGCAGTGCGTTTATTTGTACGTATAATTTATACCTAAAGAAATACATCTAATTTCTACTAAAAATTTAAAAATAAATACATTTTAATAAAAAATTTAACCGACTTCAAACTCTAAAAAATGAACTCCATTTTATAGTGTAATTATTTTTAGTGCACTTTGATGATCTCATTTATGTGGATAAAAATATTTTATTCTTAATGGTCTTTATGAAAACCTTATTCCTATTTAAACCTTATTGGAAGTAGTACATACAACCGATAAAAAAGAAAATTGAATCGAATATTTGATTTTCTATTCCAAAAGCAACTATTTTTTCTCACGTTCCAGAGTTAAAAAGGATTATATATTTATTACAAAACCTTTCATTTTTAGCTTTAACGATCTTAGATCGACAAATCAAAGAGTTGTCCTTTTAATACATTTTTTTTTATTTTTTCCGTGATAGTTAAAACTATGAAACTACCAAACTTAATCAAAAATGTTGGTGTGACGTTTTTTGGGCATTCAATACCGGCAAGTATAGAAAAATTAATAAAAAATTTATAGTGTCAGCAATACCGTTGATAAAGTAGTATTGGCGGGTAGGTCATTTTATATTATGTCAAGTATACCGACGTGTAGACAATATATAACTGTTAGTGTGATAGATTAGAGTCAGTCTCTCTGGTGTTTTCGCGCAGTTAAGGTTACCCTTCTTGAGGTCCACATAAGTATACTTTAATATCTATTGTAGTTGGCGAGTTTGAGTGGTGAAGGTTAATATATTATGAAATAGCTCTTTAAACCTGCTCTTGGGTCTCAAGCCCCAGGCACTGCTCGACTCTGTCTAAATTGTATGTGTAAACGTATTGCTGTACAGTAATGGGTATCATTTCTCTCTCATACTATGACATCAGAAGTGAGATAAAGAACTATAGTTTTCGATAAAGTTTAAAGTAGGGTTAAAGTTAAAATCAACTTTTTTGAAGTGAAACTTCTTTAGAATCGTTGTGATTTCAAACCGGATGCAACGGAAAAAACGACAGGTAAGAGACACAAATACAAAAATGTGTAGGAAAGAATGAGACAGAAATATACATACTATTTTATATTATTATATATATTCATCTCATTCTTTTGTCGATTTACTGAAGTTTCACTTCTATCGTGTGTGAATCGCACACACACCCTTTTTTTTAAATCGTATCTCTCAGCTAAGTTGTAATAATATCTCTACAAAGTATAAAACAAAGTGAATCATTAATCATTGTACCTAAGTATCTTCTGACCATAACTTACATCGATGTGTTCAAAGCGAGATCAATGACAATTTAACAATAATCGCACAAATAAAATAATAAAAAAATTATTCCGTTTCCGTCTCCAAAGCTATTTCAAAAGCCAAACGCGGAAAGAAATTAAATCGGATGGAAACGGAGAGTGAGCGGGCAAATAAATTCCGATTCTAACTGTAGGTTTGTGCTTTAGATATCTGGTTTAATGAAGTAGTTTAGTTTCCGTTTTTTCAAATGTTACAGATAAGATAAAAAAGAAAAGTAGATATATTACTGGTCGTGTTTTCACTGGAAATTATTTATATATATTATTGAGGAAACGTAATGTTATTTGTAATATTAATAACCCGCCCCGGCTTCGCACGAGTGCAATGTTGATACAATATTTCTCGTAAAAATTAAAGGATAAAAAATGGTTATTGTGGGTTATCCCTAAGAGATAGACATATACTATCGCGGACTTTTTTGTAGAACTTTTTAAGGTGTACAATACTGTAGTACATTATTTAGATCCATCTCGTTCAGCCAGCGTTTGCAATGTAAGCGGAAAAAAATGTATTTATTTACGACTTCGCATTAGAAACCTCTAAAAATATCAGTGTTTCTCTACAATAATATGCATGTATTATATATGTCGCGGATTTTAAAACAGGGTGAAAGGAGATGTATGGAGGAAGATGGGGAATATTGGGTAACACTAAAAGGGGGTGATGGTACTGAATGGAATATTGGGTAAACGCAACGTAGATACTCCTATTAAACCGATAAATGATCAAATATGATCTCTAACGATTACGAGAGAAACCTAAGCAGTGCCTTGGACTTGTGACCAAGGTGTAGGCTTAAGGAGCTCCTTTAAATGGTCATAACACTCGCCTCCACTGCTCAGGCTCTCTGTTTAAACCCAAGGTTAAACGCCCATAAACCGAATCTAACACAAGGCTAACCTAACCTAACCTAACCTGACATTGTGTTTACTTAACCACGTGGCAATTGCATTGTAAGGACTTACGTGACCTTAGTTGGACAGCACTTCCACACTACACTGCACTTGACACTATCACTATCACTAGCACTACTTAGATGATATTCACTTCTTGAGAGACCGCGCACGACTATTAGTTAGACTGTCGATCGCATATAAAGAGTCGAGGGTAGAGACTGTCAAAACAACGGAAGTGACTACTACCCCACTCCAACGCCATAGACAACGATAACGATTCGATTAATCGATAATCTTTTACTATGCTCCGACATATATAAAAATCTTTCTCTTGAATCACTCTATCTATTTAAAAAAAACCGCATCAAAATTCGTTGCGTGGTTTTAAAAATTTAAGCATAATAAGGACAGACAGACAGCGAGAAGCGACTTTGTTTTATACTATGTAATGATGTAATGATTTATAATATGTAATATTTAAAATTTTTTCACTATTAATATAAATTTTTTCACTAATCATTATTATTAAATAATAAAACAAAGTCACTTCAGCTGCTTGTACGCTTAAATTTTTTAAACTATGCAACGGAGTTTAATACGGTTTTCACCAATAGACAGAGTGATTCACGAAAGTTACCAAACTATATTTGTTAGCAACACAGTTTATAAAGTAATAGTAGCGGGTAGATCATTTTATATTATGTTGTACCGACGTGAAGATAATATATAACCTTTGGTGCGATAGATTAGTCTCAGTCTCTCTGGAGTTTGCGCGCAGTGTACATTATTACCTATAGTAGTTGGTGAGGTCGAGTGGTGAAGGTGAGAGTTAATATATTATGAAAGAGCTCTTTAAACCTGCTCCTGGGTCTCAAGCCCCAGGCACTGCTCGCCTCAGTCTAAATTGCATTTGAATACGTATTGCTGTACAGTAATGGGTACCACATTTCTCTCTCATATTTATAGCAATAGATGCACATAATGTTTAAAAGCATAAAACTTTACATTTATTTAATACGGAAGTTACTAAACTATATTTTATATCATAAAGTCCAAAAGGTTAATTTTAACTCTATAACATACGTTACTCTTAAATGTTTGGAATAATTTACATCTAAAAATGTTTTTTGTCATTAAAAAAAGCCTTTAATTATTTCAGGAAAATGATTATGTAATAGTAAAATATAATACTAAACTGCACATAAAGTTAATGAATCATAAAATGGATTTTTTTTATTATAATCGTATAATACAAAGCAAACGGTTAACGCAGTTAAATTCTGTATTTCGAGAGCGGCTGCTTCGAATACACCTTTAAATTGTTCCATTAAAAGTTTACAAATTGCCTTTAATGCAAATTGTTATTGCCTTGATGAATATACCAAAATAAATACTGTATTTATAATTAATATTATATAATACAAACACTATGCAATTTATGTTTTTAATGTTTAAAGACTTAATTTTGTACAGAAGGATCGTATCCTAATTTTTATAGATTATATAGACTAGAAATATCTGTTGTATTTTTTAAACCCTTCAAATGATCTTGAAAAAAATAAATCGAATCGTTTAACGATAAGATGGAATATGAGATTTACAGATATATTAATCTCGCAATTAATAAGGGGATGGGTTTTAACGATGGTGTGGATAAAAGCCTCCCAAAATTTGATATATCCAATTTTTTTAGGCAAACCAAGTTGACGTTTATTAATAACTAGTCGACTTGCCTGCCTTCGTCCGCGTAAATATATTATGTTAAATCAAGTGTTCTCTAAAAATTTTTAGCTTTAGTTTTTTAACTCGTCTAATTCTGCAAACGTAAGCGCGGCCGTCCTAAACAAACCTGGCGACGTACTGTCATAGACGAAGCGAATAAAATAGGCAAAACCTGGAGTGAGGTCAAGCGCACAGCACAAGACCAATCGGAATGAAGTGTCACTGTGGACGCCCTCTGCCCCATTTGGGGGACATAGGAACATAAGAAAAAAACCTTAGTCTGCAATAAACCCGACACTATTTATTACAGTTTACTAATTCGATGTACATTTAATATTCACATTGTGGAAGCACTTCAAATTACTATCGTTAGTTATAACGTTAGCATCACTAATTTGGGTGGCATCTTGTCAGTTATGGCATTACCATTTTGTGAGCACTTGGAAAGTTCAGGAATCATTTTTCTTTCTCCCCCCATAATTCCTAAAATACGAGTCTCCGGCAAAAAAAATGAAGGGATGAAACTCAAACTCAAAATATTTTATTTCAATTAGACTTTTGTATAAAAGTACTTATGATACGTCAAAAATTGGTCGGTCAGTCAGTTTTTCTGAAGCTACCACCAGCTCGGAAAGCAGTTTTCTGTTGAGAAGAGCCGGCCAGAAACTCAACAGTCGCGCTTTTCAAAAAGCCATGTTTACATAAATTGTTATACATATATATTTAGCTTGAGAGTCAACGTCACTTAGATTCCAAGCATTAATATGATAGAGGTAACCCCTATCAACCCTAATCACCACCCCTCCCCCCCTCCCTTCGTTGCATCAGCTAAAGGAAAGTCTTTCCCTGGCCTGTGTCTAAAGTATAACTCTCGGAAGTAACATTCAAGTTATCAAACTGCTAAGTATATGGGATCTATACTGCGGAGTAACACTCAAACGGCAAAATTAAGATATTATCTAGATGGAAGCCGAGCAGTGCTTGAGACCCAGGAACAGGTTTAAAGACGTCTTTTATAACCGTTAACTCTCACCTTCACCGCTCGACCTCGCTACCAAATATTAAAATAATAAAATATTAATATACTTTATTATTTTAATCACGTGCTCCTCGATAATCGGAGCACACCACTAAACAACACTACACTATAACACTAACTTCCATGTACACTGCGCGAAAACACCAGACTGAGTCTAATCTATCGTCGGTATACTCAACATAACATAAAGTGACCTACCAGTATTTTATAAACTGTGTTGCTAACAAGACCATGATACTGTTATTAACATTACAAATCCTGTAAATGTAAAACTAATATTATAAAATGACTAGTCTAGTTATCTCGTATAATACTTAGATTTGTCAAAAACATAGTCTCTGGATAGTGTTAGTGGAAATGTTGTGCAGTGTTGTGTTAGTGCTGTCCGATGAACGTCACGAGTACCTTACAATGTAATTGCCACGTAGTAACTAATTGCCACAACGTTAGGTTAGCCTTGTGTAAGGTTAGGTTTGTGTTAGCCTAACCTTAGACATACACAGTGATTCGCTTATTTTGTTCCGACAAGTATTTAAATTAATTTTACCCGTTTTAAGTATCGAGCTTACAAAATCCTTAATGGTGTCAAAGTAATCTTATTCATTTTCAAAAGTGATCTTAAACTAATCACGATTATTTATTTAATCTAAAAAAAGAACGTTTTCCAATGTTTATCCTCCTAGGTTTTACCTGAAATTCAGGTATTTTTCTTTTTGAATTCCTGATGCAATCACGCTTGAAACAGAATTGCTAATGTAACCGATCGGGTCCGGGCTACTCAATGTTGTTTAAATACTAACTGGATTCCAGCTGGTATTGAGCAGTGACCTGGAGGTATGGAAATAGCTTTGTAACTTAACCACGAATATTTTGCTTTTAGTATCACATCTGGAATGGAATTACTCTCCTTTGTGCGAATGAAAAATACATTTTTCTTAAAGTATGATAAAAGTTTGTTACCATTCTGTGACAAAACTGTGTTGTTGAAATTTTCCTAATTCAGAATTTAAAATTCTTATTCACTATACTGTAAGTTAACTGACTTAAAAAAAGAGGTCGTAATTCGATTGTATATTTTTTATGAAAGTTAAATTGATATATCATATTTAGGTAAATATTTTTATGCTAAAATCATTGTAAGGTATCTAAGAATATTTTGCTTGTATAATTTAATGGAATTAGATTGGATTTAATACGAAAATTATCTAATGGGTATATTCTATACATTAGTAGATAAGATAAGATTTCAAAACTTTAAAGATTTTTAAATGCTGGAATTTTTGTTTAAAATAATGATAAATAACAGTATTTTTCAAAGTAATATAAAAAATATAAATTTGTTGTATTAGTCGATAAAAATACATATATTTTAACAAACTTTACACATTTAAATAATGTTTCTAGATTACCAAAATCTAAATTGGTTCGTTAAAACTTTCTTAACTGATTTTGTTCTAACTAGGTGTTGCTCTTCCAGTATTCCGACTTTCGAATTATTACAATGCAATTGTTTTTATATAATATATTGAACTCATTATTTTGCATACTTCTATAATCTGTACTAATACTATAAACGCAATAGGGCAAATATTTTCTTTCAGATAATTTTGATGATAAGTTGAATTAATAATAATCCTTATAGGAAAAAGCTAGAAGTTACTCGTCTTCATATTTTTTTATTTATTTAAAAATCTGAAATTAATTAGTCAATATTTTTTCGATCTTAAGCTTCTCACATCCGCACCATAGTTTTATTTTTTAATTTTTATAAATAAGTGGATAATTTTCCTAATATTAAAGATTAGACATTTTACCTAATGTCTAAGGCGACTAAACAATAATCACAGAAAACGCAATTGTAATCTTGTAGAATACGATACAAAATTCGTCAAGCGCGCCCAATAGCAGGACTAAAAGACCTGGTTGAATATCCATCGCCTCCGCTTGTCAATCCGCCATGACGTCTGTCAATCTTGATTCTAGCCACAACTGAGAACAAAAACAAAATTCGCTTGTTGCTGAAAATTACTCTATATTACATTTTGTGTCTCAAAAGTTAAAGAACAAGTCATATGCAGCAACTACTGGAGCTCACATTTTGTTTCCTATATAAACTTGGTTTTATTTTACACATCGATAAAAACATGTAGTCGCTCCTGCAGCCTGTAACCTGTAGTTGTACTGTCTGACTGTTCGTGTATGCATTGCACTAGAATGAACTTTCAGGGAAGGTGTGTGGCAAATATTTCCCGAGCGCCGATATCCAGAGGTGAAAATAACGGAAATCCATACTGTAAATATCGTTCAACTGAAATTCTTACTCGGAATTGTCAAAATAGACGAATATTGGCCCAAGAATAACTCGAATATATTGTTTATTTTTTTACTAGCCGATCGGCCCTCGCTTCGCAGTGGTGTATTCAAACGGTTCACTCATTTATTCATTCATACTCTACCACCCGCAACTATGAATATACTATTTCAGTTGAATTTCTATGTTCGAAAAAAAGTGATGGCCCAGTGGTTGAGACTTCAAGTCTTACTCGGGAGGTCCGAGTTCCATCCTGGGCACACACCTCTGACTCTGAGTTATGTGTGTTTTAAGCAAAACATCGTGAGGAAACCTACACTCCTCAGAGTTCCCAAAAAGTTCTCAAAGGTGTGTGAAGTCTGCCAACCCGTGGTGGACTAATACCGGCCGGCTAAAGCCGGTTCCCCTCCTCAGAATGAGGCTCAGTAGTGGGCTATTGAAGGGTCGTGATGATTTTATGTTCGTATTCTTAATGCGAAGTATGTCACTGATTAGCAGTGGACACCACCATCTCACTAACTGTCTTCTGTCTAATTCACTTTTTGTTTTATACAAACCCTGCCCTGAATAAATAAAACAACAATATAATAATTATCCAATTTGGTGCAGTCGCTATGAAGTTATGCGCTTGCATACATAGAGGCCATCCATTTTTATTTATATAGATTTCTTAGTATTTATTTCAAAAGGATGATTTACGTATTAACCACTGTACGAGTATTCAATATTTTGTTTTCAGGATTAAAGGTAGACTATGATATAATTCAATAAACTAACTCATATTCAGAATAATAATAAGTTCTTTATAAATCGGTCTGAGATAGACATCCAGGTGACTTCATACAGTTAACACCATTTAAAGTAGTAAGTGTTGTGGCTGGCTGCTTTACGTGGGTTTACTTTATTATTTATTTTTTTATTAGAAGACAATCAACAGAAGGAGTGTTGTTATAGTAATTCTACTCCCGGGTCTTAAGAGAATATCTATACTAATATATAAAGCTGAATAGATTGTTTATTTGCTTGAACGCGCTAATCTCAGGAACTACGCGTCCGATTTATAAAAATCTTTTAGTATTAGATAGCCCATTTATCGAGGAAGGCTATAGGCTATATATCATCACGCTAAGACCAATAGGAGCGGATGAGCTTGGGCACGAAGTCGCAAGAGTCGGCTAGTAAGACAAAATATTTGAGTTATTTTGCATTATTTTAAATGCTATTATAAAAAGCTTAATTCTTTGAAGGCGACACTATACTCGTTTCATATATAGAATAGAATAGAAATGCATAAATAGTATAGAAATGCATAAAGTAAGGTTTAAGAGAGATTATTCATTCAGTATTCCGTATTTGTATGTGAAATTCTAGGAACTTGCCTCTGCAAACATTATGTTGGGTGTTTTGAATGTGGGGCAAAATTGAGTCCATTAAAAGTTTTAAAAGCGCTTCTAGCTTAGCTTAAATAATAATTCACAGTATAATTTATTTTTAATATATTAAAAATATGTGTTACAAATATTGGAAAGTAAATAATCATTCTTTTAAGATTAAAAAATAGTATGAAAAAATTTTCAACAAAATCCCAACAAATATTATTATAACTTTTTATTAAAATAACTTTGTCTGTTTGTTACGCTTTCACGCTTAAGCCACTGAACCGATTTTAATGAAATTTGGTACAGAGATAGAATAGAGCTTGAGAAAGGATGTAGGCTACGTTTTATCACGGAGAATAACCTTTAGGGGGTTGAAATAGGGAATGTGATCGTTTATGTCTTTGGGAATAAAGTCATATATAAATTAATAACGTTGATATTGAAAACTTAAAATGTAAATTATAGGGATATTGTGATTTGGAGATATAAATATATAGTAACAGGGGATGAAAGGTTGTATGGGAGTTCGTCATAATAAATAAATATATATAGACCTAAAGACGGTACGGGGCGGTAAGACTAGTTTTAAATCAAATAAAATGTTCATTATTTACGTTTGGATAACAGTGACCACAACATAGTTTTGTAAAAATGTCCAAAGCAAAAGAAGTCCAAACACAGATTTAACATTCCAATTTAGACTATTAGAAAGAGACAATAACGAGAAAACATTTATTTACAAACAAACATTATTTTTCTATATATATGTAATAACTTTATTTCATTATTTGATAGATACATTTTATCTTTTTTGAAATGCGAAGAAGAATTGGCTCCATTAAAACTTTTAATGGAGTAAAAAGAAAATAATAAGTTGCGGCGACAGACAATAAATTTGTTAGAGCAATGAGTTGATAATAATTTCTTTGTAAATCATTTTTTATACTATACCATTTTTATCTTTGCTTATTTTTAATGATATGGGGATTGTGGGGAATCAATGTTTATGTAAACACGGGGAGGAGTTACTAGGGTTCCGTACCCAAAGTGTAAAAACGGGACCTTATTACTAAGACTCCGATGTCCGTCTGTCTGTCACAGTTGAAATTTTCACAAATGATGTATTTTTGTTGCCACAATAACAACAAAGTTCCCATCCAAAAAAAGTGATTTTATTGCCTATTATTGCTAGATATTAATAACAGCAACAGGTAGATCCTTGAAATATTTACAGAATATTTAGTTGAAAAAGCAGTTATGGCCCAGTGGTTGAGACTTCAAGTCTCACTCGGAAGGTCGAGTTCGATCCTGGGCACACACCTCCGACTCTGAGTTATGTGTGTTTAAGCAATTAAATATCACTAGCTTTAACGGTGAAAACATCGTGAGGAAACCTGCACTCCTGAGAGTTCCCAAAAAGTTCTCAAAGGTGTTTGAAGTCTGCCAACCCGCACTGGGCCAGCGAGGTGGACTATGGCCTAATACCCTCCTCATTCTGAGGAGGAGACCCGGCTCATCAGTGGGCCATTAAAGGGTCGTGATGATAGTTGAATATTCTCTTTAAAAAAAAAATGAAGTTAAAATAAAACAAATATTATCGACTCGATATTAATAACTACAACTGGTAGCAAAATATTAGTATGGAACCCTTCATGTGCCTTATCCAATCCGCTCTTGGATTGATTGACTTCATTTTTTTTATAATTAATACAATAGTGTCTGTGCGTCCAGGTTATAAATTATCTGTATTCCTTCAATTTCACGATTCCTGTTTCATTTATTTTCTTTAACTTATAAATGTACTTTTTATTTAAACTTCCACAATAATAATATTAGTAGGACAGCATGACAATATTTTTAAGATAACACAACGGAACGGAACTGTTGATGCGCCAGAATTGCTAAAACGTTTGAATATATCAGTACTCCGACAACTTAGTATTAGTCAGAATCGTCAAACCTTTAGTCTGCCTACTACAAGAACTAACCTAGGTCAACATAGCCCTATGTATAGAATGATGTCCCTTGCTAATTCCTTTAGATGCAGTATAGATATTTATGTGTTTTTAATTTAAAAAAAATATTTTATTTTTTTTATAATTGGTACCACAAAACTGATTAATTTAACTGTAATTTTTTTGCATCTGATGTTCAGATCTAGAAGACATTCATTTGTAATAAATTTTTAATGTAAGTTCTTATTTCACTTAGTTTTTTGAAGTAATAAAAAAAACACAATGTATTTAAAGGTTTAAGTACTAGTATAGGCTAATAATATGTTTCAAAGCAGCACAAGAGTCGCTAGTTAAGCACAAGCTTCGCACTGAGTTATGAGTGTTGCTTTAACTTTAACTGTTTAATAATAAACCATATGAGCAATAAGCTGACTAAATAAAAAGTATATTTCCATTATAATTTACCTCTTATACAGTCATACTTCGGCCGATGGAGTTAGTTTGATAAAATCGCATTCAATCAACTCACTCATTACACAAATCAACAAAAATAACCTTTTATTGGTGTCTGTTATTTGATGACTATTGTCAGATTTTTTTATGACATTCATAAATAACCAAAAATTTAATAATAATAATAATATTTGGTAATACTATAAAAGATAATGGCGGCAAGTCGAATACACCACTGTATTGAGTGTATGTATGCACAACACTCGCCTCCACTGCTCAGTGTTCAAGTTCAAGTTAAACTCAAATCTAACCTAACACAAGATGTGGCAACTACATTGTAAGGTACTCATGTGACCTTAATCGGACAACACTCCCGCCACTAACACTACACTGCGCTTATCACTTTCACCAGCATTACCCAGATATCCACTTCTTGAGAGACCTCGCGTAAGACTAAGACTGCAGTCCGACTGTCGATGGCTTTTAAAGAATCGAGACTGTCAAAATGACGAAAGTAACTATTACCCTCCTTGGGCCTTAGCCAAGTTGACTTTCTACAATTGTTAACGCATATAGAAAACCTAAAAAATGTATGGGAATGACATTTGTCAACGATATATCACGTGATCAAATTAAAATAACATATGTAGAATGACCGTTCGCACATAATGGGTACCTTCCACTAAGCATTCACGAGTACGACGACCAAACTCACGAGCACGGTTTTTCACGTTCCACTTATTTGCGAGCGTTACGATCGTTAACCCAAGTCACAGACCCAAGTGGAATGGATTAAGCGTTTTGAGCATTAACATAAATGATTCAAATGGCGAGTTACAAAGCAATAGTTTCAAGAGGTTAAGTTTTTTATTATTTGTATGTGTTAGCAATAAACTTCAATAATTATTGTTTAAGTTAATTTATATACATGGGGCCTAGCCAATTTTCAAGCTATTTTCATTCTACAATTTCAAGCGTCTCGATGTTAACGAATGTAGAAAACGATAAGTGTTGACATATAAAGTGCGAACATACATTCTTGTTATAGACAACAAATAGAATTTCTATGGTGAGCGTCCACTAAAGTCACTCGCGCGGGCGAATTTTAAAAGTTTAAATTTGTATTGTGAATTTGTGAAATAGTTTTAAAAAGTAAGTAAAATATCGTGTAATTAATGAATGGCTAACTTAGTTTTCGTTGTTATGCATTGATCAAATAATTTAAGACTGGATGTTAATAAAAAGACATCTTTGGGTCAAAAATGAAAACAAATGAAAGCTATTTATCAATCAATAAGAAATTTAATAAGAAATTCAATAAATTGACTATTTTCTAGGATGGAATCTAGATCTCGATCTAGCCCGAAGCAATTTGCAACATTACTAGGATTCATGGAAAGGTGAAAATATTACTTATTTCGTCAATATTCTTTATCTTGTTTAGGAAGAAAGGGTGCTGTGATAGGTTTGTCAGCTGTTGTTGGTCAAGCAGGAATTGAAGAGCGAGGATTTGATGTTAGTTTTTTATATAGGGGATTTTTTTAAATAGCCCAAAAGTGTAAATTTGAAAGTTAAATGTATTTTAAAAATATTTTTTGTAGGACCTACTGCCAGAGACAATACGTCACCAATCTGTCCACACTGAATTGTATTCAGGTATTATTTTACACTTAATAGTTTGTTTGTTACTAAATAATTTATTACAAATTTAAGTACATATTTATTATAATATATAATATGTGTTGATGAATTATGCAGTAGCAGTAGTGTAACAATTTCCCAATGAAAAAATTGCAGGTATAGCACAATTTACTCTATAAACATAGAACTTTAACTTTATATGCAAGTAGATTCAGATTGGCTATAATAATAATAATTTTTTGATAGGAATATCACCATTATTTCGTACACCACGACTAACTATACCAGCACCCACTATAGAGACATGACGAGATCCACCATCTCTAGCAGCGACATCATACGCTCCTGCATCAGTATCGATGACTGCAACGACCGCAGCAATAACTTCGCAACAGCATCGCGCCCCGCTACCCCACTTGCGACACCTTCAACTGCGTCCACGCCCCGCCACGTCCCCGTCGCGAGCCGCTACGAGTGCGTAGACGCACTCAAACTCCATCTCAAGCGAGTTTGTGGCTGTTGAACAACGTTGCTTGCAGTTGGAGACCGCGAGAAAAAACATCATAAAAGGGAGATTATTTAGGCTCCAATTGGAATCTAAAAGAATTAAAATGGAAGAGCGGCATATGGAAGTGTTTAGGCAACTTTCTGATAATGTACACAATTTAACAGTTGCTGTGTTAAAATTGAGGGAATCATCATCCTTACCATCGGCGGAGACTTTATCACCGGATTCCTAAATTTCCCTTCCAAATGTTGTCTCAATTACAATACGTGTTAATTTGTTAAATTATCTACAATATCAGAATTGAGTCATTCATATTTTAATACTTCATATTAATTCTTTAAGATTCCAATTTGGAGTAAAGACTATAATTTACTGTAAATAGTTATAATATTTAATATAATACAACTATATATTTTTTTGGTGGAGATATTATTTTATTTTACGTAATATATACTCTCTAATGAGAGTTTTTATGTTATTCTAAATAACCCATTATCATTAACTAAGTAACCTAACCTAACCAATAATCCACACTATTATGTATAAAGAGAAAAGATTTGATAGTTTTATTTTTGTATGTTTGTTTTTTGCGAATAGGCAACTAAGTCAAACTTTTAAATAATTTATTTCAATTAGACTTTTTTACAAAAGTACTTTTGGAACGACAAAAATCAGTCAGTCAGTCAGTTTAAAGTTACAACCAGAGTTTAAAACTACTGAATCGATTTTGATAATTCTTTCGCCGATCGAAAGTTATTCTTTCTGGGTAACATAAACTATGAGGTATTGTCATAAATATTATAATTAACAATATATGGTCGGTCAAGTGTCATAACGTGGCCTATGAAATGACTTTATGTTGCTGATTATCTCAGAAAGTACAAAACAGATTTTGATAATTCTTTCACCGATAGAAAGCTATAATGTGCCAAAGTGACATAGTTTTTAGAGTGTTGCTATAAATTTTCAAATAATGTGTCATAAAGACAAGAGTCGGATGTTAACCACGAACGCACGAACGGGTTAATAACCCGATTTTATAAATTCTTTCACTGATTAGAAGCTGTACTATTCCTGTGTGTGATGTAGTGATGCCATTATTTTGTAATTAATAAGATAGACATTTTTTGTGCTCATTCGATTCATTTTTTTTTTCACTGATGGAAAGCTTATGTATAGCGTCTTCTTCCTCTATCCGCATAGTTCGAATAGTGATACCATATATTTAGTAAAAAAATCAACTGAAAGCTACACTATTAAAATGTAGTAATTTAAAAATTTCGATTATAATTGTACTTTAAATGCCCGAAGCGAAGCGCTGGTAAGCCGCTCGTAACAATGTTTTTATTAAGTAGCATGAGACAAGGAACAAAAATCATGAATACCAATTCAACCTTTTAGGATATTGAACTGTGTAGTTACAAGTTATCCATAATAAAAAACGTGTGCTTATTAATTATAAATGTATTCAATTTTTATTTACTTCGCTAATTTTTATATTATTATAATGCTCAATATATATATATATACATATAATAGGTTGGGGAAAATGTTTCTTCGCATTTTTTAAGAAAATTGCAAAACATTTTTTATTATAGTTTATTTACATTTAACTAAAGTATGTAAAATAACATAATATAAAAAATGAGCAATATATAATAGTTATTAAAAAAATTAAATTTTAACATAATTTGTGATATATATTGTGTACCAATTGAATATTTAATGAGTGGTATCCTTTTCAATTGTAAAAACAGATGTTCATCAATACTAGGTTTTATTATAGCAACGTGAGTGCAATCTATGCATCCAATCACCCCTGGCAGACCAAATTTTCTTTGGAACCTATGAAAAAATATTTTATAATTTTTTATTTATGAAACATTTAACAATAAAATATTAATTGATAAACGAAACTCATACTAACTTTTGCTTTATGACTGATCTCTCTTGTTGAGTTTTTGTATATATAATCCATTTAGCCATAACAGCATTGTGATGCACTAAGCATCAACAACTTGACTGATGCACCTGCTGGTAGTGCGTTGGGTAAGATGCTGAGAGATGCCAACGATTGTTTGATATGATCCCGTAGCTAGAAAACTAAAGGCACACAATATCTACAAACGATATAACAAATGAGTTGATACAAATTTTGAAAAATAAACCAGATTCAATTTTAATATTAGGAATATTAATAGTCTCTAATAAGTTCTCCCTTACCTTGACTTCTACCGATATTTTGTTTGTTCCTTTTAATGAGGCTTTATGTAGAAGTTCTTGACATAGGGCTCCAAACGTCTCTTTATTTAGCCGAAATCGCTGCACAAACAAAGAATCGAGCATTTCCTTAATTATTTCAGTACATTTACGATGTAAATGTCTTTTTTTGGCGTCTTAAACACACTTCTTCAATCTGAGCACACCGCAACATATTTAAAGTATGCATTTGTTAAATATAAAATCCAAAAATTTTAAATATTTTACAAATTTAAATACTTTCCAGTGACGCTAATGACAATGATAAATGTCATTTTATACGTTATCTACCGCTTCTCGGCGGACGAATAGAAAACGTTAAAAACTAACGCTAACCTTGCGCAATTGCTTGTCAAACTTGTATGGAACTTATCTATAGCACTTGTAGAAACGCTTCCATTCTATTCTATGATTTGGATAGAATAGAAAAACTATGAATTTGGCATACATTTTTCGATTGCTTTAATTTGATTACGTGATATATCGTTGACATATGTCATTCCCATACATTTTTTAGGTTTTCTATATGCGTTTACATTTGTAGAATGTCAACTTGGTCTTTTATTGATTGATATTGATTTTTTTTAAATTAAATCGAAACTAAAATTAATTTTACATAAATATATTTCCCTATAAGTCCTGCGGTACGTTGAGCATCCGCTGCAGAAACATTCACTTCATCACTACATAGTATAAAACAAAGTCGCTTTTTCTGTCCCAATATCCCTATGTATGCTTAAATCTTTGAAACTACGCAACGGATTTTGATGCGGTTTTTTTATATAGATAGAGTGATTTAAGAGGAAGGTTTATATGTATAATACATATATAATATAGTAAAGAAACGCTGATAACTGTAGAGGTTTCTAATGTGATGTCGTAAATAAACACATTTTTTGCGCTTACATTGCATACGCTGGCTGAACCCTTCGAGATAGATCAAAATAATGGACTACAGTATTGTACACCTTAAAAAGGTCTACAAAAAAGTCCGCGATGCTACATCTACCTCTTAGGGATAACCCAAAATAACCATTTATTATCCTTTACTTTTTTTACAAAAAATAAGGGTTTCGGCTAAATACACGTGTTAAATTGCACACGGGCGAAGCCGGACGGGTCGACTTGTATACTAATAAATCTGTATCCGTATCAAATAAAGCTATTTACTGTATACATCTTAAAGTTATTTGGGCGTTGTGAACTCTTAGTGGAACGCAACAAATATGTCAACATGGCTTGTCAACACTTATCGTTTGAAATTATAGAAAGAGAATAGAAACATAACGTTTGCAACTTGGCTAAGCCTCCTTCAGTGGCATAGATGGCGATGACGATTCGATAATTCGATAATCGACGACTTTCGACTGATTTTGACAGGAGTTTCATTGGCAGATAGCTGATGTAACAAGGAGTAACTTAGGCTATTTAACACCTCACTACGACCCATAGGAGCGGAGCAACACACGAAAGTAGTCGTGTGAGTCGGCTAGTTCAAAATGTATTTGTCTACTAGTATCCTCGAACTAAGGTAAATGCTAGTGTTAGGAGTGGACCACGTCAGTAGTCCAATGACTGGGATTTGAACCCACTACCTATCGATCGTGAATCCTATGCCTGAACTACTGAGGTACTGTTAACTAAGTTGAAAACATCCAATTGAACTGAAGTGGGATCAATTTATAGTAATGTTTGCACGGAACGGATTTGAGCTACCTGTCTGCCTTAACATTCAGTTCATTGAGTATTTTGAATGCACAGCCAAATTGACTCCATTAAAAGTTTTGAAAGCCCTCGTAGCTTAGAAAATTTGCCGAACGAGTTATGCTTTGTATAAAGGCATGCATGCTGAACACGAATGAATATTATAAGTAGACTGGAGTACGAACGATTATCTTGTACATTGAATCCTTTTAATATTTTAAGTTTAGACATTACATAACCTTTACGTAACGATAAAGACAGTTAAACAAATTTCTATTATTCGCTGAACATTCGGTCGGCCGCAAGGTGTGATGGCGATTATTTTCAAAACACATTGATTGTCCAAATAAATTTCGAGTAAGCTTTTACAAGGTAAATATAAAGAAAAAATCATCTTCGTCAACAAAGCTTTAGAGTCTGTTTTTGTTACAACTGTAACAATGGCCCTAGGGTGATCATTGCACACGGGCGCTATATGGGCAAGAGACGCTCCTTTTTGTATTTACCATTTACCATTCATTTATTAAGTGGCTTTACTCTGAAGATAAAAATTTCCTACTAACAACAATGTAGCCGAATAAACTGGTTACAGTCTGACTATTTAAAGGTCTAGTCTAGTTGAAGTAACTAAACCTTTATAATTTAGAACCATATTCTTAATAAACTAAAGATTGTTTAATAAATTAAATTTTGATTCATTTAAATAGCAATAGCAAATAACGGTGGGTATAGTGCAGATTATGAAAGACAAGCGAGTATTATTTTAATTTAATGAATTTGACAAATGCCGTTTTGTTAGTGTTGCCAGAAAAAAATAATAGATAGTGTTACTATTTAGCTATGATACAATAGTAGTAGGGTGAACCAATAATGTTTCCATGTGGTAGAAAAAAAAACATAGTTTTTCTCACAGGTGACACTGGTAACACTGGTTAACAAAATTTTAACTTTTTTTTGTCACATGAAAACTTATATTAAATTTTGAATGTACTAGGGCCACCAAACAATAATATGTGAATGAAAAAAAATTGACACGTCAGGTTTCCTTGTGACATCAAAACATATATTTTCGTAAAAAGTACAAAGATCAGCTACATTTAGAGTAATGATTGCTCTGTATACAATAAATACTTAGGATTTTCGTGAATATTTGGCTTCTGGAAGGTCTCTTTTAAGTCTCCAACAATAGTCTGCCAGCATTCCTGGACTCCATTCCCCTTGATAGCACTTCTCCATTAAGGAAATGTCCTGATGGAACCTCTCGCCTTGTTCATCACTCACAGCACCCTAGTTTGCCGGAAAGATATCCAGATGAGAGTCCAGCTACATATGCTGGACTTTTTAAGGACATATTACACTCCAAACCTTTATATGACATAATAAGTTAATTAAGTCTTTGTAATTTTCCGATTTAGGGTTCCTAAAAAATTTTGGATAACGTTCACAAAACATTTCCAGGCGAGTTTTTCCTGACCCTTCAGTTTTTATTCAAAGCTCTTATTCTTTATCAGTCGCCGTATTTTGGACCTACAAATATTCCCTCTTTAATGTTTGCTTTGCTGAGTTTGGGGAATTTCTCTTTCAGATATACATGTTCAAAATTTTTTATCAGGTCAAGCTTTATGTGCAACGGTGATAAAAAATACCATCTGGGTTCAATAAAGGATCAATTTTAACATTTTTACGGCCTGGAAAGATCATGGGCCACACTTTCTTTTGTTTGAGTCAAACAAAACTAACAAATACTTACAATATGATCTTCTGGTTCGGTCCAAATCATTGGTATACCAAATGGCATATGTCTGGGTTCTCGTTAAGCCCGATCTAGTAGCAGTCTCACACATGTTACAGAACATTTATCTTGATTCCTCACAGGAAATCAAAAATAGTCTACATAGCACTGTTCAATTAATGATGAGAAATTTGGACGCTGAGATGTAAAAGTTAATTCTCCACACACATAACAAAAACTGTCGGGGTTGTTAGAACACTTTCGTGGCATGTTTACGATGTAACAAACGTACATAAGATATAAGTTAGTTGAATGCAATAGTTATACAGTCACCTAAATGAAGTTATTCAAATAAAGGCACGTATATGAGGTCATAAATGAATATATAGCTGTCACAAAAAAACTGGACGTGATTGAAACAAAATTATTATATATTATTATTGAGGGTAGACAAACATAAACAAAAATCATCACAAAGTTCGTGTGACAAAAACAGTGTTTACCAGTGTTATTAATGACAAAGATAAATAAACCTACGTAGAAACAAAATGTAGGTTTAACGGAACATTTTTTAAACCATGCTCATTAAAAGGAAACATTGTATCCGTTCGGATAGAAGAAATAAATAAGTATCGTTTTTAAAGGAACGCTATCACAAACAGGATCGCAATTAAAACTGTTCGTGTAATTGAGCGCAATGGACTCGTGGTTGATTGGCTTGATACTTGGAAACAATCTGATGTATTGAAGGTTTTAATAATAAAATTGTACCTGCTCCTCATTATGATAAAACTTCAGGTACAGGTAAGTTCGTTTAATCATTATTTAATGTAATCTAAACGGAAGCCGAGAAGTGCCTGGGGCTTGAGATCCAGGAGCAGGTTTAAAGACCTCGCCAACTACAACAGATAATAAAGTAAACTTACGTGGACCTTAAGAAGGGTTACCCTAACCATGACATAATAAAATAACTTCCATGTACACTGCACGGCTCTTCACGTCGGTATACTTGACATAATATAAAATGACCTACCCGCTAATACTACTTTATAAACTGTGTTGCTACCACAATGGTTACCGGGCGACATCCTATTGACAACTAGCTCAAGTATATCGGAACAGAGGTTATTAACTGTCTTCAAATAAAATAAATTAACTACCCGCCAATATGTACCCGTAAATATAAAGTAATCAAAAGTGTGGTTAACTTTTTATTAAATAAATAAGTAGCTTATATGATCCGCTGTATCTAAAACAGAGTGAGTGAAAAGTGAAGGATAAAAAGTTGGCAACACCTTTGAAACTATATTCGCATGTAGTATATTTTCTTTCATTCCATGATTGTATATAACCTATGGTCCGGTAGACTTGTACCAGTTGTCAAATGAAGCTCGCCTGGTGACCAGTGTGGTGTCGTGATCCTGAGTCTCCATTACTAACGTCTGGAGTGTTTAATATTCGTTACTCGTTACTCGGTTTTCGCTTCAAATGCAATGAAGCTCGCACTAAGTAAGACTAGTATTAGTAAAGTGCTGCCAACTATGTCGCCAGTGCTAAATCATTTGCTGTTATGTGATTCATCGAAACAGTAAGTCTCTTTCTGCAATGGACGGTTTAATGAGTTCATTTAAATAACTCAGTTTTTCATAGATGGCGAATTTTTGTTAAATTTAAAACATCAATCTATTGATTTTTCTTATATAACATTTTTAATTTAGATTAATATTTATATAATGTAATCATTAATTGATAATTTGATTTTGACTACAAATTATCGGTTATCTGTATTTCAATTTTTTTTTTATTGTCTATGGTTATGACAAGCAGAGTGAGAGTTGGATTCTTTCTAACAAATCGCTGTAAGTCGATCGCATTAAAATCGATTTTCAACAGAATATACATAGATGAATTTCAATAAAATAAATATAAAAGGTTTTCTATAGACGCTTTTTAATAAAATGAATTAGTAATTATTTTGTTTTATAGGATTATCTTATTAACAAATCTTAATTTATATGACTAATTCCGAAAAACTTAAACTATCGCTCTGCTTGACTTGCACTTCATCCCCTATTTTAACACCTTCAAGCCGTTTATCATGATAAAACGTCTATGCCTACCTATGTCCTTTCCCAAGTTCTCTCTATCTTTGTAGTTCAACAAAATCGGTTTAGTGAGTCACCTTGATTATGCTGCGTTTATCTTTGAACCATCCAATAGGGTGGGTCTTGAGAAGCTCAATTTGATTCAAGCCAAGTGCTTGCGCATTATCATGGGAGCGATGAAATCATCCCCTAACATTGCCCTACAAGTTGAATGTGCAGACCCTCCTTTGGATCTTCGTAGGCAGTATTTGTCAGACAGATTTATAGGCAGAATAATCCAAATCGGTTCCCACCCTCTCTTACCTCTTCTACAAATGCTGTCTGCAAAGGTCATTAATGATAACTACTAGTCCCATAAGACGCCCCCAAGGGCTATCAGTAGTTATAAAAAGTATATAAATTTACAACACCCCATTTATCAAAATTCCAAATTTCCCATTTTTGAAATTAATTATGATGCTCTTGTTTTTAGACCAAATGTTATTCTCGATTCTAGCATTAATAAGGGCGATATTGCAGCCAATGCAAAATTCTTAAATTTTTTTGGATGGTTGGCGGAATTGGTTTGCAGTGTACACAGACGCCTCTAAATTAAATGGACAAAGCGAAGTGGGTGCGGCAGTGTGGATTCCCAACTATAATATTGTTTTAGGATTTAAGTGTCCTCCTGAGGCGACTGTATTTACAGTAGAAGCAGTGGCGATTCTAGAAGCGGTATGCTATGTAGAGTCCCATAACTTAAATAAAGTTTTAATTTTTTCGGACTCTAAGAGCTGTTTGGATGCAATATTAGGAAATTCAAAATTCTGCTTTAATTCTTAAAATTAAAGAAAAGCTCTTTAACTGTCACATTAAAGGACTAGAGGTCACCATCATATGGATTCCTGGGCACAGTGGCATATCCGGAAATGAACTAGCTGACAGGTGGGCTAGGTCAGCAGCTGAGTCCGGGCCAGTACTTCATATGATTAATTACTCAAGGGATATTGTGTTAAATGCTAAGCGTGATCTCTTAAATTCCCGGAGTGAACGTTGGAATGTGAAAGATCAACAAAAAGCTAGGCACTACAGGTCAATTCAACCAGTTATTCCCCAAAAGCCCTGGTTCTTTAAGCACAAGAAAGCCTGCAAGTGGGTGACTTCAACCATTTGCAGATTAAGATTAGGTCACTCATGTACCCCTGTTCACTTAGCCAAGATAAAGGTGCGCGACCACTCCCTCTGTGAGTGTGGCCTAGATGAAGGATCATATCTTTTTCGGCTGTAAAAAATTCCCTTCTTCCCTGTATGATATATTATCTACTAAAATCACGCGCCCTACTAACTTTCAATTTCTCCTTTCATTCCCTGATCCTTGTATTATTAATATTTTGTGTAAATATATTAAGTTGTACAGTATTTAGCTATAAGTTACTAACATAAAGTAGTTTTAAGTTTCTAAAGTAAGCTATTAAGTATATTTAAGATTAACATAAGTTTATTAATTGCTTATTTTTTTTTTTAACTAACAAAAGTAGTGGGTTTAACACTCAGATAGTTTTTATGTGTGGTTGCAGGTATAACAAAGGCACCAAACAATCTGTTTTAATTACATTTATTAAAGTCATCCGAGATCCAATCACACTGCATTTTTCAACGTCCACACTTGACAGAACCAAAAAGCGGTATAGCCACAGTACCGAACAGTCTCTTCAGAAAGTCCAAGCAGAGAAGAGAGTACAGCGTCACTACCGCTCATTCTTATCATCTCTCACACTCTTAAGAAGAAGATGGTTTAAATGTCAAAAGGTAACAAAGACACGGACAAATAAAGTTACTTAGGATTTATTATCTTCCCGTTTTTTTACAATAAACCGATTAAAACAGGTACAGTTCAATATAGGTTTATTTAAAAATCGGTCGTTAATAATCATTTATTACTAAAAATATTCGATTAATCGATCAAGAGGAATACATTTTTTGACATCCCTAAAATGGAGTTTTGTTTTTGAAGTTGAAGTAAGCGGTTAGCGGAGAAGTGCTAGTGTAATTTGTTTTTATTGTTCCTGATTTTTGCTTGTTTAATTTATTTATAGAGGAAATCTATAATCCAACAAAATGGTTTATAATGATGTTCATAGATTCCTATTGCGGTCTGTTGCAAGTCATGGAGTCCTATCATTATCGCAAACGAAGACAATTTTGCAGAATTTCACTGGTAAATTGTTATATACTTAAATTTCGTCTTGACATCTATATAATTTAAACCCTTGGATGAACACTATTATGCTTATATGCTTTTTGTAACAGACTAGACGCCGCCCCGGCTTCGCTTGGGTTAATTTCATCATATTGTGTATTTACATTCAATAGGTATTGCTTTGTACTTTTAACCATATTTTTCTATATGTATATATACCTGCCATACTTTCATATCCTATTTTAACTTCTTTTGGCCTTTTTTTTGTATTAAAAGGTAGACCTAGCTTTAATGTATCTGTACTAAATTTTATCAAAAATAAATGAGTTAAAAGTGATGTAACTAACCCGACTTTGTTTTATATATACACTAGCCGATCCGTACAACTTATCATGATGATATATAGCCTATAGCCTTCCTTGATAAATAGGCTATGTAACAATGACAGAATTTTTCAAATTAGACTAGTAGTTCCTGAGATTAGTGCATTTAAGCAAACAAACTCTTCAGCTTTATATAATAGTATAGATAAGGACCAAAAAGAACTAGTGTAGTCTGTTTAGCCATGTAGGATAAAGGCCTCCGTCAATCTGTGCCAAATGCATCTGCTTAAAGAAGTTCTCATCCAGGCCCCACCTGCGATGCCCTTAATGTCCACCCACTTTCTTGTAGGCCTACCACATCTTCTTTTTCTATTTATTGGAAACTGTATTATTTCTTCATTCCATTTATCCTTTCCTCTCTTGAATCATGTGTCCTGTCCAACGCCATTTAAGTTTCCTTGCTGTTATTGATTGGCATCCAATGAGATAACCTTACTCCTTAAATTGTATTATTCTTGATAATTACACACAATTTTCTAATTTACAGGTCAAGAAGATATTGACAGATTATACATCACAAACACAGTCAAAGAAATAAATTCGGAAATAATATTATTTCAACAAGCAATTAAAATATTAAGAGATGAGGAATCTGAGAATAACAATGAATATTTAGTATTTTTGTCAAATGGGAATGATGATATCACAAAATCACAAAACATATTTTCCGATAAGGAATTGGAGTATTTTAGGATCATTTTAGAGAATATTCTTACTTCAAAGAGTGGACAAATTGATGCGATAAATGCACTTAACTATAATACTTCTAAAACTCTGTCTAAAAAAGAAGCTGAAGTAAGAAGATACTTTTCTTAATCTTCAAATATTTACATATAAATCATTTTTCGGAGATCTCTCTTGTTTTGTCATTAACTAATGACCCACTCCGGCTTTGCATGGTTTCTCTTCTATAATATAAATGTAATCCATACTAATATATAAAGCTGAAGAGTTTGTTTGTTTGCTTGAATGTGCCAATCTCAGGAACTACTGGTTCAATTTGGAAAATTCTTTCAGTGTTAGATAGCTCATTTATCAAGGAAGGCTATAGGCTATTTTATCACACTAAGACCAATAGGGGAGTATCATGGGTACAAAGTCGCAAGGGTTAGATAGTATACATATACACCTTGCTCTATATTTACTCTGTTTAATAATGAAAACGGAACTAAAATCCATTGTGTTGTTTGATAAAGTTCTCTGTCGGTGTGTGAAGTCTGCCAACCTGCACTGGGCCAGCATGGTGGACTATGGCCTTAAACCCCTCATAACAAGGAGGAGACCTGATTCAGCAGTGGGCCATTGAGTGGTTGTGATGATGTGTAGTTTAATATTTCTCATACAGACAGTGGTAAAGCAACTTTGTTTTATACTGTATGAACATAATGTTATCTTTTTATATATTTCAGATATTACTTAAAAGATGGTGTCAAATGCATTATTTAAAAGAAATAAAAAAAATTGAAACTCAAAGAAATAGAGAACATATTTTTATATATTATTCTTTGGGTCTAAGAGGTATCAATGAATTTGAGTCATATAAATCTGGTGCAATTGTAAAATGCTGCCTTTGTATGGAGAATATGTTTAGGGTGAGTTTAATTATATATAGAATATCAGTTTTTCTTCAGTTTATGATAACAAATCTAGTATAGTCATTGAATCATGCTTGATTCCCACTTATGGAAAATACTGTCTTGGTGTGTGTTTTGCGCCATGTTTCAAAATCTAAGGCTCCATTGTTAATATCATATTTGTAATTCATTTGTTAGTATACTTTTATTATCTTGTGCCATAAGTTTTTTGATGGCAGAAAAGACGCAAATGAACAGATGGTCCACCTGATAGTAAATGACTACCATCGTCCATGGCAGTAGAAGAGAGTACCTTGTCTGTATTGCTAATGTGTTGCCACCTCAAAGATAGAGTTAAGAGAAAAATGTTGTGGGTCCAGTGGACACTGTGTAATCCAAAATCCACTGGAACCGCAGCATTAATGTATTAAATATGTTTGAGCTCTTTTAAAATTAGAATATTTTTGTTTCCAGGTTTACCACAAATGTCCTTCATGCAGAAAGGCATTTGGAAGGTGGTGCCTGGGTACATATTTGGAAAGTAATAGAAAATGGCCTTGTTGCAGTCGTCAGTTTATGGAATCTGATCTACAAGAAACTGAGCGTTTAGAGTAAGTAATCCCCACTATACTTTAATCTAACTAATATTATAATTTTGACAGTAACCCTGAAGAAATTTAGGAAATACTTATGCATGCAAACTGAACAAATAAAAGTGTGGTCTAATCTACTACTTACGCCATCTATTGACGAATAGATGCCGTCTGTCTGTCTGTTACACAATCAGGCTTAGATCACTAAACCAATTGTGATGAAATTTGGTACAGGGATAAAGTAGAGCACATATACCAAAACAACATTTTTTACAATTATTGTCTGTTGGTTCCGGCTACGGGACATTCACTGGCAGATAGCTGATAAAACAAGGAGTAACTTAGACTATTTAGGAGCAACACGCGAACGAAGTCGTGAGGGTCGGCTAGTAGCGAATAAAATGCAATTAGACCTAAATACATGTGGTGAATTGCACACGAGCGATGCCGGGACGGGTCGACTAGTATAATATTATAAATGCGAAAGTAACTTTGTAAGCTTTTATATTTAACAAATTTTGATGACATCTGATATAGTGATAGACTAGAGCTTTTTGCTAGAGATTATTGCGAAAAAAAGCTTGAAGGGGTTGAATTAGGTTTATATCTTTCGGAGTTGAATATGTTGATCATTTAAATGTATAAATTGCACCCACGCGAAGCGAAGGCGAGCCGGGTCGACTAGTTATTTCTCTGGATATGAAATTGATAAAAAATGTGAATTATGGATAATAGTTTATGTTAATTCTTGCGGTTATAGTGATTCAGACATGGAATCTGAGGAATTGGAACCTGAAAATACAATGGATATCTCCTTCACAAGTGATGAAGCAGAGTATCCCGCAAGAAAAAGAAGAAGGATAATCGAAAGTGATAGTTTCTGATTTTGACGTCACAACCACTATCAGACACAATTGTTTTTTTAATTCGAAGTGTTGTATGTTAAAGAAAATATCCTTCGAACAGGGTTGGTAACACATTTTTTAATTTTGATTTTGTATTTAGTAAATTCTTATCAATTTAATACCCAAACTGTAATCTATTTTTTTAAATAAAATTAATTAAATAAGACACTAAAAAGGATTTAATTAAAAAAAAAAAAACTTTAAGTACAGTGTGAACTCAATATAATGATATTAAAGGGACTGCACATTTTAGGACATGACATGGAGTTTTAGTTAAAGGGAGAGAATACAAAAATCTGTTTTATTTAACAATCTGAGTCCAATCAAAGTCGAGTGAATTCGATGCTTCAAGGAGTTTATCGTTAAATCGAGTTATGTTACATGGAGTTTATTAAAAATATATTTTATTAAATATTTTAATCAAAAATATGTCATGAATAAAAATAATGATAATTTTCTTTATTTCTATATTTTTTAATATAATCTATATTTTTTACATACTAAAATATTATATGGCTAAATAAACATTCTCCACTTTTTTTCTCACAAGTTTAGCAGATTGGGGGTAAAAGTCTAGTAAATATTTCCATTCTTCTAATATTAAATACACTATATCAACAACAGTGCGGGCTCGAAACGAGAAGTGATGTGTAACTCCTACAAAAAGTCCCTGTAAAATCATATTTATGAAATATTTATTCTGCTAGAGCCTTAAATTAATTGTAACGCCATCTATTGATAAGTTAAGAAACTAATACACCAAAGAATTTGTAAAATGTCAGTAAAATTAAACTACATTAATAATACATAGTGTAGCTTTTAACGGTAAAAGAATTATCAAAATTGACACTTAAGTGGTCTTATATATTTAATAATGATTTTATGGCAACACCACAAAGGTATATTACCCGGATGAGACGACAGAATTATCAAAATCGTTTCTAAACCTATTCGACACAAACAAAAATCTTTCCTCTATATAATAGTGTGAATGATGACAGTATTAGAGCATCAAACAATATTATAGATGGCTGTAGTGAAAATATATTATGTTCAAAGAATTCTAGAAAGAATATATATACTTTATAATCTGCATTAACACATAGGCTACTTTTTATCCCGCAAATATTCAGAGCGGGATAATAATATATGTTTAATGTCCTAACCACCATATTTTTATTTAGTAACAATATACTGAGAATTAAATGTTTTTTGGTAAATTTAAGTTGTGACCGGTGGTAACCATTCAATACCGTGTAGGGTCGAGTAGTATATTATAGTTTTCCTTTAAAAGTATATTGTCGAAACTAATTTTATTTTCAGATATAGGACGTGCAATAATAAATAACTCCTATTACTGACGCTATTACTAAGTTAGGAATTAATATGAATGTGAAACGTTATTATATCTTTAACTTAGATCAACACATTTTATCAAAACTTGATTTTATACAGTTCTACCTGGGCTATGCCAAAACTATCTTCTGGTCCCAGAATATCGTAAATAGATTCTGTTAGATTTTGATGAACTGTCAGAACCTCGACCTGCAAAGATAACTTCTTCAGTAATTTAATTGTAAATGGTTATCTAAACCTGTAGAATACTTCCTGTTGACTTGAGGAAATTTAGAATGAAGGAAGGAAAAATGTGAAAATATAAATTTGTTGTTGCATCATTATTTATTTTGCTGTTGGTAAACTGACTAGTTGTTGAAAAAACGTTATATAAGATGGCCATTCTATTGGAGCTTGGGTTGAATAGGAATTATAGAGATTGAAATATTGGTTGGATTATAATACACTTAAACTTTACCTCTCCTCTGTGTATGAAGTAAATGCACTGATCAGCATCACCCCTCTGTACGATATAATTTCCAGGAAAAAATACACAATGTTTCTGCCACATGCATAACATTCTCTTAAAATCGTCATCGGTATTTCTAAATATTAACGATTCTCTAATATGACTTCCGTAGACAGCTTGCATTACTTGGCAGCGAAGACGAAAGGGCAGCTTGTAAACTAGTTTAGGCATCTGAAACAATGTTTTAAATTTTTTTATTTAACCAGTGTTGTTAATATGAGTTAATCTAAATAATACATGTTTCGTTTAGATGACAATGCATGGTCAAGAAAATAACGTCTTTCTAAATGTTATAATATGGCGGATTTCAAGAGATAGCAAAGTATTCATCTCCATAAATCAAATGAAATTGATTTATTGCGAATATAGGTTACATAGGTGATAGATTTAAACAATTTGAATCGCTATATTCAGCCGTGAGGCGTGCAACATTTACAGAATGGATAAAATTTTAAAACGGTATAAAATATACTGACTGACTTACATCTACATTTTCATAATACTAATCACAAATTAAAAAAATAATAATCAAAAATACTTCAGACGAAAACATATTATTTTAAAAATTTAATGTCATACTAAGATTTGTCAATTAAATGATCATGCAATTCTCTTTTAAAATCATTTATACCCTTTGAAGACTTGATATTCTTTGGTAAATTATTATAAAGTTTTACAATCATTCCACACACATTTTTATTAGCAAAAGTGGTTCTATTTGGAGGACATCTAAATTCTAAACATATCATTCTTACGTACACTAGATAATTTGGGTAATCAAATGAAATGGTTAATAATTTTTTCATCCAAAAAATAAAATGACGTCTAAATTTAATAAGGTGGGTGCATGACGGCACTCGGGTATGAAATGTAAAAAGATTTTTTTTGTAATTAAAAGATATTTGTTATTATATTAAATTTATAACCTATCATGTTAATATAAGAAATGTGACATCATTATTTCAAAAACTTTTTAAATGTGAGCGTTTTTGTATTATCAGCAATCTCTATTTTGTACCCATATCATGGGAGTGGATAAAAATTATGGGTCGGGAGGTAATTATCTTTGGGAGTCCTGCCATAATGGTTAAAGAAATTTTTCATCATACTAACTAGGTAAGTTGAATAAAAGCTTTGTAATTAGTATATGTTACCTGCTTTCCCTGCTGTCTGTTCCACAATTCTCGTACATAGTCCCACATTTTGTTCATTTGATGGTCACTTAGATCTGTATCACGAAGTCCATCTCGTAACTCATTTATCCCGTAGTCATACTTGATACGTGAAGATGAATGAGCTGTTATCATTGCTGACATCTCGGATATTAGGAGACCTAGAAATATAATATTTGTACATTGGGTCATATGCATAGAACAGCTAAAGACATCTCAAAAATATAATCTGATGACGACGTTTATCCCATATCCGATATGGCGACTAAATCTTGAAAGAAATACTGTATGTAATTTAATTTCGTATTTTGTTAGGTCAGCTTGTCCTGAGCCTAAAAAACGATATTATCTAGCAGACCTGTATTTGCCAGGATGTTACTTAAACTTGAAATTATTGCAAAAAGGCTATTTTTGTCTAGTTTAGTAGTTTGAACATTCGCCTTGTGCTCATGCTTGGCGAGGAAACTTGCTTCCTTTATTTCCTTTATAATATACGATTATTAATGCTAATTAAAAGAATCTTACCGGTACAAAATTTGATGATTATAGTTATAAATATAGTCTCAATAACTTCAAAACTATTTTGCGATGAAACATCTCCGGTTCCAGTGATGGTTAACAAATTTATCATGTACCATAAAGACGCTATGTAGAGTGGAAAGTAGTTTTTCTAAAAAGTTAAATATGATCAATTTCTTATTGAATCCAGGATGGATTGCCAGATCTACATCTTATCTGATGTGAATTTGCTACCTTGCAACATTTAAGTTACAACCGATGTAACTGAAATGTTGCGTATACTTTGAGTACAAGTATGGCGGACTTCCAATCCGCGCAAAGTGGATATCGGACGAAAGGCATACCTAGGAAAAGGAATGAAAAAAAAAGCTTTTTATATCATGATGAATCGATGTTTGGCCATATAAAAATTATAGCGTTAGGACTATAATCCAAAACCCAGAGTTTTATGAAGTGTTTGTGCAAAAGATCTACCACTATAGGGACTAAAATGGAATTATTAGTTGAGTGACATTAGTATAATTACAAAATGGTGGACTTCCAAAGATGGCGGATCAATTTTTTTTATACACTATAATAGTTGCGTCATCAATGGTCTTGATGATGAAGAACGCAACGAATTATCTCTTTGATTATAAAAGTTGTATTCGTCCATTTTAATTAAAGGTAAAAATTCTTGACAAATAGTGGTGCGGCTTTAGCTAGTCTAAAGCCAAGAGAAAGAATTCTACTTAACCTGTAACTTACCTCAGCATAATTAGCCCTTAAATTAAGTTCTTTTTTAGATATCCAGTTAGCTGATGTGCACTGTACCGGGGTTAGACAAGACAGTTTGAAAAATAAACAGGCGTTTACATGAGTCAGTAGAGAAGCCCAAATAGCGATTGTGCTGTAATGAATTTTTTTCTTTTTTAAACTAGTCAACTGTCCCTCGCTTTATTGGGTAAAAATATTAGTAAAGGGTTAAAAATCCAGCTAACTAAAACCGCTTCTAACCCCGTGTTGTAGTTTTAACCAAAGCACATAAAATTTTTTTTTTTGGCTTTTATTATTGTTATCTCCTATGTTAGTTAATTTTTAAGCTGTAGTACCTACTTTTAATAATATATAAAATTAGTCCCTTACGTCAATTTTAGAAACAAATTAGCAGATCCAATATTAATCTTCCTGTGCTGTCGATATGTAAATAAATAAGATATTCTAACTAGTTGAGGTGACCGCATATAACAGAATAAAGCATTTTGTATTGATGGTCGCAATGACAACGCAAAAGCTAGATAACATAATGGTACATTCGCCAACAGATCACGTCTCCGAAGGTATACCTTGGAAAAGTACCTGAAAATTAGAAATATTATTTAATATTAATTACATAAAACTCGGCTAAGTCCCGTACAAACTAGATAAGGGTTTTTGTCCTCCAAAATCTTTTGTACCTATACATCAACCGTTTACTAATGTTTCGTGACATGACTACACAAATGTGGTTTTCAATTTTTTCCCTTTTCTTGTGCTAACCGAAGGACCCTATAGGAATTGATTGCCTTGAAGTAAAAATTTAACGTTTCTCATTTGATATATTAACGAAAGAGACAGACGGATACCGAAACGAAAGACGTCGACTATAGCGTGACAGTGTGAGGGTTATTTTTTCTCTTTTTTAGTACACAACCCTAAAATTGTTAGAAATGGGGTAAGAAGCTCTCTTTCTGTCTTCTATGGGGTAGAAAGCTCTCTTTCTATCACAGAAAAGTTTTCAAAAATTGCCACCCACCCAAAAAACCGTTCATATCAGTAAATTTAAAGGTTGCTTACGTCTGTCGTACTTTCTTCGGATTTAATACATTATCGCCATATCTATTCATATAACCACTATGAATATCTAGAAAGGTTTTGTAAAGAAAGATCACATCTACTACGATACAAATGTAGAAGAAATAAGGAACTGATAGGAACGCCATTTGGTAGACGAGGATCATGAAGTCCATGTATGCCAAACACATTACCAGGTAATCTAGAAAAAAACATGATTGTCATAAACTTAGGAGGATCTTCTGAAATAACCAATATTGATGGATTTATGAGGGACTGAGGGAACTCCTCAAGTTTTATAACATATTGAGGTTTTGATCTCATTATATAACAGGCAGTGGCTTATATAATAATATTTATTGTAGTAATTAATTTAATTAAATAAGTGTATTTTTCGGCTTCTTATTAATAATGAAGTTACAATAGATTATTTATGAAAAAATACCTATAAAGGTGACCCATAGACAATCTGGAACAACGCTACTTCGGAACCACCTGAAGATATTTTCTAAATTAACATTCGTAACCAGACTTTTTTATCTAAAAATAGTAAAAAATATAATACTTACCTGTGTGGTTCAAACAATAACCAAGCGGCGGAAATGTAATCGACGTTGCCAGCTGATGTTATGGATCTGGATCCATGAGACTCTGCAATACTACGATCTGGACTCTAAAATAATAAACATTCTGATTTTCATTATATAAATAAAAGTAGGTAAAATCCTTGCTTTGATGAGATTTATCATTTTATTTGGGCCTAGAACCTGCATACACATAGCTGTTTATTAATAAATAAGATAATAAGTTACTGAGTTACTATATTGTTAGTGTTGTGTTATAAGTTAAGTATATATAGTTAAACGTGAGAGTGTTTGTCTGCCGATAAACTGTTAAGCAGTTTTACGGTATTTATAGCTGTCAATTTTTCGCTTGCTAAATTAAATATATATTACGTAATATACGAAAGCATACAAAAAGAATCAAAACCCCGAATTTTCGCGAAACCATATGAAAACATAGGAAACTATTCGAAACCATACGAACCACAAAAAAGAAACAATCATATAAACAAAGACACGTACATACAAACACACATATCAATCCCTTACCGCGTATAAAGTAAACGCGTACACATACATATTTATAAAAGAAAATATAATAATAATTACTGAACTTACGTCAAGAAAAACATTCGGATCTATCTCATCGTCTTCTTCGTCGTCAGCTTCATACGTTAAAGGATAAAGTTCTAACTAAAATAAGCAAATATAAAATATACGTTAACGTGTATATTGTGACTGATATTACTCAGAAAACAGATAATTAATACAGAAAATAATTTGCAAAGAAATCACGTTCGTTGTATGGGGGGCCTTAAATATTTATTTTATTTCTGTTTTTAGTATTTGCTGTAACAGAAATACATCATTTGTGAAAATTTCAATTGTCTAGTTATCACGGTTCATGACATACAGTCGGTGAGAAACAGACGGACGGACGGACAGCAGAGTCTCAGTAATAGGGTCCCGTTTTGCCCTTTGAGTACAGAACCCTAAAAAAGAGACAAAAACATACACTTTGGTACAAATGGCGGCCTTATCGCATATTAATTTTTTTTTCATCCAAAAGTGTCTGTCGACACACTTTAATTTTTTTTATGGCGCAATGATGTTAGATTTGGCCATAATTGTTTTAGTTATTGAATAAGTAGCATACTGTTCATCTATTTAAAAAACTTTGCACCCCCGTTTAACCCCCTTAGGGATTGAATTTTTTAAAAATCCTTTCTTATTGCTCCCTTAAGGTATAAAAGAAACCCCTGTACAAAATTTCAAGTTTCTAACCCTTGTAGTTTAGGCCCTGAGTTGATATGTCAGTCATTAAGTCAGCCAGCTTCTCCTTTTATATATATAGGTTATTAATAAAATATATTTTTAATTAAATGTATCAACATTTTATTAAAAATATTAAATAAATTCAAAATTGATTGAAAATTCTAAATTGCAAGAGTTAAATTAAAGAATTACTTTTTGAATTATTGAAATCGGACATTCCAGTCAAAAGATATTACGAAATAACTATCGTGTGTGCGATTCACACACGATAGAAGTGAAACTTCAGTAAATCGACAAAAGAATGAGATGAATATATATAATAATATAAAATAGTATGTATATTTCTGTCTCATTTTTTCCTACACATTTTTGTATTTGTGTCTCTTACCTGTCGTTTTTTCCGTTGCATCCGGTTTGAAATCACAACGATTCTAAAGAAGTTTCACTTCAAAAATCAACCTAAAATCTTAATAACTGATTGAAAGTATCGTACAAGTCAAGTTTGACTAAAAATACGAATAAAATTCTCGAAACATACATGGGGCTTATTCGGATAGCCCAGGTACTGTTCTACTTCTGGACATCCGCTTGTTAATAAGTTTTTTCACACTTACTTCCAAGCTAGTCTTTTCAGACATAACGGTGGGTAGCACATAATCTTTCGTTGCTGAGTCAACTGAGTATTTTACTTTTCTTAAAACAGATGGATAACTCTGAAACATAAGTCAACATCAATATCAAGAAAATCTTTAAAATTGATAAACCAATTAGGATTTAATTTCCAGTACAGATTGAAATGTCCTTGAGTTATAATTTCCTAATTCGATTCAGTTTATTAAAGTCAAACAGCAATCAGTTAATTTAATGCGAGTATAGCGAATCGTTCTTACTTTCAGAAGTGTATAAAACTCCGATCCTCCAATATATAACAAATCAATATTCCTAGAGGCAACAACATTGGACATTGTCAAATATTTAGACGCACCACGGATGTTCCCAAATATACCTCCTGGACCCATACAAGCTTCTACCTCATTGATATTAGTAATAATGTCTACCTTAAAATAACATACTAATAAGTACGATGGTAGCAACACCAGCAAACAGCAGTGATGGGCCAGTGGTTGAGACTTCAAGGCTTACTCGGGAGGTCCGAGGTTCGATCCTGGGCACACACCTCTGCCTCTGAGTTATGTGTGCTTTAAGCAATTAAATATCACTTGCTTTAGCGGTGAAGGAAAACATCGTGAGGAAACCTGCACTCCTGAGAGTTCCCAAAAAGTTGTGTGAAGTCTGCCAACCCGCACTGGGCCAGGTGGACTATGGCCTAATACCCTCCTCATTCTGAGGAGGAGACCCGGCTCAGCAGTGAGCCATTTAAGGGTCGTGATGATGCAGTACGATGGTATGATTGACCAGTCATCTGGTTTTTTCTGCATTAGGTATAGGGTTGCCAGATGAAAACTTATCATGTCCGGGACAATTGTAGGAAAACATAATTCGGGGTGTGAATTGATGTACAAAGACAACTTTGCCGTTGGTAAACTGTTGTCACTATCATCGACATATTGGCGATGAAAAGAAAAATAAGGTTGGACTATATTTTCGGTATTCTGTACAATAAGGACGATCCCGAATTTCCCGACCATCTGGCAACCCTAAAATCCTTCAGAATCTTAAAGGGAATTATCAATTTGAATGTATTTTTTTATAATATTTGTTACCTCAAAACTTCGTCATTTATGAACTGAATTGAAAATTTCTTTTTTTATTTGATAGTCTATGATTACCAGATAGATTGATCCCATTTTTTTTCAAATATAATATTTTCAAGACTAATTTTGGAAGTGCTTATGTAGAAAAAACTAATCGCTACTAGCCTAATGTTTTACAACAGCCATTTTATACCCTAACAGTAGTCTATGACTCAAAAGTAAGAAAGTTACATACCTTACCACGGTAAATTATATACATATTCATTATGACCTCGTTAGATCTCATCACCATATAACCTTTTTGGAAATATCGCTCTTTAAGCTTCTTCGCGAAAGCTCTAAAGAAAGAATACTCCACATCTTCAAATAGCGGTATTTCTCGCAATGTTTTTTCATACATGTATAAAACAGCGTCTTCGTTTAAGTTGGCATGTAGCTTACCAAGAATCTTTTGATGCTGCATACGGACAGGTATTTAAAGATTTTAACGTCATTTAAGGACTGTTTAATTTCTTATCAATTATAATAAAAAATCAATTAAAGGATTTTGTCTTTAGTGTCAAGTATATTGTTTGTTTATTAATCGATTTATGATTTTTTTTTATTGAAAAGGAAGTATCTAAAAGGTTTTCATAGTCAAATAGACTTTTGAACTGGAATAATATAGCCTCAAAATTTTATATATAACTACTGTAATTGTTGATAATGATGCAACAGAATTCAGTTGCGGAAGTTCTACATGTTTTTCATATCTGTTTTTGATTCCGCAATAATAATTTCGATTTAAACAGAATATTACACATTTCTGTTTTTATTTACTTTTAGATCTATTGAGGAATAAAAAAAATATTAAAGATTGTATACTTATCATTTTATATTTAAACTTTAGTTTCCGCGTCCGTCTCTGTTCCGTTACCGTTAATTTATTTATCAATTTAGTATTAAATAAACACGTTATATTTTAAAAAAATAAGTCCATATGCCTAACAATAATATTAATGGCATAAGAATATTTTTTCCTATATAATTTTAATAACTTACCGACCATCCTCCAGTTCTCTTCCACTGATATTTCCAGTAATCTATAACAGATTTTTTCAAGAGATACGGCACTTTCTCTCTGTTCAAAAATAGCTCCAAATGTTTCAAATTTTCCTGGAACGTTGTAACCACTTGATCGGCCATTGCTTTTAAAGATGCTATTCGTGCGTACACATATCTAAAAAGTTTTGAATTATTTATTATGGGATAAGAAATAATTAATTATTAAAAAAAAGAGTAGTTTTGCAATTGAAAAATATTCAAGCTTTAATTGTCCATAAAATAATTAAAAATTATTTTACATTTGTCAACAAAAGATTCATCTATTTATTTGGCTATCTATGACAGTAATATTAAATACTTATATTAAGCGTATATATATAATAATACTAAGTAAATATTATATATTTTGCTTATTACTAGATATTTTTTATTTCTTTTTTCTGTATAAAAGCAAAACGAAATAGAATTTATAACTAAAACGATTAATTTTGATTATGAAAAGTTTTACTTTTTAATTTTTACACCATCAAGTAATGCAAAAAGCAGTAAAATGAGACAAACTGAAGTCAGATTTTCAATTCTTTGAAATTCTGACATATCATCTGATAATGTTTGCGAGACATACAAATAAATAAAATGGCAGTGTCTGTTTGAAATATTAAAATACCCGCATTTTACTAATATGTATACACGGTACATATACGAGAACAACATTATTTACAATTTTTGTCTGTCTGTTTGTTCCGGCTAATCTCTGAAATGGCTGGACCGATTTTGACGGGACTTTCACTGGCACATAGCTGATGTAAGAAGGAGTAACTTAGGCTATTTAACATCTTGCTACGACCCATAGAAGCGGAGCAACACGCAAACGAAGTAGCGCGGGTCGGCTAGTAGATAATATTTCTTTAAAAGATTTAAAAAAAAACTTCCTGTCATCATTAGATTTAAATGAAACAAATGTCTATAATCTAAGTTAGACCTGTAGCAACTAGCAATACAACTGAAGAAACATATAGGTAAATACAGTTTCATGCAATAACTTTTAGGTGATGCAGACAGACTGATTATTTTGGCTTCTATGTTCAGACATTTTAATTATATGTATAAATTATCTACGTTGTTTAGTTTGCGAAAACGCTTATACCAATTATGGTAAGGGCAAGAAACTATGACGAATAAAATCACCCACCCGAAAAACAAAACTCCATGTATGATGATGCAAATGGAGAGGAGCATGTGGGCGGTGTCTTGGGCCGTGATATCTCCAAAACCAGCGCCGGTGAAACTCGTAGCTGACCAATAATACGCCAGCAAATATACCTTACTTGGAGTCAGGTAGGCGTCTTTCACTATTTTGCCACTGTCTATCCAAGAACCTATAAGTAATATTATTTTTAAGGTTTTTTAAACTGTTGATCTTAAAAAAAGTGGTCATAACAAGAAAATATTTGTTATATATATAAACATACATAGACTGGCAGAATCATCACCCTTCATTTTGGCTGTGCCGTAGTCGGCTAATTTAATCATACCAGGAGAGAAAAAGTATTAGAAATTAAAAAAATCATATTTCATACTCTGACATCATCAACTTTTTTCCTAATAATATATTGAATCATGAAAATTCTTAACAGAAAGTATACACGCACATCGAATCACGAATATCCCACGTCTAAAAAGTTGACGGCGTCAAATGGACGGAACTCAAAAATTTTTTAGCTCAAAATTTAGTGCAAATTTAATGCTAGCTTAAACGAAAGCTAGCAGTGTATAGTTCAAAGGCCATATTAAATACTGAAATAATTAGTGCTCGAAAAGTGCTACAAGCACCCACAGGAACAGAACCTTTGAACTATACACTGCTAGCTTTCGTTTAAGTTAGCATTGTTCTCATTATATAGTTATTGTAAATAGTATTAAATTCGCTAATGGAGCACTAAATTTTGAGCTAAAAATTTTTGAATTCCGTCCATTTGACGCCGTCAACTTTTTAGACGTGAATATCCCTGCTCAGAATCATCAATGTTTACGTAAGCACGGGGGGTAGGGTGGTTAGGGTTTTGCTTACTTTCATGCCTGACATATTAGGGGGTTGATAATTCCAAAAATTGATTCCGTACATAAAAAAAAAAGTATCCATAGTGGATCAATTCGTTATTCGACTATTATTTCTTGTACCGACAATCAAAACGTACAGAATAGTTATAATGAAATTTGGCGTTGCAATGTATTATATGACAAGTAAGTAAATAGAAAAATTAAACACTAATATTATATCGATAATCAATTTGATCCAACGGCAAAGTTGTCTCTCAATTTATTAAAAAGAATATAAAAAATGCGTTTAAAACAAAGGGATGTTACTAAAGTTCTTACCTAGTTTACAAACCATATTCCCATTAGGATTGAACCTAGTTTCCATAAAAGGCCAGTGTATAGACAATTTATGAACTTTTTCAACGAAATCATCATGGTCATAAGCCACTACGTATCTACAGGTCATCATTATTAAAATTGAAGTGTACAGGTTCAGGAAGAAGAGAGTAAGCAGTAGGAATTGTAGAACACTCATGAGGTATGCCTGTAATTAAATATTTCTAAATTATTTTACTAAAATGATTTTTTTACAAAAAACTATTTAATATAGCTAAATTTAAAAATTATTAAGTTTTAAAAATTGTTAAAATTTAGATAAATAAGAAAATTATGTTTTTTTATGGCAGTTAAGGAGCAAACGGACAGACAGGAGCAGACGACCCTCTTGATGGTAAGTGGCCACCGTCGCCCATGGACATCGATAATACAAATGAAAAAGGGAATGAACTGAACGGAAACCCAGATTTTACTAGAACCGTGGGATTAATGGGGTGGTAGGATCAGGGAAAAGTCTGGCCCACATGCGGCTCCACTGGAACGAATTAATGATACTTTGCGGTTGGATTCGAATGCTGCTGGTCGCACGCCAGTAGGGAAACAGATCCCCTACCACGGTGGTGCTGGGTTACTAGCCTCTTACAAGATGCTCTCCCAAGGAGCAAAGGCAAAGGGGAATTGTATTCTAACTCGTCCCTTCTCGGGTGAAAATATTTCAGGGTTAAATGCTTATTAAGAGTAAAATCTATTATAAAGTTTGTCTATATAAGTGTGGAATTAGACCAAATGGGTCAGAGACCTAATTCCACACTTCGAAAGGAATAAATTACTAAAAGGATTATATAATACAGCCCTTAGAAAGTAATTAATGCGTGTAGTTTTGTTCAAAATTGGATAGAATACGATATATTAAAGATATACTTGATTTTCTTGAAAGCGCAAAGGTATTTCACAGATTGTCATAAATAGATAGATAGGTATATCACATCCATACCAAACCTATCGCAAAATGATTCAAAATGGCGGCGACAGCGCGAACGGCAAAATATATAGAATCACCAATTTCCAAAGGTTTCCAGGTAACCTATTATTTAAAGCACCAAATGACTATACTATGTATGACATAGATATACAACGAAAAAAATGTATGTACTGTCTGTTCATCCTCTTTTGTTTAAGTCCGTATAAAATCATTATAGTTATATTTTTTAGTATTCTTAAAGTCATACCATCCGTGAATTCTAATAGCGATTGTCTCAAGTCAGTAGCTAGGTAACTAATAGTATATTTTTAATGTTCTATTGTTAAATGATATTCCCGTAATGGTACTATTGTTTTCAGATCTATTTTATTTAGTTGTCGTTATTTATTAATACTGTGTATGTAGTTCGGTAAGGTCATTCATCGTGACAATAAATAAGTACTAATATTTAGGTCATTAAAATCTAAATATATGAAAAAGCTGGTTATCTGACTCATCGATGTACAGCTAAATTATTAAAGCTAGAAACATCATGTTCAGACAGGTGCTCGTAGTTTCTTTCTTAAATATATATAGATGCTTATTTATATACGTCGTTGTATGTGGAACAAAAAATACTATCACCTACCTATTGACTTTAAAAACGTAGAAAAAAGCTTAATTGGTAAAGTGATCTGTGTACTTTATTTTCGCGAAGCGAGACTTGTATAATTATAGAAAATACTTAACTGTAACTTTACTGTTTTTATTTGTTTGTTACATCATTTGCTTACTACAATCTATGCAGCCTGTCACTTTGAAAGGAAACAGCTTTTCATTGTGAGGGGACGGGTTAGAATACAATTCCCCTCTGCTGCTAAGAGAGCATCTCGTAAGAGCCGAGTTACCCAGTACCCCTAATGGAGGTAGAGAATCTGTTCCCCGACATGCTTGCGACATCAGCACGCGAATCCGACCACTAAGTGTCTATGACGCGTTCTGGTCGAGCCGCTTGTGGACCAGATTTACCCCCTCCCTCTGCGTTTCCAGTAAACAGCGGGTTCTTGCTCAGGGTCCACTGAAACCTCAGCATTCTTCTCTTCGTTCCTCTACCTCAATCTATCTTCGAGGCAGCAACGCATCGGCAAAACAAGAGATACTCTCTAGTTGCAAAACAAGAAATACTCTCTAGTTTGCCAATCCATGGGTGGGCGACCGTGGCCATTTTCCATCAGGTGGACCGTCTGCTCGTTTGCATGGCTGTTTTGCTCGTTATGCCATGCTCGTTTGCTCTGCTCGTTTGATTTTTTATGATTGCCTGCTATCACAAAAAATTATTTAAACTTGTTAAGGTATTCGTGAAAATTTTCAAAAAACCTGACAAATGATCATCAAATCAGATCTCTTCTCTTCATAATAGAAGAGATCTGATTTGATGATAAATACTTTGGTATGAGTATGTAAATGTATACCTAGTGTTAATTTCGGATTTCCAAGAGTAATGATGTTGAGAAACACGAGATAGGTATAAATCTGTTTTCACTTGGACAAGATTATGCTAAGTTATAAATATTTAATGCAATTTCTAGAATGTGTCTAACAGCTGACTAATACGAAATCTTTATATATATAGTTTTTCTGTACATGTGTACATATGTAACTGAAATCTTAAAACAGGATTGAGGATTTTTGAACTATGGACATGGAGTCTCACAGGCTACGCTACAAAGTCGGTTTACTAGTTTTGAATACTTGGCGACGTCTACTACAACTGAGCTGCTCGGTAGCTTTAAGTTTATTAATAAAATGACAAATAAGACCAGAGTTTAATTTCTCGGACTTACGACAGATAAGTAATAGGGCTCCAAAAACGCAGCGGAGTCTGTCAGGCTACACGTCCATAAATCCCTTACTACATTTTTTAAAAGGGTATTATTGGAATAAGCGCTTTATTTGTAAAATAATAATAGTAAATGATTATTCTGGTTATTCTAGTTCAAGGGCACCTAAGTACATCACATCTAAGTACATTGCAGTGATGACCCAGTGGTTGAGACTTCAAGTCTTACTCGGAAGGTCCGAGTTCGATCCTGAGATCGCACCTCTGACTCTAAGTTATGTGTGTTTTAAGCAATTAAATATCACTTGCTATAACGGTGAAGGAAAACATCGTGAGGAAACCTGCACTCCTGAGAGTTCTCTGAAAGTTCTCAAAGGTGTGTGAAGTCTGCCAACCCACACTCGGCCAGCGTGATGGACTATAGCCTAATACCCTCCTCATTCCTCATTCTGAGGAGGAGACCCGGCTCAGCAGTGGGCCATTGACGGGTCGTGATGATGAAGTACATAGCAGCGACGCACAAAACGATTCATTGTATTATTATCTTCGGAAAAAAATATTTCAAGCGTTATTTATACCTTTAGACGATTCTGGATAATGAAGAAGAGATTGAATAAATTTTAACTTGAAGGCAGATGTAGTCATCGTGGATGAAGATACAAATGACCTTGAAATTGAGTTCAGTTTTATCGAAATTCTGCTACTTTTAGCGTGTCAAATATCGTTACAAATAGTCAAATTTTCTTCTTTTTCAGTATTCATATACATATATCTAATATACATCTATTTCCCTTTTCCTTGCCCGTCCATTTGTGTTATTTCATATCCAAAGATGTATTACTAACACGGTCAAGAGAGATCAAATTGACAATGACTCGAGTTTTAAACGAAGATATTGTTGCTATACAAATCCCGATACAAAAATAAAAAAATTAGTACATCAGATAGTATCTGTATCTGTATTATATATCTCTCTTATATCTGTATTATATAATTCCAATTTATGTCTGTATTTGGTTTTTCAAGCCTGCAATTTTATCGTTCCTTTTGCAAAAACTCTAAAAAATTTTAAGAAAATAAAACTTATTTTGTTTTATATAAACATGAAATTACTAAAAATTACCAAAAATGTAACACATGTAGAAAAAGTAAAAAATGCTATTATTTTTTTAAATTTCTGTATTTTTGTCGTTAAAACTATAATATTAAATACCTAATCACGTTTTGTTATTACCATAAATGTATATTTTGATACGAACATAATTTTTATATTAATGAGTTTGTTTTTGTCTCAAAAATCATATGTAAACAAAGGAGCCTGTGAGACTACACGTCCATAGGTGAGTACAAAAAAAATGACGTCCATACTTAAAGGTTAACATGGAGCCAATACAATAATAAAGCATGAAATGTTGGCCTTATCACTTTAAATGATCTCTTACAGACAACTTTAGGCAAATTAGAGAAATTAAGTTAATAGATACAGGCATTTGGTTGGTTTTGTAATTTCTTATATAAAATTTTTTTATTGCTAAGATAAGTAAAGCTCTAGAACGGCTGAGTTGATTATTTTTTTTTTTCAACTCTCCGTTACATCTCAGCTAGGTTATAATAAATTCAATAAATATTAAACCTTATTGTCTGTGATTATGGTAGTATAGTTCTTAACTATGTATTAAATAATTCAGGTTAAGTGTTGGAAAAATAAATGAATGACAAATTACTGATTGAGTAGTGGACGAGCAATGGAATGAATGAGGAAAAAACTAGTTATCTTAAACGTATTTCCAATTTTTATTTGCGAAGCAAGGGCGAGTCAATTTGTATCTTATCTTACTCACTGATATTACAAACTGACCCACGCGACTTCGTTCGCGTGTTGCTCCGCTCCTATGGGTCGTAGCGAGATGTTGAATAGTCTAAGTTACTCCTTGTTACATCAGCTATCTGCCAATGAAAGTCCCGTCCAAATCGGTCCAGCCATTTCAGAGATCAGCCGGAACAAACAGACAGATAGACAGACAAAAATTGTAAAAAAAATTGTTCTGGGATATGTCCCATGTATACATCCATATGCACTCAGTATAAAGCGGTTATTTTAATATTACAAACAGACACTCCAATTTTATTTATTTGTATGGATGGATATGAAATTTTGTATATTTGGATGTTTATATGTTTGGATACATCTTTGGATATTTGTTAAAAATGCATAGTCCCTAGCTGTTTTTACATAGCAATGTCTTGAAAATTAATAACTATATGTTTTTTGTTACATCTAAGTAGTCGATTACTAATATAATAAATTTATTGATGTTAGTCTGCCCGAAATAAACTACAGGAACACTGAAACGCCATGAATGTTGATAATGTGTAGGTTTTCTTAGAGGTTTTTATTATTAAGCAAATGCTATAGAGTAGCGAAGGCGAATCAGCTAGCATATAAAAATATAATAGTTGTAGTGTTTTTGTTTATTGAAACAGCAAATACAATAATGAGTCATATCTCCGATCGGTTAAGTTTGGCAATTGCTATAAATAAATGTGATACAACATACATACCCGTCTCAATGCTCCTATGGATTCTGCCCAAAACGCTGCGTAGAGTTTGTATATTTGTAATACATTAGCCATTCTGATGGTGCAATGATACATATGGAAATTAATTGCATGTTCCTCTTCTGAGTGATTTTCGTTATGTTTCGGTACAAAAAGTAACCATACCGCGTACCAAGGGAAACATGTCAGGAGATCGACCACGAATGTTCTCTGTAAAATACCATTTAGCTTTCCAATTGCTCATTCAGACTGAAATATACTACCTGACACGTTCTCGCTTCGCTGAGGTGTGTAACAGATAAAATTTTATCAAAATTGTTTTAGCGTTTCTCACCAAAAACGTCAGTTACTTTTTTTATATGACATTTGGTATCGAAGAGTTCCCTAATGAATCTTTAAAGCCAAATAATAACTCGCGTGACTTTGTCTGTGCAAACTAAAAGTAAACTTTTACATTTTTCATTGATGCTAAGCCTGTATTGAGTATAATAGCGTGAGGTTAGGTATATAGCCTACAAAGCCGTCTTCTATAAATGGGCTATCCAACTCCAAAAAAATTCAAATTGAACCAGTTGAACTGAATGATAGCATCCCGAGTGTTTGTCCAAACCAAACAAATTCTTCAGCTTTATAATATTAGTATAGATGAAAGGTTATTTAAAATTAAATACTCGTGTAATTTTTTCACCATTTAATTCGTTTATAAATTACCTTAAGAAACAATTCAATCCTGTTCAAATTCGTATTTCATCTATTTTGTGTACTAGTACTCACCGATAAATAATTCTTTGCGGTCAAATAAGGGTGGTAAATTAGCTGGTTTTTGGGTCCATAATAAGCGACATGTAGCATTAAATATAAATCAATGTAGCAAATAGATTCCAATATGATTATCGACAAATTAAAGTGATTGCAAGTCGGAGCCATTGCAACCACTATCTGAAATAGGGAAAAAAGGAAATATATTAAAAATCAATAGAATACTTAAAGTTTTAAATAAGGATTGCTCCAAGACTGTATTAATAATAAATTATTATTTTATGTTATGGAAGGCGGAAACAGCTACAATGTTTCTTATTAGTTATCCTTACTTATATCAATATATAAAGAAAAATTCATTTGCTGTGTGTGTTTAAGTGGTTTAGGTAAGTTTTGTGTGTGTAGTGATTTATTTGTACCTACATACACTCGTATGAGTAGGTAATATTACACTATCAAGACAGTTATCGTCTTAGTTACTCGTAAAAAAGCAGCACATATTATTGGCTGCTTAATTATATTTAGCGTTTGTAGGTATTTAAACATGTGCACAAAAACTAGAATAAATTGACACAATAATATAGACGTAGGGTCTATATACCACGAAAAAAGTATCCAAGGTACCCACACAAATAAATTTTCACTTTTTTACAAAATGTTTTGAAACTACTTTAAGCGCTAAGATTTTATTTTCCTTGAAAAAATTAACTAATATAGTGCATTAATAGGATAAATATATAATTTCGTCTTATTTTGCCTAGTTTTTGGACTTTTTGTGCTATTATATTTAATTACCAACCTAAAATTATGTTGCTGAGCTTAATTATAATTTAAAACGATAAACTATATTCGAGAAGTATTTAGAATGTAGTGTAGAATTATGATGATGTGTAAGGCCATAGTCCACCATGCTGGCCCGGTGCAGGTTGGCAGACTTCAAACACCTTTGAGAAATTTAAGGAACTTTTAGGAGTGCAGATTTCCTCAGAATGTTTTCCTCCACCGTTCAATCAAATTATATTGCTCAAAACATACATGATTGATGACTCATAAAAGTGTGCCCGTGAGTATGAGTCAATTACTAAAGTAAAATAATAGGAATATATAGTAAAATAATTTATAAAAATCTGCTGTACTCGTCTTGCTTAGTAGAATATTTGAAAATTATGGACTTACCGGTATCAACAGACTTAAGGTATACGCCGTAGTGACTCTAAGAAGTGCCCAAACTTTAAGAAATATCCCATCAGGTTTGATTGCAATCGGTAACAATAAGTAAGGAGAAACATTATTAAAAACATCAAACTTATTGTATGATTTCATGTAACTCTCATTTTTCTTTCTATAGTCTTCTAAAACGTTTATGAATGATTCTAAAAATGCAATATTTAAAATATTATATATTTTCTTAGATGTTGGTAAATTAGAATTTAAAAAAAGCTTTTGGTATTTTCCCCCTACTAATACAACAGCTGGTACATTTCTAACCTCCTTCTCCTACTTTCCTTCTCTCTACATATCTCGCAACTTTTTATTTATATTTCGGTCTAGTGTTAAAAAAGCTTGTTTTCAAAAAACTAGACTTTTTGACCATACATTATGGTATTTTTTTACTAATACAACAATTACATTTCCATCCTCCCTTCTCCTTTTTTCCTTCTCCCTTCTCTTCTCTCTGCAATTTCTTCCATTCATGTTCTTTTATTTAACTTACAATTATTGTATGTATGTAAGTTCGGGTCAAATATTGCAACTGAATTTTAAAGCAATTATTCTCAACCGATTGAGATGAAATTTTGCATACATGGATAGCCAAGTGATATAATTATACATCAAATATGGCGGACGGCCCATAATGGCGGACTAGTTATTTTTCGAGCACGACCATGAAATGGATATCTAATGGAAGTGTTTGCTTAGATGAAAATGAAAAATATAATGAATAATAATTAATTTTACTTGAAACCATACCGTTAAAGAAATCTTGCAGGATATTTGTGATACGTTTTTTCTCCTTTGCTGTTAATCTGTTATAATGTTTCAAATAAGCATCAGCATTCATAGTTTTCGCTTTAATATCAATAATTCGCAATTCATCTGGAGTTAACAGGCCTTCGTGTTCGGTCATATCCGGAAAGAGGTTCAGAGCAGACGTGTACGCGAAGTGACTTATGCTTATCAACTGTGAAAGTTGTATACATAGTTTTTTGTATTTCAGTTTTACCAGTTATCCATTAAGTTTCTTTATATATTCTAAAGAACTTCTGTATCACGAGTAACTAACCTTCCCTTCACCTAGCTCACCTAGCAATTGTTATAAAAAAGCTACTACATCACGTATTCTCCATGTTACAACGGTTATATTTAAACGCAATATTAAAGAAAATATATCACAACGTAATTCCCAGGAGAGTGGAAGTATCCAAACCATTAATACCAATATTATAACGTAACTTAACTATATAGAGAACGTGAACAGTTACGTACAGGGTACGAAATTTGTTTCGAATGCGAGCGACATTTTCTTAAAAACATTGGAAATAATTATCGAGTTGTAGTTACCCAACAATAACAATAAGATATTATGAAAGTAATACAAGCAATTAGAGTGAATGAATCATTAGTTCACTTACAGTAACTCTGTAACCTACAGATGTTAATGCACTGTGTAACTTACTTTGCAATGTGTTAGAGTAATTACGGTACTGACAGCCGGCACGCCGTACAACAATACTAATAATCCCAGATGGTTCCCGCGGCCAATGACACGTTCTGACTTCGTTTCTCTCATCTCCTTGCTTGTCACCAAACAGTAACCACTTTCTATTATGTATAACTCACGGGTTACAGTCCCTCCGTAGTAGACTATCTCGCCAGGTGGAAGAATTATGTCCCTCGCCGCTGAAAATTGTACTCAAGTTCAGAATTATCAAACGAACGATGTCAAAGGACAGATCTATCATATGACTTACAATCTAGCGTACCATGTAACTTAGTATTAACCTAAAGCCCCAATAATTTAACCCATCACCAATCCCAAAGTACAAAAAAAACAAGTGGTTTTTTTTTTATATCGGAGTCATAAAAAAAAAACCTAATGAACAATGTTTTCATGAAATGAAATTTTCTTTACCCCAGAGCCCCACAAATGTAGCTGAGACCTAAATCCTACCTAACCTAAACAATCTTCCACAATCTACAACCAGTCTTGTCTAAATTCAACATAACAGTTTTACTACATTAATAACGTTTTTACACATTATATGTATATCCATAAAGGTAATTTCATGTCTGTATTTCTCAACTCAAACTCCATTATTATCACTAATATGGAATTTAACTTTAAATTAATAGTGATAAGGATGGTGCCAAACCATTTAAAATCGTGGTTATCACTCCTCTTAATACTTATTATATTAAATCTCAACCGAATACTGACACGAATAGGAAGTTTAAATTAAAATATCCGACAATTTAATAAAAACATATGAAAATATAGCGTTAGATCCATTTTGGAACCGGCAGTAATTAGCTTGGCAGACGCCAGCTTTATTGACACAACTAGGTCGAGCGTAAACTGTTTTACACCCTAATAATTATATTTCTCAAGATAACAAACAGGCTCATTCATACATACTTTCAGTTAGCGTATGAATAAAAGCTTTATTTTTCACTTGGAAGAATCTAATTGAAGTCAGTGTTTTGAATCTTGCTTGATGAAGAACTTTCTTCCTTAATTCTGAAGGTACAACGGTTCTCTCAAGCCAATTCTCACCGGTTAGTTCCACACCCTATAAATTTTAATGAACTGATTTACTTATTCATTTAATATAGGTATTTGTTTCAATGCAATTTTATTAATTAATATCATAAATTTGGATTCAATTCTCAAGCATTTGTAAAAAACCGTAGTAGTAGTACCTACACCTAGTTAAAAAAATTACGGCGAAACTATTTAAGTAAGAAGTACATACAAAGTTTGTGTGTTCCCTCATACTACAAATTATATAACTCAAAAAGAAGAAACAAAAATATAATACTTACTGAATTATATTGCCATTGTAAGTCGTAAAATGCCATGATTCTAGACTTGATAGCTGGATGCATATTATTTTCTTTCATAAATTTATCTATTGTGATGATCACTTCTAAGAAAGCAGTTTTTGTCCTGAAATTTACATTGGATAAACTGATAATTATTTTATAATAAGGAGGTTATGTTACTTATTAATATGAGATAATTACCTCGACCAATGTGTAACGACAGCTGAAAATTCAGAGACACAGTAGCCAGTAAGCAACACTCCATAGAGGCTAAGAAAAGCGACAAAGCCCATGTCAAATTGGTCTCCAGGGTAAAAATCTCCGAATCCAACAGATAGTATAGTCGTAGTAGCAAAATATATGGCAGTGAGAATTGGATGTTTTGTTCTGGAACAGTGCACTAGTAAAGACACAAAAAATTGCCGAAGCCATTTTAAATCATACTAGAGGAAAAAAGATATGCATTAGGGGCACAGCCATTATGTCAGTCAATAATCAGATGATGAAAATTCTAAATTGCAATTAAATATTTATACAATTATTTGTGTAAATAGTTAGAAATCTCATTTATAAATTTTGAAGAATTGTAATATTTTTGATCCAATGCTGCATGATCTTGATGAATTGCATACTTGATTCTTCGCGTAAAATAGGTTAGACTAATTATAATGTATGAGATTTAATTTTTGGACGTGTAAATATGAGTTTGCCGAACTCGAGGCTAACGAGATAATTTTAGTAACTATAAACACGTTTTATTAGCAAAATCTATTAGACATACTTGTTCGATGTCGTACCGCTTTGATCTCTCCAGGTCAAAGCTCTAGCGAACCACGAGTTTTCAGAGCATCTATTCACGAAGCAGGATTCCATGTATAAAATCACACCACCCCAATAGCATATGAAGCTAATGTATACACAATACTTTATTACCTGAAATAAAATTAAATTTATAAAACAGAAAGCATATATAGGAGCAGTCATAGCCCAGTGGTTAAGACTTGAATGTCTTACTCGACAAGTCCGAGTTTGATCTCTGATTTTTATGAGTTATGAATGTTTTAAGGAATTAAATATTACTTGCTTTAACGGTGAAGGAAAACATCGTGAGGAAATCTACATTCGTGAGAGTACCCTGAAGTTCTCAAAGGTGTGTGAAGTCTGCAAACCCGCACTGGACCAGCGTGGTGGTGGTGGATCTTGTTTTTTTTTTTTTTTTTTTTTTTTTTTTATTCTATAGTTTTAGGGGCTTTTGTTCTCATTGACACGTCAGCCCCATCGTAACAAAGACAGAAGTTAAACAGCACCAATTAGATTAGATAGTGCAAAAGCAACTTCCGAGATCGGATTACTGAAAATGCTCTGAATTAATCCTACATCTAAAACATTTAAATCGTACTGGCGCATAATCGCTAATCTTTCGGATCCATAATTCTGAAGAGGAGATCCGGCTCGGTCCATTAACGGGCTGTGATATATAAAATTTACCTACCTACTGACCTACTTCATTAAATACCCATATCATGGGGGTACAAAAAATATGATTGTTCTCCTATTATTGGGATTTCGCCGTATTGGATTTAGAATTTAACTTAACCAAAATAACAAGACAAGTTAAATAATAAAGGAATTACCTTTACTATAATTGAATTTGACAATAATTTTCTTTCTAATTTCTCAAAGAAACTCGATATTCTCCAAACGAGACATAGCTTTATACCTTTGCATAAGTAAAATAGATGATTTCTATAATTGTCCAGGTACGTTGCATTTGTATGTATCGTGACAATATACTCAAAAGGAATGATTGCGACTACATCCATATAAAATCCAAGTGTATTCATACGGTAATTCAATATACCCATGAAAGTTTTAACATAATTCTTTTTAGTTTTGATTGCAGTAACCGAAGACATGCCCACATTTATTATCAAAAAAATTGTAATTACAACTTCTATGTAGAAGAATGCTCCTCCAGGAAATTCTCTTTCGAAACCAATGAAGTAGGGGTAGACAAGACAAATATAGAAAACAATGCAAAGCATGAACACTTCCCAGTATATCACGAGGTAACAATCAGATTCTAATATCCAAGGGAAGTGAGTATTTAGACAGGTAAAACTGCCAACTCGTTCTTTAATATGTTCAGATATAATGTAGAGGTCTAAATAATTTTCATCAAGCTCATCATCTTTCATAAGTGGCTCAACGTCTGTTATACCTGTAACATTTAGTTATCAAAACAATTTTATCGCACAGAACCTATCTACTTAATATAATTTTATATTACCTTGTATATATCTAAGTTTTTCCTTTAAACATTTAATGCTGCTTTTCTTTCGATATTTAGAAGCGTATATATTTAATTTTATCTCTTTATTACCACTTTGCTTTTGTTTTCTGGAATGACTTCGATAAATTCTTTCTTGAATCTCATTTCGTATTACCGCTACTAAATCTGGATAAGTTATCATCAACTTTATGAAGTCAGTCTTATTAAGAACTTGACATTCCACATACGTAGCAGCTTTAACTGTACACCTCGCTGTAAATTGTTGTTCAGATAAGTAATACAAGGCGAAATGTTAATAAAAATATCATTCAAAAGATTATCCTTTACCTGGGATGTTATATACAAGGGAAATCTCTCCAAAACATGTTCCTTTAGCAAAAGATATCATCGGACTTTCATCATCTTCATCAGATAGCAATTCTAAGACCCCGCTTGTGATACAAATCTTAAATCAAAACAAACGAAAGACAATATTTATATTATCCCAAGCTTGAACAAATAACAACTCATTGGACTAAGCGTAAATATTTATTTAATACAGAAATTCAATATTACCATAATAGTCTTGTTTTGATTATGATTATAAACAATGTCGCCGGGTAAATAAAACTGGTGAGTCATAATCAATGAGAGTCTTCTGAGGAATGCTTCTGGAAGTTTTCTGAATATTAAAGAACTATACAGAGGAACTGCATTAAGGTCGTAACATATTTCCATTTGTAATGGAACAGGCAGTAATCTCATTAACTTAGGCTTGAAAACTCCAGACTTTTGATACCACAGATCTTCGTAATACCTAACAAATTAAATTATTAATATTAATAAAGCATTCTCATTTTGTTCAGTTCAGACGATCTTCTTGTAAAATAAAATATATACTAACCTTATAATACGTTTTGTTGTATCAGGATCCATATTTATTAAAGATAGATGATTTTGTATTTTCCGTAACTGCCGGACGTAATTAGCACGTCTTGTGGTGATTGTAATAAATAATGACGTTAGGGATCCCACAAAAACTACTGTTGTTAATAGAAATCCTAATAATACAGCGATCGCTGCTGTAATTCTTTCGTTTGTAGTCACTGGATAAATATCTCCCAGTGAATTCGTCGTAAAAAATAGTACTGACCAATATGCACATACAAAATACCAATCAAAAGTTGTTTCTGTTGGTAAGTTTACGGCAGAAACAGACCACGAGGAACGTATATAGTGAATATCGAAATGTCTATACGAGAACAAATACCATATACACGACCAAGTGTGTACTGACAACACAAACAGAATCAGATATTGAGCCAGAAAGGTAGTCCATTGATTTGTACCGGCTTGGAACGATTTACTGTAGGAATATTCAATTATTCTGTATACACGTGCAGTGGCCATAATAGGTGCTATAGCATATACATTAAAATCACCGTGATCTGAAGTATGTAGCAAGTACAAAAACGAATAAGGCATGGCTAATATGGCATCTATGGCAACACGTTTTATTCCTGGCTCTACTAAATTTAAAATTTTCCTCCACTTTTCAAAGAACTTTAATCCAAAAACTATAATAACATCTAGCGTAAATATAAAGTTCAATGATATAACTAATATAATTATCCATATAGATCTTTCATGAGGCTTCGTAAAAGTATACAGACAAGTTTCTACAAAGTACGCGATGAAAATTGCTGATAGATTTAGGAGATTCCAAAAACTATTTGTGTAAATTAGTAGAATGTAACGAAGTTTGTTGTTAGAAAAATCAGACTTCTGTTCTTGCAATATGGCGTATGTTTTCTGACGTTTTTTTTCATCAATCTCTACAAGAATATTTTGTGAACGTTCTTCAGCAAGGTGTCCAATCAATGGTGGATTTATAAAAACATTAGGCTTATCTTTTCTTCGCCTATATTTGTACACAGTTAAGCTTGAACTATCATTTTCATCTGCAAGTAAAATAAGAACATGTAGTGAGGATAATATTTTTGTTACATTTTATGTTATTTGCTCGTGTATAACCAAAATAAATATCTACAAAGCACTTACTCATTTTTTAAACACATTTATCTTAACATCAACAGCAATAACAACTTACTAAATCTAGTGGGTGCCGTTAACTTTTTTATTGCAAAATCTAGTTGGTTTTGTGAGAGATGAATCCTACGCATGCACGTATGAAAAGTAAAGGCGTTTGGTTCAGTATCTTGCAAAATCTCTTAAACATAACTTTCGAATGATCAAGTTCCGATGCCATTACCAAAGATGTAACATTTTGCAAAGTCGCCACGATAACGCAACGTTTTCCTCGCTCGTAGGCAGAAAGCCGGACATGTAAGACTTAAGACGCAAAATGTGCACACGGCACTCCAACCTACATAAGGAGCATAAAAATGCTTTCAGTCTTCACGCTCTTTTAATTCACATGCTCTATGCTTAATGATGCAGCTATGCAGTCCTTTAATGGCCTCAATAAAACTCTGACTAACCGTTCTAACGAAAACAACTCGTGTTCAAACTACTTTATGACTAAACATATTTTGCTTACAATTATGTGCATAAAGTTATATGGAATTTTGCTTTTTATAATTATCCTAAGCTAATTAACCCAATATGAGTTTTGATATCCCCGTAGTTAAAACTTTCCTGTCCTACTTGAGAGGTCCAGTGTTTAAATGCAGACACGATTCATTATTATTTTTTTTTATTTAAAAATATCACTATCATTTTAAAGGAAAATATCGTGACGAGAACTACGAGCTTAACATTAAAAATATCGTAAAGTCTAGCCTAAACCATTTTCACTCTGAGAGAAGATTAATGTTCATTCAAACTCAAACTATCTTACACCAATCTTCGATCAAATAAAAACCCCATATATAATACTTAAATGTAGCTTGGTGAAAGTCTAATTTCCGCAGCTACTTCACTAGAAGTTGTTTTTCTGATCGGGACATTTAGCGGCGCCATTTTATTACCATCTTCGTATAATCGAGTTCTAAAACGCTGGATAATTAAGCTTAGAGCGGGTTACCATAGGTGGATCGGGGCCGCATAATACCTGTACATTTATGGTAACTCACCGCGTGTATTGGTGAAAAATGTTGTCATAAAACGATTTTAAACGCCTTAGGTATTTATCAGTTTTTTTAATTATTTTGAAATTGGTTAGTGACCAGGTGTATCTTATATTTACATAAAAATATTTTTGTGCCGCTAATTTAGGTATAGATAACCAAAACTTTAATTTGTACTTTTTTCCTGTAATAAGATGCAATTTTCAAATTTGGCTTAACAAATACTTTTAATTTATGTGTTGGTGGTTTCAGAACAGCAACGAAAGCTATAATCAGAAGAATAGAATGATTCGCAGACTACAACAACTTGCAATATTTGAAGCTGCTGATGATGCTGAGGGTTCATCATATGGCCTTGACATAGATGACTCCATATAAGTATGTGTAAACGTCTTTTGAAACTTTGAATGTGTTTTTCTCAAAACGGTTTTTTCAATGTCCCTGAGGATAATTTCTGAAAAACGGCTCAACCGATCGGTCTGAAATTTTAACAACCTTCTTAGATATATTCTTTTGGTATTGATCGAAGGAATAAGATATGTGATAACTATTTCTATTATTAAAAAACAATTTAACGAAAACAATTTGGTCGAAAATTAGAATTTTTCTTTTCAGAGCTACCATTTTGTCAAAAGTAAAAATTTTGTCTTTTATTCATCCACTAATAGAATATTATGGTTTTTGTAATCTCAGATAAACCAAACCGGAGATATGTTGCTCATCACCAGACATTAGAGATTTGGTGTTCCTTCAGGAGACCGTCTAAAGGAGCAGTGTTAATTAATATTTTAAAAATTGAAAGCACCCTAGTGAAGTAAAAAGTTACTATTACATTTATTGAATACCCTTGTATTTGTTAAATGAAATCCCTATTTAGAAAAAAATCTAAAAGAAACATCTTTTTTAGCCTTGCAATTGCGTGTAACCCTTTAACCAAAAAGATGCAAGATTACTGTCAAATTTGATATGAGATTTTCTACTTTAAATCTTGAGATAAGAAGAGTGAAAAACCGTGGTCTATCATTCCCTTAAAAAGTTTTATCAAATTTATGCAGATTAAAAATGATAATCGTGTCTTTGAAATTATTACTTTATGTCATGAAGATATTGAGTTGAAAAATAAAAGATTACACATGTTAGGTCTTGTAATAAAAACTCTGAATAATTGGCTTGGATAATAATCAAGCAATTTATACCTAAAGCAAACAAGATATCTGAAGTATATTATAATCAACTTGAATGTTGTTGGCCATCGTACATGTTGCTATTATAATAAGTTAGCTAGATAAAGTGCTTTGTTTCATGTTTTAGTCTAAAAGATACCTATTGATATTGTTGAATAAGTCTTAGCTTAGCTGTGAGACATATTAGGCCAAAAATGGATTTTAATAATATATCTTATAAATTAATATATAAAGCTGAAGAGTTTATTTGTTTGTTTGCTTGAACGCGCTAATCTCAGGAACTATTGGTTCGATTTGAAAAATTGTTTCAGTGTTAGATACCATTTATTGAGGAAGGCTATAGGCTATATATCATCACGCTACAACTAGTGGGAACGGAGTTACACTCGGACGAAGTCGCGCGGATCGACTAGTGTCTGTATATTTGTACGCGCATCATGCGAAAACTACAGCATAAAATTGGATGGACAGTTTTCTCAGATATTTCAGATAAGTGACTAATTTTTTTAAGAATATAAATGTTAGTTGTTAGCTTGTAGGTCTCCTCATGATATATTCCTTCGCGATAAAAGCAAAAAAATATATTCTGGTTTTCCACTCCAGACCCCTCGAGTAGGACACAAAAGTTAAAATACACGATCTTTGTTGATTTTTTTAAATGTAATTTAAAAATGTTTTAGCCCAGCAAAACTAGGACGGGTTGATTACCACTGTAAACTTAATTTTAACCCCTATTTATCTTGTATGAATAAATTCATATTATTATTATATAAATTGAAATAATGTACTATTAATTATAAGTTAAATACATTTATTAATAAAACTAACTTGAACTTTAAACAGTGAAACTCACGCAGGCAAGTATTGGAATTCTGTTAGAAGACGTCTTTAAGCCTACACCTGGTCACAAGTCCAGGGCACTACTTAGGATCCTATCATAATTGTAAGAGATGATAATGTTTGATTATTTATCGGTTCAGTTCATACCATAGCATAGCCCTTGTAGTGTTTTTCAATATCTCTCCTACTTCTCCTTCTCTTTTCTCCGAGTCATACCTATAGTTTAGTAACTAAAAGGTTTTTAAAGATTTTTTTAAATATATTTAATACCATTATAGACAGATCTTAATTAATATGTAATAAAGATAGAAGTAGATCTTTATCCTATGATCAATTAATATCTCCTTTAAAAATAAACTAATCTTTATAAGTACGATAAAACTTAAAACAAAAACTATTTTGGAAATAGAGCGTGTAACTCTGTTTAATCCGTTTAATTCGATAGATCCCAGGGCATCGGATAGGGGTCAATTGTCCATTTATCCTTTTAACGAAATTGATAAAACGAAACCAACTCGGGTGATTTTAATTGATCGTATACTGAGTTAAAAACGAATTTAGTCAGTATGGTGTAGTTTTTAAGTGAGTCAATTGGTATAGAGTAATATTTTAGGTACATGTTTTATTTTCTTAAGATAAAATGGCTTTTTGCCATAGAATGAGCGAGGAATGTTAAGCATTACTGTAAGGCAATACCTGTTCCTGAACCTTGAGACTCAGGAGCAGCTTTAAAGAGCTCTTTCATAATATATTAACTCTCACATCCACCACTCGACCTCGCCAATTACAGTAGATGATAAAGGAAACTTACGTGGACCTCATGAAGGGTAACCATAACCACAACACTATAATACTAACTTCCACGTACACTGCGCGAAAACACCAGATCTATCGAATCTACTTGAAATAAAATAAATGGAACTACCCGAGAATACTAATTTATAAATAAAATTTATTATAATTAGCTGATATATTATTTAATCATATCTACAACGCTATTATCTACGTTGCAAGAAAAGTTTTTAGCCCTTGTGCAAACTGACACTCGCACCAGTGATAAATGTTGTATCGTATTTTCATTTCGTACTCGTTCAAGTTCTTTTAAAGATGAGCTCAAACTCAAAATATTTTATTTCAATTAGACTTTTGTATAAAAGTACTTTTGATACGTCAAAAATTGGTCGGTCAGTCAGTTTGTCTGAAGCAGTTTTCTGTTGAGAAGAGCCGGCCAGAAACTCAACAGTCGCTCTTTTCAAAAAGCCATGTTTACATAAATTATTGTTATACAAATCATTTAGCTTGAGAGTCAACGTCACTTAGATTCCAAGCATTCTCATCATTTAAGTAATCCTGTACATTATAGCTTATACACACACTTTGTTTTTTGTTTATCCACACAAAGAACATGACAGGAAAATGTTGTATTTTTCTAATCTAGTATTTCGGAAATTCAGATAGTAGAGAAAAACCGGCTAAGTGTTAGTCGGACTCGCGCACGAAGGGTTCCACATTCACACCAATATTTGGCACAATTTTTGAGGTAGTACAACCCACTTTTGGTTGTGAATATCAGTTATCATACTCACTATTAAGATAAACGGCGAAAAAATCACATTTGTTGTAAAGAGCCCCCCGTAAATATTTATATTATTTTGTTTTTAGAATTAAAAAAAAAATTGTTATAGGGGCAACAGAAATACATCATTACTGTCTAGCTATTAGGGTTCATGAGATACTGCCTGGTGACACAGTAATAGAGGCCCGTTTTTACCCTATGGGTACGAAACCTTAAATATCATGCAAAAGATATTACTTGTTTAAAAATTCATAAATCAATCAAAATAGGTGCTCAAAAGATAGCAAGACTATTGACCAATTTAATTTGGTAAACATTGTAGGATAATAACTACGCCAAATCTATTAGTTGTTTTTCAAAGAAAATAATATGTTTTTCTAACCACACAGAGGAAGTAGTGGGCGAATGTGGAATTGGTTTCCATACTATTATGGAGTGACAACGAAAGGCGGAGCCTTGGCTTACTAGTTAATACGCAATTGCATGTTCCTTTGTTTTTTTATTATTGTCATATAATACGTTTTAACTGTTATAAGTCACATCTTTCGTTTTTATTTTTGAGAAAAATCGGTCGTGAGAGTTTCGTAGAATCGAATATATAAAATTTTACTCATTTCATATACAATGGGGCATGGCAGTGTCGTCGCCAAGTCAAACAAAGCAAATAAGCATAGAGTAATTATTACTAGTTGTTGTGCCCGCTTCATGTTAAATCGGCTGAAACAATTTGAATGAAATTTGGTACACGGATATTATAGAATATGGCTTATAAACATAGGGTACTTTTTTACTGAAAAAAGCACCGTTAAAGTTCAACAAATTTAATATATACTTAAACATTATTTGTCAAATTCATTAAAGTAAAATAATACCCACTTTTTTAGAATCTTAACTGCACAATGCCCACTTTGGAAGACTCCCTAAAATATAATATGTATTTTTTGTTTGATCTAAATGAATCTAAATTTATTTTATTTAAAGAGAACTGGTTATCTTTAGAAACTTGGACATGGGAATTAAAGAGTTAAAATAACTATGAGTCAGTTATAACTAAATAAAGCTTTACTAAATGAAATCTCAATATCTTACAGTCAAAAGACTTTATTGCGAGAGTTTGCTTCTTTTACAGTTTATATTTTTATTGGGATTGTTATTTGTAATCTAAACTTATTCTAGTGGAAACTATTTTCAACGAGAATTTATGGAAAACCACAAAAGCTTTGATTAATAAAAAAAATCTATCATATATAAAGCTGAATAGTTTGTTTGCTTGAACGCGCTAATCTCAGGAACTATTGGTCCGATTTGAAAAATTCTTTCAGTGTTTGCTAGACCATTTATCGAGAAAGGCTATAGGCTATATATCATCACGCTAAGATCAATAGGAGGGGAGCTACAGGCGGACGAAGTCGCGCGTGTCGACTAGTGTTGTAATAAAACTTTTTCTAATTGAAGACGGTTTTTTTATTCAGTAGCATCTTAGCTATCTTAGCAAAATCCTTTTTGATTCTGAAAATTGGTCTTTAGTAATTCCTGAAATCCGCCTAATGCGCATTACGAAGCAGTTTCAAATAATAGACAATGTATTTATAGAAGTCTTTTAAAGGTTAAATAACTCATGAAAGCGAGTGTTATCATTCACGATCTTGAAGGAAATTATGTGAAAAAATTGTACCAAAATATCATATATACTGATGGTAATGAGTAAAGTCAATTGAAACCATAGTCCATGTGAGCAGATGCCTTCGACAGCATTTGTGAAGACTGTCAACTAAGATTATTCAAATCCAAAATAAAATATTCAAATTAAAATGTTATATATATATCAGTTCTTCAATGAATTTAATAAAGATGGCAGATACTGACGCAGTTGGAATTTTTTATTTCCATCTTTTTAGTTTTCAAACACCTTTAGCAAAAAAATGCCGACCGAGCTTCGGACAGAAGTGTGAAGTGTGATGTGATTTATTAGCATTTTCTATTCCAAACAAATAATAATTACAAATAAAATAAGATTCTCTTTTTTTAGATTACCTTTTGCCTAAGAAATATAGATACATACATATACTCGAAAAACATAACCCTCCTTTCGCAGTCGGGTAATAAAGAGTTAAATCTACAGTATTTTGTTTAATGTTCATTATTTTATGACTAAGCCTCCTTTTATAATGCCATTTTATTTTATAGCCTCAACGAAGTATTAAATGGTTAAGTAATGGAGTCATTCATAAAAATATATTTAAATATTAAATTAAATTAACATATAATTCAATGTATATTTATGTGTAATACATATTTGGTAAGGCTAATTTATTATTAAAGCTCGTAGGTGTTAAGAACTGAATTACATATTTTTTTATCAAATATTATTTTTATTTTATACTTATAGATGTCGGAGAAAAATGATGAGAAAGAGAAGGAAACATTAAGAGGGGTGTGATATTAAATGGACTATTAGGTAAACACAACGTAGATACTGCTACTGAACCGATAAATAATCAAATATGATCTCTTACAATTACGAGAGAAACCTAAGCAGTGCCTTGGACTTGTGACGAAGGTGTAGGCTTAAAGACGACATTTATTCAAATTAAACACTTGCCGTCACTGCCCAGGTTCTCTGTTTAAACCTAAGAGGATCCCTTAGGAGGATAATACTTATATTAATTTCCAAAAAATATTTATTGTTCATGTTTATCTGTACTATTATATAAAGAGGAAAGATTTGATTGTTTGTATGTTTATTTGTTTGTTTGTTGCGAATAGGCTCTAAAAGTACTGAACCGATTTTGAAAATTCGTTCACCGATAGGAAGCTACATCCTTTCCGGGTAACATAGGCTATGTGGTGCTGCCATAAATATTCTAATTAAAAAGATATGGCCATTTAAGTGCCTAAGGTGGCCATTTTGTAAATTGAAGAGTTTCTAAGAAACTACAAATCCGATTTAAAAATTTTTTTTCACTGATAGAAAACTACACTATTCGTGAGTGATAAAAGTGATTTAGTGTTGCCATATACATTTTTCAATTAATAGAATATGGTCATTTTGTTGTTACTAATCCGATTTTAAAAATTCTTTCAGTGATAAAAAAAATACACTATTCTTGAGTGACAAAAGTAGTTTAGTGTTGACATATACATTTTTTAATTAATAGAATATGGTCATTTTGTTGTTCCTAATCCGATTTTAAAAATTCTTTCAGTGATAAAAAAAAATACACTATTCTTGAGTGACAAAAGTGATTTAGTGTTGACATATACATTTTTTAATTAATAGAATATGGTCATTTTGTTGTTACTAATCCGATTTTTAAAATTCTTTCAGTGATAAAAAAAATACACTATTCTTGAGTGACAAAAGTGATTTAGTGTTGACATATACATTTTTTAATTAATAGAATATGGTCATTTTGTTGTTCCTAATCCGATTTTAAAAATTCTTTCAGTGATAAAAAAAAATACACTATTCTTGAGTGACAAAAGTGATTTAGTGTTGACATATACATTTTTTAATTAATAGAATATGGTCATTTTGTTGTTCCTAATCCGATTTTAAAAATTCTTTCAGTGATAAAAAAAAATACACTATTCTTGAGTGACAAAAGTGATTTAGTGTTGACATATACATTTTTTAATTAATAGAATATGGTCATTTTGTTGTTACTAATCCGATTTTTAAAATTCTTTCACTGTTAGAAAACTACACTATTCGTGAGTGACAAAAGTGATTTAGTGTTGCCATTTACATTTTTTAATTAATAGAATATAGCCATTTTGTTGCCACTGATCCGATTTTAAAAATTCTTTCATTAAGAGAAGTCTGTATTTCCATCTCTCTTCCTCTTATAATACTATCATTGTCTCTCATGCTCTCTTTTTTTTTCTCTTTAATTTTTATTTTTATCTGTTCAGAATGATTAGCCTCTTTTCACTTTCTTTCTTTCGATAATTTCTCTCTTTCTCTCACTCTCTCTTTCCTTTACCCATTCAATTTTAGTTCTGCTCTGTCCTCCCTCTTTTATCATCTGTCGCTTTACTTTAATTTTGTTTCTATTATTTTTCTTTTTATAACTTTTTCCTACTCTCTCTCTAATTTTTCAAATAATGAAAAACTACACAATTACAGAGTGACAATTTAAGGACATCAATTATATATAATATTGCTTTAAATACCCGGAGCGAAGCGAGGGCAGCCCTCTAGTAGTTAAGTAAAATAAATTAATATTATTTACTAAGTTCTGTGTAAAATGGTATTTATTACGTATTACTATATAGTGCCATTGGTATTATCCTTATTTTAAAATAATTTATCAATTACTCTGCATATTTATTTTGATGACTCGATTAACTCTTTAATTCCCAGTGTTACCTATAAGTGACAGAAGTTTAATTTTTTTTTTCTACCACATGGAAACATTATTGGTTCACTATTTGCTATAGCAAAGCTAAATTGTAACACTATTTACTATTTTTTTTCTGGGAACACTAACCAAATGTTATTTGTTAAATTCATTAAATTAAAATAATCCCCGCTTTTTTTCCAAATCTTAACAGCACAATGTCTACGACTAACTTTGGAAGACTTCCTTATAAAAATAGGGGTAGTTTTTTATTTAAATTAATCTAAATTTCATTCTAAAGAGTTAAAGTGAATGATACCAGACCATAATAAATAAATTTAAAATTTGTGTATTTAAGTGGTCAGTCATATTAAAAAAATATTTGTAAAGCTTCAAATACATTTTTCCTTTTAAACTTACAATTCCGAGCAATTGTATTTACATAATACTAACAGTGGACTTAAGATTTAGATTGTACGTCATCGGTATAATAAGTGGTTGTTGTGCTAGTTGTAAGTGGGTTAACTAGATGGCGCCACTTCCAACAACGTCCTCATGCATGAGAGTGAAACAGCTATACGCTCTAATTGTTCAGTGCGAGCGGGACGACTAGAGGTTATTATTACGCCTACACTACGGACAGAAGCCGCACGCGCACAAAAAATCCATTCGATGATAGCGCAAGCGCAGCGCTATATTCGCCCACAACTTCAGTTCGGTCAACTTCGTCATTTAGTGGTGACCGAAACTTCGATGTGTGTGGTAGTGAAGTTAACTATTCTAACGTTTTCACACTAAATAACAATTACTAAACTACAGTTTAATATTCAACGTGTTCGTATAACATTTAACGTGTCTATAGTTATAATTGTAATCTAAAATATCAAAATGTGTGACAATACCAATCCTTCGACACAAAGTATAGCGGACTACTTAGCTCAGTTGCTCAAAGACAGGAAGCAACTGGCTGCGTTCCCGAATGTTTTCATGCACATGGAGAGACTTCTGGATGAAGGTAGGTGTGATTCGCGTTTATTTATAAGGTATTATAGAAACATTGGTACACATAATGCAGCTCGAGTCTGTCGTTTTTTCTTGTCACCGGCACGCTTATAAATCGGATGCGTCGTCAAACGCACACGATATTAAGTTTATTTTTGTCTTCGTCTCGCCGAGTTATGGTCCAGTGATGTTTGTAACGCGATCCTGCATTTCGGAAAGTGAAGTAAAGCAGAACGTCTCTGCGGTGTCGATTTGCGGTCAGCACTCTGTGATTGTCGCCGTATAACGAGATCACTAAAATGAATGTAGTTTGGTGAGCGAGTTTGGCCCAATTGACGTCCAATCCAGCTGTTTGTCTAACCCTAATCATTGCGTTGCGGTATGATTGCAATTAAGAGAGGCTATGAAATGAGGGCGTGTAAAAGAGAAGGATCGCTGGTCCTTTGCTTAACCTGTTTGTAGGGCCGTGTACATTCCGTGCGAGCAGTGGAATGTCGCCACTTCGTGTTGGTAGCGTAGTCGTCCACCGTTTTCAGCCATACAAGAAATGTACGCAGAGTAACGCAAGCGCACTGCTTTAACTCGTTATAGCCACGTTTATTGGCGCACCTACTGCCAGTACGTACTTGTCTTGGAGTAACTACTGAATATTAAAATACTTGACTGCTCCACTCATTTGCTCTTAACACAAGCATTTAGCTTAGTTGATGAAGTTAAGGAATACTAGTAGTATGTGATCCATACTGGTAGTAATCTTAATAAAAAAATTGCTAACAGATATAAGTTTATGGAAAATAATAGAATTATATTTAAATACGCATTTTAATAGTTCATTTAATAGGTATATGACTGCTCCTTAGGAAATAGGTGCGGTTTGGAATATGGCATACGGCGTGGAAAACTTTGTATTGTTGTCGCACTTGATTAATAATGTAAATAAAAAAAATAACAGTTTATTTAAATTATTTTTTCGTATAATATCCTACGATAAATTTAAAGAAATCGCAATTTTGGCATCTTATATAAATTACTAAATCTAACTATTACATATTAGGTACAAAACAGAAAACTTCAGCAGTACAAGTTAAAATGATTTTTCTCGTACAGTATTTAGTGTTTTCTGTCCTATGTAGGTATATTGAAAGCAATCAAAGTATGTGACTAAAATTATATACTCTAGTCACGTCTCATGCTGAAGCAAGGTCTGTTGGCCTGACACCTAAATACAACATGTCATAATACCGTAACGATTTACGGTCAACTTTGACGGCGTGCTAGACGAATTTTAAAATAGCTACCCACTTTGTTGCCACCGTGAAAAATGGGAATATTGAAGAATTTACAGTTAAAATTAATACACTTCCTTTTAGACGTTATGTTCTTGGTCTAGATGATAAATTTTTAGTCGATAAGAATATCCTGTATGAGATAACAAGAGCAGTAAATCCTTAATTAATCGTTTTGATGTTCCCGATACACAGAATTAACTTTAAGGTGATTTCCTGTTTTTTTAGTTTTTAGAATTTTTGTCAAAGAAAATATCATTTATCTGTCGATTTTTGATTAATTTTAGAGCTACAGTTGTCAATGAAAAAAACGAATATCAATTTATTAGGGTAGAAGATGGATTCCTTGATTAATCAATCCCAGATCACCTAAGAAATTTAAAAAAAAAGATAAAAATGGTTAAAATATTGAATTACACCTAACAAGTAAAAAATTACAAAATATATAAAAAAAATACTTGACTTAAAATCTGTGAGATTCACTTAAATTTATTTCCTTATGAGACATTTTTAAATAAATTGTGGCACTTTCTCTTATATCATCATTATTATTATTAGAAATAAAGTATTAATCCATATTTATCATTATAGAAATGTATTGGATGATGTTATAAATACCATATCCAATCACATTGTTTTTTCTTTCCTTGATCCGAAAATATAAATATACTCTGATAATAAAAACAATGATAACATTGTAAATAAAAGTATATTGCCAATCAAAGCATTGTTATATTAATCACCACTCAAATATAACACAAATTGGTCTATTGAAAGATAATATATCAATGAAGTATGTGATTTTTATCCAATATAGACTAAAAGTATAATAAAGTGTAAGATTTGCTGATAAGTATTATCTAAAATGCCACACACTTTTCAGTATGATAACTGATAACAAGTTTAATAGCCTTTGTAACATGTGTTATGTGTTATCTGAGACAAATCATAAAATTAAATTTGATTTCAATAGGTTTTTTAAAGCAGTATAAATATGATGCCAAATGGTCCTAATCAATACATATATTAAAAAATCGAATGTCTATCTATGAAACATATTTAAGAAAACTAAATATTAGGGGTCTTTATGACAGATATAGAAGCCATAACAGTAACTTTTAAATTTTTTGACATACCTCAGAAACTACTGCACGAATATGAATACGGTTTTTATAACTGTATTGCTACAGGTCTAACTTAAAATATTAATCATCTTATGAAAAATGTTATCGCCAATTGAAAATGGTTGGGTCCAGCGAAGTTAGGGCGATTAGTTATCAAATATTAAAGTTTTTTTCCGTCTATGTAAATAACTATAAATCGTTATACTATTATATTAATAATATAAATAATAATTTTGCAATTACTGGTGATGCGTAGGTGCTTAGCTTTGATATTGACGGTTCCGCAACCCTGTTGTTAGTGACTCTTAGCGGGGTCATTATAAGGTTGCTTGCTTGTGATTAGGTGTTTGCGCCCACACCTTTGACCAAATGAGGGTAATCGTGGGCAGCATGGAGGTGGAGCCAAGGCTGTTCCAGTCGCTCCACGTAACTTAATGTGGGTTGCTTAATTAATACATCTTATTCAAAACAGTCATCTAATTGCAAAGATATGTGTCGACTGTTGCGGACTTATACCTAATAAGGACTTTAGGTTATTGTTTTTAGGGTTCCATACCACAAGATAAAAAAGGACCCGTTATAGGATCTTATAGGACCCCTTGTTGTCCGACTGTCTGTATAGGTATTTGTCTCATGAAAGGCGTGAAGTAGAAATAAGTATCAGATACTCAAATCTGCAATCCCTTGCAGCTACTCTTAACATATCACACTATTATATCATCAAAAGATACGGCTATTTATCCATATTTTAATACTCAGAAAGATAAGAAACAAGGTCCTTACAGCACGTACGTGCGTAAAGGGAAATAATCTTAAAATCGTGTTACTTAATTAACAAAAAAAAAGTGTAGTTGGTTAGAAGACTGTAACTTATATCCATGTATGAGGACACCAATTTTTTAACAGCAAAATTAAGTCGGTTCCTTAATTCAAATAATACGGAACCGTCGGTGCGCGAGTCCGATTTAAAAAAAAGATGCTTTTGAACTGGCTTTGTTGTGGCGAATGCGTCAAGGAGCAAATATTAACACATGATTCATTATCTACCGACCTCGATAAGGCTGCACTACATCTCTTAACAAACTGGTTCAGGCAAGCCACCTATTCTTCACCATTCCCACGGCACCGCTGCCTTTATGTATCTACTTTGATCTTAGGCTACGTGATAACTAGCTAATGAGAAATTTTTACTTTGATTTTATTACATGCATGTCCAAATTCGCCTACCATAACACTTGTAGTAGAAGTCAAGTTTTAAGTTTGTTTCAGTTCAAGATTTCATGGTTATTTACGTAAGTATTAAAGAATGGCTGAACATTGCAAGTTAAATGAAAGCTTGTAATGTATGACCACATAAATACTGACTTATCAGGTTTTTGAGCTCAGCATGATGCTTTTAGATGTTGTTATAAAAAGTTAGTACCGCGGAATGTAAAAATGAACTCTAAAAGAAGTTTTTTAAACATGTATCCAAGTGTAATGAAAGTAAATGACCGTCACTTGTTCTGGAGCTCTAAGAATGTGTACGAATGCACAAGGGTGCGTAGGCAGTTGTAATTTGTAATGAAAATCGATCGTTTTAGAGCGCCAAGTGAACCTGTTCTGTGGGTGTAGGCTGCAGGGCCTACGCTCGCTAAGCTTAGAAACCTTTTCTTACTATATTTGGACTCCTACACAAATTTTATGATTAATTGAAAAAAACTCTTTGTCCAACTTATATATATTGTTTGTAGAGTCAATTCTTGTATAACGTAGAGAGTAGACAATGAAACCAAATATAAAACCAACTATTCTTCGGTGTTTCAAGACGTGCTAATGGAAGTGCGTGCCTAACATATTCCGTCCCATGAATTTAAATTGATGATAGCCGTCTTCCAATATTCTGTTTTAACATCAATAAATAATCAAATCTTGTAACAAATTTTATAGTTATAGATTTACACTAAGGTAATTGTTAAACTTGTCTAAGTTATTGAATATCTTAACTAAAAGGTCGAAGTCAAAGCGTGGGAGCCTCATGCCCACAGTCAGAAGTGACATGCGTGTTGGGTGGACTTGACTTGATTAATTGCACTTCACGGCTACTTATTAGCAATAGCTAAACTAGTAAACTATAAAATACATCTAGGACAATGCATAAAATTTTCGTGTCGAGATTTTGTTACAAAACTCCTCCAAAATGGCCAGACATATTTTTATGTGATATATATACACCCTATGTGATATTTTTTTTAAATTTACCCTAATTTTTTAAAATTTATATGGCAAAACAACGTTTGCCGGGACAGCTAGTATTTACATAACGTCATATTCAAATGCGTTCAAAGTAAATAAGCATTATAACAAAAACTTGTGTCAATATGTAGAAATCGATTGTTTATTTGATGGAAATATATGGTTGACAAAATCCAGAAATTGGGTAATTTTAAATAGGACAACGGATGTCTCTTCTTTATCTTCACTAGCAAAGCAATCATGGGTGCGTTTAAGCGGACGTTTGCATAGTTCGAGGCTGCAAGAGCAAAGGACGTGGAAGGGAAGAGCTCAATTATGATAACCATAAAGAGCATTTGGGATCCACAACGAAAACTTTAAATGTTCTTTGTTCGACTAAGACTAACTAGTGACTGAGTATAATGGCACACTAACTTTAAGCTTATACTTGTAATCAGTAAAATAGTAGGTACCACAATACAACGTGCTATCCTTTAAATCATTATGAAATATGCTATTGACGATGTAAATAGAAAAATTAATGAAAGGTTTTTCAATTAGCAAATAATAACGATTAAGAAAGTGATATACCGGTTTACCTATCAAATATTTCGTAACAGCAATACAATGCTTACTGTGGGAGACAAATTGAATGTTGGTCGTAAAGGCTTTATAGCGTAGGTATCTACCAAAACTAACGATGTAAAACTGTTGACCTACATAGAACAAAAGGTAAATAAATCTGAGTTTAAACAAAAAACGCTATATTTTATTGATGACGATCATTGATATTGGTTTACACTTGATAGATTTATGTCTAAAACCTTGATCTGACATAGGCTTGAGTTACAATTTGAATTCGTACCGCTCAAATGTGATTATGTGACTTATATTAATTAAAATTATTGGGTCTCATACTTTTGACTTTACTTCTAATTAAATATTTACAGTAAAAAGATTTGTTAAGTTAGTAAAATATAATTGTAAAATTGCAAAACAAAAAGATAATAATCTATTCTTGTCTTGCTCCGCTCTTTCATGGCTATACCGAGGTTTTACCGGTTGTCATGATTAGTTTATCTAAACTACTAATGAACGTTGAAAGCATTGCATTACTTATGTATTATTTATTAAGAACGGTAAATGTCTTCTGTTCGTCTGCATGTCTATTGCTTACATTTCTTGGAATTGCAATAATTTCTGCATGAATCAAATCACTTTGTTTCGGGGTTAATGATAATGAGGATAAGCTAGATTTAAGACAATTAGATAATAAACATGCAAAACCAATTAATTATTATTATGACTCCTCTAAGGTCTTTATTTTCTCTATTAATTTAATCTAACTATGGGTTACAGTAATTTATTTGGTTTGGCTATTTTTGTCATGACTTAGAATCCAAAGATTTTTACAATTGAATGCTAGCTGAATTCTACACGGACATTAATCCGGAAAAGAAAATATTTATAAATAAACACATTTTATTCAATGGTGTTAATGGATGCATTTTAGTTTAAAAGCAAACCATTGTTAATCAGCTTTATTGAAAATAACTTGAATTCTTTCTGCAAATTTAGCCACTGCTATCAATTTAAAACATAAATCTTAAGAGATTGGGTTTATTTCCATTCCAATGATGTTATATTTTACGTATCAAATAGTTTGTGTCGCATTAGTAGTTGATATACTGGAATTTATTTATATTGTTTACCTCTGTGCTACCGATAACGCATCGGCCTTCACGGTTTGAACTAATCGCGATGGACGTGGACACTTTTGACCTGTTATTTTGCAGTAAATAACATTTTTATAAATATAATGATAAATTTAGTTCAACATTATATAAATTTCTCAGTAACCTTATTTAGTGCAGGAGCAGTTTTAGCTTTAGGAAATCATAAATTATCTATACAATATAATATCTCTCTATTTTACATTACTACCTCACTCGCATCGTAAACGATGGACTGTAGCTACCTTACAATCCCTGGATACAACGACTTTCTGAACCTTGCTTGAAGTTGTCGATCCATCGAGTGGGGAACCTTTCAAACGTCCAACAATAAGTTTTGGGCACCTATTCTCAGCGTCTTTTTGATCCCCCAAAATCCAGCGGTTAATGGAGCTGTTTGTTACTTTAACCTCTTATTTCTACTTTGATCACAAGCTTCGTCATTCATACTAGTCTCCATCGTCATAGTTCTCTCTATAAAATAGAATGCTAATAACTTTATCAAAACGTCGTTTTTTTTGTTTGTTTCTTGATTTTTTTTATTTTCTATTATCAATTTAACGACAACTCTCAATAATAAAATTAAGTTATTAGTTCTTTTAGTGTAGTTACGTAAAATTTATACTGTTGTTTTGCTAATAACATTTAAATAGAGACCTGCTTTTTTATATATTAGTGTTCGGTTTTACATAATCCATATATTGCTTCCGTTAAGTTAAAATCAAAACATTTAATGCGATTTCGAAAGATGTATTCGTCTAATCGAGGTCAGTCTAGTTCCTCAACTTTCTACATATGTATGTAGGTAGATGATAGGCGACATATTGACTTTTGCTGATCTGTGTATATTAGATGAAACTTCTTTCAATTTTTCTGATTTCATGAGTTATATTAGAAAAAACATACCTATTAGATTGAATTTTAGACAGTCCCGATATAATATACTCATATAAAATGTCATGTTCTGAACTCCTGACTGATTCATTAACACCGTGACGAAACCGTTAACATAAAAACTAAAGTAGACAATTTGTATGTGGACGCTTATAGTACAATTACCAGTAATATACAATACTAGTCGACCCGCGCGACTTCGTCCGCGTGTAGCTCCGCTCCTATGGGTCGTAGCGTTATGATATATAGCCTTCCTTAGTGGGTTATCTAACACTGAAATTATTTTTCAAATCGGATCACTAGATACTGAGATTAGAGCGTTCAAGCAAATATAATATAAGATAAATGATGATAAAGGCAAACACATTCTGAAGGAGAATACAACATCGAAATATATTTTTTCACATGGATCCGAGATTCGCTTTCAATAATCGATAGTCTCTAACTAGCAGTACAAATAGTGAATGTTGAAAGTGCCTCTGTTGCGCCACATGTGTGGGATGCGCCGGCGCCGGTCGGCTGCGGCTCTACTGTATGTGTATGGACTTAAGGATCCCATTCATTTCGCGTTAAGCAATTTAGTGAACGCACAATGTTTATCGACTCATTCATAACATTGAGAAACCTCTAAATCAATTTGACTAAAACTTGTAAACTCTACTAATATTAAAACTAATATTATAAATGCGAAGCTGTCTGTCGCGCTTTCACGTCAAAACTACTGAATGAAATTTGGTATACAGATAGTCTACTTTTTAATGCGAAAAAAGAGTTGTAAGGGGTTAAAAGGGCGGGATGAAAAGTTGTATAGAACTATCGTCATTTTTAGAGCTAGAAGGTTGACACTGATTCTTTAGGCTGTTAATTCGATATAAAATAAATATAATATTCAAAGTTTGTAAAATAATTAGCCTAAATTATTAAAAATGCTTACCAAAAACATTATTCCACGCGGAAGAAATCGCGGGAACAGCTAGTATCATCAGTATACGTGAAACAAACATTTAATACTAAAATTTGAAACTGATAAATTGTGTTAAATATGCATTAAAAATACATTAAATTAGTTAAAATATGCATTACTCACACTAACGCTTTACAACACACATACTTATGTAATCAATGTAATCAAAAAAAAAAAATGTAGTCTTTTGTTTTTGTCACACTGCTGTCTATGGTCTTATTAAATATCAAATAATCAGGTGTTTACGCCACAATCAGTGAAAAAAAAAATTATCTATTGTTTATATTGTACATACAATGTGCTTTATAAACAGTGAGGCTTATCTTAAAATGTCATTAATATTTAATTTATTCATTATTTTATCCAAATCCAATAGTTTTTTTTAGAATGTGACTAAATATGCCATGCGTGATTCAATGAGTCATCGAAGAGAAGTTAGCAGTTTATGTCTCCCATGCACGGAGCTGATAAACTCTTATCATCTCACTTCTACTTGACCATTCTTGTTAGTGCTGTCACCTTCTAACGTTTCGTACAAGCGCTAACTTACTCGCCCACGTCGCGACGACATGTGTTAATTTAATTATTTCTACCTACTTTGCAGCATTAGTAAATATTAGGCCTGTGTCTGTAAATATCGGTATTTCGATATATCTTTTATTAAAAAAAAAAGTTAGCTCAAAAATGATTTACACAATTTATGGTCCAATACATTTATTAAATAAATGTTGAAAGTTATAAACACAGAATATAAAACCTTGTGAGGTGCAAACATTTTTTTATGTGTGATAATAGAAAAGGCAAAAGTATTACACCGTACAGCCTTGCAGCCAAATAACAATTATTTTAGGAAAAATATAACTATGTAAATAATGTAGATTAAATTTTGTACATTTTGAGAGGAGAAATAAATGAAAACGATCAATATATCGCCAAAAAATAATAGTAATTAATATCGATATTTCGATATATTGATATTTATTCAACAGTTCTAGTAAATATACAACTATACCTGTGACATGTTAGATCTATCTAACAAGTTTTTACTTAACAGAACGAAGATTTCTTTGCATGGGATTTTTTTTGGGTTATAAAATCCCCCGCGTAGAAGTTATAAATCAGTGGTAGGGTGAGAATAGACCATAATTTTAAACGAGTCTTCCACATTGTATTATTTTATTTATGTTTTATCAATTAATTAATTTCGACGGAGTAAACGCTTTATGACAATATTTTATAATAATTTTGTGGTCTGAACTACAAGCCTTTATTTGACTCGTCAAAGTATTTAAAAATTTGTTAATAAATTATGATAAGATGATATTTTAAAAAACATAGATTTGCTGATTTCGTATTTGTATAATTATTTTATTATCAATGAACTTTGCGTACATGATTATATTCACCTAGTAATAAAAGGTTACGAGTACTTCTCAAGGAAAAGCTATTTAAGCTATAAAATATCCTTCTAAAGTAGGTTGTGGATAGTACTAACATTAATGTAATACTGATACTATAAATACGAAAGAATATTTGATATAACCAAAAGAAATTTGTAGACATGACTACGAATATTCCGCTGTTCGGCTACTTTTATCCTACGGCTTCCCCGATACAGATCTTCCTGTAATTTTTAGGCAAAAATATTTTTGTCTAAAATTTGGCCTGATATCATAGTGATTAAGATGTTCTAAGGCTGCGCTTCCACTTGAGATAACCGAGGATACGTGACGAGGAATGTATTTATTAAAAACTAATAGAAACACTTTAAACGCGGCCTTACTCTGAGTATCAGATCCGTTATCCGTTAAGATGATGCATATTCGGCTATTCGTCCAAAAGCTAATCTGCATATAGATTTAATCCTTAATGTATTATTATTAATATTATAAATCCAAAAATAACTAACTCTGTCTGGCTGTCTCGCTTCACGCCAAAACTACTGAATCGGTCTAAATAAAATTTGGTATTCAGATACTCTAGAGGCTGAGAATAAACATAGACTACTTTTTAATGCGAAAAAAGGATTGTAAGGGGTTGAAAGGGGGGGATGAAAAGTTGTATGGAAGTATTATCATTGTTATTGCTAGAAGCTTGAAACTTATTTATTGGGCAGTTGATTCGATATAAATAAATATGACAACCAAAGTTTGTAAAAGTTTTACCCTCAATGGTGTAAAATAACAATAGCGAAAGTCGCGGGCACAGCTAGTTCTCAATACTTCTGTATGCCTAGTATCTTAAAATATAATACAAGTATTTAAAATATTATAGGAGTAGCTTTAATGGTTTAAAGAGGAAATAATAACCCGCATTACAATATCGACCTCCTGCATTTCATTTATTTAACGGTGCGCTTCAATGACTACTCGTTGTGAGAACGGCATCGGCAGCGGCATTCCCCTATTTAAAACTTTTCATTCTCTTTTATTGCTACTGTTAGTTTTCAATTATATGGAGTCTCTTTTTATCAATAGAGATAACTGGTCGATATTCCGTCGCTACGTTTTAGTTTTACAGTTTAAATGTTATCATTGTTCTGAGCTCTCATTGTTTACAGGATAAAGGCACACTGATTCTCTAAGATTTACTTAATAATATGGGTAATAGGTTAATTTTATATCATCCATGTTATCCCAGGTACCCTTTACAAAGTCAACATGTGAGCTTTTTATTTTTTTTACATGGTAAAGGAGTTAGAAGAATATTTTAACAAAATTAGCTAAACTTTCATGATATCAATCAATGATCAGGTTTATTGTATTGATTGAAAATATGATGTTAAACTACATTTTCATTTATTACTGATTTCAGCAGCAGTGATGGCTTAGTGGTTAAGACATTGATGTCTTACTTGGAAGTTCCTAGTTCGATCCTGGGCACCTCTGACTTTTCTGAGTTATGTATGTTTTAAGCAATTAAATATCACTTGCTTTAACGGTGAAGGTAAACATCGTGAGGAAACCTGCACTCCTGAGAGTTCTTCATGTTCTCAAAGGTGTGTGAAGTCTGCTAACCTGCACTGGGCCAGCGTGGTCGACTATGGCCTAACACCTCTCCTCATTCTGAGTAGGAGACCCGGCAGTGGGTCATTAATGGGTTGTGATGATGATGATGACTAATTTTAGATCAAACAATCACATCTTTATTAGAAATATTTATGTTTTGAAACTTGAACTTATAACAAATTACCATTTATTTTATTTAAATGGTAATTTATTAGGTATCCTAGGGTTATATCAGAAAAGAAGAATATTCAATAAATAATTGTTCTATTACAATAAAGCCGTCAGAATTTGTCAGAAAAGTAGTAGTAGACTTAGAAGCTACTGTCTATACAAATCTAGTTATATTCAGATATATCTAGATTTCCATAGTCAGTAGTTACTAAGAAAGCTACATTATATTTTCTACTTTTAGAAATATCAAAGTTCTCAGTGGCTTTCTGTAACTAATTACAAATTGCTATAGTAGCAGTGAAATTATTATATTTTTAAACTAAAATCAACCTTAACACCAAGTACTAAGATTGAATTTTATTTAATTTGTATCAATGTTGGGTTATATTCGAATTAATCTAACATTTTTCATAAGTGATAGATATTTTTAAAACATCTGGAGAGTGGCTTGCGGATGATACAGAAATAGAAACTTTCAACATGTATGTGTTGGAATTCAGCAGAATATTATAATATGTCTTTGTAAATAATTCATATTTGTTTTATTACAGGTACGTTTCGACTCCATAACAAAAACATTCTGTCATGACTTGTAAGTAAATAGTTATTAATATTAAGAATTTCAGCGAAATTACAAAACTAATTCCTTCTTTTGATGAAATACTAGGGCTGACAATATGACATTGATTAATCGATTTTTGACACGAATATTCGATTTTTTATTCCGAATCGATCTTTTAATCTAAAAAAATTGTATTCGATCTTTTTTGTTTTGGCAAAAACTATTAAAATCATTGTAAAAAGAATAGTTGTTTAATAAATTAATATAGAATAGAGTCCTAGGCTCCTGTACCAATACCTTCGATCAATTTACTCATAAATCACTGTCTATTGGTGAAAATCACATGAAAATCCGTTCAGTTGTGATGGATGGTATTCTGCTGCTCAAATGTAAAAAATAAAGTATGGATTTTGGATGTCATAGATATATCAGGGAACTTTTCAAAATCGTAACTTGTAAGTGATATTGGGTAGATATTTGGGACAAAGATTAATGCTTCCTATAGGAATATGTTACTTAATCATTAGGTACAACAATACAAGGTGGGGTTGTCGTAACAAAAATTACAAGATGCTCAGGATGGGAGTGCCTAATGGCTCTAGGTACCAAATCAGTGAACCGAAGTCATTTGAATAGGTGATTTCTACTTTCCGTTTAGATAATGATAATACTTTGTCTTTGTTTAAAAATGTATGATTTTAAATCGCTTTAAAATTTATATTTTTTTATTTAAATCTGACACTTATAACATTTTATGTGTATCTATATTTCGAACATAATATTGACCACTTTGGTCCCAAAACAACAACTTACAAATTTCAAATAAATGTCAACATATATGAGGTAAAGATTTTATCTTTAAACTTATTTAAATTCAGTTTGTTACATTTGTTACGAATATTCCAAATCCATAGTTAATTTATGTTAACTAATGCTGCGATTATAAATAATCATAAACCTTTATTATTCCGTAAACATATTTTTTGTAAATTTAAATCCTGCAGATCTATATATATATAATGCTAGCTGCGCCCCGTGGTTTCACCCGCTATATTTTGGATAGTTCACAATATATCATTATAAATTACAGTCTATATAGGTATTATTCTGATGTGTAAGCTATATTCTTGTAAAGTTTCATCAAAATCCATTCAATAGTTCTTACAAACTTTCGCGTTTATAATATTAGTAGGATAGTAGGATGTAAAAATTAAAGCTGAATGACATACCAAAAGGTTTTTCTATGAAAGACATGAAACACTCGTAAAATATTTTTTCAGAATTCATCCTTTAAGGGGGTAAGAGGCGGCTGCAAAGTTAGTATGACTACCTCGTAAAGTTATTAAATATGTCTATAAACGATCTACTGTAGGCTATATAACTATCTCAATTTCGCAAACGAAGTTGCGGGTAAAAGCTAATTTTCATGGAAATAAGAAGTGTCCGACTAAACTTTCGGTTTTGGCCAAAAAACGAGTTTAGACCTTAAACTACATTTGAAACCAAAACTACATTCGGATATGAGGTGTTTTGTGTAGTTGGCTAACAATATCACACGGAATGACCAGTTTTTATGTAGTGTATCTACCAAGGTAAATAATATGATAAGTTGACAGTATTAAAAATCGCAGACAGCGACTGAATTAAATGTCCCAAAAGTGACCCATAATTGAGTATAAACATGGATCATAAAGACCTTAAATGGGAGTTTCGGTTTCGGCCGTTTTCAATTTTTTTGGTGTTAAGTCAGTATATTCAAAATATTTTTGATGTGGTTTTACGTAAGTTTTATGTAAGCAATCAAAAAGGAAGCTTGCTTTGCTTATTTTTGATGAAATGGGGGATGGGAGTGTCTGCCCAGTGATTACGTCAGTGATAATAAGTTAACCGTTTGGGGCCCCTAGTAAATTCATTAGATGGGGCCCCCTCCTCCTCTAATAATAAGAAACTTAACCCAGGCACGCGCCAAGCATCTTCTGCGCCGGTGTGCGAAATACTTATGAGCGCCTATACTCGATGAGAAAAAAAAAGATCGTTCGCCAACAAGTATCCAGCGTGGCAAATACCTGCACCTTAGTTATACATTTTACTAAATATTGTAATAGTAAATATTAAGATCCACCTGTGCTCACAGCCTTCTCTGACCGGGGGCCTATAGTTACGCCACTGCAGCACATCGAGACGTGAATATTCTGAGCAGCAAGAAAAATGCATACATCGATGTTAAAGTAAGCAAGGTTACGACTTTGCTTACTTTTGCTGACATGGAATTGAGGGTTGATAAATACAAAAAATCTCCTGTGGTCCTTTAAAATGCTTATTTTTAACTTTATTTTTTAATGATCAGTGAGTTGTAGTCTAACTTCTTAATAACGAAAACTAACGGATTCATTCTGTAAATAGATTAAAGTGGTTTTCTAGACTCAGTGCATACGCAAAAAGAGCACCTTGACCTAATTGTATCCAAAATCCCGACTTCTAAGTCAGTTACATTGCGAATAAAATGATTTCACTACATGTTACAAAACAAAGTTGCGTTTTTCACCAAGAGACAGTGTTTTATGAGGAAGGTTTAGGTTGTAAAGGTTTGGTTTAAGCGATAGAAATATGGCAATAAGTGTTGCTTATCTAAAAGTTTGCTCATCCCTTTTTGAGATATTATAACAAAACAATGTATGGTAAAAACAAGTAGACATAATATGCTCTGTTACCAGTTGATAGCCGGGGTGAGCAGCTAGTTTATATTTAAATGCTTTAATTGTAACTTATCTTACATGAACGATACCTGTATGAATGAAGCGTTACGTTCGTGTCCAATTTTTTAAGCAATTAGGGTTGCCTTCATTAACATTACTTTATACACTGTCGATTATTTATTGTGTTTTCGCAAGTTCGTTTTTTAAAGAAAAACAAAACCCACAATTAGTCATAGATTTAATATATTTAACTTAGAGCCGTGTTGCTTTAAAAGTTCAGTTAATTGAGTTTAGTTTTATTGAGTTTATATTGTTAGATGAGTACTTTAAAACATTCCGAGGGGTTATAAACTATAAGTTGTGCCACTTTGTATTGTTATTGATTTGAAGTTTAAAAAAGGATGCAGTTTATACGTAATATTTTAAAAGTGTTCTGACATTTATTATAATTCTTTATTCTATGTTTTTTAAATTTGTAAAGACGCAATTAGAAATTCTGAACGCCCCTATGGAACGCCAATTATCGTAGCAGGAGGAAAGGGGAAAATATCAATATAATCAAATTTTTATAAAGTAGCAGAAAAGTATTCAGCTCAATAAAACTCGTTGCTGCTCCTATGCTTGTTCTTTACAACCTTCTCATTTTACATAGCGGTGACAACTGAAAGTTTATGAATAATTTAAAAGCATTTTCCTGTTATATTAAAGTGGCATCCCTACACACTAGAGCCAATGACGCGAGGTTCCGGCGCTTCCGCCGCGCCCTCTCCCGCGCCACCACGCGTAAACAATTCAGATTTGTGTCGAATGTCCTGCTTCATGTACACTAGAGGAAATAAACCAATAATTTATATTATTATTCATGTGCATTGTTATTAAATGAGAGAGAAGGTTACGAGGAATTTCCTCATACATTGAGCTCAGTCTGCAATTAAATTCGTTTACAGGTAAATTATAGAATTTGTGGAACGAGTTTCCTAGAAAAACGACAAAATCACGCAAACGCTTATATTTTAATTATGGTATAAATTCCTTATTATAAAGTTTTGAGAACTCATCTTTAAAAATATACTATGGTTATTTGTAAAAAATTACATTTTTCTAAAATAAAAAGTAGAGAGTAACATACTCTCAGACCAGTATGCAAAAAAAATATATAATAATGAACCCATTTTCTCTATTCTTATTGAAGTAATAGAAAAATCTAAATATTGATCCTTTAGTTATTTATTGTCAGTTGTAAACAATCTAGTTTCAATAACAATCATTACAAGTATCAATATACCTACTTTGATAAATTCTTGAAATTCATGTTATTAATGAGTTCTCTCCGTAAAGTATTTTTCAACATTTCAGATGGGTCTGCGCAAGTTTCGTCACCGCGGAAAACGCGCTGGCCCATTAAATTGTTTTATTATGAACTCGACGCCATCTTGTATATTTTTGGCTGGAGTTAGATGTTTATCTGCTGGGACTGCGTCCAAAGAGTAATTAGTAAGCTTAGATATTTTCGGTTTACAAATAAATGTTTTACAGAAAAGCAGCCAAAACATTTTTTTATAATATAATCAGTAAATATTAGGGATGGGCGATTTTTAACATGATTGATCCTCAAGTCGATTTCTGACTTGCTTACTTTTCATTAAGTTAAGTAACAAAACTTTAATTAGCTTAAAAATACTTCTTTTTTCGTCTATTTTTAAAGAATCATATAAAAGTCGAAAATCGATTTTCTGACGTGCCGGATAGATTCAGTGCTAAAAATCGATTTAGAAATCAATTATTTGTGTCTAAGTCGCATCTCTAGTTGACATGTAAATGACCTTTAAAAATATCGTGGAGACGTTTGACAACTTGTTGATTGGTAATTCGTGAAACGAGAGTTATACACTAATTAACCGACTTCAAAAAGGAGGAGGTTCTCAATTCGATTGGTATATTTTTTTTTAAATATTAGGATGTTATTGTAACGGATTGGTAAAAACAACGTGTATGTAAAGTCGCATCTATTACAAATTCAAATCTATGAGTTCAATGTTCTTGCACGTTACAGCTCAGACAGTGCTACCGGCATCCTGTCATCTGTATCACCTGATTTATTTACACCGAGTATCGTAGTCGCTAAGTTTATTTTTATTCTGAAACTAAAATTATGAATGAGACCACTTTCATGCTATATTTATTCTTTTGTTGACGTATTATATATGACGATGAGTCTTCACACAAACATCACGCAAAAAGTGTTCTGATCGCGCACCCATAATAACTGTGAAAGATTTATGTCAAATTATTTTTGAAAAAACAAATTTAAGCCCTTAGTCTATGACTTCATCTAAGTCATATAAGTGTATCTTTCTAACAACTGTTAAGGGTAATGATAAGGTACCTGTCCTTACCCTGTCATTCGTTACATTTGCTGTTTTTTTTTGTGCTACTTACGTACGTCTGTAACTGTTGACATTTCAAGATTATGTGGTAAATCTATACATACTACATATTTAAAACCTGAGCCATGAGTTCCTTCTCATAATACTGTGCTCTATAGGTTTTAAAAATTATAATACCCTGTATATTTCTATTCGCGTAAAGTTGTAAATCAAGATCATTTTTATCCTAGTATTTCTAGCTAGCTCTTTACAATAGCATCTTCACCAATGTCCTAGTTTCCAATTCTATTCTTATATTTACTTTACATAAAACCTTATCCATTCTTAACATTACAATGAAATGACGTACACAAAACAATTACTGTGCAACAAAATATTACAGAAATGATCTAACCGTTCTGTCCTTAAGAATTGTTTACGCAGTAGTTAAAACGATAAGATATCTTCTATTTTTAGGGTACATATTAAAAATTTACCTTCACTCCTTTTGTATCACTTATTAATTATTCTGCGGCTACAAAACTAATATCATTAAAAGGAGAAACAGAAAGATAATCTGTATTTCTCAAAGACACGTAGCAATAGCAACTAGTGAGGAAAGCATGTATAATGCATTTCAAATGATTGATAGTGCTCTATTGTCTGAAGTTCTAAATATGTCTGTCTAAGCATAAAGCGGGTGTAGGTTTACTTGTTAAACGTCCACAAACTCTGCATAAGTGATGTAACCTACTTTTTGGACAAGGGTCGTAAAACGCCAAGCGATCTCCGTAATAGGCATTGCACGAACCGTCGTTTTATTAACAAGTCTACTTACCTGATTTCCACACCATCCCACATATATTTTTAATATTTCATCTTACTATTTGCAGTTTCTCTGCAGTTTTACGTACTGAATCACCAGTTTTAATGATATTAGTTCTTTTTGAAACAATATCAATTGTTGTGTAACCAAATTATTAATTGTCTGACATATTATTATTATTTAAAAAATTAAATTATATTGGAAACTTACAGATAACCGAAACCCAATACAGTCCATCCATTAATTAGCAGTTGTATTTAGAAACAGGTCTATTAAGTACTAAAATTGTTAATTAATATTGCTTTTTAATTATTAAACTTGTTTTATTACGCTAACTCGTATATTGTCTTATTATTTTGTCCAGTGGAATGTTTGAGAACTATTAATAGAACAAAATTTATAACCAATATCTCTTGCTTACTAACTTATCATATTTGCTATAATCTATTAAAGACAATCGAATTTCCCAATTAGATTCTATAATATTGTGCAAAAAGTGTTTTCGTAGTAGGTACGTAGCAACAAAATTTAGCAATCAAGTGAACCTTGGCCCAGATCTAGCATAATATCATAATGTTATTTTAAAGACTTTTCTATTTCCTTTCTTATAAATTGGTAAATATATTTGTTAAATTTTGAATCCTGTATTGTGTTAATCCAAGGCTTTTTTTCTGGATGAATAGTATCGTCGATGTAATAAAGATTAGCAAAATTAATACAGGGATTGGTTTCGTCCCGGTGGCGCGGCGTGGGATATGTGCACGAACATCGACCCCGCATACAACTATAAATATACTTAATCTACGCATCGGGAACTCCCTACCCTGCTATTTGTGTCTTTCAGGCCTAAATACAGTATCACTTTCAATTACAGTATCATTACTTTTTTGCCGGAGATCTGTTGTCATACAGTTAATGTCTTTATTGCTTCTCAACATTCTTTACATTTATTACTTCATCATTGTTTTTCGAAAATCAATAAAGTGAACTTATTTACTTTAATTTCATTGTATAACTATTAATATTCCTTAATCTTCATCAAGCGTAAACAAAATATTAAAGTCTAGTCAACTATCATGAATTGTTTCAGTAAAGGTCAATGCCATCTTCTAATGGTGATAGCAATTGAATCTGTTCCACTTGCAACAAATTAATGTTCATTAAGAGGAAATGATATGACACGCTTGACTGTCACGAATTATCAAACATGATAAACTAGATATTATACCTAACTACCTACATTGTGACCGAGGCACTCCTGTCATTAAGTAAATGTTCAATGAATGTCCTGTTCTATTCTGAAAAATGACATCAGTTCTGATTTGTTTGATTTTATCATCTTTTGATGAGCCATTTGTAGCAGTTGTGTCGAGTTTATTAAGGAAGAGAATATAAGTGTCATTGAAACACTATTGGACGCTGCATTGAGCCTTAAAGCGGAACTCGGTCGTCCCTGATAACTTTCCCGGCACTAGGTCAGTTCTGCGCGTCTCACTTAACGGTACAATCAGGTTGTTGCCGTCCGCTGCCACGTAACAATTTGTGATTGCAGTTTTGAAACGTTTATTGTAGCGATACGGAACTGCCGACACGAATGAATTTAAACTTTATAACGTTGATGTTCGATTCAAAAGCGGCTGTGCCTGATATGATCACAGAACTTCTAGCGCCTTGAACTTGCGATTGTGACAAGTTAGCGTGTTTATAACATGTTAAAATATTCGAAAATTTTACCGTCTCTCAGATTTTCATTACGAATCTGTTCCAGTATATTATACATTTTTGTAACTGTACATTCAATCCTGTACGCTCAATACAAGTTGCAAAACCTACTGTATGCGGTTACACATATCAAGGTTGTGTTTTTACATTAATTATTTAGAAATGATTACCTCTTGTTTTATCTCTTTCTATATATAACGAAAATTTACATAGATGTGTATATTCCGTGCATGTTAGTGGAAGAACGTTAAATCTACGTAGCGGTCGAAATCGAGAAGATTTTTTACTGCGATAGCTTTATCATTGAAAACTCTATAGCACGATGATGACATCACATTGACCAATAGATTAGTAATAAAGTAAACATTACACACAAAAATTCTTAATGTTGGCTAGCACCAGTAATTCATCCGGAGGTACAAATTTTAATTCTAATTATACCAAAATCTCATTTATTATAAATTTACATAATAAATTTTAGGTGATAATGCAAAATTAGATATAGAATCTGTTGATTTGAAATCCTTTATTCCTTACGGTCCACTGTTGATATTGGTTTTAATTTCAATCACCTTGCTTGGTTATGCTGCAGCCTGTTAAGCTGATCTCGCAATGATAATGCAACGATATGGTCTGTATCATTTAAAACTATAGTTTAAATATTTATGCCATCATTATTAGTCATCACAGCTTCGTCAATAACATATTATAGTTAATCAAATTATCTGAGACACAAAATTGCAAGAAACTCAAAATATAAAAATGCTAGCATTAACAATCTTGTCTGTAATAGAAATTTCAAAATTAATTAATTTTTACGAGTAGTCGTTATAATATACACTTTGATGTTGCAGATGCAAACGTTTATCGTTCACACGTTACACAATGACTTCCATAGCGATTAGACGAGAAAGAATGACCGTTAGTTGCTTTTCCCCTTTTTGTTCTTCTCATGTGATGTGTTCTCTGCACTGATTTCCGCGTTTTATATTGTCTAACATTTATATTGAATATAGCTATTGTTTGTACGTACACTGCTTAAAAGTTTAGATCCTTATTTAGACCATAAACCATATCTAATACTGTATGACTTATCTTAAAACCTTCATTGTAGTAACAGCTTTACGAAAACGAATATTGATCAACATTAGCTTCGATTGCATTTACATTGAAAACTATTTTAGGAACTTGTTTACTTATAGCTTACAAGTTATATAGAAAACACTTGTTCATGTTTGCTTCAATGAAAATTAGTAATAGCATATATTTTTCAAGTACCTATTTATTTTTACACAGACAGTATTTCGACAGATGTTTAAACGAAATTTTTAAAACATTGTATAGCTATATTAGTATAAGTATCTACATTTTATAATTGTGATCACTTCTAAATTTATTTTTCTCATTGCTGACAAAACCTTGTGCGTATTACTGATGTTATTATCATCATAATAAAGCAGTGACATAATCTATAAGGTATTTTGCTCTGACAATGCGAAGCTTATTATAATAGAGGGTCTGGACTAGAGCAGGGCTGTTAAGACAAGAATCTAGCTACATTATGATCTTATATTCCATTTTTAGGTCAGTTGTGTACATAATGTTATATATAATTTTATATTATGATTACATTATGGGTGGACTCTTCACATAAGTTTGAATTATTTAAATTACCTCATCAGCGTATTTATCGATTTCATCTATATGTTTTCCAAAAAATTGTGTATATTGGTATTCACATTGAATCTTAATATATTTTTAGTGATTCCATTTAATCTGAACCTTTAGTCTTATTGATATTTATATTTTATTTAATGTTGTTAGTGTAGAATCTTTTGAGAGGTTTAATATACGTTATTTTGGCTTCGCATGGTGTCATAGTTTGTTGTTTATTATTATAATAAATGTATGTATATTCAGATGGCATAGTTTGTCACAGAGAAGCATACAATAGGTCATATATCGTGTGAAATATAGCCTTTTGCGGCAACGAACCGTTGCTTGGTGCCGGTATTGTAGATATAATATGATGGCAGATTGTTTTTATCATAATACAGGGAATATTATTAGCGTTCCATATACAGACACAATCCATTCGTTACTTATCACAAATGATTATTGGTTATTTAGGTTGAAATAATGGTTAAAAAACGAAAAAAGATAATTTCCCAAATATTCTAGATATTGACCATAGTTCTAGGAATTACTTTCCAACACATTAAATTATGCATTATACGACGGTTTATTTTTACATTTTGAATAAATAATTTATATCCGAAAATATTCCAAGTATTACACGATTAGTACAGTCGTTTGCCGTAGTAATATGGCGATTATAATATTTTAAACATTATTGAGTCAATGATGACGATACAATTAATGTGCAGAGCTAAAGTAAATACCATCATAACTTAACCTTTACCAGTGTGGTATTTTAATAGGGTATGTTATAAATAGTGCTCAACTTAAGAACCCTTGAGTATAAACAGCCCTTACGAGAACATTATTGTGTATAAGTGCACTCGTCTTATAATTACTAATAGAGGTTTGGGTCTTGTCTTACTTCCTGTCACAGTTTTATCTACTACTGCTATCGTACTCGTGGATACAGATGAAGTTGTCTGTGAGATACCCTGTTAAATGAACAGCTTCTTTTCTTAGACTGAACACAAGTTTTGTTCTTAAGGCAGTAAGAATTCTGTGATTATCACGGGCGATAACATAGTTTACTTTGGCTGAACTTCTATAGCCTAAATGATTAAGTCTTGAGAACAAAGAATCAAGGTATCATTGGCCTTATAAAGATATGGACCGTCTACGTCCTACACTTGTAGCATACCTATTTTAGTAGATTTTGGCGTATCGTCAATAGAAACTTTGATAGACCAGCTATTGATGAATAGATTTGTCACGTGGGCGATTAATTTACCTTGGACTTAACATGTGGGTGGAAAATACTTATCCTAAGTGGAACTTGAGGAAGAAAGAATATGTGTTATGCATCGGTTTCGTAATGACTAACGTTGAGTGGGTTGCTCAAGGTTATTTTCAGCTTGATGATAAAATAAAAATATATAAGCATTTCAGTACCTAAATCCGAAATATATCTGTTACGAATGCTTCCATAAGGAAGACAACTTGAGGAACTGGCTTCAGTGAAAAAAAAAATGTTTTAACTGTAAAAATTCGTCTGTATATTTTAAGTTTATACTCAATATTACAGCAAAAATTTAAATTGTTTTTATTCTTATTTATCTTGCCAAGATACTAATTAGTATTCAATTACAAAAAACAACTATTTGACAATAACAGAGTAATTTCGGTGAATTATTACCTAATTAGCTAACCATAAATCTTTAAATAATAGTATGTATCCTGAGGCATCCTAATCAAAGAACTTATTTTACATCAACGAATGACTAATTTATTACTTCAGCAAAATTATCTATTCTCATGACCTATGACGATCATGACAAAAACTGACAGGCAGTACAACACAGCCTTTGACCTTTCTTGTCTAGTGGACAACGAAGTATAGGTAATCAATTATTAGTGTGTGTTAGGCCCGTGGGAGGTCTCATTCCCTTAGCCCTGTAATAATATAAGACTTTATAATTTAAATTCATAGTAAATGATGTTCTTTGTGTCCGGTACAGAATGGCGTAATCAAACCAAAATAGAGATTGCCTAATTTGATGGTAATCATTTATCAAGTACTAGTAATAGGATTGGTTGTCCCCTTTACAAATCTAAGATATATGTTTACAAACATATTTATAATAAAATTGATTATTTATTGCAAAATACTGAGTAATGCAGTACCATCGTTCTCACTCTGGTTATAACACATCGTGCATCGATGATGAAAACACAGAAAACTTTTGAGTTCGCAAATATCTTTATAAAGTTATTATATATAAAACAAATCAAGTCATCGCTCTATAAGCAATAAGTTATGTTAGGGTTATACCTCAATCGCCCAACACTACACCCAATAATTACTTTACACTAACCCTATCATTTGTGACATTTATTCCAAGTATTTAATAAACAAGCGGTACCACAATACTATAATAAAACATACAAGAGAATACATCTTTAGAATATTCGTCATCTGTCCGATGATCTTCTTCAATGATGTAATCATTTTAAGTCTGATTTTATCGTAGATGATATTGAAATATTGATTGAGATGTTTGTACATGTTTAAATAAATAGTTAAAGAAAACAAAATTAGAGTTAATGATTCAATAACTGTCCGTTATTTTATATATAAAAAGTGCTCCTGCCCATGACCCCATCTAAGGACTCCTCTAAATCATACCCTTACGAAATCTAGTAAACTGAACACGAGAATTTTAAAACATAGAAGGTTTGTAGTATAAGTTTATCATAAGGTACATAAAATACGATGAAAAGATGAAAAATACGTTTATTATGCAACTAATCAAAGTATCTACTTACAGTCCATTTGCCCTCCGTCTATCGATTAAAAATGCATCAAATGCAATCAAACAACATCGGACACTATAAAAAGTTTCCATATATCTGGTTTAGCTGCAGAAATATTTCTGCCAAGGATAACGTTTATATTAACATAATTTACATTCATAAGTAAATGCTTAGTAAATGAATTCAGCTAGCATTTAATGAACACGACAAAATGGGTTCCAAGATGTGTCTGCTTGAATTATAATAACGACCGGGATGTTGGCCAGCGTCACTCTTGTAATATAACTGCTGTTAATGCCAATATAAATAAAGTTTAACATTTGTTACATAAATCGCAGGGAGCGTTTTAAAATTATAGACCCAAAGAATTTTTAACAATTCCTTTACCGTATGTTAAACTAGTTGGTGGTTCAGTTTTCGCGACCTTTTTAAATTATTCTAAATTAACGTTCCAAAACAATGTTCCTGATCTTTCATTAAACACATACATCTCAACATTTTTAATTTGTTATTTGTTAGCTTTTATTAGAAGGAATTTGACGAAACAACATCATGTTCTTGTGTGTAAGCTCCTTCGTTTTCACAAACACAATATCTTTTGAATCTCTAACCAGAACTGAAAAGTAAGCTATAAAAATAGGTTTGGCTAGATAATCAAAATGAGAATAGCACTCAGAAAAATAAAAATGTCAAAGAAATGGTAAACAAGACTGATATAGATAATAATTTATTTTATTGTACTTACTGTCCAAACGCTTGGCATATATTTTTGTAAACAATATATTTTTAAATACTTCAAAACTTATTAGACTTTACGTAGTTTTGTAGTAGGATGGAATGTATGTTTAATTATTGTTTTCAAGATTATTTAAATTATAAAGTTACCGACAGCTTCATTGATTATTACAATGAAGGTAAAAGACAACTGCAAATCTAAGAATCGTGATGAATCATAGAGGCGGCAGTTAAAAGCTATATTGTGACCCATTAAAATAACTGACAGAGCGAGTACTTATAAGCATTGTCACAACATCTGCGTAGGAGGATCCTGAGATAAACATCTGGACTACCTTTGCATACATTAAGTGAGACAACACATTATGCATTCATCAAAAGTGGACCTGACGTCTCTAAGATAGGCGTTGCTTCTTAGTTATTAATGATTTGGTCGACAAGCATTTGATCGTTTGGATGTGCCAAATGCTCATGAGCTATTTTATTTTGCAACTAAAGAGCTTTTGCTAAGCAACATTGTAATAGGTTAACTATTTTATTGATTGTTTTAGCAAAGCCTGTTAGATGTGACGACATGAATAAAAATACAAATGTAAAATAATATTAAAATTTTACTGGTCGTTCAACAAAACTATGGTAGGCAATTCAGCCGTGTCAAAAGATCAGCTAACCATAAACTCGCTATTATCAGTTGCTTTACATGTAAACCATGAAAATAAATATTACACTATAAATCAATGAAAATCGACGGTTTGCTTCACTGATTTTATAGCTATAATAAAAGAACCGTCGTGCGGACAGTGTACAACGAATAAATAGTATATATAGCACGTGGCCTGCATTCTGAACACACCACACATAAAGTTCGTATATTAGGTACTTTGTTCTCGAATTCGACACAATTCGCCACATCAAACAACGCATAACACTTTAACACTCTTACGTTAATTTGGCTCAAACTAGTCTGTCACTTCAACAGCAGACCACGGTTTTGGTGACTGAAAAATGATCTTATAACAACTCAGAATCTGCTGATCCAAATACTCCTGGCCGATGAATACCAGCCTTGTTGGTATGAGGAGATCATTGCTCTCATCTGCAATTACTAACGTGTCTGCCAAATGTGTTGATTACGGCAAAATCCTCCTAAAATAGAATTTTCCAACCTTCGATAGTGAATAATACAGTTTTACATTAGTTGCAGTTATGGGATTGAGAAAGACAAAACTGATAATAACAATGTCGGCACAAGTTACTCTAAAAATTCTTCATTTACCTTTAATTAAAAAATGCTTAAACATTGTTTTAGTTTGTTATTAAAATCGTAATCTTAATTCCCGTTTTGTTTAGAGAACAATAACTAAAAGCAATTTTTATTTCACTCAACTTTGGGGAGCTTCCTCTAAACGAAACCTCCATTTTTTGTTTGTATTAGTATTGAATTGCATTTTTTGTTAGTATGCTAATAAAAATAATAATATTAAGGTATTTCTCTCATTAAACCTTTAACAAGGAAAACTTCAAGTCTCATTCAAGTAATACCAACGGCAAGTACCATTCATAAATATTGAAATATCAGTTTTTTATACAATTTAATCTACATTTTAATGGAATGCATTCTGAGATCAAGATACGTGTATGTAATAGATAGCATGCAAGTCAAATCATACCAATAAAAAAGAAAACGTGTCAAGTTCTTATGTAGCAAAAACTGGCGAATGATTTGACATCCCTTAAAGTAATGTTAATTTAAACTACCTAGTATAAAATTTTCCTAACTTAACTCAGTCGCCATTTTAATGTGATATGTAATATTAAATAACTCGGAGATTTATGAAGAGAATAGGGGTTATATTGAAAAATATTAAAACATCAATACTGAATGAACTATTTATTGGGTAAACGGAACGTAGATACTGCTACTGAACCGATAAATAATCAAACATCATCTCTTACAATTACAACAGGAACCTAAGTAGTGCCTTGAACTTGTGACCAAGGCTTAAAGACGTCTTTTGACAGAATTCGAACACTCACTTCCACTGTGAGTGTTCTCCAAACTCAGTTTCACTATTAAATATTATTTAATCGCAATAAAACCAGCATATTTTAATGTGATATGTAATATTAAATAACTCGGAGATTTATGAAGGGAAGAGGGGGTATATTGAAAAATATTAAAACATCAATACTGAATGAACTATTGGGTAAACGGAACGTAGATACTGCTACTGAACCGATAAATAATCAAACATTATAATCTCTTACAATTACGACAGAAACCTAAGCAGTGCCTTGGACTTGTGACCAAGGCTTTGTGAGTATTCTCCAAACTCAGTTTCACTATTAAATATTATTTAATCGCAATAAAACCACCGTCACCTGCGATTCCGTCAGAGATAAACGAGGATGTGCAGCAAGGAATGTGTTTCCTAATCGCTTCATTTGACACACTCTGAGCGAGACTAGGTAAAGGTAGCGATTCTATTGGTCCTTGCTTCGCGTCCTCGCTCGTCTATGTTGAAAACGCAGCTTAACAGTTGAATTTAAAGGTAAAGACACTTGCTGGCATTTCAAACTAGATTCCTTTTTGAGGATGTTTTGCAGTATCCCGTCTTTTTATGCCAATAATCTCGACATAGTATTTCACTATCTTCAAATTTTACTGCATCGTTAACTACGTATTCATTCAAATTAAATTAATAGTAACCTAAAAGCTACTTTTTTATTTTCGTGAGTTGCACGTTTGACATTTGCATTTAAACGTAATGCATAATTCATACATAACAAACGTTTGACAACAGAGGCAGGAAATCTCCACTTGTATTGACTGCAAGTGACCATGCTGTTGTAATAACACGTCGAAATATACTTAAGATAACATTTATTTAAGTAGTTTAGCTAAATTTACTTATAGTTATGACTTATGAATTTTGTGACTTGACTATGAAACCAAATAATACTTTACCTTGAGAAACAAATAGAGTCAGTAGTGACATTTTAGTGAGTACAATTTTAGTGTTTTTTTTTTAACTAGAACAGCATTGGGAAATCCTAAATTGTTTTACATACAGGAAAACTTCCTTAGGAACTATTTGATACTTTTTTGTTAAATCAATAGGCATAGTAATTTTTTGGTCAAGCTTGAGGAGTCTTGCTAGCAATCTTTGTCCTGTTGTATGATAAAATGTTTTATTAAATTTGACTAACTACTGGCGTTCCGATTTTTTTCCACCGATACAATCAAATGATCCTGACAAGAAAATGGGTCGTTCCGGATTTTAAAAAATTGACCATTTTCACTCATTTCTATGGACTACTCAAGCTTGGCTTATTAATTACTTAATAATTAGGATTTCCCTATACTGTCACAGTGAAAAAACACTGTATAACATGGTGTATCTTGCCCGCGCGATTTCGTTTGGTCTCAGCTCCTATTGGTCGTAGCGTGATATGTATCTAGATATGTTTAGACTATGGCCATCCCTGATATATGATTATCCAACACGAATCAGTAATTCCTGAGAGTAGCGCGTTCATCTAAACAAACAAACTCTTCAGCTTTATCATATTATTAGCCGACCCTTGTGACTTTGTGCCCATGATCTTCTGCTCCTTTTGGTCTTAGCATAATGATATATAATATCCTATAGTCTTCCTCGATAAATAGGCTATACAGTAATACAGTATAATACAGTAGACAAACCTTCAGCTTTATATATTAGTATACATTATAGATTTTTTTAGTATTCTAAAAATTAGTGTGAAATTATCTTATATAAAACATAGTTAAATTTAAGTTAATGTCTAAAATTAAAAATAACTAATGGATTCTAAGTTCAAGTTAACTTAATTTACTACTGTCTTATGTTTATCGTCGTCACATACATCATTTAGGAGTGGTGATGCTTTCTATTTGTTTTATTGTTCGTGTCCATTACTACCATATGAAGTTGATTTATTAAGTCTGTTAATATATTATCAATTTTATAAATATTGTGTCTATAAAGAATAATATTCTTGTTTTTTTAACAAAATTTTTTATAGCAGTTAGTAAGAGTTACAAATTTAGAAAAACATCAGAACTCTTGTTTTTCATATCCATGTATATTGTATAATATATACGATGCATACAGAATGCTCTAGATAGAGCTATGTTTAAGATTTAAAAAGTTACATAACCTAAGTTATTACAGAGATTACATTATAATTGCTATGATATCGGAATAAATATATCGGCGTTTGCGTGATACGAGTCACGGTATAAGTTTACAAGCAAACTGACCGTAGCGTTGGGTTAACGCGTCGCTGCTTTACGTGTGAAAATTCCTTCTGCATCCTCATTGTTCTTATCTATAGCCGTATTTGTATTGTCAGGACCTTAAATTTAAGTAACCCCCGACTCAAAAAATCATATAAGCCGAGGTTGTAAATTTTTTTCAAAAGAGTTAAACAATCACGCAGCCCTCAAGTTAGAAAAGAGCTGATAGTGACCAAACGCCTGACCAAATCGTCACAAATTATATATCAGAATCATCAAGATTAAATCAGTATTCCAACAAATAAAACTACAACAAAGTCGGTCTATTATTTTGGGCGTTACGACAACGCAAACAGACCAACATATACATAGATACACGAGTTGAATTTATAACACCCCGTCGTTTTAGCATTTATAAATCGGCACACTTTAAAATAGTGCGCTTCGTAATTTTCAAAACCGAATTTTTCTAACATACATCCTCTGAGATTACATGTTTAAATGCTATTCTTATAACCATTTATCATCCCTATCACAGATGCTCGTACTATTTTCTGGTATGTGAACAAATATATTTTACTCATTTCTGCTCCAATTGTCGCCGTCATGTTTAATTAACGCACCATCGTATAATTTCACTGTCTAGACTACACCTTCACTTGCTAGAGCTAGGCTAGTCATGTAAACGATGCTAATGTTTTGCAAAATAAGAAGTAGATATGCTAATAATTAGAGTAATTATATTTTCCAAAGACGAGCGCTAAAACTAAAAGTGAGTTTAAGATCGAGTTTGTTTCGGATAGTCACGTTCTGCTTCCTTTTAATAGCTACTAATCACGTCAATATCTGTAAATTTGATGATATAAACATTCCTTGAAATCGGTATAATATAAACATGAGGGGACCAAACAAAGACTATCTTTATATTACTCAATTTTATACATAATAACTGTAATCATTTGTCGTCTAAACCTTAGAGAGGAGATTTGCAAGGTTAGTATTACTGGGGTAGAGTAAACAACTGTGGTTATTGTAATTCAAGTAATCAGAAAATTAAACTATACTGATTGTGGTTTTTCACTCGTTTGCGGGTAAGGTAACAGTGTAATTCCCAGCATTCCTTACCTTGGGTCTATTTATCTTTTTAGCTTTTTATCATCTTAAAACTTATATTTTAGACAGTTTAACAACTACATCTCAATCCTAAATTTCTTATGAATTGAATATCGCGTAAGAGCACTTTGTAAATACCACGTAACTTAAAGACACGAGATTTCATTTAAAAATTATAATAAGAAATTAATATAGGTATAATATTAGACATATTATTGAATGAATATTATTTATCTTCTAAATCATGAACATTTTCTCAAAAAATAAGTAACCAAAACGTATATTAGCCACTCTCTAACCCCGCGACCGGTTTCGTGAGGAATCCTGCACTCCTTAGAGTTCCTTAAAAAAGTTCTCAAAGGTGTGTGAAGTCTGCCAACCCACACTGGGCCAGCGTGGTGGACTATGGCCTAACACCCTCCTCATTCTGAGGAGAACACCCGGCTCAGGAGTGGGCCATTAATGGGCTATGATGATGATGAATCCCGCGTAACTACTTCTTCTGTATCATCGCGAAAACACTTTGTAGATACGCGGTATCTTCAAAGTGCTCTTACGCGGTTATACACGCCCAACGACGATATCATGCTTAGCAATTAAGTTATTGCTTTAAGCTACAATATTATTAAATCTTGTAGGAAATGTTTGCCGTCTGCCTTACATACATTAATCATAGTACATACAAGACATGTGACGGACAGACTGGCATAAGATCACCTGCGTCAATACAACCTCCATTATACATTTTGTTTTTGTTTTGAAGTACCATTTGTTAACAAAAGAGCTTGTATTGTTTAGATTGCTACAAGCGTTTCGACACCCGTCACCGTTGAGTCCACTGCGACAAGTTTTCAAAGGTTTTTTTATACTATTCATTTTGACCTTGTCATTTTAGACATCTGAGATATCTACTTTAATAATGTGTGGATACACTAAACGGGATGCTCGGTTACCTTCTTTATACTTCGGATAAACTTTTTATACAGTTTGATTTTAAAAAGCTTATGCGTAAGGGTATTAAGAGTTAGTTAGTGTTTAGGTCATTTAGATAATAATTTTAAAAAAAATTATAAAATTAAATATAACGGTGATGGAAAACATCGTAAGGAAACCTGAGAGTACTCCAAAGTCCTCAAAGGTGTGTGAAGTCTGTATCCTCCTCATTCTGAGAAGGAGACCCAACTTAGCTGTGGGCTATTAATAGTTTGTGATGATGGTGAAAATTAAATAATTTTTCAAATTACAAAACGAATTTAAAAGCAACATAATCTTGCTTGGTGTCTAATCCCTAACGAGTAAGATGTCCTCAAAGGAATCTTAAATCTTTAAGGGAAAAAATTGCTTGATTTTGGGAAAAAATAATTTTCATGTAGGAATTTTTTAAATTGTGTTATATATTTTTTATAGGACAGAATTAAGTTGTCGCTATAGGAATCAAGCGTTAAAGAGTTTGCAAAACAGACGTATTTAATATTAATACGTTTGATATTGAAATTAAATATTTATTATTATCCACAGTTGATCACGGAGTACTGTAGCGGTTAATGGCATGTTTATTCACTTACTAACCTTATATGGTGTGAAAGCTCCGCTACATTGTCGCCAGTTGACGATGCTCTTAATATGGATGTGCGGGACACCTTCTTTGAAGAAATAAATCTATTTCTTAAATATCAGACTGTTAACCTACATAGAATACTATTTATTTGCTCCAAACTAAGCTGTGCTCTTCTTTGATTAGCTGTTTTATTATTTATTATATATTTTTGAGAAGCCTTATTATTTTACGAATTGGTCGAAAATTATTAAATCAAGTTTTCGAAAGTATTTCACAATCGTGTTATATTTTTTAACCTGTCTGAGAGTTACATAATTTTCACAACAAGGCTTAACAATAACATATAAATATATAAAATAATTTATTATAGGTAAGTTATAATACCTACAAGACTGTAATTAGAATTCTACGTGACATGTTCTGTATGTAGGTACGACTTGTTCAAACGAATAGTCTCTATTGAATACATTAGGACATGACATACTTTTTATGCAAGTGATGTTGCAAAAACATATGGTAGAAAATTGTACTCTCCGGATACCTTCCAATGATTCATCAGGTCTTTATCGTATAAGGAATGTAATCGCTTTACAAAAACAATCTTCTTAACATTTTCATTTCATTTCCTAGTATTATAATTTTACTACTTGAAATTGTTTAATTATGAACTTCTGTAACATTAAAAATTTCTTCTTCAATTTGAAATACAAAATTTACTTCATAAGCAGTAAATCTATATAAAAAGAGAAGCTGACTTAATGAATGACATATCAACGCAGGGCCTAAACTATAAGGGTTAGAAACTCGAAATTTTGCACAGGGGTTCCTTTTATAACGTACGGGGAGCACTAAGAAAGGATTTTTAAAAATTCACCTCCTAAGGGGGTAAAACGGGGGTACAAAGTTAGTATGTAACTTTGCCGTTTTTGAAGTTATTCAAATGAAATTCAGTATGACGGTTCTTCATGGTTTCCAAAATCATTCATTAAGGGGCCATAAGGGGGTGCAAAGTTAGTAAGACTACCTCATAAAATTATTAAATATGTCTACAGACAACAGCGATCTACTGTAGGCTAATATAACTACATAAAATATCCATTCAAAACGAAGCTGCTGGTAAAAGCTAGTCATTCATATATATGTGTAATAAATAACAATGTGAAGTGTTATATCTATGAGTTAATTCATACCTATGACATCAAACCGTCGAAGGTGGCAGTTTTAATGACAGAACCGAGCTGTTATTATTGACGTGGTCGTTAGGTCCATCAATAATGTTATATGAATTGAATGATGTCATTTCTTATTATCATTGCAACATCTATATCTAATAATTGAATGAACAATAAGTAAACTAATATTTGAGAAAACTGTAGTATATTTCGATATTGGCACGAAGGAATTTCCGTTGCGTTCCCGAACCCGTAATAAAATTCTCGTAAATGTAAATTTTAAACGGCACATTAACTTTTATCTTTTCTAGTAAACGTTTGGGCGGACGTCTAAAATAATCGTCACTAATATGACATGTTTAATCTTAGAAATTTATAGTGGCAGGCGCATTTAGCTGATGATATATATTTTTCGTTTCAGAAATAGCCAAAGTACGAGCAAGTTTATTCCAAATAAATGGAGTCAAGAAAGAACCACTTATTCTACCAGAAGCAGAAGGCATGGTTACCACACTCACAGAAAAAGTATATGTACCTGTCAAAGAACATCCAGATGTAAGTAGATTTTTAAATACTTTACGTAATTCTTCTGACCTACACATTTGCATTGCTGCCAATATTGGCACATATCTTCTATTGTTTATTAATGCAAAGACGTAAATTCCCTTAATGTTGAAAGCAAAATTAACATAATATGGAAATGTAAATTATTCATTCAAAGCTTTAATGAGCTATTAATATTTTATCTTATTCTAAGCGTAACTACTTATAGTAGTAATTTTAATACCATCTAATATGTAAATGTAATGTACGTGCCGGGTTCTGTTGTTACTTTTACCGTTGAAGAATGAAGCACTTGTTAACATAACTGGAACAACCCGGAAGGTTTATAAAATGACAATAAATTATAATACGTTATGAGTAGACTCTAATGAATGAAACGTAACTGAGCCTTGGAATCATAATAAAACAGTTCTAACATTAGTGAAGCATGTAATAGATTTAATCCAAGACAAAAAGAGTAAAGCTCCTGTCAGTTCTGTCGTGTCACACCAGATCCATGTAAAGCTATCTGACAATTGCCAAGACGTACTCCAGCTGTTATTTTTATATGCTTTTGGTCTATTATGGCGTAGATTGAGATAAGTATTACAGGTTGTAAGGTTTATTGCATTGAGGGACAGAATAAACGAGTGTTAGTCATATAAATAGAAAGACAAGGTTGGCAGCTTGCTACATTTGGTGACTTATGTCAGGGCGATCTCGTGTTTCGAACTTTATGGGTGAGGTGGTGCCCACAATCCCAATAAGATCATCCATCCGTTGGAATGTACGTTCTTAAACTCATTTGGAAATGTTTCGTCTAATACAAATCCTGTTAGAATCAAAGGTCAGTGATTCGAATGATTCACGTTTTAAGCTATTGATATTGGCCAGTAGCATGTTTGCCAAATATTGAGATAGTGTTGATAAAAGTTTATTTTTCTAATTGAACGATAAATTATTTTAGATTATGTATATTAGCTTTTATGTAAGCAGATGGATGAAATTTGGAAATTTGTCTTTCTTGTGCACGAAGTCTGAAAAGGTACTGTGATTCAATTCCATTAGTTTGTATATAGCTGTTGTGTAATGTAAAAGTGACGAATGAAAGAATAAGAGAATAAGTGTACTAAACAAGAGTGGGTGAATGAATGTGATAAAGTGAAGGATTTGAATACTTAAGCGAAGCTGGTATCGGAATAAAAAGTTGTAATGGTGCCCTAGTACTTATTTAAGTCAAGGCAAATAATAAGATAATAGTGCTTTCAATAGTTTCAATATCTAAATAGAGCCTAAGATTGCGTCTGATCTTGTTAGTGATCGATTGTTGGCGCCGTGCGATGTCAGTTTCCTTATAAGGTATTGTAGATTTGTCGTACAGTTTAATAGAAACTTTTCTGTGGCTGATTAACAGTGGATTTTGTATATTAAAAGTAGTGTTATAATTTAAATATTATTATAATCAATAGGATAACTAAAAGTTTTTCTATATTGTAGAATTTGTGGTAAAATTCTCAAATAAAGCCAGAGAATAAACTTTTATATACTTAACTACTCATTTATTAAAAGAGCGAGTTTCATTAGAATCAGCAAACACATTTAGATTTGTTAAATGATATTTTAACAATTATTCCTTTTAAAGTAAATACTAATAAAATATCTAGCCACTGCGATTTTCACCTTTTAATATAATAAATAGCAAATAATTGCTGGAATTCAACAATGTACTCATAAATCTTGAGGTAAATTATCTAAGTAATATTGTATTGATTGGCGATCAAAAGAACCGTTCTAAGATACATTATTGATGTATCCCTAACGATAATTGACGTCATTTTCAAAGTATATTATAGTCATTGGCTAATATTAGTTTTATACCATACTTATTATAAAGTGCCGGACAGTTATATTTTACGGGAACTATGCTTTTTTTAGGGATAAAAAGTACCCTATCTATTAAACAGGTTTTAACGTGATGAATGCAGAAACACAATAATTCTATTATCTATATCATTATTGATGTTTTAACCATCAATAACTGAAGTAGAACTTGAAAAATAACCAAAAATAATAATTTCATTTGTTTATTTGGTAAACATACAATTTTATAATATTGTAAAAGAAATAAATGTTAAAGCCTTACTAACTATGACTAATGCCGAATATTTTTCAGCAATACCATATTACTTGTTTACATTTGCCAGCCTTGTAAATCGTTTCTTTAATTATCTTCGATAAATATTATTCGAGTTCGTTTATTTATTTCGAAATCACGTGTCATGTGCTTATTACTTCTATATTTTATTAAATTTTTTATCAAATAACATTTAATATAATTTATTTGTAACTTCCATCTACATCCATATTTTTTCTGTATCACAAAAAAGATACCAAAATTTTCTTATATATTTTCCTTAAATATTATTTAAGTTCGTTTATTTAATTTAAAAATCATGCATAATTTGCTCATTGCTTTGTTATTTAAATAATATACATAAATATATATTTTTTTCCCCTTTAAAGTTTAATAGCGTTTGTCTGAAATTTTCATCTGCATCGACCTTTCCATTTAAGGTAAATGGGTAAAATTCTGAACGACTAGTGTTAATTATGATGTTGGCAACACTCATATGAGTCGCAACCTGATTTTAATGACGTTGGTAGGATTGGTACCTATGAGTCATGCATCTTTACTTACTTGAATGTTGGACAACTGATAAATATTAATCGAAGAAGTAGGGATTGCAAAATAAATACGTCGTCGCAACAGATTAATGATTCTAGCAGTAATGCTGAGGCTCCGAGTGTAAGATATGACCCTAGGATGACGTTCTAGTCAAGCCGTCATACTGTCGGTCTACTAGAGATTCTAATATACCTACAGAAGATAATAAAGTATGTGTTAAAGGATTCAACTTAACTGTAAATATGATCCGAACTACCCCATCTACAGATTCTAGTTTTTAAGATCTGATAATCCTACAAGGATATATATTACATATATCTTATAAACAGGCTTCATTATATAAACTGGATGAGAGTTTGCTGCAACTATTGAACTCGTTTCACTGGTTTCTCTTGTTGGTACTGTTTACTTCGATAGAGTTGTGGTAACTTCACATCTTGAGGTTTCTTAATATCTTCTTTTTATCTGTTATATTCTTATACCTGAAAACGGGAAGGAATTTGACTAGATCTTAACATATTATTTGTTCAAATTTTTTGCTTACTGATAAGTATACAAAAATCTATAAATATAACCTCAAATATAATATGATTCAAGATTTCTGAAGTAATTTTTTCATTCAAATCGGTTAGGTAAGCCGTTTTGGAGGACTGCGAATACAAATACCATGACCCGCAATAAAAAAAATAGATACATGATAAATATGAAGATGTATTTATATATAAAGACATCATCCGGTGCCTCTGAGGCACTCTCAAACTTATACTAATACTTCTTGCATTCTTTACTTATATGCATGCATATCTTTATCTTTTTATAAACATTAATCTCTATTTTCCTTGGTCACTGTATCACACGTGAGCGGCTGGACCGATTTCGCTAATTCTATTTTTGTTGTGTTTGTTTTTGCCAGGAGAAGGTTCGTATGTAATAAAAAATTAAGAAAGTTGCGCGGAAAGTTAGACATATTAACGACCCATTAACGTTTCTAATGTAACTTTATGGCGTTGACATAACTGTCACTCATTTGATCAATATTTTCATCGCTAAGATTGGACAACGTCTGTCGGGTTATCTAGTAAAGTAATAAATATATAAAATAATATAAAGGTAAGTACGAGAATCTAATGATTCCAACGTTACATCAACTTCGATCAATGTCCCGTTTTAAGTCCTTATAGGACCACATTATTAAATCTCACCATACCGGTAAGGTCCGTTACGGAGTTTTTGCTCAGTATATTCCCGTTCATGTACTTCTACTTCGGTATAAGTAACAGCTATATGCAGTTCTTACTGCTCAACTTGTGTCTTAAGTACTAAAAACTTGAGGATTTATTTAGGTTTTTTACCGATCATTTTATATTATATCTTCAAAGATATTTTTATTACATTCACTCATTGCTCAAGCTAACGATATTATGTAAATAAAATTTCATTTAAGTCTATTCAGATGATTTAGAGTGAAGAAACTAATAACTCACTCATTTATTCATTCATACTCTACCAGTAACTATGAATCATATGAATTCAACCTTTTTTTCTCTAACTTTCTTTACAAATCCGACTACCACGAAAAAGTCTTTTGATTTTTCTGGTTAATAGATAGCTTACGACATTCACAAGTAATGTAGCTTTCTATTGGTAAAATAATTTTCAAAATCGGTTCAGTAGATTTAGAGATTACCCCCTACAACCTTATAAACTTTACTATTAGCATAGATAATTATGTCTACCAAATTTCAGCTAATTCTATTTTAGTGTTTTCATGTGTCCTTCCCAATACCCTTCTATTCCAAGAGAACTGTGCTTACAAGATTTCAGTCTTTTTAGTTGTTTTGAGTGAAGTATTAATCTTTCCTATAGAAACAGTGCTTTATTCCGGGATAAAAAGTATTTCTTATTTTAATCAAGGTTATAAGATTTCCATATGTCAAATTTTAGGTAAATCTGTTCAGCTAATTTTACGTGATGAGCCTTAAAAATGTTTACATTCATCATTAGTAATTATTTTTATTATACGATGAGATCTATATAAATATTATCTACGAAAGAGCCACATGGCTAATGTAATTAAAAAGATATGATCTATTATAAAATATCGTAAAAAAAGAGGAAGAATCATAAGAAAACTACTAAAATATATCACAGGAAATCCTTAAAACCACATCGATGACATTAAATCCAGTTTCTGTAAATTAGGTCATCATGTGCATAATAAATATATTTAAGATATTTGTAACGGGTTTCGTTGTTTACTGTATATTTTGATAAAAAAAAATTTAATGTATATATTACGGTAAATTTGATTAAATAAATATTATTAACTAGCCTAAATATTATTAATTATTTAAGAAATATTAATTTACTAAAACTAGTTTCTGTTTTATACCAAAATGATCTAAGCTAACCTATGATTTCTTATTTTATGAAAGACTAGCTGCGCTCTGCGGTTCCACCCGCTATATTTTGGATAATTCACACTATATCATTATAAATTATAGACTATGTGTTATTCTGATGTGTAAGCTATATTATTGTAAAGTTTCATCAAAATCCATTCAGTAGTTTTTGCGTGAAAGAGTAACAAACATACATCCTTATAAACTTTCCCGTTTATAATATTAGTAGGATTTTTTTGTGTGATATTGTCAAATGAACGTATTTTCTTAAAGATTGTAATATTAAGATTTTTAATCAATCTTAATGCAAAATTCCAAATTGATTCCAAATTAAAATTTGTGTAAATTCGAAATCTATTTTCAATCCGTAATCCAAGATTATTGATTATCAATTTTGGCCGTTAATTAATTTCTAGCAACTATTATATAAAGTAGCATTCTGCTTCACTCATTTAGTCTGTCTGTATATCCGCCTTAAATTATAAATATAAAAGTTTTGGCTATTATAAACTTATATAAATTGTTTGTATTGAACATAAATAGGCCATGTATTTAAAAGCAAAATTAATTTTCTATCCAAAACGTATTTTATCATTCTCGGGCGCATCGCCAGTAATAGCTAAAACAAGATAAACTAAGCTGAAATGAAATATAGAAATAGGCAATTATAATGTGTTAAGATTTAAAGTTCAGGTGATTATCCAACCAATATTATAAATCCAAAAGTAACTCTGTCTATCTGTGACGTTTTCAGCCTCAAACCACTTAATCGATTTTAATGAAATTTAGTACAGAGATAGAATAGAGCTTGAGAAAGAACATAGGGTACGATTTATCGCGAAAAAAGGATATGAAAGGGTTGAAATAGGGGTGTGAAATGAAAATGAATGAAATGAAGTACACGTCAAGCTGTGTGACCGTTGTCAGGTATAATATTTTGACGTTGATTGATTTAAATTAAAAAATAATTTAAATCGATATAGTAATAGAGGATGATATATATACATCATATCCGGAGACCTTTAGAACTATTTGACTAATTCGATCCTAGGCTATATATCCTATAGCTATATGTTATAACCTCATGTGTAATATCCCAATACCGTTTATTATGCTAATATCAAGTTTTTATATTTTGAAATATACATAACGTAACAAGTTTTTTTTAAATATTTGCAACGCCAAGATATTAATGCGTATTATTTTACGGAATATTTTTTATGAAGTAATTTATAGTCTTATTTAGTTTTTTAGATTTTTTGGTTGAAATATATCACATAGACGTACTCAACAAAACGAGCAATAGGTTAATAAGTAGATACCTACTATAAAATTATAATATTATCTAGGACGACTTCTTTTCCTGTGTCTTTTTTAGAACATTATAAAACAAAACATTATTATGACCTGTGACTATGTTATGGTTTTATGTAGGCGTTAGCTTTGTTTATCTTATCCACCGTGGCTTCAGAAAATAAATTTAATGAACTTTCTTATAGCTGATGTTGGTGTATTAAGCTATTAACTTGTGCAATAAACGAACATGCGTAGGAGCTAATTTCCGTCCTATTTATCACAAACTTCATCTAGACAAAATGGCAAATCGTGACTCACATGAACTATTTTCACAAAGTTTGACTAGATTCCTAGTTATAAACACGTTTTATGACATCTTGTGCTTGTATAAATATTTAAAATTCTTAAACGCTGTAAAATTGAGCATGTTTCTGCTCTTAAATCTGAATGTATATTTTTAAAATGACCAGCTGTCACACTTCTGTTACATATATATTAGAGAACCATAACGAAATGTATGTAGTTTTCAAATATAAAATTGAAGGTTGACCGTGACACGTGTGAGGCCTAAAATATAGTCAAAATATGTGACAGATACTGACATGCTACGCAGTTTGTTTGTGTATTTTACTTTTTTAAAAGTTTTTGTTTTTCGATGTTAGTTACCTACTTAATCACGCAAAAAATAAAAAAATGGCTGAACTGATTTCATTGAAATTTGGCTCACATATACTTTATAACATGGACTAACATAGGTCACGTTAATTTATCCCGAAAAAATCAAAAGTGTGGGATAATCTTAATAAAATATCTTTATTGTTGTAACGCCTAAGTATTTTAAGTTAGCAACAATGTATTGAACATTAAATGTCGACTAGTTTATTATATATTTTGATTTCTACTGATCCTACCTATAAGATATCTATTATAACAAGTGTTCCTAAATATTTTCTATGTATAAACATCGATCAGTTTTCTAGCTTTTAAGTCAACATATACTAATATATTATATGACATCTAAACAAATAGTAGCTTGTGAAGTATTTGACCGCCCAGGACGATAACTATGGAATCTATTTGACGTGCATACATCGTAACGTCACCTGCATATTTGTTCTGATAAGAAATGCTTATACAAACGATTCGATTGCACTTGACAGGTCATGGACCATACGATAAATAATAACTAGGCGGACATATGATCAGTTTTATTATGTAATTTCTTTTGTAGAGCACTTCTAACTTACTTGACACGTATACCACTTAGTTGTTAGTAACAACGTTAATAAATTAGTATTTGCGGGTAGTTCATTTTATTTCAAGTATACCGATGTATAGACCATATATAACCTTTAGTGAGATAGATTAGAGTATGTTTCTTTGGTGTAAGGTCATCCTTCTTGAGGTCCACGTAAGTTTACTTTATTATCTGTAGTGGTTAGCGAGGTCTAGTGGTGGAGGTGAGTTATATATTATGAAAGAGCTCTTTAAACATGCTCCTCCTCCTGCTGGTCTTAAGTACTGCTCGGCTCCGTCTAAATTGTATGTTATTATCATATCTTGAGTGTTACCTCAGTATAGCTTTCATACTTTTAGCATAGTATGTTTTATTACCAAATAATTTACATATTTTGAGAGACCTAAAAAAGGGAAATAACAAAATTAAATATACTTTTAACAAGTTTAATAAAAGTAACTTGTAGGCTGTTTATCATTTTTAGCCACTTAAGGGAATCCAATTTAACAGATTGGAATACTAATTATAAATACTGTTACAAATAACTGCTGTATTTTGTTAACATCTTAGACTTTTTAATCTATGTCGACTCACTCCATAGAACTAAAGAAATGTAGTTAAAGAATTTCCCGATACTGTCTTTTAAGGATTTTCTTCAAAAAACATACAACTTATATTAGCGGAATATTCATAGAGATAGATAAGTGCATGTTATCTAGATTCCGTTCCGTTTTCTCACGGGTCAGTGGTGAGAGGTCAAACGTAAACGCGCACCCGACGGTGCATGCATCTACTCAACTGAATGCTCTTATTTCATTTCCTTAACATGTTTCTTAACTTTATTTGGCTTTTATTCTTCAATAAAACTATCATAAATAAGTACGAGATGCGTGGGATTCTTCTGTTACACTTACAACTATCTTATGTACCATTATATTTACCCTTATATAATATATTAGCTGACCATCCTGGCTTTGCGAAGATGTATTAGCTTGCTTTATCCAAATATTTCAAAGCCTAATCGATGCAGCCGTTGTCGAGTTTTAATGAGACTAACAGTCAAATAATTTTTATGAAGAAAAAACATGGCAACACTATCCTAATTTTTTTCCAATCTATATGTATTTTGTTCGCTCATTTAACATGTTGTTTGGCCGTGTAGACCCTCTAACTTGCTTTTTATTTTATATTGACAATACTATTGTAATCTTGTACTATATGTCTATTACGTATAAATATTTAAAAAAAATTGTTGAAACGCATAACCTACTATAGAAAATATTTAACAATATCTAAGTTGTTATATAAGAAATATTAACTATTTTGCTAACTTTTATTTGTAAAATAGATCGATATCTAGATTATTTGTTATAATAGAAATTTAAGCTAATGTTCATGTATGCAAAATTCTTCATAACATTATTTGGATTGTTTTTAAACTTGCTTTGAACCTTTTTAATATACTATTTTCATAAAAGTAACATTGATCTGAGTAGCATTTTGCTTAAGTGGCACAATTCATTAACTTATGACATTGGCAACATCGATCTCGGTAACATTTGATTTTCGGAGTTGGCACATACTGAATCACTTGTAGCAACGAAAAGGTAAAAGGTAATCTAATAAATACGCCACCTTGACATTAGTCATATTTATTGCATAGCGAGTAATCAAGCAGTAATGCTGTAAGTCTGTGTGTCTAAATTTATACAGATATCCTAACGTAATCTCACAATGTCTAACTAGTAATGAAATAATGCAAGGGAGGCGCGTGCCTCAGACTCAGCTCCTATCCGAAACTGTTGCTGATTCGGTTACGATTACTGATGTCTTTTTTTTTCGGATATCCGAAAGTTTCGGTTACGATTACGGAGCTCCATAACATCCCAATTAGAGTACATCCCCACATTTAACATATTCAACAGAGTACGTAAGGTAATAGTCAAAACAAATCAATCTGTTTAACGACTTTGACACTACAAGTATGTATGTAACAAACATTAGTTGTTACATTCTGACCATCTGGTGATTATCTCAGTAACTCGTATGTCGTAAGATGGCAATAAAAACTCACTTCTACGAAATTAAATACCCATATGTCAATGTAAAGAGATATTTTGTCTTGTAATGTTGCATTGAATTAAAGGATGTTCAATTATTTAGCTATTTTTTTCGTTAAGTAATATAAAATTATATTATTAAATTAATTTGTAGTTAACTATGTATAGTTTAAGAAGAAGTCAATAAGTAAATATATTTACTAATATTACCTATAATGCGTAAGAGTTTGTTTGTTTGTTGATTGAATGCGTGGTTCGAATTGAAAAATCCTTTCAGGTTTAGATAGCCCATTATTCCAGAAAGACTAAAGACTATAAAAATCACGCCATAAACAGTAGGAACATACGGACGAAGTCGCGAGGGTCGGCTAGTTTTTATATATGTCAATATTGAGTTTTTTTTTAAATCTATTTGCATGTGTTTTTTGCGGAGATTAGGACTTACCTAATCCTCACAAATGAGAAACCAATTTCGGTTGTGGTTTTAAGAATATGTTGGGCTAGCTATATCTGTTAATAAATAAATTAAACTTCAATTTTAATACTCTTTCGAAGAATCAAATTCTAGTAAAAATATTTTCGAGTGACATTTATATGTATGTAAAGATTTTAAATAAGGTAAAAAAATATTTTTTCTATACAAACAAATAGTAGCGACATCTGTCAGAACTTGTACGAACTACGTAAAGCTAATTGAAGTTTGCTTACAGTGACGCGCGTCCATAACTGTCGCAATCTACCAAATTGATAACTTTAAACGGGTACTTTATTGTTAAACACGAAATAAATACAATTTTTCAGGCAAGTACACATTTTTAAATTCTCGACTTATGACGTCTGCTTTATCCGAGTGACGAATGAGACGCAAACTGTTATTTTAGAGTCAATTTACTGGAGACACTTTCTGTCTCCGTTATACCGGTAATATATAAGCCAATGCGAAAACGATATTTCTATTTTTCATATACAAATATGTTAAAACAAGCGAGTAATTAGGTTAGTATATTCGGACGCCGGACACACGTGGCGCTCGTTCGTGTGAATGAACAGTATTGGTGCCAAAGGAACAATCAAAGACGCAAGAAACCGTCACTAGTTTTTACAACACCTTCAATGTATTTTCGTTTGTTTATTTCACTACATGACGACGTATTAAATGACAACATTGACGTGGTTTGAGGCGTTGGAGGGTATCTCTGTCAACAGGAGACATTTCATTTGTTAAATGAAGGATAGAGCTTTAATCGCTTTAATAGTGTGGCCAACTCATTCTTGATTATTTATTTAACCCTTTATTGCACACCACATACAGTAATACAAAAAGCTACAAAAAACAGTGGTACACAAAAGGCGGTCTTTTGGCTTATTAGCCATTTCTTCCAGACTATCTTTAGGTTAGGAAAAATATTACGAGATGGGTAGGGTGGTGCAACCATAAACTACATACAAATAATTACAACCTAATAGGTACATGAACACTTTACTTATATAAATACTATAAATATTATAATATATATGTTAATAATAAACTTATAAATTATTAGATTAATTTGGGGACAACTTTCTTGTTTTTAAATAGTTTAGGATCATACTAATGTCAGCAACACTTGCTAGACTTTAATTGCTGGAAGTACCTACCCTTTAGATGTGTAACTGCTGTCTTGATTGAACTGAGGCAGTCTGATAAGGGATTTCATATGTAGTATAGTGGTTGTGATCATTACTAATCACAAACTTCATGCATTGCCGTTCTACCTGTCTAGTTCTTCACAGTAATAGTCCTCACAAATTATAATTTAAAAAAAAATATTTCGTATTTTCATTTTTATTTCAGATGATAGATTTAAATAAAATTGCAATGGTTTTGAAATCCTATATAGTAGCTATATTATAAAAACAAATAAATAAAACATTGCTATAACTCTATACTAATGACAAAATTTATTAAACCATCAAAATTATGCTGACTTGTTGCATTAATATGTGAGTTTTACTAATGACAAAGTTATTAAAATGCTTATTTAATTTATAGTTTATACCAATTAAAATATGTTTAGCATGAATATATAATTCTATTTGAATAGACCTACCAAATTTTAATATCGTTAACTGGATCGTGATCAAATTAGACATACGATGTTTACGCATTAGTTAAAAACAAACATTTAATTTACGTAACGATTGAATGGGGATAAAACGGTAAAAAATATGTCGCAGGAGAGTCGCATAAATAAATAAATTATAATAAACATTTGCGGACACACCTAGCTTGCACAATTACTGATAATATCGAGTCTTACCTACGCATAAACATTAGACAGACTACATTGCCATATTATATTAAAAATTAAAATTATCGGATGTTGGTATACTGAAGATATAGACAGATAAAAGAAGGGGTCTTTATAACGCCAATAGAAGCGCGCTTTAAAATATAGGCTTTATTTCCTTTAAATCTGATATCAAGATAGCAGTAACTGTTATTTAAAAATGTTTTAGCCCAGCGAAGCTAGGACGGGTCGACTAGTAAAATAAAAATATTATTTAAGACTTTAGATGTAAAGTTCATTGACATAACATTCTAATAAATTCAACCTTTCCATATCAAAAACAACAATGAACATCAAAAACATTCGCTTTCATCTGCGCTGAAATTAACGGAACATCATTTATCTGGATTTATATATACAGTTAGGATATAGATTGTACAAAATACTAAGAACTCGCAACTTAACATTAAATATCTACCACTGCCGGCAACTATCGGTAACACACGTCGTGACCAATCTCTACATACCTAAAGTACAAAACAATACAATTACCCCTTCAAACAAGAATATAATTTAATACTATGCAGCTAAAGCCTAAATCTGAATGTAGTTTATCACAACAGCATGACAGATTGTAAGACAATTATGTATGTAGGAATTAACCCATCAATCAATTGCAATACATTCGTAATACACCTGCATTCATCCGGTACTCGCAATGACTGGCAATCAGTAGCGGTCAATAGTTCATACGAAGAATTAGATGATTTAGATGATCGGTGACAACGAAACTGATGGCTGCAATCTTGACATTTTTGAAGACGATCTGTGTTGTATTTTTAATGGTTAGGTACTCTTGAAGCCATTTAAGTGAATGTGGTTATTAGTATCGACTGAAGAGTTCTTCTATACACCTCATCAAAACTGCTACCCATTATAGTATTTTTATCCAAACTACACATATAATTATACGAAGTATAATCTCGGTAAGAAAATTGGGAGTAACGCAAATGTACTCTCAAAGATTTGATTACATTGTTTATTAATCCCATCAAATAGACTCAAAAAACTATTTAAAAAGATATATTGATCCAATAAATAACAAAATAAAAAAGTCAGAACGCTGACAGAAGGATTAATAAATATTAAGTTTTTGTCAGTTTAATAAATAATTCCGTATCTTTTATTGGCTTCTTCCATGATATTACATTTTCTCGTACTGAGTAATAAACTTTATATTTTAGTTTTGAGATAGCAAGCTAAGCACTTGTGCTCGATTATTTTAAAGCACTTTATCCAAACTGTGGTAGGTGGTATTACAACACACAATAAATCACACCATAACATTAAAGTTGTTTTCTTTAAGAAACATTTACATATCCATGATAATAACTTTGCAGAAGATCCAATCTCAGAAATCAAAACAGTCTGAGTAAGTGCATCGCATGTGAAGATAAGAATAGCTGAAAAACAAAGGAGCTTTTAAGTTCATTTCAAACAATCACATCGTTGATGTTACGATGAACCATATAAAGTTGTTATAACCTTATCTGTTAACAACATCCACATTCATAACAGAGAGAATGCTTCATCAATTAATTCCAAAACCAATGAATTTAACTTCAAATAAATAATAATAATTTCAAATACAGGAATGAAATGTAAAAGAGAAGATAGATCGCTTGTAGAAGCAAATAATGAAATTCATAATGTAATCTTCACATTTTTGTTTTTAGGCAGGTAACTTAGGAGAAACATACTAGTAACATTAAATTTTCAAGTATTATGTTTTATTTACTTTACTTTAACATTAATTTAAAACATGCTAAAGTTATTAATATAGCATTAGACCAGGGCGTAAATCAGTTTAACACTAGAAATACAAAACACGTGCCTAGCGGTGAGGTAGTATATTATTAAGGTACAAAAATTGACAATTAGTCACAATCTGCACATTTCTATTGAAAACTATCAGTTGTGTCAGTGTTACACTATTGTGATAATTCAACAAAAGCATCCGGTACCTAATAACATAATATTACGATGAGAGCCTATGGAGCCTGATTGTTATGATTAATGAATTACTTTAGCCTTTGTAGATTGAAATATGTGGGTTTTTGATCTCATTAAATCTATAACTTTAGTGTATTTCAAATTTGGTTAAACGTATCCCTACTTTATCATATTAGTTGCTCAATTTGAAAATCAATACAAGAAACAGTATGAAAGTGAAAGTAATCTGCATCTCGTAATAAGGAAGGAACGTTACATTGATACATATTGGTTGGAATGTAATGTACGACAATATATTGAGCAAATGCATGTTTATCGATTACATGAATTAAAGACGAGGATGTCCAAACGATGGAGTTATTATTAGTGTTGTAATAACTAAGAAAATAGTTGTTTAAATCCATTAATTTCTTTTTTTATCGTCATTATAAATTAGTATATTTCTAATTTTGTACAGCTGTATCATGTCGCTTTTATTCTTCTGATTCATTGTTTCAACGTGATTTTAAAAGATTTCTGTTATATTTATTATTATAACCACGTTAACCGAAATTATAATGAATAGTCATATCATTTTGGATGAAAAGCAATTTGTTTTTATCTATTTCACGTCCGATGTATTCAAAATATTCGAGACTTTATTTTAGAATCAACAGACGTCCGTTGCGCGAATAAACACATGAATACTCAAATGGATTTTGGTGGAAAATGTATGGGTTATAAATTTTTAGGAAGTGTTTTCGCGACTCAGGCATAACGTGGTCATAAATAAGGTACATGAACATCGTGTAACAAACTGCACTGTAACCGAGATTGAATTATGATCTACTAGGAAGCATTTAGAATATTTAACCTACATTCTGGTGCGACCAGTGTGTTAATTGCGCCGAGCTCTTTGCGTTGACCGTGACGACCCTATTGTAGGGATTTAATTTATTAACCTATTATATTTAATGCACCCAACTTTTTGCAGTATGCAAAAAGGCGTTTGTGTTTGATTGGTTGATAGTCAGAAGAGAAATTGAACCAACAAATCACAAAATGTCTAGACCCAAACCCAAAGAGTAAAAGGGAATTGATTCAGTACGAAGAATCCCTAAGAAGATTTAAAAAAGTATAGTGGTAATAGTTAACATTAAACTTATAGTTATTCTGTATTTCTAAACTATATATTGAATGTTCAAAGCGATCTGTGATAGAAGTGTGAAGTGACAAAAAATGCCGTTAAAATTTTAAACAACGGACATATTTATATTATGCTTATCGCAGGGCAGAGTAAATTTGCATTTAGTTTTGGTCCTCGAAGACCATATTTAGTGTCACAAAAGTTTGTATATGTAACTGCTTTTGTCTTGTTGACGTCGGCATGCTGAAATAATTCGCCGTCGACTCGTAATGTTTTGTATGCACATGCAGGCTTAGTTAATGTTTTACAGAACATTGTTTTTACAGCATTTTAGAAAATACGGTAATCACTTTTGTCATGAAAATATTAACGGCTGGTGAGAAAACGAATGTGGGCGCAACGCCAACTAGTGCGACGCTATTTCAACATGGCTGTGCGTCCGGCTGAGCTTCGTTCGCACTTGGGAAAAATAAAATCAGCATTATTATTGACGGCTGACCGATGTGACTCAGAATATTTAGCAATTTAAAATGAGCTCATTTTATATCTTAAAAAAGTTAGACAGCAAACGATGCTACAGTATTTCGTATAATAACATAATCTTCTATCATAACAAGACTTCCATTAGTATTTTTTTTTAAAAATATAGGGTGGTCCAAGTCCACCTTAAGGAAATAGGAAATACTTTGAAGATATTTTTCGTAAACATGTTGCTTATTCATAAAAAAAAATCTGCAACTCATTTTATGGCTAACCACACTACAGAATGATCGTCTCGCCATCTTAGTTATGTAATTTACTTTAAACACCGAGCATTATCTCTTGAAAAGAATATACTGCTTCAAATAGATTTAGTTGTATTAGAATGAAATTTGTCTCTATACATTTGGTAGGTTTTTAGTTTTACCTGTAATAGCCAAAGTAGTTGGTCCATGAAGAAACAAGCTGTTTTCTAGAACTATTGTTCTGTCACTTCCGCATCTAACATTACTTTCCATAGAAACATAAGAACTTCTAAAATGTATGGTTTCAATTACAGAAAGAATTTTTTTTACTACTTTGTTGGCAACAGTTTATGCACATACAAATAATATATTTGATAGATGACAGAAAACAGTGAGTTATTAAGTGTTATTAACAATATTTCTCACGATAATTCTGAATGGTTTTGAAAAATGAACGCTTTGGCCCTATGAAATATTGTATGAATTTTCATTTCGTAGTCGACTATGTCCCATTTCGATTCATGTCGTAACATTGCAAAAGAATGTATTATTTGATAGAAAAACAGCAATTCTTTTGAAGGTAGGAATAGAGTACCTAAATAGTCGAAAAAGTATCGTTTACAAAGTAAACGGCTAGACGCCTTGACCTCTCTTCCCGTGGGTAGACATTATTTTGCAGTCGACACAAATATACCTACTGTTTTCTGCAGTTTGAATAATTTAAATATTTATGAAGTATTTGTCACTGTATTTCTAGTCTTCTGAAACAATTTCTAAAATGCCACCTCAAACGATTTAAGACGTCACATGTGACAAATACGTGGGTTCAATTTTATCCACAATTTAGCAGTAAACATTTGAAGTTTTATACAAACGGTTTGGTTTGGAGGGGATATGGAAAAACAGCTATTATGATGTATTATAGTATGTTGTTTGGCGCTACTCCAATTGCTCCATTTCTTACTTTGTATACATTCACCTATAATAATATGGACTTGCAAATAAGATCCAATTCCGTTTTTAGGCACTTTGAGAGTACCTCTATATTGTCGCACTATTGTTTTTTAAGGATCACTAGTCATTTGGTTAACAAATTCCTAGTATGCTTGTGATAGAAGTGGTATCATGTCATTAGTGAATTGACTGAGATTTTTTACCCGTGAGGGGACGGGTTAGAATACAATTTCCTTCTCCCGCTGGGACAGCATCTCGTTAGAGTAACCGTGATGCTGCACTTGATGGTATTTGATATGTTCCCCGACTGACTTGCGACCACGTGTGGTCACGCAAGCGTTCCGGTTGAGCCGTATATGGGCCAGATTTACCCCTCCCATTCCGATAATGCTGCGGTTCTAGTGAACTCTGGGTTCTCGTTCAGGGTACACGGAAACTCTTCATTCCCCTTCCTCACTCTATCTTCAAAGTGGCAAAGGTATTGCCAAGGTTAATGGGCGACGGTGGCTACTTACCATCAGGTGGGCCGTCTCCTCGTTTGCCCCTTAACTGTCATAAAAAAAAAGATTAGAACTCACAAAAAAAATTATTTATCACATTTTTAGAAAGACGATTATTTGCTTTTTAAATAAAAAATAGTAATATTATGTTTGAATAAAATAATTTAAAAATCTAAATACCAATCTGTACTATATATTTGACATTGTCATTAATCTTAATACATTTTGCAATTTGTAAAAAAAAACAAGTATATTCGACGTCCATATTATCATAGGTGAATGTTTGTAGACACGAGAATGATACCCGTTCACGGTTCATACACATCAAGCTGACCAAAGCTTTCATGCTTAAGAAATTAGGTTGTGTGACGTGTCAAATGTTACATGCTAACACGAACTCTATATATAGGGTTGTCATATAATTTCCAGGAAATATTACATACTAGCATCTATCTGCCTTCGTCGCCAAAAATAGGTTTAGAGTGAATTAAAAATGTACTCACACACTAACTTATTTACTTAAAATAACATCTATTTTAAAGAGTCAAAGCTTTTTGGGGTATAATATGTGTTTTTCAAATTGATAAACCTACAAACGCTATAAGATTTTTCAATGTAAAAAATGTGAATTAGAAACACATATCAAACAACTGACCAGTTAAATTCCATATTAATATTAATAATTATTTAATTAAAAAATATAGGACATATTTTTTATAATACTTGTAATAGTTTTTAACTTAGCTTTAGACATCTTATTAAAAATAAATCTATAATTTTATTTTTATTTTTATTAAATGAGAGATAAGAGACAATGAGAGAAAGAAGCTAATAATTTACAACTTTCAGCAATATAAAACACAAAATTAGCGCGATATTTTCGTATACGATACGGGTAGCAACTGACAACCCTATCTATCAACGTACGCAATATGTACTTGAAGCAAATACTATTTATGTATTATGCCAGTAATTAACCCACTGGTTACGCATTAAATCCACTCCTACTGAGATCACCACATGGAGGAATTTTGTAATATTAGCAATTTCAAATATCTCCAGTTTCGCTTTAAGAAAACTTTCCAAAATATAATATTAACAATTTTACTCTTTTTTATTACAGTTCAACTTCGTTGGAAGGATTTTAGGACCAAGAGGTATGACTGCAAAACAGTTAGAACAGGAAACCGGATGCAAAATTATGGTCAGGGGCAAAGGATCGATGAGAGATAAGAAAAAGGTAAAGTTACCAATATATGATATTTTAAAATAATACTAAAACTCGATACTTACGAATTATGTTATATTTTGTTACATGCAGCGCTGTTTGGAATTCATGTCAGGTTTATTTAATACAATACTTTTTCTACAACGATTCTTTAGAATCATGCGTCAGCTAGTTCTGTGAAATATTATACAAATCCTTAATTAAATGAATTAGCGTTTCTATTTAATACAATATCCTTTTGAAATAAACAATAATTTATTTTAAATCATCCGTATCTTTTACACCAAAGCGTAATTCACATTTACGAGCGTTTTTTAAACACTAGACATTCTTGGCACTGACGCTTTACTTCTGGCCCAATAGTATCGTTCATATAAATTGGGATAAAGTGTCTTCTAAGTATTACGTGTCCAATGATTTATAATTTGGGTGTATTCCAGGAGGATGCGAACAGGGGCAAGCCAAATTGGGAGCATCTGGCTGATGATCTTCATGTGCTGCTTACAGTTGAAGACACAGAAAACCGTGCTAAGGTCAAGTTGGCCAGAGCTGTTGAAGAAGTCAAACGCTTGTTGGTGCCTGTAAGTTATTTTAAACGATTTTATTATACTTTATGTCAATTTCTGGATTGGCAGAACAAAAAAGTACCTATTTTAGAGATCAATTCAGAAATACTAAGCGTTGTGTGGCGACGCGACTAAAATTAAACCGGAATCTTCGCACGTTTAAAGGAGAAATAAATTATATTAATGATACAATTAAATCCAGTTCTATTTAATATGACATCTAAAGAAGCTTTGTATGAGTCATATTATAAAGCATATTTTCTTATCTTTGATCTGATTCTTTAATTCAAAAATTTCATGCAATTTGATGGATTATAGCAGAACGAATACAAATTGCTAACAATTAGGTCAACAAGTTTCAAAAATGAGAATATATTATAAAAACAAATATTTCTCAGACAGATACGTTTCTATCGTATTAACAGCTGGATTTGTTTTGATATACGTAAATAAAGCAGCTTTGTGGTTACGTTTTGGAAGGAGGCAAATTCTAATTCATCTGTATTTTAATGATAGGTTTGGCTTTGTAATTGCTTTGAAGTAAAACTGAACTATTTAACGGTATTTAGTGGATCTATTAAAAACTATTCGTCCTTCGGCAAACATATTTGATCGAAACTAGTTCAGACGTTTTCCTCTTAAACTTTACAAAGTTTATAATTCTATATGGCACTAAATTTTAAATGATCACGCTACCCTTACATAGTAAATAGTATCCCTTAAATATAGACTTCCAAACTTTCCCCATTTTGTGAGATCTGAAATAGAAATCCGATTTGAAATAGAAATGTTGTAATTTTATTCACAGTGGAAAATTACTAAAAAAAGTGGTGATAGTCTAGTGATTAAGAATTCAGTCTCCTACTTGAGTCTAGAGATCGAACTTAGATTTCTTCTTAGAGTGCGTTCCCAAGTATCTCATCTCATGTATTCTGGTTAAAGATCTTCTTAGACTTTAGATACCAGATTTTGAACTCAACTCAGTAGAGTTTTCAAAGGGGTGTGAATTATATTAACCCACACTTTGCCAGCGTGGTAGACCTTGGTCTCATTAGTGTACCGTTAGAGATTTAATTTTTTTTTTAAATTTTATTTTAAGTATTCGGTTCATAATCTTCTTTTAACTGTGCAGCAAGCGGATGGAGAGGATGAGCTGAAGAAACGTCAATTGATGGAGCTGGCCATTATAAATGGCACATACCGCGATTCTAGCACGAAAGCTGTCGTGCCCGTCAACGGTCAGTGCCTAATAAGTATGGGTCGCATTCATGTTTTGTCACTAATATTATATTATTTAAGGGTATAAAATAAATCATCACCTTGACCATATTTTAAACTGGCTACATAGCTATTCAAATTTAAAATATAAACAAGGGAAATTACAATTTTTAAGATAGTAACAGCAAGTTAGTTTAAAACGTCAGTTTCTAAATTTATTTGACCCCTAAGACTAGTGAGCATATTATTCGCTTGTAGATAGGTATCCTATCTCATAATAAACACAATTTTGAGGCCAAAAAAACTATCTACAAGCTGTTGTACAGTAAAATATTACAAACATTAAATCACTGGCTTAAATATTTAAATATTTATTTTGGTCAAGGTCTTATTTATTGTAAAAAATTCGTTATAAATATTTTTATTAACTCTTAATACTACAAAAAATATAAAGTGTCTTTTTTGGGTTTATCGAAGTACCTAACTAAAGAAATTTTCATAAAATATAAAATAGTTTTTTACACATATGCCATGCATGCTATGAATGCGCATATTTTTAAACATCAAAAAAACTTAAATAATATGTCTACAAAAGTTACTGAAGCAATTTAATTTTACGACTAATGACTTTCATCACGTATTAAGTGAAAAAGAATTAGGATACTAATACCTTTTTTCGAATTTGTAAACTAACTGGAATGATGGGAAAAATATTTTTTATAGTTTCGTTTCATGTGAGTACTTGGGCGTGTTTTTACTTACTTTTGAATTGTATTTACATACGTTTGTTGTTTAATGATCATCATCTCTGCCTTTTGTCACTGACGTGAGTCATTCCACATAAGATGACTAACTTAATTGATTTGTGGCATGCTACGGTTATTAACTAACATCATGGGGTGATTTCATTGCGTTTGCTATATAAAAGTTTGAGTATTGTATTAAAAATACTGAGAACTCTTAAGATTTGAGTCATGAAGAACTCTTGAGTAAGAAATCCTGCCTCATTTTTAACATTTTAGATTTATTTAAAGAAATAAGTAAGTATCAGTACAAATTTTTGTTTAGTTTGATCAGTCTGTAAAAATTGATGACCATAACGATCATTGTGAAGATCTTCAGTCTTCTTATTAATGTATACAAAAGAGACCCAAGAAATAACATTTGTGTTGGTTGATAAGTACTTTATTTCATATATTGTAAATAATATTATAAGTAATAAAAATTGAATGTTGAATCCAGGAAAATAGTATGATAATATAACCATTGATAATAAAGGTGACTCCACAGCGGAGGAAGAATGGCGTCGTGTTGCAGCGGAGACGCAGCGATTACTCGCACCCACAGGCGGAGTCACCGGCGTGGGCAGTGTGTTGCGCACATCAGCCCCACTGGGAGCTCCTTTGATCCTCTCACCACGTATACCCACTAGTGGCGCCCAGGCTGGGCTCATAAACGGTAACGGGGCGGCTGCTGGCCTGCTATCTCCGGGAGAGCCAGCCCATCAACTGATATACGCATCGCCGTACGCAGATTACGCGAACTACGCTGCGTTAACCGCAAACCCGCTGTTGACTGCGGAATACGCGGCCGCTGACCATACGGGTGGGTTATTCGCCCGTTGATTTTTATATTTAATAACAACTTCATTTTTAAGCCTACTTACTTCATTTACAGCAGAATAATTAATAGGTAATTTAAAGGGATACACAACGCTAATATTTCAAAATAGGTTTTATAAAATGAACTAACTTTAAAGGTATCTGGTTTTTGCCTAATACGTCCAGCAAAGTCAAAAGTAGTCATTATTATTATTGATAGGTATTATGTTAGAGCGAGTTCAATATAATGTTAATTTATTTCATTAGGACAGAATTAACAGCACGTTTTTACTTTTTAAACGATAATGATTTATTTTAAAGCATGGTTAGTGTGTCTATACAGAATTAGCTTTTCTTGCCTGCTAACCCCTACTTACTGTTATCCCTTATAACATACGTAAAAATATACTTTAAATAAAATTTTAGAACAAATCTACATAGAGTAACTATAAATGAACATACGTAGATAAATTGCAATTAATTTAAGAAGTAATATAACAAATATTGTCCATTGATAATAATGGCAAATATTTATAGTCAAGCAAAAGTATTATTTTAAAAAAAATATTGCGTTTACTTTTTTATTTTTTTTTATAAATATTAATTTATCTGTCTCCTGATAAAAGTGGCATGAAAATTCATGCACTATTCTATGAGATTAGCACGATCGTACAAAATGGCGGACTTTTATACTGCGATACTCAAAAATTGATTAGAAAAATTATCATATTGTTCTATACTTCGATAACTAACAGACTAATCAATATGAATAACAAACTTGAACTGTGTTTAAAATGTTTTAATGGGGTTGCAGCGTCGAGATACCTACTCGCTGGCTTTTGACATTGGCCACAATTGCCGACAACAATAAGATACGACAGTTCAACTTCATCGTTTCTACCATCGCATCACTATTAGGAGCTTACAAACACCTTACCACAGACTATAAACGTTACAAATGCGTAAAATAAAGGAGTCTTTTGAAACAGTCTCATTATGATCAATCCAAAAAATGTAAGAAAACAGTAAGACTTCCAAACACACCTTCATTTTACAAAATTACGATTAGTCTGTATAAAGGTAACCCAGGCCCTTACCGTCCTTGAGAAATTGTTTTGCCACTTTTAAAGTCATAAGAGCCATTAACGTAGAATAAGTTATACTAAGGACGATTTAGCGTACTTTTTCGTATTGTAATTACGTATGTTTTTAATTTTAAAGCGACTTTGTTTTTTATCCGTTTTGTACAGTCACACAAAGTATATTTTATTTCTAAACAAACAAAGAACATTATTTTTATTTATTTGTATATTATAATTTATTTACACAAAGTAAATTAATTATTTATTGAAAGATACTTTAAATCGATGTTAGGCGGCAGATTTGGATACGTTGTTATTATTTTAATATAATCGAAACTGCCGACAGAACATTTTCATGTTACCGATTTTATATTTACAAAGATTTTATATATTATTTTACACTATTACATATTTTAATCACGGTAGTCGCACTGAACAAACACATTATTCTCAATAGTTTTTGTGTTAACTTTCGCTTGTAATACAACTAATATATTAACAATTCGTTAATTTTTACACACACTCTGACTCTTTAACTTTATAATATTCAACACACATTGCGCATGTAATTAGATTTTGATCCATATTAGATTTCCCGAATGTGATTAACATTTTTATTAACCAAAAATAATCTGTGAATGGCGAAATAATAAACGAACTTCATTGATTACAAGCAAAAGGGACCAAATACAAATTGAACTTACTTCAAACAACACAAATATAATATTTTAACAATTAACCACACTGACCACTAAAAACTATAAGGACATTCAATTATTATAGACATTGATAAACATTCTAGGCGATTATTTTCCACCTATAATGGTAAAATAACATTTGAAATTATATACGCGAACCGAAAATGTTATATTATTGTTATAACGATGTCGTAATTTAATAATTTATTAGCCATATTATATTTATAAACATACCATAGGTTTAAGTATTATTTTTATCTTTTAAAGATTTTTAGTTAGTGTAGAAAAGAGTGAGCTTTACAAAAATATAAAACAGCCGTATATTATTCGCATTATCAGAAGTCAGATTATGTTTACCTGTACCTTAATCAAGTAAGATCACCTGAGATTAAAAGTTTTATTTTATATTTCCAAAGCAGTAAAATATATATAGTTAAAGTTTAGGCGTAGATAAGCATAATAATAGAAGTTAGTGATACTGCCATATTTAAACTTCTACTATGACAAGTATGGCGGAGATTATTTTTGCTGTTCGAAAAATTAATTTTTATGAATTTCTTTTCAGCATTTACATATATTCGGGCTCCCAGGCTTTATATTTTCAAATTGTGACTAATTTTTTGTTTCATTCCAAAAAAAAATTTAAACAGATAATTAAAAGCCTGGGTTTGTCAATCAACGCTAATCGTGGCTGATTCTTCCAATTTAATATTTTTTTCTCCTCATAAAAAAAAACTAGCTATGCCCGCGACTTTCTCGGCGTTAAATAGTGTCCCTATTGATTTTTTAAACACTTTTTACTAACTTTGAATGTCACATTTATTTATATCGAATCGAAAGCTGACGATACCTTCATACAGCTTTTCATCCCCTCCCCCTTTCAACCATTTACGACACTTGTATCGGATTAAATAGTAGCCTATGTCCTTTCTCGGGCTCTAGACTATCTGTATACCAAATTTCATTTCAATCGGTTCAGTAGTTTTGGCGTGAAAGCGCGACAGACAGACAGAGTTATTTTCGCATTTATAACATTAGTAAGGATAGAAGAATCAGCCACAAATATACCTAGGTCCAGACAAGGATAATAAACATGGTGTGCCGCTAGGTATGGTGAGGAGGGCGAGTCGGCTGGCGCAAGTGAGGGAGCACCCTTACCAGCGCACTGCCTTACCGGCTCCTTAATTCGGCCATAACGCTCTCACGCCGCCATTTTACAAAGGTGAGAAGCGTGCACGCCTTACGATGAATACGCTTGCTATGTGGGTGGATCTAATAACAACTTTTATTTTGTATTGTAGTAAACTAAATCAGGAATCTCATGGTTGGAATTAGATCTGCTCATGTATACACTGTCAGTGTTCGTGAAACGTTTAGCTGTTGTATAGAAATTTCATCTAGGGTTGCCATAAGTTTCCCCATATTTATCCAAGTTTATTTTATTATTATAATTTATTTTTATTTTTACACAGGTAGAATGTTTGGATTCGCATTTTTTGTTTTAGTTTGTAGATTTATAGATGGCAGTCCTTCGAATGAAACGTACGACAGTTAAACGTTTTGGAGCTTTATGCAAACGTAGCTAGCAACCATATTCGTCAGTAAGAATGCGTGAGTGAGTGCTTTATTGTCTCTCTGTGTCCTTTCTATGTACTTATTAGTTATGTCCTTGAATACGAGGAACTATGCCCATTACGTATCATATCTGAAGTGGCACTGCATAATATGTAACTGTGATTTTTATTCTTTTATATTCATGTTGTGATGCGAAGCATTGTAACTCTTTTCATATTTTATTATTTACAAGTTGGACAGCGTTACCAAATTACTCATTTCTATTAAATATGCTTCATTTCTCTATCACAACATGTTATAGTTGCGTATGCATTATCTATGCAGATGATTATTCGGGTATTGTTTAGAATATAAAGGAAAGAAGGATTGTAATTACAGTAATGCAAGATTTTTCGTATACCAATAGTCGTTTCTGTCTAGATTGGTCCCAGTTTTTATTTAGCCAATAGCTCGTGGGTGCTACATTCGGTTGTGAAATCCTTCTTTTCTAAGTTTCGCCCAGTATTAGTCAAAGGAAAGTGCATTTTCTGAATTTGTGCCATCGCTCCAGTATTAATCAAAATGCCCCATCCTTTGACTTAACATTTTATTCATCACAAGTTTTCTTAGTCAATATAAGATTTTTATATGAAATTTTTAAGCTAGTTGATTCTATTTTGCCTTAGGTATTATTTTATATACTTTCTTATTTGAAAGTTTTGTAATAAGGTTTTTGCACTTGTGTCCTTGTGGATTTTTAAAGGCCTAGGCCGATTGCGTATTTTTACGCTTTATATACGATGAGTTTTGAATCTGAAGGCATCCATGATTTTTAAAGCGAACTGTGTAAGAGATGGTGTTTGTGTAAAATATTGTTTCGGTTGTTGATTGTAAATATTAAATGCATTTTCAGAAGGTATACATGCAATAAACTGTCTGAAATTTTTAATAGGCGTTTTTATTTATTAGCTAAATAAATTTGCAATTCAAGTAATACAATACTTTAAATCGAACAATGAGTTAATAAAGTTGATGACGTGCAGACATTCTGGACGATATGTAGCCTCACACGACTAACATGCAACTCCACAAGGCCAAGTTCCCGAATATTGACATAATAATTATGAAATGCACTGTCATAACTGCTACTGTCACTGCAGATCTATTCGTAACTATGTATTTATATTATATAATATAATATGAGTCACTAACATGCAAATATGTAATGACATTGTCGATACGTATCACAGACTATTAACAACTTATAAACGAATGCTATCATATATAAATATTATTAAAGTATTGCAGATGTGTTAAGTAACTTACATACTTGCATTGGGGTGCTATGGTTATACATAAGTGATAAATTATTTACCTATGCTTGTTTGTTGGAGCAGAGCCTGAGCAGTCACAGCCACTACTCAGGCTCTGCTCTCTGGGAACTATTGGGCATTTAATCCTATAGTAGATTATCATTATCATACTAAATTATTTTAACATTTTCAACCATTAACTAAGTAAACTAATTTAAGTATACGTTGTATAATTATTAACAGGAGCATAGCAAAATCTAATGTCGCGGCACGAATGCCTGATAGCCTCCCCGTATTTATTTTATTGAATTCTATTTTAAATCCGTACACCATAGACATCGATCCGAGATCCAGTTTGATCGCTTTTATTAGCTGCATGTCGTGCGGTTCCTTACATGGTTTCATTGACTCGAGTTCTGATTAGTGTCCCTTCGAAGTTTTTATCCGAAAAAATAATAATTCCATAGCTTTAGTCGAACAAAGTCTTCTACATTATTGTAAACATTTAAAATTTCTATAGTATTTGTTATTAAAAATAAGGACTTTATTCCACGAATCCGGCGCGATGCGGCGCGACGCAGCAGCGTAAAAGCGTTGAAGCGTTCGACCTCGCGATTGAGGCTACGTGTAGTCGGACCATGACATTTTGATACTAACATTCTGTTTTTCTCTCTTCTTGATAACTCGGCTAGGTGAGTGCTAATGGCGTCGAAGCACTAATAGAAGAAGCGGTGCCCGCATTGGACCCTAAGTCGCCGTAACATATTCATCGGAACATCGACCACCATGTAGCTATATTGGGCCTTTCACGTTAACATGTACTATGTATTTTAATAGTCTAACTATTAACAATTTATGCCTGTTATGTTTATAACAAGATGAACTTTATTAACATTTTTTTGTGGCACACGCCATCGACTATATTTACTGTATTGTAACTTTGTACTGTTGTCGCTTGACCGTGTTGTTGTTGAAGCACGAGTGTTGCTAGGTTACCCTACCTTACGCGGCGCAAAATTTATTTAATCACTTTTTAGACTATAATTATTTATTAGATCTAGTTTATTTTTTTCTACATTTTGAAACTATTTTATAACGTTTCAAATTTGGCGCCGTAAAATCATATTATTAGTTTAAAATCTACTTTTTAAACTGTTTCTACAAAATATTAAGAATAAAGTATTTAGAATACACAAAATTATATCTATCTGCTATTTCGATGCATGTTATTTATTGCACATAGATTTGGATAAATTTTATATTCAAACTTTACAATTTACAAATGATTTATATAAGAGTAGTACAAATTACATAAATATTCGGATTCTGGAGATGAAGAACCATGATGACTCCAGAAAGCAAATGAGGCAGGATAGCAGTAACGGAATGTAAGTATAAGTATCAAAACTATATTTTCACAAAATTATATAATATAATCTTATTGGACTGATGTTCGTTTGGTAGTCTAATAATTGTTATTCATTTACTTATTGACTTATAATTTTGGTAATACTTTTCAAATCTTAAACCAAAGAGTAATATAAAATCTTTCTCATAGTATTTTGAAAGCGTTTTATTATCGAGCAAAATTAAAGATGTCTTCCAGATGTGAAATGGTGAATAAGTAAATGAATTTCCTAGTTTCATTATAATATCAGTATGTAGTGCTTATTATTTATACATAAATCGAATATGTGCACCAAGAGTGCTTTAATTATGTACAATGTTTTCTTTTTGTGGTTCTATATAAATCTGTTACATTGATTATTATAATAAGTTTAGAAGAGATTAAATTATTGTTAACTTTGCTTAAATATTAATGAGAGCTAACAAATATGATTTCGAAAATACAAATTGTTTATACGGTACAGCGCCATCTTGTACATCTTAGCTCTCATCAATTGTATTTTAAGTGTAGTTTTGAGAAGCATATTATTTTAATGTTAAGTGCCTTCGTTGCAATCTCCCGTAAGAATCTCTTATTATCTCTAACCCATCACAGAGCATATTATAGCTTTATTTAATACAGTTTAATATCTCATACGTTATATCTCGAAATTGAAATCGCAACTGGGGCAATAATTTCATATTGTTAATTGTTTTGTAAATAGCTAACGTAGTATTTTAAAAGCAATAATATTTCAATAATTTTCTATATTTAATGCTAGTGCAATAGATGTTATTACAGATCTATATTTTATAGACTTTTCAATTTTATATTTGATCGAATAAGAGGTAAAGAGATCTGAAGTTGAGATTACCGAAATATTATAGGAAAATATAATCATATGTTACTTTGAGAAAGAAAAAAAATTATAATACATTTTATTAAGTAGACGTAAATATATCGTAAATATAATTTCGTGTTTTAAGTGCCTTAAAAGAATATCTTTATGAAATCATTAAATTAAGTTTGAAACCAATTTTTTTTTGAGAAAGTAAATGAATTATCAAAATTGTAAATCCTTTTCATGTTATTAACATTTTATCTTTGAAGTTGTTAACACACTCCGTCCATGTTTACTTCATGTTAGTACTTAAATGTTTGGTCTCTCAGTATGAACGACCGTTAATATTGCAACTCTATCAGTGTTAACATTTATTAAATAATTTTAATATTAATTGAATTACGTACAAATGCAATAAAAAAAATATTTTTTCAAATTTTCTTAATTCATAGATTAATAAAGCAATATTTGGTTATAAGTTGAGAGTATGGCAACATTTACAATTGTACAAAAACAATAGCATTTAAGAATAGATGCCATAATGTATGAAATTCCGCACCAAGATCTTTATAGAATATCAATGATCATTATATTGTGATTTAATAAAGATATTATCGTACAAAGTTTTTTAAGGTCTATAATATATTTAAATGTTTCTCGAACATTTTGTTTTTGAAACTATCGTGCCATCATCCGATGAACTTTTGAATTATTTTTTTGTACTTATTATATCTATAGTCCAAGATCCCTCGACGATCAGACCTTCATTCTTTTATATAACCTGAAATTTTTACTGTATTTCACTGATAAAGGTATCAACGATTCTCTACTATGAAGTTTAAATTACGATTGCATTGATTATATTTTACGTTACGTTCGCGTGTTGCTCTGCTCCTATAGGTCTTAGAGAGATTTTAAATAGCCTTAGTTACTCTTGTTACATCTGCCAGTGAAAGTCCCGTTAATACGTAGTAAAAAGCGGTTATTTTAATATTACAAACAGACACTGCAATTTTATTTATGTGTATAGAATTGGAATAATCTTAGACAACATCTCGTCCATTGTCAGACAGTAAGTAAAGTAGTAACCCCTGTCAGACACCATTAAAAGATATTTTCTCAATAATCAGACAGTTTCGATGGTCAGTTGGATGGACACCTTGTCAGACTCATTAAAATTTGTTATCTTCCAAAGCAATCATAACTTCATAGTTAGGGATCGTTTATATCTCTATTAGCGACACACACAGGGACAGTTTCGAGTGTTATAAAATCACGTAAGTCTAATCGTCGCGGGATCTTGCTCTACAACGGCAAATCACGGAAGTGCCTTAAAATGAACTTGTAAATATTTATATACATATAATTTCTCAATGAAGTATTATAAAGGAGAATAAATTCTTATAATTGTTTTCCAAAAACAAAATAGAGTATATCTACTTTTATAACTTAGTTAAGTGAGATTGTGCATATTACTTATGTCTGTTTTGATGTGTGTATAAGATTGATTTGGCATTAGTAAATATATTCTTTGGAAAAATTTATTTTTATTTTCATTTTCTCCCACATTTTAAAGAAATTAATATCTCGCACATTTTTTATGTTTAAAGTTTCATCTCTAAAACTATATGAGCTGTTTTTGAAAATTATGTAACTAATTATAAATTACACTATACCTATACAATTAATGAGAATATAGATAATATGTTTAAAAAGATTTGTTAATAATTTTTAAATATTAAACTTAGACAAATTATATTTTTAAAATTTCACATTATTTGTTTAAATCTGAATTTTGTAGATTTTATGATCATACTAGCTGTGCCCCGCGGTTAAACCTGCTGTATTTTGGATAATTTACAATATATCATTATAAATTATCACCTATGTGTTATTCTGATGTGTTAGCTATATTATTGTAAAGTTTCATCAAAATCCATTCAGTAGTTTTTCGTGAAAGAGTAACAAACTTTCGCGTTTATAATATTAGTAGGATATGTTTAAAAAGATTTATGTCAATAATTTTTACTTTATATTTTAAAATTTTTAAATTATTTTATTAAAACTGAATTATGTAGATATTAAGATCATATTTTAATATTCATAATTAAATTTAAAAAATTATGGGTTTTATCTATATTCTATACTAATATTATAAAGAGGAAAGATTTATATTTTTGTATGTAAGGAATAAACATAAAAACTACTGGACCGATTTCAAAAATTCTTTCACCATTAGAAAGCTACATTATCCCTGAGTAACATAGGCTATATTTATTACAAGAAAAAATTAGAGATCCCCAGAAATTCTCACTAAAACCAACACAAGGTGCAAAAAAATTAGCCATAAAATATCTTTCATCGCATGCGCTGCGAAAAGTATTGATGATAGAACAAAAAAATGTTTGACAATATTATAGAACGTATCAATATCTACAAAAAACTCCGCGAGACCATATGTCCAACTATTGTAGTTAAGTCACTATAACTACTTTTTTACATTTTAAAAGTTGATAAAAATGCCTATCAAAATCAGACCATGTTTTCCATAACTTTGCATTAATTCTTATCCAAATAAATTATTTCGTAATGAAGACTGTTACAATACCTGTTAATTACTTTTTGAATTATTGAAATGGGACATTCCAGTTAAAAGATATTACGAAATAAAAATATCAATATAAATAAAAAATAATCCCAGACGGGCCGCCGGCGCGGTGTAGCGCGCCACGCAGCGCAGCGAGTAACGCGGCGATAGAGGGAGCGACAGAATGCGGGAGCCAAAATGTTAAAAAAAAATTATCCACCCGTGCGAAGCCGGCACGGGCCCCTAGTAAATGATAAGTTTAATGATAATATCTGAAATTAATATTATCTCTATGGAGCTATACTGCATATATATACAGTAAAACGTAAAAGACAATAATAATATGCACATTATACGGAAAGTGAGCAAATATTATCGTAAACACTCATAAGTCACGATGGAGTCCCAGTCCCACCATAATGACACCTCACAAGTTCCACAGTCTATAGCTCCGTTTGAGAACGAAACTCCGTTTTGTTCCGAAAGACTTGTGTTAAGTGACATAACAGAGGTTATATATTGTCTTGTTATAAATTGTTACGTGGGTATAATTGAAATAAAAAAAAAGAAACAAATCGCTATATTTTAATGCAATCTATTAGTAAAATATTTTTAATTCATCTCTAGTTACGCCATCTATTATGTAGTACAAGAACTAGCTGGCAATTTCAAGAGTACCTTTTGTTATGGCATTCTATTTCTCTAACGTATTGTGTTGTGTATATGATAGATGGCGCTCTTAAGGAAAATTTTATTTTAATTTATAATAATAATAACTGTTACAATTTTAATAATTATTTCTACAATTTAATAAGTTTGATAGACATATATTTTATACAAGCGGTCCGCCCTCGCTTCGCTTCGGGTATTTAGAACATAATTATAGGTAATTAAAATCGTAATTCCCACTCGATAATAGTGTTTTGAAGCAGTGATAGACTAGTGGTCAAGACGTTGATGTCTCCTCGGGAGGTCTGAGTTCTATCCCAAACAACAGGCACACACCTTTGACTTTTCTGAGTTATGTGAGTTATAAGAAATTAAATATGCTTTAATGGTGAAGGAAAACATCATGAGGATACCTGCACTCCTGAAAGTTCTCCATGTTCTCAAAGGTGTGTTCTCCATGCTCGTAATGTCTGCCAACCCACACTTGGTCAGTGTGGTGGACAATGGTCTAATCCCTCCTTATTCTGAGGAGACCCGGCTCAGCAATGGGCCATTAAAGGGTAGTGATGAAATAAATAAACCGATCTTCCGTAGTGTAGCTTTCTATCGGCGTACGAATTATCAAAATCTGTTTAGTACTTTCCGAAAAAATCACCAACATTAAAATGGCCACTTTATGACACTTAAATGGCCTTTTAAAAATCTCTTTAATTATTATATTTTTGGAAACACCACATAGCCTTTGTTACGCGGGAAAGATGTAGCTTTTGATTAGCGAAAGAATTATCAAAATCGGTTAAGTAGTTTTTGAGCCTATTCGCAACAAACAAACATGCAAACAATCAAATTTTTTCTCTTTATACAATAGTGTAGATGTGGATTAAGCGATAATAAGCTGCTTTACAAATGGACCTGTCTGTTATTTTGCACAAAAGTAATAAAATATGAAATCTGAGCAAATTATGAAAATTGTAACGAAGGAAAAATCTTTGCTTAAAACTGCGTTTCTACCAAAGATGAGCGGGGACTTCATTTACTTAGCTTCGCTCAAAGTGAGTCAATTTAAGCGATTCTATAACCCGATATGGTATCTACTGCACATTAACACGCACAATATGAAAAACTTACTCCAAACCCGGCATCACGACACCACAGGGTGCAGTGGCCACATCACGTTTGACACTGGCTCAAGTCTATCGGAACAGAATAAAAGTACTACTCCCGAATATAAAGTTATCAATGGTGTTGCTAACATAAACTAATCTCAGGAAACACAAATTTAAAGCAAAATAAGTAGACAAAAGTAAATTTTTGTTAGTTAATTTAAAAGTAGGTGTTTTATACAAATTACTTTAGCGAAGTGACGTTGTATTGACGGTTGCTAAGCAACAGACTGAGGTGATCTCGTGAAAGTAACGTTGCAAGTTTGCAAAAATAATTTTGAACTTTTACGAGGTAGGTAGCGAAAAATGGAATTTTAAATTCATATCACTAAAGGCACGAGGGAACAAACACCCGACAATTTCATCTCACATTTGCTGGTACATCGTTTGCTTTCTTACGAAGTCTAAAATTGAGTTTGTAAATTTAGAATAGAAGCTTTCAACAAATCAGGCTGGAATTGAAATAGTTTTAGAAGAAAATGTTGGAGTTTTAATATTTTAGAAGGACGACATTTGTTCTATAAGATTTTCTGACTAAATACTGATTTCAGTATCTGGGCTGGTATTGTCCAAAGTAAGAAGAAGAGACCAAAAGTTCTGGTATTATTTTATTATAATAAACACAAAAACAAATTTATTATTGTAGAAAGCTACTGTTGGTATTGGTTGGTATTATGTTGTTGGCAACACTAATAAGAGTTCATCCAGTTAATTATGGTATTTTCACTTTCGAATGTTGGACAACTAATAACTATCAGTTTGGGGTTGCAAAATAAATACGCCGTCACCATTAAAATCGTGAGTATTTAAGCATTAATTCTGGATAACGTATAACCCTCAGGAATAATATTCTAGTCAACAAGTCTTAATGCTGTCAGTCTGCGTATAGACTATACGCTTTTAATCTAAGATCTATTTAATGCAAACAACCTCAGATGGCGTAATTTGGTGTAGTTTTTAATTGTCATTGCGTCATTTTGGCAAAAATTAACTATTTCTAGATTTGGTGGGCTAAAACATTTTTAAATGTCATGTTCCTTAAGTATCACCTGGGAGATTACTACTTAAGATAAGGTTGCCCTTTACACCCCTAGTTAATTAGTGAAGTGTTGATAATTTTAAGTTTTAATTTAAGTTGGATGGAATAATCTAACTTTTTATGTTGATATCCGATTAATCTTAGAAGCAGTACAATAGACAAACAAATATTTAATAATTGTTGTTTATGTGGCTTTGGAAAATTTACATTTTTATTATATTACAGATTATAGAGAAATATTTTGTCAATTTGTGTATAAAAATGAAATTAAAACAGCTTTCTAGTCACCTGGCTAGATTGCGTCTGTCACGTCGCGTCGGTCGGCTTCCCGCCCTGTTATTATCAAACACGTAGACGTAGAGTGCAAGTTATTATTACTTTGATTTATATGCATGAGCTCCAATAAATGATGCATAATTGGACCGATATTTTTATCGTTTAGATGTGACCACACGTCTCGCCTTTCGGTAGTCTGTCCCGGAAGAAAGCTTTGGAAACCAGAAGTATTGGGTACCGAAAATAATCCATAGGCTGCCTGCTATTGATTATTCATTTTTTATCAAATAATGGTAACTTAACGAAATGGAAGGCTCTAATTATTATTTACTGATATTTACCCTCGACTTCGTCCGGTAAAACTTCTTAATTAGCTTCAGAGTGACTTGAAAGACAAGAATTATTTGTAATATAATATTTCATTTAAATCCGTCGACCTGTATTATGTATACAACTCCCTTCTTCCCACAGGATTTTATTTTAAGGATAAAAAGCAGCCCTTATAGTAATCCAGGCTGTAATGTATATTTTTCTTGTGCACTTTTTGTGTAATTGAGTAACACATATTTGCATTTATATTATTAGTAAGACAATGAGACATTTTTTATCGACGGTTTGTTAGATTTTGCTTTGTCTCTCCAATGGATTGCTGGAAGATCCCGTCCCGTTTTGAGAAAAAATAAAATGGTCACAATTTAAACGCCTATAATAAATCTTCGTCATGAACGATAAAAACCTAAATGATGAATGGGATAACGTATTTAAGCGTATTTAGTGGAGATTTTATGGAGATAACCTTAACCATACGTGGGATTCTTGTGTTTCGCAACAATCTGGAAATAACTTAAAATGGCTATAAATCAGTTTTTAGTTGTGACATAAAACACCCACGTGGATACATTCCTTCTTTACTAAGTAGTTGCGCTATTAGACGATTTTATACGGTGCTAGAGCTTTTATTGTGTTCTCTACCTGTAGGGAAGATATTAATTTATTAATAATCTTGCCTATTAGTTACAAAGTCACTAAATATTTTCAAACGTCGTGTAATAGAATATTAATTAAATATCTTATTAACTTCTACTTATTATGGTAATATATAAGTATGTATATTAGTAACTAATATTATATTTTCAACAGTAACCCTTAAGTGACGTAAGAAATACTTAAGAATACAAGCTAAACAAACGAAAGTGTGATTTAATATACTACTTACGCCATCTATTGACGGCGATGCCCTCTGTCTTGTCAATTAGGCAATCACGCTTAAATCACTGAACTGATTCTGATGAAATTTGGTACAAAGATAAATTATCGCAAAGAAAATAAGAACACAAACTATACAAATGAGTGTGCGACTACGCCATCTAGCGACGTGGGGATGCAATGAATCTATTCTATATCTATTGAATTGTCAAGTTTGTGCACGAAACGACGTTTTTACATATTTATATTTTGTAATCTGATTTTTTTTTATAAATGTTACTAATTTAACAAATACACAAGGTTGGTCCATCTAAATTTAATTTTTTTCTTTAATATTTTCATCGTTGTCGTACAAAATTATGTGAAGAAAAACGTGCGTTGAAAAACTATGTTAGCAGTGTCCGTAAAGGATTTGTAGTAAAAGATTAGTAGAATTAAGTAAAGTTTGATTGTTAACTTTTTATTGTTATACTTGAATGTGCTTGTTATTACAGATGCGCTAAAATTAAATGATACCACACTTGTATTTTTTAAAAACAATGAAACCAGTACAGTACGCGACAAGCGAGCAGAATAGAGATTTTTAAACGCTACCACTGTTCCTAAATTGCCCATCAAAGGTGTGTTAACCGTATTAATATAATAAAAAAAAGAATTTTAATCAAAAATATTAATATTTCTTTGTTGAATCAAGGTGAATGTTACTAGGCAAAGGTATAATATTGTGAGTATTGTTTTTATTATACAATTGTGCGTGCTAGGGAGCAGGAAAGGGAGCAGGGAGTCCTAGATGGCTTAGGGCAGTCGCTCGTAAAATTGCACTGAACCTTGAGGGGGACGTCTCAAGACGCTCGTGCATTCTTATTTAAGTAGTATACACTAAGGAAAACGATGCAGCAAACACTGAAAATGTTTAAATACAACTAGGTATTACAATATTTACTTTAACTGTATAAACGGTAAGTACTTAAGTAGTAATTAAACAAGATAATTTTTAATAACACAAAGAAATTTAAATTGGGTTCACAAACCTATAAAGCATCTCAAACGTTGTGTACGTTTATGAAAACTCAAACCTTTCCCTTTTGATTTTGAGGAATATACTGATGCGTCTTCCAAGTCAAAGATCCAGTGCTATAACTTCAAAAAAAAAGGTAAATAAAAAAGTGTAGCCCGAAAATCCATTAAAAAAAGAAGTTACAAGCTTTTGAAGTCTGTTGAAAAATATTAATCAAAACTAAAATTATCTATAAAAAATGTAGTACACTAATTTAGCGTTATAGTTACCAAAATAAAAATGTCTGTTTATCTCATAACGTTATGATATTGATCTGAGATTTAGTTATTAAAATTTCAACCAAATAACAGTTATTTTTCTAGTTACCAGTAACCGAATTCATAGAGCTAATCTTTATTATTGAACAACGATAAAAAAGACACACAAAATATATTCGCATAACTGGTTATTCGCGAAATATTCGCGAACAAAATTTCACAGCAATCGGTTTAGGCGTTAAACCGTGACGACGTGAGAAACGAACACATAAATTTCCTCGTTTTTGAAAAAACTATAAAATAGTTTTATCTATTTTTTCATAGGACTATAATATCAAAGAATCAACCCGGACTAACCTAACAACGTGGAGGGCGCGGGGTCGTAAACTACTCCCCTTTGGACTTATTGCACGCCGACACTCACTTTCTTACTTTTACACACTCAAATTCAATGCGAGTGTATAAAAATAGAAAACTGTTACGTCACTGATTTTAATTTTATAGAAACCTTCCATTTATCGAATACAATAAAAATTTTGCTATCTAAGGATATTTCTGTAAGAAGAACAGACTAAAAATAGTAATTATAAATTTTATTAAATTATATATAGTGCTAATTATGATGTTGGCAAGACTTATAATTTGAGTAGCATACTGTTTCTTGATCTTGATGTTGGTATCACTGATATGAGTAGCATCCTGTTACTTGAATGTTGGCCAACTAATAAACACAAACCAAGGAAGTGGGGATTGCAAAATAAATACGCCATCACGACAGAATAATTTTGGATTACATCGCGAGTATTCTAGGAGTAACGCTGGTCAGGAGGATGTTCTATTTAAGCCATCATCTCTCTCTCTCTTTCTTTATTAATTAACAATAGATATATGAATATAGATATTATAAAATTACGTTCGTCACGTAAAATTAAATCCGAAGTACAGTTACACGTTAATACGTTGTGTTCTGCATATTCCTGAAAGAAGTACAGCATAAATAGTAATAATAATTTTTAAACAATTTTTATTAAATAACTTTTTTAAACCCTACTAATATTATAAATGTGAATGTAACTTTTTTTTACGATTCATTTCTATTGTAATGATCTCTATTACAATAGACGCGGGTAATAGCTAGTGCTAAATAAATATTTACAATATCGTAGGCTATTCGTCGTTCAATATTAACTTAAATATACAGCTAATATGGTTGCACGTTTGCTCACATAAAATTTAATTTCTACTATGGTAATATTCTGACATGATAAATGCCTTCCCAGTTCGCCTACTTTAATTTCAATGAAAATTTGAAAAATTTCCCAAGCGGCTGCTGTCAGATATTTCAGCTTAGGACAAAAGTTTTCGCACCGGGAATTTTTATTCTTCAAAGTTTAATTTAATAAGGTAGACAAAAATGTCTACATTGTTTTAATTAATGTAAGGCTAATTTTTTTTAGTATTTCTAATAAAGAAATTACTTGGTGTGAAATTATTAATTTGTGTGTAGAAATATTTTTATTGCTAGAAAAATATCCTTTTATTTATAAATAAAACTTTAATAGTAACTTATGTATAATTATTTATAAATAAAAATTATACATAAGTTACTCATCATTAAGTTTCATATTAGAAAATTACTTACGAAAATCCATAAACGATTGGAGACAGAAAAAAATATTTATTTTCGTGCCGACTTTGCGAAAACGGAGGCAGATTGAAGTGAAAACTTCTTTAAAGGCGTTGTGCACATTTTTTCTGCGTAAAAAATGTTAAACACGCGTCAGGACACGTGACCTGATCGAAAATTCGTAAGACGGAGGGATATTGAAATGAAAATTTCTTTAACAGCATTGCGCACTTTTTTGCGATGGGTAAAAAATGACAAACTCACGTCAGGACACTTGAAATGATCGCAAGTTCGTAAGATGGATGAAAGTTGATTTTTCTGAGAGATAAACTTTTTAATGTATTTAACCACATAAATGATAGTACTATTATAATAATAAATACAGCAATTCGTGCGAAATTATTCCCTAACCATTCCAAAATATTCAAAAGTGCACAACGCTAATGTTCAAGTATTCACTTCTGCAGGCACTTACTGAGTTTTTTTTTACTTGTTTGTCTATAGCTACTCAGATCAGATTGTTTTTCTTTGTTTATATTTTTCTAACCAGATTTATAAAATAAATCAGGGAACTCCTCAACATTTCACATTAAGTAATTTATAACATTCTATAATACTTTAAAGTTAGCAACACTGTTGATAACTTTGTATTCGCGGGTACCTTTTATTTTATTTCAAGACTGTATATAACCTCTGTTTCGAGAGACTTGAGCCAGTTATCAAATGGAGCACGCCTGGTGACCATTATGGCTGTGCAGTGGTGTGGTGTCCGTTTTAAGTGCATATTGTTATTGTTTTGATAACATTAGTGCTCTTACAATCATGAAATGACTATAGCGGAATTAGTTCAATAGTATTCGGCACCTTGGTCAATAGTATTATAGGGAGACTCAGGTAATAATATATTTAACATAGTAGCTCGTTATAAAAGTATATTATCAGGGACATTAAATGCTATGTCGCTGGAGCAATTAGCCGGCGTATATAATAGGCGTAATTCAGAGTTTAATAAGGAAGACCTGTTCCACGTTGGCTTTTACGAGCTTTTAATTAATAATATAATCAAGAAATATATTCTGTTAATAAACGTAAATTATGTCTTTCATTAGCATATAGGGTTATCTCTGTTAATATTAAAATGTAATAAAAACACTTTTATTGCAGTTTCTCTGGGCTTGTAGCCTGGTACCTTATTTCAGGCATTATTTAGCAAGATTTATGAATAGTTTTGATGTTTAATGGGGGATTTTTATAATTTTTTACACAAACGTCTTTAATATAGATTATTTGTCATGTTATATTCATAGAAGTGTTAGTTACCAGCATTAATTTGAAAAGAATTTCACTTTTGAAGGTGGCACAACTAATAAATTACAAAAGGAATGGTAGGAGCCAGTGAAATAAATACGCCGCCATGGCTAGTAATGTTGATACAGCAATTACACTATTTATATATCCAGCAAAATATCTCTAAATACACAACACTTTGAATTCACACGAGATCCGAGAACAACTAAACCTTATTGCGCAAAAGTCATCCTTTTTATAACACAAAATACCCCCCCTCATCTGTTCCCATTTCCCACTATGGTGGGGTCGTAGGCCTATGTCGCTAAGTTAATATTTAAAAACTTTAGATAATTTAAGGCTTACACATGACACAAAATTAACACAATTTTTGGGACAGTGTGTCAGTATTCAAATAAATGTAGACTAATAAACTCTCTCACTCGTCCTTTAAAAAATATTTTTTTCGTTATAAGTATATACAGGCATTCAATAATCACAATTTATTAATATCCCACAGGAACTTTGAAATTTTCTGGGATAAAAAATAGCGTATCTGTTAATTCAGTTTATAAGGTAACTGTGAGCCAAATTTAATCGAAATTCGTTCAATCGTTTTTGCGTGATTGAGTAACAAACATCTAAACACACAAACATTCACATTTATAATATTAGTAAGAATAGTATCAGTAAAAATAGTATAATTATATTTTACATAATCATGAAATATCATAATAGAGGTTTCGTATGAGATGTACTATGGATTTAAAGTAATAATTTGAAAACCATGCCTTTAATATAGCTCGAAAACCATTTTTTTTACCGTGGGTGTTTATTAATAACACAAAAGTATTATAGAATTAAGAAACGATGATGTTCGCGTCGGTAGTCAACATAAATTATACTTTTTTCTGACATCTGTTGCGTTCCACATTTATACAAAATGAGCGACATTGGGAAAGACGATATTTTTAAGTTTTTATTAAGCTTTGGTCACGACCTGAACAAATAATACATAATATATAATATAACATACGGAGAATAATACATAATATAACAATACGGAGAAAGTGTCTCCACTAAATGGGCCCTAATATAGAAATTTAGTCAGATGACACAGAGGGTTGTAATAAATTGCAAATCCAAAAATGCCTAAATGGCTATTGGGATAGTTGGTATTTGTTTGTAGGAATAATTAATTTATATTCTATTCTGCCATTTCATCCAAAAAATAGACATAACTTAGGTACTTAGACATTAGTTGTGTAAATAAGTGCGGAAGTGTCTGAAAATGTTCAATTAAAAAGCGTATATTTAACTTGTCTGTTTTGAAATAAGATCGTTTAATGCATTAGCACGCACATTTCGTCTAGATGTTTAATAAAGAACGTTCAGTCAAATACTGAAGGCATAAGTGTATGTTAAAAAGAGTCATATTAAAGAAATCTGTCTGTTACGCTTTCACGTTTAAACCACTGAGTCAATTTTGGTTAAATTTTGCACAGAAAAAAATTTGAAATATGGCGTTCATTGCAATGACTTTTTTTTTAATAGTTTAATAGCCTGGGATACAAGTCCTTTAGTTATCGCCTTATCTCATTTACACACATTTTTGAGACTTAATAAAAAATATATATTTACATATTAATAATGCAGTAGTATGCCAACCGGTTGTCGAAAATTTGAAAATCCCATAACTCTTTAACTAGTCATTATATTACAAAAATATTTGGTATACGTATCAATAATATGTATAGGTAGTACATACTACTTAAATCGGAAACATCGAGTTTTTTTACTTGTCCGCTTCAACGTGGAATGCCCCAGTTGATAAAGTACATACAGTTTTGTGATCATTTATGTCTTTGGGAGTTAATCAATATTTAACTGATGTTGATGTTGAAAATAAAAGTAAAAAAATAAAGTGATGTAGCGATAGGTGATGCAAGTTTCTATGGCTGTTTGTTTCTCCAAATTTCTATTTACATTCTAAAAAATGCCTCTACTTTAACAAGTGTTAAATATTCCTCTTGAAGATTGAATGACGAAATACTACTAGAAAGCGCTGCTTCCACTTCGTCTCTATCATGGCTCAAAGTATTAACCGCAACACGCACTTTGTTTCCAGTTTTCCTCGCCTTTTACAGCCCTACAAGAATAATTCGCTCAACGGCTGGAACCTGGCTGCAATTTCAAGCCACTTGCTCAGCAAGATGGAACTAGTGGTCTTTTATCACAGTTAGATTCTGATTAGCGGACACCATCATCTCATTGAATGTCTTCCGTCTCACTCACTTTTTCTTTTATCCAAACCTCTCCTGACAATAACTAACACAACAAAAAAATAATTTTATAATTTAGTGCAGTCGTTCTGAAGTTATGTGCTTACATAGAGACGATCTATTTTTATTTATTAACTGGAATAAAATAAAAAATAAACATGAAAGTGTGATCAAAGTGGGTGTTGACTGTATCCAGAACCCACAAGTGATCCTTTTAGACTTCTTATATAAAATTATGAAAGTGTCATTCCTAATTAAAAACGCTTTAGATTCCGTTACAGCTGCCACTCATTTTTTAACTTATTTTTGTACAGACAAATAGATATTAATATGTATTTATTTTTAATTTAAAACACATTTTGTTATCCTACTAATAGTCAAATAAAACATGTGTTAAATATCAAAAGAGTTAACATAAAAATACAATATAGCTTGATTCTAATTATCAACCGTTGAGGTACGAGTTAGAATACTTTTCCCATCTGCCGCTAGGAGACCATCTCGTAAGATACGAGTATCCCAGCAACCCTTGATGGTAGGGGATCTGTCCCCCGCCTTGCTTGCGACCATCAGCATGCGAATCCGACCGCCAAGTATCTGTGAGGCGTCCTGGTTGAGCCGTCTGTAGGCCCTTAACCCCTCCCTCTCCCATTAAATTAAAGTTGCGGATCTAGTGGATTGTGATGTTGCTCAGGGTCCACTGAAACTGCAGCGTTTTTCTCTTTACTACCCCTCATATCTGCATTTTTTACTCTATCTTCGTGGTTGCAACGTTTCGCGACGGTGGCCACTTACCATCAGGTGGACCGTCTGGTTGCTTTTGCCTTATCTTAAGGAAATTTCTGGTGTCACTAAATAATTACTCTAAAATTTGAGCATTAATGGAAAATTCATTAATGCAACCTTTAGGTCCTTACAAAATCTATTTATGATAATAACTGATAATATTTCCCCCTCTCGTTGTTGACTAAATGATACGATGGTGGCCAATTAACTCCAGCCCTATGACATAGTGAAAAACCATTTAACAGTTATACTGGCTACAATGATAATTATTATTATCCTTAATTTAAAGCATATTTAATTATTATGTAAGTAACCTTTAAACCATTAAAGCAAACATTTTTGTTAAAAATTAGTGTATTGGCTGCAAATAATAATAGATTGACAAGAATAATAAATATATAGTACTAGTTGACTCATTCCGCTTAGCCTGGGTGCAATTTACCATGTGTATTTAAGTTTAATTTAACATTTAAATCGCTTATATCACTATCACTTTATTTTGCATTTTAATTTATATATGACTAATGCCCAAAGACATAACGGACACACAGCTCGACATGCACTTCCTCCACACGTCGCTAGATGGCGTAATCGCACACTCATTTGTTTAGCTTGTAATCTTAAGATTTTTTTGCGATAAAGGTAGCCTATGTCCTTCCCCAAGCTCTACTGTATCTCTGTATCATATTTCATCAAAATCGGTTTAGTGATTTAAGCGTGATTGTGTAACAGACAGACAGACGCCATCCATCAGACAGACGTCAATAGATGGCGTAAGAAGTATATTAAATCGCACTTGGGTTTTCTTTAGTTTGTATTCTTACATGGCACTTCATGTGATTTCTTTAATTTAAGCGCTAGTAACTATAACTTAAGTTCCAACTATAAATTAAGTGTATAGTAAATGTTTATACAATTATAAGTTATTAAGCACGCTTTCCACCATAATGGTTTTCTAGGAAATATTGAAAATCATTACTCAAGGTTTTCCCTGGTCAACGTCCCTGTAATGCGATTGTATAGTAACTACTTAACTAGGTTATATATTAACTTAAATATGAAATAACAGTTATTTTTATTATTACGTCCACTGGAACATATTGCAATATTTATGATAAAATATAAAAATACTTATCTAAGTATACCTACTATTTTTTTTATTGATAAACTCCTAATTGGGATACAATTTTCACCAATTTATTATATTGTCTAATGAAAAGTTCGATTAACTTGTAGTAACTTAACATATAGATATAAGAAAGGATATTTTAAAAATGTTGTGATACATAAGATTATATGTTTGTCGCTCACATGACATGGCAACACAATGTTTCGATTGAGTGATGACGTCATAAAGTCATAATTGGTGAGGGTCATGTTCGTAAACAATGTTTGACTGTGTTGTTATTTTGACAAATAAATCTTGAAAATTTTGGATTTATAATTAATTTTTTTTTATAGATATACCATGTCTCTTATTTTTTTAATTATGTGATTAGAAGTCCCCCTTTTCCATTGAACATAATTGTAAAAACACATTGTATAAGTATTAGGTTATGCCAAAACTATAACAAACGAGCCTAATGTTTTATAATAGAGAAAATAAATTTCCAGCATAGTGTAAACGAAGCTAAACTACCCTACTATATCTTACATAGTAACAAAAAGGTGAGAATATGTTCGACGGAAACCGCTTACAATGATTTATATCGGTCGAGAAAAACGATCCTACTCCTAAGTTTGCTTGGTCAGGGAAATGTGTTAACATTTGCGATACGTGTTCTTGTGGAAAATGAAATATTATTCAGCAAAAAATATGTTTAAATAAACAAGTATCTTATATTATATATGACGTAGTGGGTAGTATCAATTAATGGTTGGTAACATCACTTCTGTTACGTCATTACAACACTTGAAGATTTTTGATAGCCTCTGATTAGCTGACGATTTCCATTGGTTGATTTTCCCATTTACATCTCCCACACCAGTGGAGGGGTATTGTTACTACTATCTTGTCCCTTTATATTCCCTGAATGACGCAGTAAAAATTAGTGTTACGCGTAGTCTCTTTGAGTCAACATCACCTGGAGTGGTGCTGATGGAAGTGTAATAATAGTGTGTCTCCCGATCAAGGATAGTAGAAAAGGTAGGATTTTAGAAAAGATGGCTTTTCTAGTATTAAATTCCATTGGATTATCTAATAGCTTTATCATTAAAAAGTATTTAAACAATTAATTAGTTAAGCAGTGCTTTGTCTCTTTTTTTCAAATACAAATAAAGTTGACACAGAAAGGAGTAGATTTTAATTAGACATTGATTACGTCAATCACTGATTATAAGTAAGGGCGAAAGTGTTTAAGAGGATCTTGGCAAATGCGAACTTATCTCTATAAGAGGTCTCTTCCAGTCAACCTACGAAAGTGAGAGATAGTGTCATGCAGCAGGGGACGTTAGTGTTATATGTCGGGAATTTTAAAACGATGTGAAAGGAGATGGAAGAAGGAAGATGGGGAATATTGGGGAACACTAAAAGGGGGTGATGGTATTGAATGGAATATTGGGTAAACGCAACGTAGATACTCCTACTGAACCGATAAATGATCAAATATGATCTCTAACAATTACGAGAGAAACCTAAGCAGTGCCTTGGACTTGTGACCAAGGTGTAGGCTTAAGGAGCTCCTTTAAGTAATTACAACACTCGCCTCCACTGCTAGGCCCTCTGTTTAAACCCAAGGTTAAACGCATATAAACCTAACCTAACACAAGACGAGGCAATTACATTGTGAGGTACTCACGTGACCTTGATCGGTCAGCACTCCTAGCACTAACACAACACTGCACAACACTATCACTATTCAGACACTACTTCACTTCTTGACAGACCGCGCACGACTAAGACTTCAGTCAGACTGTCGATGGCATAAAAAGGGTCACAACGGAAGTGGCTACTACCCTACTCCAACGCCATAGACAGCGATGATGATTCGATTTAATCGATTTGTCGGAAAATAATAAAAGATTATCGAATAATCGAATCGTCATCGATATCTATGGCGCTGGAGTAGGGTAGTAGTCACTTCCAGCATTTTGACAGTCTCGACTCTTTATATGCTCTCGACAATCTTACTGTAGTCTTAGTCTTGAGCGATCTATCAAAGAGAGAAGTAGTCTCTGGATAGTGTTAGTGCTGTGAGTGCTGTCCGATTAAGGTCACATGAGTAGGTTAAGTTTATGTTAGCCTAACCTCAGGCTTACACAGTGACTCCCTTATTTTGCGGAGAATAAGCTCCATCAATTAAAACATGGATGTATTAGTTCCATAGTACGCAAAAGCTGGTGAATAAAATTGAACGATGCTAACAATTAATTGGATTAATCCAAATATTGATTCACTATCACATCCAAAATGAAAAATGACTTGAAAAAGTTAGTTTTTAGCATAATAAATTTAGGCCATATTTTGCAAAAATCGTCAAGAGAACTTTGGAAGTGATTCAGTGGAATGTCAAACATTTTTTCAATAAAATAAATCATATATTATACGACAGTTTTGATAGTTACTTGAGGAGTATAAGTTAATATTAAAGCATAAGTCAATAGTTTTAATATGACTATATATCATCATAACTTCTACTAAAGATCAGAAAAAAAATCTAATCCAACTAAGTAACAAACCATCTGAAACGCAATTTATTACATCAGAAGTGCTACGTTAGGAATAACGTGTAGAGTTTGTTTACTCAGAAGCCAATTTCCTTATGGAAAATTTTGAATATTTTTCTATAACTCACATATAGCATTTACCATCATTTGTATGTAGGGGAGGTTTCTGCAGAACTTCCCCTAGCAAAAAGCCTTCGTCAAGTTTCATAGAGTGCTTCGTGATCGTACTACAAATGGAGGCGAAATCTACGTAAATTATAATTATGTTTTGCCCTGAATACCACATTTTTTGGATACTTTTTCTGGGGTTTTACGTCAATAGCAATTAGACTAAATGTTTCATCAGAATGTAATTTTTTTTGTGAATTTTTATCTTGCTTAGCAACATTGTTAATAACTTTTAATTAGCTAGATTTCTTATTGATTTATCTACAAAGATAAATTACATAGTAAAATTATAGAGTAAATATTGATTATTATAGTGAAAGTGAAAATATAATAAAGTGTAATGTAGTGTATTAGTTGTAGGTATTTTAGATTACACAAGTCAACAAAAAAAAACTTTTTTTTGTGTCTGTTATTTAATGACTATTGTCTGAGTGTTTACATTGAAAAATAACTAAAAACTCAATTTATGAAGAAATAAGTTTGCTATTGTATGTTTTATATTGATAATTAAGTTTTAAAGTTCTTAGTGGAGAGTAAAATAATAGTTGGTAATACTTTAAAACAAAATGGCGACAAGTCGCGCATTCTACTGTATTGAGTGTATGTATGTCTATTACAAACTGTAGCAACTACTTTTGTATATGACTGAGTCGCAGAATAGCATACAGACTTTACTTGTCGAAATAATATGAAATTTTCTATGAAAACGAAATTTCTATAAAAGCAAACTTTATTCAAAAAACCTATTTTACCCATTATAAGTAAGGTGAAAGAAATCAAAATTTGACATTTTGTTGCCAGACTCAAAATTCGTGTTGACCGGTGTTATTCTTAAACTAATAAAGGACTTTAAAATTGCACCTGGCTGGTATTAGTCGTCCATACTTATATTTTACTGCGTTGCATAGTATTAAATTATATTTTTATCATATATCAGGTGACATAAAATTTTGCAAGAAAATGATACAGAAATACTAAAAAAACTTACGAGTAGTTATCTCATAAAAAAATTGTATATGGTTTCAATTTACTTGCTTTAAATATTTCTCGTAGGTTTCGACAAAAATACACAAATTGTTATTTATAAATGGAGGTTGGGGGGTAAAAAATATTTTACGATCTATTCTCATATCTACCAAATATAAAAAAAAAACATTAAAATCGGTTAAGCCGTTTACATTATATACATTATTATATGAGAGCTTGAAGATGCTTTAAATAAACAAGTTATTCTAGAAGCTGTATTAAGTCAGGACATAAAACTACCAACTACTTACTACTTAGTCCTGTCTGGATGTCTCCCGGTCCCTTTTAACCAAATTTCACTTTCGTTTCAAGCAAAAAGCTTTTTATAATGAAACTCTAACTCAGGTCACATTATACGAGTCTGAATAAAATTAGGGGTAATCGCAACTTTTTATTTTATATAATATTTCTTGTCAAATCATTTATGTTTCAACACTGTTTATAAATTAGTATTCGTGGGTAATTCATTTTATCTTATTTTGAGTAGACAATATATAACTTGTCTGTCAAGTGATATCGCGCGGTACACATTGAAGTATCGATACTAATAGTGGTGCTATGCCTCAGTTATCGAGGAGCACGTGAGTAATGTACTTTATTATTTTAATATTTGGTAGCGAGGTCGAGGTGTGGAGGTGAGGGTTAACAATTATAAAACACTTCTTTAAACCTCCTCCTGGATCTCGAGCTCCAGGCACTGCTCGGCTTCCATTAGTTATACATGTAAATATTGTCTTTTGAGTTTCCTCTTAATATATATAACTTTCCAATCTTAGTACGTCATGAAGAGTCCTAAACATCGTCAAAACATTGTGTATTGAGGAATAAAACTTCAGAATGTTTTTTTATTAAGAATCTTCAATCAAATACATTATTGCACAAAATAGAATATCACTCAGAGTGATCTGTTCTAGGCAACCTAGTTTTACGAAACGGAATAAAATGTGATAAAACAGGGTAATCTTCGGTGCATAAAGTATTACGCGCCCCGCGTTTTCATTCACTATATGTTGGATAAGTCACACTGTACCATTATAAATTATACCTTATGTGTTATTTTGATGTGTTACCTATATTATTGTAAAGTTTCATCAAAATCCATTCTCTAGTTTTTGCGTGAAAGAGTAACAAACATACATCCATGCATCCAGACATCCATACATTCTTATAAACTTTCGCGTTTATAATATTAGTAGGATTTAAGCTTATCTATATCTATACTAATATTATAAAGAGGAAAGATTTGTATTTTTGTATTTTTGTATTTTTGTATTTTTGTATTTTTGTATTTTTGTATTTTTGTATTTTTGTATTTTTGTATTTTTGTATTTTTGTATTTTTGTATTTTTGTATTTTTGTATTTTTGTATTTTTGTATTTTTGTATTTTTGTATTTTTGTATTTTTGTATTTTTGTATTTTTGTATTTTTGTATTTTTGTATTTTTGTATTTTTGTATTTTTGTATTTTTGTATTTTTGTATTTTTGTATTTTTGTATTTTTGTATTTTTGTATTTTTGTATTTTTGTATTTTTGTATTTTTGTATTTTTGTATTTTTGTATTTTTGTATTTTTGTATTTTTGTATTTTTGTATTTTTGTATGTAACGAATAAACATAAAAACTACTGGACCGATATCAAAAATTCTTTCACCATTAGAAAGCTACATTATCCCTGAGTAACATAGGCTATATTTATGACAAGAAAAAGTTAGAGATCCTTAGGAAATCTCACGAAAACCAACCCAAGGTGCCAAAAAATTAGCCATAAAATATCTTTCATCGCATGCGCTGCAAAAAGTATTGATGATAGAACAAAAAAATGTTCTACAATATTATAGAACGTATCAATATCTACAAAAAAGTCCGCGAGACCATATGTCCAACTATTATAGTTACGTCACTATAACTACTTTTTTACATTTTAAAAGTTGATAAAAATGCCTATCAAAATCAGACCATGTTTTCTATAACTTTGTATTAATCCTTATCCAAATAAATTATTTCGTATTCAAGACTATTTCAATACCTGTAAATTACTTTTTGAATTATTAAAATCGGACCTTCCATTCAAAAGATATTACGAAATTAAAAATATTAATATAAACAAAAAATAAACGACGACGCGTCGGGCCAGTGTAGCGACGCAGCGCAGCGAGTAAAGCGGCAAGAGAGTGGGCACCGTAATGCGGGAGGGCCAATATACTTTTAAAAATAATATTCCACCCGAGCGAAGCCGGGATGGGCCGCTAGTCTATACTAATATTATAAAGAAGTAAGATTTGTATTTTTGTATGTAACGAATAAACATAAAAACTACTGGACCGATTTCAAAAATTCTTTCACCATTAGAAAGCTACATTATCCCTGAGTAACATAGGCTATATTTATTACAAGAAAAAATTAGAGATCCCCAGAAAATCTCACTAAAACCAACCCAAGGTGCAAAAAAAATAGCCATAAAATATCTTTCATCGCATGCGCTGCGAAAAGTATTGATGATAGAACAAAAAAATGTTTCAGAATATTATAGAACGTATCAATATCTACAAAAAACTCCGCGAGACCATATGTCCAACTATTATAGTTATGTCACTATAACTACTTTTTTATATTTTAAAAGTTGATAAAAATGCCTATCAAAATCAGACCATGTTTTCTATACTTTTGTATTAATCTTTATCCAAATAAATTATTTCATATTCAAGACTGTTTCAATACCTGTAAATTACTTTTTGGATTATTAAAATCGGACCTTCCATTCAAAAGATATTACGAAATTAAAAATATCAATATAAACAAAAAATACTCGCCGACGCGACGGGCCAGTGTAGTTCTATCTCGGTGATACTCGAAGTGCAGCGAGTAACGCCGAGGTAGAGGGGCACCGAAATGCGGGAGAGCCAAAATACATAATATAATAATAATAACATCATAAGTATATAAAAGAATAAATATATATCTTCACACATATAATTTAAATCTATTGTTTCACAAACTCTAGAACCAGTAATATATTTTAGTATTATTTTATTGTTTTCTTTTCCAGTATTGAGACAGAGGTGGTTTAAAAAGAATAGGAAATCCATAGAAGCAATAAGGAAATTAATTATTAGTAATATATAAGAATCTTTAGGTAAACAAGGGAAAGCTATTAAACAATATTTATTATGTATCGTTACTAAAAATATCAGTAAATATATTTTATAATCTTTTTTTGATTATGTTGGTGAAGTTTTGATTTATAAGGTCTTTGCTTTTAAAAATTACACAAATTATAACGTTTTGAAATGGCGGTAATTTCTCAAAATAGGTTTTAATTTAACTTGCATTAAAGGTATAATTATTTTTAAATTGATTAAATTTAAGGAGAAACAAGATTGTTTAAAATATAAAAAAGACAACAAAAGCTTTCACTTCTAATGAACGCATTTCAACAATATACAAGGAAGTCCAGTACAATTTAGTAGCAGAGTGTAAACATCTTAATCCCGGAAGATTTACAGCGCGTTGTTTCTCGGCCATTCGTCCGTTGTAAAAGGAAAAGAGTTTTTTCTAACAACAAATACTTTTACTGAAGTACCGCCCAAACATTCACCCATAACTGTTTTATTACTTTCCAACCCGAAGGAAGCTCTCCAACACTTTTTATTACTTTACTTTCTTTCTTTGACTACTTTTTGGAAGTTAATTTTAAGCGAAGAAATTGTTCCAATATTTATATTCCTGTACTTTAATTTCTTCATGAAATTTTTGTAATCTTGTTGAGAACTTCTTAGAGAGAATATTGTATTGAGAAGTTGTAAAAATCTTTTATTAGGATTCCTTACCTAAAAAGGAAAAAATGAACCTGTGTACTCATTTCGCTGTCCGTCTAATCTAATCCTAATTTTTAATTAGATGCTAACCACTTCAATTTTATAAGAAACAAACCTTTTAATAAACACCAAATGACTTGTTGTAAAATAACTTCTGTTACACAGACTTTTGTCAGACCTAAGTAAAATAATATACTCTGTTGTGTGTACTAGAATTACAAGATTTTAGCCTTTATGCTGCATATTTTGTAATTCGCAACGAAATCAAAACCTACAATGTACTTTCTGTTGAGTTTGATCATGTCAAGATCTACAATGAAATGAATCAAAACCTACAATGTACTTTCTGTTGAGTTTGATCATGTCAAGATCTACAATGAAATGAATCAAAACCTACAATGTACTTTCTGTTGAGTTTGATCATGTCAAGATCTACAATGAAATGAATCAAAACCTACAATGTACTTTCTGTTGAGTTTGATCATGTCAAGATCTACAATGAAATGAATCAAAACCTACAATGTACTTTCTGTTGAGTTTGATCATGTCAAGATCTACAATGAAATGAATCAAAACCTACAATGTACTTTCTGTTGAGTTTGATCATGTCAAGATCTACAATGAAATGAATCAAAACCTACAATGTACTTTCTGTTGAGTTTGATCATGTCAAGATCTACAATGAAATTAATCAAAACCTACAATGTACTTTCTGTTGAGTTTGATCATGTTTCCTAAGGAATCCTTGCTGCTGGAGTCCGACTCGCACTTAGCTGAGTTTTACATCCTAACACGACGTTTATTTATACCGTGAAGCAATTTTTAATATTTACCTTTATTTGCGAGTTGTTGAACGAATATGCAATTTAAATCATAAACAAAGAGGTAATGCAATCATATTAAATTACACCTACTGGACTTTGCACTTCCTTTTTATTACGCTATTAATAACAGTATTACAAGCTTATTACTTACTTAAACAAATATTTTTTTCTAATAATTATATTTATCATCACGACCCTTCAATGGCCCACTGCTGAGCCGGGTCTCCTCCTCAGAATGAGGAGGGTATTAGGCCATAGTCCACCACGCTGGCCCAATGCGGGTTGGCAGACTTCACACACTTTTGAGAACTTTTTGGGAACTCCCAGGAGTGCAGTTTTCCTCACGATGTTTTCCTTCACCGTTAAAGCAAGTGATATTTAATTGCTTAAAGCACACATAACTCAGAGTCAGAGGTGTGCCCAGGATCGAACCTCGGACCTCCCGAGTAAGACTTGAAGTCTCATCCACTGGGCCATCACTGCACTAATTATATTAATATCAAAAAACAATTCCTGAGTGAATTTTAAAATGTGACTGTAGTTTCAAAATGAATTTCAAATAAAAGACAATATTACAGTGAAATAAATGAACGACAAAGCCCGCGGCAACTTGAAATTTTATTTTCCATAGAAAATTCGAGAATTTTGTAAGAGAATGTTTAGTTGGAACTTTGTATTAATAAATGTTGGAAGAATTCACGAATGAACTTTGAAAGGAAGTCGAATAGTGCCTGGGACTTGCGTCACGGATACATAACGCACAATCTTTGCCTTAACTACTCGACCAATAAGATCTAGCAACAATAATTTTTATTAAGTATGATAGCCAATATGCATTCTCAGAAACTACTCGTCAAACTGCCGCTGATCTGTTTATCACTTTGTATTTTTAACATACATCAATATAAACTACAATTAAGTCAAAAGTTATCAACAGCGTTGCTAACAAAAGTAAGATTTGTTGATACAAGACAATTAATTTTTAAGAAGACAGTAAACCTAAATCGCTAAAAATATTATTTGGATCAAACATCACTTGGAAAGTTCGTTTGATGATTATTTAATTTTTGCCATTGACTGTATACTCTCACGAAACTAACATAATAATATTAATATTGAACCCATTCGAGTACACCAAACTGTATCGTCTCCTTCTCAATTAAGTTATATTAAAATATTTATTCTGTAACCATAATTTACTAATCCTTACTACCTAACTTTATTATTATAAATGTGAAAGTAACTCTGCTGTTATGCTTTCACGTTTAAACCACTTAACCGATTTTTATGAAATTTTGTACAGAGATGTACTGGAACCTGGGGAAAGACATAGCCTATGTTTTGTTATGAAAAAAGGGGTTAAATGGGTTGAAATGGATAAATGAATGTAGAGCTGTTAAGATGTTGAGTATTTTGATATTGAAAAATTAAAATATCTTGAGATTGATTGAGGTTATATGGTAAGCTATTAACGGTCGAAATTAATAACCTATTAATCCAAATTCTTTGGATTAGGTATAAAATTAAAATCCAAATTAAAATTTGGAATATTGTGAATCAAAATCTTTGAATAATCTAAATTAAATTATGATTGAAATTGGTTATTAATTTCTTCTGATAGTGAGATAGTGATTTGATAGATTGCAATAGGGGATGAAAGTTTATATGGGAGTTCGTCATAAAATATACTTCAATATATATTCTAAAATATATATTGTAGTATATTTTATGACGAACAATATTCTAAAATATATATTGTAGTATATTTTATGACGAACAACACAATATATATACTCTAATATATATTTTTTACATTTGAGCAAATTTAATTATTAATTTTAATCACTCGATACAGTAAACTATAAAAATTTCGAAAACAAAGTCACTTTCTTTTGCAATATAAATTTACCTCAAAACTCAATATGATGTACTTAAGTGAAGTATATGAAGAACAATACTCAAATGAGTACGGAGGGCGTAAATGGGTTAACAAAATATAGGATGTCCTAATTAAAATCCCTAAGTAATGCATTTTCGTAAGCTTTTGATATTCAAAGGGTGGAGATGAATAAGCCGTCATTAACCCAGTTTTGGCATATTTTTAGCAACGTCAGCGCCTCCTAGTTCACTGACCTGCGTATGTAAACAAACAGTTTAAGAATGTATTACTGTTTACTGAAACAGAATATTCCTCATATAGATGAGTATATCTATACTAATATTATAAAGAGGAATCATTTGTATTTTTACCCGCCTACGGCGAAGCCAATAGGGAGGGTTATGATTTTGGTAGTCTATGTATGTATGTATGTATGTATCTATGTATGTATGTATGTATGTTTGTATGTTCCACTCTAGCGCCTAAACTACTTGACCAATTTTCATAAATGAGGTGTCAATAGATTCATAATAATGGCGCGAGTGACATGGGCTATTAAAATTTTTTTTTATACCTCAGATTATAGCCAAGAAAAAAAAATAAACTGAGATAATTATCACGTGTTCTGTATCAAAAGAAAGGTCTTGGCGAGCACATTACAACTATGTATATATCATATTGATTAAGTCAACATTTATGTTCATTATGTCGTTTAGACCGCGCGGTCCTGTCGTTGCAGTTATTCACTCTTTTAAGCGAATAAAAACCAACATTACGGTTCAATATGAGAATATAAAGGTTATCTCGATCGATCAGGAAACAGAAAACTATTAAATAAAAAAATAAAGTTTAAAAACAATTACCCGACTACGTAGAAAAGTGGTCTAAAAAGGACGAAACAAGAAAATAATTCAGACAGAAACCGAGAAATGCATAAGCATAAAAATGGTCAAGTTAGAACCGTGGTCGCACCCATGTATACCTACCATGTCTGTTTAATGGAGATGTTGTTCGTATATTTATTTCTAGAAAAAATTAGGGATCCTCAGATATTTTTACTAAAACCAATCCAAGGTGTAAAAAAAATTAGCCATAAAATATCTTTTATCGCATGCGCTGCGGAAAGTATTGATGATTGAACAAAAATATGTTCTACAATATTATAGAACGAATCAATATCTACAAAAAACTTCGCAAGACCATATGTCCAACTGTTGTGGTTATGACACTTTAACCTCTTTTTTACTTTTTAAATGTTGACAGAAATGCCTATCAAAATCAGACCATGTTATCCATACATGTGTATCCAAATAAATTGTTTATTGCAATAACTTTTATTAGTAGTACCTTTTATTTTATTCCAAGACTGTATATGTAACCTCTGTTCTGATAAACTTTAGCCATTTGTCAAACGAATCTCACCTGGTGACCATTATTGGTGTGGTATGCGGCGTTGGGACTTCATTACTATGGTTTGGTGTGAGTTTTTAATATTAGTTACTCAGTGTTCCGTTTTAAGTGTATATAATTATTGTTTTGTGCGTGTTACTGTGCGGTATCTGTCCCAAGTAGATAACATACTTAAGTAATTATATTTCAATAAATTTTAGCAAAACTCAGGAAATTTTTAAAAGAAATTGAACTTAACGTTAATCCGTAGGAAATTAATGACTTATTAAAGACATTATTAGAATTTTCAGCTGAAAAAAAAACTCATTTTTAACACATAAAAGTTAGCAACACCATTGATAACTATAATATATTCGCAGTTAGTACTTTTTATTTTATTCCAAGACTGTATATAACCTCTGCTCCCATAGACTTAATCCAGTTGTTAAACGGATATCGCCCGATGACCACTATGGCTGTGTCCTCTGCACACTGTGGTGTCTTGATGCTGTATCTCCATTACTAAGGTTGGAGTAAGTTTTTAATTGTTACTCGGTTTCTGTTGCATATTATTATTGTATCAGCCCCATGTAGATGACAATATTTAAGTTTATATTTATATGTAGATAGATTTTTTGTATTAAATAGTCTCATCTAATAATTGACTGTGCCTTAATAATAACATTTTCTATCCACAACTACGAGCAAAACAAACAAAATGTTTAATCAGGCCATTTACCAGTATCTTGAAAAAAGCTGATGTCCTATTTTTTGCGCTTGACATCACAAAGACTGAGATAAAGGAGGCCATGTCAGACACTACATTCTTTGTAGGAGTATATTTAAAAGCTTCATTTATGTATTATGTTATATTTCATTTTTAAAATCACAGTAAATATTATATTATTTTTAACTTTAATATTATAGACAAGTTTTTCTCAATTTAGAATAAATAATAAGATTGATAAGTCAAAATTTTAGTAGATTTATAAATTTGTCAGATAGGAGCTTAAGTAGTGCCTGAGGCTTGTGACCTAGGTTCTATTCGCTATTGTTATTATTCGATACATATACGCTGTTCACTCATTGTCATTACATAATTGATTGTCATTTTCTAAGTGTGTTTCAAATATAAAAATTATTACCTACTAGTCGACCAGCCCCGTCTTTGCACGTGTGCAATTTAATATTTATTTTATTCTGTTTTTAGCATTTGTTGTTTAAGGGGCAACAGAATTACATCATTTGTGAAAATTTCAACTGTCTAGTTGTCACAATGGAGTCTTAGTAATAGGGTTTCGTTTTTACCCTTGGGGTACGAGACGCTAAAACTGTTAGTTTTAGATATATTTTATTATTATCTCGCAGGAATAGATTTTTTCGGGATAAAAGCCTATGTATTAATCCAGATTATAAAGTATCTGTATGCCAAATTTCATTGAAATCCATTCTGCCGTTTTTGTGTAATTGAGTTACAAACATCCAAGTATCCAAAGATCTAAACATTTATACAAAAGTTTCTTATTTATAATATTAGTAATTATAATAATATTTTTATAACAAACCATAACATTCATTAAACATTTTTTTCAATAACATAACATTGACATTAAGTTGTCTTAACTTATCAATAACTTATAAAAGTAAGCAATAATGCAATACATTTTGTAATTCAAATGGCTACCAGATGGTATCATTTTCGTGTATTTTGTGAGTTAATTGCGTAAGACTTTAACCCATCCATCAATCAGGCTCTGTCGGACGGCAGACTAATTTGCTCGTTTGTTTTACCGCTAACCCTATGGGCTGTGCGGCTTTATCTGATGCATCTACTAATAAGTTGACCCTTTAGGTTTTGTTATAATTAACATTAGCTTATGGACCTATAAATCTATTTATTAGCAACAATCAAAATCAAATATCACGAAAACAATGTCCGAAACTAACGATTTAATATACTACTTACGCCATCTATCAACAGATATATGTTTAATCGCGAAAAAAGGCTTGAAGGGGATGAAGTATATGTTGTTTCAAATTTAAATAAAAGTTATACGTTGGTGTTGAAAATTACAATATAAAACATAGCGATAATATAATAATATAAATTGAAATAACGATTAAAATGAGAAATTAAAAATTATAAATACACGTGGTTAATTGCATACAGGAGACACCGGGATGAATCGTCTAGTATATTAATATGTAATAAAGTTATAAATCAATAAAATAGAAAATAGCATGACATGATTTTTCTTTTAAATTAATATCGCCAATTATGATAGAATTGAAGTTCTTTCCTTCTTTTATGATTGTATTTTATTATATTTAAATCAGCATCAGTCTTTGTCGATACTTTCTCAGAAAAGTATCGTTTATCGAAGCAATATCGTTTCATTCCCTTACTCTAACAAAGTAGGCGCTCTGCTGAAAACTCTTTCGAATTTACCTTTATACGTACGAAACTTCGTCCAACTTATGTGATTCGTATAAAATCTTTAAATTTTAAAAAAGAACCTTATTGCTAATATTATAGGTTATATATTTAATTGTTAGCTTTCTTAGGAGCTTGAAAATGGGATTGTATTATTGGAAATTCCTGAATGTCCGGAACGATAGCTGATATCGGATGTCGACAGTTTGGACAGCGATTGCAGCGGAGTCTGACGATCATATGAGCTTTCTATTAACTTGATTAAAGGGTTTCCTACGAACTGTTTGGTTTAGATTTCCTTACTTAAAATCAACTGTTTGTTAACAAATCATTGATATAAAAATAATTATATTATATCTAACACTAGCTGCCCCGACAAACGTCGTTTTGCCATATACATTTAAGAAAATTGGGGTGGGCCACCGTTTTCACTTAGAGGTATAAAAAATATATGTTGACCTATTCTCAGACCTACTGAATATGCATATAAAAATTCATAAAAATCGGTCGAGACGTTTCGGAGGAGTATGGTCACTAACATTGTGACACGAGAATTTTATATTTAAGATAATATTAGCTAAACACAAAAAAACTATCAGTTATTCCGGCTGTTTAGGAGAAGTACAGTAATATTCACACTTACAGAAAAAAAATACTAACTCTTGTTTCGCACAGGGATTATAAGGTGTTTGGCTATAACCCAATTGTTTTAATTTAAAGGTTTAAAATCTAACGCCCTTAATTAAGAAGTAGATTAATTACCATGTTTTTGCTTGTAGATAAACCCACTGATTTCTCATATTTCATTTTAGCAAGTCATTTATACAAGTTTAGAAACTGGTGATGATTAAAATTAGAGACACATTTTGCAAATAATTCGGCCAAGTGCGAGTGTGGAAATCGCGCTCTGAGGGTTCCGTACAATTTCAATAAAAAGACAAATACTATCAAATTTCGATTTTCGTGTGCGGGTTATAATATTACCAAAAATAGTATAGGGGGCATTTTATCCCGATATTAGTAATGCGCATTTCAATTGACATATTTATAATTACTTAAAAAAGAATATATGAAAATATGATAAAACATTTTTAACAAATAAATGCAATATTGATATTGATATCTTCACGTTTTTCTGAGAAAAAGGATCTTGCGTGGCAGTCAAAAAAAGTTAATTTTCTAGTGATGTAGAAAAAAATTACAGTTTTTTAATTTTATCCTTTATGTGTGCTATGAGGCGTTACATCATGCTAAATTTCACGATGCTAGGTCATTGGGAAGTACCTTATAATTATATGAGTGACCACATTATCTGTCATATCTTTTTAATGTGTGGACTTAGAAGTTTGATTTTTTTATCCAGCCGTAAGGGACCGCAGGCTTGAGTAATTGTTGTTAATTTCAACTTGATACATCCACGCGATCCTGAGAAAAAGGGTCTTGACAGACAGACAGATAGGCGGACAATGAAGTGATTCTATAAGGGATCCTTTTAAGGTACGGAACCCTAAAAAGAAGTTATCATATCTTGAATGATTTTGCATCTCATCGCGAGTAGTTCCTTTTATTTTATTTAAATTATACCCACGTAACAACATACAACAAGATAATATATAACAACTGTTCGATAATTCGTGCCAGTTCTGCCTGGTGACCATAAAGTCTGTATGACTTGTGTGTGATGTCGTTATGCTGAGACTCTATTGTAATTTTGTAAGTGTTTGGGATTATATTTCTCGGGTTCTGTCTAAAGTATATTAATATTGTCCACTTCCGCTGTCTGTACGCTTAGATCTTTTAAACTTCTTAACGAATTTAAATGCAGTTTTTGGCTATAGATGAAGTGATCCAAAAGAAAGGTTTATATGGATAATACGTGCATATTATAGTATAGAAATCGTGCGAAGCCAGGGCAGGTCACTAGTAGATAATACATACAAAATAGCATTAAAATCGATTAAGCTATTTCTTATTTAAAAAAGAACTTATAAAGACATTGTAAACATAAACGGGTATATTTATTTTTATATTTCGACTATTTCAAGAAATATCTACATACTACATAATAATGATTTATGTTTCATATTAATTCATATCTAGAGAGTACAATTTGTCATTTTGCTTACGGTTATTGCACTTGCTTTGCGTATATCTTCACTTCATAGATATTTATGCGTCACAATATGCTGTATTTCATATGTAGATTTATGGTAACAAATATGTAAAATATGTAGAATTTCCGTAGTCAAGTTTATCTTTAAATAAACACTTTGAACTTACTACACTTGCAACTTGGAAGCACTCTCATAAGCTCCTTTAAATATTCAGACCTTTATTTTTAGTGTAAATAGAATTTGAAATTATGAAACATTTTTCATAAAATATATCTAATATTTTATATTGTATATGATTACTCTACATGTTTGTTTTAATATTTTTTTATTACTATGAAAAATCTTGAATTTTGAACGTTTGGCTGACTTACGTAAGTATATGGGTATCTAGTTTACTAACATACAATAATTTTTATTATATAATATACAGTGTAAATGAAGTTATAGACTTTACGCAGACTAACAGTATGACTGCTTAACTGACTATAATATTACTCCAGGGGGTAGTAAGTTACTCATAGATTACTCGTGACGTACTTCTCAGTTGTCCAAAATTCAGGGAAGTAGAAATTCTTCGACATCAATGCTACTAACATCTTAATTAACAATAGATAAAGAAGAAAAGTTTTTGCTAAGAAGAATACGCTTCTTTATATAGGTAATATTTTTTTAATAAATAAATAATTTATTATTTATTATGTCTATTAACAATATGTAAACTTTATGCAAAAAATATAATATAATTTAAACAAATAAATTAAATTTAAAATTTTATTTTGTTACTAAAATACTATTAGTATCTTTGATATCAAAAAGTCAAAGCATCTTCAAGAGATGTAATTTTAATGGAGTGTTTAAAATCTTCTTAAGTATATTTTTAACTTTTTATAATTTATATATTTAAAGCACAATATTATGGTTAACTATATTAAGGTAAACAAACTGTAGTCTAATTTTAATACACGTATCTAAGCTCTAAATCATAAGCCATAAAGCATTTCAGCGGCAGATAGGCAAGGCGAGTAAACAAACTAGTAAGTAGGAACTCTCATAAAACAAAGTGTCAGTTATTACATTAATAACGAAGGGCTGCAAAAACCCTACCCTTTTTGTTTATCCCTAAGGATCGCTGTAACTTTCGCCTTCAGTCAAACAGGGATGTATAAATATGCCCCATAGATTTATGTATAGGTAATGCAAAAATATGTTATTTTTTGCATATATATATCGTAGATATATGAGCGATATCACTTTAACAACTGACTCGAGTCTATAAAACAGAGGTTATATATTGTTTGCGGTATATTTGAAATAAAATAGAAGGAACTACAACTAAGTTATCAATACTGTTACAAACTCGTGTTAGTTTAAAAATCAAAATATTTCGTTACTAAGATGTTCTCCAATTCGCCGAAATTATTGACTGTTAGATGGTTTTCCTTTTTCTTTATTTGCTGTTGTCTATTTCCTATTGAACGGCAACTCCCAATAACGTCTGCAGTTTGTAGAACTTACGGTATTTGTGATTAAAAGATGAACCGTCGACATCTGCATTTACTACTAAATTGTTTTTTCTTGTATATAAAGGTCTTCTTCTGTCTTCTTTGAACTCTGAAACTATTAAACCAATCATGATGAAATCAAACACCTAGTGTGTTTAATTTGGTAACTAACTATATTGTATGAAACACACACAAACACACAATTTAATTTATTAACAAAGCCCTTTACATTTTTTAATTTATTCAACAGATAGCGCTGTGTTAAAGCTTCCTTCTTTAAAAAGTTCGTAACATACATTCTATGCTGTCTACTTAACTATACAGCAGGATGTACATTGCACACGGGCGCCGGGAACATATGGTTTGCGAGTCTTTTTGAAAAAGATCGTTTTCTCCAAAAAATATCAAATATGCATTTAAAAAGGGTCTTCATCGTCAACAAAGCCTTAAATCGAGGTAAAGCTAGATTGTAATACCTTTTTTTTATTAAAAGGGGCTCTAGTATTCTGACTGCACACGGGCGTTTCAATTCGATTCATTGATAAATTTCACCTTTTATAAACCAAGGCCTTTAAAAATGTATTCATTTTTGTCATTTACAATTATTATTTTTAATTTTCTTTTTTTTATTTCAACCCATTTTTACAGTTAAATAATAGCTTTAATTGTGTAATATTTTCAACTTTAGTTTTACTAAGATACCACTTATATATTTAAATTAATATTTCTCATGGCATGAATTTGGTGTGTACCTTGTTGGTGTTAAATAAATAAATAAAGGCGTAATTTATCAGGTGTTAGTAAAATATAAATATTGCAATTACATAGATGAAACCGCATACGTAGGATATAATATTAATATCATATGATTGTCATATCCAATTTTCTCATTCCACGAGCTGACCACTGTCGGTTTGTCTGATTTATTATGGGCGCCTTCCGCAAAAACCTGGCTCGTAAGCCATTCTCGCTTTGTACGTCCAAATGTATTTTGCCTTTCCATTAATACTATTACACTTTTTGCAGACACATTTCATAGGATTTTCTTTTATCTTGCACTTTTGGGTTGCTAGATTGAATCCTATTACTTTAATAAATCATTTTGTAACATTTGTTTGTACTTTCTGTGTATTCATATCAGCTGTAAGATTTATGTAGAAACAGTATCTATCCCTGGTTATTTTAGGGTAATAAAAATGTGTTTAATTTATATATTAATTCATTCGTTCATTCACCACTTAGGCACTCAGTCATACTCATCTATTTATTTTTATATTCAGAATTACAAACTCACTCACTCACTCTATTCCGTTCAATGATTCAGTGAATAATTTTTATTCGACAACTACGGAGTATAAAAAGTATCCTTTATAATAGTAATATAAGTATGATTAGTAATATATTTCTACATATATAAAAATTATATTTGTCCATCTTAGATATTATAAAATTACAATTAATAGACCAGAGACAAATAATCACTACATATTTAGATTTTTAAAACTAAGCAATGGATTTTGATGTATTTTTTTAATAGGTAGAGTGATTCAACAGGAAGGTTTATAAGTGTAATAATGCATATTGTAGTAGGGAAACACTGATAATTTTAGAGATTAAATATTTAAAAACATTTTTTGCGCTTACATTGCAAACGCTGGCTGATTCCTACGAGATAGGTCAAAGTAATACTGCAGTATTGTACACATTAAAAAGGTCTACAAAAAAGTCAACGATGGTATATGTCTATCTCTTAGGGATAACTAACAATAACCATTTTTATCCTTATCCGATTAGGTACCTTAAATACATTGTTCATTTAATATAGATCAATATGGCCCTTTACAGCATGAAATTTAAATGAATATTTTTAAAGATATTACAGATTTAAAATGCGGGGACGTAAAAAGAAACTATAATAGGTATATAGAAAATTTTGTTTATTAATCAGTTCTTATTTCATTTATATTTACACTTGATTTTTAATATATTCTAATGTGCTCGTACAGATTATTTTATTAAACACTACTACTATCAAGCTATTCAGTAAGCTGTGTACGGAAATGATATTTACAAAGGATATGATAAAATATTCAGCGAAACATGTTGAATAAAATAGAATACAATTTAGAAGCAACACGCAATGTCTGCGGTTTGCCATTTTAGCAACATGTGCTAACAATACTTATATTGTAGATACCGCGACCATATCTAATTACATTTATAAATACATTCATAAAATAGACTTAGATAACGTACGTATTTAATTTATAAAAACCATCATATACAATAATTTGATTGCTTTCATCCAGTAGGCACCATCATAGAATATTATTTTTAAATAATCATTTAATACAATACAACGTCTGCCATAGACCTATAATGGACTACAGGTTTTCATACAAACATCACGAAAAATGTGTCTGAGGCGAGCACAAATAAATGTGTAGGTATATGAGTAATTTAAAAGAATGTATTTAGCTCAAATGACAAGGACATGTATTGTTACGCTTAAATGTTGTTTTTGAGCGTGGAAACTTTAAAAATGATAATGAAATAATTTTGTTTTTAAAAATTATACACAATTAATTTTCCTTCGTAACGCATGCTTTTTTTTACATATACATAACCAGACACATGTTGATTATATTGACATAATATTCAAATTTGTAAGCAAATGGTTCTTATGCTTACTAGTAATCCTACTAATATTATAAACGCGAAAGTTTGTAAGAATGTATGGACGTATGGATGTATGTTTATTACTCTTTCACGCAAAAACTACTGAATGGATTTTAAAGAAACTTTACAGTTATATAGCTTACATATCAGAATAACATATAGGCTATAATTTATAATGAATTATCCAATATATAGCAGTGAAACCGCGGGACGCAGCTAGTCTTAAATAAAAATCTCACAGAGTCACAGTATTTGTTATCGAATTCCTCCGAAACGGCTTGATTTTTATGAACTTTTTGTATAAATTTTGTAGGTCTGAGAATAGGTCGTATGGAATTTTTTTTGCCGGATCAGCCAGTATTTAAATAAATAATTTTGCTTGACTACAGTCTTACTTAACATGTTTTTTTGCATTCAAACTATTGAAATTGATTTAAACGCAAGTAAATAATGTTCATACAATTCGTCATCGCTTTGTGTATTTTAAAAGAATTATACAATGATATAATAGAGTACAATTTAGCAATGACGAATCTTTAAATAGAAGGATATTCATTTAATCTGACAGTACTTAGACACAATAAATAGGTCATATCGTATCTAATGTACATTATAAATCAGGATTATTAGTAGTAGCATTTAAATAGGCGCCAAAATACAGATTACCTAAAACTAAAACAGACATTTGAAGATGCAACTTAATTTTTATCAATTAATAAGAAGCTGCTAACTGAAGTCGATGAGGAAACTAAAAATAGCAAAGGTATGCTAAAAACATTATACAACAGTATACATGTTATGAAATACTGCTGTTATGTTTAGCTAAGGCAATAAGACAGCTTATGGGTCAATTCTAATCCATGGTAGGTTTTAGTTTTCTAGTCTAACTTGCAATATACGGTAAACAAACTTATTATGGACATTTTAAGAACAATTAAAGCAGGCCATAGACAAATTATATTTGTCGAGTCTATGATGAATTCCTGGCTGCCGGGATAAAGAATAAAAGATACTTAAATTAGTTCAAAAGCTGAAAAAATTTAAGTTTGGACATTGTGCTCTAATCAAAGCTAAACTATCATCTTAATTTTCTGGATAATCTAAACATTTTCTAGTTATAATAATTTAACAAGACAAACATTCTACCTGCTTATTAATAGTTTCTTTAATGAACTGTTAAAGTTTTATTTTTTTAATCACGCAAAAACATTGTACAACACCATATTTAATATGAAGATTATGAATGTGAAAAAAACATAAAATTAAGAGGTTTCGATAAGTTATAAACTTGCTGCATAGTTAGAGTAACTTACTCTCGATTTAACAATAGTGCTAATTTTAATGTCGTTTATATCTATGGTTCAGGTTGATAATAATAACAATAATATACTAGAGCAGACCTAGCAACGTGACATTTGTAATGTAGCAAATATCCATACAAAAACACAAACAAAGTCAATCATTAGCAAACTCCATTATCAATCGAATAATACAAACAATTTGTCTAAATGATTATTAATTACTTTGTTTCCCTTTGTAAATGTCTAAACATGTTTTTAAATCCTTTCTTTACTTATTTTTGACGACATGAAGGAATGAGGCGTTGTGCATATCTAAACATGAATACTCCTACTCAGAATGTGGTGGGAAAAAAATAAGGATTGCATCAATGTTTACGTAAGGACGGATGGGAGGGGTTAGGCCTTTGCTTACTTTTGCTGACATGAGGGGTCCCCCAGGACAAAAGCAAAAAATGAGCTAACGTAATGCTGAAACGGCCCCATTTGGAAAAACAATCTGAGTTATAAATATTTTTGATTAAAAAATATGATACGGTTTTGAAATCGTCTTTTCAGAAACTAATATACAATATAGATCTAAATACCTAATAATTACACATTTTTGATGTACTACATTTACTTATAACTTGACGGACGCACAATCAACAATTAAATACACTGGTCATTTTCTGACCATTTTATGAGTAAAGTTGGAAAAAAATATAGTTTAATATACTTGTCATTTTACGATACTAACTCATAACATTTTATTAATATTTTAATTAAATAGAATAATAATATAAAAAACTGCCAAAGCAATTAAAACTAAGTATGTAACTATGTATCTATCCTTGTCAATATATTTGTTTATTTCTTGCAATCAATACTTAATATGATATAATATAATACTCTAACTGATATGGTAAATTTTCTTTTGTGTCATGTAGGTAGTAATCACATAAACTTGTTATTTGACACTAGATATAACCTATAATTGATTTGGTACATCATTTCAATCCTTATTTCATAGATAAGTTACAATTAGTTTATGCGCGAGTCTACACAAAAATTGTTAAACTAACCTTCAAGATTAAATAAATATTTATATGAAGATCTGACGTCCATATTATGATACGTTAATAATACACCATGATTTCACAATTTAAACATATACTAAATAATGTCCTATTCAGATATTACATTAATGTCCATTACATGCTTTTGCTCTTTTCTTCAACAAGCACACTTCTTACTCACTTTAATGTACTGTGTATCCATTTAACGGATCTGAAAGTTTCTTTTACACATATATTTCCACTTCATAGTTCAAAGGATTATGCCTTTGACTCTTCATCCTCACTGTGACATATGAATAACCAACACCACCATCGGTTATATTTGCACTTGCGTGGGAGAAGTTATTGTCTATTGCAGCTACACCCTGAAAAAAAAGTTAGAGTTAGTATAGTAATTAAAGTCAATCATTTCAGGTATTTTTTTAGTTTTCTAACATCGAAAATATCAGTTCTTTTTTCATTAATCTTATACTAATATATAAAGCTGAAGAGTTTGTTTGTTTGTTTGCTTGAATCTCAGGATCTAATAGTCCGATTTGAAAAATTTTTTCAGTGTTAGATAGCTCATTTATCGAGATATATATCTAGAGATATATCATCACTCGAAGACCAATAGGAGCGGAGCTATACGCGGATGTAGTCGGGCGGGTCGTCTAGTAAAATATATCCTTGGTTACAAAAATTTTGTTATTGAAAAAATTCAAAATAATAAATACTAACTTACAGAGATCAAAAAAAATACATATTAAAATTGAAAAAAAAAATTGTATTAAAAAAGAATATGAGATACAAAAGAAAAATAAAACTTAAAATATCCAGTGTCATAAATATAGGACAATATTTAGTTTTGACCTTTAATCATCAGAAATCAGGTAAAATCATAAAAGGAAAGAAAGATAAAAAAAATCTTATCCTCATATCAGTTTATTTTTTTTAAAATTTATATTGTAAAAATGTTACCTTCGTAGTTTAATGGGTATCAGTCAATATGGAGGACAAAACAGAAGTAGGTAAATAGGACAGGGTTAACTTGCAAATTATGCATAATCAAGGAATTAAGTAAGCATGTGACGAAAACACAATTTTGTATAAATTAACACTATTCATTGCCTCATCAATAAATTTCTGTAGGTATTCTTAATTTTAAAGAAATTGTAGATAAAATTGTTATTGTAATAAATAGATAACCTTTGAGAAATAGTTTTTATTTGTTAATGACATGTTAATGCCGCAAGAATGATAAAGAATAACGGACAAAGATTGAAATGTCGATAACTATGCTATTCTAACCGACTTCAAAAAAAGTAGCTATGAATGAATTAGTTATATATTATATATTATACAAGCCGACCTGCCTCGCTTCGCTGAGGTGCATTCAAAACGTTCACTCGCTCACACACTCATTTATTCATTCGTTATATAGGGTGCAATTTAAAACGTTTATTTAACGCTATGACCCTGCATTTTAAATTTGTAATATCTTCGAAAATATTCATTTAAATCATGCTGTAAAGGGCCATATTGATCTATATTAAATGCACAATGTATTTAAGGGACCTAATCGGATAACGATTAATGCTGTATTGTTTAAAATTGCTTCGTAAACAAGCCATTATTTCTCATAAAAAGTAAAGGATAAAAAATGGTTATTGTGGGTTATCCCTAAGAGATAGATATACACCATCGTTGACTTTTTTGTAGACCTGTTTAAGGTGTACAATGTTGTAGTACATTATTTTGATCTATCTCGTAGGGTTTAGCCAGCGTTTGCAATGTAAGCGTAAAAAAAAGTGTTTAATTACGACATCACATTAGAAACCTCTAAAATTATGAGTGTGTTTATCTACTATATTATGCATTGATTATACATATAAACCTTCCTCATGAATCACTCTATTTATTAAAAAAAACCGCATCAAGATCCGTTGCTTAGTTTTAAAGATCTAAGCATACATAGGGACAGACTGGCAGACAGTCAGCGGGAAGCGTCTTGGTTTTATACTATGTAGTGATACTGTGGCACTCACTGTCTTCTGTTTCACTCTCTATCTTTTATACAAACTCTATCTTTGTCCGGACAGTAACTAACACAACAAAAAAAGAATTATCCGATTTGGTGCAGTCGTTCTGAAGTTATGCGCTTATTTATGTAAATTATTATGGCATTGTGACCTTGAACTCACCATACCTTACACATGTAGAAATCATATTATTTTAAATAAGATTTATCATCTATATACCTTATATATAAAATACTCGTGTCACAATATTAGTTACCATACTCCGAAACGGCTCGACCGATTTTTATGAAATTTTGTGTGCATATCGTGTAGGTCTGAGAATAGGTGAACATCTATTTTTTATAACCCTAAGTGTTAAAGGTGGCCCACCACAATTTTTTTTAAATTTATGTGGCAAAACAACGTTTGCCGGGTCAGCTAGTTTATTTATATATAAGGTTATCAAGAATAAAGTATATAAGATTCAAGGCTACAGCTGATATAATATAAACAGTAAGGTTTAAGGTTTAAAGATCATTTATTCTCATTAAAGACAAAACATAGGTCACTTACATGAGAACAACATTAACCTAAGTTTACAATTAAAATGAAATATCCATCGTTCTATGTTCTTAAAAGTATGCAATGAATTAGAATTTTTATATTAACAGTAATTACATACAACTGAAATAAATCGTGAACATTAATTTGAAATTATGACTTTACTGGTTTTGTAGATAAATATTACGGAAATAAATTACTTTTAAATATGATTCATTGTTACTTTTAACAATACATACTAGATAATTAAGTTCAAACCATTAAAAGTCCCTAATACGTTATGACTGTATCAGTAACTCGGTTTGTTTCTTACGCTGTCATGCTTAAGTCACTCAACCCATTTTGATGAAATTTGGTACAAAGATAGACCAGAGCTTGAGAAATGATGTAGGCTATTTTTTATCGCGAAAAAAGGTCTTGAAGGGGTTTAAATAGGGGTGGATTTCATAGTGAACTATGTGACCGTTTATGTCTTTGGAAATAAGTCATTTATAAATGATATTCATGTAGAAAATCTGAACACCTACAAAATACTAATTTGCTTGCATACTTATAAAAATAAACTTTAACCTTTAACACCTCTATTTACTTAGTAATTTTAACATGTATAACCATTAAAAGGTTTTCCTTATTCATATATTTTGTTTGGAAAATTAATCTTCATTAATAATTTAATACAATACTTTCCAACCCTTTACTCATGGGGTGGCATTAAAACGTATAATGGGGGATTGAAATATTTTCTAAAGCAACATTTACTTAAGAAACTATTTAAAAATACCAAACAATAGAACATTGTTCTGAAATTACTTTAGCTTTTTATTTATTTATGATAACAAAATATATAAGCCTAAAATCGACTATCCTAGAATTATCATCATGGAATACTAGTCCTTATCTCCAGCTCCATCATTAGATCAGCTCGATAGTTTCATAATATTACATTGTCACGATATTTACGTAAATATACCAAATTCTAGATTAATGAGATACTAGGAAATAGCAAAAAAAAGGCTTCTAAGTTATGATGGACAACGTACACACTATTGTATAAAAGATTGTAATATCTACCGCCATAAACTACACAAATATATTTAGTTATTTAATTTTTAGTTACATATAAATTTATATAGCATTTAGTATTATAGTAATGTATAATATACGTGTAATATTGAAGCAAAATACAATACCTTTATAATTCTTTTCTCAGGATCATTGTACGTCAAGACCTTTATCCGCTTCTTGAAGGGTATCGCAAAATCTTTGACCCTCTGGTGGAACACCATCTTCCTATGCACTGTGTCTCCAACAATCATGTCGTTGCTTTCACAAAAACACAATAAATTTAACAACAATATTAATAACAAAACACGCATGTCGTTCACAAGATGTAAAATGTCATTTTATTTTACACAAGTATTATACACGACGACAGACCGGCGAATGACTAATGTTGAACGATAACCTCGCGATACTAAATAGTTCATTTCCCCGATATAACATTAACTACTATATAATAATTAAAAAACTCGTTTTAGAATCAATATGTTGAATGCGAGTAACAACAATTATTATCTATAGATTGTTTGTTAGTCGATCACGCAAAAACTGATGATCGGATTTCAATAAAATTAGACACACAGATACTTTATAACCTGGATTAGTATATAGGCTACATTCTATCCCTAAAAACTATCATTGTTCCTGCGGAATTAATTTATTTATATAGCAATAATTATATATTAATAGAAATTAAAATGATTTTTTTGTTCAACAATACGTGTGAAATTGCTATAATTTTTAGGGTTCCGTACCCAATGGGTAAAAACGGGACTCTATCATTAAGACTACGCTGTCTGTCCGTCCGTCTGTCTGTCACCAGACTGTCTCATGAACTGTGATAGCTAGACAGTTAAATGTTAGCAACACTGTTTATAAAGTAGTAATAGGGGGTAGATCATTTTATATTATGTGAAGTAAACCGAGGTGAAGACGATATATAAACTTTAGTGCGATAGATTAGTCATTCTGGTGTTTTCGCGCAGTGTACATGGAAGTTAGTGTTATAGTGTCGTGGTTAAGGTCACCCTTCTTGAGGTCCACGTAAGTTAAGTTTAATATCTATTGTAGTTGGCGAAGTCGAGTGGTGGAGGTGAGAGTTAATATATTATGAAATATAAAAAATTGCTGTACAGTATATTATATCTCTCTCATATTATAGCATAAAATTTTAATAAAGTATGTATTTCTGTCGCTCCAATAACAACAAATACTAAAAACAGAATAAAATACATATTTAAGGGGAGCTTCCATACGACAAACGTGATTTTTTGCCAAATTTTGGTACGGAACTCTTTGTGTGCAAGTCTGACTCGCACTTGTCCGGTTTTTTCTAAATTTATGTCAAAGTTCAAATATTAAACAAGTTTTGTTGAGAATGTACGAGAATATATTATTTAGAATAACTTATTACTAAGCATAATATGTTATTGTTTATATTTAATAGGTATTTCATAACTAAGTGTTTTTATTGCTAGCATTTGACAATATTAAAAGAAACTGATGTTTTTAACTGTTAAACGTGCCATACAATATATATCAAAAAATTTACAGTTACGTGTCTATTTCAAAAATATGTTCTACTCTTATTATAATATATAAATATCCTCTTTTAATATTTATGATTAAAAAAAATAGTTGATGAGTTCCTATTTTCTCCTTATCCATCTCCAGATCAGCTCCAAGATATAAAATCATTTTTTAATAACATTAAAAAAAAACAAATTTTCATTATTATTATTATTTTTAACTAAGAAAATAATATAAGTACAAGAAAAAAATATTATCAAGTAAGAAATTTATAAAACATGTTCGTTATTTTAAACGTCAATTAGATGATTAAAAATAACCCAAGGATTAATAACATATACGTGTAAAAGGCCAATTTAAATAATACACAAAATTTCATTTCAATTCTTACTGTCATCAATAATCCATCACCGAATTATATACTTCCACGTTTATAACTTTTTCTCATGACAGAATGATTAATGGGTTCTGGCGCTCTCAGACTGACAAGAAAATTTAAAACTTTTGGAAACAACTCGAAGATGGAAATTTTTGATAAATTCAAACTTCTCAAAAGCTATTTAAATGCTTCGGTTGTAATTGATGAATGTTTATATAAATAAAAATTGGAGAAAGTGCATCACTTCAGAATGTTTGCATCTATTTTGGTAATTCTTTTTTTTATTGCTTAAAAAAAAAAATATTTTGTGGACATGTACTACCTATATGAATTATTTAATAAAATATTTTTTTCCACCTTTTAATTTTTTTAATACTTGGAGGGAGCCGGGACCGGCCGCTAGTTTAATATAAAAAATATTCCTATAAGTTGTACCTGTCATGTTTATGAAAAAGAAATGTCATCTTTAATTTGTTCATAAACTTTCTCTTATTTAAGTTGACACTAATTGTCATATGTAACTTAACTTGTGTGGCCCAACCACATCAAAAAAATTAAAAAAAAAAACAAATCACTGTTTTTATATTAGCCAGCAGCTAAATTTAGGTCTGAGAAAAAATAGTTAAATAAAGTTGTGCATGTGTGCAACTTACGTAGAGGAACTTATGTAGACTTAGATAAAACATTTAATTTATATTATTAATATATTGCTATATAAAATTGTGCAGGCGTGCAATATTATTTTAAATCCAGCAGAAACTATTGATGTTTTTCTGAGATAAAAAATAGGCTATGTTGTAATCCAGGCTATATTGTATCTGTGTGCTAAATGTCATCTAAATCCGTTCAGCTCGTTTTTGTGTGATTAAGTAACAAACATCTAAATATCCAAATATCATAACAGTCACTTTAATACCTTTTTTTAAATATTTTTAAGTGAATAAATTGAAACTATTTACTTATTTAGTAAACGTTTCCCTTAGTTTAATGCTCGTTTGTATTGTCTGTGGGCTGTGGGCGTACCTTTCTGTCAGGTTAATACAGGCTTTACACAGTTTACACCTTACCTGCCTAAATGAAAAGGGTTAGATAATTGCTTTCATGCTGATTAATCGTTCATTTGTACATTTCGCTCTTTTTAATGGTCGTAATTTAAGAATTAACTTTTAAATGATAATAAAAAAATAATTCTATTAAAATTAAATGAAATGAGAATTTTATTTTTTAAACCATAAAATATGATGTACTTGAGGTTTATTTTTTTAAATTAATTTTCTTTATTAGTTATAGTTATATAAAACTGACATCAAATGTTACAATAAATTTAATGAAATAGTAACTTAAAAAAAATTACAAATCATACTTTAACGTCAAATCTATAATTTAAAATCCATTTTCAGTGTCCGTAGACATAAGGAAAGAATTCTTTACTTTGATATTTAAAATATAACAATAAATTCTAGTTAGACATGCAGTACAACTGTAAAAACCGTATCCACAATAGTGCAGACAGAAAAATAAAAATCAAAAATCTGTTATGGCTTTTATTAGTGTCACTAGTCGACCCGCGTGACTTCGTTCACGTAGAACTAAGTTTGTTATAAAATAAAGTATTTTAAATGTCGACTTATGTTACAAACTTTATGTGTACCAAATTTCATTCGTATCTGTTTAGCTGTTCTTGCATGAATAATAACTAATTATCCCACAGAACATCCCAAAGAAAACACAGAAAAGAAATATATAAGTTTTTTAAGAATTGTACTCATTACTCTTTAGCAGTTTTTGTATTAACAATACCCTTAAGTCTCACAGGAACTGCGTATTTTTCCGGGATAAGAAGTAGAAGTTAATATCGATGTTGAGTGCTTATTGATTATTTTTTTTGTATTTTCTTACATTTTATTTTAAAACAGAACCATCGCAATTACGAAAGGAATTCACTCGGTTCTCTTGCAATAAAACCGTTAGGTAGCAAAACAATTGTAAATACATATACACAGCTATCTGTCTCTCTGTGGGTTTAGGACGGGATTGTTTGGTAAGCCCGGATTTACCCGGGTTCATTCCCCGCCACTGATACTACTCGTAGCTAGACGTTTTCTAGGAATCTCGACAAGAGAGTTTTCCAATCTCGTTTAAAGTTCAACAATTTTCTTTAAGTAAAATTCACTATTTTTAAAGTGTCTTTTACTTTTAACTTGTCTCTAAATCTTTTTTGAAAATTATTAAATATTTTTTGAGGATTTATAAAGATGGTTAAGATGTAATTTTGTTTCAATATATACACCTTTTTTATTTACACCTATACTTATAAGAAAGATTTAATAAATCATCTGTATATTATGTATGTAGCTGCTTATGTCGTATGTTATTTAAAAAAAATATTGCTTACTGTAATTCATTTAAATCAGAAATCCTGGAACTTAATTAATTCGTAGACAATATATTTTATTTTATTACATTTTAAGCAAATTATGAACGAAAAACAAAAAAAGGAAATCCAATTGTAAAACTGGAAAATCAGAATCCTACTTAAAATAAATTCAGTTTTTATTTGCTAATATGGACACTAGAATCCTTGAAAGTCTATACCATTATCGGGATCTCAGGCAATTGAATATTATTTATTCCAAAGTACGGTACGAGTACTTCCATAGATATTTTGTTTTCTTATAATACACTATTCAGTTAACCGAAATAACTTCCAATATTTTTATTAAAACAAATATTTCAAATAAATGATGATTTAATACACCTATTTTGTACCCACATGTGCTAGATATATATTTTCAAATGGGTAACAAAGCAATCTTTATAAATCCATATTTATTGCTCCATTATCCAGATTGTTGTTTAGTTTTAACCAAGTATATCTCGATTTATGAACTATCTACATACAGTTGTATAGAATAAACTAAACATTTTGTAGTAAAACAATAGTGAACAAAGAAAACATAAATTGAAGTAGATAACTCGAAGAAAATCCAAAGTAAAATCGGGAAAGCTCTACAAAGCTTCTTGCATACGGAGCAAGTTGCACAATTTGAAAACAATTGGTCTACGCAATACATTTTATGATACAAGAGGATTAAAACTTTAGAACCACACGCTAAAGAATATGTCGAAACCATACAGTAGCCAGCAGCTAAATTTAGGTCTGAGAAAGTTTTAGTCCTATCCTCTTCTATGAAGAAACGATTTGATCGGTTTTGATTAAAATAATATTTTTATTACTTATGGAGGCTCTTGTCGTTATCTATATATCATAAAATGTATTATTTTTTTTTAATTTCTTACATAAAAGGTCTATTTCACCTTAACCAAGCGAGGATGCATTAGTAGTAGTAGTAGTGTCAATAACATTGGGTTATAAATTACTACGATCATATAAATATATATAATAAAAATAGGCATATAGTGATACACAATATGATGTCACATTGTGTGGAACGCTGTGTAATAAAATTGTTCCACTTCATTCAACGTGACGTCACTTTGTGTTTTTAAGTTTTTTTATTTTCAAATAATTAACTACCTTATTCTGTACTTATTATGCCAAATTCCGAGAAGTGGTTAACTAGTGGAACTATATTCGATGATTTTTTTCGAGTATTTATAAAGTTTTTCTTTGAACGGGTCTCTAGTTAGTATCTATTACATTATTATATTATATTATGCCAAATTCCGAGAAGTGGTTAACTAGTGGAACTATATTCGACGATTTTTTTCGAGTATTTATAAAGTTTTTCTTTGAACGGGTCTCTAGTTAGTATCTATTACATTATAATATTATGCCAAATTTCGAGAAGTGGTTAACTAGTGGAACTATATTCGATGATTTTTTTCGAGTATTTATAAAGATTTTCTTTGCACGGATCTCTAGTTACTATCTTTTACATTATTATATTATATTATGCCAAATTCCGAGAAGTGGTTAACTAGTGGAACTATATTCAACGATTTTTTTCGAGTATTTATAGTTTTTTTTTGAACGGGTCTCTAGTTAGTATCTGTTACATTATTATATTATATTATGCCAAATTCCGAGAAGTGGTTAACTAGTGGAACTATATACAACGATATTTTTCGAGTATTTATAAAGTTTTTCTTTGAACGGGTCTCTAGTTAGTATCTATTACATTATAATATTATGCCAAATTTCGAGAAGTGGTTAACTAGTGGAACTATATTCGATGATTTTTTTCGAGTATTTATAAAGATTTTCTTTGCACGGATCTCTAGTTACTATCTTTTACATTATTATATTATATTATGCCAAATTCCGAGAAGTGGTTAACTAGTGGAACTATATTCAACGATTTTTTTCGAGTATTTATAGTTTTTTTTTGAACGGGTCTCTAGTTAGTATCTGTTACATTATTATATTATATTATGCCAAATTCCGAGAAGTGGTTAACTAGTGGAACTATATACAACGATATTTTTCGAGTATTTATAAAGTTTTTCTTTGAACGGGTCTCTAGTTAGTATCTATTACATTATTATATTATATTATGCCAAATTCCGAGAAGTGGTTAACTAGTGGAACTATATTCAACGATATTTTTCGAGTATTTATAAAGTTTTTCTTTGAACGGGTCTCTAGTTAGTATCTGTTACATTATTATATTATATTATGCTAAATTCCGAGAAGTGGTTAACTAGTGGAACTATATTCAACGATTTTTTTCGAGTATTTATAGTTTTTTTTTGAACGGGTCTCTAGTTAGTATCTATTACATGAGAAAGTCTCAAAAATTTTAGATTTTGCATAATGACTTTTTTAAAAGTCGAAATAACAAAAAGAAAATATTCCAAGCATGTAGAAATCCTTACGTGAGTAAATAAAATACTGACTGTTGCTCACGAACGCGATGGATTCTTTTTTCATTGCTCCTCGGTGATATATTCCATCTATCCTGAAGGAGTATTGGGATTTTCGCTTTAAATGTTCCCTGTATTCGTTTTGTGTCGTTATTTTTTTAACGTTCTTTTATGGGGAGGCTTTATTTAAAACGAACTTTTTACGATGGAGTAAGTTGAAATGATTTAACTTAGAAAAACCCGAAGCTACTAATCTTCGCTTCGCTGAGCTTGAAAAATGACTTTCCTCAGTGTTCTGAAACTTCATAGAGAAATGAATTTCAATATTGTATTATTTATTAAATTTATTTAATATGATTTTCAGGTTCAAATATAGAAAAAAGTAATTTTTATTCAACGAGTCAGTTCGTAAATTAAACTATATATAAATATTGTTGTGTAGTATTCCGCTTATCACTGTAATACTTCTCTATATATAAATGTCCTGATACAAACCCAAGTAGTACCTAGGACTTGTGACCTAGTAGTAGGTTTCTGGATCTAGTTTACGACAATCATAACCACAGCATGTGTTCTGGTTACTTCAGCAACTAATAATAGTTTTTACTAAAGAAAAGAACTATATGGTTATGAAAGATTTTTAAGAGCCTTATATGATCTTTCAAACTGTTTTTTTTTATTTTAAATGGTATGCTGTAGTAGAAAAAACTGCATTTAGAAAAAAATAATAATATTGCAGTTACTCGAGATATTTTCTTCCCAAACAAAATAGTAAATAGACAAAAAAATAGCGTAGGGAGAAAGCGTAGTTCAATTAGTATGATTAGTTTACGTCCGAGTATTCTATATATTCCTTATAGCAGTATCCCATCACATTTGGTGCAGTAGAGTGATTCTGTGAGAGGCTATCGGATATTATCAGACCCTACTCTCATTAGTGATGCGATGGTTCGGGATAACTTGGGAAGAGGAATTATAATAACAAATTGAATACGTGTTCTATCCTATATGTGATAATTTAAATGTTTTGAAATTTACTAACGTATTTCTTATAACGAAAAAACAGACAACCATTCAATAGTTAATCTTACGCCTCAACAATATTAAATCTACTAATAGGTTCGACGTTTTGGACGAACAACATCGTATAGAAACTCGCCTATTATTTATATGTTTTCGACACGATTGTTCAGAAAAATTATAGTATGCCCCTGAGATGGAATGCCAAGTAGTGGTTAGGGAGTGTGACTTAGGAACAGGTTCAAAGAGGCTCTTTGAGCACTCGCCTTCTACTATTCCAATACGTTAACGTAATATACCACAAAAGTTAGTGTTTACTCTATGAAATGACTTATCGAACTGCTGCTATTGTATGAGAATTTTTAAGTTGTCGACTTTTCTTGTCGAAAATATCTCATATTTTAGATGTACAAAAGCTATCACAAAACAAAATACACAATACCCGCTATATCGTTACACGTCGGGACATTCCCGCAGTGATGTATGACGAATCAATACACATACATACACATACACATAGGCTATCGGTCCGCAGTCTGCAGGTGCATTGTGTTGGAATCCTTTTCGTGATCTCGTTTTACATGAAACAAAATGCTTTTACTGTCACTGGAAATTCTGTTTAGGAATGCAAAGCTAACGTAGTCAGTTATTTGTCGGATCGAGATATAAAATCTAATACCCGCTCTACTGAGATATTTAGGATCCATAGGTAGTGTTAAAACCATCCAGGTGCGATCAAGATGAATAGGACTTAATTACTGGAACATATATTAATTATTTCCTCAAAACTATTTTAGAAATCACCCCCACTTACCGCGTTTAATTGTAACACTAAATACTCCAAAATTGATTTAGTCACTAGAGTGGAAAGCTTATGAACATACACTGAAATTTTAATAACAATTTAAGTATCCGTAAATTTACATGAATATAATATACACCATTTTCACTAAAAACGTAGTAGCGATCCTATTGGTTCTTAACAAACACATCTCTCGGTACGCACCCTCCCACATATATGGTGGAAACGCAGTTTTTGTTTAGTCTTATTCTAAGAATATCTGTAATGTAGAATATTTGTTCGATTATTGCATTTCCTGTTAGATAAGCTTTTGATGAAAATTATGTAAAATGATAGATTACTAATATAAAATTTTGCACTAGTGATTTTGAAAATTAAAAACAAAAAAGCGTCAAATAATGTAATAAAACTTCTCAAGAAATCATGGATAAAAGCAATTAATAGATAAACGGATATACAAATGTTTACATCTCGTTCTGATTACAAAAGCTCGATCTAATGATATTCACCTCCGAATTTCCTTTTCCGCACAAACGTAAAGCTTTTAGCTCAGGGGCGTTGCCATGGCAACCAGACGTACCTCATGTGGGCTCCAAAACTTTAAATTGTATTACTGAACCCAAATATCTTATATGTTACGTCATTGGGGATCTATGCGTGAAATTTTGCTAATAGTATTGGAAGGGGTTGCTATGTTGTTCACAAGCTCCAGGCACTTCTTTATCTAGTCTTCTATCTTTAACTTTAGTCTTATTATCTTGCTCTTTAATAAAAATTAAATTAACTTTGTAAAACAGACTGATGTAAACCACGGAATTTTGAAAAGAGCAACTGTTAAGTTTTTTGCCAGTTCTTCTCGTCAGGAAATGCTTTCCGAACTGGTGGTAGCTTCAGACAAACTGATTGTCTGACAAATTTAAGTGTCAAAAGTACTTTGTAAAAAGTCTATTTGAATAAAATATTTTGAGTTTTGAGTTAATTTATGATTGACAGTTAATATTTTGTATGGAAAAATGTTTTTTATTTTATTTTTTTCACTATTTTCCAATGTCTTTATAGTTATTTTGCTATTTGGGACGTAGACAAATACAACAAATCAAAGATTATGAAAATCGCTTCAGCCGTTCTCGAGTTATCACCACCAGCTCTGTTTCTAGTATTAACATTATGTTGAGATGGGACTGTAAGGACGTCTATTTTTTTATAAAAATCTTTAAGTGAATCTCGTGCTCTAAGATTATAAATGGCCCGAACAGCTCTCTTTTGAAGTACAAAAATGGATTCAATGTCCGCGGCCCTACCCCACAGCAAAATGCCATAAGACATAATACTGTGAAAGTAACTGAAGTAAACTAGCCTAGCAGTATTGATATCAGTCATTTGTCTGACTTTCCTCACAGCGTAGGCAGCTGAGCTGAGTCTGCCCGCTAGAGATGATAAATGTGGGTTCTACTGGACTTTTGAATCTAAAGACCGTCGAGTCTGCCACATCTAAAGTTTTATTATTTAACAATAGGTTAAATTTTTGTTTTTTAACATTAGATAAAGCAAACTCAACGCATTTAGTCTTTTTAGCATTAAGAACTAAGTTATTTACCGTAAACCATTGAAGAACCTGCGATAAAGTACTGTTTACATCGTCGTAATTATGTTTATTTCTGTTTCCTTTAAATATAAGAGATGTATCATCAGCAAAAAGTACAATATCACACAAATTCCTCACATAGTATGGCAAATCATTAATATAAATCAAAAATAAGAACGGGCCTAAAATGGATCCCTGTGGAACGCCCATTTGTAGCAAAGATCCAGAAGATTTTACACCATTAATAGTAATCTTCTGGACTCTTTGATTTAGGTAGGCAATTAAATCCAGTGAAATACCAGCATAATGATTAAGTATTTTTAAAAGCGTTTCATGTTGAACACAATCAAGGGCCTTGGACAAATCACAAAATACACCAATCGCATTTTGTGATTTCTCCCATGCGTCATAAATATGCTTAAGAAGTGCAACTCCAGCGTCTGTTGTTGACCTACCCCTAGTAAAACCATACTGTTGACTATGAAATTATTATTTTTTATTAAAATAATCTAAAAGTTGGTTAAAAATTATCTTTTCAAAAACTTTACTCAGTGATGGTAATATAGAGATTGGTCTATAGTTACTGGGATCGTTTTTGTTTCCATTTTTAAATAGATGTATTATTTTACTGTACTTCATTAAGTCCGGAAACTTTCCTGTATCGACACACTTATTAAAAATATTATCTAGATGCGGGGCAATATTATTAATTATTGCATTTAATATTTTTACTGAAATGTCCCATAAATCACCTGTTTTTTTATATTAAGTGTTCTGAAATTCTTAATAATATCAAACGCTGTAACATGTTTAAACTCAAAGTAATTAGCACAGCCTGGGAGATTAGTTTTTAGTAGAGAAATAGCATCTGTGGGCGATGATTTTAATACAGATGTTACTTTGATAGGTATATCTGTAAAGAATTTTTCAAACATGCTTGCTACTTCTTTTTCTGAATTAATTAATATATTATTAACATTTAATTTAATTGGTTCGTTTTCTATTTTAGATCTTCTCACTGGAAACTGATATCTCATATATAATCTTTTAATTTGGGAGAATGTTATTTTTTTGCTTTTTATAAGATATTTACGAGTAAATCTCTCTAAACAATAGTTGATCTGAATAGGTATCCAAATCGAAATTTGGATACCTATTCAGATCAACTATTGTTGAACCTTAAGTTCAGTGGTATTTTAGTTCATAAAACTAACTGAAATTGTTCCGTGTAAACTGTTGAATAGTTACTAAACTAGTACTGTTTATTTGGGAAATATTTTGTATCTGTTTTCTTCTATCTATCGAAAGAATGAATAATACTGAAGAAAACAAAACCCCTATTGTAACAAATATTAGTAAAGTATCCTCGCATCGAGCACAAGAGTCCATATAAACAAGGCCATTATCATCAGGGGAATCACTCGTAGATTGCAGTAATGTGCTTACATCCCGTAGATAAACATAAAAATACAGAAATAATTATGTTTGTGAGTAAATATTTATATACGAAAATATTTGTTTTAAAATTACTTAAGACGAAATGTAAATAGTGATTCACTTTCTTTATATGAGTTTAATACAAAAACGCTTCCTGCTGTTTGTACGCTTAGATCTTTTAAACTACGCAACCGATTTTGATGTGGTTTTTATCAATAGATAGAGTAATTCTAGAGAAACGTATATACGTATAATATATGCATAATATAGTAGAGAAGCGTAAAAAAACAAAATCATAACAGAATCAGTCAATTTAAAAGTGGATCTAGATAATAAGTAGACAAGACTAAACTGGACAAAGACCCAAAAATTCAGAGTAAAATGCTTCGTTCATAGAATTATCCGGTTAAAATCACAGCTATTTCGGCTCCATGAATGCTATCCCGGATATACGTCCTACTAAGGCCGAGTTCACATGATGATAAATTCTTTTTTCAGTGCTGTTGCAGTAATTTACATAGGATCAATTTAAAAATGATTTTTGTAACCTACGATAATATACGTTGTTGCGTCGCGATCTAACTACACACAGCACCATCTATTTTTGCTTATATGTACTAAATTTAAATCACTACTAAATAAGAACTGTAAATTAATAATCTATACATGATTGTATTTAACTTAGTTTTAAGACGTTGTATAGACTTATTTTTGTAAACGGTGTATTATTATCGTTTACTTTAAAGAACTTGTATTGACTTCCTTTGTAAACGTCACAATTAAATTTTATAAGGAAGTCATGAATGTGGTAATATTCCTATATTAATAAAACAATCGTTTATATTATAAAAAATATCCTTGCAAAAAAAATATCCTTGGTATTATTTTTAAGCCTTAAACTATACACGAAGAGCAACAATATTAACGCTAATTAGCAACAGCATTACAGCTAGACTTGCGTTTAAAAATGATTTCTGTCATGGCAGCGTATTTATTTGGCTACCTCTTACCTCTTGGTGAGTGAATGCTACTCGGATCAATGTTGCCAACAACATAACAGAGTTTATTAGTTGTGCCATGTTCTAAAACAAAATGCTTCTCAGATATTGTCTACCATGGAGGCGAGAATTTACGCGTAGTGGAAGAGCACTTTATACCTGAAAAAGCTTGGTTTTATTATACTTTATGTTATACTGTGTAATATAACTCATATATCGTTAATAATTAAAACTGAAACATTGTGAATAAGGTCTAACAGGTCTGCGTGAATCGACGGACGAGTCGGACGGGTCGGGATAGATCGGACGGGTCGGAGCAAGCACTAATTGCCCGCACGCCGAAGGGCAGGATTAGTTCGATATCGATTTGCCGAGTGCACAAAGCGCTGTAATTTGAGCGAGCACCGTACCTTAGTGTAGTGCAGTCTAGTGCTCTTCACTCTTCAGTTTTAATTAACAAGGCAATTGAGTGTTATAGGAACTAGCAACTAACATTCTCGATGACAGGTCATTTTACTTTCGCAATTTATTGGATCAAAAGCTATGTTTTTCACATTTAGAATTAAAGAAGAAGAAAAGAGAAAGAATAATACCTCTAAATATATTAAGATACAGCCGAGCAGAGCCTTGCGACCGAGTTGTAGGGTTAAGGAGCTCAGCTGTCCAATCAAACTACAAACTATATTGTATACGTATTTAAATAAAAATAAAATGTTTGTAAGTTTTTCCTCTATGCGTTCATAAACCACGTCCGTTTGTGATGGAATTTTGGTAAGTTGTTGTAAGTGTGCTGGTGAAGGGTCATCATCATAATCAAAGTCAGTAGTTAGTATCAGTAGCAGTGGTTCAGGCGTTGAATTGAAACTCGATCGATAAGTCGTGGGTCCAAATCCCAGTCATTGCACTATTGAAGTGGTCTCCTCCTAACACAAACATTAGCTTACTTGGAGGGGTAAAGAATACTAGCAGTATGCGATCCATAGTGCCAGTAATATTTATAAAAAAAATTAAAAAGTCGGTCTGACTATAGCAGTGGATACAGCAGTGATCCATCAATGGTGAATAGTAATGTAGATGATGATAAAAAATAATGACAGATGGACCCCCTGTTTGTTTCTATAGTAAACTTGATTGTGTATCTGTATATTATTTGGAAATACGTCCATGTTTAATAGAACGATAACACAAACACGACAAGCTCTAATTGTTAGCAATTCGCCTAAGGCTTTAATCCTACACGACATAGATTTGCTAAGTACAAATTCAATGCTGAGGTTTCCCTATAATTTACACTATTCAGAGGTATATTAAACTTTAGAGTATAAACAGTTTTAGGAAAACAATATTAAAATGCACTCTAGCTAGGAAGCTAATAATGCCTGAGGCTTGTGATTCAGTTGTTTAGTTTTCAAGACCTTTTCATTATGCTTAAACACTTGCCTTCACTACTAGAAGTCATATATATAGTAAGTAAGACAATAATAAAAATAGGGATGATTGACATCTCACATCTTTTATAAAACTTAAATATGTAAACTCAGAACAAAATATACTTATGTATTAATAGAATTATTTGTACTATAGACGTAATTGCGTAGATCTTCAAGAGGAAGAAGCTTATTCATCCCTTTGTAAATCGTATTTGGCAAATTATAATCTGATTTCAATTTTAATTATAAAGCAGTAAAGCACAGCATGGAGGATTATTTGAGAATCCCTCTAATAAGAGATTCATGGCCTGCAGCGAGGAATTAAAAGGCTTAAACTCGTCTGCCCTTTATAATGATGTAATAATAGATTAATGGAAAGCAGATTGCAGATTCAGAGTTTATCAAACCATATCTACTACTGAAAACAGACTATTCATGTTACTAGCTAATATATAGCTAAGAATATTTTTACCCAGGGAGTGTAGATGTGTCTACGCCAAGTCGATCAAAGTAAATAAACATACTCTGTAACATCTTTACCTCGAAGCGATTTACGGCACTTTTCAGTGATCAGAATCTCATGTTTGATGTTTGCGGCTTATAATCACTTAGCAAGTTATTATAAGTATAATTATGATATGATTATGATTGCCAAGTCATGATCATTCTTAATTATTAATTTGTTAATTAGTTTAAAATCTATGAAACTGATACAAAACTGAAATAAATGGATTGGTTAGAGATTTTCCAATTTTTATAGTGATTCATTCACTGCGTGAGTTAGCGTATTTTACATTTTTTCTTCTCACAGATTATCTTCTTTATCTTACAGATTTTTGTACTACAGGCAGATATATAGAACTAATACTGTAGTAATAGCAGTTGTAATTAACTTTATGATGATACAGTTAAAGTTTTCTGCAACGTAAAATATAGCAAACAATATCAAAGGGGTTAATTTTGCGTTGGGAACAGACAGCTGTTAAGAAAAATGATATTCTTACTCGACACGCAAGACGAATTTACTTTTTTAGGGTTCCGTACCCAAAGAGTAAAAACAGGACACTTTAACTAAGACTCCGCTGTCCGTCTGTCTGTCACCAGGCTGTATCTCATGAATCGTCATAGCTAGACAGTTGAGAAATGATGTATTTCTGTTGCCCCAACAACAAATACTAAAAACAGAATAAAATAAATATTTAACGGGGAAACCCATACAAAACTCGTAATGTTTTGCTAAATATTGGTACGGAACCCTTCGTACACGACTCCGACTCGCACTTGGCCGTTTTTTATTTTGTAGTGTTCAATATTGAACAACAAGTAATAGAAAAAAATACTCTATTTATTGTTTGTACTATTGGAAGTATCTGCCGTCTATTTCTGAATTTTGTATTTTTTTTTGCAAGAATGGCTCTATAAATAAAATTAGGCGGATTTTGAGGCAAACAATTCTAATAAGGTACTTTCAAATTCTGACCCTAAATTTATCAGACCCTATTTTATTACAGTTCTATCGTCAATAAAACTTTTTCACCTCATAGGTAGCCAGCAACTAACTTTAGGTCTAAGAAAAAAATAGTGGGGGAAAGTTGCGTATTGTGAGCGTGGTGCGTGTCTGTATTGGTAGTTCTATCCGTGACGTTTACTATTTTAACCAATAGTAGACGCGCGGTAACTAAAACGTTTAATAAGAACCATTCGCTCATGACGCGCTGCTTTTTCCACGAGCTCCCCACTAAAAATACCCTAACCTATACTTACGTGCCGGTAGATATATACCTTGAGTTAATTGGTGTTTATGTAAATCCGAATAAATTCTAGCATTTCTTAAAGGGTATCTTCATCTAGATTGGCAAAAGTGTTAATTACTCAGTCCAATGACTAACAGTCGATAAGGTCTGTCACATGCAGGTCAACGGCTGTGTACGATAATGACCCTCTTGATTGGTCTTATTTTCGGTGTACAGTCATAACCTATAAATATATACTCATACACTGGACAGAAATATCACAAAATATAGAAACTTTTACCGATCATCAAGTGTTGATCTCATTCTGCCACTATCCGCTGGGGCTGAGGCTGAGTCAACGCTAAAAGCATGTTGTCTTCAATTTGCTTGAGACGTAGCACTCTGTGTCATATCTGATACAATTTGCTATTTCCCTCCTTTACAACACTCGCTTGTTTAATATTATTGGCATATACAAAATAGTACTGTTCCCGTTTCTCTGAGGTATGGAAGAATTGTTTATACATGTTTATATGACACTATATTACCATTAACTCCGAGCAAAAAGGTTGTAAGGGATTTTTTTTATAACTCATCGATCTTCCGTACAAGTTTTGTTTTGTACTTAGATCCCCATGTAACTGTAACCCTTTAGGATAAATATTGGAAAATACTAAGAAGTAGAGTTAAATAAAATAATTAAAATAATAATATTAAGTAACATTTTTAAGATACCTATATCAACACCATTTAGACTATTTGTCGTATATTTTTATGCTTATCTGAAATGTAATAGTACTACTACAACATTTTAAAATAAAAACATATTTTTTTAATAACAAAAGATAAACATAGCTCATGTCCTTCTCAAATCTCTAATACTTTTCTGTATCAAATTTCATCAAATAGGATCTGTGATTTAAGCGGAACAGACAAGACAGACCATCGATCAATCAACAGATGACTTATATTTTTTTAATTATTATATTATTACTCGTTCTATAAAGAAGTTACAATTTTGTATAAATTAAGATATATACTATAACTATTTTATTGCTCCGAGTCAGCGAGATATAGGAAATTTCACTTGATATGTTTTCCTTATCGTCTAGTCGACAAGATGAAAACGGTCAAAAATAGAGATACTGCTCTTAAAATTATGTGTGATAGCTTTTTGGATCCAGAATGACGCCTAGAAAGATGTGCTAAAGGCGTGTATTAGTACATAAAAAACTGCAAAAGTTATAAACAATTAAAAATGAGCAAAAAAGGCATTTTGTTTTTCGTCAATATTTCATTGATTATTAATATTTATGACTTTTCAAAGGTTTAAAAAGGTTCTTAAAGAGGAGGAAATTTCCAATAAAAACTCTTTACTCCCAGAACGCTATCTCCATTATTTATAATGATAATTATTTAAAATGTTAATTCAACGTTGAAAATAGGTCTCTGTGAGACATCTAGAAGTTAAATTATGGTGTAATTTGAACACTTCAAAAAATTTATTATCGTTGGAAATTTTGCTTAACATGTTAGTTAAAAACATTTCTCGAATTTTCGTCTTCATTGTAAATGAAAAAAAAAATGTTTAAATAATTGTTGTACTTAACAAGATCACGCTTTTAAGGTTAAAAAAATATTCATACTTTGTTTATAATAATTTTTGTTAAAACACAAAAACTGAGGTAAAATATATATAAACCAATAATAGGTTATTTATGGAAGGCTAATACATGTTTTTAGCACATTTTTCTAGGCGTCAATCTGGATCCAATTCTGGATTCTATTTTAGATAATTTCGAACTTATCGACTAGACTATTAATTTGAATGATGATAAAAAGTATTTTACGCATAAATGCCTATATCATAATCCAGTGCATTTCCACGTTCACTCTTCAAACGTAAATTGACGTAAGTAGATCCCAATCCACCAGCAGTGACGGAGGCTGATGCTTTTGAATGGAGATTATCATACGCCGTTATAGCCTGGAATTAGGGAAACAATAATTATGTTATTTTTAAAATAATATCAGCATTGACCTCTTAGTCGATTAGGCTGACACCCTCCCATGATTATAGATAATATCTACTCTTTGGAGTGTTTAAATGTATGTCTACAAGCTCACAAGAGTTGTCTTAACTAATTAAAGAAAAAAATGCTTCTTTCTTTAATCCCTATAATATAAATATCGGCAAAGATATTTTAACAATAATAAAAAATAGATTTTATATATTTCATTCCTTCTAAAGTCAAGATATCTTCTAAAGTCAACATACTGTAGGATATTCTTAATTTCCAATTGTTATTACACAATGTCCTTACGTAGGATTTTTACAGATTTCAAACTAGAATAAATATATTATATCATACTTACACTAATAGGTCGTAAATCCGGACTGGAAAAGAAAACTTCTTTAACTCTCTTCACAAAAGGAATATAGTGATACTGCGCACTTGTGTGATAGATCAACTGTTTCTTGCTTGCATCTCCCAAAATCAAATGCTCACTTTGCACTAAAACAATAGTTAGAACCAAAAATAGGATTATTTCAGTCTTCATAGTTAAAAAAATTGCACACGTTTTTAGCTTGTTTATTCAAAAAATCTGAACGCGACGCCCGACAAAGAGAATAAACTGATTCACACAAAGTTGATTGAGTAAGTGCTCTATATACAGTAGGAATGAATAACGGTTAAGATAACATTCGTAATAACAATAAATATTTTCCTGTTGTTATTCATGTCATTTTAAATGTAATATATTACTGTGTAATGTTTATTTTTCCTTGCGGAAAGATATCGACCGTTAAGATCGTAAATTCAATTCATCTGAATTAGAACTTAAAATACCACTTTAAATGACAGCAAGCCTATCAATTTTTAGGACTTGTGACACAAAGGCAATTTTAGGAATGATCTTCACTTAAAACTCAACATTAAAGTATTATTAATAACAGAAAGTTCATTCTTGCTTTTTAAAGAAAAGTCACATAGAGTACATGAGAGAGTGATTTTAATGGAAATTGATTGAGTGAGTGAGTTGACTCGTAAATGTATGTATTTCAATTCACTTTTCGATGACATTTCGTACAAAGATACTATACATCTTCATCATCAAGCTACTTTTTATCCCGAAATAATCTTAGTACCTGCGGGATAGTAATGAAATTTTTACATGGATTACAATTTTTGTTAAGTTGAAGTGGGTACCCGTCGAAAACCAGGTGGGTTGACTAGTATTATATTATTTAATTAAGGTAAACAGGTAAATTTTAAATACAATTTCCATATTCCTCTAAGGTTTAATCAGATAAATCATACCATTGTGAAATAAGTTTTCATTTCAATAGAGCCCTACGCAGTCGAGCAGACAATAAGAGTCCGACGGAAATCGCGACCGACGCCATTTTCTATTTTAAATGAGAGGGTGAAGAAAGGGTTCGTGTATTAGTCCGAATCCATTCTGTGTCTTCCGGCAGAATGTTGGAAACAATCTACTCCCCTATTTTATGGCGGGTTGTCAGGGCTTAAAGAGGTGGTGTTTGCTACGGAATAGCTGAATTTTATGAATTGAACTTATATAAACTTTTAGATCAAATTAATAATGTTTTACTGCGCGATAGAAAGTACAAAATATTATTAAATTAGTTTAATACACATAGCATTTCATGCCACTCATAGTAACAAACAAAAATTTACATAATAATATAATATGTAACACATTTTTAATTAGTATTAATTTTTTTTAACAAATTGTAATTTAAAAAAATCGTCACAATTTGACTTACGCACCGAGGATTCCGTACAATCTAAACAGGACAAGCTTAGTTTTGCAGTTGGCAAACTATTATCCCGATGGATGGACGTAAGTCATGGTTAATTTACCAACTGCAATGATTAACGAGAGTATCTTTTATTGCGTGGGACTGTAAAATTGAGTATTTAATGCTAATTTCTACCTGACACCTTAACGCGTTCCAGACAAAAGGATTTTAACAGACAGATGGAGACTAAAGTGATAAGGGTTCCTTCCTTTTAAGATACAGAAGCCTAAAAAACATTTCACTTCGTCTCATATTTTTAGAAGCTAAGTATTCTCTTCTATCTTCTCTTAATCTTTGTAAGAACGACAATATTTTTTTAATAGGTACCTTTTAAATAAATAAAAAAGGTAAATTATTACTTATAAATTAAGCTAGAAATTTGAAATATACTGTATTTATTGTTAGCAACACTGTTTATAAAGTAGTAGTAGTGGGTAGATCATTTTATATTATTTCAATTATAACCGACGTGAAGACAATATATAACCTATAGTGCGATAGATTAGTCTCAGTCTCTCGGATGTTTTCGTGCAGTGAACATGGAAGTTAGTATTATAGTGTCGTGATTAAGGTTACCCTACTCGAGGTCCACGTAAGTTTACTCTATTATCTATTGTCGTTAGCGAGGTCGAGTGGTGGAGGAGAGAGTTAATATATTATGAAAGAGCTCTTTAAACCTGCTCCTGGGTCTCAAGCCCCAGGCACCGCTCGCCTCAGTCTAAATTGCACGTGTATACGTATTGCTGTACAGTAATGGGTATCATGTATTATCAGACAAAACTATTTATTTTAATTTATTGACTTTTAGGATCAAACATAACGGCTTCTTTATAAACGGCTGTCAGCATGACTGTTGAGTAAGTTTTATGCGTTCAGCGATAAAGTTAAGTATAATATCCTTTATTGTTATGTTATACTAGCGACCTATCACGGCTTCGCTCGACTAAAGAAAACAATATAAGGAATATTTATTGTATAAAATACTAGCCGACCCGTCCCGGCTTCGCCCGGGTACAACTTAACAGGTGTATTTAGTCGTTGCAACCGCTATGTACCTGCATTTTAAATCTGTAATATCTTCGAAAATATTCATTTCAATTTCATGCTTAAAAGGCCAAATTGATCTATATTAAATGCACAATGTATTCAAGGTACCTAATTGGATAAGGATTAATGCTGTATTGTTTAAAACCCCTTCGCAAATAAGCCATTTTTTCTCGTAAAAATAAAGGATAAAAAATGGTTATTGTGGGTTATTCCTAAGTGATAGACATATACATCGCGGAATTTTTCGTAGACCTTTTTAAGATGTACAATACTGTAGTACATTATTTTAATCTATCTCGTAGGGTTCAGTCAGCGTTTGCAATGTAAGCGCCAAAAAAATGTGTTCATTTACAACATCACATTAGAAACCTCTAAAATAATCAGTATTTCTCTACTATATTATGTATGTATTATGCATATAAATCTTCCCTCACATCACTCTATCTATTAAAAAAACCGCATCAAAATTCGTTGCTTAGTTTTAAAGATCTCAGCATACATAGGGACAGACAGACAGCGGGAAGCGACTTTGTTTTATACTATGTGAAGTGATGTCTATTTCTGCATTCGCGTATAATAGAACTTTCACACTCAGCCAAATATTGTTATTTTGACTGTCATATAATAAAAAAAATATATAATATTTTCAAGTTTTTTTGTACGTCTAATACACTGTAAGTTAAGTTAAACTTTTATTATTTAAAAATACATATTCCAAGATAAATAGACTAAATGAACTTAATATAATTATGTTTGTCATCCAACACTTGTAAAGTTAATAATTAAAACATGTAGCTTAAAAATGTTTAAAACGCATGAAATAAAAAATGTATCAAATCATGATCATCATCGTCATTGAATCTTTGCCAAACAGCGAAATTATTGGACTGGTCAAAACGAATCTTTTTAGTCCAAACTCCTAGGGTTTGTGACTAGCCATTAAATTACTACTTAGACTAGTAGAAGTTAGGAGCTTTCTAGAAGCTCTATAATTAGAGCAGCTCCTAAATATCAAATTATAATATTCTCATCCTCAAATATTTCGTACAGTTTCTTTTCGATACGACACTTAGAAATAAGTTAAAGTTGACTTCAAGGATTTAACTACATTGTCTGTTACAAGTTTATATAAGTCGACCCGTCCCGGCTTCGCCCGGGTGCAATTTTCCACATGTATTTATATTTAATTTCACATTTTAATAGCTATATGTCGGAGCATAGTAAAAGATTATCGATTAATCGAATCGTTATCGTTGTCTATGGCGTTGGAGTGGGGTAGTAGTCACTTCCGTTGTTTTGACAGTCTCTACCCTCGACCCTTTATATGCGATCGACAGTCTAACTGAAATATTAGTCGTGCGCGGTCTCTCAAGAAGTGAACATCATCTAAGTAGTGCTAGTGATAGTGATAGTGTCAAGTGCAGTGTAGTGTGGAAGTGCTGTCCAACTAAGGTCACGTAAGTCCTTACAATGTAATTGCCACGTGGTTAAGTAAACACAATGTTAGGTTAGGTTAGCCTTGTGTTAGATTCGGTTTATGTGCGTTTAACCTTGGGTTTAAATAGAGAGCCTAGCAGTGGAGGCGAGTGTTGTAATTACTTAAAGGATATCCTTAAGCCTACACCTTGGTCACAAGTCCAAGGCACTGTTTAGGTTTCTCTCGTAATTGTTAGAGATATATTTAATCATTAATCGGTTCAGTAGAAGTAACTGCGTCGCGTTTACCCAATATTCAATTCAATACCATCACCCCCTTTTAGTGTTCCCCAATATTCCCCATCTCCCTCCTTCCATCTCCTTTCACATCGTTTTAAAATCCCCGACATATATATAGCTTTTTTTTAGTTTAATGTTTAACACCAACGTAATTTATATATGACTTATTGCCCGCGGTTTCGTCTGCATAGGATCCGATGATAGCTTACATATATAAGATAGAGTATTTGAGATTTTCATTTCCATCATACAATACAATATACGTGTAGCTCTAACGCACAGCAACTTACTTGACACTTATCGTTATATTTTGGACAATTCACGCAATATCTTTATAAATTATAGCTTATGTGTTATTTTGATGTATAAGCTATATTATTGTAAAGTTTTAATAAAATCCATTCAGTAGTTTTTGCCTGAAAGGATAACAAACATCCATACATACTCGCAAACTTTCGCGTTTATAAAATTAGTAGGGATTCACGAGACTTTACGAGTAAAGATGAAGCGGAAATTTAAATATTGGAAATTTTAAAACTGTCAATAAAATAGCAGACTATAAAATGGACGTAAAAGTTTTTTAAAGTATGAGCTAAAAGCTGTTTACCCTTGATAAGGGACGGGACAAATGCGACAAGCGTGTCTTTAGGGGAGAGCCTTATCGCGCTGCTTCATGTGGGTATTACTCTCCTGCCAATTCTTTTATATACAAAATAAGATGAAATGGAGAATAAATTAATGGTAAAATTCAGATTTATTTGTTAAAAGTATTTTTTACTTATGTTCATTGCATCAAGAAAATCTTTTAATCAATTTTATTCATTTTTACGTGTGCTTGATACGCCATATTGGAAAAATGACGATTAAACAGTTTTTTGACAATATCTCATTTTTCTTCATATTTTATGGTGAAAATGTGACTGCAATCACTTCTAATTCCATTTAAATTTAATCATCACTGTTAGTTTTCAATTAATAAATAATAAAATTTGGTCTTAATTTGATCGATATCTCGATTAACGGATAGAGAACTGACTTCGTAAATGCACTAAAGGAGTTGTCCGATCATATCCCCACTCTATGGTGGTGGTAGTAGTGGGATTAAGCAATAAGTTTCGAGGCAATACACAGTTTTGATTAAGCGTTATAACTAACCGTGTATAATTCAGTTTCTTCAGGCTTAAATCCATATTGTCACTATTATCTAAAACAAATTGTAGTAAATTTAAAATAAGCTAAAAACCAACCAATTTTAGAGATTTAAAATGCAGAATTGATTTGTATATTATTAAATTTTGAAACAATTCTGTTTGAATGAAAAATTGCAGTAATCAGTTTCTCCGCTACAGAATGTAAGAAAGATAATCCAACAAACACACTTACGCATTTAATATTATCAAAACACACAGTATCTACTTATGTGTACGCGTGGGGTGGTAGGCTGGTAGGGCTAAAACGTAACGGGGAAGATAAGCTGTATGGTATCACCGTAATTTGTTACTCACTGTGCTTAGCGTCACGATAACACCCGTCACAACAAATCTTTGCAAACGACACGTTTAACTTTATTTTTAGAAAAGGGAAATTAAAAGAAGATTTTGAGATAGAAAAATTGTCATACACAGTATGTCTGAGCAAAAGTACAATGTACGACGTCTACTATTGTGACCAGTAGTAGACGCGCGGGAGCAGAATCGTCGCATAAGAACCAAACACGTGCTGCTTTTGCTTCGCGCTAACATTACATTTAGCCCTAATAGTGACTTCTAAGCATTCAGATTAGAAGAAAATGTGGATGATTTTTTTAGATGTTTTGCAATTTTGATCGTTTTGAGACACAGACTAAACATATTATAGTCAGTGTCGCATAAAAATAGAAGCAGTTTGACAAGTAATTACATAGTGCAATTTTATATGTAAGAAAATCTTGTGTAGTGCAACCATTAGTTGATCTGTTATTGAGGATCATGTGAGTGGTTAACTCTATTACTTAGTTAGATGTTACACATTAGTTAGGGAGCTCTAATAGTGGAGGCAAACCATCTGCATCTGCGTTGCACAAATTCTACTATTCGCTCAGTTTTCTTTCTAAAGTGTACTATTTCTTACCAACGACAAATGCGGTTTTTCTGATCTTGATAAAATAAATTTTAAAGAGCTGATAATATTTGTCGGCGCGTAAGTTAGGCTTAGGTTAGGTTTAAATAGAGAACCTGGGGAGTGGAGGCGGTGTTACAATTGTACTGAAGGGCTCTTTAAACCTACACCTTGGTCACAAGTCCAATTCAATGCTTAGGGTCCTCTCCTAATTGTAAGATATCATAATGTTAAGTTATTTATCGGTTCAGTATTAGTATATATCTACATTGCATTTACCCAATTGTCCATTCAATATCACACCCCTCTTAATGTTTTAATATATCCCCTCTTCTTCGTTTTCCCCGACTTATATAAAATAATAAGTCAATAAAAAATAATACATTATAAAATTGAAACCACTGGTAGGCGAGTATACTCGTATAACTGACGTCTCTCGAAACACAATATGCGATGCCGAGGGACCACCAGGCATCGACAATTCACGTTAAGATAACCGTCCCGATATAATTTGTTACCCATCGCTATCTCTTATTACCGAGATAAGTAATATTATTATAAAAGCAACTATAAAGTAGAAGAAATATCGTGTCCTTTGTCCTCACTCGTTCGCTTTTAAAAATAAAGTACGATAACTTACATTTAAAATGGCGATAAGGATGTTGTTTCATTCAAGAATTCTGTTAAATGTTATGTAATATACAATTGTTCAGAGGAAGTATTTTATATGTGATTTATTCATTTTATAATATCGTTTATCCATCAAATAAAAAGGGATTTATCAAAATTAAGCTACTCAAAAAACTTAATTTAGTTGTCCTTTTTTATTTCATATTATAATATAGATTAGCAACACCTTTTTTATCTTTTTACTGTTGGTAGTTGTACTTATCTATGGAATATATCTACTGTCCCAATCGTTCTGAGTTAGTTGTCCAAGTGATCTTAACTATTACGATATTGTTTGTTAGACAAATTAATGTAATCATAAAATATTTTCTTTTGTGTGTCATATTTTACAATTTCTTATAATAATTAAATACACATAATAAAAAAAATTTAATACACGAGGATACTGAAGACAAATTATTCTGAAAAAAAAGCACTACGTAGATCACATTTCACACAAATATTTTTAAACCTCATCCACTCCCAATTCTTTTTTCTTTTCTTTAACCTGTACCCTATGTAACTCGTCGTCGACCCTTGGGGATCGATATTGACTAGGGATCATTGGTCTAAGCTGACTAAAGTGTATTGTTGTTCAATATGAAAAATATGTATTCCAAGTAATTAAGTACAGTGTTTCTTAGAGATACCAAAAATATAGTTCCTTAAAGTGTCTATCAACAGCTAACAGCATGACACCACTAATTCGATCCGAGAATCCTTGTTTTATCCAGCTCCTGACTCACTCGTTGGCTTCAACCCAATAGTGTCAACTGTTAATAGACAGCGCACGTGGCAAGATTTAGGAGTTCGGTCCTTCATTCAAAGGATTTTTCACGATTCATTTTCTGCTTTAGCCTTCAATTCCATTTGCGCTCTTGACAAATATCCGGATTAGTTAAGTTTGCTTAGGGTGAATTTTTTTTTTTCAACCGACTTTAAAAGAAGAGTAATAGATTCTTATATTTTCGTTTATGAGTCAATTTAGATAGGTATTAATCTAATTGACATTAAACTATATGTATATTTAATAAGGAATATCCTGAACAAGATATTCGGTAAATTTATAATTTGTAATTTTATGTTTTCAAATTTTTTTATGATTTTGATGAATTAATAATAACATATAAATTCTATTGAATCGCTATAATTAATATTCAGTTGCATAACCCATCTCAACTAAAAAAATACTAGTTGATCTGCTCTCGCTTCACCCGGGGAAATAATTCTCGCTTAACACATTAGGTAAGAAAAAAATATTTATTGATAACAACAGTTTGTCAACTGGTACATAATGAATAAAAAATAATAAAGAAAATCGATCGAAAATCATAGGAGAAATATGTACTGATCTTTATCTTCTCATATACCTATATTAATCATTTGATTACATTTAAAAATAATAGAAATGACAACAAGAATACAAGCAAGTCCCAATGTAAAGCCGTTGTAAGTTAAGTAAAACAAATGCACTACCTTATTCCTCCTCGGGCTACTTTATTTAACCCTTGCTAAATTTGGTGGGTCTGGTAGACCGAGTAATATTTTTTTTTATACTAACTATTCATATTTGCTTTTAGTTCAATAGGTAAAACATAAATCGTAGCTTATTCTAATCGAAAAATGATAAAAAATATCATTAATTTAAAATACTTTGGGATATGAATGAAATCTGTCCTTGTTTTCTTGTCTGAAATTTTTTTTTTAATTTGTTCGAAAATATCAGCCCAAAATATTATTTTCTTTGGAATTTCTAGTAAAAAATATAAATTAAATTTTTACTTTTATTGATGGATTTTAGCATTTCGTGTAGATAGAATAACAGTGGAAGAAATACATTAAAAGTGTCATGTTTAAATTTAAATATATTTTGTTCATTTTTAACTGTTGCTTTATTAAAAAGGTCCTTTCAACTTCAAAAAAATTTTTTACTAACAAACACTTAAGCCGCGGAAATAATGTTTGTTTGTAATAGAAAGTAGCCTAATTTACTTTCTTTTTATTCCGTTCCGTTATTATTTATAAGAATGGACTAACATAAAATATCTCTACATTTTCGGTCTTTCAGACCTCGACTACGCGTACAGAAGGTAAATCCCACGTAAAAAGAGCTCCATTACTTTTAATTTAAAACACACCGCATATTTGTTTCGACTTCTTTTCCATTAGCCCATCCTTTTTATCTGCTTAATTGATTTGTCGCTGAAGCTGTGCATCTCAATTATAGAGTTCGTATCGCGAATGTCTGTCCTTTATTTATGGTCAGCCAATTGATTGAATTAGTGCCCCTTGCAGCGTTTTGAACGTGCTTGTTTTAAAGGAGAATTTATTCCTCAGACTTTTCTATTTATATCAAAAATATATTATTTAAAAAATTTTAATGTCAGACTCTAACAGACGACTCTGTCAGACACTCCGACTAGCCGCTGCATGTAAAATCTATGAAATAAATCTATACTTAAAACATCGTAAATATGCTGTATCTCTGTACATTAGAGGTTTTTAAGAAAATAGTGGAAAACGTATAATAGAAATAGTTTTTGATTTTTTTTGAGCACGCATTACGTTAAAACGGCTGTACCGATTTGAATGTAATTTGGTACGCGGATACTTTATAACCGGGATTGGATAATAGGATACTTTTTATCCCGTAAAAAGGCACAATTCCTGTGAAAATACAGGTCAGTTACAACATGTAGTAAACATATGTTTTTGGGTAAAAATAATAAAATAAATTTTCCAATAATTCGAAGAAATTAAAAAAAAACAATATCAATAATAAAATGATAAGATGCGTTAATGGGATGGGAGTACCTATATGCTCATTTATTTGTAAACCAAAATTAGATTCTAAACACTATACATAATAATAATTAATGTAACAAGATCCCTTCATAAAATCCGATCCTTTTTGCCAAATTGCAATTCATCTGATATGTGTAGAATGTAGATAAGTCAATACGAATCCAACATAAAAATGTTATCATCCAGGGTGGTACGTGGCACGTGCCGGTGATCTGTATCGTCGGAAGGCTTACCTGACACCAGTCCGAGCGGACGTGCCGCGCGTACAGTAGCAAACTATCTGATGCAGAAATAAACTTGCATTTTATATCGCGCTCTCGAATAATCTTGCTTTTATTTATTGCTTGAAGAATATGACCTGGGGGTTCCTTTTATTTTGCTTTTCTCTTTATGACTATTAGGAAATTCTATTTGTCAGAAACACACAAATTGTCTAGTGTTAACTTGAGTTATATTTCACACACGAATCTACTGAATTACTCTTAAAATATCACTTGCGTTGTATGCTATATATTAATACGTGAAGCAAAAACTAATTACCCCTTCTTCACGAAAACTTCGTGGACGGTGGAGTATGAAATTTCCCACACACATAGTTTATATAGAAGGAGTGCAAAATGCAAATGGTTTTTTTAAAATTATGCATTAATTTTAACCGATCAGCTAATAGGGTGAAAATGATATTTTATAAAATAATATTTATTTCTGAACATATATATAGGGTTGCCTTAAAAATATGGACAAAGCTTTAATTAATTAAAATTATAATAGAATAAGTAAGTAATGGTAAGTTTATATTACTAATTGCGCTCGTCTGCTAACCAATTTAAATATATATTAAAATTAAGGCAATTTTATTGGCTTTAACCATTGGCTTTTAATTTATTAACGCGTTTCTACATCTCTTTTATAACCTGAAATAATTGGTTTCAGTAATAAAATCAAGATGATGCTTTTATACAAGTAGTTTTTTTTATACATTTCAGGCTTATTATAATTTATTGTTACTTATTATTGAAATGTGAAAACTGATGTTCGCCAAATTACGCGGGAATTAGTTAAAATTATATAACGAGAGCGCGAGAGCTGGTCTTGTCTTGGTCTCACCTTGCTCTGTCTTGGTCTCGTTTTGGTCTTGTCTCGTCTCGGTCTCGTATTGGTCTTGGACTTAAGTCCATTTTTTTTCTCGTTTTTGTTAAAAATCGAGTAATTCTGGAGTATGAGTACCGTCGTGTCAGCAAAGCGGCAGAAGCGGCACGCAACATTATTATTAGTCAACATCGCACCACTCTTTATTGGTTTGCCCGCTTCCGTTTAGGAAATTTCGACCTAAGAAATTAACCCCGTGGTCGACCGAAAACTTTATTTAATACTAGCGGCCCATCCCGGCTTCGCGCGGGTGGAATAATATTTTTAAAAATATATTGGCCCTCCCGCATTTCGGTGCCCCCTCTCTTGCCGCTTTACTCGCTGCGCTGCGTCGCTATACTGGCCCGTCGCGTCGTTGAGTATTTTTTGTTTATATTGATATTTTTAATTTCATAATATCTTTTGAATGGAAAGTCCGATTTTAATAATTCAAAAAGTAATTTACAGGTATTGAAATAGTCTTGAATACGAAATAATTTATTTGGATAAGGATTAATACAAAGTTATAGAAAACATGGTCTGATTTTGTTAGGCATTTTTATCAACTTTTAAAATGTAAAAAAGTAGTTATAGTGACGTAACTATAATAGTTGGACATATGGTCTCGCGGACTTTTTTGTAGATATTGATACGTTCTATAATATTGTATAACATTTTTTTGTTCTATCATCAATACTTTTTGCAGCGCATGCGATGAAAGATATTTTATGGCAAATTTTTTGCACCTTGGGTTGGTTTTCGTGAGATTTCCTAAGGATCTCTAATTTTTTCTTGTAATAAATATAGCCTATGTTACTCAGGGATAATGTAGCTTTCTAATGGTGAAAGAATTTTTGAAATCGGTCCAGTAGTTTTTATGTTTATTCGTTACATACAAAAATACAAAAATACAAAAATACAAAAATACAAAAATACAAAAATACAAAAATACAAAAATACAAAAATACAAAAATACAAAAATACAAAAATACAAAAATACAAAAATACAAAAATACAAAAATACAAAAATACAAAAATACAAAAATACAAAAATACAAATCTTACTTCTTTATAATATTAGTATAGATTGGCAAGACAAAAAAGCTTGACAAAAGAGTGCCCCTCGAATTGAATGATCGCCAGCGCAAAACATGCAGCTTCCAAACGGCTTCTTACCAAACGGGATAAGCATTACTGCAGATATGTACTGTGAAGAACTGAACACAATGATAGAGACGCTCTTATACCTCCAACCAGATTTGGTTAATCGTTCGGCTCTGCTGCTCCTGCACGACAACGCGCGACCTCATACTGCACAGCAGACGGTCTCCAAGTTACAAGAGCTGGGGTTGGAAGTTCTTCGTCTTCCACCTTGCCCCTACAGGCTTCTACTTTTTCCAGAATTTGGATACCTTCTTGGCGGGGAAAAAGTTCAATAACCGAGAGGCAGTTCAAATGCTTTTGAAGAATTTGCCTCCCATCCAGCAGACTTTTTCAAAAAGGGCATCAATAATCTACCACTATGTTGGCAATAATGCATTGATTGCATGGGAAATTACTTTAATTAATAAACATAAAAAATATAGAGAAAAAGGGCGTTAACTTATTTAAATACGACCTAATATTCAATTTTTATTTAATGAATACATTATTATTATATAATATTATTAATTTAATTATAAATTTCTCGTTCAAACACGTAGTTAATTAAAAATGTTGTTTGAGTTTGTTTATTTGTTTGTTTATTCGAACGTGTTTATCGCGTATCGGGGCAATAGTTTATGTAAATTAAAGTTATTATTGTTATCGAGGGACCTACGACTTTTGTAGATCTTTTTGTCTGACATGTTTTAATGAACTTATTCTAAACGCCTAAAAGTGAAAATACAATATCCTTAGTCCATTCAAACTGTTTCAAGACCAGAATATACTAGCAAGTGCAAAGCCAAACACACGTTCATGAATATTTCAATAGCGGAAGACTCCTTTGTCTCCAACTGATGGGTTAATTACGGAGTCCGACGGGAATCACTTTGCCAACATATTCTAGATACGACATACGATAACAAATTTAGTAGAATTAAGATATTATCGAACTAAATTAAATGAATGTTAAGCTGAGGCTCCCAAACTTATATGATCCATAGATCACTTAGCATGTTATTCAAATCTAGATACACCTTATCATATTGTAGTTAATATATTTCTGATATAACTTTATGAATGTTTATATTTATACAATTGAGGGTAGCAATATATACAGACATATATAATCTCGTGCATACCATGTCAGTTGAGCGAGCGCCATGTGGCGAGAAAGACAACTGAGATGCTTGTATCTATAGTAATAGTGTGTGACGAACGAAAAAAAGTTTGAACAGAATTTAAAATTTGATTTACACTTAGTTTCGTTTAAAGATAAATGCTGCAAAAATTGCTGGATTGATATTTTGCTTCCTTTAATACAAACTTAGTATTTATTTTTTACAGATGAGAGCATATGCTAGTTATTAGCGAGAGGAGAGATTCGTTTCGTCGAAACTACGAAAATCTTGATGACTAAAATGATGGACGTCGTCCTCTCATTTCTTACTGTAGTTTTGATTCAATGTTTAGCAGCACCATTTTTTTTAAAGTATACCACCAGACAATGAAAATTAGTATTATAGTGTCATGGTTAAAGTCACCCTTCTTGAGGTCGACATAAGTTTTCTTTATTATCTATAGTAGCTAGTGTTCGGGCAGCGAAGAGGAGCTATTTAATTATTGAAAAGTCCTGTATTCCCACACCTTACTCGTAATCCTAGGTGCCGTCCGGCTTTCTGTTCCTCCCTCATCCAATAACAGTTTGTTTCTCTTTAATTTCCTTCGATTATATCAGTTTAATATTTTATTTTATACGATTAAAGTTTTAAACAAATATACAACTTTACTAATTAGTAATTATATTATACTTTCTAGTAGCAGGTTTGTTTAAAGTAATAAGCGTAATCAGAGGTAATTTACACAGCAACTGGATAACAGGTAGTCTAAACGTGACTGCCATACTACACAAAACTAATTGGCGCGTCCAAACCAATGTACTATTGAGAAAATGTTTACTGTGACTGTAGAGTACTGTTTCATTTATTTTAAGTAAATTTCATATTTTATATGAACTATCCTTGTTGAGATTTTTTTTCAACATAATATTATAGAAAACTTTGATGAAACTTTTGAACCTTTGAACGATGTAAAGTGTAAAGAGAAAAATATTTTTTTTCATGTAATGTCTTAGATTTACGTATAAATTTAATTTATTTAATTTAATTTCCTTTGATTGAGTTTATACATTGCTATGATATTTAATTTGACATTCCAAATATTTTTTTTAAGTAATTAATATACTACTTCTTAAAAAATATAGAGCACTATGAATTTTACTGACTTTATTTTAGCAGTTTTTATAATTTAGTGTGGCAATACACCACTAAAATGAACTTGGAACCCTTTCGCGTTTTGTATATCTTTTTTGAGGTAAAGGATATGTACATATACGTAATTTCTTATAGATATAAACCTACCGTATAAGTCAAAGAATATATTATTGACTACTGGACGAAGACTTCAGTCTCTAAAGCATTTTATTCTTGTATTTAATACATCTAGTTAATATTATCTGCTTATCCAGTAATCTAAATCGATCCTGGTGTAACTGGGTGCGGACGTGACGCGCGTACTCCATGATCACTATTGACAGGTTGCGGAAAAGCCATGACAGTTGAATTTATCAAATTACAAAACTGTAATTAGTAAACTGAATATAAAGTTATGTTAACGTCTAATATAATTGTAGCATCATACTATAAAATATTCAGTAAGTAACTATTGGGTGATGTAAAAGAATAAGATGGCACACTAAATTCAATATGTCTCTGAAGACAGTCATCAATTTAAAAAAAATTGTAATGTGCCATATTGGAGATGTAATATATTATGGGCTCAGTTAGGTATTCAAATATATAATTAATATATTGTATATCTTAGTTTCGTAAACTTACTATGCAAATGACCACTCAAAACATAACATTTTTAAGATAATGTTATGTAAAATAAATTTCACCATTATTTCACAGGAGCTTTTTAATTTTTTGGAATAAAAAAACTTATATTACAGTCTACAGGCTTTTTCAATTTATATAATATATTTGTTATAAAAATTGGCATTAAAAAAAATCAAAGATAAAAAGAGTATCCAAAAGATATAGTCCCGCTGAGTTTCTTGCGCCCATTCATCTCAGTTCTGGGTTAGGTCGTTTCCGAAAAGGTGGTAGATTCCGACGTTCAATAAGAGAATGTAAATTCCAATATTAAATAAAAAAAATTAATTTTGACTCTAGCTCTTAGGCTACCTCTGTGTAAAAAACGAATGTAATCCGTCACTCAAAAATATCAACAAAAAACAAACACAATTATAATATTAAGTACGGATTGTAAACTCAGTAAACTTATCCTTCAAATTTTTAGCTCATTATCCTTTTGAAATATGGCAATAACTTACTCTACATTAACACCTTTACAAGCAAAAACATATAAACTCGTGTGGAATGGCCATAATTTGTTAAACATTACCAACTTTCGTGCAAAAAATGTGCAAAACTAGTTTTAAATGTCTCGAACATTTGGTAACAATATTTTTTTTTTATTCTCAACGACAACTTTTACCGATCGATTCTTAATATCTATTTGGATAGCTATTATTATGTGTGATACATTTTAAGCAGTGAAAGCCTAGTAGTTATCACATTTGTGTCTTACTCGGAAGATCCGCGTTCAATCCTAGGTACACCTCTGACTTAGTGAGTTATGTGTGTTTTAAGCAATTAAATATCACTTGCTTTAATGGTGAAGGAAATCTACACTCCTGAGAGTGAACTCTCCTATCGAATTTTATTTAATGCAAATAACATAAAAATGGGTGAACTATTTATTTATGATTGCTATAATATATAATAATAATATTAGAATTTGAAATCATTTTATACTACCAAATCTAATTGTACACATAACTCGTATTTATTATTAAAGTATGATTTTTTTTAGTCGGGTTGTAATCGACATTGTTTTCTTTATTTCCCATATATTTCTTTGTTATCGCAGCATGTACACGCAGATTAGCGTATAACGGCTTGTTGATTAGAATATACCTCTCGGTTATATGTTAGACATAGAGCAGTATTACTGGAAATTTAATAATAATAAAATAATTTCTGTAATGGCGCCATATTTTTTTGCAATCCCCTACTCCTCCGATGAATGTAATAATTTGTCCAATATTAGAGAGTACATACGCTACTTAGAGCAATGCTACCAACATCATAACTAACAGGATGCTACTCAAATGACCAACATTATAATTAACATTATTTTAATTCATAAAAGATGATTTTACTCAGTTTTCTGATGACTCTCATAAAGCTCAACTTCGCGAAAGCGCTACTGAGTCGGCGCGAAATGACATCAAGAGTGGGGGGGCAGTAACCTTCCGTACGCGAGACGGGGTGGGTGTGTCACTTTGGGCTCTGAATACATCGCGATGTTCGCCTAAACTAATTATTGTTTATATACAAAAACATTCATATATAACTCTACAACTATTTTAAATTGACAATAAATAAAAATTTTAGGTGTTTTAGTGACTATGAGTGAAGTGAAAAGTAATAAGTAGTATCAGCATGGTCGCCGGGGTAATTAAAAAAGATAAACGTGCAAACCAGTTCAAGTTCGTTGTGATTCTACATCTTTTGTTCACTTTTCATGCGACGAAAGGTAAGCCAAAATAAGAAGTTAAATCGTGTTCTTTTGCCAATTACCTGTGTTCGTGCAGTCTTTCTTTTAAGCCTTTTTTCAGTTAATGTAAGTTATTTTATATCTTAACATGTTGAACCAGTGATTTAGTCAAAGATTATTTTATAAGTGAGAATTTAGAGTATTTTCGTTACGATTCGCCTTTTACAGTACTTTTTTTGGCGTGATGCACGTACAAACATTTACAGACAAAAATTTTTTAAACAGTTTTATTGATGTCCCTTACATTAATATTTCTTAAATATCTTACAAGAATTTTATATTAAATTTTTATTGTATGCATAATTAAATAGAAATATATTTCTTGTAATTATAAATGTAATGTGAAACTAAAAGCTGATCATTGAATGTTGAAACAATAGGTTAGTGTAATCTAACGCCATGTATTATCGACTCATTTGCGAATATAGGGTTTTTTTTAGCTAAGCTATTTGAAATAATATATTTTTTAACTCTAAACAGCTAACGCTGGATATGTTCGTCAAAATGACGAACATGTCCAATTGCCTATTGTTTTCCCTACTAGAAACTGATAGACAACGCCGCATGGTGGTCAAGTTTATTTCTATATTTGTCATCTGAAGAATTCGGATTTAAAATAAACATTCAGCTGATTTTTGTCGCTACAAAGTAAACGTTATTTAATAGCTTTCATATATTTAAAAATTAATATATGTAATACTGAAAATAGAAACCATTTTAAGGATAATATTTGTTAGTTTATTTATCGCAAGCTTAAGTAACTTAAATTTAAAACAAAATAATTTCAATTTTGATTAGTGTTATCTTTCAATTAATTTATAAAATGTGTCGATTTAGAGAACGTTACCTATCTAGGGTTAAATGCAAACTATATTGAAATAATATTTTTGTAACATTTTTCTAAAAGCCCAAAGTCGGGCCCCCCGGATTAAGGAACACCCAGCAGATACAATAGTTGGAAGAAGTGAACCTGCTACCCTTCGGTGTGTGGCTGAAGGGAAACCAAAGCCTACTATCCAGTGGTACAAGGACGGTGTACCCCTTGGGCATACTGAACACCCTCATAGAGTTTTACTTGAAGATGGACTACTATTTCTTAGGTAAGGAAATAATTTAAAAATTCTGGTGTTAATGATATATATATGTCTCTAGTAAAAAGGTACAACCGGAATATTGGTAAATGAATATATTAATCTAAATTTTTATATTAATAAAACCACTTGCAAGTAATGCAGTAATTTTGCAAATTTTTCAAAGTTAATTTTAATTATGAAAACAACAAGGTCCGAAATTCAGACCATTATAATAACCTTATTATAAAACGCACCAGATTTATAAAAATAAATAACAAGACAAAAAAAACCATTTTCATTTATATTTTGATATTTCCGTTGTAATTGAGTTATCCGACTGGGTGTGTGGTGGTAAAAGAACGAAACAGAGAATGATCATGGGAAAATTGGACTATTACCATTTATGGGTTGCTGCTTCTAAATCTTAGGTTTTACTACAAAATATTAATTTACAATACTTTTGGCTTTTACAGTAAAACTAAATATTTGATAGGCATCACGAAATGTGATAATTATATTTTCATTCAAGCTCTAACATCAGTTCATAAAGTTTATTCCAACAAAATCGTGAACCAAACCTTACAATTTTGTTGTGTCTATAATAATTCCATAGTGCCTTCCCCTCTTTGTTACGCCAATACTAAATCAGGAACCCACCTTACGGGATTTTCCTTGCTTTAACAAATATTGGAACGATAAATATTTGCTTTACCTTTGTCAAATAGAAATTGATTCACTTTGTGACTTAACTCTGCTACATGTGTTTCTATTGACTGTTATATTTTATGTTTAGGGTTGTATTTAATATTATAAACGGTAATATATAGAGCAGTAAATAATTGATTTTTTGTTGTGTGTATTATATTTTCATAATGTGATTAAAATAACATATCTGGAAATAAAACTTTTTAATTTTTTGTAATTTTGTAAAAACCATCATTTCCATCGACTAAAAAAAATAGCATTCACTTTATTAATAACCTATTTTGCTACGTTACGTAAAAAAATTCTATGTAGCGTCTGTTAACGAGCTATTATTTATGTCTTGTTCATTTTAGAAAAGAAAAAGCAAAATATAAAAAACCTTGTATGACTAGTACTTCAAATTTATATCCAAAAGTTTATGTAGCACGTAGGCAATAAAGTTTTATGAGGTTTACCTTTACAAATACGTACTTAGGTTATCATCCCTATGATATCGTCCGTAGGGTTATGCGAAGCAAGAAGGAGAGCGACGAGGGCGTGTACTGGTGCGTCGCCCATAATACTGTTGGGGAGGCAGTTAGCAAAAATGCAACACTTACTATTGCTGGTAATGTCTACTTTTAATAAAATATACCTTAGTGAATATGCGGACGGAAATCAATGAGATTTTGTGTAAAGATGTGCCGTAGTATGATAAACCGGGAAATAATGACAGCAGAAAAAACTAAAACAAAAATAACGTATTAAGTCTGACTATCGGTTATTTTGAAAACAATAATACCATCCACTTTAAAACTAAGGTATAATTAAACACTAATAAGGTATAAAAAATCATTTTGTAATATTAAACAAATATCCTACAGTATATGGACGTTTACGCTTCGAAAGTCAGCGCTAGAACCATTACTTTACTTTCATTGGTCGCACCAGTTCTTAAGGAAACTCCTTATTGTAACCAATGGTTCGGATTATTGTCGTTATGCTCCGTTGAATGATTCACATTTACATATTTCCTATGAAATACGATTATGCAATTTAACATTAAAATAACATTGTTTTTTCATCCAAAAGTGATTTATTTAATAATTTTTACGTTTTCTATATTTTAATTTCAAGAATATTAGTAATTTCTATGTAAAAGGTGCAAGTTTAAACTAACTAAGACTGCACTAAAATGTGCACGTCTGCTAAAAGCACCCAGGAGACACTTTCAAACACTTTAAAATCACTGTTATATTCCCGAAAGCTTAATAAAAGTTTTTAATGACTCTCATTCCATTGAATTTCATAATAAAGGAACTCTAGTACTAAAATTGAGAAATATTAAAGGTGAAGAGGTAAAAATAGTTCTTTTAATATAATTTTCTTCAGTTCTTCGAGATGAATTTAGAAACGAACCTAGAGATGTTAAAGTAGCAAGTGGTGAACCTGCCCTACTTGAATGTACCTCACCGAGAGGAGTACCTGATCCATCAGTACATTGGACAAAAGATGGACATCATTTAGATGTCGAAGTAAACGGAAGGTACTATTGTGCAACAAAATTAGAACCATTACACATTGTCATTAGATTTTTTTTTCTAAACGCATTAAACATTTTCAGGATAACAATAATAGATGGTGGTAACTTAAAATTATTAGAAAGTATTCCTTCTGACAGTGGTGTGTACAGATGTGTGTCATCTAATGTAGCCGGAGAAAGACAATCGCGTCCTGCAACGTTACTCGTATTACGCAGACCACATTTTCTAGTGAAACCTAATAACATAACGGCATTAATTGGTCAGAACATCGAGTTTCATTGTCAAGTAAGCGGTTTTACACTTCTATATTTACCCTGGGTTTTATATCAAACAATTTACACGTAAATCATTAATATTATACCATAATTATTTTATAGGCATCTCCGGAATCAGATATATCTGTAACATGGTCACGTGATAAAGGAGCTTTATCACCTTATGCAATAATACGACGAGGTTCTTTAAGGATTGACAGGGTTATGGCTTCAGACGCTGGCACCTATACTTGCCGAGCTGAGAGCCAAGCTGGCTTTAGTATTGCTAGTGCTACTTTAACTGTTTATTGTTAGTAACTTTTTTATTACTCTTGTTATTATAAAATTGAATTACTTTGTGTCATATACATGAAATGATTTGATTTTAGCTTTACCTCATTTTACAAGAGTGCCGTCAGATCAAACGGCTTGGGAAGGCGAATCTGTATCATTTCCATGTGATGCTGAAGGTACACCAAAACCAGTAGTGTTTTGGACTATGGAGGGTTCACAAGTAAGCGAAATATTTCAAAATATTAAAATGAAATAAATTAATAAGTGTTCTGTAGAGATTAAAATTGTTTCAGGAACTGGTTTTCCCAAATTCACAATTGAGTACAGGGTCGCTATATTTGGATAGAGTTCTCGTACAGCATGCGGGTAGACTAACATGCGTCGCAGTTAGTTCTGCGGGCAGTGCTTTACACACTGTAACTTTACAGGTAAAACAGACGTCAATGTCTATACACACACAGTTATTAGGTAATTAAAAACAGAATTTAATTTAATTCTATTTTAGGTATTACGAAGGGAAGCTAATTCTTTTAATGGTAATTCAGAAGCTTCGTCTCCGCACCCAGAATTAAATAAGCCACAAAATCATCCACCAATGACACAATATGAATTAGTTCAAGCACGTCGATACCTTCAACAAGATGTCCTAGCTTTAAGACGAGTAGAAGGAATAACGTCTACTTCTTTAAAAATAGTTTGGGACGTAAGTGTTTTGACGTATAAATAGAACTCCATTAAACTTAATTGGTAAGGCTTATTTTAAACGAATATTTATTTACAGGTACTGACAGATTATAATGAATATTTAGAAGGGGTAAAAATATGGTTTAATGGTACATCTCTTAATCGGCAATACGCTTTGGATTTACAAAATAATCAACAGTCGAATAGTACTTTAGAGAGTTTTATGGAATTAACAAAATATGATAACTTTACAATGACCACAGTTCATAATAGCGGTTCGTCGTCTTCAAGTCATTTATTAACAGGATTGATGCCATACGCAGAGTATAATATATTTTTGATGCCATTTTATAAATTACTATTAGGTAAACCGTCCAACATGAAGACTGGTTTTACAGAGGAAGATAGTAAGTCATCTTTACTGATTAATATTTATTTATTTTGTCGTGTAATTATTGTAATTAATCTTTATTATATTTTAGTTCCAATTGCTCCGCCTCAGAATGTTTCAGCGGGAGTTATTAATGCAACATCAGCCTGGATTCGATGGGATCCTCCACCTGTACATAAATGGAATGGCGAACTCTCCGGTTACTTGGTAAAATTAAAAAAAAATATTTGGGTCACTTAATAGTATATACCAGTCTAACGATGAATTTCATATGTATATAAATCTTTTACTAATTACTATTTAATTTTTTTTTCAAGTTATACAAGGTTATTTATATCTAACAATTAAAATTAAAAGCTTCAAAATTTAATGGTTTATTTATTTCGACGGTAAACAATAGATCGAAGTACGAGTGGGTGGTGGCACCAATGGTCGGGTAGTTGGTCAGATGTCATTAGGATCACGAACTCGAGCTGCAGCCGCTAGTTCATTACGAGCAGGCGGAAAGTACAGCGCACGCGCCGCTGCAGTCACACGACGTGGGCACGGGCCCTTCAGTGCGCCTGCGCATATACATATGCTACCTACGCATTCACAACGACATTACGTACAGTAAGCATACGGTTCTTTTGTAATTTTTAATGACTATAAAGAAATATGTACAGTACATGACGCTATTTTCAGAACGGAGCCTGCAACAGATAAGGCAATTTTAACAATGTTCCAAGAAACATGGCTTCTGATCTTAAGCTTATTTCTGTTATTAATTATCATATTGGGTACAGTAACTATCATTTACTTGAGACGAAAACAATTAAAACAGCGAAAGAACCATAACTCTGCTGGTAAGTATTTTATTTTTAATGTTATTTGTTCATTTTTGTCAGCAAAACTATATTTTTAGGTTTTATAGGTACTCCAATAACGAATGCTCAATGTTTACTTGGTAAAGAAGCGGTTTGGCTCCGAGAACGACCGTTATACGAAGGATCAAACGAACCGCGAATAGAAATATTAAACTGCCATCAAAGTTTATTACACAGTGAGTATACCCATTAAAATAGAACAAAAGTGTGTCACGTATTCTACTTTGTATACTATAATTTGTAGGTGGGCATACAATAGGTACTATGGCTATGGAGGCTGAATATAGTCTTCCACAACACACGAGCGCTGTAAATATGATGTCGCAAGAAGATAACAGAAGACACGCTCCTGAACCGTACGCTTCAAGTGCAATATATACTGAATTAAATTATCAGGTTAGTTAGAAGCCTGTTGCAATGCAAACCTGTCTTAGAAACTTGTGTAATAAAATAAAACTTAGTTGCAGGATCATACGGATGCAGAGGATTCATGTATAAAATGCGCCGCAAGTCCGGAGTCTTATGATAATAGTATGGTTAGATCTTTTGCTGATAGTAATCAATACTCAAATGAGGAATGTTCGACCTGTTGCCGAAGTAGTAGTTCGACTCTCACTAAAGATTACAGTGAAATGACAAAATGTGGGAATGATGTTGACGATATGCAAGACATGCAAGATATGTCTTTAGATGAGTGTCCTTCGTGTAAAACAGCTCAGTCACGATCATCTAGTCATCATGGAGAAAACAAGGAGTGGAGAGCGATAGCTGATGTAGAATACGATTATCCACAATGGCAGTGGTTGGGTAGAGAGAATAGTTTTAGGCAAATGACTCAAGAAACTAAACATTCCAGTCAAGGGAGACGAAGTGAACAGAATTGTAGGATGAACTTGTGTGACATTCTTCCACCACCACCATATGAAAGGTAAATTCCACATATACCCAACTATTATTAATGAATTGGGTAGGTACTATTTGCTTTAAGTGCATTTGAAATGTTTATTTTTATTTCAGAGAATCACCGTATAGAGAAATGCACGCGTTTGCAAGTAATTCTGGTACATCAGGTTGTTCAGGTCACACTTACCGGAGTTAATTCGGGACATAAAATATCATTAAAATAATAAAAGCAATACTAGACTTAAGGGATGTACATAATCGTAATTATACAATGTAAAAATGGTTGTCAAAATTTTGGATTAGGAGAATGTTACACCGCCAACAAAAATGATTCGATACTTTTAGTAATTTATTAATTCAACAATAGATCTAAATAAAGTAGTTTTTGTTTTTTTAAGCGGTTAGGGTGTAGTTTTGTGAATGTGTTTATTGATAGACTGCTATATAACGTAGTCGATGCATAGATTTCATCTTTCTCTAGAGACTGTGATATAGTATAATTTTGATCGTTTTTGTTTTTGTAAATAATTTAAAATATTTGATATCCTTATACAATTTTACCTTAACCTATTTATTGCATGTAGATTGACCAGTACAGAAGTTTATATCGACATTGTAATTATCTGTTTGTAGGATTTTTGTACTAAAGTCGAATTTGTAGAGATGGACAGTTTCTTTGTATATTATAATGTTTTAGTCAACCGTATTAAATTATTACAACATTTCTAAAAAATTGTTTGATTTCTTAAATATTTTAAGTCAACCTAATGAATTTCGTTTGACTTTGCTGACTCTGCTTTGAAGAAAGTAAATAGTTAATTTTATCACGCGATTCCGATTACATTTTTTCATCGATTTTTGTTTCATTTTATCAAAAAACATATTATTTTTATCTGTATACGTCAACTATATTAATATTTTAAGCAGTTTAAAAGACCCTTTTAAACTCAGTGACAATACTGAATTGGAAATACAAAAAAAGATAATTATACTTTCATGCTCTATTCTTGGCTTCAAAATTTCTCGAAATCGTTGTTTTCATATGCTTTCTAAAGCAAATAATAGTTCTAACTATTATATGTTTTTTTCTGGTTACTCTACAATTTACACCTGACGTTAACGAAGGAATGACTTCAATTGGAATAATTAACTGGCCAATAAAGTTGTCGTTTGCGAGCAATCAAAACGTTCTAAGTAGCAGTAAACTTGCAAATTGTTTGTAAATGTAGGCTGTACTATACTAATAATTGAAAATTGTTTTAAAAGAGAATTTTAATAATCTACAGATATTATTAAGACTACTTTATGCGATGCCATTGTATCAAAAGTTGTTATTTTAACAAAAAAAATCTAACATACTTTACCTCGGTACTTATAACTCCACGTCCTTGCCAGCATAAGGCTACGTGTCCGCCAGAAATAGCTTACACTTTCTCGCTCGTCTCTGGTGCAAATGTAGCCTTAGACTTCTTAGACCTTTTTTTCTTTAGTGAAAGCCATAATAAACAAAATTAATTGGCATTTAACCTTTTGGTCCGTTCAGAATTATCTATATTTTTTTAAGTATAATTAAAATACAGTATTAAGAAAAACTTTATGAAAAATACTGTTTCATTTTCAGCTTGAGTCTAATCAGCCGAATAAACAAAATATTCGGTAAACCAAACTTAAAATAACTATAACATTAATCCAAATCTCTTTGGAATCATACTCTTAATTTAAATTCTAGTTTTCCCTTTAGTTTGATAACTGAAACTCCCAACAATTAAGGCTTTAATCAGCTTTCCTCATAAATATCCAACATTTGTGTGGTACAGGCAGGCTGACTAATATGGGGTGTTGCCATGGCTACGGGACCCTACGCCCTTGTTATTAATACCCATAATAATTAAACTTGATTGCATTTCACACCAGGTGCTGGATGACTCTTGTCAGATAGACATGACCCCCCGTCAGTTACACTTTGGAAGTAAAGTTAATACGTTAATGTTCACTATTGGTATTTTGATAGCAATTATTTAGACTTAACTTTGATGAAATTATAAAAAAAAATTTTTTTAATGTCTTTGTTACCATAGCTCATTTTTTTTGCCACAGTGACTTTATAAAAGCTTAAAATAAAATACTCAAATTTTTACCTAAATTTACATCATTTTATTTTTGGTGAAAAATATAGTCAGTTTTTTCCAAAAAAAAAACAAAAAAAGATAAATTTTATAAAATATTGTTTTTGTTATTTTTATATTTACATATAATTAAAAACTGTACGTTAAGGCTTTAAGTCTATTGTCGTCGAACTTGCATTGCTATGAAAGTTATTTATTTATTATAATAAATCCCATAACAAATGTTCAATTCAATCAACCCAACCCCTCGGCACAAAACGTGACTGCATTCAATCTTTGGAAATTCAGTTTTCTTTGATTTTTTTACTTTCGATATTAATCAACTCACCCTCTTGCAATTTTGAAAGTAGAGTTCGCATAGAGTTACAAAGGCAAAAAAATATTGTTATTATTTGGAGGTTTATATATGTGTGTATTTGTTTGTCATCTCATATGTCAAAAGAAGTCTTTTGTGATGCTATTTTTACTTGATTCTTATGTCTTTACATATCTTAATGTACATATCATTATAGTGTTAAATGAAAAACTGTTCCAGAAGTATTCATTTTCAACTTTACAAGCTGTAAACTGACTTCAAAAGGTTTAAAACGTATAAAAGTTACTATCGACGTAGTTCAGCAAATTTTTCCATAATACTTAAAAATTATATACACAACTCTTTCTTGCTTACCGTTTATTTAATTACTGAAACTGTTTCAAAATATATTACATGGTTTAGGTGAAATAATCCCATTAACAGAGGGAAAGACAGCGATCAAAAACTCAGAAATACCCAAAAATATAAATATACAAGAGTAGGCGTTTTATTTGAGTCAGGTATACAACATCAAATTAGCTATCTAATCTATAAATCAATTTTAATTGTAACTAAATCAACCTAACTGATGGAAGTCACGAATTTTGAGAAATAATTATAAAAATTCCCGTAAAATTACGGTTCGAGGGTGAATAAATTACCCATAACAGCGACTGAAAGTACTTTCTGAGCTATAATTCGTACTCCTTCGTCCCGGGGTTGCCATATGATATTTATAGACATAGATAAGGCCTACAGATGGCGTGCAGTTCCTTCCCCTAATACTTGTTGAGTTATGGTTTCCAATTTTCAGTTCAGCGCTTCAGGTAGGCTGAGGTGTCTCTGGAGACTGCATCGATGGAATATTGTATGATAAATGTTTGTTTTACTTGGATTGATTTTGTTTGAAGGAGCTAAAAGGATTGAAAACACCATTGAATGAATGTACCATATTATGGTACAGCAATTAGATAGTAAAAGTGATCTTTACGCCTCAATCTGTTTAATCTCGTCAACTTCAAAAAGTATCAAACAGATTTTCATATAGTTTTTAATATCGTAAGAAATGTTTCATGAGAAAAGTTTTGGTGTATGATTTCTTAGGGGTTTTGTTAAATGACTGATATGACGCAGATTGTTGAAGATATCAGAATATGCTGCAAATAGAAGCTGCTAACTAGTAGAAAATAATTTACAAATGTTAGACAATTTACTATACTAATTTAAAAAAAATTAAAATAAATAAGATGTAGTGAAAGATTTTAACAATGCAAGAAGAGCCATGACTTAAAAGTCTAGTTAAATCCGTAATATTAAAATAACCGCTTTTCACTAAGTGTATAATATGGTTATATGATTTATACACGGTAAATATACCAAAACAACATTTTTTACAATTTGTCTGTCTATCTGTTTTGCCGGCTAATCTCTGATGTAACAAGGAGTAACTTAGGCTATTTAACGACCCATAGGAGCGGAGCAAAACGCGAACAAAGTCACGCGGGTAGGCTAGTAGAAAATAAGTGTAATCCGTAGTTCAAATTCATAATTAAAATTTTACAAATTGATTTTTTCTGACATGGACTGGCGCAAGGAGCAGAGCGGATGTGGATCAGAAGTAACTCGTTTATTCACAAAAAGATCAAGTTAACATGTAATAATTAAATCAACAATATACTCCATATTTAAACGTATATAGACAGGATCCTCAGCATTAGTCATGGACGGAGGAAATCAACAGAATTATGACATCGGTGGTTGTAGTACAATACGCCGCAGGGGTCACGCAATACGGTGCCCGTTTTCGGTGATTTATTGCATAGACAATGACTAATATAAGTAATAAATAAGTTTACCTTTATTTACTTTGTGGTTACTTGTTTATTAACGTGTGTCTTTGAAAGAAGATACAAAAGAAAGTTGTATATCATACCGAACACTTATAAAACAGTATTAAATCTGTGAACATTTTATTACGGTGTTTTACATTTTAGGTTTTTGGGCATTAATGCTTTAAAAATCTATCTATTTGACAATAACTTAAGGCATCACCAGTACAGGCTTCATAATAAAATTCTAATCAAAGTTTACAGAACAGAGCATACCATATACGCGCAATTTCATAACTTTTTTATACCGCCATCTTACAAACTTACAAACCCTTTGTCCTGTAAATAATATTTAATTTGCAAAAAGATACTGACGTATATAATGAAGATAAAAACCATCCATTATCTTTAAAGTCGGACTAAAATCTATGTTTTATATTTATATAATTAGTCCTCGATAAAGAACAACACAGAGAAGACATATAAGATAAATACAAAAAACCCTTTAAATAGTAGCTAGTAATAGAATAATGAAGACATAAAACCTAAAGTGCTTATTAACGAGATTGAAACATAAAACATTACTATAATCTAAATGTGCATTAAACATTAATTAATAATAAATTAAACTTTATTTTATGCATAGTTACTTTTAAATTATTCAAAGCTAGAGTTAATCTAAAAGGCCTGAATATTCATACTGGATCTAAAGGAAACTTTATAGCCTACATTTTATTGAGTCTTAACTCTTGCTTTACTACGACACTTTCAAAGGAAAACCTCTCATTTGGAAATTGACTTTCCAACAAGTGCTAATCTGACGTTGAATCTATTTTACAACATGATTATCAATATGCATTTAAGTTTTGATTAAATATCCATGTTTTTATGTCTAAATCACAACTTAATATTACAAACAGTAACTCTGAGTTTGTTTGTTATGCTTTCGTGCTTAAACCATTCAACCGATTTTAATTAATTTTGGTACAGAGAAAGACTAGAACTTGCTACATTTTATGGTGAAAAAAGGCCTAAAGGAGTTAAAATAGGGGATGAAGTTCATGTCGAGTTGTGTGACCATTTATGTCTTCTGGAGTTAGTCATATATAAATTGTGATTATATTAAAAATTTAATTGTAAAATTAAAACACGTAGTAAACACCATCCGCGCAAAGCCGGGGCGTGTCGACTAAGTACGTAATAATTACAAATGAACTGGGTGTAGATGAAGAAGCTGTTAATTTAAAGGAAAACATTGAAGGTTTATTAGGCCTATAAAAACTTATTTATTGGCTTTTAGAAAATTTTACTATATAAATTCTGCAGGTATACATAATAATGAAATTATTATGTGTGGTTATTATGTATTTGAAACACAAATTAGAGGCTGTTTAATGTGAAACTTATACTGCTGAGTGCGAAAGAGTAGAATTAGTATCTCAACGGCACTAAAACTTTCTGTTTAACTTATCACAAGTACAGACATGATGAACTTTTATATCCCTGACTTAACAATTGATTGTTTCCTCATACAAACTTACGTTCACTCTTTCACTTACAATTTTTCTTTAACCACAAAAAATAACTTTTATTCCAAAGTCTCATCTATATTTGTAATACAATTCATTAAAATCGGATCGCGAAAAAGACAGAGATTAACCCCCTTTTGTTTTTGAAGTCAGAAAAAGTTCTCAAGAATATTTTCTTACTATTTTATGCAGAATTTATCCTGAGAAAATCCTTCAATCTAAATTTATTATTTAACCTAAATTGATATTCTAGGAGACTTTACAAGTATCCCTAATATTAGTTTTAGTCTTATTCCTTATGTAGTTTTATAAGGTTTAAAATCTTATTATAATAGTATAAATAATAACATTATCTATTTTAGATCATATAAACTAAATACATACCACAAACTGTCATTTACGTTTATGGTAGTATAAAAATTTGTTAGTATAGTTAATCCGCCTATACCAGCATAGTTATTACCTATTTTGACACACTACACTACAACTATAAAGCATTAATAACCATGTAATATCTAGATTGAAACTAGTAGTATAAATCGAGTAATAGCCAGACCTGTATTTAAGCAATTAGTTTATCATTTTGTACCGAGGACCAGCCAGATATAAATTACGTACATTCATTATGCAGCAATATGTGGAAACGTCTTTATTAAAGTGGCAACCCATTAAATATTTTTGCATTGCTGGTGGCTTATTATTTATTATAAATTAAAATAGACAGGTAATATGTTAGATAAGTCAGTTTTGTAATTAACAAATTATATAAGTTTAAATTATCATTTCCGATTTAATATTGAAAAAATTAGAGAGCAATTTAATGTATAATAGCTTAAAAAAATATTAGCACTAATTTTTTATTTTTTGCCTTCGAAGTAACAACACTCAGGTTTTTTAAATTACTAATATTACTAATAAGTTTTATTATTAAATTCATACTTTTTTTGTATAATAGATAAGGTGTAAAGGAGCAGATGGTCCACCTGAAGCTAAGTGGCAATCATCGCCCATGGACATCGGAAAAACAAGAAACACTCTCGTTTTGTCGATGCGTTGCTTCCCCGAAGATAGACTGGGAAGTGGGAATGAAGAAGAAAAATGATGCAGATTATATCCCTAGGCAAGAGCCCAGAGTCCACTAGACCCACAGCATTAATGGGGTGGGAGAGGGAGGGAGTAAGTCTGGCCCACATGGGGCACAACCGGAACGCGTCTATGACACTTGGCGATTGGATTTGGCATGCTGGTGGTCGCAAGCCAGTCGGGGAACAGATCCTCTACCACCAAGGGGGTGCTGGGTTATGGGCCATGAACTAATATTACAGTCGTAATATGTTAAGTTTTTTGGTGATCAATTTAATCAGCAGTATAGTCTAGAAGTATAGCGATATATGTTGTGGTATTAATACTTTAAATTACGAGAAAAAAAACATAAAAATTGTAACGAAAAGCTCTACAATAACTATCGAGCAGTCGTCCGTGCGTAATGGCTGTTATTTAAATAAATGGGTAGACATTTGAACGTCATTGCTTCAATTAATCGATAGTTTATCAGCGACACGATCATCGCAACTTTTAATGTAAAGCAATCTACTTTGATTTCAGACCATTTCTTATATGGGCATGTGACGTCAAAGAGCATTTAAAGGATACTATGCCCCATGTTTTTTCCAAATAAGGACATTTTCTTTTAAAAGATCTTCATTGGTAACTTCTACAACATTTTTTAAAAATAGGAAAAGTAGATAATAATAAAGAGATGTAGGATTTTCTTGGAAATAAAATCATAATTTATTACTAACTTTCAGATTTATGATGTCACTCAGGGCTGATTTCACTACTTGCTGATAAAGTTCCTGATAGACTATTTAAAACATGAACGAGATAAATGTTATGTGTGAACAACTGCGTTATGTGTCAGATATCTATTAGTGAATAAAGGCAAAGAACAATTTTTTGAAATACACTACCAATTTACGGAAAAAATAATAACTATAAAATAAAATGAATATCTATTAAATTTTAGCACTTTTATAATCTGCTGAAAAATAAGTGAAAAATATACATTTTGTTTCAACGAGGTTTTAACGTTCAAGGTTTAAAATAGCTAGCCATTTAGCCCAGCTAAAAATTAACGAAGGGTGAATTTGAAGGATGGAGAGTGCTCATAAATCTTTAAGTATAAAGAGAAAATAGAAGAAAAGTGTAAAGGGCTTTTATAACGCTAATTTTAAAAATACTAATATAAACATACGAAATATATTTGTTTTTAATTACGTTGACTTCGAAATTGTATTTTTTTATATAAACATCAATTAAAGACAGGTAGACAATAGATTGATCCTATAGGGTTTCCTTTTTTTTGGGGTATGAAATTCTAAAACAAAGAAAATGTGTGAAATTATCAATTATTTTTCGATTTAACTTATAAAGTTTTTTTGTAGACATTTCTACTCTACTCGTACGAAGTATTATGGAGTGTGTATATACAAAAGTACACACACAAGCGTATCTATAAAATGGAAAGCAATAATTACAAATTGACCGTGAATACTACAGAATTAGCCGGCGCGGCCCTTCCACTTATCTGCCGCCATATTTTTAAGTAAATTACAAATAGGTACGTTACGAGTACCATCAGTTGCCGTGCGTGTTATCGCGACAGGGGAATCGCGTACGCTTACAGACTAGTACAAACCGGCCACAGATTAAAAATAATATTTTATATTTTGCTACAATATTTTATATAAGTTAAATATATGATAATTGTTTTTGTAACGTATAATGGCAAAGTTTGTAGGGAAGGGAAGAAGGAAAGAAATTTATTCCTTAAGAATTGTAAGATTAAACTAAATAAAAAAAATACTGAGTCTCCTGTAACTCATGTGGCCTATAAAACTGACTAATTACTAAAAGTAAATGAAAATCTAGTAGTTTCCGTCATTTCTGACATTTTCATTTTAGGGTAGGTATAGTTCTACCAATTTGTCATGGAAAAATTTTCAAAATTAAACTTCATAATATAAGTCATTATTTTGAAAGAAAAAGAAGTATTTGAAATCAGATACTTTTATTTAATGAATAAAAAAGTAAGACTATAATATTTAAGGTTTTTTTTATTGTTTTTGGCATATCAGTACATTCACATAAGATATGAAAGGATTGAAATGATAGGAAAGAATAGGATTTATATTAATATTATGAGTACAAATACTACAGTGACTTTTTGATACATCAATCAATCGTAAAACCATAAAAATACACTTTTAATATATATATATATTATTGTATAATAAAGTAATATGTTTGTAGTTAGGTTTAATACCTAGTATTATTTTTATAGACATAGACACGACGACAATATATACTCTAAGTATACAAAATTAAGAAAAAATCAAATAACTAAAAGAAGATTAATTAATTCGTTGACCTAATAAAATATCCTTTTAAGTCACTGCATCAATATCCTAAAGTATATTTATTACGAGTCATATCAGTGTGTACGCGTCGGCGTCGGAAACGAATTTTTTCGTCTAGTCTCCCCGTCGCGCGTCGTGTTCGCATTTGCTGAGTTTCCTAGCGTGTTTTCCCTTTAATGGCGATAATGTGCTTAGAGCCTTTTTGAGTGGCGTTAAAGATGTTATAGTTTGATGTACTCACTATTTATGTACTGTTAAAAAAAAATTATAACCTCTTTTGATATACTTTATGATTAGATAAGATTTTTAAAATAATAATTATTACTAATAAATCACCCCCGACTGAAACTCTAATTTAATACAGCCACCTAATATCGATACCCACACGACATCGTTTAAAGAATCGATATTAACTTGTGTAAATACAGACTATTTAATACTCGATTCTATTCGATACTTGATATGGAAAGAAAAGTATCGAGAAATACCGTTTCATCTCTACTCAGTGTAAGCAATGTCAGTGTCATACCATGGTTACAAGATTGTTATAATTATCAATATATTAATATTGTTAAGCAGTTCTCATGTTACAAATAAGCTCTCGAAAAAATGACCTTTTAAACAAATAAAACTTTATCAGAATCGGTCCACTATCTTGGGCATACAGATACACACATTAAAAACAACTACCACCGAAATAAATTACTAGCATATCGTGATAGGAGCTGTGATTGAGTTTCTGAATAACTCTACCTTTTTATTAGCTTAATAATTTTCTAATTCATAGCACTAATTTTAACAACGCCGATGAATTAACTGTCGAAATTTCGCTCTACTGGTTCAACAACTTATAATCGGTGTCTCTATCTATGGAACATCTATCTTTAGTCTAGTTGGAATTTTTATGTATAATAATGGAGCTCCTTTAAACAAGTCCAAGGCACTGCATAGGTTTCTCTCGTAATTGTTAGAGATTATATTAGATCATTTATTGGGTCAGTAGCAGTATCTACGTTGCGTTAACCCAATAGTCCATTCAATATCATCACCCCTGTTAGTGTTTTCCAATATTTCCCTCTCCTCCTTCCTTCTTAGCATTAAAATCCCCGACTTCAGAAGTGGGATCACAAGCCAACAAGTTCACGTTAAACGGTCTTATTATTAATAGATAAGTTACCAACATTGTTATTAGCGAGAAGTGCCTTTTATTTTATATCAATTATACCAACTTAACCTCTGTTCCGATTCAGACACAAATCTCGTGTCAGTTGTTAAATTGGAGTTCGTCTGGTGACAATAAGACTGTGGATCTTGTGTGGTGTCTTTATGCTGGGACTCTATTTGAAGGATTTTGTGAGTATTTAGGATTATATTTCTCGGTTTCCGTCTAAAGTGTATATTGTTATTAGCTTTTATGTGTTAGGTACAGTGCAGTATATCTTCCATATAAATAATAGTCAGGTTTCCTTTATCAAGATAATAGCATAACATATGCATATGCATGCTACATAACATTTGTTTTGCTTGTAGCTTTAAATAAATATTCGTTAACGAAGCTACTCATGTTCATGTTCGACATCTTGTATTTACATATTAAATATCAGATATCTATGTTAAATCTGTAGTAGCTATAAAATATTAACTGTTAACAAAACCAGTAAAAGAAACCTGTTTCTACTTACTGGACATAACATTATTACTTCAAAATAAAGATATAAAATGAGAATACAACTGTAAACTCATAGGAAATGTTACTGTTAATAACAAAAATAAATCAAAACGTTCAGTCTAAATAATTTAAGCTCCAAGGAAGTTTTAAGATTTTTTAATTCCTTCTTTAAGGCCTGTAATTTTGGTTTTTAAGTAAAATAAAAGGGTTAATAATTATTATTAATGTAAAAAAAATATTGAATACTTTTTAATTATTTAAAATTTAATGTCAGTAGAAAAGATTTAAAAATTGTACCTATTAGATAACAAAGACGAAAAATATATAAATAATCACCAACCTTTTAATTTTACTTATTATATTTAATTATTATATACCCAGATAAGTGTATTTAAATAAAAAAAAAAATAATTAAAAACATTGTTAAGATCTATCCTAGATTATAAATTACCATTATAACTTATAGAATATGAAATTTTCAACTTTAAATTATAATTATATAAAAAAGGAGTAGTCAAATGCATGGAAATTCAAACTTTTCCCATAATATATTATTACGAGGATTACAAAAACAGTTTTCTTTATGCAATCGAGAAATAAAAATCGAAAAAGACCGCTTTTCTCAACCCAATGTTTGTTTGGTTTGTCAGTTTGTTCTGAGGAGAAGCAGCCGGCATAAAGACCGCTTATATGAACACGCCGGGTGGTCTTTATCATTTTAATGTACACAAACTCGAAAACAATATAATGCTAAAATACAAAATCAACAATGGTTTTCGTATGGAGAACAAAAGGTGAAGCTAGCTGGATATTTTATTCGCTCGCCGATCCTAGTGTGCCACTCAATATCAACTTTTATAGCAAAACACATTTTACCTATTGTGCATTTATTTTCAGGCTTTTTTTACTTTTGTAGTAATATAATTCTATTACAGTAGAAGTTTTATATTTGTCGTTTATAAAAATATTTTGAAAGAAAGAAACTGAAACAAAAATTGTTATTATCATCATGATAGTGTAAGCTTCAGAGGAACTTCACTGCACAATAACAGATAAAGACGTTCCAACAGCCTATTCCAAAAGCCATTCCAATTACATTAAACATTCAGCAAAATATATTTAAATACACAGCAGTACACACAGCACAGAAAAAAAATACTCCTCATCTCTCCACTATAACAGACTAGTAGACCTGTGTTGCCAAGATATTATTAAATACCTCCCTATAAAGAATGAATAACTTTACCAATAGTACTTTTCTACAACATTGGAGTTAAATTTCCGAAAACCCTTCCTCCGTTAAAGAGAAATAAATCCTAATGAAAAACCTAAATGAAAATTTTCACGACATTATTTATAAAAATGGCAGAGTTTAAATATACAATGACTAACGAGGGATGTGCTGATATAAACTTAGTGTTAAAAAAAATAAAACTGCGTAGTATTTTTCCATGACACTTAATAAATACGATATTGCATCAATTAGTCATATCATTTAGATTTAATAATCAGTAATTTTATGTTTAAACAATCTCAAAACTATTAACTAAATAAATAAACTACTTTTTCGGATTTGGGTCAGAAGTTTAAGAACTCACTATCATGATAAAGATATTAAAGTGTTACAAATTATGCTAATTGTTCATTAATAACTGTTGAGTAGAATTATAAACACTTACATTCAAAGTATCACAGAGATACTGTAGAATGACTCCTGACACTTTTATCTTTATGCCCACAAGTCGTAATATCGGTGCGAAATGAGAAGGCAATAATATTAATGATTTTATTGCGCCCCACGTCGTTTATAATTCGCATCTCTTTGAAGAGATGGCCAATCTTGGCCAACGAATAAATTGCAGACGACCAAAGTCAAATAAATTACATACTTAATGATATTCTGAGAAATATGAATAGTTGTGCACATTTGGTTATTTTACAAATACTTGATAGGCATTTGGTGTATGGTCATTGTTTGTCTTTGCAAGGCTGTGATTTAGAGGCGGTCCTGCAACACATGAACCGTAAAAAGCTTCGATTGTAGGTGTTCTAATGACTATTATCAAACTTCACTTACCGGTAAGTTTGTTTGATTTTATTTTTACTTTATTGCGCAGCCGCGTTGTATTTCGCATCTCTTATAAAAGACGTCCAATCTTAGACAACGAATACATTGCAGACGACTCAAATCAAATAAATTACATACTTAACGATGTTCCGATAAATATTTATAGATGTGCACATTTGGTTATTTTACAAACACTTGATGGGTAATGGTGCATGCTCACTGTTTGACTGTTTGTCCGTGTTTTATGGTAAGTCAAAATAGACGTACGGTCGATTGTACGGAAACCGCTTAAGTATTTGCCTAGCGGTACTTCAGTACCGTGACAGTGTGGTAATAGCCTTCTAAAATATGCAAATAAATATTTTAGTCGATCGTAAATGTCGTTTGGATACGCGGTGAAGTGTGCCGTCATTGTGCTCTACACAGAACATGAGTACTTCATGGTGCTCGAGCTCGACGTTTAGACCAAGATCCAAATCTTAAAGTTACATCTAGTGAACCTAATAATACAAATGAAGCATACGTCATATAAAATAAATTTAATAAAAATATCTAGCATAGATGTCGCATTTATTAGTTACCTTCTGTTATAAAAAGAAGTTTAGCTAAAGTCATCATTAAGATGTATTTACAGGTAGATATTAAATAATTAACGTATGAAATCTCATAGCGCCATCTACTAGATGCTTGCTGAACCTAGTCAATAAGATGTTCAAGCGTTGTGTCATTAAACTTACTTTTACTGCCACCTGTTAGAAACTTATGGAACTTACAAATAATTACAATCTTTTGTCATATTATAAATATTTCATTTATAATTAAAAAATATTAAGTTTACACAATCCAAAATTAAAACTATTCTATATCTCAAATTGAACCTAATTCTACAGAGTGAGAAGAGAGTTCACAAAAAAAATGTTTACAATTTATATGTCGGAAATGTAAGTCAGGTTTTGGTTAGCATCGTATTAGCCTAACCTTAGGTTTAAACAGAGAACCCGAGCAGTGGAGGCGAGTGTTGTAATTACCTAACGGGACCCCTTAAGCCTAAACCTTGTCCACAACTCCAAGGCGCTGTTTAGGTTCCTGTCTGAATAGGACGAGATCGTAACATTTAGTTATATCGACACATACGATGCTTATTAAATGATTGTAATATCCTCTTTTAGTATCCGACATATACAATAGCCTTAGGCTAAATATATAATATAGTTAGTGTCGCAAATACTTTTAGATTGACTCTGATCACTTCAGGGAATTTATTCAATGTTAAAATTTGTCTCTGAAATGACGTGATCACAATGTTTTTTACTGTTACTTGTTACTATCTGCATGTCTATGTAGGTGTGTGTGTTGTTCGCAACATCATGACTCTGCTCTGAATAGTTGCAGTAAACATATTATACTAATACTAGACATCTGACTGACATATGCAGTGAAAGTCTATCGGTCTTGGATCTCGGCCTAGTACTGTTTTATTGGATGATGACATGCGGAATAAATTGTGCGCACGACGCGGCTCTTAAGAAATTTCACTCCCTTTCAAATATCATTTAATTTGTATGGCGTATGGTTTATTATTCTATCGCATACAATGGTGTCGTGTCGCATGCAATGGGGCAGGTGTTGCCAGGGTCTGTCGGGACCTTCAGACGCCGTGGCGCCCCGCTGTGTGTGTGAATTACCCTTTTAGTTGGCAACTCTTTAACGTTTTTACTCGATGATGTATTGATGTATTAACTCATTAAAATTCAAACGAGTTTAAAGGTTAAAGACTTTATAAAAAACTTTATCGGATGATCCCGCTGCGATGTTGTGATTATGAAAAACGAGGCGAGTGCGAAGCGTTTGATCTACGTCTTGTTTATCTGATGTTAACATTGATATACAAGATAACTAACTTTAATCTAAAAATACTTCTTATATTTTAACCACCTAAAAAAGTTTGTATTCAGTGCTCAAAGTTATCCTTATAATATTTAGAAAATGAAAAAAATTAAAGACTTGACGTTGCATACATTATGCTATAGCAAACTAAAACTTGTTTCAAATTAGTATCAGCATTCTTTTCTATATTAAACAGTAGTTAATTGGAAGAACTTCATAAGGAGTCAAAAGAGGAAACTCAGCAGTGCCTGGGGATTGTGACAAGTTTACAATCTATTTTTGCAATGATCAAAACCTCACCTTTCCTACCCAATCCATTATTTTTTTTATGGTAGATAAGGTGCAAACGAGCATATGGTCCACCTGATGGTAAGTGGCCACCATCGCTTATCCTCGAAAATAGTGGGGAGGGGGAGTGAAAAAAATGCTGCGGTTTCAGCGGATGATTAATGGGATGGGAGAGGGAGGGGGTAAGTGGTCTAGAGTCAACGATCGCCTAAGTCAGAGTGGCGAGCGAGCTTCAGCTGTTCACTTTTATTAGTCCACTATCCGATAAACCTAATTTAACTTCATAATTCTCTTAAAGGATTTTCGTACAAGACCAACACTGTTAGTATATTTTTTTATATAAAATGTTTGCCTCTCATACACTAAACATCTGATACAAAGGATTCTTTGTTAACATAATGTTACTCGTATATCGAGCGTGTTAACGCTTCAATATGTCGCTTGTGACAGCGACGATTATACTGCCAGGAGGTAATCGGTAAAGGTACACAGACAAACAACCTAATTTTCTACTGCAACCGTTACTTAGGTATATTAAATAATTCGTAGTTTTATAATTTAGCTAACTTTTTGAACGATAATGTTAGCAACTAGATGTAAGGGTAATTATGACGATTAAAATCTCTTGGTCTATACTCTATACTAATATATAAAACTGAAGAGTTTGTTTGTTTGCTTGTTTTCAAAAATTCTTTCAGTGTTAGCTAGCCCATTTATCGACATTCAGCATGACACTGAATTTTGATGCTCATCAGACGAGTCCACTATGGTATCTGGCACAATTCTATCTAAACAGAGGTTATATATTATCTTGTTATTTATTGTCAGGTGGGTGTATTGAAATTAAGTAAAAGGAACTACTTGTGAATATAAAGTATAAATAAAAAGTTTAAAACCGGCCAAGTGCGGGTCGGAATCGAGCACGAGGAGTTCCGTACCAATCTATGGGAGCCCCCCTTAAATATTTATTATATTCTGTTCTTAGTATTTGTTGTTATAGGGGCAACAGAAATACATCATTTGCGAAAATTTCAACTGTGTAGCTACCACGGTTCGTGAGGTACAGTCTGATGACAGACAGACGAACGGACGTACAGCGGAGTCTTAGTAATAGGGTCCTGGTTTTACCCCTTGGGTATGGAACTCTAAAAAACGGAGTTGCTAACTCTTATTTGTTAACTTTTTTAGATGGGTTTACAATAACAAGGCTAACATTTAAACATAAATACCAACGTAAATCGGAAGAAAAATACCCATTTGCACATGAATGATATTTTAAAATGTTGACTGAGCAATTTCCTTTCTTCAGATTTTTAATATCAATAATTCATCCAGAAACTAAAAAAGCACTCCCGTCGAAGTTAATTAAAATGTTCCGGAAAGGACGGCCATTACCGGGGATGAAAAAGCGATTTCCCTCACAGGGTTTTAAAGGAATCGACGACTTAAGACTATTTCAGTAGGACCGTAAACTGATTTTTTGTATGTATTTTTCCTTCTGTTCTACTTTCTATAAACCTTTTGATATAAGTCACGTGACTTTTGTACTACGTGGTTTTTAAAATGCCTATCTCTTAAAATAAAAAACTGCGAATAAATTAATTTGTCAATGACTAATAACTATTATTCACTATACTGAATATAAATGTTTTTTTATAGAAAATTTAAAATGTAGTTATTAAACATTTACAGGTATTGTAAAAGGCTATGAAATAATTGTATTTAAATAAAAATTATATAATGACTTTTATATGATAAAAATCTTATCTTTATCATATAAAACGTCAGGGGAAACGGCAGTGGTGCCCCAGCCAAGTCGAGGAAAGCGAATAAGCTAGACAGAGTGTGACATTCTATTCCCGATGTAGGTTTCAGGGGATCGGTCGTAACTCGTACTGGAGGAGGCCTATGTCCATGACTGACACAACGACGATGACGACGATTTTTGACAAAGTTTGATTTTTAAAAGATTGTACATTGGTAATTTCGTTCCCACGATATCAATCGATCTAAAACCGACTCAATTATTATATACAGAGTGAATTTTTGACATGGATCAGTAAGGGTTAACCTAACCTAACCTTACCTAAACCGTTGCCAGTTACAGGAAAACGTTCCTAGGAGGCCATCTATAACTTTTTAAGATATTTTGAACTGCATTCACAGATTTTTGACAAAGTGTACGGTCAGCGAAATTGCTAAAATCCAAAAAAAAATGTCTATCGATACTACTTCGTATGGGGATCTAAAGACTCTATAAGGTAAGGCATAAGACCATTTAAGGTAAGAGTACTAGAAATGTCAGAAATCGCGAAAAATATTTTCCATACATTTTGTACTAAAAAACGATAAATTAACTCGTAATATTTTTATTGGCAAACAATCCTATTTCTTAATGTGAAATATTCTTTAGGGCCAACTGAAATTTAAATACAAAAACTACGGTACGACACAACATGTCACACAAACTTAATAATACGAAATTAAATTCCTGTAACTATAACGGTTAAGATACCTGCCCTTACTGACCCGTCTCAAAAATCCATCCTGTATAATATCAATACAATACTAGAAATATTTAAGTCTAGGTCTAATCTTCTAATAAGAATAATAATCAATAATTATTTGGTAATTGCATGTTTGCAACTTCAAGTTCTTAATCAGTGACTGTACTTAGTTATGTATGTATAATAATTGGCAAACAATCCTGATGCCATAGATAACTAAAATAACTTACTTTGATTTACTTGATATCCCTAGAACTTTTCACAGACAAAAGACTTCATAGCGAGAGTTAGCTTCTTTTACAAATAATTTTTTTTATTGGGATTAATATGGATTGGTATTACGTAGTTTGACTGAAACATATTAGTATTACTTAATTTGACACAAACCTAATGAATTTTACTTAGAGTTTTGTCCCAGTTTTTTTGTAATTAAATGCCTTTCCTTATCAACAAGGGACTATGGACGGAAGTTTCGTTAAAGCAAAATTACAGGCGTATTGGCCCTTGGGATTTGGGAATTATGGAAGGTCGGTCTTGGTCGTTATGGAAGAAGGTCGCTGTTAACGGCGGATATATACATTTGTGTGCTAATTGCCGATTTACCATGTAAACGAGTTCCAAACTAAAGTATTAAAACAGATATTAGAACCCTATTTAGATTGTAATCTGTAGTTTTTGTTTAATGTCATAATAACTTATAATCTAACCTTGCATAAGGATAATAAAGTTGAGTCTAGTTTTAAACTAAAATCATCAATTCCATTCAATGCAATTTAGTCGATGGAGTGCAAAAAAATTATGTTTTCTATATCTATACTCTATACTATTATCATAAAGAGGAAAGATTTATATTTTTGTGTTTTTGTATGCAACGAATAAACTTAAAAACTACTTGACCGATTTCAAAAATGTTTACATTTTAAAGGTTGAAAGAAATGCCTATCAAAATCAGACCATGTTATCCATACCTTTGTATTAATTCTTATCCAAATAAATTATTTTGTATTCAAGACTGTTACAATATCTGTAGATTACTTTTTGAATTATTAAAATCGGACCTTCCATTCAAAAGATATTACGAAATTAAAAATATCAATATAAACAAAAAATACACGCCGACAGGTCGGTGAAAATTCAGTCTTATTTATTCATTGAGACAAATTTATATTATACAGTATTAAATTTATATTCAGTTTAATATGACAAATTTCGCTCCAGTCCTGTGACCCCGGGGTCTTAGAAGCTGTTATTGGAGTCATCCGGTCGCCATATGTGAGTAATTGTATCGTTCTCGTTATCATACTTTACATCATTATTAATTAGCATAACAACTATGATCTAAATTTTAAAACAGTATTTTAAGCCGAGTTTTTTCTGGAGCTTGTATGAGGTTTAAAGGGCTCCTGGAAAGTAATCGCAACATTTGCCTCCTCTATTGACTTCGCTACCTATACCTTACTAAGCTAAGTAATTAAGTTAACAACTAAAAGGATTCTTGGGCTTTATTTTATTATACTTCGACTATGATAGACGATACACATAGTACTAATCTTTATAACATTTCCGTATGTACTACAATACTATATTCATTCTCTGAAATTAGTTGTATATTTTTCACATGTTGAATTCGTGTTATTCTTTTAGGTATAAAACATAATATTGATAATAATCGCATAAATTCAATAATAAATAAAGTGGGTTTTTGTAAAAGGTTTCAAGCTAATCTAAAATTTTCAAAGTATTACTAACAGGCGATTAAGTAAATTGCTAGAGAAGACGAAATCACAATACCTATTTATCAGATAGATTAACAAACAAAAAGTACGACCGAAAACTGTAGAATCCCTTCAGATTTTTCAGAGCGTGAAGATTACACAAGATGGAATGCCCCGTCAGTTAAACCATCACAGCTACGTAAATAATTAAAGGAAAAAACCTCTAATACCCATAATTTATTTGATATATTTTTGCTCTTTTCTAGCTGTGAAAAATACGAGGGGATCGTACCATTACATGGAACCATCTCGTAATTCAAAACAACACATTATTGTTTTATTTTACTTCTGTTTTATGGTTAAAAGGTTATGGTTATAAATTTCAGATGAACAGCTTAATGTTTTTTTTTTATAAGGGAATTTATCTTTAAGGAGTTTAGTAAGTATAAGTACGTTAGTACACAATTTTAGTTCATGGTATGATTTTGATACCATATTTTACACTTAGGATCTCGGAAGAACAAAGACATGAACAATGCAAACAACTGCAGGAGTTTATAGAAAGCTACAAAAGCGAAACTTGCCTTTGGAGGACCAAATCTAAAGACTACCATGATTGCGAAAAAAAAGGCCGCCTACAACAGGATAGTCGAAAAATACAACGCCATCGATCCAAACGCTAAAAGGGATATAGTGGTTAAAAAGATTAATAATTTTAGAACTACCTATAAAAAAAAGTTTAATAATATTTCAAGATATTTAATAAGTTGGTATAAGAAAATAGCTTCCTTTCCATGAGCCAAACTTAAAAGCACACACTCCGAGTCTATTTTTCTTTCAACACATTACCAAGCTTATGCGTGCATCATCATTTTCCATCCTGAATGACCTGTTTTTTCCTAAGCTTGTGATGAGAACTGACGATAGACGCTGATATCGGAGGCGTCTGGAAACACTAGGAACGTTCGATTTATGGGCACAGTCTGAAATCCCTACTATATATCGTTATGTGTGTAGCTGGCTAAAGGTACACCATTAAGTTTATCAGTTTTGTTTCTTCCGTCTTTTTGGCTCACTATCACTTTAAATATAACATTTACTTCCTTCATTCTAGCGACGACTGCAACAGAATCCTCTTCTTCTTTTTCTGTCTTATGTATAACTAATAATTTTCATTCGTTCAATAATTATAATCACAATTAGAATCATAAATCTTAAATATAAATATATTTTAAGGTTTATTTTGACTACGTAGAGAGTTGAGACCATCACGCTCGCTTTAGGCGTTCTCCTGTTTTCCATTTTCCTCTTTGCTTCAACAGCATTCATTGCAGAATTCCTTTTAAATTGTTTATTGTTACAATCACACAATTAAGTTAAGTAAGAGATTTATTTTAAAAACTATCCATTTCTTTCCTTCATTCTTAGGTTAACTGCAAGAGGATACCCAGCTTTTTTCACTTTCCACTGTGCTCATTCAATTTATAAAAAAAAAATTATTGTTCAAAAAACTACAAAACCTGACTTTTTAATAAAAACTTAACAATTGTCTTAAAGTTATTTATAAATAATAATGGTGGGAAGAACTTAAACTTAACTTATAGTCGTTTGACTACATAAAATATGTATAATATTGAATATTTTGTAAAACAATTAATTTTGTAGTTATTTAAGAGTTCAGTCTAGTATCTAAACTAGGCCTAGCTTGTACCTATACATTTTAATCACTTGCTCATCTTAAGTTATATTAAAAAGCTAATGTTATCGCTAAAAGCAGTCCAAAGAATACCAAGCCTACGAATAACTTTTGTATTCAACCAAAGAGCGATAATAGGGAAAATTAAAAGCCCGGGGGAAATTAACTACGGGCAGAATTAAATTCCGTTTCATTCTTTATTTAGACCAGTGTCTAGTAGTCGAATAAAGGCGATAAAGGGTTTAAAACGTTTAGGAATTTCAATCTTTGAAACTAATTTATGGAGCTTTTAAATCTAAATGCAGAATTGTTATGGAGTTAATAAAAGGTTCATTATTATTATACAGAAGTAAATGTAATTTTTTTTTAATGTAAAAGTTGTCTTAAAACTAAATTTAAGAAATATTATTGCATACCTCAGTTATTTTTATTAATGTGTAAAAATACCCTCTACTATACTAGTTTAAATTAAAGAAAACAACTTGATATCTCTAAGGGTCTTAACAGATAGACAAATAGCAGTGTTTTTATTAGGGTTCCTTGTTTTTTTTTCATTTTAAAAGAACATAATTATAATGAAAAAGTCTACTTAGTTGCATTTTAAAAATAGTCCTGATTTTTTTTGGATTATCAGCAGCAATAACTGATAGTTTTTACTGTTTTTATGTGTTCAAATAATCAAACTTTAACTGCAACTTTACACTAACTAAAAATATCCTAAATAACAGTAACCCAACATCAGTTAGTTAAAAACTTTGAAATATTTCAAATTTTATTGGCCATAAAAGGCTATATACGGGATTTATTTGCCATACGTAGGAAATATTAATTCCCAATAAATTCCAGCTAAAATGAAAATAGAAGCGCAAATCCGTAAAGGTGAGGGTGAGAGGCGATAGTTCAGCCATAAATTACTATCCTCGGCCAATCAGCTTACCGCTCGTAAAAGAAAAAGATTAAAACTACTACAAATGAGGCGAGTAAAATTATTTTTACGATTCTCTCTCTCAATTAGAGTGAACCGACAGTAAAGTGTCAGTGTTATTTAAATTTACTGTACCAATTAGACGCGCCATCAACAGTGATGAAACCGTACCGTATCGTAGCTAGCCTTAACAGTCCTATAATTAAAATTTATCGCGTCCGTGGATGAATATACTAATTTTTGTCACATACCGTATTAATTTTTTACCTCACTTTGTCGTCCCTCTATCTATCATTATTATTTTATTATTTTTCTCAGGAACACATAGAGTATTAGCTATAGAATATTAGAATAGAAAATTATTTTATTGACGCTATATAGGAACATAAAAAAAATTATACCCTAAAAAAGAAGTGTTGTTTGGAGTTAACAACGCTGAAAACTAGAGGTATTATGTTTAAATTAATGATTACAAAGTCAATCAACTAGTAATCAAAATAATCAACTAGTCTTTAAAAGCCAGTCATGTCGTTACTAGTAAGGTAATCAAAACCTATACTGAATACTTTTCGTTTAAATGGACTTATGAAATTTAGTAAGAAGCAAGGTCTTATAGAATATATAAAAAAGGGATAAATCCAAAATACCCTTACATTTGTATGGTATATTTATATAAGGTAAAGTTAAGTTTGTCCATTAATCCGAATTATACGAAATCCTTGTTGCGCGAATCTGAGTCTGATATGAACTGACCGAACCGTCTTTTTTTAATTTTTCGAAGTCGGTTGAAAAATGATAAAACCTTCACCTAATAAGTTCGGTTTACTAGATTTTATCATTCATAGAGAAACACGACTCTTGTAAAATCATAAATAGCTATGATATTCATTTCAAACGTATCCTCTTGAACCATGTTATAAAGGTCTTTTACTTTAAAAGTTTGAATAAAAATAAGATGCCACTTTTAGAGCCTTTAAGCGAATTCAGGGCGAGAAGAACGCGCCACACGTGATTGGTTCTTACCTGACGTATGGTTCTCGCGCGCCAGTTATTTATTAAAATAGTAAACGTCGTGGATTGAATCACCAACACAAGCTCACAATTCGCAACCATCTTCACTACTTTTGCTAGTATTAAAAAAATATTGAATATTAAAACGTCGATATTGACGTTGGGAAGATCATAACCTAATCAATCAATCATAAATACTTCATTGCAATCTCTTCCAAGCAACGTAGTTTTAAGCAACGGAATAAAATGTGATACAACAAGGTAATCTTCGGTGCATATAGTATCAATTTAAGCTCATAGATTGTATAATAATAATATCATCATCAGTATATAAAATAATACATATATTTTTTCATACATATGTATATATAACTAAATTAAATTTCATACAAAAACTCATGTTGAGAATGTAATAATACAATAGCATTTTTTATTCGTCGTAGAAGGAAAGGAATTTTTAAATTAATTATAAAATAATGTGATAGTGTGATAATAATAATAGTTAAAAGCCCTTTTTTAATGTACATCCAAATGAGATTTCCATGTGAATGTTTTAATTGAAGTTTCGAATGTTGAATGCTGGATATCAAATTAACACTCGTCCCTGGCTAAATGCAGTGTTTTAAAGTGTTAATTTCAACTGACGGGATTAAAACAGTAAAGCTATTCTCGAATTCATTGCTATCGTTTGTAATTATAGTACTTGACTAGGCTTGAAATCTGGTGCGTCGTTCAAATATTTTTAAGTAATTTAGATTTTTAAAAATCCCTAGGACTGCAATTCAAGGTCACTGAGATGCAACAATACTAAATTATTAAATTTAAAAGGTTATATAAGTAGAAATATCAATATCAACTTTAGGTCTGAGAAGAAATAGTGGGAAAAAGTTGCCCATTGTGAGCGTACTGCGCGCCTGTATTGGCAGTTCCATCCGTATCGTTTACTATTTTGACAAATAGCAGACGCGCAAGAACTGAAACGTCGCATAAGAACCAATCAAGTGTGACACGCTGCTCTTGCCCCGCGCTCTCCGCTAAAAAGGCCTTAATAGTGACTTCTACGCGTTCAAGGTCAAACCTATACTTACATGCCGGTAGCTGTAACATATTTTTGCAATACTGAATACTAGAGATTACAAAGAGTGTTTTCTTACTAATTAATTTAAGATATGTTATTATTCAAAAGCTATAATGAACCATGGTTCTAATGAAATATATGGCATTATAATGTAACTTACATTTTTTATTTTAGTAGCATTCAATTAGATTCTATTTTAGTCTCAAAAGTTACGGAAATACGTTTGGTTACAATTTAACTGAAATTTGTATGAATTGAGAGCAGGCATTTATCAATAGGAGTTACATAAAAATACGGACATGGCAGATATCATCATTATTGCATCGCGAGTAATATTTTAGTGACGTCGTGATAGTAGCCACGAAGTAGAAAAAGAAAAACACTTTATTGCACACTATTATTACAACAAATGTAATAATAGCGAGTAATTTTTTTTTTTATGTATTTATATTTACGTTTATATCTAACATATTTATTAGTATATGATTATAGATATTTATGAATATATATTGTATATGTTCATCTTGTTTATGTATTAGGTTGTAATTATTTATATGTAGTTTATGGTTACACCACCTTATTCCAAAAAATGTTTCTTAACCTAAAGGTTGTCTGGAAGAAATGGCTAATAAGCCATAAGGCCGCCTTTTGTTCTGCCACGTTTTACTATTTTTGTAGTTGTATTATTTGCTACTTAGTTTTATTATAATGTGTGGTGTGCAAAAAAGTATTAAATAAATAATCTTTTTATGACTAAACAATTTAATGTGTGCAAATGCAGTCGTGTGAGCGATCTCAGCCAGATAACATTTGTTGTATGGACTTTGACAATTAGTTGTCATGGGCAGTGCATTAAGTGTTATAAGATATATTGATACAAATTGTCATGTTTGTTAAAAACCCGTCTTAACAATACTTAAGTTAGCAACTCCGTTGATAATTTTATATTCACCATTAATTTCTTTTATTTATTTTACCAAGTATATGCGTAGATAATATATAACCTGATGTCAAAGTGATCTACGGGTGGTGGTAAAGATTTTCAATTAGTGGTTTCCATCTAGAGTGCATATTATCATTATCTTTTACGTATGTGCAGTATAGCTTCCATACTTAATACACTGTAGACTAGCAATTACTTACATCTCACGTTGATACCAAACTACAGTGACATAAGCGCGTCCTCCAGAAAACATATCTCATAAAGTTAGCTGGCGAACAAACATCCTGGCATCAACAATGTAGTATTTTGGCATCCAAGGCGAGAACAATCTGGATAATAGAATGAGGGAGACGATGAGGCGCTAGCGACGTGTCGGATGTTTTGTGTTTTACAAGCCTTTTTTGTAAACAACCCCTTGTTCGTTTGATGAGATTTTACCAAATACTCGTATGTTGTGGATATGTAGTGTAGATTTTGTCTGATTAGATGCTATGTCGGAATAATACGGAATTGTGAATTGTATTCCTTTGAATTTATACTTTCATTAATTTTTTATTAGCAAAGTTTAATTTTTTTTATGACAGTTAGGTAGCAAACGAGCAGAAAAGAAGAATGCTTCGGTTTCAGCGAACCTTAACTATGATACCCATAGTCCATTGGAACCACGGCATTAATGGGATAAGAGAGGGAGGAGGGGAAGTCTTGCCCACACGCGGCAAGACAATGAAGCTATTTGACGGTAGGAATTGAATGATGGTAAAAACAGACAGACAAAAAAATGTGAGATTATTTTTTTCACACATTTCTTTTTATAATGCATTTATATTATACTTAAAATTGATTTATTTTGAAACAGTCCTACTAGCTTGTCGTTGTCGAAAGCTTCTGTCCATTGACGTGTATTTAAAAAAAGGAATATTGTCTATCAAAGTGAAAGTCGAATAGAGTATAGAGCTCTCTGTGTGAGAGTGGTCTCTCTTGTAAAGGATTAATGAGTTGATAATTTTAGTTGAGTCGAAAGTCCTAGACATTATTGGCTATCAGTCTAAATTCTTACTCACTCACTTAATTTTATGCGTAATTAATTTTTTTATTTAGAGAATAAAGAGTTTCAATGCTCTTCGTATTGAAAGGGTGAATAGTAAAATAAAAATTTACGCATCTTTTTCAAGTTATGTTGTTATAATGAGTTGGTTAAAAGCATATCTGAATCGTACATTTTTAATTGTTTGTTTAAAACTTGCTGGAGTTTCGTGGCAGTTAAAACAAAATGCAAATGAAAACTTCTGGTGAAAATGTTAAACGAGTTTTTGTAGAGCCAACAATCGCTCACTGCAACTCAATCGAAAGCATTGCGGTAGAAATTTTATAATGGTTTTACATAAAAGGAAAGTTGAATTGTTTAAATTGTAAAATAATAAGAGCTAAAGTTTAACAAATTATTTTAAATATATAACTTGGAAAATGGCGAGTGGGTATATTAAAAACATATGGGGTGATATTGTATGGAATATTAAGTGAACGCAACGCAGATACTGCTACTGAACCGATCAATAACTTATCATTATGACTTGCACTTGTGACCAAGGTGTAGGCTTAAGAGTGCTCCCTACCACATATATGAACACTTACCTCCACTGTCCAGGTTCTCTGTTTAAGCCAAAGGTTAGACTAACCTAAGCATAACTTATACGCCGAGATATATAAAAAAATCTTATTGAGTGCTTACATGCCTATATAATAAAGTTTAATAACTTGAACTGAATCTTGAGCGACAGCAGGTCGACCGCCACTTGGTTCCAGCATCGGGTGCGCTAGACATATTACGTTGAGTTTAGAGCCCTTCCCTATCTATAAAAGTTATAATCATAGCACGTCAGTTTGATTAGTTATTCCAGATAATATTGACTAACAAAGTGAAAGAGGAAATGGTAGATGGATGGGGAATCACCTAGATAATTACATTGCTCAATTTACTTAATCGAGGTCGAGCAGTGGACGGTTAAGTTTGTGATCATGTAAAGGAGCTCAATAAACCTGCATCATGGTTTCAAAGCCCAGGCTGAGCTGGGTTTCTTGTTATGATATTTTGATAATATTTCGCAGTCAGGTATATTATACGTATAAAATATTAATAATGGATAATACACTCCAACGACAATATTAACATGTAATCTAGGTGGAAATCGAGCAGTGCCTGGGCCTTGAGACCCAGGAGCAGGTTTAAAGAGCTTCGCGATATATATTAACTTTCAAGTCCACCACACGACCTCACGTGCTTAGTACGGCGCAACACCACTCAATACTTGTGTAATAAAGGTTATATATTGTCTACTTGAAATAAGATATGATGAACTTCCCGCAAATATTAATTTATAAACGCTATTGCTAACTACAGTAAAGAAAGAATGAAACCAAAGAGAAGTGAAAATGAAATAAGCAAAATTAAAAACAAGAAAGGAAGATGAGAAAGCCAAGAAGTAGGACAAACGCAAAATCTATACATTAAAGACTCCATTGTGTTCGTTGTGTATCAAAAATATTAAAAAGTATATTTCGCAGTCAATACGCGCTACAGTAATATTCATTTTCCGTATTTTCCTTGCATTGTCGATGTTCGTAGACACAATAAAAGCACTGGCTTATTAATCGCAAAGAGTAGCCGGCGTAATTAACTTTGCAGCAGAACAGAGATTTACGTGGAACCTCGGGTACAATTAAATTTGCATAGGAAATTGCAAGAATAAGTTAGCTGAGTATGAGACTAAATTTTATGCTGCCCAGCCAAGTTATATAGCTACTGTCAACAGTTTTATAAATGATCTCTTTCGGAGTTAGCGGAGAAAGGAGCTGTACAAACATTGGCCTTAAATTAAATGGACGTCAGCAATAAACGAGCATACAAGTCGAGCCCGAGAATTATGACACCATACCATTAATACTTTAATAATGGTCACCAGGTGAAATTAGATTCACAGATTAAAAATTGTCACCGTCTCGATGGAAATGAGTTTAAATAAGAGTTAGGTATAAATATACCGACGTGACAGATATCATCAATTTTCTAGTGAACAAGCCGTAATATTGTAGCTCTTTGTGTGAATTATAACCCAAGTGTTAGCAACACCGTTTATAAATCGAGGAGCATGTGAATAATGTACTTTATTATTTTAATATTCGGTAGCGAGGTCGAGGGGTGGAGGTGGTTGTGCATAGTAGAAGGCGTCTTTAAACCTGCTCCTGGTTGTCAAGCCCCAGGCATTGCTTGGTTTCTATCTAGATTATATGTTAATGTTGTCGTTTGAGTATTACTGACCAGTATAGCTCCCATATAATTAGCACAAATATCACGAAAGAAACACAAATAAATATTTACTAATATTTAAGCCCCTTTCTTAATCATCAAAACGAATGTAAGTCATGTGTTTGGTACTTTTTAACAATTTGCACTATTTGTGTAATTATACAGACATACATGAAGTATGTGTTTTTTGAAAAAAATATATTAAAATAATTTATTTTACACTGAGTGCAGCAACACGAGGGTATTCAAATTACGACGGTCGTGAGATAAATAAGCGCTGATTGTGAGCCCATAGTATAATATGTCGATGGGGTGAAACCATATTGAAATAACAAATGTATTTATGAAAATTTACAGCAGATACGAGATTGTGTTTATATTAGAAAGTGGGGCAGATACGAAAGCTATACAATATCGATCAATTTTGTTATATTTAATCCTTTCCAATGAATGATTGTATAAGCAAAGTCTTACAGTATACTTTTATATATATGACGACGTTAAAAATAATATAGTGACGTAGTTAAAAATATTAAAGAAGGATAGAAAACATTTAGAATAATTTCTATTTCAAAATCTTTTGTGAGAATAATACTTAAATGAAGATAAATACTAAACCATAATAAATGTCATCATTCATCCCTTTCTTACAAATTTACGAGTAAATTTTTTTAAAATGTGCTTTTAAAAGTATAAAAGGTTATACAAGTATATAAAAAGATTCTACGACTTTAATCACTGAGAGCAATTACTGTATAAAGTACCAGTTTAGTATTAAAAAAAAGTCTAGCGTGAGTTTAGTTTGGCCATCAAGAGTTCGTTACTTAAATTGAGGGACAAATTTATCTTTGCCGTTGGAAAATGTACAGCAACGCAAATAAATATAACTTTACGAATCCATCAATGTATGCTGAGAGATATTTCAACTTACCAATTTTTTTAAAGTATAAGTTAACTACAAGTACTCTATAAGTTTGATTTCCATGATTCCCAAAAAAAGCCGTATCTTTCAATTGCCAGGACTGAGAAGTATGATGTTTTGATAACTCTAAAGGACTTCAAATATAGGTATTATATCACTACATAGTATAAAACAAAATTGCTTCCCGCTGTCTGTCTATCTGTCTTTCCCTATGTATGTTGAGGTTTTTGAAACTAGGCAACGGATTTTGATGCGGTTTTTTTAATAGAAAGAGTGTTTAAAGAGGAAGGTTTATATGTATAATACATGCATATTATTGTAGAGAAACACTGATAATTTTAGAGGTTTCTAATGTGTTGTCGTAAATATATACATTTTTTGCGCTTGCATTGCAAACGCTGAACCTTACGAGATAGATAAAAATAATGTACTACGGTATTGTACACCTTAAAAAGGTCTACAAAAAAGTCCGCCATGGTATATGTTTATCTCTTAGGGATAACCCACGATAACCATATTTATCCTTTAATTTTTACGAGCAATAATGCATCAACATTGCACCCGTGCGAAGCCGGGGCGGGTCGCTTGTATTAAATAATTTCAACCCGATACCTTTATCCGTTCCTAGAAAAGATGTATATAAACAGAGAGACGGACAACGAAAACCTAAAAGTTATAAATAAAATGTTGTAGTATATTTTTCATGTTTTACGATGTTTTGAATCCACGCCTCTCGTAGCGAAGTCGCCGTTTCCGTCGTATTCTGCGTCGACGGTTTTCATAGTGCTTTCAATAAACTGTAAAACGAGTCATTGTGTACTTTACAAGTGGTGCTTCATGCTTTGTTCCGGTCGTTTGAGCTTATATAATGCCTTTACTATGTTATATATGTACAATGTTGGGTGCACGTTTGCTATGTGTATCTATGAATATGAGAAAAGACTGAAAGATACATCAACACTAAGCTCGAAATTTTTTAGAAAATTTTTCTCAAAAAATTAGAAAATATATTTTAATTTCCCTTTTTATTTTTTTATTTCATTTTATTTTTTTTAAAATACTGCTGATGTTAATAAGTAAAGAAATTAATCAATCAACAATTTAACAGTTATGCGTCACTAATATTTAATAAAAAAACTGATCAACTTAAATACTAATTTTAAGATGGTATTTACGTAATAAAATTATGTTTAACGTAATAATATTAAAAACCTAAAGGATTCGACACTTATCGTCTTAGTATAATATGTAGATTAGTTACAATAAAACCTTAATAGAATTACCACAAAATAAATAATAGTACAGGTAGGATTACGCTGTTTATTTAACTTAGAAAAATACACGCGAACAAATAATTAATTTAAATTTAACACCACCATGGACGCGTTCACGAAGGTATAATTAGAGAAAGATTGAAAATTACCTTAAGATTGCTGTGGAATTCTTTTTTATAGGACTAATACTGTTTTCGTATTTAACAAAGAATTTATTATTTCGCTTTGTTCATAAATATATTAACAAAAAACCGCTCTACTTGAATGTAGAGTAACCTAACTACACACGCAAGATTTTATGTTTACATCTTTAAGTCGATACCATCTGATTAGTATTCTTTATATAAAAAAATGTTAGCCTATATATATATAATATTAATTATTGTATTTAAACTTCATACTAGCGAGCGCGATCCCAGCTCTACCCAAAATGGCTGCCGCCCTTTGTACTTATCAATCTGTTATAACTTGCGACATCTGTCAAAATCAATTCAGCCCGCGAATCCTATTGACAACTGACACACACAGCCACACTAAAGCGATATAACAATCACCTACCGTATAACCTCTTCAGGAAGCATATGAGAAAAGAAGCTAAAATGGCATTGTAACTGGACAAAAGCTTCAAATTTAAAGAACATTTTCACATTGACATTGGCAGAATTACTGCTATCAAAAGCAGAAGGTAGAAAAGACATAGACAAGATAAGAAGAAGAAGAGGTGAGGTGTAGCCTAAATGTAAAAATTTGTAAATACAACACGGCACCTCTAAGGAAAAATATAAATTCAAGAAATTTTGTATTATCGGACACCATATTGAATTAGCCAGAAAATAAATGGTTCATAGCCAGCATAATATAATCATGACACTTCTGACAAACTATTGTTGCCATAAAAAAAAGTGAAACTTCAGTAAATCAACAAAAGAATGAGATGAATATATATAATAATATAAAATAGTATGTATATTTCTGTCTCATTCTTTCCTACACATTTTTGAATTTGTGTCTCTTACCTGTTAGTATGTATATTTCTGTCTCATTCTTTCCTACACATTTTTGTATTTGTGTCTCTTACCTGTCGTTTTTTCCGTTGCATCTGGTTTGAAATCACAACGATTCTAAAGAAGTTTCACTTCAAAATTTGAAAGTTACGTGAGAACTGATAAACGTACAAACTTAATTATAATAATCATCATCGTCACAACCCTTTAATGATCCTGAGTGAGCTGAGCTGAGTTGTCCTTCAGCGTTAAAGCATGATATAAATTTGCTTATAACACATAATTTGTTTTTGATTGCTGCTTTTAAAATTAATCAATTTTAGTAGGAACCTTCGTCTCATAAAACAAAAAGAAGTCAAGTCAACTTACATTTAAATATTATAGCTTGATACTGTTCTTAAAAGGTCAATATCCAAGAGGCTGCAAATTTTAAGGACCCTAAGAGTGACATTTCAGCAGACGCGTCAAATTCTCTTTAATTTGCATACAAAGCGTCCGAGCGTCAACGGCCTAAAAGGGTCCAAAGGTGTTAAATTTAAGAAATATTTTGGAAGTCTAGTTAAATTAATTCTAATTGGAAATGAAATTGTAGGAAATGATGTTACAAAAGATTTAATTTGATTTTATATTTATTTATTGGACTGGAAAACATAAAGCTTTAAATCCTAATGAGTATGTTATAGTACCTACAGCTTATTAAAGCAAAAATTATTATCTCCATGATTAAATCTGCTTTAGGGTTATTTTTTTATCTATAACTGGTAATTATTCTAAATTACTCCTTTATTTGGTGAGTTGATAAACTGAGCCAAAAATAAAATAATATATTAAGAAAATGTATTTTCTTGAAACACGGATATTGAGAGAAACAATAAATATTCTGAAAACAATGAATTACATAATTTTTAAAATCGTTACTTTTTTATAGCGGTTAAGGGGAAATGAGCAGACGGCCCACCTGATGGTAAGTGGCCATCGTCGCCCATGGTCATCGGCAATACAAGAGAGTTTTGTTTTGCCGATGTATTGCCGCCTCGAAGATAGAATCAGGAAGGGGAATAAAGAGAAGAATGCTACGGTTTCCGCAGTATTAACGGGATGGGAGGAAGAGTCTGGGCCACATACGTCTCGACCGGAACGCGTGGTCTCAAGCCGGTCGGGAAACAGATCCCCTATCACCAAGGGGTGCTGAGTTACTCGCCTCTAACGAGCTCTCCCAGCGGCAAAGTGAAATTGTATTCTAACCTGTCCTCTCACGGGTGCTTGAAATGTTAAGTTATTTATTTATAAATAAATCATAATCAAGAAAGCAAAGCTATCTTGTATTCTGTCAATGAAGGAAGAAACTTCATATGATATCAGTTGACAGAGAGAGCTACATAAGAAGTACACGTTGGAGATATCATAGAAAATAAGTACTTGAGATGTTTTCTTTGACCATCAAACATTGTTTTATTATGTTTAACTTTTACTTACCTTATTAGGTGTATGGAGGAGCGAGAACGGATTATTATTGAGTGGAGTCCGAGTTGTTGAAATTATATTCGTTCCTTTTTAATAACTTAGGCCATCGATAGTTATTGCTTTTCCTAAACTTACAATTGATAGTAACTGCATTATTCACAATAGAATCGACATTTGATATGAATTTGACATAAATTCTTACAATGAAAGAAATATGAAAGTTCCAGAAAATTCATATGATGTCAGTTTAGCTACAAAAGAGTATTTGGACGCTATATCATAGAGAAGTACGTGAGATACTATGTATTTAAAGTGGAGACCATAAATCCATCTTCAATAAAACGTCAAGCACGTGACTCCACATCTGAAACGTTACCGATGTTTACAGCTATATTTTATAACATTTTTAGCTGCGGCGATAAATCGATTTTTCATGATTTATTTTTGCATGCCAGAATGAATGTTTTGTGGTGATATCGAATTTGTACTTTGTTATTTCAATATCAAATAAATAGTCGTAGTGCTAAAATGTTTTACAATTTTTAGGGTTCCGTACTTTAAAAGGAAAAAAGGAACCCTTATAGGATCACTTTGTTGTCCGTCTATATGTCTGTATGTCAAGACTATTTTTGTAACATTACCATAACTTATAATTCATTCTAAAATTTTTGTAATTAATTTTATAAACCTTTTGTATAAAATACCTTCCTATATTTAAATAGGATGTAAGCTATAGTATTTATAATTATATAAAGGTTGCTCATTAACACGTTACTTAAATTTTACAAAAAAAGATGAATTTACAATATAGCGGTATATAAAAATAGTTAAGCAAACAAAAAATATTTTATTACTATCCCGTAGTATTAGGAATTATGATTTTTTCCGGGATAATAGCTATCTGTGCGCGTAATTTTATCGATATCCGTTTATCCGTTTTTGTGTAGTTGAGAACAAACATTCAAATGTCGAAACATACAAACTTTCACATTTATAAAATTAGTAAAAAGTAAGATAAAATTGGATCAGTAGTTCTAGTTATGTGTACGGAACAAACTAATAAACTGTACCTTCATATATTATTAGTATAGATAGACTTGTTTCAAAGGATAAAATATGTGTTAAGATAATTAAAAAGAACGTAATTTACCTCACGGGCCCCTTAGTCTAGATTTACAACAAAGAAAAGAACCATAAATTCACGAGGCTCAGCACGAGCCGACCCGACCCTTAGGAATTAGGCAATTACTTTTGTTTATTATATGATAAGATAATAGTAATAAATGGTTGGTGTGGTAGATATCGAGTTTATGGCCAATAATAGGCCACTTGCCTAATCTTTTGATAGCTTATATCTACTTGAAGTTTTTTCTTTGGAAATTTAAAGTATAGGTAACTGAATTAAGGTAAATGATTTTGTACCGTAATATATATATAGAAATAAATCTGAGGGCATGGCAGTAGCTCTGCCAAGTCGAGCAGAACTAAAAAGCAAATCACAACTCGTATCCTTTTCTGGTAGCAATTTAAACCCATATTTGACCCCAATAATTTCTTTGTGAATAAAACTAGAAATCTGCATTTTCCGTAATCAATAGGAAATATTAGTTAATCAAAGTTTTTTGATTTTGACAGCGATACACTAACGATCGGACTCCAGTAGACGCACAAACTTCAAGGTAGAGTTTAATGTTGAGGTTTTAGGTATACATTAGATAATACCTTTTTTTAACGGTTTATATAGTGTGTAAAGTTTTAAAATAAAAATGTATAATACAAATGCGTTTACTGATGTTTCAAACAACATATCACAGCTTTTTAAGGTCTAAGAACAACATTGTGAGAGCTGAATTCATTTACAGTTTATATTTTTATTTAGATCTCACACAAAGCGAAGATTTCAATAAATAATTCTCATGCAAAAGGAAATAGGGGAAGGTTTTGCAAGTTATAGAAAACGCAAGCATCGCGAATGATATAAACGGAACTATTTACGTTTCAGTTCGCGAGTTGTAAATTTATTCCGTGAAGGGAAATCGTGCGGAAAATTTGCAATTTAGAAGTAAAGGGGGAACGCCAATAAGCCATCGATTATGTAGATGCAGGCTTTGTGCAATGCAGAGTTATCTAGCAGTCAGAACGGCGCTTAAAAACCATTTGTCAGGGTATTTCCTATACACTTATTTGAACTTTTTTATTTAGGATTATTTTAGATAAAAATATATTGATTGATAGCAACAGCTTTTGAATCGCTTATCTAGCTATCCCGATAGGTCTGTCACTCTGATCTCTAAAATTTGTGCAGTGTGGTAGCTTTATAACAGTAATATTGAGCCCTTAAGTGAGCATTTTTGATATCAGTAAGCATTGTTTGCATATAGATCGCAAACCCTGGCCCCAGCTAAGTTTCCTGTTTAAAATACATATATTTGTATATTGTAAAAAATATTATTTCATACAATGATACTATAATATTATTAAAAAATAGTATTACAAATGTAAAAACTAAAATTTGGTAACAATACAGATACAGTATAACTTATTCTAACTAATCTCCAGCTAAACTTTTATAACTCTCTCTCTCTAAATCTACGTATTTAGAGGATATAAATAATCATTTATCGTTTTCTTAATTTTCAATAACATAGCTCTAAAAATAAATTGTTCAATAATTTATTTAGTCTGTTTGAAAATTCCCCGTTCAAACAAAGATAATAAGCAGATATTTTCAAAGGTTTTCCAAGAATGGGTAACGATAGCGTTTCCGAGTTCCGGCCGCGCTGTTACCAGTCACGCGATCTTGTGTTGCGATCTGGTACTACAAAATAACGAACTGAAAATTTGTGTTTTATATAGAATTTACTTGTTTTTACTGACTTCAACAAAAAGACAAGATTTTTTTACTTATGTAGTGTTTCTGTTTAAATTTTTATTAGCTTTGGATTTCTTGTACTTTGAACAGTAAGTTTATGTCAATGGAATAGAATTACTGTTATTTAGGGTTCCCTTAAAATGAAACCGGGAATCTTTATACGACTAGACCTTTTTGTCAGGAATGCGTGCAGGTCTCTATTAATATCAAATGATCAGATGGGCTTGAAACGGTAAAAAAATTAAACTTCTAAGTTAACATAACTATAAAGAATTAAAGCCTATCATCTACATCTCATTGATATAACACTATGAAAAAAAAAACTTTAAATTGTAATAATATGAAAAAAATAATTTGTAATATGAACTTATTTGTAGTCAGCATATGGAGACAAACAGTTTTTTACCAGCCAAGTTATGTTTGACTTTCATTCTTCCTGCGGAACTATCGGTACAGGACTCCGACTCATACTTGGCCAAGTTTTTAAACACTATTATTGAACTATGTATTTAACTAATTTACTAAACATATTTTCTATACAAACACGCATTCATGATCGTTCAGCCACATGTGTAACACGAGACCAGCGTGTTGGTCCTGAAACCGAATATGGTGCATTAGTCGGCTTGTTTTGTCTCCATTATCTTTGCTTTGATGCCAACTAGGCACATGTTCTAATATGGAATACTCCTATTTTGTTACTTAAGTTATTTACATATCAATAATATATCTAAGTTATAGAAATTAATATTTCTTGTATTCATTTTGTATGAGTTCTACTGCAAGATCTAAAGGTAAGTCGTTCTTGGTCATTTCCCTTTTTTTCCAAATAACAATCAAATCAAAATAGATATCTCTGTTAACTTTGAAAGTTAGTAAATAAGTACAAATTTGTATTTTGTATCAACTCGTTTATCTTTGTCGCTAAACATATTATCGTATTTGGTAAGTGGGTTGAAGCTCTCTGCAAATACGAATATTAAATATATTTATGCTGTTAAATATGGGTATACACTCAGACCTACAGCATCAGGGCGCTGACTAGATCAGCAGTATGTTATCCACACTGCTAGTAACCTTTATTTTAAATACTCTTCTAAAAAATTTAGTATAGGTAAATTTAATTTAATTTACAAAAACAAAAGTGTAGGTGGTACTGTTTCCAAAGAGAATTTTAAGAATAACAATAAAAACAATAATCGTGCTGCACAATGTATGTATGGTTTAATCGATGGAGGCCTTTTTTAATAACCTACATGGATATAAGTATATTTTATGTAGAAATTGCGTTGTTACAAGTATCATTAATCACAAGTACAATGCATGTCAAGCCGGCGACGCGTGCCTCAAGGGGCCAAGTTTCCTGTATAATGGCAAAATAAATCGAAAATTGTACAAAGAAGGAAAAGAAACTTTTTTCGGTATAACATTGTTTCGAAATGTATAAGTGCTTGGTACAAATGTATTGAAAATAACTAATTCTTGTTTGGTTTTATGCTATTATACGAAAACTAGACAAAGCGCCTCACTTCGCTGTGTATAAAACGACTGTTAAAAATTCTTATTAATGTAATAATTTTATTCGTAATTATTGTATAATTTAACTATATATATATTTATCGAATTTATAGGATGGAATTTCGTATATAGATAGTCTCCTTTTTAAGTTTAATTTAACTACTAAATAAAAACGTGATTTACGTAATAAAGTTCGGCATTCTTGTCTACTTGATATGGCATTTTAGGACAAACATGGCGTTTTGTTACTCTTATTTGAACAATGTATTCAAAAAGTATTATTATAACTTTCACTTTTAAGGATTTACAAATTTTTCGAATTTTTTACTTGGTCCATTTATTTTTTATGATTAATTCATTATACAATTATTTCATCATCTCAACTCATCTATTTAAATAACAATGGGTCGCCTCTATATGTATGTACGCGTATAACTTCAGAACGACTTCACCATATTCAATAATTCTTTAATTGTTGAGTTAGTTATTGTCAGGACAAGGTTTTTATTAAAAAATAATATTAAAAAGTGAGTGGGCCAGAAGATAGTCAGTGAGATGATGGTGTTTACTGCAAATCAGAGACATACTATGACATTATAGGATAAGCATATTTGAGGGTGACAGAAAATGATTAAAGAATTGAATGAGTGAATGGTTTGAATACGCCAGCAAAGCGAGAGCAGTTCGGCTATTAATTTACAAATATTTTACAAATAAATGATTACAACATTCATCATCATCACAACCCATTAATTGCCCACTGCTGACCCGGGTCTCTCTATCAGAATGAGGAGGGGGTTAGGCCATAGTCCACCGCGCTGGCCAAGAGCGGGTTGCCAGACTTCACACACCTTTGAGAACTTTTGGGGAACTCTCAGAAGGGCAGTTTTCCTCACGATGTTTTCCTTCACCGTTAAAGCAAGTGATATTTAATAGCTTTAAACACACATAACTCAGAAAAGTCAGAGATGCCAGGATCAAACCCGGATCTTAATCACTGAGCTATCACTGCTTGTTATAACATTAAACTTGAAATAATAAAGTGTAAATTATTCCAAAAATAATAATATAATAAACTTTCTTGTAGCAAAATCTCGCTACCAAGTGTACAAAGAAGCCATTAAGTAAAGCGTCACGTAGTAAGCTGTCGATATAAATTTAAATATTTTCTCACTTCTAAATGCTTTTTCATTGAAATTAAAGTAATTTACATAATCTAAGTTCTTGACTTGAATTTGTAAGGAAATATTATTTTTAATGTTCTCTGAGAAATGAGCAGTATTTTTGTAACGCTTAATTTTAATTAAGTTGAAAAATGAACTGTACTCAACTGAACTTACTCAATCACTCAAAAATATGAGAAAGAATGCGAAATTAAGTAAAACGGTGAGTGAGTGATATGGTAAGAATTTGCGTATAAAAGGTACAAGTGGTTTGAGTTGGTACATGAATTTGTGGGGTAAATGAATGAAACTAAGACGCTTATTTTTAAGTAGGTTCAAGATAAGTATATTATTGATTTGTTTGATTCTACAGTCCAACTAAATACTAGGAGAAATGTGAAAGTATGTATATTTAGTTTTTAACTAACAAACATGATTAAGAAGTAAGTTTATACGAGTGTAAGTGATATGGTGAATAAGTGGGTGAATTGACAACAAAGGGTCAAAGAGTGAGTTGATTCATAAGAGTCTGGGTTTGAAAATAACTGTGTGAGGATGTCTAAGTAACTGAATGAGTGAGTGAATTAATAAAATGAAATTGTCTCTGGCCTTTATCTTGACATTTTTCAATACTTTCTGGACCAATAAATTTTAAGTTTCTGTTATTATATTTTGTTATCATAGAACATTAGATGATTGATTCGTGTAATTACATCATAACATAAACGAATTCCATATATCTGCAGCAATCACGTTTATCATTATACGTCCCCTAACACCGCATATAAAAATAAATTAGCTATCGGCAATGCAATCAGGGGCCTGGATACTGTCCTCTGGCAATTACCGTCTGGCTCCAAAATATCCCAATATGAGCCATATAATTGATATTTACAGACCATTTACTCTTTATAGTATCGAGAGGGATCACTTTTATAACTTAATTAATAAATTAACTTATTATTTTTCATTTAGCGAGCGAAATATGGCATTTTGGTGAACGATAGCGCGGTTGGGATGGTTACGTGGTTACATCAATATTGTGCGTACAAATTGTTACTTGTTTTTAAACATTAAAGTCTCACTTTTGTACATATAAATATATATTTTTATAATTAAAATGTCTTTAAAAAAATTTCTCTCATCCCTTTTAAATTAAATTGAAATTCAATTCAAGTTGAAAATTTTTATCTCTCTGATAACACATCTAACCTAAATAGAATATTTTGAAGGTTGTATATGAATTTTATTTGAAGTAAATACATGAAATTAAATAAGTGTCTCATTTTCACAACTTGAGCCGGGTATCCTCTTCAGAGTGAGGAAGGTGATAGGCCATAGTCCACCACGCTGGCCTAGTGCGGGTTGACAGACTTCACACACCTCTGAGAACTTAAGGAACTCTCAGAAGTGCAGGTTTCCTCACGATGTTTTCCTTCACCATTAAAGTAAATGATATTTAATTGCCTAAAACTCAGCAAAGTCTGCTTAATAAATAATAAGTATCTAATTATAATTTTAAGACACTATTTAATACGGAAAAAATATTTTGAACGTTTTTAAAACAAGTATATTTCATAAAGTAGAAAATGCGATCAACAAATTACTTACATAATTTTTTTTCAATGAAAATAATCTAGTTTTGTTACACAATGGAAACAGTAAGAATATAAATACTTTCTTACTAGCAATCCTTACCTTAAATTCTGAAAAGCTACTGCTACTAAAGAACTTTAATTAAATTCTTAGTTTTAAAATTCTTCCTGCTACTGTAACTTTCTTCAGTTTGAAATACAAAGAAAACCACAGACAGCAGACGGCAGTTAATCGATTCTCTTACAAATTTCTTTATATTTATTTTTAAGACTTCTGAGCATAAAACCAATATTTGATGGTTTATGTAATCAGAGCTTTTCATATTAATTTTTTTCCTAACATCCGTTAAAATGAATACAAATCTATATTTTAGGTTAGACCTGATCAATGAAAACCCTATCCAATTTCATGCAGTAGTTTTCGTGTGATCCGAATACACAAAAAATATACAATGATTATTTTGGCATCTGTAGGTTTTATAAAGCTTCCTCAAATTAAGTTTTCTCAAATATCTCCAATGTACAGACATGTAATGGTTTTTGTTATGATAATGTGTAGATAATATTTATTACTAATATTTTACAACTAATGAGTTTAAAAATCCATGAGAAAGACTATATTACATCTCGCGACAACACATAGGAGTAGAGCAACAATGAAAAATGTTGCAAAAAATGTGATACTTATTACTTTTGTTTTTCTTCCTTTGTGTGCTTTACGTAAACGGTGACAAAATAAAGAAAGTTTCAGCACCTTCAGAATTGTATTATATGTGCCTGCACTCTCTCTCTAAACCTCTCTCTCTCTCTTATGTGATGCACACTAAGTCGCACGAGTCGATAATAGTATTTTGTTCATATTTTTGAAGCTTATAATCGATAAACATTGTTAACAGAACTAACCTGTTAGTTATTCTTATCTCACTAGTGTAGAATAAACAAATATGCGGTATTTGAACTAATTATAGAGTTTAAGTATTACACATAGTTTTGACTCTCAAAAGATACCTTTCTTCGGTATTCGATAGATTTCCCTTAAAAAAAATTACTCTGTTCTCAACGTTATCCTATATATTCAGCTAACTTTCTATTATAACTACAGTATGGATAGACTGATCTTAAAAAGAAGAATAAAATTTTAAAGTATACTTTTAAATCATGGTAGTTATTTATTATTGTTGATAGAAAATATTTCAACTATCGAATTATCTTCTTATCTAGAGGATCTTAATATTTGCTTGAATTACCGGATATATTATGAAATTTTATACAATATTTCATACTGATCAGAAAGTAATTGAGCATCTTATATATTTTATTTAAATATATTGTAAGAGCACAAACTCCTCGGCGCAAACTATACATTCTATTACACTGAGACTCGTCATTATTTGATAGTGCAGACCACTTTGTCAGTAAACTTATCTTAATACAGAATAATTAATTGTCTCAATGTACCAATTTATAGCTGCCGTATTGTTTAACCATGGGAACGAGCTTGAAGATTCAAGCATTATTTAAAGTAAGAGAGGTAATTTAACAGTGTCAACCGCACATTTGTATCTGTTTATCGGTTTAACTTTAAAGGAAGTTGAGGAGACAAATTGCTAGTCAATCATTCTAACTATCTGCAGAGTTGTAGAGTTGCTCGTTAGCTAGTAAAATTGTGGGAAACAATAAACTGGGCATGGGTATAAATCGCTAAAATTACTCTGTCTGCGATATGGGTTTAAATTGTTTATTGACTTGAGTTCACTTATAATGAATGCACTTTGGAACTATGATTTAAATATTAATAATATGTACGCTTTTAAGATTACATATGATTCGATTTTAACAGATTTTTAATTCATATCAATTAATGATTGGTAATCTAAGCCGTAAGTGTTTGTTAACAAATACTATTATTGTGAAAGTTTGGATGTTTGAATCAATCACATCAAAACGGCTACTCGGATATCAATGAAATTTGGCACACAGATAACTAATAACCCGTATTAACGCATAGGCTTAGTTTTATGCCGGAAAAAATTATCTTTCTCCAGTATAATAATTAAATGTTTATTGAATGCCTAACGAAAAAGAACCGAACCGAATTGAACCAGTTAATGAAGTCTTCGAAAGAAGCTTCAAAATGTATATATTTTTTTAAATAAATTTATAGAAAAAGTTATACAAAGGAAACTTATGTACAAGCTTTTAATTTAGTTTTGGTTGTAGCCCAATTTGCCATTTCTGATTTGTAAATCAGAAGACACTTAATATTATGGATCTAATCTGATAATGGATCAGGATGAGAACTTTGTAATAAAACGTCACAATCATATGAGTTTGGTCTTGTTTGATTCGCCTCTCAAATGTATTTACTACTAAAGGTCATAATTTACGAATGAATTCTATTCTCTACTATTATTTGGAAAGGAAACGACAATTTGTATATTAAACGAGCATCCGGCGCACCTGTTTAGATACAAATGAATCATTGTTACTCTATAAGGGCAAACGTAAAGCTTTTAACGTTATAAGAAGTTCTATTGTAACCGAACGGTATTGTCTTGACACACCTAGCTAAATGTAGTCTATTATTAATCAATACCGAAAGTATACTACAATATGTTATCTACATAGGGCTGATACCGCAGAGTAACATACTCAAGACAATAATAATATTTTAAGACAATATTAATAATTAGTAATTAAGACGATCTTCGACAAAAGAGACCTAGAGATAATTATTACTGTATGAAATACATAATTAACATAACTATTTCGTCAATCAAAGTCATCAATATTTTCCTAACTATAAAGAGTTCAATTTTAGCTAAACGGTATACTATAAAAGTATAGAACTATATAAAAATCTAAGTCAATAATTTGACTATTTTTTTGTCAAAATGCAATTATTAAGAAAAGAATCCTTTTTCGGAATGTATCTCTTAAAATATAAAATAGATTCTCTTGAACTCTAAATACAATCTATTAAAGTAAATAAAACTAACCTTTGACGAAACATATTACAGATACAATCCCCTAATTATAAGTGTAACTAAATAAACAACAGCCATTTGTGATGTTTAATGTAACTCCTAATAACTTTATTCACTCTATAACAACACAAAATAAACTATATTTAAATAGACACTTAGTAAAGGGCAAAAGACCAATATTAGTAGAGCAGAGTGTAATTAAACAGTCATTAATGAAACGGACGAAGGAAGCTTTACCCAAAACACGAACGTAGACGATTCTTGTTAGATATCAATGTATGTTTGTTTGTTATTGCTTTGTATGTATAATATTGAATATTTTGATAAAAATCTTTAGATTATATAATCCAGTCTTTACTTTATTGTATTTATAATTTTTATTAAAAAAAATTAGCAAAAACATTTTGGTCGAATCTTGCAATTGAAATTTAAACTCAATTATTTCTAACCAATTGTGCTAAAACTGCAATTAAAGTAAGGTTTCCAAATCCAATCCTCTCCTCCTAAAGATGGCGGAACAATTGCAAAATAAAGCTATAAAATGGTTTTCTTGGTATCAACTAACATACAAACATTGCATAGCAAATGAAAGCTTATAATAAAATAAAATTGTTAGCTACACTGTTTGACTAACATGCTGTTTTTCGCTTTCGACTTGTAATTTTATGCTTATTACGTAAAATATTAGATAACGTGGTGAAGCTGTGAAGGCAAAAATTTCTGCGTATGAAAAAGGCCTCGCAAGCGTGCGTGGACAGTGTTAGAGTGAATATAATTATTGTATTTACATGTTATTGTACATTTAAACTCTAATATCAACTTTAATAATAATATTATAAATGCGTAACTAACTCTCTAGTCTCTCTTTCTGTCTATCTTTTGTAACTTTTAAACCAATGAACCGATTTTAATGAAATTTGGTACAGCGATAGGCAAGAGCTTGAGAAGAGATTTTGAGTAGGTTTTTTTGCGAAAAAAGGCTTTAAGGGGTTGAAATAGGCGATGAAGTGCATGTCGAGTTGTGTGACCGTTTATGTTTCCGACCGTATTTCGTTTAGTCATACATAAATTATATTGATATTGAAAATTAACATGTTTAATAAATGTGAAAAAATCTCTATAAACAAAAAGAATATAAAGAACTTTCTTTCCTTTCTAATTTAAAATCTTTGTTCAAGCGATAATCCCGCTTTTACCAATGTCGTGATTCGATGTCGGAACGAATTTACTTCGCTTCTAAGGATTGGGTGCTTCCATTTACTTGAAAAGACTCAGCTAGCTTAATTAAGAATTCTCTCGGAACTTGTCTGGGGGACATCTTGGAACAAAATGGCGGCGATTGATTTTGAATGAGGTCGAACAAAGACCGGTAAAAGGCTCGGGGATGCCATAAAAACTTTGTGGTACTTTAAGTAGACAAGAAAAAGGTTGAGGGAAACAGATGAGTGGAAATCTATTTAGTGGAGGGATTGATGGTGCATATTTTTCCAACTTTTTACCTAAATATTGATTTATACCTATAAGTGATAAAGGACTACTATATAAATGTATATTGCTTATAGTAATCTACTCTTGTTTTAGTAAGGTATTTTTATTCTACTTTATTGCCTTAGAAAATTATGTAAAAAAGTCGTTTATCTCGCTTCCTTCAGATAAACCACATTATGGTCAGTTTATTTTCATCAAAATATTTTTGTGGAAAATCTTAAGTAAGGTAATTTTATTTTTCCTTCCTAGTTAATCAAATCGATATCTTCGTTGCATTGTTGTCAGTCAACCAGTATTTGTAGTTATAGTAGTTTTGACTGTGCGTTGATGAGTCAGTCAGCTTCTTATTTAAGGAAGATCATCCGTGTCGTAATATATTCGCAATTGATGTAATAGAAATTCACAAATCTGGTTTCCACATCATATTTTCGTTGCAAGTGCAGGATATTTTCAGCATATATTTTCACACTTCGTGAACTAAGCTTTAATTTCCTGTTTCACAGATTGAGACGACAGCTTGCAAGGAAACTTGGCTCAAAATAAATAAGGAGACAGAAAATTCTGTCGTAAGTGAGAAAATATTACGGTGGCTTAATACTACGGACACCTTACGGAAAGCACGCCGTTATACTGATTTATGATGTAGTCTAAAATTGTGGATTTTTTAAAGAAACACCTGAATATTATGATATTTTATGGTTTGTATCTTTTTGTTTCATTTATCTTTTGGGTTTAAGCTTTCCCAAAACAGAAGATGATTATTAAGTTGTATTTTTAATGTTTTATTATTATACATATAGTAATAAAGTCATATTGAATATTATTTAAATAAATCGTGTGTTAGAATACATCTGAAAATTAACTGATACGTGTATTAAATAGTTTATTTTGTACCATTTATTGTTACCATAAATCACGGTGTAATATAAATACATTTTATATTATGAACTACGACTAATATTTCGTAGTATAATTTTGAAAAATGAATATTAAAAACTAATGTATATGGAGTTTTCTTCAGGCCATCTTTGTGAAAAATTATAACATCTATTACTTTTTAAGCAATTGTTGTTCTAGTCTATATGTGTTTATTCTTTTTTAGTTAGAGTTATACAGCGCAGTAACACTCAAACGACAAACTGTCTAGAGACCCAGGTTTAAAATCGTCTTTTATAACAGCAAATATAAAAATAATAAAGTACATTACTTACGTGCTCCTTGATAACGAAAGCCTAATACCACGCCACCAAAGAACACAACACTATTAGTCTCACTACATAAATATGTACTGCGCGATATTACTTGACAGACTAACTCAATCCTATTGGAAAGAAAGTTATACTCAAAATATAATGAAATAAACTACCCGCGAATATTAATTTATAGTGCTAACATTCTATAGGTTTAAATAACAATCAGTCAACTTATAAGTTAGAAATAATACCATGGCGCCAATGATTCCTTAATAACTGGAAGAAAGGAAACAAAAATAATAAAAGTGTCATCAAAGCGTTATAATGAATATGTTTTATGGTACTATTATTCACTACCGATGAATCAATAAAAGATTAATAGAGTTGTCACTGGCTCGAGCACCATATTAATTTTACTTGCTAATGTGTAATACTAATGTACAGACATACATAGTCTATATATACTCTTGCTTTACAATGCAAATCAGTTTTGATGTTGCAAATGCGATTAAGAAATTTACATCCAGTATTATACAAGATGGTAATGTAAAATAATATTTTTGTAAAATATGTATAATAATCAGTTCCTTTAAATTATGAAGCTGAAAAAATTAATAATAAATTAGATATAAATCTTCTGTACTTTTAAAGTTCAGTATTTAGTCTGTAGTGGACTCTGAAGTCTAATTTAAAGACTAGGTTTTTTTCATCAATGGCCTTAAAATTGTTGTACTCCTTTTTTTCATAACAATACTATCCAAAAAATTTGATACAAAATCATTGCCAAACTATAGAAAGATATGATATAGTCACCTTTAAATGGACCACTGCTGAGCCGAGTCTTCTCCTCAAAATGAGGAGGGATTAGGTCATAGTCCACCACGCTGGCCAAATGCAGGTTGGCAAACTTCACACACCTTTGAGAACATGGAGAAATCTTGGGAGTGCAGGTTTCCTCACGTTGTTTTCCTTCACCGTTAAAGCGAGTGACATTTAATTGCTCAAAACACACATAACTCAGAACTTCAAAAATACCAAAAATAATGATTTAACCCTTTGCCATACAGAAAGAAATAACACTCAATAATTATAAACGAACGCCATTCGATTTGCCATTGTATGTTATTAAAATAATCAAGTTCAAGACAAAACTGCATCCGACGGAGAATAAACGTCATTTTAATATTTTATTGGGTGGAAGCCGAAAGATCTCATTTTCATAATAAGCCCCGCGACGAATAAACTACATGCTTTACGAGCAGTGATGCCAAATAAATTTCATTATGTTGCGCGTAACGAAGCCTATACGGAATTGGTGAAAGCTTAAACTCGTGTTCACGGGAACGGATTTTTTTATGTTTTGGCTTATCTAATTAGATAGTTAAGATGGTGTTTCAATGTTCATTAAACACGTATATGTGATGTAACAAGATTATTTACGCCTACGACTTGGAATTCATTAGGAATTTGTAGCGACCATTTATTTATATCGTTTATTAGTTGGTTATACTTCAAATACATAGCTACAGCTTCATTTGTTCACAAGAATATTATTCGTGAAACAATAATAACTGATCTGGCTAACTATCAAAAACTTTATTCATAGGCTGTACCATGAATTCAGAACTGTATCCATCGGAAGGGTGACAATTCTGCAAAAACTGCTGTCCAAATAAAAACTGGTAATATTATAACTAACTGGATGTTTTTCTTTAATTCGAATTCTAAATCAAAGCCAACACGTTAATATCCTTTAGACTCTAAGATATGATATGAAACTAATCGGAGATCTATAGAAATGTATCCAAAGACAATTCCTGGATAGTGTATGATTATGGATAGTATGAAAACTAATTTTAAAAATATGTGGACTGAGAATAACAATTAATGATGATAATTACAATGATTATGTAACTAAACCACGTGTCCAAAATGTGAGTCGGTACATGGTAAAATGGGTAGATGTAGACGTACCAGAGATCCTCATCACTGATCCCTTTTAAAGGGAATCTTAAAAAATATCATAGGAAATCTTCTTTTTCCTCCCTTGGCGCTCCTCTTAAATCCGTCTCCATTTGATAAACTTTCCCATTCTCCTCAATTCCATCATAGGAATTATTTCACTAATTTGTATGATAGCAAAAAGACCAAGAAAAAAACCTTCTCATTCTAGTGTAACAAAACTATTCTTGGCTTGAGGCTTTTCAAAGTTATAATCATAAAATAGAAACCTTCTAATAAAATGAACATTAAATTTTATGTGCTTTTAAATTAATTTCTTTCATTACTTTGTATCGCTGCAGTATCTCCAGAACGGACAGAACAATTTCGTTTCCCCGCTCCAATAATTTGGCTTGATGTCATAATTTTTGAGCACGGCTGGATCCCGAATGGATTTTCCGATAGAATTGCTACATTTCTGTCGATGTATTGTTAGTATTGTTATGGCTCGGGACGAAACAACGCCATATTTTTTAGTTCGCTTCACCCTTTCACAGTATTCAGTGGGTTGTAAAAGTAATTCATGAATGAAATTGACATTGACATTGGACATTTTTGCTCACTTATTAAATCCAAAAAATGTGCTGCTTAATTATTTTTTCTTTACCAGATAGGAGTTATTTCAGTCATATTTTCAGTCAGTGTGGAAATTGCTATATTATTTTACAGCTGAAGAAAAACGTCATTTCGGTCCGGCATTGAGATTTTACACTATCGGGCATCTTGCGAGTAATATAGTTGATAGGGTTAAGATTACAAAAAGTTATAAGTTACAAAACATTGGTGGAAATGTTAGTAGAGTAAGAAAAGAGATTTTCAAACCTGCTCCTGGGTCTCAAGTCTCAGGCAGGATTCATCTACTCTGCGTAATAATGCTCATAATATTCTTAATACTCGGTTTTATATAAAACTATTAAAATTAATTTAGCTAGAAAATTTAATGTTAATACTACAAGTAAAATGAATACCTAGCTGCGACAAATGAAGTAAACGTGAACCGCCTACAAACTCGTTGTACGAATATTTAAAATTAAATTAATTTTAATGAAGACAACGATATCATGCGAATAGAATCTTTTGTTGTGACAGGGGATTGGGGCGGAAGGGGATTGGGGGGATTCTTAATTAAGTGTCGGTGAAGCCCTCTCTACTTAATGCAATGAGCTCACGCCTCGTTTAACTTTCATAAAATTCTTTTACTCAGCAATATTTCTCGTAACTAGCCGAATTAATGCGTAATCCTTTTGATGTAGCAAAAGCGTAATAAGATTATTAAGTATGAAAGATAGTACTTAATAGTCGATTGTCAGATAGATTCTACAGTCTATATAGTAATTGGCTTATGAAGAATGTTGTAGGTATGTACTATGGCAACACTGAATATAATTTTTATAGTTTTAAATAGGCTAATCGCTACTACATAAGTATTATCGCTAAAGTTGACCATCCCCTCTCATTGTAAAATCCTTTATAGGGCTAGCTCTCTGTTCAAAACTATGTAAAAATAACACCGGTCAACACTTATTTTGAGTCTGACAACAAAATGTCAAATTTTGATTTCTTTTACCTTACTTATAATGGGTAAAATAGGTTTTTTGGTTAAAGTGTGTTTTTCTAGAAATTCCGATTTCATAGAAAATTTCATATTATTTCGACAAGTAAAGTCTGTATGCTATTTTGCGACTCAATCATATACTACAGTAGCTGCTACAGTTTGTAATAGACATACATACACTCAATATAATGCGCGACTTGTCGCCATTTTGTTTTAAAGTATTACCAACTATTATTTTACTCTCCACTAAGAACTTTAAAACTTAATTATCAATATAAAACATACAAAAGCAAACTTAGATCTTCATAAATTGAGTTTTTGGTAATTTTTCAATGTAAATAGTCATTAAATAACAGACACAAAAAAAGTTTTTTTAATATTGAACATCCGTTCAATATTATAGAGAGGAATGATACCAATTACTTACAGCAATACGCATACAATTCAAAATGCGCCTTGGATTTGCGACCAAGGTGTAGGGTTAAAGGCCTTTTCTTACAATTAAAAAATGCTCCTCTCCGCTTTCCAAACTCTAACATAATAAAGCTAATTTATGTAAACCAACTTTCTTGTACACTGCGCGAAACACCAAAGGGATTTACTCTAATCGATCACAGCAAAGGTTATTTACTGTCTACACGTGGGTATACTTGAAATGAAATAAAAATAACCGTATTTAATATAATTTATATACAACCAAACACAGAGCTAAATCGTTGCATTGTCCTTTTGTATAATCTATTTATTATCAAAAGGACCGTCTCCCTTCTGCGGATTATAAATGGCAATTTTGGGATTTAAATGATTAATGACATCTTAAACAAAATATTGCAGGTTGGAGATAAGATCAAAGTCATATTACATAGCTTTATTTTATTGTATTTTTGTATTTAAGTAGTAGTTAGCAACACTAGTTATTGTGAGTAGTTCCTTTAATTATTTAATTATACAAACGTAACAGATTTTTTGAGTATTTGAGATTATAATACTCTAAAGTGTATGTTATTATTGTCTTTAACGTGTTACTGTGCGGTAGGTAAACATTACATATAAATAATATTATTGATTAATTATATATATATAAATATATAGATAATATTATTCTTTCCGAAACTTACAAAATACTAAAAAAAATCACTATACAGCAAATCGCTAATCGGGTCCTATTTAGTTTTAGGTGCAAGATGACTCTTTGGTTAATCCGAAATGTTGTATCGATTTGCATATCGCTCTCAGATTCTTTTTAGGTCAGTCGATATTATCTCGCAACCATACGCAAGAATTATATTAAAAAATCGTACTGACGATAATATTTTATTTCATAATCGGTTAGGTATAGGTTCTTTAGGTTCATTAACTTTATAATGGACGGGAAGAAAACCAGTACATGGCGAATTTTTCTGATACTTTCCGGAGTAGTAAAATTAATTATCATTGGTACTGAGTACAAATTGACTTTTCTTACCTTATTATTTAGATATAAAATATCAAAAGTTTTCAAACTGCATTTCACTATCAAATTGCAATTATATTCACTAACGATAACCCTTAATCGCCGTGTTGCTTACAAAAGCGTAAAAGCATCGCTAGACTTAAGCCTCAGTACTCAGTACTCACCCGTCACTCACTCAACTCACGCAATGTGTACCACATTACAGTTGATGCGAATCATAATTTAGCCGCTCCATTCACACTGCTCGCTCGCAAGTGTTTTGTAATTTGATATGGGGAAAATGTCTTTTACATTTAGAATGTTTTGCAAATTTTCCCAGCGTGACTGATATGCTTTTTCCGTTATCGTCAAAAAGTGACGTATATTTGTCATTCTTGCGAGAGAACAACCATTCAGAATACATTAACAAATATTATAATATATATTACGGCGCGTAAATTAGGCTTAGGTTAGTTTATTAAGGATAAGCTAACATTTAAACAGAGAATCTGGGCTGGCAAGTGTTTAAATTGAATGAAGTCGAAGACACTGCTTCCTGTCGTAATTGTAAGAGATCAAAATGTTTAGTTATTTATCGGTTTCGTATCTAAGATGCGTTTACCCAATAGTTCATTCAATATCACCTTTTAATGTTTTTCAATACTCCCCCTTCTTTTTCTCGTCATTTTCTCAAAATTGTCAACATCGTTAGATTGTAATTTATCTGCTTACATTTTAACGAATAATTTTTTGTTAGATTAATTACAATCTATCGAAATGAAACCGTGAAATCGTGAATCAGGATAAAATTACTATAGAGTTACAAAACTATTACAGTGGGCATAAAGAAAATAGTTAAAAATAAGAATGGACAAAATAATGTCTTAAGGACTTCTGTAACGTCTCCGGCGCTTTGGGAAGGGTATCCCCTTTGCCCTTGCTATCTATAGTATATTGATAGATTGTAATCTAACGGTGTTAACAATTTCACGGTGACATATAGATTCAACAGGCTAGATAGACACGTTCTATTTTAAGAATATTATTGAAGATAATAAAACTTTATATATATGTAATACTAGCTGCTTCACACTGTATCTATATAATTTATAGCTTATGTGTTATTCTGATGTGAAAGCTATATATAATGTAAAGTTTCATCAAAATCCATTCTGTAGATTTTGCGTGAAAGAGTAACAAACATACATCCATACATCTATTCTTACAAACTTCCACGTTTATAATATTAGTAGGATGAGCTAAATTAATCACCACATAACGCAACAACTGCTTCACGAATTTGGATACGATTTTCAGTTGTATTGTAGCTCTAACATAAAATCTAGGATTCGTTTTGAAATGTCAGGAAAATAATTTAAAATTACGACTAACTTGTATAAAAGCTCAATAAAATTTGAAACTTCTAATAACATCTGTAGATATTTTGATACTTCTAAAAATGTATTAAATCAATATTGATTACAGCAGACGATGGAGTGATCATCACAACACAACATAAACGTACCATCATCCCTTACAAAAAATATATAACAAAGGGGCAGTAAACTGAGGGTGGACCCCGATGTTGCTGGTGTTAAATATCGCTGCGTGCATGCTGCGTTAGTTACGGTTGTAATTAATCCGAGGTTGCGTTTTAGGGTTTGCGAATTTAAACGCAATAAAACTATTAGCCAACAATTATATAGGATTTGAGAATATAGGGGAGTTAATACTTTGAACCTTTCGCACAATTTAGGAATACGAATATTCATGTTCCCGGTGCGAATTGACTTTCAGGCCAGTGTGAAATATTGTATGAAATTTCATTTTGTAGCGGTTTAGGTCCTTTCTAATGAATTTAAAAATGATGTGAACTAACCTTGTAATTTGATAGTTAAATTATCTTATACTTAGATATTACGTCATTCGTAAACTATTTATATGTTTAAAAGATAACTCTCTCTCTTTCTGAGATAAGTTCAGAATAATTAACGCTATGGCATGTTATTATTATTTTTAAAATATTTTGTAAAAAATATGAGGAGATACTTTTGGCCAATAAAATGTAATTTAAGGCTAATTTTAAATATTAACAATATTTTCAAGTTTACGATGCTATATGTAAATATTTAACATTATATTACCATACTTATGAAGTTTTAGATATTTTTTTTCAAATAAAAATATCACTGCGTTTTTTGTTTTTGATTTTTTGGTTCTAATAGTACCAACGCTGAATTAAATATCGTTATCACGTCATATATAACGTACAATACGTAGATTTACCATTTTCTATGTAGTGTTGCTAAATAAAAATACATAGGCACTTACGACAGAAAACATATTTTATTATTATCACACAGGGGCTCTTATTTTTTCCGGGATAAAAAGTAGTCTATGTATTAATCCAGATTTTAAAGTACCTGTGTGCCAAATCTCATTGATATCCGTTCGGCCAAACTTTCATATTTATAATAATATTAGTAAGATAACATACATTTTCTATTCATAAAGTTATTCATACCAAACCATATAATTTCGCACAATTTATTCTAATGCATGTCAATGTAAATAAAGAGATAGGAGCCACGTGACCCCCGAGCACGCCATGTGACCATAACCTTAAATCAGATATGGGGTCTAATTGCTTAGAAAATATTAACAGAACTGTATTAGTTTTTAGTAAGACACAAGCTTATAGCGATTTTAACGACAGAAAATAGTTTTTTTTCCACATTTGGATATTATACATATGTATTTTTATTTCATGATGCACGAGGAAATTATTATATTTTCGTTTATTAATTATATTTTCCTACACAGATTTACTTTTTTTGTTTGTTTCTTTTTTCTTTACTTTCTTAAATAGCACTTGTATTATAATATCTAGAAATATTTTATTATAACATATTAATTATTTAGTCTTATATTATTTATTAAATTTTAAACACTTTCATGCTAACAACATTATGGTGTGAAAACTCTCTTACAATATAGTTGAGAAGCAGTTTGATAAGTATTTTCATGGAATAATTACTTGTCATAAGTCGAAGTGGAGACGATAGTTTACGCATAACCAAAAAGTTCTTGTAAACCTATTCTGTATCTAAAGTGCAGTTATGTCTTTTCTTTCTGTGACTTATAGCTAATTTGTAGGTTTTTTTTTTTATTAAGATTAAACCGTTTCCCTCTTTTTCATTCAGCATGGACCACAACACCATGCCTTAAACATGCACTGTCTCACTATAAAAGCAGACATAACATTATTCCCCTCACCATATAGGGACTGGGGTCTCGAGATCTTTGTTGTGTAACGTAAACGGTCCAACCCTGGACTATTTGATTTCTAATAAATTTCCTTTAGCTTAATTTTATAGAGATTGAACTATTACTATTAGGGTGAATATTGGATAAAATATGTTAATTTTATACAATAGAAATCATTTAGTTTGAGTTGTGGAATAAGTTAAAATATGCTAAACTTTAGTATCCATTAAAAAGTTCCTTTTCTTCACCTAGCTCCATCATCAGATCTTAATCACCTAGTACAATTTTGACCAGATGGGATACAGAGTATCCACTGTGACTCCAATCCGATGGGTTTTTTGCTGTGCGCTTGATCTCACACCAGGTTTGCCTATTTTCCTCCCGTCCATTGCCTGTTAAAGTATGTGATCTGCTGGTCGATCGGAATTTCAACGATCTCTCAGGTCTACGTTCGAAATCTTTTCGCGCCAGTATATACCTTCTCAGAATATAGAAAATTGTGGCTTACAAAAACTTGGAATTGGTACGAGTTTGGCTTGGTTCTGTTACACGTTTCGCACCCGTATAGAAGTATGGAGTCATACGTTTGACCAACTCTATTGTTAGTAACACTGTTTATAAATTAGTATTCGGGGGCAGTACACTTTATTTTATTCCAATACTGTATATAACCTCTGTGACAATAGAGTTGAGCAGTTGTCAAACGGTGCTCGCCTGGTGACGATTAAGACTGTTACTGTGCGGTATCAGTCCCGTGTAGATGACACTATCAAGAAAGCAGTGCTAAAATAGCAGAATTAAATAAAACTGGGATAGGAATTATTATATATAATTATTTACCCATGAATAAACCTTGTAATCAAGGTAGCAAGACAATATTTTTGGAAAGGAAAAAAGCAGCCTAATTTTAAACCTTAATAAGCTTTTGTCGCTGACGAAATTTTTCGTTCCTTACTAATAAGGCGACTACGACTTCTGCATTCTATGGCCTCAGAGGATGGGTTGAATTTGTTCCTCGGCGGAATGTCAAAGAAGAGGGTACTAGAAGTCGATTTTAATAATGATCCGTTTAAAATATTGAACATTAGTAAGTAATTGATTCCTTTAATTTATTAATTAAATATTGACGTCCCTGTTTTTTATATATAAACACATTGCTATTATATTATTATGAATTATTTCAAAATCTAAAATCCAATGTTTTATTATACCACAAAATATTTTTTCAGGTCATAAACATAACTTGAACTTGAACTGAGGTAGGGCACAGCAGGAAATTTCCTGCTCAAATATGGAGCAGCCCGACTGGAGTAGTACCTCGACCTTACAGAAGATCACAGCTAAATAACACTTCTCTAAAGCAGTGTTGTGTTCCTGTTGGTGAGTAAGGTGACCAGAGCTCCTGGGAGGAATTGGGGATAGGGTCGGCAACGCGCTTGCGATACTTGTGGTGTTGCAGACGTCTATAAGCTACAGTATTCGCGCCGTACGCTTGTTTGCCGACCTAGTTACATAAAAAAAAAATATTTCTTCACTTAAAAAATTATCGATACAATTGAAATAAAATATTAAATTTTATACTATGTCAATATTTTTGTGATCCGTTATCACAGATTGCAACCAGTGACGTATAGTACTACAGTGTATATTAATAAAGTAGTCAATGTTAAAATACTTGCATGCCTTAATATGGTACATCATGAAAAACATCTAAATTGTAAGACTTACTTGTACATGCAAGTATTTTATCTTATATATTCTATCTATACTCTATACTATTATATAAAGAGGAAAGATTTGATTGTTTGTATGTTTGTTTGTTGCGAATAGGCTCGAGAAGTACTGAACCGATTTTGAAAATTCTTTCACCGATAGGAAGCTATATTCTTTCCGGGTAACATAGGCTATGTGGTGTTGTCGTAAAAACTCTAATTAAAAAGATATGGCCATATATTAAGTGCCATAAGGTGGCCATTTTGTAAATTGAAGAGTTTCACAGGAACTACAAATCCGATTTAAAAAATTTTTTCATTCATAAAAAACTACACATTTCGTGAGTGATAACAGTAATTCAGTGTTGCCATATGCATTTTTTTATTAATAGAATATGGCCATTTTGTTGTTACTAATCCGATTTTAAAAATTCTTTCACTGAGAGGTCTATAGTATTTCCGTCTCTCTTCCTCTTATAATACTATCATGGTCTCTCATCCTCTCTTTTTTTTCTCTCTTTAATTTTTTTTTTATGTGTTCAGAATATTTAGCCCCTTTTCACTTTCTTTCTTTCGATTATCTCTCTATCTCTCTCTCTCTCTCTCTCTCTCTCTCTCTCTCTCTCTCTCTCTCTCTCTCTCTCTCTCTCTCTCTCTCTCTTTCTCTCTCTCCTTTACCTATTCAATTTTATTTTTGCTCTGTCCTCCCTCTTTTATCATCTGTCCCTTTTCTTTTATTTTAGTTTCTATTATTTTTCTTTTTATAACTTTTTCTTACTCTCTCTCTCTTTTTTCAAATAATAAAAAACTACACAATTGCACAGTGACAATTTAAGGACATCAATTATAATATTGCTTTAAATACCCGGAGCGAAGCGAGGGCAGCCAACTAGTCTTATATATAACACTAATCATGAGTCACTGACTTATATTTGACAGTATAGACATGCGTTATTTCTTTGAATCATATATAACATACATACCTAACAATTAGCAAATAAATATCGTTCTGTTCCGTACTTAGTTTATTACATATTTTAACTAGCTGACTCGACAGAGATTGTCCTGTCTTAACTATGAATATTAAATTCGAATTTGCAAATGCTTACAATATAAAAGTTAATATGGTCGTTAAGTTTTCTTAAATTTTCTGATATTCCGCGCAACTTTTTTAATTTTTTCTTCCATAAGAACCTTCTCCTGACAATAACAAACACAACAAAAAAAGAATTAGCAAAATCGGTCCAGCCGTTCAAGAGAAATAGGGATTCATTTTTGTAATATAGATTATAAAATAAGTAAAAAAGAAGATATAGTTAAGAAACTGTTTTCAGATAACTTTTTATCAATGTGGCGATAGAAGGCAAAGTTGAAATGCAAAAAGAGCACGTGGAATCAAAATTGATCAATTTACAAAACTTTGACTGCAAGAACAACGTACCTACTTTCAAATTTTAGAATTTGTAAAATTAAAAATCAGTTTATTTTTCAAATAAATATCATACCAAGTCTTAATTTCTAAAACAAAATGATAAATAATTATAAACTAAAATATTCTAGAGCTTGTTCTTAATTAACATAACAAATATTCAGCTAATAACTTAATATTAAAGACTATATAATAAATATGAAGCTTATAACCGCGTTAATGAGAAGTAGTTTCCAAAACAAGGTGTAGTTGAAACAGTATTTAACATGATAATTAGCAAAAGCTGGCTTATCCTTACGTTGATAAAACGTAGTGTAGTTCAGCAGTGGACAACTTATGGTTACAGAATATGTATCTACTAGTCGACCCGCGTCGGCTTCTCACAGGTGTAATTTATCGTATGTACTTAACTTTGAATTTTTCCGGGATAAAAATTAGACTATGCATTAATCTAGGCTATAAAATTTACGTAATAAAGTTACAAAATGTATAATCATTACGACCCGTCAAGATAAGCAGTGATGACCCAGTGGTTGAGACTGCAATGTCTTACTTGGGAGATCCGAGTTCGTTCCTGGGCATACACCTCTGACTTTTCTGAATTATGTTAAGAAATGAAATATCACTTGCTTTAACAGTGAAGGAAAACATCGTGAGGAAACCCGCACTCCTGAGAGTTCTCTATGGTATCAAATGTCTAAAGTCTGCCAACCCGCATTGGGCCAGCGTGGTGGACTATGGCCTAATACCGACATTCTGAGGAGGAGACCCGGCTCAGCAGTGGGTCATTGACAGTGGGTCGTGATAAAATTTATATTAGTAAAATTTTACAGAATATTTAACTATTTCTAATGTCGACTTAGATCTGTATTATTAATTTATTTTTTCTAGATTATACTTCTATTAGGCGAGCTGTGAGCCGTGGTGAATTGAACTATCTATACAAAATCGTCACGTAAGACTAAGCGTTATGCCACCTTTTGACGTTCGGTTCTGTCTGTTCTGTGTATATGAATTATAACAATCACAAAATTATTCCAGTTATATTAATTCATTAAAAGTTACATTGGTTGATTAGAAAAGAAGAAAGTCACATGAAAGGGACATGTCGGTTTTTTCTTAAGACATGGTTTTTCATGTTTCATTTCATATTTTAGAAGTCGGAAAAAAGAAATGAAGGCACACTGTAGTTCTAGTAAATTGTACTAAATTATAAAGGAAAATATTTCTAGATAAAAAAAATATTAAAACTAACTGAAGGTCAGGTCAAAGAAAAATCACATTTAAGTAGATTATTAATTGTTTTGTTTACCAAAGGTTATGAACCACTGGTAGGCTTGCGTGCCACTCGGTTTATATAAATTAAAACATAATTGTATTATCGTGACCTCACGCTTTAATGCGTTTAGTTCGCGATGGCGACGAAGGGAAGGATGGAATTAATAAAAATAAAATACACTGTCGAATGATTTAGTAACTAGTTATTTTTATGTTATTTGCTTATAGATAGATAGTCTTTTCATCAAAAGGCCAAAAAAAAACTATACATTGCCATACTTGAACATTAATTACACTATCTGGATCGTAGACCCTTTTTGTAACTCGTCAACGACACAGGGAGTCGATATAGACCATTTTGGCAGATCTAAATATGTATATCTAAGGGGAAAGTAATTCTAGTATGTATGTATGTTTTCAAAGTAAAATACAGTTATTATCCACATTATAATACCTGTATTTTACTTTGAAAACTTACAAAGTGATAATTAATTTTATATTAAAAATGCAATTAATAATAATTCATTTATATTTTGAATAAGGAAACTAAGGGCGAATGAAGATAAACCTAACAATTTAAAAATGTAAATAAGATTTATTTAAAATATACATGCTCTAACAATTTCTTCTCTCGCACTTGTAAGGGACTAACAATACTTTGTATGTATATTTAGATCTATAATTGTAACAACAGTTCATCTTCAGATATTTCCTTATAACGCATTAATCATAATTTACCTTAGTCCAATTTTGGCTGTTATGTTAAAGCCACAATTTCTTTATAAGATTACATTTTTGATAAGCTGCATCAAAATTATTAAAAAGATTATGAGAATCCCGCAATCCGTAAGAATCACTAAGTTTTACTAAGAGGCCAATAAAGTTTCTGGTTCGCTTTTTAACCTGCAGTCATCTTCATATGATTGATACCTTTTTTTGATATCTTTTTTAATGAATTTAGGTGTTCCGGAAAAATATTTCTCTATTTCTCTTAAAGTTTTATCTTTGGTTTCAGGTAAATATAAATATAAAATAAATGTTATAATTGATGATGAAATTGCAAAAAACAAGAAAACGCCTGATACTGTAAACACTTTAAATAACGATGGAGTGGTTTTAAATAGTAACATCGTTACAGAATTTAAATAACTCCCAAAGATCATCATGCTAGATGTTTGGTATCTTACAGAAATAAGTTCACTATAAATAGTTGATAGCAGAATCATGGGACCAGAGCATACAGTTATAGAAAACATTGATAACAATGAAATAGACAAATAATTGTTTTCCGTAATCACAGATATATGCACTAAATAAAGATAAAGAGCTATAATATACAATAATATAATTGTTACTACTGAAGTACTAAATAATATTGTCCTTCTTTTACAATATTTAGACATAATACATCCACAATAAGTAGCAAAAACAGTTACTCCATCTAATATAAGCATTCCTCGGTAAGCTGAAGCTTCACTTTTCGTTATCTTTTTGAGTAGTTGTATAGCGTAGATACTACATATAATTTTTCCTGTAAATAAATACTGTGTTCCACACAACATCATTAATAAAAGCGGTTTATAAAATCCCTTACACTGTATCGTGTTTAGAGAGGAATTTATTATTTCTTTGATACCTACACGAATATCATGCTTCTTATGATTCGTTTCATAATAATTTATAATATGAAGTAGCTCTTTTTCGTTATTTTTAGATGTTCCTTTTATCCATCTGTGCGATTTTTTGCATTCTTCATAACAATCTTTTTTTGCCAACCAGTAAAAAGATTCTGGCCAAGCTAATATTGTTAAGGTGTAAACGTTGCACATAAAATGTACTAAATAAATATTTTTCCAGTGACAAAATGTTCCTATTGTGTTAGCGACCCACATCCCCCAAAATACGGAAGCTGATTTTATTGTTAAAAATATTCCACGATATTCTGGAGAAGTAAATTCGCAAATTATCAAAGGTGAATTAGTCATATGGGTACCTAGTAAGACTCCGAAAATTAATTCTCCAATTATCAATTGTGTTATATTGTGACTTAAGTAAATGACCATAGCTCCAAGAAATCCACAGCCGCAAACGACCATGATAGTTAGTTTTGTTCCAACTAATTGAATAAGTATCGGCACTAGTATAATTGATGGTGCAGCGCCAAATGGTAAGGCTGACACTGAAACAAAAAAACAACTTGTAGTAAAAAAGGGAACACCAACAAAATCAACGTATGTTTTGTGAGTTTTCTTAGTTCTATTTTTATAATCACATGGTTCTTAAACTATATGAACAATTCTTATACTTACTAATCCACGACACCAGTTCATCATCGATTTTCGTTGTGGAGTTAACATCTTTTCTCATCTGTGAGACTATTATTGTTGGAGCTCCCAATTGTAGACCATAGATAAAATATAATGTCCACATCGTACTACAGATGAGAAGCTGAAAATAAAGAAATTATTATATATCATGTAATAATTGTTTATTAAAAAAATGTTTCAATTTAATATAATGACTAGTTTTACTAAAATTTGTTCTGATTGTTTCTCAGCTATTCTGGTCTTATCTTAATGTTATATTTGTACCTTTACCTCATTAATAGAATTAAAAGTAAACTCTGACCTGTCTTAGAAATATTTTCCATGATCCTCGTGTTTGCGTTTCTCCAATACAATCTTCATGGTTATCAACCGATGCAACTTTATCATAATTCAATTCACTTTCAGGATTCATTATATTCATCAGCAAAACATATTTTTAGTCTAGACTCTTGTTATATGATACACAAATTAAACCGTCATTTTTAAATATTCCTTTTAAATATGACGAACATTAAGCTGAAAAGGTATTTATTCATATGCTTCATGCAAGGCCATAAATTCATTATAATATTACACCATATTACCATTTGTATGGAAATTAAGTGTCACAGTTAATTTGTTTAAATTTAATAAGTAAATCAACCATACTTATAATAAAATCGAAGATATGCTGTGTCTGTATATTAGAGACAAGCGGCCTGTCCCGGCTTCGCACGGGTGGGTAATTTTTTTTAACATTTTGGCTCCCCCACATTTCGATTTTCGGTGCACCCTCTCCCGCCGCGTTTCACGCTGCGCTGCGTGGAACTACATCGACCTGTCAGCGTGTATTTTTTGTTCATAATGACATATTTAATTTCGTAATATGTCTGAAATGGAATGTACGGTTTTAATAATTCAAAATGAAATCTACAGGTATTGAAATTAATTTTGATAGGCATTTCTATCAACTTTTAAAATGTAAAAAAATTAGTTTTAGTGACATAACTACAGTAGTTGGATATATGGTCTCGCGAAGTTTTTTGTAGATATTGAAACTAACGTTCTATAATATTGTAGAATATTTTTTTGTTCTATCATCAATACTTTTTACAGCGCATGCGATAAAAGACATTTAATGCTAATTTTTTTACACCTTGGGTTGATTTTAGTAAGAATTTCTGAGGATCTCTAATTTTTCTAGTAATAAATATAGCCTATGTTACTCAAGGATAATGTAGCTTTCTAACGGCGAACGAGTTTTTGAAATCGGTCCAGTAGTTTTTAAGTTTATTCGTTACATACAAAAATACAAAAATACAAACATAGAAACATACAAAAATACAAATCTTTCCTCTTTATCATATTAGTATAGATTTTCGGCAAAAAAAGTTGTAGAAGATACGCAAGATAAGCATTACAAGAAATAAAAAGAGCTTCTAAAAAGTTTGTCTCTTTGTTTGCTGGACTTGAGCAGCTTTTTTTCCTATTAACTTGTTGAGTATAGGCACTACATATAATAATTTAGATGGTGAAGCGCCAAATGATGTAGCTGACACTGAAAATGACAAAGATATTATTTAATTTGTTCTGTAATAAAAAGATAATAACAATATTTTGATATTTTAAATATTCCAACAACCCTTATATTTTTGATCCACGACGCCATTTCATCATCAATCTCTATTGTTGAATTAGCGTCTTTTCTCATCTGTGACACTATTACTGATGGAGCTCCTAATTGTAGACCATAAATAAAGTATAATGTCCACATTGTACTACAGACTAAAAGCTAAAAAGAATTTAGCTACATATTAAGATAAAGAATTTATAAAAGAGTTTAATATTATAACCGCTTTTGAAATTTCTTATATTACTTCTCAATATTCTGGTCTTCTCTTATTAACCTCCCTATTGCCAAGAACGATACTACGATAAGTTTTCCTCAAATACTGTTTTCCACATTATGAGAATTAAAAATAAATTCTGACCTGTTTTATAAATGTTTTCCATGATGAACAAGACACTTGTTAAAACTTTTAATATAAAGGTTAGGACATTTGAATAAATAAAAGGTATTTATTCATATGTTTTGTGTAAGACCCAAAAATACTATTATATTATACCTAATGAGATTTAGTAGGTATGGAAATTGGATGTCACATCTAATTTGTATGTCAGTTGTATAACAGTTTAGGTTTAAACGAGCAAAATGACCACTTGATAGTAAGATGCTACCGTCGCCCAGGAACATCGGCAATACATGAGATTCACATACTGGTGGTCACAAGCCAGTTGGGGAAAGTATCCCATATCACTAATTACTGGCTGGGCTACTCGCCTCTTACGAGATACTTTTCTAGCGGCAGAGGAGAATTGTGTTATGAATGTTCCCTGTATAAGTTTGACCTGTAAATATAGTTTTCGGGTATTTTCAAACCAAATAACTAATTTAATAAGTAATAAAATAGTTTACTTGAATACTAAAATAACAATAGACTATTTCGAACTCCCAGGACAATAATTACCAAACTTGTACTCATTTACACGTGGTCTAGACTCTAGGACAGTGACTCCCAAAGTGATATCGGCCCCCAGGAGTCAATGACGAAATGAAAGGGGTTCACGTAAATAAAATTAGGAATTGGAGGTCTAGGTAGTAGTACTTAATGTTAGTAATAAAATCAGAATATAATCACAAATTTCTATAATAATTACATTGTACAACATTATCTAGATACTTCTTTTTACTTTTGGATTTTGTTACTTTCTAGCTGCTCTAAGCTAGTGATCCTCAAATTAGTGTATATTATGTCAAGAGAAGAGTCCACTACGAGTTTATAGGGGGTTTATCATCGACTTACAATTCTTTTATTTCATCTAAAATTAAAAGAATTGTAAGTCGATGATACGCAATACAACGGATGTTTTGTATTATTTTGTGATATATAAAATAGCCACGATATAATTTCAGGATTTTAATGATATGATTTGGTCTTACTTGGGCAACAAAATAAAATGGCAGCTATGTAATACACGAGACAGATAAGTTAAGAAGCCTTTGATTTATGCAAATAGCAGTTTAAATGGTGCTACGGGAACTATGTTTGGGAACCTCTGCTCTAGAATAATTTAATTAATATTCTATTCAAAGCATTAAGCAACACACCTGATTTAGATGCTATGTAAATGGGATAAACAAACGTAGGTAAATTGTAGCTAAGTATTGTTTGACACTTACCGGTTTCATTGCTATAGAATCAACTATAACAAACTAGTAGGGCTCTCTGTTTACTATAATATAATTTCCTCTGGCTTTATTTCACTTTGTGATAGGAATCATTACTATTGGTTTATTGAAAAAATATCCCTTGAAGATTTGTAAGCTGCCAGTGAAGTACAAGTGTAAAGACTTTTATAGAGGATTCTGTGAGTCTTTGATATTGTTTTGGCTTAGTTAAATAACGAGGTATAGATGCGGTAGTTTATCCTAAACATGTTGTTATGTGTATGTTTATGTTTAGAGGATCTTCGTAGACCTGGTCCTAAATTTCAAATCTCAGACACTGCTCGGTTTCCTGACATGAAGTGCATGTTTCTGTAAAGTAATTAAAGGTATAGTTTTTATAATTTCCGAAAGCAAAAAAAAAATCCGGTATCATTATAGGTTATAGGTAATAATCTTTTCAACCGATTTAAAAAAAAATATCTAAAAAGTTGTTTTTTTTATTTCACCTTAGAACTTCATCGTTTATGAACCAAAATGGAAATTTCTTTTTGTATTCAAAATCCAGTTCTGATGATAGGATCCTGATGGAATTGAAAGAAGTCCTTAAAATCATTTAGTGATTTGAATTTATTTGGTGAAGTGGAACTGATTAAAAAGATCACAAATAGCCAAATCTCAGCTGTGAACGTTAGGTGACTATTTTGATGAAAATTTAAATAAATACTTATCATGTTGATATAACCGGTAGATTATTAGACCTTCCAGCTTCATCTACCATTAGTTGATAATGACAACGGAAGGTATGTACTGGAACACAGGCATGGGACAATGTAGACTAGGCATGTTTGGGTTTAATTGAATTATCTCAATGAATACTTTGACTGTAACTCATTTTTAAGTCTACATCGTAGCAACCGAACGATTTGAACTATTTTGACTCAAAAATAAATTAATTGTGAAATAAAATTTTAAACAATATATCATGTTAATTTGAAAGTTATTTTGCACCAGGGGGCCAGAAAATTTGATGATCCTAACCACATGATTTCGAATATATGTAAAGTTAGTAGACAAACGTGATATAAATTTTGAAGTTTCATATTCAGATACATAGTTTGACAGAACAAATAAACAGTTCTTGATTGTTCGATTAGAATATCTTAACGATTATATTCGATTCCATTCGCTTTGCTTTAGTTAAACTTGTAGTGCTGGCGATTTACATAAGTTACAAGTAGCGGAGAATGTCGACGGCGCCTAGCCTAGACAGATTCATATTAATTTCAGTAGCAACAACACCTTAATTTATGTGAAAATATTATTTATATAGAAGCAATAATATGACAGTATTAATTTATGTAACTATAAATATTTCATAGAAAAGTTATTTAGTATTTACAACCGACTTTAAATAAGGGTGCTATCAATTCGTTTGCGTATACATAGTATCATGTAAAATGAAAAATAGTAGTAGTAACATGTATTTTAGATGATAAGTAAAGAGCCTGGGGATTGTGACCCAGGTGCACATTAAAAAGCTCTTCTGCGTTAACAACACTCACTATCCTCTGCCCCACATAGTTAACTAACATTTTACTAAGTCAAGTCGCAAAATAAGGTAATCACTAAATTTCAATATTCTCTTTATGAAATAAATCATCTAACAATTTTTACCATTAGGACAGGGTTTATAAGTTGCCGAACATTACCTGGTGTTTGTGACCTAGTAGCATCTAAAGAAATTATTAAAATCTTTTAGAATTCATCTAAAGTTGATTTCTTTCAAGTATTCCCTCCAATTAAATACTCTGCACTGCACTCTTGGAGCTGCTTATTTAGAAATATGAATTTATGAGGTACCACCAACTTAGATAAGATGCAATGTCTTGGTAAGAAGCAATATCGTAAAGAGAAAAATCCCTCATAATAAAAAAGTGGTTTCTAGCAGTTGGTAAACTGTTGACAACAGTTCTCTCGCACTTGGATAAATTTTTTTCTTAAGAAAAGTATTTTGTATTCATTTATATCTATTAGTTTAACCTATAAGCCACAGTCAATAGTTAACCTTCCCTTAAGGATAATATTCACGTGCAAAATCAATATGCAAATTGGTTGCTACTAGCATGTCATACTGCTATTGTCCGCCTGCGGGCTGTAAGGGCTCATACACAACTTTATTACATTTGTCTGTTATATCTACTTGTTGTTTATTATGTAAAGCGTTTTAAATAAATTAATATTGATTTTATAGGTTATGACAATATGTGTTAATGAAGAGAAATTTTTACACCTTTACAGAATTTAAAGAAATTGTTGGAAGCCTGCTCACATATTACATTATATTAATTTATGTGTAAGGCTTTTAGTCTATCTTCAGATCTCTCTTAGATGTCCCTTCCTAAAGGGCCTTTTATATTTTTGTGTTAATTCAAATAAAAAATACTTTCTGCTAAGAGCAGAAATACTCCAAAAGAAATAGTAAAAATCTAGTTAAAATAAATTAAAAAAATACAATATATTATAAAAATTACAATAGTATATAGATATAATACAAAGTTATAGGACTACTGCCATGATATGGCAGCGAAGTTAATAAAACGGAATTGGATTTCTTTTGCCCCGGACACTCATATGTCAAGATCATAGTCAAGATTTGAGGCTGTCAAAATTGAGTACTTACAGATAGATTTACAGAATTTACTGAAAGACTTCAAGAACAAATTTTTAGAGGATCTTTAATTATTATACATTTAATTCTCAAAAAAATTGCTGTTTTTAATAAACATACATATATGTTGTCGCGTAGGTTAGGTTTGGCTTAGATTTAGGTGTTAGGTTAACCTCCTTTAAGGTTAGGCTTACCTTATGTAAGCCTAACCTTAAGCTTAGACTGAGCGCCTAGGCAGTGGAGATGAGTGTTCTCATATGTGGCAGGGCATTTAACACACAACTTGGTCACAAGTCCAAGGCACTGCTTAGGTTCCTGTAGTAATTATAAAAGATCATAATTTTTAGTTATTAATCTGTCCACTACCAGTATATATGATGCGTTTACCTAATAATCTATTCAATATCAATCTTTTAGTGTTTTTAAATATACCCTCGTTTCGAATTCTTGTATATCCTTTATAAAGCTAATAAAACTTTTATTTATACTAAATGCGCAAGTCTTACACAGCCTATAGACCTGGTCTTGCTATTTCAACTAAGGTAAGTGCAGAAGCAAACTTGCCCTAACTTTAAACTAGTTAGCTCCAAATTTGTGGCTTTTGTATGCTATTGAAATTTACTGCCTGAAGTTTCTTAATACCTAAGATTACACATACGTACCGGTATGGTACTACAATGGGGCATTAGATCCAAAAGAGAGCAAGATTTAGATAAGAACTTGTATTATCTTATACTGTAAACGAATTTGTCTATTTTGTTGAATATAAAATAGATTTTATTGCAAATATTTGTTGAAAGTATAGTTAAATATTACTTAGTTCATTCTGCTTATTAACTCTAGAATCTGTTTTAGGTTTCATGTTATGGATATTACATTTCGGATCTGGATACGGATACGGATAAAGGAATAATATTATATCGGTTTCGGGTACGGTTAAGGATATGAAATTATTGCGGATTATCCGTTAGTTTCGGATAGTTTCGGTTATTGTTATTAGATTTTGAAAGTAAAATATGAATAAGTTTTGACTCTTTTCCGTGAATAATTTTTACTAAACTCTGACATTTTGCGGAATGTAAATTTACTTAATAAACTCGAGTTTTGGATCGAAAACTAAAATGTCGAAATAAAAATAACTTTGGTAACAAAACACAAAACTATAAGATTTATCAATAGTAATAAACAGCTGTTTTTACTTTAAAAGAAGAGTATTAAAAATAGTGAGAACATTAAAAACATGGGTGTTGCGTAAGCAAAAACTTCACCCCAAAAGTTTATTTTTGGCGATACTCCCCAAAAATATTAAAAAGTACTTACAGGGAGGATGTCTCCATTAACACTGGTCCCTTCATGTTCTCATATCTTAGCAATTACTAGGATAGATTTTACTTTTTATTTATGAAATTAAAAAAAGCTGATTATGTTTTAATGTCTGTTAAGTATAAATCATAGATTAAATACTGTTAGATAGTTATTATGTTGGCAACACTTGATTTTCTATGTTGGCCCAAACTGTATCAGTTGCGACAACGAATAATAAGTAAGAGAATAAATACGCCGACATGACAGAGATCATTATTATTAAATCGCGAAAAATCAAGCAGTAATTCTGAAGCTCTATGTGAAGTAATATTCTAGTCAACAATAGAAATTTTGGAGGCATCAGTAGCTCAGTGTTCTGGCATGGTCCTGTCATTGGACTACTGACGTGGCCCACTACTGACACACTTTAGCTTACCTGGAGGGGTTAAGGAATACTAGTAAATTGCAATTCAAACTGCTATAAATATATGTCGGGGATTTTAAAACGATGTGAAAGGAGATGGAAGGAGGAAGATGGGGAATATTGGGGAACACTAAAAGGGGGTGATGGTATTGAATGGAATATTGGGTAAACGCAACGTAGATACTCCTATTGAACCGATAAATGATCAAATATGATCTCCAACAATTACGAGAGAAACCTAAGCAGTGCCTTGGACTTGTGACCAAGGTGTAGGCTTAAGGAGCTCCTTTAAGTAATTACAACACTCGCCTCCACTGCCAGGCTCTCTATTTAAACCCAAGGTTAAACGCACATAAACCGAATCTAACACAAGGCTAACCTAACCTAAGGCTAACCTAACCTAACATTGTGTTTACTTAACCACGTGGCAATTAAATTGTAAGGACTTACGTGACCTTAGTTGGACAGCACTTCCACACTACACTGCACTTGACACTATCACTATCACTAGCACTACTTAGATGTTCACTTCTTGAGAGACTGCGCACGACTAAGACTTCAGTTAGACTGTCGATCGCATATAAAGGGTCGAGGGTAGATACTGTCAAAACAACGGAAGTGACTACTACCCCACTCCAACGCCATAGACAACGATAACGACTCGATTAATCGATAATCTTTTACTATGCTCCGACATATATATTTTTTTAAATCCCATTTGATTATTTTAAGCTAAGAAGAGTGTAGCATCATAACACAGCTAGTCAAACGAATTCTCGTTTTTTTTTTATTTTGTCATCAATGACGTACCTACTAGTCATTTTGGTTGCTTAATATTAATAATTTTCTCCTATGAGACCGCTAAAGCCGCAATATTTTTTTTGAACTTTAGGAACACAAGAGTTTCCTTCTTTATCTCCTTTCTATAACAAAAAACAGTTAAATTGTAAACAAATACCAAAAATTTTGTATACATTGAAAGTAACAGAACTTGTTTTCGAGGCCATTATACTCTTTTAATGGTTTGCAATAAAAGAAACCAACAATGAAAGCAGCGATACGGCACGGTTACCGGAACACGGCTACATTTAAATGGAGTGGTTTTCCGCGGGTTTACGGTGGAAATACTGACTCGCTGCTGTTATTGTAGTGATATAACAATTTTATTCTATCTTATATACTCCTAGTGTAACTTACATAAGAACGATAACATAACTGAATCTATCTTTTCTTATCTTTCATAATAACCAATTTCTGAAAGTAAATCTTAGATCTTCTTCTTCATTGTGTACACATCTTGTAAATCTAGCATTCATATTTTAATATCTTACAGATTTTTTATTAACTTGTTTAACTAAATTTCTCTAGGTTACTAGATATTAATATTATTATCTGTCCTAAATATGTAAATTTTGAAACGGTTTGGAATTTAAATCTATTAAGTTTATAAGTAGAGGCACTCCATTTAGCAAAAAAAATATATCCCACAGTGCGCTGAAAGTTGGCAATTTATATACACTTGAAGTTACCTGAAGAGATAAAACTCATAATATTAACAACCAAAGATTATAAGATAGTTGTAATGATGCAATAGAGTGTGACTAGATCAGTCAAAATTTGAAGCAGCTATCTTAAACGCAGGACGCACTTGTAAGACTTCTAAAATCGTAATATCCTGACTACACAACAAACCTATCAGTTCACGATATCGACCATTTACGTTCAACATCACTGGCTCTATATAAAGCAGTAAAAAAAATAATGTCTCTAGATAATGTAACCGAATGAAATGTAACAAATAACAATAGAAAAAGTATTGAAATGTTCAAAACCGTATTTAAATGAAGAGAAGCAATTTGTGCTGAAAGTCATAAAAGTCGTCTGGGCTCAGCGGAGGCGCCGCTTGCCTCAAAGCGTCTCTACCTATTAAAAAGTTAGGGCATCTATTTTTGGCTCCGTCGCATCGACACCGAAGATGTATGCGTAATGTGACCATTTAATTTTTTAATTAAAACGGGACATCGATTTACGATCATATTATCTAATTTTTTTTAACAGTCGGTTTTTTAATAATAAACTAAGTAATAAAAGAAATATACTTATATACTAACTTAGATATAAATAAGCTAACTAAGTATCATAGTTTGTAAGTTAAGTTTGAAAAAATGTTCCCTCTTTGGTTATTGGCCTTCCCCTTTTTTCCATGCCATAATATCTGACTTGAGTCACAAATTAGTATTATTTCGTCCTACCATCGATGTGTTGGTTGATTCATTCGTCTGTTACTTATGGATCCTTTTTGACAGGAAATGCTTATATCTTGAAACATGTTCCAGCTACATTTCGTTTATTTATGTTGCCCATGTGCCAACTATCTGTAAAATAGTATACAAGCCGAGACGCAATGTAGGTTGAATTATCTATACAACTCCCCTAACAAACTAAGTAACAAAACCAAAATAATAACTAGCGTTTCTTTTCTCTTGGTGGTAGGGGATCTGTTTCAAGACCGGCTTGTGACCAGCATGAGAATACGACCGTCAAATGTCAAATGCATGTCGACCAAACTTACCCATTCCCGCTCCCATCCCACTAATGGGGCGGATCTAGTGGACTCTTTGCTCTTGCTCAGGGTTCAGTGAAAACGCAACCCAATCTTCAAGGTGGCGACGCATTGGCAAAAAAAGTGTATCATCTATTGCTGATCTCCATTGTCTACGGTAGCCACTGACCATCAGGTAGACCGTCTGCTCGTTTTCGCCTTATCTACCATTAAAATAATAATAATAAAGATCCAACGGGAGATTAATTACGTGGATTTGGAAAATTGGTAAATTTTGTGTCCCAAAGCTTTCCCTAGACAACAGTAAACCATAAAAATGGACAATTCCGTTCAAAACGGGACGTATGGTTACGTTATATATGCGATAAATTGTGAAAATAAGTTGCTTTCGTTGAACGATAGCAGAGTGTGAACATGTTTTACGAACCGCTCAAAGCACAAATTCAAAGCAGATTCTTTTAATATGTCTATTTGTTTATTTTTCAAAAACTAACACGATAGATTTATTTAAAGAATCTAAACTATATTATTTTCTTATTTTATTAAAGTTTCATATATTAACTGTGATACTAAATCTCAATTTCGTTAATTCTATATTAGCTAATCATTTCAACCTTTGATGTAATAGTAATATCTGTTATGTTGCTGTATTTATCTAGTAACCGTACTAAATCCCACTCCTACTGCAAGTTTTAATAAAAAAACTGTATAGGTAAATATCCTCCATGTCATAATGGAAGTTATAATTATTCAAACGCATTTCCTTCGAAAGTGTAACAGTTGTGCAATCTTCATAATCATAGCGCTATACAAATAAAAGTGGCCATTCAAATTTTTAACTACAAATGTATAATACCACGTATATCCATTAACTTTGTGACTGTGATTCATTTTAAATGTATAATGTTTTGCTTTTTTACCCAACTACGGTGAAGCCAAAAGGAAGGGTTATGATTTTGGCAGTCTATGTATGTATGTATCAATGTATGTATGTATTTATGTATTTTTGTATGTTCCACCCTAGCGCCTAAACTACTGTACCAATATTTACGAGTGAGATGTCAATAGATTCGTAATAATAACGCGGGTGACATAGGCTATAAAAATTTTATTATTTTTTTTATGACAGAATTTAAACCTCGGATTCTAACCTCGAAAAAAATTAAACTGAAATATTACTAAAAGATGTATCAAGAGAAAGGTCTTAGCGAGCACATTACAATTTTTATTGACAGATAAGAGACAAACGAGCAAACGGTCCACCTGATGGAATGTGGCCACCGTCGCCCATGTCGCCATCAGCAACACTAGAGTGTATCTCTTGATTTGTCGATGCGTTGCCGCCTCGAAAGTTGAGTTAGGAGGGGGAGCGAAGAGAAGAATGCTGCGGTTTCAGTGCAACCAGAGTTCACTGGAACTGCAGCATTAATGGGATGGGAGACTGAGAGAGTAGATCTGGCCCACATGCGGCTTGACCGGAACGCATCAAAGACTCTTGGCTGTCGGATGAGCATGCTGATGGTCGCATGCCAGTCTGAGAACAGATTTCCTATCACCAAACGCGGTATCTACCAGTCCAACAGTTTAGAAGTTATACAAAGTTTTCTTAGAGTCTAGAAATATATGTTAACAAACAAAAGCTTATACATTTAACAGGATTGCTTGTAGTTCAAATTATTTATTTTAGTCAAAGTTAACGAAAAAGAAAACGGTTGAAGACACCTGTCAGTCTAGTTGAATGACAGAGTGATGTATGGATATGACCTACTAAACTATTGGACCAGATCTGATAGATGATGTGTCTGCAAATTCGCCTTTCTGACAACCATGTGATAGGATATCGGTTTTTTGTAACCTTGTACAAATTTATACGGACAATACTAGTATCTGCCCGTAACTTTGTCCTCGGAAACCTTTGAAAGACATCATTATTTTATTCCAGTTTTTAAAGTATCAATATTCAATATTTAAACTTCAAAAGCTGGTATACTTTAATACTATAATACAGGCACGCAGCACACTCACAATGCGAAGCTTTCCCCCACTATTCCTCAAACCTAAAGTTAGACTTGCCACTTCAACAATTTAAAACTCATATCAAGAAATCATTAATAAATAAAGCATACTATAATGTACAGGATTACTTAAATGATGAGAATACTTGGAATCTAAGTGACGTTGACTCTCAAGCTAAATGATTTGTATAACAGACTATGTAAACATGGCTTTTTAAAAAGAGCGACTGTTGAGTTTCTGGCCGGCTCTTCTCAACAGAAAACTGCTTTCCGAGCTGGTGGTAGCTTCAGACAAACTGACTGACCGACCAATTTTTGACGTATCAAAAGTACTTTTATACAAAAGCCTAATAATTGAAATAGAATATTTTGAGTTTGAGTTTTGAGTTTGTTAGCTGCCGGCTACTATACCAGTTCTTAGGTTACCGAAGCCGTAATATTCTTCTTAGAATACATCGGTGACCACTTCCCATCAGGTGAATGGGTTTCTTTGATCCATAAATACGTAATGATAATTATATAAGGTTATATTAAGTACATTTTATCTATAGAAACCAAGTAATGCCTGGAGCTTGATACTTATTTGCTAGAAGGTTTAGAAGGTTGTTAATATTTTATTTTTAATTTAATAACTAACAACGTAATCGACTCATCTCTAGCACATTTTACTACAATAGTAAATATCAACCTATGAATTTTAGGTAGTAGCGCAAATTTTTTTTTTCAAATAAATTAATAGAACCTACTAGGTAAGGTAAACCAGACACTGCTCGGTTTCCTGTCTGAATTGAAAATCTTTATTATTGTCTGTATCTTTATTGTCAGGGCTCAAATCTATCAATCAAATCAAAAGCGGGTCAGATGGTTGTTTACTTGAAACAAATTAAAAGGAATTGCTCGCAAATATTAAGTTATCAATGGAGTTGCTAAGTATATGCATTTCTGTACAATAATAGGCATAATTTCTAACAATAATTTCAGAATAGCATTATCTCCGTCCTCAGAAGTTTCTTGTAGCATACGTAAACCGATTTCCCTATCAGAAACTTGTACACGCATTCGGCTAACTATAACATAGTGGTGAAGCAGCCCCGAGGTAATATCAGCAACTTGCAGGAATGACAATAATAACCTACCGTCTAACTTAACCCGCAACTTAGCTAGCTAACTCCGATAACTCAGTATCGGTACCGCTTCCAAACTTCGACACCAACTTAATCCAAACTTGGTTACTCTTGATATGAATGGAATGTTAAATTGAAAGAAAAATATCTAAAGTTTAACCGTCAAATGGATCTACTGGTTAAGTTAAAATAGTGAGCGTACTTAGATTTTATTTAAAGATGCTTTATACTAATCGATATTTACTTCTTGGTATATAAACCTATGTAATTATATTTAAGCTGCACAATTTATTGAATAAAAAAATATCATTCTTCAAATACCATTCTTTGGTATATTATTCATATTCACCAAAAACATTGAAACTCTAATTAACTATTTTATAAGATGCTTTAAAAATATAAGATATGTTAAACTATAATGTAGTCTATGCCATCGTTTGATAGTGGGTATTCAGTTATTGTCCGATTAATTGCTCGACACTTGCAATAGAGCAGCGTTAGTAGTCGGACGGTGTTTAGCTCCGATGGTATAAAAGAGTCGTATCAGTTTTTGTTGCTGTATGAATGTTCGTCTGAGGTTTTGAGTGGAATCAAAACTTCCTGTCGGATAAACTTTTGTATTACGGGGGTAAAAAGAGTTGAGTAATAATTTTGCAGTTTCAGCGCTGCCTGAGCTGTACCCAGAATTCTCTGTAACTCTTAAAGTGATAGGGGATAGTCTCTGCGTAGTTTTGACCATGCTATTTATTACAGACCAGAAGTCTCAGAAGCTTTTAGTTGATGCGCGTCTTTAACGCGCCTTCAAATATACAATTATAATTAAGATATTTATTGGCAATAAGACTAAAATTGATTTTTCCTTAAGATTATTGTTGATTGGAGATCTGTAGTAGCTATAGAACTAAAGTATTCTACTGTCTACTAAGTTCATATAAGCGACATAAACCAATTATCCTGTTTAGTCCTAATAAGCAACTTGCAGTCTACCATGACAATGATAATGTATTGCCCAACTAAATCCCAACTTAGCAACTTAGATAAATCAGTATCGTCCTAAAGCAAAACTTGTGGACCAACTTTATCATAACTTTGTTCAAATTTAATTTGTCTGATTTTGACAGAATAAAAGTTTTAATTGAGACTGTCTTAAATTGTTACTTCGTTAAAACTTACAAAGTACCAATTCATATAATTTCATCAGACCTTTAACATTTAAATCGAGACACGAGAAACATTTCAATTTTGAGGGCACAATAGGACGGAATGCTGATGATGTGATGTTCGAGATCAGATGCCAATCTAAGAAAAGATATTTCAATTTATGTCTAATGTAGTTTAATGGATTTGAGTGATACTTGGGCTCAAATATTTTTAAAAGCCTTTACGACAAATATCACACACATTTGCTACGGAACTTAAACAGTTATGCAGCTTTTGAAACTAAAATTAATTTAAAGCAATACTTGCTAGTAATAGTGTTGATATCGCTTGATTAGCTAGTGGTTTTCTATTGATTTATTCAAAAAATACCTCTTTCACATCTTCAATTTTTAAGTTCTGTTCTGCTAGATCAGGTTGAGGCAGTTTGACGAGTAATTTCTTATTGACATATCATAGGATTTATATATATATGATATGTTAGTAAAGTATATTTAACTACCTAAATATTGTGTTGTGAGGTCCAAATGAGGATGGTGAGTTTCGTAGTTATATCAAAAACATCCTTAGACCTGCTCCTGGGTCACAATCCCCAGGTTCTTCGACTTCATTTTTAAATTGCATCTTATCTGTTGTTGAACCCACAATCAACACAACATTTATCTGAGTTGTCGAATCACTCGACCACAGATCCAACGTCTGACTTTTAATCTCATTATACAATATCCGAAAACAGAGTTAAAATTTTATCGAAAATAACAATTTACATTTTAAAACAAAGCCGAAAACCATATTACAATTTGTCGTCCAATTCAATTAACCAGCTCTGCGGCCTTTTAATTTATTCATATGAAATAACTAGCTGAATACATAGCTTATTAAATTCGTTCTGTTAATTAAAATAAAAAGTTTTATACAATTAACTAGACACTCGTCCTGGCTTTTCATAGGTAGTACAGATTTTTATTATTGTAAGTTATTAATGTAAATACCGATTTTCATAAATCTAACTTCAAAAACATAGGACTTTCATATAACCTTCCAAACCCCATTTTACCCCCTTAGGGGAGGATTTTCTCAAATCCGTTTCTTAGTGGACACCTACGTCCTAGAAGGAACCTACATTCCAAATTTCAAGTTTGTAGGTTTTATAGTTCCTGAGATTTCGTGATGATCAGTCAGTCAGTCAGTCAGTGACTTTTCGCTTTTATATATATAGATTATAACCAATGTATCTATTTTCTATATATTACTACGAGGGTTAGAAACCCGAAATTTTGCATAGGGGTTTATTTTATAACGTAGGGGAGCCTTAAGAATGGATTTTAAAAAATTCACTCCCTAAGGCTGTAAAATGGGGGTGCCAAGTTAGTATGAAACTTTGTCAATTTTGAAGTTATTTGAATGAAATTCTTTATGAAGGTCTAATATAACTACATACCTCAATATCGCAAACGAAGTTGCGGATAAACTTCTAGCAACAATATTGATAGAGTGGTTTCTATTAGTTCATTTTAAAAAATCTACCACTTACACAAGGAGGATCACATCACAGTTGCTTGGCTTTCTGTCTAAATTACAATTAATTGTATTGTTATAATGTACCAAGCTTATATAATATAGTTATAAAACATGTGTCGAAATTTTGGTGACATTACATAAAATGGTTTTATTACTTTTTGATCGTCTAGACTCTAGGGAATCTGTTAAAGCTATTATTATACATTTAGCTCAGATAATTGAGCATAGATGGAGAGTAAAGCTAGTAAATGTGATATAAAAACTACAAACAAAATTGTTCTCGGTTCATTTGGAGTTCAACCAGATAAACTAAGGTTCAGACGATTTCTTTGATTTTAGTCACTATACATATTGTATATACTTAAAAACATTATGTACATATTAATTATTATTTATTGATAAGTAAACAGCAATTACTGAGGCAACAATAGCCTTAATATGCTATTAATTATTGACTACAATCTTCTAGGATTATATCTAATGTATTCTCCGCTCAACCACAATAAATATTGATATCACATTAACGTCAGCGGATTACAAACAATTATCCCCAGTAATGAGCATACACAAAGCTGCAGTTTCAGCTTGAGACGTAATCTCAATTGATGTGCCTTAAAAGCTCTTAACGCTACCTTTCATTAAGAAGCGATAACTTGAGAAAGGTTAAATGAATTAAAATTTTCAATTCATTGACTCTACAAGATTTATGAATAATGGCCGCTTCTGATAAGAGTTTGCCGACAGAATGCTAACAACTTTTAAATAAGAGTTATAGTATACTATTCATCACTTTTCAGTGACTAAATTTAAAACTCCTCAAACATAAGAGAGTTTATTTTTATCTAAAGACCGAAACTCAGTATGTTGACAAAGAATATTTTGCCCAAAGGATCTCCATACAAAATGCAGAATGTGTAGCATTTTATAGTGAAACTTTTGCTGTACTTAGCATTCTAAAATCTCCACAAAACAACTATGACGGAAGACGCCTTGTAAGTCTGAAACAAGGGGAAACACGACATAAAAGAAGCGTGCTTACTAAACCTAAGAGCCATACGAAATGTTATAAAACGTGTGAACTGTCTCACAATATGCGGAGTTGTGGAGAACTCTCAACAAAACTTGTACGTTCTAACCTTACGTCTCATGTATTCCGCACACGGAACAAATATAATTTGGCCCTCGTTAACATACCTTTGTCTCATCCGGTAGTGTTGCCATCCCTATCGCACCCACCAGCAACCATGATACATGCCTGGCTTGGTTTTAATTACACCTCCAGGAAAGATATTGGCTTCGCAAGGTATGGGTTCTTTGTTAGCTGTGCGATGACTGTTAAGAAATAAGGGAGAATTTTCATTTTTCTACTCTCCTTCCTTATCTTTATACGCGATACTTATACGAAATAAGCCGAAAGAAAAATATACGCATTATTCAAATTTCATGGGGCGATCTTCGCGATATGTTTATTAATCCGGCGTTCTCAGTTTCCTTCTACGTCAATACAGGAACGAATCGGTACATTATTCGCCGCCCTGAATCTTAATACCTTCATATAACGAAAACAGCCCACCGTCAATATTAATATCCACGCGTAGGCCGTATCTTCATCTTGCGGCTAAACAAGACTTTCTCATAATGCGGATTTCGAGAGGAGACCAAACATAGGAACCGCAATGCAAATTGTAAATACACTGGTATACTATAGTCCTGGCCTTGGAATTGCTTGCTGTGCAAAGATAAATGCAAGCAACCGAGCTGTGTGCGTACGGTAGGCAACACTTAGGCGTGTATGTTTTTACAGCATTATGACTTCTGTGTTGCTTAATATAATGGCTTTAATAGAGGCTGTAGTGAACTGTTTGTAGTGTAGACGATACTGTCTGCGGCTACCCGCACTCTAATAGATACAGACATGTCGTTATTTATCGTCCCTAGGAGTCTATACTTTATTTTAGCCACTATAAAGTACATTTTCCATTTATAGATTTTACCGCTAATATACCATATTGTAACCTGTATCTTCAATAAACAGCCCTTAATCTAGAGCTTTAAATGAAAACTCAACAAACAAAGTGCTTTGAGCTTGTTGTATTTTGTTTTCAATAGGCTTCATAAATTATTTTTTCTTACCATTCATTCGCTATCTTCTAAACTACACAACGAATTTTAATATGGTTTCACTAATGGAGTGAATAACAAACGAGGAAGGTGTAACCTATATATTAACTTGTATAAAATAGCTAAACTATATATAAAGCTGGAGCTAGTGTTCTAAAATATTTAATATTACAAAATACATTTTGAAGCGAACCAGGAAGTTAGTTTTTTTAATCATTTTAAATTCTAAGAAAAATTAATATTTAACTCACAAAATAATATATTATTATTAAACCTAATCTATGCAGCAGTCTCAATAAATATTAAAATATTGCATTCGCATCTTGATAAATGTATTCATATCTCGAGCTTGATATACCACAATAAAATGAAGAAAACCCAGCTGACATAATCATCCCACGTCAAGGAGAGTCATTATTCTATGAGATCTTATTTAATACTATAATAAAATTATAAAATTCTATTATATAATCATCAAGGTATGAAATTTCTAGTAAAGAATCAACAACAGCACAAAAATTACCCATAAAGTAAAATTATATTTTTTTGACTGATTTATGACGTTTAAATTATTCACTTTCATACTAAACTTTTATTAGGAAAGTGAATAAAAGAATTAAAAACTTATAAGCCAAAAAAAACATAATTTTCTCGTTATTATTATCAACATCAGAAACCGAATCTTTTACGATATTTTGTCCATAGACTCGAGAATATTTTCGAAAAACTAACTTCTAACATAACTATCAGATCAGTGCGAAATATTGTGTGAAATAGTTTCTTTTTATTAAGCCTTATTTGTCAAGACGCTTAAACCTCGCGACTTTGTAGTTGCCAATGAAAAGATATTGAAAATATTTTCTCCCCATAGTTACTAAAAAAAAATTCCTACAAAGAAAAAATATCGTACTTGTTAATAGCTCCCATAAAACTTTATTTTGTAAAAGTTACTAAATCATAAAGAGCAACAAACATTAAATAATGAGCATCAGCTCTTTATACCAGGTCAGATGTAACCTGCTAATTTTCCAATTGGCATATATAAGCAAATTCAATTATAATAACACAAAGCTTTGTTGTGAAGTATAATTTACGTAGAAGCGTCTGCACAGGTTCATGCTTTGACATCTTTCAACAAATATTCAGGACACGTATCCTTGTTCTGTTCCTTGTGCTGAAACGCGGTAAGTAAATAAATGAACGTGTACCGAGTAAGCTTACTTTATACATTTTATTTCAAGATGTATAAGATATAGTCTATACTAGGAACACTTTCCGACTTTGCACGAATAAAAAACAGAGAAATAGCGCTTCCAACTTGATAAACAATTTCTATCTATATCTTACAAGCGCTATGTAATGCTTTCACCTTCCAAAGCGTGAAAAAATAAACCAATAAACATACTCTTACCTATAATATTAGAACCGATATGGATTCTTGTAAAGTATTTTTAAATTGAAATATTACATACAGTCCTTTTTCACATGTCATAAAACTTCCAATCACTATATTACATTTCTTACTATATTTTGAGATTTGAAGAACAAAATACTCAAAATATAACTGTTTTCGTGCTCGTGGTAGCAACAGGCAAACTTATTGTGCCATTTTTGACGTGCCATGTTTAAATTTATCTTCGAAGTCTAAGAAAAGGAAACGACCACGAAAGTTATATTTTCGTTTTGTTTGTTATTCCGTTTAATAAAGTAATCCAAGTTGTAGTGAATTTTTTTGTTGAACTAAAACAAATTTCCAGAATAGTCCAACAAATCGAAGAGTGACAGCTACACCACCTACTTGCTAGCTGGTTGCAAATCAGGTGCGTGGGTTCGATCCCGGCTCAGACACTTGTTGATGACGTTTGCGAAATATATTAATGGTATTACATTGCAATGAAAAATGATATTTGTTATCTATGGTCATATCTTAAATGTTTAAAGTAGGAAATAAAACTAAAATATTATATTTATTCATGTGAGAGAATGAGAGACGATTCCACTTACTAGACAGGAAGCCGAGTAGTATCTTGGACTTCTGACAAAGGTGAAGGTTTAGTAGAACGTCATTGAAATAATCAAAATATTTACCATCCATCTCGACCTCACTACCCAATATTAAAATTTGAATGATCCTCGATAAGGGACATCTAGCACCTCAACACTAAACTACACGCACACGGAATCACTTGACAGACTACCTCAAATCTATCAGGGAGATGTATAGAGAACTAGCCGACCCGCGCGACCTCGTTCGCGTGTTGCTCCGCTCCTATGGGTCATAGCGAGATGTTGAATAGCCTAAGTTACTCTTTGTTACATCAGCTATCAGCCAGTGATAGTATCGTCAAAATCGGTCCAGCCATTACAGAGATTAAGCGGAACAAACAGACAGACTGACAAAAATTGTAAAAAAAAAAAAAAAAAAAAATAAATAAATAAATAATGTTGTTTTGCGAAATGTACTGTGTATTCATCTATATGCACTTGTAAAAAGCGGTTGTTTTAATATTACAAACATACACTCCAATTTTATTTATTTGTATGGATAACATCGAGGTAGTGGGCATTCTTGAAAAACTACTTGCGAATACAAAATTATCAATAGACCTTTTGAACCTTGGGCTTTTAACTTAGGTACAGGGTTTCAAGACTTTTTTGTAATAATCACAACACATAAAATTAATATATTATGTCTAGAGCGCCCAACTGTTGAAGTCGAAGTGGCGATCGAACCTTTGTTACTCAAATATAATGATTTTCCATATTTCACCCAAATGTTTATGAGTAGCTGAACGTCACATAACATTATTGAATCCAAATAAGTTATAACCATGCAAGTAGAAGTTGTTGGAAGTTGTAATAACTTAAATAATGCTCTAAATAATTTGCTTCATTAGGCAGTGTCCGCTTCGAGCCCCTATTGTTTAAAGAGTACTTGGGGAAACCAAGTCCAAACAGCTAAACTTAGTTATCAAAACAAACAGCGGCTCCTTACTCAATAACAGACTTTGAATTGTTTGCAGAATGTTTAACTTTGTGTCTAATTTAAAAGCCATAAAATATAATTATCATAATTTTTGGTATATCTCTTACTCTGAAAGTTCACATTAATAGAAACAAAGTTGAAAATTATTTACACTTAATTACTTAATTTAATTTATACTTCTACTCGAAGGAAGTCAGCGGGTCAACTAGTACTCAATAATAATAAAATAGTTTTAGGTATGACGTAAATACTAGTAGAACTCCCATTACTGCCCAACAGCGGTTTTTTTTATCTTAATATGAAAGTAGTTTCAAATAATTTAATGTCTGCACTTTATGAAACAATTAATAATTTTCGAAAATTGGCTCTTTTTTTAAATATGTATTTATTTCCATATCGCTCTACAGAAAAATTAGCTTACTAGAAAAATATAAAATTAAAATTTTATAAAATAATATTTTCCTTAAAAAATTTTTGTTTACATTGCAACGCTACTTCTATTATATTGACATACATTTTTTTTATATTTCCCCTTAATTCTAGTAGTTACTATAGATATCGTCCGTTAGGACATTGTTAAATTATATTCATAAAAACTAGAGCCAATTCAGAACTTTCATTAATATATATCTGTAATCTATCTACTTTCTAAGTACCTAATAATCCGAAAAGATATATAGGGCAACAAAAAAAAAATTATTGTTGCCCTATATAAATATCTGTCTTATCACTGACGGGAAGACGCAGCTCAGTTGTTTACGTCACTGTATGAAAAACCAGTAATATGAAATTTAATGTCTACTGTATATACAATCTTATTTGATGTAAATACTTATTTTTAATCATAATACATTCGTTGAAAGAATTATAAATTTTTTTTAAATAATAATGCACAAAACGTGAGAAACAAACAAAAATTAATAATTCAAGAGTGCGGGCGAGGGAAATGAATACAATCGGTTATTTAAAACAGAATACAAATGTATTATTACAATATGAATTACTGAATACAGAATTTTAAAAATGAATGGATTCTTACATTATCTAGCTACCGTTAAAAAAAAAATGTTTTATAAATAAATAAATATTTGTCCTTTGTCAGACAATTCTTTTTACTTTTTAGTAACTTTATTAACGAGCTTTACTGGTATGATTTAATAAATTATTATATATGGGAGTTATACAGCACAGTAAACTCTATCAAACAATAACTATCAAACAATACTATCTAATAAATACAATTACGATGTAATACGTATTCTACTTATAATGTTTTGTCATCCATAAATTCTTGTATACATTATTTTATATGTATTACTGTAACATCTATATGACTTGATCTTGCGAATAAATGATTTTGATTTGATTTGATAACGAAATCCTTCACAATGGATTCTCAGCAGCAAGGTATTACACCACTTATACAGATAGCCATAATGGTCATCTGCAGAGCTCCGTTTGACAACTGGCACAAACCTATCGGAACAGAGATTATATATTATCTTGTAATAAATTGTTACGTGGGTATAATGAATTACCTGAAAATCATATACTACATTAAAATTACCACTACATTGAAAGTATTGACAGTTCAATCTACAACAACCGCTTAGTATCTGTTTAAATATCTACAGTACTTTTTATCGAGTTTAAGAAAATTTTAAAAACAAAGATTCAACGAAATTGTTCTGATAAAATTTAAATTGATAAATAAATAACCATTATCGATTTAAAAGCTTTAAAATATGACTTGAAATGAGGTTGCCTACTGACAGTAATGCCAACATCTCCCATCAAAGACTGGCAGGGAGCCTATCAAATTTTATCATACCCATTAACAATGTTTTGGCGAGCGACGTCAGTTCATGTTGAAATACCAATAAACTTCAGAAAAACTTGTTCAGCTCTAAATATGGAGAGACTAGACTTAGCACTTAGGAGTTAAACGTCGTTTGTAGGATGCCTATCTATGGTCTATGGTTTCATGTAATACTCTTTATAACACTGCGAAATTGTTACTTATTTTTATTACGTAATGTTAGAGCTGGCTTCCTGTTTATTTGTGAACTAGCGAATTATTGTGACTTTACTTCATACTTTTGAAACATTTTCCAACATTTTTTAGGTGCCTAAAGAATTTTCAAAATCAAACGATAAATACTACTACTAATATTACTTGATGCATTTTTACGCAGACCTGCAGTATGACGCCTTAATGACTAGAAAATTACTCCTGAGCGTTGTACTTTAGATATCTAGAATTACTGCTTGCTTTTTATCTTTATCCAGTTTGTGCCAACTTCTAAAATTAAATGTTACTCAGATCAATGTTGCCGACATCGTAACTGTTACTCAAATTAGGGTTGCCGTCATAATTATCACTATGTATACAAAATGTTGCTTCAGTCGAACTTTCTATAAGTCTATATTTTCTTTAACTCCGTTTTTTGATGCAGTTTTCACTAATGGAAAAGGAGATAAACTGCGTATTCAATGATAACTAGCATCTACCTTTAACGTCGCTCGTGGAAATATCAGAAAATTATAAAGTATTAAAATACCAAATTTAATTTAATTTTGTTTAACTTATATCAGTAAGCTCAATTTGCAAGCTTGCTTCAATTTTATTTGTGTGTTTAAGTGGATTCTTTGATTGGTTGGTGATACATTCACAATTAAATTATAGCTTTTAAAGATTCACACAATCGCTGTCTTTCTGTCCCTATGTATGCTTAGATCTTTAAAATTACCCAACGGATTTAGATTCTGTTTTTTTTCAATAGATGGAGTGACTCAAAAGGAAGGTTTATATGTATAATACATGCATATTAAAGTAGAGGAAGAAACCGTGAAAAGCCGGAGCGGGTCGCTAGTATCATTATAAATTATAACCTATGTGTTATTCAAATGTATCTTAATGTACAGTTTCATTAAAATCCATACGATAGTTTTACGTGTATAATATTAATAATAAAGGTAAATATAAATTAAAGACACTTTAAATATACAAGTGAATAATACAAAATTAAAATGATAAAGGAATGTAATTACTGTTGTGCTGAAGAAGGTGATTTATAAAAGAGTAATGTCTTGTCATATTTAATATATTTATCTGTAATTATGTCCATTGTCGTCTTGAGCATACAACGTCCTTTATTTGTTTAGGATCTCTTTAATAAAGTTATATTGTTCAGTATTAAAAATTTATTCACCTGTTTAGTATAACCGTCAGAAAAACTGTCTGTATTGTACAATTTAGTTTCAGCTTTTTTCCAATGCTGTACAAAATTCAATTTTATGCATATACAAATAAGGTTTATGTTCGTGTGTTAGTAATTTAATTTTCATAATACTGTCTCTATTGCGGGCAAAGCGGAACCTCTTTGAAATTCCTGGCCGGCGCTTCGTTTTGATCTCATAAGCAAGTTCTTTGTGTGGATAGAGAATTGTTGAACATTATTTATTCCTTTTTATTTTCACTCACTGTTTTATATGCAACAATGGAAAATGTATTTTCAATAAAAGTATACGCAGAAAAACTACTTGCGCCTTAACGATTGCTATTTTCTATATCCTTTTTCTTGGTTTTTATAATTTTTTTTTTTTATTGTGGGCTGAACCGTAATTTTCTGTTTCAATAAAATAGTACATATTTAAAATTTAATACTCTCAGAGAATATTATGTTTTTAAGCAAGAATACGTGGAATTGAAACGAAAACTACTGTATTTATGCATGTGTATTATATAATAAGCTCTAAAAGAATAAAATAACAGTAAGTTACAGGACAGTACAGCCCAACAAACACGTGAAACTGAATAATAAAGTTTACACGAGCCTATATAATAATCCCACATGAGTAACACTGGTTCTGAGCAACATTAATTTGCCCCACGCCGCCTCTTACCAGGATTTGTGGAATTACTACTGTTTATTTCTCTGTCGACTTAAATAATGATTGCTTACGTTATGTAAACCTTCTGTATTATGTTCATCTCTATTAATAGGATGATGAGTAGATAAGACATCATTATATATGTAGATGCCGTGAAGTTTGTCGAGCGTTACTTCTCTATCATCCTCAATAATTGTAACAATTAGTATCAATGACTTATCTATATCTATACTATTATATAAAGAGGAAAGATTTGATTGTTTGTATGTTTGTTTGTTTGTTGCGAATAGGCTCTAAAAGTACTGAACCGATTTTGAAAATTCTTTTACCGATAGGAAGCTACATCCTTTCCGGGTAACATAGGCTATGTGGTGTTGCCATAAATATTCTAATTAAAAAGATATGGCCATTTAAGTGCCATAAGGTGGTCATTTTGTAAATTGAAGAGTTTCTCAGGAACTACAAATCCGATTTAAAAAAAATTTTCACTGATAGAAAACGACACTATTCTCGAGTGACAAAAGTGATTTAGTGTTGCCATATACATTTTTTAATTAATAGAATATGGTCATTTTGTTGTTACTAATCCGATTTTTAAAATTCTCTCACTGAGAGAAAACTACACTATTCGTGAGTGACAAAAGGGTTTTAGTGTTGCCATATACATTTTTAAATTAATAGAATATGGTCATTTTGTTGTTACTAATCCGATGTCTAAAATTCTTTCACTGAAGGCAACTACACTATTCGTTAGGGACAAAGGCGATTTAGTGTTGCCATATACATTTTTTAATTAATAGAATATGGTCATTTTGTTGTTACTAATCCGATTTCTAAAATTCTTTCACTGAAGGTAACTACACTATTCGTTAGGGACAAAGGCGATTTAGTGTTGCCATATACACTTTTTAATTAATAGAATATGATAATTTTGTTGCTACTAATCCGATTTTAAAAATTCTTTCACTGAGAGAAGTCTATAGTATTTCCATCTCTCTTCCTCTTATAATACTATCATTGTCTCTCATGCTCTCTCTTTAATTCTTATTTTTATTTGTTCAGTATGATCAGTCTCTTTTCACTTTCTTTCTTTCGATTACCTCTCTCGCTCTCTCTCTCTTTCTCTCTCTCCTTTACCTATTCAACTTTATTTTTGCTCTGTCCTCCCTCTCTTAGCATCTGTCGCTTTTCTTTTATATTTGTTTCTATTATTTTTCTTTTTATAACTTTTTCTTTCGCTCATTTTTCAAATAATGAAAAACTACACAATTACAGAATAACAAATTAAGGACATCAATTATAATATTGTTTTAAATACCCGGAGCGAAGCGAGGGCAGCCCTCTAGTTATAATATATAACTAGTGTATAGACGTCCCACCCCGGCTTCGCATGTGTGTAATTTACCTCGTGTACTTAAATTGACCGAAAAACATTAAATAAAATATTCACACTTACGACAGGAAACATATTTTATTATTATCCCGCAGGAACTTTGAAGTTTTCCGGGATAAAAAGCAGCCTTTCAGGTTATAAGGTTTCTCTGTGTACCAAATTCAAATAAAATCCGTTCAGCCGTTTTCGCGTGATTGAGAGACAAACATCTAAACATCCAAAGATCCCAATTTTCATATTTATGGGTGCAAAAATTATACTTATAAACCTTCCTCTTGAGTCACATCATCAAAATTCATTGCTTAGTTTTTAAGATCTAAGCATACTTAGGGATAGACAGACAGCGGGAAGCGAGTGTTTTATACTATGTAGTGAAGTAAGAAGTAAGATAATATGATTACTGTCATAGGGACTCTGTGAAAGTGTAAAGATAGTGTGTCCAGGAAAAGAGCCCTAAAACAGCTATTTAAGGACAACACATATCTATCATGGCACAGATTCAGTAGGAACAGACAACAGTCGTAATTTACGAATTTAAAATGCCACCTTACGTCGTAAATTTTTGTAAAATTACGATATGAGAGCTCAAAAGAAACATGGGATATCATACGGTCGGTAAATATTTTACATTGTATTTATTTCATGTTCAGCAAATATTAATTACGCTAAATTTTTTTAAAGCGATAATTTACACTGTACTCAAAGTTCAACTAAATTTCCGATGATTCCCTCAGATAGTACAAGTTTTGGGTTTTTAAACCTTATTTTAAAAACCTTGACGGGTATATTTTTTATGTTGTCAATTCTATTCTATCTATATTCCAAGCTGAATACGATATAAGGTCTAAACTAATGAATACCAGTAAGTTAGACTAACGAGAAACTTTCGAAATGTAAATTTCGATCGAATTTATTTTTGCTCAATTATAAAATACTGGCTATGTTCCCTGGCTTCACTTTACTAGTTCTTTAAACATTTTTTGTATTCGTAACACTATTCACAGAGTATAAAAAAATAAAAAAATTATTATTAATGAATGAGACCGTTGAGTTTCTAACGTTTATTCTTTTGAACTCTTATTTAAAGTAGAATTTTCAAAATGAAAAATTTACCTACATAAAATATTATAGGAAGCAACGTCTTAGCTCAAGTAAAGGAAAAATCCGATAACCGTATAGGCGTATAATTTTTTTTTGCAGTTGGTAAGTTTTGTTGTTGGTTTCCCAAATTTCACTTCTTAGTTAAACGATATTATTTTTATTTGCATCACTAAAAATATCCAGGAAACGAAATAAGCTGTACATAAAATAAATAACTAGTATTTATAGACGTCTCATATTTACGACTATTTTCATCACCCTATGAAATCCATTCGTTTTAGCAGACTACTTTATGTGCTAAAACGTTCCCTAATAAATTGTGCGAAGTATAAAGAAGCCGTTAGTGAGTCTAAGTAGTAAGATCTAAGGAATGCTAATTTACAGCGAAACCCATAATTCAGTTGTTAACTCCTCCTTATATTGGACTTTAAGTCATAAAAAGTTTATGGGTTTTAACATACACGAGTAATATTACAGATTTTCATCAAAAATATGCATATTTTGATTAACAAATACTAAGACTCTTTTGAGACTTCTTTTGACTCTTATTTAGAGGAGAGATAATATGTAGATTTCAATATTATAACCTAAAAAAATATTATTATTGATTGTCTTAAGAATTAATGTTTAAAAAAATGTGATACGGGAGAAAAAACTTAAAGTATAACAGCTCTGAATCAGCACCAGGTGAAGTTAGATATTCAAAAATTTTGAACAAACTTACTTTTAATCTAATTATTTTCTTTATCTTTTTAATCCATTTTATTATTCCCAGAAAAAAGCAAAAGCCAAGCTATTAAGAGATTCAGCAGAACTCAGAAGAAGTTCCATCAAAGTTTTTATCCATTCAATTTGCTCGGATACGTTTGGTCTGTTGAGGCGAGAGTAATCCGTAATTGAATTGCAGGTAACGACGTATACTTCTATATACAGATAATATAATTCCATTACTAGCTGAATATATACAGAAATATCTTCTACTATATTCATAATAAAATAATTGAAGCAATTCCTACTTCGGGCTACATCAATTTAAAACTTAAAAAAGTTTTAATAATATAATCGATGGGCCATGGACAACAAACAAGTAACAATTTTAACTCTCCTAGACTTTAGCAACGCATTTAACTGTGTAGACTATGACATTCTGTTAAGCCTTTTATGTTCTATTAACATATCTCCAACTGTGATAGACTGGTTTCGGAGTTACCTCAAAGGCCGACGACAGCGTATCCGTCTTGATGAGAGCTTCTCGTCATGGAGCGATGTCGGGGCTGGGGTGCCTCAAGGTGGCGTGTTGTCTCCTTTATTATTTGCTATCTTCATTAATTCTATTTCTCAATGTATTTCTTCTCCCTATCACATGTATGCAGATGATATCCAAGTTTATCGCCATTCAGCCCTTGAAACTCTACCCATTGCAATCGATGCCATTAACAATGATCTTGTAGCAATACATTATTGGAGCAAACAGTACGGCCTAACCATTAACCCAGATAAATCGCAAGTCATTGTTTTGGGCAGTCCGGGTATGATTGCAAGGGTTGATTATTTAAACTTGCCGCCTATTGTGTATAACGGCAAGAGATTGCCTTTTTGTTCCTCGGTCAAAGACTTAGGTGTGCATTTAGACCAAATTCTTTCGTGGTCGGTGCAAATAAAACATGTGAGTCAGAAAATATTTGCAGCGCTAAGCTCTTTAAGACGTTTACGATCTGTTCTACCTATTCCTACCAAAGTTATGCTAGCAAACTCTCTCCTCCTATCTATTCTCGATTATGCAGATGCAAGTTATCCCGATTTAACCGAGGACCAACTTAATAAACTTGAGCGTCTACAGAATCTCGCTATCCGGTTCATATTCTGCCTTCGCAAATATGACCATGTATCAGAATTTCGCTCAAAGCTCAAGTGGCTTTCTATACGCTGTCGCCGGAACCTACATATTCTTTCTCTTTTGTACTGTGTATTATTTAGTCCAAATGCACCCTCATATCTGAAGAATAATTTTAAATTCGTGGATAATCCAGCTGGGTTGAGATCGACACGTAGGCTAAAACTTCATGTGCCAGAATTCTCAACGAAGTTTTCTAAAAAATCTTTTACTGTACAGGCCATTAACCTATGGAACGATGTACCTGTCAACATTAGAGAATCTGATACACTCTATAGGTTTAAGAACTTGCTGAAAGATCACTATATGAATAATTAGACTACATTATTTATATCAATTAATATCTATTTATTAAATCTATGTATGGTTAATGTATTGTATTATAATATAAGAATATATATTAGTTTATTATAACTGTATATATACATAGTATTATTTACTATTATTTAGGTTGTTTATGTATTCGGTTGTATCTTATTAGTATTAGTATATTGTAACTACACCACCTACTTTATTTTAACCTTCGCTCCTTCCAAGACTGGGTTGTCTGGAAGAGATGGCTAATTAGCCATAAGACCGCCCGCTGTACTTCACATTAGTTTAATTTAGTTTTAGCTTAATTTTACTGCATCCTTATCCTTTTGTGGTGTACAATAAAGTTATAAATAAATAAAAAAATAATGATCAAACAAACTTACCTTACTTAAGTTCGTTAAGTTATGTACTAAATTACGTCGAATGAAACTGTGTAAAATGTAATATTGAATTAAAATGCCTTTTTGACTCATAAAGCACTTTTGATAACAGCCCTGTAATCCTGCATCTTGGTCACAAGCCCTATACCCTGAACAGTCTGTTTCCTAGTGTGTGCGATCCAAAGTAAGACTTCTTTGGGCCTCTGTCACTATAACTAAGACCGACTCTCATTTACCTTTTTAGGGTTCCGTACTTAAAGGGTAAAAACGGGACCCTATTCCTAAAACACCATTGTCCGTTTGTTTATCACCAGGCTGTATCTCATGAATAGTGATAGCTAGACAGTTGAAATTTTCACAAATGATGTATATCTGTTGCCCCAACAACAATTATTAAAAACAGAATAAAATAAATATTTAGTGCGTGAGTCCAACTCGCACTTGATCAGTTTTTTATTTTGTATAATATTGTTTTGTTCAACAAATTAAAAACAATAAATTAAATTGATTATTAAGTTAAATTAAATTTAATTAATGATTTGCATCCTCATAACAATGAACTAGTAACCATAAGCATCAATTAATCAAACAAACAACTAACTACAAACAAATGTTAGTACACTTTTAAACCTGTTTACATTGAAAATAGGTTTCAAAAAAATATACCACAGAAAAAATAAAAAATTCAAAGTTGCGTCATTTAATAACACCAAGGTATTGTTAGTTTAGGACAGTATCCTATATAAGTTACAAAAATATTTTATAACAATGAACGGACCACCCTATTGGATACGCCATCATTTTAAACCACTGTGTGGTCATCACGTTGACAATGGACTTTTTTTATGAACCCATATTGTTTGAAAATATTAGTTTTTAAATTAGTTTTAGTTATAGAGCTTTTTGATGTGTAGAGAAAAGAAAAACTATCACTACGGTATTAGCAACTAACAAATCAGTATTCGCGGGTAACCTCCTCTGTTGTCGAGGAACACGTGAGTAATGTATTAAATATTTGGTAGCGGTGTCGAGCGGTGAGGGTGAGAGTTTACGGTTATAAAAGACGTCTTTAAACCTGCTCCTGGGTCTCACGCCCCAGGCACATGATGTCTTTTAACACTACCCTGAAATTGACAATTAATTATAATAAATGTTACCAACATTTTTCATAGCCTTTGATTTATTTAAGAATACCCAACTTCCTACAAAAAACCTCTATACTGATAACAGTTTGACTAGTATTTCATATAGTGGGCAATGCCTAAAAGAGTACAAGTAGTTTTGTGAAAATAGATATACACATAGAGTAATTAAATAACGCTTAAATAATATATAAAAATAACGCTTTGCAAGTCATGTTCTCACACTGTGTCACACGTCACGTTAGAATATTCATAATATTTATACTCTTAGGTTTAAGAGAACCTTTTCCCTTATCTTTTATATGCAGCTTTACAACTGTTTCTCAGGAAGGAAATAAATCTAAATCTATTAAATATTAAAGCCTGGCCGTATTGATGTGGCAAACGGATTTTATGTGTACGTAAAATCGATGCGGTCGCACCACAATTTGTTTTTGATGGCGAGGGGAGTTCACACTGAGTTAAGAACCCGGCAAGGAAGTGGTAATTTCCCTGGAGAAGACATTCGACGTCCTGCTTCGGTTGACAGAGCTCAGTAACGTCTTATATTTATGTAGATATTACGCCTAAATAGACGTAAAGCAATGAGAGAGCTGCCAAATTGATTAAAAACTAAAATCTTTTTACTCTGTTTCTAATATTTTTAGATTCTAAATTTTCTAGAGCTGTAACGTTGTGTCAATTTTTAGCATGCATTTTAAACTAGAGCAGTGCCTAGGGTTTTGTAATCTAGGTGCAGGTATACAAAGTCACTATTCAGTGCTCGACCCCTCTATCTGACTTAAACTAAATACCTATACTGAAGATGATTTAAACTCCTGAACAACTCACGTGCAATCACAATATGATATAGTTCAATTTAAGACGATAAGCCTCTACTATTAGTCAAAATCTATGCCTCTCTACTTCACTAGGACTACGATAAACGATATTAATTCCATGAAATAAGTTGTAAATAGTTCTTGAGCTACAATTAGCTATCAATGATGATACTTAAAATTTGTTGTAGCATAAAACTCATGAACATATATGATTTCTAGTAAAGTAAGATACAATTTTACAGCACAAATTGTTTTATGCGAGCAATTGTCAGGATTTAAATGAAATTATTCCCTACCCATACTCTGGGGCTGTGGGGGCTCCGAGCCAAGCGTTGTAAAAAATCAGCCAGTTGCAATCCCGGTATATCCGAACGCAAATAAATCTGTCAATTTCACTCAGCCTTCCTACTCTATTTACTAGCTGTGTACGAGGATATTCGTGGACTGTTCGAAAAGCTTCGTTAAAAATATATTTTTAAGGAAAATCGTTATTTTGTTGAGTTTATGATTGTTAACAACGCTCTTAATAGCCCTATAACATATAACCTTTACCCCTAATTAATAATGATAGTGTAACCAAAGAACGTGTATAGCGCAGTTTAACTAATGCTGATTCTTGAATGAAAAAGGGCTTTTTAAAGCTGTACTTCGGTCACACGAACTTTGTACTTATTTTATTTTACGTATGAGAATGTAGTATTTTGTGTTACCTTTATCAAAACTAATTTTTTTCGACTTCTAATGATAAGTAGGGATTTTCTTTAGTCATAAGTATAATTGAGTTTATATCTATAAAAGAATATGTTAAACTAATACCTGGGTGACAAGTCCCAGGCAACATTTGATCTACTGTCTTGACAATTAAATTATACAGTTTAATACTTAGTTAAAGAAGATTTTAGTAGCGAGGTGACTCAATATTATTTTTATATTTGCTAAGACTAGCGACCAAGGTGTAGGTTTAAAGACCTTTTATATAATTATAGCGCTCCCTTTTGCTGCCGGACACTAAATACAGTAGATAATAAATTTACCTTACGTAGACGTCAAGAAGGGTGACCTTAACCACTGATACTATAATAGTATCTTCCATCTTCGCTACGCTGTAACAGCAGAAAGACTGACTCTAATCTATTTCACAAAAAGTTATATACTTGAAATAATATAAAAGAAACTAACCGCGAACCCTAATTTATCAACGGTGTTGCTAACTTACTATTCAATATAGTTAAATTGTTTAAAATTAAACAATTTTGTTCGATCTACACATTTTTTTTTAAATAGCATTCGATATATTTATCGCAGAATCGCTATTTTCGTACACAATTCTCTTTCCCCCAATTGGAATGGTTCATCCATTCGTGTATTGGGAATACCAGTCAGACTGCAAATGAACCGATCAAATGAACCCCGCACAATCCGCCTTGCCTTGCACACTACATTACATCTTCGAATAATCACATTAGCGATGAATGCATGGATTCTTCAATTAATTGAATTGTTTATTTGTCCGTTAAATATGGAATATCGAATATGGTCAAATTACAATCAATTAGATTAGTAGTTATTCTATTTTAAGAAACCTACTACATTTTAGAATACATAAAGTTAACAAGGCTGTTGATAACATTGTATTAGCGAGTTTTCCTTTTGTTCTATATCCCATATACTTACTTGTAGTCAATAAATATAATCTCTGTATGTTCTAACTGATTTGAAAAGTTGTAAATGTATGAATTTACTCAATTTATTTTAATATTCTTAAAACTACTCCTGAGTCTCAAACCAAAACACTAGGCACGCGTGGGGTTTTAGGTCACAGTCCACCACGCTGGCCCAGTGCGGGTTGACAGACTTCAAACACCTTTGAGAACTGCTTAGGGAAGTTTCAGGAGTGCAGGATTAATTTCTTAAAACACACATAACTCAAAAAAGTCAGAGGTGTGAGCCTGTGTGGGGATCGAACTCGGACCTCCCGAGTAGGACATCGATGTCTTAACCACTGGGCTATCACAACTTCTTGGCTAAATTGTATGTACGATAAATCACATTAGTGATATTAATGTATAGATCATAGTATTAATTAATTTGGACATTAGTGTATAATTGTATTATGGGATTAGTATAAGCGTAGCGAATTAGGAATTACTTTGAGACTAATGTGCATACGGCTCTATGCCCGTACACGTCAGATTACAATTATTATTTTGAACCCAAATCCAGTGAGCTGACAAGTGACATTCCTTATCTATCTTGTTTAAAATTAAACTATCAATAAAAGATTTGATATAAGCGCAACGCTATTTTCTTATGAAGTGCTATAGAGCCAGGATATGTGTTAAAATGAGTACGTTACAAGAATTTTTACTGTGTCATATCACGTGACAGACTACCTAAGATTTGTGACTGATGTTATACATACGGTAATATATATAATTTATGTAATCCAATCGAGCTAAGAATATCTGTTCATTGAAGATATATGTCAAAAATTGAGAGTCTTTATTACATCAAATAAATACTGAAAATAATTTGATATGTTAGATTTATTAAATAGCTTTATTTCATCTCAATCGGTTATCAGAAATAAGTATCCTAATAGTTAAATTTAATTAATTTTATATTTCTTTAGGTACGCTCTCACAAAACAATAAAATTAAATCAAGGAAAAATATGTAAAAATACTCGTAGTAACCATAAAATTGTATAAAAACGTACCTACATTTATATTTACAACGTATAGGGGAACATTTATATCAGAAAGCAGGAAAATACGGGCCCTGATACAATATTGATGAGAGGCTAGCCTGTCATAAAAGTAAAATGTTTATATCCTTAATGTTTAATGCAGAATATATATGTCTGTATATACTTAGTTTTGCAAAATGATGACATGCAAGGGACCCTAGCTATAGATTGTCATACAAGAATAGCATTCAGTGACATTTTTCATTTTCTTAATTTTGCATCTGTCTGTTACACAATCAGGTTTAAATCACTGAACCGATTTTTATGAAATGTGATATAGAGATAAAGTAGAGCTTGAAGAAGGACATTGGCTATGTTTTATGCCGAAAAATATACTTAAGAATACCAATTTAAACAAATGAGTAGGTATGCGATTGCGCCATCTATCAACGTGGGGATGAAATGCATGTCGAGCTGTGTGGCCGTTATGTCTTGGGAATTAGTCATATATAAATTAAAATGTAAAATATAATGATATATGGATTAAAATGTGAAATTAAACTGAAAAATTACACCCAGGCGAATCCAGGACGAGTTAACTGATATTGTTAAAATAAAAAGATAAGTAGTGCCTAGGATTTGTGACCCAGGTACAGTTTTACAAGACTCTGCTACTCACGATTCACGTGATCGTCAGATAGTTTAGTTTAGACACTTTTATTGCATGAAAAATGAATCCGTAAATTTTTTTCAGATTTACAATCAAATCAAGACTCTCGGATAATAAAAATTGAAGAAACAAACAATCCAGTATATCGACGTGTAAGTAAGGCTTAAGTTAACCTAAGGTTTAGACAGAAAACCTGGACAGTAGAGGCGAGTATTGCAATTGCTTAAAGGAGATTCTTAAACCAAAACCTAGGTCACAAGTCCAAGGTTCCTGTCGTAATTGTAAGAGATCATATTGTTTAGTTATTGATCGGATCAGTAGCAGTAACTACGTTGTGTTTACTCAATAGTACATCCAGTAGTACCACTCTTAATGATTTCAACATACCCCCCTCTCGCCATTTCTATTATAGTATATAGTCAAAAGTTTGAAATATTAATATAATACCAACGCTACCAGTCACTCATAAATGTTTATCGATAATGTTTATTACATACGTATTTATATTGCAAGGGTTCTGAAATTCATATTCAGTTCCCATATTATGATTGTGTGGATTTTGCCGATTGCTTTTCCATTTCCCGCTGGTATTTTATTGCATGCCATATTTCGAAATAACTCTACATCGGATGAGATAGAGAGATCTTATTCGAGATTGTCGAGTAAACCGTATTGGTTTTTGATTGCCTGCGCGTTTTTGTGATTTGTCTTGAATATTTTTATTCAAAGATCATTTTCTTTAAATTTCTTTGGGGTGGTCGTATTTTGTTGCATTACTCTGTAGGGTTTAATAAGAATTGCCAAAGAGCAAGCGTTCATTAGCACAAATAAAGGATCCTTCATCCGGCCTACGTAAGGGGATCAAAACTTTCTGGGAACTTCGCATTGACTACAATTTACGTAAAGAATGTCTTATAGAAATACTATAAGGAAAAATCCAACAACAGAAAATATATAGAAACATAAAATATTTTTTTTAACTATATTATTGAAACTTGATATATGGAGATCACTGTTTTTCTTGTTTATTTATTACTTTATTCGGAAATTCAACAGTTATATAAAATTAAACATTTATCAACTACTTAATATTATTAACAATTGTTTGCCAATACACTTGGAAAAAAAGAGAATCATTAACAAAGCGGTAGTTAGTTACAATAATAAAAGAAAAGTTAAGTAAATGAGTGTGTGTGATTGTAATTAAGACTCAAAATGTTTTTCAATAATTTCTTTGTAAATACATTTTTATTTCAGCTGAAAGATATCTATATTATTATAGGAAGTGTTTTATAATTTTAACAAATGTATTAATAAATAAGTTTTGAGCATATAACCTCATATGCTCAAGGCACACATCCTTGTTATATGAACCTTACGAAGGGTTCATAAAACAAGGATGTGTGCCGTGTTCTTCTAGGAGGTAGGTACATTTAGGGAAATTGATTGAAGTACTTTAAGAAATTTCTTATCCATCTTCTTTCGTCTAAATTTTTATTGTTATATGTGCAGGCCTGCTCATAAGTAGAAACCCGTTTTGTAGCTTGTATAATATATTTTGTAGCATAGAAAACGAATATTTCATTTTATATCACTTCCACTCTTGTTATATCCACTGCGTATTGAGGTGAAATACAACAGGCATAGTCAAGGATACTTCTAAGATAACTCGAACAAAGTAGTTTAATGCAAGATATATTTAAATTAATTACTAACTCTTATTAAATAAAACCAAATTGTTTCAGTGCCCTATTCACGGTAGTGTTTATATGTATCCTTTCAACTTACAGTACAAAAACTTACAGTCTATTAGAACTCCCAGATCACGAACACACTGGCACTTTCAACGGCAAAGCTAAATTTGTCCACAATCCATACGAATTTTATTAAAAAAAAACCTCGTCGGTACTGATTTCCCCAACGTATTTTTGTGACAATCAATACAACCAACTTTTTCTATATAAACTTTGTAAGCAGATAATAAAATAGACAAAACTTTGTCTATAGCCAAAAAAGTTGCCAATAGCTACATTTGCTCTAGAATAAAGAAGTGATGTTCCGAGTGTGGAAACATAATAAAAGAGGCTTCGACGCCAGTTCCACAACTTTACTACAGTTTTATGTAACTGTTACAGTATTATTTTTGGTTGTGAAAGCTATTTTTATGTAATAAAAGTTAGCATAGTTGTCTACCAAGCCAAAGTAACAAATGGTAAATGTTTGTTGTTGTCTATGAGAAAGTAGATTACCTCGCAATTATACTAAGTAAGCGAATATTCTTTTTCTTTTAAGCTGTAAGAAGTGATACTAATAACTGAACAGCAATATGTATAAACATTGATTTTATGAGGAAGCCGATCAGTTTCTGTAGCTTTTGATCCTCGACGTCCTTGACATGACAAAAACCTTCAAATAAACACCACGATAATTAAATAAAATACTTGCACAACTGTAGAATCACTTAGACGAATCGCAGATATCGATCGAGATAAAGTTTACATTAATATTTTTTTTATAGTTACGTAAGTTGACACACATTATGAACTTACGTAATGGGTCATGAGTTACTACTTTAATCCACGAAACTTCACGGAGCTCCCAAGACGACAACCAGATGAAGCAGAGGCATGTGTAGCATTGAGCATGACGTTCTACTATTTAACTTTTAATATTAGGATGATAAAAGGTTTCGCGGGAATAACTTATTAAAAAATTGATATTATTCAACAGTGGATTGCTATTGTAATCCTCGCAACCTGTGTGTGACCTGTGACGCTATATCAGCAAGCGATAAAATCTAGCATTCGTAGCTTACTTACGAGGGTTAAAATGTAAAAATTCAAGCCAAAGATTAGGTAAGGTAAGTTTTAATAAAGCAATAAAAGTTTTTTATTCAGTAGGGGTGAATCCACCACCAGTTGCCACACGGCGCGCACGGCACACAGCGCACGGCAGTTGGCGAGACTCCAAATTATTTTTAAATCAACCCTTTTGTTTTCATTTTACAGAATCTTGCAGTATTAGGTTCCTTTAATTTTATTATTATTGCGGATTTGTACGATTTAAAAATTTACATAGCTATAAGAGTGTTAGCAATGCTTTTGATAGTCTTTGATTAGCTGGTAATTCCTATTGGTTTATTTTAAAAATGCCTTATTGGCTTCACAAAATACTATTACTTTCTGTGTCTGTATCTGTATCTGGTGAAGTTTAGTATAGTGTAACTGATTAGCGTTTTAATGCGCTCATTATGATCTCTCCTTAACTCTGTAACTGGTTTACAAGCTTCTGGCACTGATAGGAAAATGTCTGCCTTGAATTAAAAGTTCCCTTACCGACTCGAAATTAAATTCGATCAAACTTTCTGATCGTGATGCGAACCGACTTTCAAATTAGTGCGAAATAATATTAAATTTGGTTCTTTTTAGGGAAATATTGAAAATATAGCAAATTTTTTATTATAGAAACTAACGTGGTAATCAGTCATTTTTAAATATTTTAAACGGTAAACACTCACGTAATTTTTTGTATTGTAGTTTTACTTAAGTTACAGCCGCATTCGGCGGCCTTCCTCAGAGAGTGGACCCACGCGCGTTGACGGCTCGGCGGACAGTGTCCGAGGACAAGGACAATACAAAAAATTACGTGAGTGTTTACCGTTTAAAATCTTTAAAAATAGCAAATTTTATTGATAGTCAAAAAAAATCGTTCGGTGTAATGGAAGCTTTCGACATCCCTCTCAACTTACTATCTAAAGGATTTTATAATCAACACATGCATTATAATTATTCGTTGCCTAGGTTAGAGAATATAAGTGTCGTTTTATAATTAATTTCGCTCCATTGTATAAATAGGCAAAAAAGACAATTTTGCATAATTTTCATCTCAACACAGTAACACGCATCCGGAACAAATTTTCATCGGCGTGGCGGTCTTAAAACATAATAAACAAGAATAATAGCGAGTCACTTATCTCGCTCATTACAGTCAACACGCTTTCAAACCAAGTCTATCACAAAACAAGCCACACTACCACCACAATTAAGATATTTTTATTTCGGCATTTCACGCGAACGTTTAGTATTTAAAAAATTACAAATGCTTTCGTGAGCTATGAATTATTACACTATAATTAAATACATTATTTGACTGATAAGCGCCAACGACCGTGTAATAAAAATAATAAAATGAAACTTAAGATTTTAGGCCTTTAAGATAACATTTATTTATTGTTATTTACTTATGTTATGTTAGTTTAATTGTTATATATGTGTATGGGGTTTATTATGGTGAAATTATTCTCAATCATTCAAAATTTATTAATACAATTTATCTGTATTTAACTGTAACTTACGTTAAATCTAAGAGAAAAGTTTATTGACTATTAGGGCAAACAGGCAGACGATACACTTGATGGTAAGTGTCCACCGTTGGCCATGGAAATCGACAATACAAGAGACTTTCTTTTTTATTGCCGATGCGTTGCCACTTTAAAGATAGAGTGAGGAGGGGAAATGAAGAGAAGAATGATGGATTCAGGATCCACTGAAACCGTAGCATTAGTGGGATGTGAGAAGGAGAAGATGCGGCTCGACCGGAATGCGTCAGACACTTGGTGGTTGGATTCGCAAGCTGGTCCAGCAATCCAGTTGGAGAAGAGGTACCCTACCACCAAGCGGGGGCTGGGTTACTCACCTCTTACGAAATGGTCTCAAAGCAACAGAAGGGCATCCAATTTTAATCTGTCCTTTCCTAAGAATTGGATTCAATTTTGTATTAACATAAGATTTTTCTTTTCATGTTTATTTATGTAGATGTCGCTTCCAAAAAATGATATTTTACATCAACGGAGTTGATAACTTTTTACCGAACCTAATTTATGTTAGTTATTTAATTTACAGTAATACATAATGAAAATAACCAAAAATAGTGTTAATTACACGCATGAAACACACGTTAGTAACAGTTGATATGATTGTAGCAACTAGCAGGAAACTTGTTTATCCAACCATAGAGCTGACATAGCAAAGCGGTATCGTGATTACCACCGGCCATGAATGCATGATTAATGATGCCCATCATCTATTACACGGGTTTTTATGCTTTCATTTAGCCTAATGACAGATTGTTAAATAACCTTTTGATATGTAATGCTTATTGGCTATTACTCCCACTGGCATCTTGTTAGAGAACTCAAGATGGCCGTGTACAATTGCAAGATGTGTGTTCAATTGTACATCTCTGTAAGTTGGGAATCTGCAGTGCAGACGCTTTTTTAAGGTTGTATCGATATAGATCAATAAATATAGCAGATGTAGGAACTAAAATATTTAGAAAAATAATGAAAATGTCATGGCTTAACCTATCCCACTTCTGATATTAAGTGTATATGAATTATACCATGCAGCACTCAAAATTCAATAGTGGATTGCATTCTAGACTACAAGCTATTGCTCAGCTTTGCCTGGAATTTAAGACCCAGGAGCTGTTTTATAGAGCTTATTATTTTTTACATTGTAGTTTCTAACATAATCTAAATGAAAATATTTTATTTTTAATATTTTATTCTCTAAGATGACAATGGCTCAAATCTTGAGAGAAAAGAAAATTAGTTAATCGTCAAAAAAAAAATAAAGTCGTTCTTGAACTGTAGTATTAATTATCGTAATGACTATTTTAAAAATAATCGATACAGTCTGTATTAAGCTTCTGCTCCTTAATAGGATAAAATTTATCTGTCCAGCTGTAGGGCATAAACAGGCCGATACTTCGTTTCTTATTAAGATTACATTACTTACGGAAGTCCAGTACTAATCTGGCACAAAGAGCTTCGTGAGTTGCCTTGTTTAAATATCGGATGCCGATTTTAGATTAACAACAATGTTGCTAATAATTATATAAATACTATGTTGACAAAATTCTTCTTTTGACGTCAGAAACGAGGTAAATGAGATAATTCTCCGCCAGAAGGCAGTTAATCGTTATTTTTGTTACGTTTAGAAACTAATAGAGATTTATATTTTTTTGCTGATCCTTTTAAAGCATAATAGTGAAACTAATAAAGCTGCACTTTCACCTTATAGTATATTTACATATTACCTTAAATAAATTTTAACTATCAGAAATGAATAAGTAATGATCAGACAGGATCCCAAATACTACCCGGGACTTGTTAACTATGTGCTTGTTTGTAGGGTTTCTTTCACATCTAGTGTCGTATCGTGTATTGTAAATTTAAAATGTATAATTTAAACACATTAATATATCAATAGAAATGCAGTACTGGTAAAAAATTTAGAAGTGTATAACCATTATTCATATTTTATAACAAGCCCTCACGCAGTCACCTCACGACTTCGACTTTTTCAATAAAACACCCTCGGAAGCCGTTCGGGAGTGCGGTCACGCAGCGCAAAGCGATTTTATAACTTTATCACCAAACATCAATACCTGTTCCTCATTTGGGATCGAAACTCACTACCCTAAAGTTTTATCATTTAATCGACGGCAAATAATAATAGATTGCCCTTTCAGTAACGTCAGAAAATAAGATAGAAGCACAAAGACTTTAATCAATGGTTCTTTGACAAACAATTGAAACTCTTTTTTAAATTTAATGTTATGATGATATTAAACTACTTATACTTTAGTATCACAGATGTTTCCAAACTAAATTGATTAGTGTACTACTTGCTTTGTTGTTCGCTTATGGATATTATGCTCTATTTTGTCATACTTAGTAAATTGTAATTGTAAGAACTTCACTTATAAAATTATATCTGAAGAATTAGATATTGTTATACTATTAAACCATTGTGTACAAACATTTAATGCACTTGGATGGACCTGAACTATTTTACATTGTTTAGACCTCCTTCAACAGCATCTCCACCTTCATAGACACCGCACCCATTAAGTATACTCAAAGGTTTGTTAGTTTTGGCTACTAGTTTCCAAAAACATTCATGTAAAATAATCTAGTTATTCCAACTAGCTTTCCGAATACAACTTAAATAAACATGCTAAGTAAACTGGTTCATGATGTTAAACACCGGCGGAGGAGTGGCCTAGAAGCAATATTGACTAAATAAATTGATGTTGACGTAGTGGCTTTAGGGGCTCATTTAAGATCGAGCGGTTTACCTAATTCCCACGTTTCAGTAAACATGTTTAATGTTTGCCTTACCATAGCTCCAATTTCTCGACGTACAACGTGTAGGTAGTCAATGGCAATTCTATGTTAATGCTGGAACCATGTTAATTGAATGTGCGTTGCCTATGTAAATACTGGACATAAATATACTGAATTTCGCCACAGATAACATCGTTTAACGTAATGGGCTTTCTGCAAATATAAAACAATCTTTAGGAGCTAAAAATAATGCGGACTTCAAAAACAAAAGTTGGATATTATCAACTCGATTGTATATTGTAATAGTAGGGGAGGCCATGATGCTAAATGGGGATTTACTCGAGCGTCTTAGGGACATATAACATTTTGTAGATTATATGATAGTGAGAATAAAAGGTTATTTAACGTTTCACATTTTAATGTTCCGAAAAACATCTACAGCTTTTCAAAAATTGTAAAATTAAAAAATTACATGAAGATAATTAGCCAGATGTCAGATATTGTTTGTTAAGATGGTCCGATTTACCACTGATATGACGGTATGTTCATCTACCGACTTGAGTTGTGGGGGTGGCCATCTAAAAGAGTAGAAAAAAAATGTATTCAAGCGCCGTCAGATATTCAGAGGGGATATTAAGTGATACATACATACATAAAATGACATGAATGCGTTGTTTTGTGATTATCTGTGATGATGTTATGACGTCGGAAAGCGCTGTGCTGATGGTACGAGCTCGTCCGCGGTCCGCCATGCCCAAATCGTCAGATTTTCAAAATACACGCATTCTATCATGCAATTAACTCACCTTACCTTAATCAGACGCGCTCGAGTAAATCCAAAAAATTCCCTCTTGGGCTCCCATACTATAAAGTCAGGTTTTACTTTAAACAGAACTACATTCGCGATTTTATTTTGATACCTATTGTTAATTCTAATGTTAGTTAAAAGTCTATACGTATCTATATTAACTGCATGATGACTTTTTGACTTGACTCAGACCAATAGCGATACTGCTAGAACGCTCGCGATGTTATAATAATTATTCTGTGGTGACGGCATATTTATTTTGCAATCCTTACTTCTTCGATTGATATTTATCAATTGTCCAACATTTTTTAAAGATTACATGCAATATAGATCACATACATACAAGTATCCCTAAACCCTTTCAACTAAGCTAAATGCTTGTGTTAGGAGAGGGCTACGTCAGTAATATAATGACCGGGATCTGAACCCACGACATATTAATCGTGAATCAAACACACGTCTGAACAATTGAGCCAGTGAAGCTTCTGAAGGATGCTACTCAAATTAGTGTTGCCAACATCATAATCAGCGTTATTAATCTGATTTGACAAATGCCACAGCAGTAGCAATGATAATACAATGAATGCTGACAAAATTAAAAGTAAAAATATATCTTACTTTTTGGAGGGTTTGGGTATACCTAAAGGATAATCTGATACTAATTTCATTGGATCTAGAAACTGTTCAAAAACAAATCTGATTTAGTTAGCAGTTATTTTAAAACTATACCAAGGGTATAAAGGATTTGTTTGTAAAATAATTTCTATAAGAACGAGACCGAGAACGAGTTCATTGTTTTAGATACGCCTTATTTAATTTTGACTTAAATGCCTAACGAACATTTAACAAATGTCAGCATTCAAAGACTAAAGGAATTCCTTTTCAATACAATTGTCTGACAGTGAAATACTGGTCTAGACTTAAGGCTCATTTATAGGCCTAGAAATAATATTGTATTTATTTTAATTAACTATGATTCTATATTTAGAAACGACCTTAACAGACAACGCAGTAAAAAGTCAGAAACCACGTAAATAAATTTGTATTCTCACGTAGTTCATTTTTCTTATTTCAAGTATACCCGCGTGTTGACAGTATATAACCTTTGTTGCGATAGATTAGAGTCAGTATCTGTGGCAGAAGAGGGGAGCGCTGTAATTACGAAACAGCTTTTAACCCTGCATTTAGGTGGCAAGTCCAAGGCACGACCCGGCTGCAGTATCATTCCTCTTTTTATTATCGGTATCATTCCTCTCTTTCTATGACAAAAATCTAAATGTAGCAATTTATCTTACCATAAAAAAGTATAATCATGGCGTTTGACAGTTTTTTGGACATTTTCCGCAATCTACGGAAGCAAAACGTTCAACTTTTCTCAACTAAATTACCTAATTTGTGAACGTATATTATTCCAAGGCCAAAGTTTTATGAGGAAGGAACGTAACAGGAGCCATATATTTTTATGAGTATTTCCCAGTTACGAGCAATAGTCGTAACGGACTTGATTCATGGGGACAAAGTTGCCAAAGCATTTTTGTAAAGGTACAAGGTCACATTTGTATTTAGTTCATCGACATATTATTGCTAAATTATGTGAATAGTTAATTCCCATTTTTAATGTGTTTTTCTGTAATTTTATTTCTTCAAAACTTAACAAGAAACAATATTTGATGTCCATAGCAATATTATAAACGACAAATTGTGAAGGTGTGTCCTTTTCTCACGTTCCAATGGAGCGTCGAATTAACCTCATATTTTTGCATATAGATATTTACTATTTATTCCAGAAAAATGTACAATACCTGTATAAATAAGTAATTCATCTTTAGCAAATTTAAAGTTCCTGAAGTTTTAGTAAAAATTAGTATATATACTTGAACATAAATTGAACACTATTTCTATCTAATCACTAAACAATATTTCCTTTATCGTTTACCAATATTTTCAACAAGACCAAATCACTCATTGAGTAAGTTTGTTTATCATGGACAATTCTATTTATCGCTCTCTAAAGATTTATTATTCATTTTGGGATCAAAATGATGCAATTAATGCAAATTTAAACACTTACAAATCATAGGAGTATAAACTTGTAAGAATTAATAATGTTTGGCAGTTTATCAGTGTTCACGTCTATAAATAACACAACAAAGCCTACGCGACCTGGACTGGAACCTGCTCTCATTTGTTGTAACGCATACAAGTGGACTCCCACGGTCTATCTCATGTGGATTAGTCACGCATTGGAACAGCAGGCGCATAATGTTGCCTACATTTGTATTAAAAAGAGAAAACTATGCTTATGTTCTTACAATTATAGCTAGAAAAAGCTGATTACTAGAACTTATGGAGTACTTGTCAAGGCAAATCCTGAAAAAAAAATTGTCCATACATGATGGAGTTATAATATTATTAAAGTTTTTATGTCCACCTTTCAATTCCATGATATGATCAGCGTCAAGACACCGAAAAGTGTATGTTGATAAAGACCTTGACAGAATCTTTCAATCTTGTGGATAATCATGACATCATCATTGCCGATGTCACGATTATCTACGTAAAAATCCTGAAATAAAACTCCAACCATTTAATTTTTCTAATATTCTCTCAGAGGTCCATACGGTTGTTTCAAATAAGACTGACCTGTAAAACTTCTTGCGTTCTTATTTATATTAACGTTAGTGTAAAGTAGGTACAAAAAAATTATTTGTCATTATCGAACCATAAGTTTTTTTTTTAAAGCTTACTAGCAGAATAGATCACATACTACTAGTATTCCCTTTACCCCTCCTAGTAAGCCAATAAATTGCTTGTGTCAGAAGTGGGCCACGCCAGTAGTCCAATGTCCGGGACTTGAACCCACGACCTATCGACCGTGAATTCAACGCCCGCAGCACTGAGCTACTGACGCTTCAATTGTCAGTTTGTCAGTTGAGAACAATTGATTATCTCAGTCAATATGGAAACTTTACAGACTTACTCTCAGGAAGAGAAATTATTAGTTTTCAACCTAAAGCTATAAATCAGTACAATCCATCATGAAATCAAGAGAAATCTTACATAACAGCTAGATAAAGGATGATGACAACGTTTGGCAAGTCTACACGTATAAAAGACATTCAAACAGATTGGTCTTAACTCCCTACTATCTATGCATTGTGTAGTTAATAAAGTCAATTGTACGCGTAACACAAAATGTTCATTACAGCTAAATCGCATCAATCATTCATTCGCTTCCTGGAATCATCAAAGCATTCATGTCATCACTTGACAGGACGAGAGGCGGAGCCCCGCCCACTCTATCGAAGGATGGTAAATATTTATAACTGCAAGCTATTATAAAATTGTAGGTAAGCTATGTCTGTGTGTTGAAGATATTTTATTTTATTGGTATCGTAAACTCTTGAGAGCGTATCAATATTTAGAAATTTAAAATATACAGAACAGCCATTGAAATAAAGTTATACTCTACGCACGTTTCACTTTACCACCCTGGCATCCTCAGATTTTTAAACACTACAAGAGCGACATATTTTTCAGATGGTTGTTTGTAAAAGTTTCAAAAGGTTGGATTTTTACCATTCAGTTAGTAAATTTTTGCTTTTTTCTATATGTATATTATATGAAGATTACTACTTACTTATCTAAGAAATTTTTATTTAATATAAATTAAATACAATAGCTATCCTTTTCTATTAGTATAGTTTTAACTAAGTTGAGAAATTTCTTTTAAGTAGTAGAAAGAATTCCATGAAGAAACTTATAGACACCTAAGCAAAACTGAGGCAGATAGCTAGTACCTGCAATAAGGCCGTAATACCTATTCATAAGTGAAAATTATTATGCAAATAGTGACGGGGCGGGTTGTAAATCTAACCGTCTGCGGCTTAATAGCGACGGCGGCGCGGTGCGGGGGCGGCGCGTTGCGGCGGCGTGGTGGTGATGAATATGAAAATCTGTCACTGCGTCATGTCGTCATTAAGACGAGAGAAACGAAGGACGTTTTAATTTATTGATCAGACGTTGCAATTTAGAAATCATTAAGAGATACGAATGCTTTAATTATTTTAGTATACATTTTTAGGGTTCGTTATCCTTACTTCACCTCATCCATACAAATAAATAAAATTGTCGTGTCTGTTTGTAATATTAAAACAACCGCCTTTTACTAAGTGCATATGAATGTATACACGGTACATATACCAAAACAACATTTTTTACAATTTTTGTCTGTCTGTCTTTCTGTCTGCTTGTTCCTGCTAATCTCTGAAATGGCTGGACTAACTTTAAAGGGACTTTCACTTGCAGATAGCTGATGTAACAAGGAGTAACTTAGGCTACTTAACATCTCGCTACGACCCATAGGAGCGGAGAAACAAGCGAACTAATATAGATAGAAAAATAGAGCAGTGGCTTGCGGAAGAATGCATAGAGGTCTAAAATATCAAATGGATCCACAATCATTTGGAACTGTGTAAAGCCCTATATTTTAATAGAATGCAATTAAAATTAAAACATTTAGGATACCTATTCCGATAAATGGGGGCTAGAGTTTTCCAACTGCAAAATTTGTCACTCAATTTACACGGAACCTTAGATTTGCAACGCAATTTGCCGTTTTTTTTAATTTAAGACGCAGTTTTCCGTACTGTCAATAATATTGAAAATCTAACTTGATGATTCTACAACACAATATTTTACAGTTAAGAATGTTTGTGGCTTTGCGGTCTTGTGAGTTGCAACAATAAAGGAATTTACCTAAAATATGACTTAGTAACTGCATATTTTCTAATTTTGCAATTCAAAAAAAACTCTTTGAAAGAAATATTTTGCTTTAGTTTTACGAATGCATTAAATCAGACGTTTGCAAAACATCAAGAGTCTGACTCAGTTACTAAAATATCGCATTCATTTTCGTGAATTACACATTCATCCTTATTTTTCATGTCCATCACTGTCATGTTAATTCGTATATCGCATTATTTTAACTGGTTCGTGATATGTTCTGACGCGAAAATTAAATATTAATTTCAATAAAAACAGTAAGATAAGCCCGTGTTAAATACGCCTGTAGACAGATACGAATATATTTTATTCCATGATTTGCTACACTCAGTTATCTTTATTCATTTTATACACCATCGAACTAATATTATAAACGTGGAATGTTTAAATGTTTGTTACATAATCACACAAAAACGGCTGAACGGATTTTGATGAAATTTGGCAGGCGGATAATTCATCACCGGGATTAACACGTAGGCTACTTTTTATCCCGTAAAATTCTTAGTTCATACGGGATAATATTGAGAGTTCATTCGAGTACCGTTCAAGTATTACGTAAGCATTATAGGTGGCTGGGTCCTTGTTTTCATTATTTTTGATGACATAGTGGATGGGGGGGGGGGGGGAAATTCGTGAATAGCATATAATAATACAATGTTTACGTAAGCACGGGGGGAAGAGCTTTGCTTACTTTTACTGACTTGAACGGCCCCTTAATAAAATGTTCAGTGAACGCATGGATATTTTTATATTGCAATATTTTGACATTAAATATTTTAAATAGGGTATTATAAACGAGCGAAGCCGTGGCGAGTCGACTAGTTTAAATAAATACTATACACAATTTTTCCTTTAACGTACATAAATGTTGATAAAATGTCTTTTTGTTCAGATAAACAAGTCGAAATTTGAAAGTCAAATTTGAGATAAAAGTCCTTGACTTGTTTTCAGAATACTCTGAATTTCTGATAAATAATAATCAGTCTCGAGTTTTGTTTACTTACATACCATACTTAGTACAGAATAATAATTTTATATATTCCTTAATTCTTCCTGAATTCTGCGATCGTCGATCTTAATATTTAAACGTACGTAACGTAAAATTTTTTCATTGCTATATTTTCTAAAACTCTTAATTGAATAACGGAATCAAAATCAACTAATCTACATAAAACTTTAACATTGTACAAATCTTTCAATTGGTGAAAATCGCGTGAAAATCAGTTCAGTAGATTGTATATAGTTATAATATGTATGTATTATTATAGTTACAAAGTAGAGGTCGGGTACGGGAAAGAGTCTGTATAAAAAAGAAAAAAGCGTATTAATTTCTTACACAACTACCAAAACAAGTAAAATTTCTATGAATTATCTAATCAGCACAAATGTTTATCTACAATCAAGTTGAAATGATTCAAATTCAAATGATTTGTAGGAAAGCGACGTTGCATGAAATATCCATAGTAATGTAGTCGGGCAGGTAATTATTGGAGTAGAAACACGAACGTCTGTAATCACTATTTGTAGCTGATAGGTTTAAAACGTTAATACTAAGTTCGCGCTATCAAAGTAGGCATTGGCGCCACCGCCCACGATCCCGTCTGTCTCAGGCGGCGCAGGCGCAGGCGCAGGCGCAGCTATTGCGAGACCTATTACCACGCCAATAGCTACGAGTACGACTATGCTGTATCCAGCTAGTGAATTTAGTAAAGGTGTGTTATAAAGAACACAAGCTCTCGCTTAGCCGAGGGATGTTAGGGTTCCTCTAAAACCTAATGCAGAGCCTGAATCAACAGATTAAAAAAATAATCAAAACAAATATTATATTTCCATAAAAACAATTTCAATCAAATAATAGCTTTGAAATTAAATAACAAAAAAAATTCTTTAATTTTTTTAAATTTCGATTAAATAGACAAATGTTCTTTTACATATTAGATCCATATGTATATTTTGAATAATCCAAAAAAAACTTATAAAGTAATGGTAAATGTTGCCAAAATCACTTCAAAATTGTGATAAAATTACGGATTTTATATTTAGACAAAAGTTACCTGAGCTGCTAGCCAGATCATACGTCTGGGTGTACTGTCAATTTGTCAATAGTAACCAAACTATAAGCACAGAAAATCCATATAACACACCTTTATCATAGATACTGTTTACGCGGCAACCCCGAACCTGTCGCTTCGCGTGGGAAGACACTTATAGGCTTTTAATTTTCTACATACACTTATCACAAATTATGGAAAAGATAACTAATAACCACTTAACGCTGGAAAATATTGTACTAAGCACTTTTGATGCCTCATGTATGAAACTCTAACCGCCCTCGCTTCGCTAAGACTTGACTTCCTCATATTTGATTATAAATAAGAAGTCGTTGTTTCGTTAATAAATTATACACCTAAACTTTTCTCATGAATCATTCTGTCTATTGGTCAAAATCACATGCAAAACCATTTGGTAGTTTTTCCATTTATCGCGAACAGACAGACGGACACGGCCTTGGATTTAGTTTTATAATAGTGATACATATATAAGAAACATAAATGTCTGCAATATCTCTTCTTTAATGAAGCTTATTAAAAGGTACAGCAATGAGATATTTTATTTTTATTTAACATCTTTATTTCTTATCTCAACTAAGAGTGTATTGCTTTTAAAAACTTGCTATAAAATGTTATGTTCTTGTTTAAACTATTCAATTCTAACGCCAAACCAATTAAGATTTTTTCTCAAAAGTTTATCTTAAGATAAAAACATTTCTTGTTAACAACTTTTGACCGTTTTTCTCCTCATAATTATTTAATTGTTTCAATGTTTTTTTAAGTTCATAAAACTGTGATTGCTTTTATTTGTTTTTTTTTTAATTTTGTTAATAATTGTTTATTACATATCTATATTGACTGCTGGTTATTAGATATTCTGTTATCAAAAATACAAAAATCGACTTATGCAATTTATGAAGTCGATGATGTCGTGTGTATTGTTCAGTCATGGGTAACTTAAATTCTTAATTTAATAGTTAATCAATGTATATTTCAGCCTATTAAAAGATATACATATTAAATATACAACTGCGATTACGGCTAAGGAAATGAAAATATTAATACCTGCTTTCAATTATCCGATAACTTCGCTATTAGATACGTTTATAAAATGATCTAAACATAAACCAGGGCGTATTGTATCTAAATAGTGCACATTAAATATCTGTTGCTCTGCTAAATCACGTTGACGGCAGTGATTAATCTTCCAAGTAGAGCTTGTCGTTAGCCGAGCAATAAAGAGATAACAAAATAAATCAAACAGCTATAAATATAACTGCATGACCGATCAGTCCCAGAACTGTCCGATCTGATAGAAATTTACGGAACTTTTATGGCACTAACATAGAGTAAAAATAAATAAAAACATCGGGCCGTTGTAAATTATGTTTACTATCCTGTACTTAAATAGTATTTTGTTGCCTAAACGAGCCTCTAAACTCATGTTTCTATACAAACTATATCGATCACAAGCTAATTTTTCGGACTGTAATTGAATCGCTAGTTCACTGTGCGATTAGAAAAATGAAATTAAAAAATCACTTCCCTCAACTTCTGAGTTCGCTACTGAAAAGCGCGATAAAGGAGAAAGATTTGAGTATATTGTATCAATGATTTCCAAATTAATCTATACCTATAATGCACGTCCACGTGAATAAGGGTCTGTTAAATGTAAATAGTGCTTTAGTGTCCAGGTTAGTATTTTTCTTTAAATTATGTTAAATAAAATATTAAATAGCAGGGAGTCAATGGCAAATAGTTTATGGGTAAATTAATTTTTGGTACCTCAAGTGTATAAATTTGTGGATACTTTGTACAAAATGGCGGAACTACTTACGAAATCGCTAGCAAGTCTCTAGTTTATTATAAAGTAATGTTAATGCCACAGCTCTAAATATTGTTTGAAATTTATTATTATTCTTTATGTACAAAAAAGTAACTTACGGTTTTTAAGATTAATAAACCGGGAAATAAATAATATGTAATAAATTTATTCACTACGTTTGTATGTAAAATTGACCTTAACAGCGAATCTTAACAACCCTTTTTGCGTTGTAATTTATTTTTTAGTAATAGCCCGAGAAATACTTAAACTGTAACGAGATACGAACAATTTGAATAAAGTTACTTTGTTACAGCTGTTAATGACAAAAAAATTTATGCCCAAAATTTGTGTATTTGGTGTTTTGTAAGATGCTTTTTTAAAAATAAAAATCAAGTATTAGAATAATTTATCTTCCTGTTTTAAATCGTGATGTTGGTTTTCTGGTTTATGATGAATAAAAAGAGGGGATTCTCTACTGGCATAATATTCGTATGCTAATCAATCAATTTAGGTAGTTCTGTTTTAAAAAGAGTTAAGGTTAGTACTATTTTAATTTTAATCTAATTTGATCTTAGGTTTCGAAGATTCGAAAAGAAAAGCATCCGTATAATGTTGTACAATATATAAAATAAAATTTATATAATTTGCATCAGTTTAGAAATTAAGGATCCCTTGTTTTTTAAAACTAGTTGGGTTAATAAAGTAAAAAGTCAATGAACACATTATTTATAATATTACTCTCAATTAAATAACAATAATAATTTTTGTCCTGGCGGGGTATTTATTTGGTTATTTACTACCTATTCGTATGAAGTTTATAAGTGGTATCTCCGTCGAAAGTAAAACGCTACTCAAATCAATGTTGTCAACATCAAAACTAACAATATATTACATTACAGATGGCAACTCTAGTAGCAATCCAAAAGTGTATCAGCGACTATAAGCGTCGACACTACAATGAATCACGAATATAAATCGCGAGCCACACTCGGAACTCGAAAGCTCGAAACTATTTTACCACCAACACATCGAAACCCTGTCGATTTGTTTAGCTAAATTATTTTATTAGTTTCACCAAATCCCAGTTCTGTGAAATCGTTAATTAGTTATGTATAGCGCTTTGTGTGACTAAAATACGGAACCAATTCATGTGAAACGTTTGCTATCATTGCTATGGTTTTATTATTTGTGTTCATTTTGAATTCTGTGTATTCATAATGATGTTTAACTAAATAGCATTATAAATTTCAAAATACATATAATTTTTTAATTATACCGAATGTTTGATAATTTTATATAACTCTCTCATATCAATGAACCTAAGTTTAAGATGAAAAATAAAGGACAATAACACTAAAATTAAAAAATACAGGGAGCATGTCAAAATGGTATTATTGCTAAAATATCTTTGATAGAAAACTTTCTAAAGCCATTGTCATACAATTAAGAGATAATATAAAAAAATAGAATAGATATTATAATTGACAAGACATCTTCATATTTAAGCAAAAGTGAAACTAAGGAGGCTAGTTATGTTTTTTTCAGCATAGCGCCTTTGTTATTGCAAAATAATAATAAAATAGGTTTATCAAAACGAACTATGAATATTTCTCAGTATCTACAAAACGTGATGTGCTTTTAATTGTTGTATATTGTCAAATTTTTTATCCCGAAAAAAAATGAGTGATTCAGAATTTTTTCACATAGCAATATATTAGAAATTCTCCTTAACCTTGTTTTGAGAACAAAAATATCGGTAGTATTAATTAAAAAATATTGTTTTTTTTTTTTAAAGAATACTATCAGTATGGATCACATACTACTAGTATTTCTTAACCCCTCCAAGTAAGCTAAAATGCTTGTGTTAGGAGTGGGCCACGTCAGTCCAATGACTGGGATTTGAATCCATAACCTATCGATCGTGAATCCAACGCCTGAACCACTTATCTACTGACTAGTGAATTATTCCCGTGATATAGGTAGATCACCTCATTAATGACATAATAAAACGAGGACTATAATAAATATAGCAAAAATGGATATTAAATTAATTTGGTAACAAATGAAACGTAATTTTAGTTCCTGCCACGTTACATACCTCTGGCTTTATTTTCATTTAAAAATTTGCTGCAAAATCAACTCAATCTAACTCTTACAAAAATCGAAAGTGGATTCGATTGTTGTATTGACTGACAAAACACATCAAAAATTCATGACGCGCGTGACTTGCGTATAGTCTAAGAGACGGTATATATAAGAATAGTCTAATGTAAGTCATTTTAAGCACTAGCTAATCTGCCCTCAATTGTTCCTCTATATCATAATATTCAAAACTCTTCAGTTTTATATAATAACTTAGATTAAATGCCCCCCATGTCAGCAAAAGTAAGTAAAGCTTTTACGCCTCCCCCCATGCTTACCTCAACATTCAGGCATGCATTTTTGTCCCTCTTTCTGAGCATGGATATTCAAGTTTCTATTTGCATGTTTACTTCTTTAACGCTGACTTAATCACCATGTAGACACCATGACAGGGGGTCATCAAAAATAACCAAAGCAAGGACCGCGCTCCCTTTAATGCTTACGTAATAATTCATTCGTTGAAATATTTTATACTAGCTGCTCCCCGCGGCTATATATTTCGGATAATTTACACTATATCATTATAAATTATAGCTTATATTGTTATTCTGATGTGTAAGCTATATTATTGTAAAGTTTCATCATCAGCAACAACCATACATCCAGATCCATACATTCTTACAAACTATCGCGTTTATAATATTAGTAGGATAATATTATGTTTAGCACAAATCTTTCAATTTTCTCTTATACTACAACAGACACTTCTTTCAACTAAACAAGCTGTTGGTAAATTAAACAAACATCGACGACAGGAAGCTCGTCTTGAGCGTGACGTTTTATCAATGGCCGTCGCTTTCTTGCTTCAGAATTGATTTGCGTGGGCAACAGCTTTATATTCATACTTTCTTTACATTATTTGGTTTCCTTCAATAGTCATTTAGAGAAGTTATTAACATTAAAATTTTGTGTCACTTAACTGTATTTTTAAGCACGTTTTAGGGTTCCGTAGATCATCATTGTCCATCTATCTACCAGTCTATCAAGACCCAAAACAAGTGTTTTTTTCCCTGATAACACAATGCCTAGTTAAAGTTAAATGGTAAACACAATTATAAGATATGTCTTGAGAAGTCAAAACCTATAGGATACCGTCAGATGACCTGTAAATAATAAATTTGACAAGAATGACACATGTAATAGTCGATTTGATTGCATGTCGTTGGTTAACAGTTTGTGCTATAGAGTACCAACTAGAACACATCCTCGAAACCCATGTCCACTATTTGCAAGTGCCCTTTGTAAAACGAATGCAGGCAAACGTTTCCCGCTATACAGATTAGTTACTAACTATAATGATAAGTTTAAATGGATAGACGTTTAAGTTACAAATAATCAAATTACTTCAAAACAAGTAATATTTTATATACTTGTATTAGCCCATTCCTTTCCAACTACATTTTTAGGACACCATATTTGAAATTGTCATTGGATGTTAACGTTTTCTCTTTTTATTTTATTAAATCTATATTTGTTCCTATTTGTAAGACACGCTTCACCAAAAGGGGATGAAAAGTATTTTTTTTATATTGAAATACTCCATATTGTCTGGGAAGTAATGGGTTAACTTCATATAAACTAGATTTAGATTTAAATTTGTTGCTATTTTTGTATACACCTCATATTTATTTTAATCTTCTTTTTTTTATTATTTTATTTTTGTAAAAATAAGTTTTTCTTTTTTAATGATTGTTTTGTATTTACTACTTCTAAATTTTTGTATGGTTTTGGTTTATTTTATTTTTAATTACTTGTTTAGGATATTATTCTCACTATTATCTGTCCATTTTTAAATGTATGTGTGGTAAACGGTGCTGGTGATACATTTAGTTAAGTTTATATAATTATTTTTTCTCATTACTGTCTTGTCCTGTATCGCTGTTTTGTTTATCCAATACCAGACTTAAAAAAATCTCAAAACCAAAAAATGTGTTTGAGATTATATTTCTCGGTTTCTGTCTAAAACAACATTCTAAAGTGCATATTATTGTTTTTTACGTGTATAGTTTTCATATAGATAATATATTGATGCCGTAACTTGATAAATTTCATATAATTTAAATCTAGTTAATTACAGTACAATATAGAGCTCGTAGTTGTAATCATGTCATAATTGTAGTTGCCACATTGAATATGCATAACCATGATATGAAACGCTAATGCAAATTATTACCGTAGTTTATCAATTAAATTGTACCAGCACGTAAAACAGCATTAAATTTGTCCAATCTACATTCAAAGCTCGTAATGATAGTTGCAAATTTTAATATTGTTCAACTAGCCATAGTTAAACCAATTTTACTGTATCCTGCTACGCTTTTAAGCCACGAGACTCACTAAGCTTATATTGTGATTAAATTGCATTTAGTATATTTCTACTGAATAATAGAATTGTAAAAAACTAAAATAAAGATCAAAACAAAGTAAACAAACAACAAATTAAAACTAAAAATGAATTAGAAATAAAGAAAATACAAAATACAAATAAATAAATAGAATTATAATTATGAATTGGAAATTACCATTTCTATATAATATGTAAATATCAAATATACAGATTGGATAAATTAGAAGGGATAGGATAAAAAGAGAACACAACCAGCGAGAAACAAAGAAGAATGGAAAGGATAGGACGATACCTGATTGAGGTGATTTCCATAACCAATATTAGAATATTATGAATACATAAATGTAAATTAATATGCTTAGTTGCAAAAAATACGTAAAATGGCAGAAAGAGAATCAGACAATTTGATCAAAGCTAAGAAAAATATTTACTACTAGCTGCGCCCCGCGGTTACACCCACTATATTTTGGATAATTCACACTATATCATTATAAATTATAGCCTATATGTTATTCTCATATGTAAGCTATATTACTGTAAAGTTTCACAAAATTCAATCAGTAGTTTTTGCGTGAAAAAGTAAGAAACATACCATACATTGTTACAAACTTTCACGTTTATAATATTAGTAGGATGAACTAAATGAAGTATCTACTGAATTTACGATTCAACCCAACTTAGTATTGTAATTCCTCTCAATCAAAACAAGGTTGACTGGAAGAGATTCCTATTCGGAATAAGTCCGCCTATGTACTCATTAACATTAGTTCTATTTTTGTATGTATTGTTTTTATTTTACTTATCTATACTATATAATATTATAAAGAGGAAAGATTTGTATTTTTGGATTTTTGTATTTTTGTATGTAACGAATAAACATAAAAACTACTGGACCGATTTCAAAAATTCTTTCACCATTAGAAAGCTACATTATCCCTGAGTAACATAGGCTATATTTATTACAAGAAAAAATTAGAGATCCCCAGAAATTCTCACTAAAACCAACACAAGGTGCAAAAAAATTAGCCATAAAATGTCTTTCATCGCATGCGCTGCGAAAAGTATTGATGATAGAACAAAAAATGTTTCACAATATTATAGAACGTATCAATATCTACAAAAAACTCCGCAAGACCATATGTCCAACTATTATAGTTAAGTCACTATAACTACTTTTTTACATTTTAAAAGTTGATAAAAATACCTATCAAAATTAGATCATGTTTTCCATAACTTTGTATTAATTATTATCCAAATAAATAATTTCGTAATGAAGACTGTTTCAATACCTGTTAATTACTTTTTGAATTATTGAAATCGGACATTCCCGTCTAAAGATATTACGAAATAAAAATATCAAGAAAAATAAAAAATAATCCCAGACGGGCCGCCGGCGCGGTGTGGCGTGCCTCGCAGCGCAGCGAGTAACGCGGTGATAGAGGGAGCGACAGAATGCGGGAGCCAAAATGTAAAAAAAAAATTATCCACCCGTGCGAAGCCGGGACGGGCCCCTAGTGTACAATAAAGAGATATAAAAACAAATTTAGATATCAAATTGTTTACACTGCGGCTTGTTTCGATTGTTCAATAGAAATGCAGTATCAATAATTGTATTAATTAAAACAATAATAACAAGTAATTGTCACACAAGGATATCAATAAATTTATTGAAATAGAACACCTATATATTATACTACAGATAAGGTTTTGATTACTTGAACAAATGCACACAGCAATACTAAGATATTCTGATGTGTCATGTTTGTTATTTAATTTATTAATAATTGTGATACGATCTTGTTTACTTACAAATGCTTCACTTTTACAACTTCTTTGAAAATAGTGATATCATCTAATCTTTCTAGATATTTAAATTAAAATCTTCATTCCCAAGAACATCATCACCATCATTATCATCACAACCCGTTACGGATCTCCTCTTCAGAATAAGGAGGGTGTTAGGCCATAGTCCACCGCGTTGGCCCAGTGCGGCTTGGCAGACTTCACACACCTTTGAGAACTTTAGGGAACTCTCAGGAGTGCAGGTTTCCTCACGATGATTTCCTTCACCGTTAAAACAAGTGATATTTAATTGCTTAAACGCGATGCGTGCCAAGAACATACTTCCCTCCTACCGCTGAGCTTATTTCTTCGCAAAATTTTGGTACTTTGGTGGGTATGGACCTGTAGTAAATTAAGTCGTAAATTGTTATCATATTTTTGGACGATTTTGTTAATAATAACTGCTTTAGAATTCTATATGATATTTGCAGCGGTAACCTCATTATATCGCGTTACCGACTGTGTAAGTTACATAATAAACATAATATTTTTACCAAATTTCATTTCACTGCTACTTCTTTCCAGCACCAGCACAACTTAAGTTATGTAAATCGTTGTTTTCCATTCCAATAGCCTCCAAATAGATACAGCTTCTACAAGTGCGTCATCAGTAAGCTACAATTTATTCTGGTACGACCACCCAAGTTCAAGCTGTTATTTTTGGTGCGTATAATTGAGCTGTCGTAGCGACCCACCGGCCCCGCGACATGCATAATGTGCTGTTTTACATTTGTACCTTTACCCTCCGGTATATACGAGTAGTATAGCGGACGACGGTATTCGTAATGCGTTGTAACGATGGAATTCAGAGAGGTATAGATAACTTCGTTAAAAGGCTATACGCCTCTTCATAGATATGCACAAATGTGCCTTTTTTGCTCTTTCTCTCCAAGAATATTGGACGTCACCATAATATCACCATACAATGATTATTACATACTATTATTATAAGTATGAAAGTGTGTTTGTTGCCTAAAGCAACTGAGCCTACGTATCCCATATCCCATATACATATCCCAGAAGAATTTATAATTCCTACATGAAAATCTCACTCTTTATTTTTCAGGAAACAAAGTTTTGAGGGAGTTTGCGTAATTGGAAAGCTTATGAAAAACTAAAGAAAATAATATTCAAATCACACTTTATAGGACTGATTATTGAAAGAAAAAAATAAAACTACTACTTTCGACAATTCAATTAGAATTCAAAAACGGTGTTTGTTTTGGGAGGTAATCGCTTAAAACAAATAGGTGAAAAATATACGGTAGTATTTATAGCCTTATTAAATAAAACTAAAATTAATAATTGCATTGGTAACACAATGACGAATCTATTCTACCTTTTTTTCTGTTCTTGTAAGTCGCTAGTTACAGTATACATTATGCGACGAGTGTCGCTTAAGACGCATCGTGACAGATTTAGACTATCGGTATATAAAGTGAATGATAAAGACACATTTGTTCTTTACATAGTGGTAAGTATAGGCACTTTACGCAGATCTACAGTATAACGAGTTGTTGATAAAAATATTACTCCTAGGTATGATAATTTAGACACAGAAATCCAGCATTAATGCTTGATTACCCTAGGTGTAATGATAATGATTTCTGTCATGGCGGCGTATTTATTTTGTTACCTCTTAACTTTTCGTTGGCTCAACTAATTCAGTTGTGACGACTTCAAATGCTTTTCAAACCGATGTTGCCAAATTGATAAATTTTCATAACACTCGTTATAGCTTCTTGTTATGTTAGATGCTTATTATTAAATGATGTTAATAGTCTTGTAGATAAAGTGTGTCCACAGAAGAAATGTATTTTATTAATCTGAGCTGATTGAGGTAGATGTGGAAAGATTTTCTTGTAAAAAAGTCACAAGAATATCGTTCTGGATCTTTCGAGTGACCTCTTACCGTCAGACGGACTATAAGCTTCTTCTATTTACGTATTTACAATTAAAATGGTTTAATTTCATTTTTTACACTGTAATTTTGGATTTGAAAAAGTATCCGTATAAAAATTATATAAGTATCATGTTTATCCAGTCATCAAGTAATAAGTTAAAGTCTTCCCTTCGCAACCCATTGTAGGGCTGACGTGTATTGTGCAAACATGAGTAATAGGATCCCTACATTACTAATACGTTTTTCCTGCTTTATTTCTTCTGACATTCTGAAATTGGGTCACTGAAAGGACACATGGTTCAACTGGGGAATTAATTCGTATTATACATTTTTGGTCATAAAAAATACATTTATTTCATACCAGTCGTTTAGGACCATTAAAATATTACGTAAGCACTCACGGAGAGTGGGGGGCTTTGCTTCGCTTATTTTTGGTGACATATTGGTATGATGTTTACGTCATAGATTGGATAATACATGTATCTACCTATGTTTATGCCAGCATAAGACTGGGGGTTTAGTGCTTTGATTACTTTTGCTGACATGGAGAAGGGGGGATTGATAATTATTTCTTTATTTACGTCTCTCTGTTATTTAGTGATTTACGTTAGTACGTAAATCACTAAATCCAGACTTAAAGTTTCTTAATTAGAAAAAATATAATTTAATAGGTTTTTAAAACATCAATAGAAATAAGCATAAGTTTCTATTCTTTTTTGTCCTTCTATTTGCTGGTATGTTTGTAGACCGATTTGTTAAGAATTCTTCCACCAATAAAAATTTACATCTTTCATGGGTGACATAGGCAATACCTTATAATTCAAAAGATATGGCCATTTCAGTGTTAGTTCATTTAAAAATGATCCTCTTGTATATAGGAGATACACAGCAACTACCTACTCATCCAATTTTGCAAATTCTTTTACGATTGTGAGTAAGAACAGTCATAAATGTTATAATCAAATAAATAAGATCAATTTGTGATGTATAAAAATACTTTAAAATACCTGATAACGTTTTCTGTGAACGCTATTTTTAGGTCCTGAGTAGATTTTTTTAATAATTTGCGACCTTTTTAATTCTCATCAAGTGGATTTTGTTTAAAAAAAACGCCCTGCGAAGCGAAAATTAAGTTAAAATCTGATACAAGATGATCTCTCCATTTAGATTAAAAACAAATCTTTTCTCTGAAAATTCAGTTTCCCATGATTGCCACTTTAATAATAAAACGGTCCCTTTTCTCATTTCCGTACTCAAAGTAAGATAATTAAGATTGCGGACTCAAAAAGACTACAAAAGTAGGAACTGCTTTCATAAAAGTTAACTAGTATTTAACAACTGAAATTCCATGCGATATTTGGTTTTGTTACACCATTTGGGTTAGCACCCTATTCGTAGTAATTGAGGCAATGGTCCAACGATCGAGTCTACTCCATAGCAATCGGCAATGAACGTTCGACAGGCTTCTTAACAGCGTAGTTAGCTCTTTGGTAATGGACTAACAGACTACGTTTAGTATTCCCTCGACGTTTGGATTGTAAAATAAAATTTATACTGTACAAATGTTAAAGTGAATTGAAACCTATGCAAATAATTTACAGAAAAAAATGACTAAATGGACTTAGTGTAGTGGAGGAGGGTGATCACATTCAAGCAAGCAAATACCTATTTTTACCTCAGTTTTTTTGTAATTTACGTTAATGATTTATTATATATTTTTTTAAATCGCTAGCCTAGCATCGTGTAACTAAATTAAGTTGGTACTATCTCGTGCTACAGTATTGGTATTAAACTCTTCCAAAACGGCTTTACCGATTTTTATAAATTTTTTGATGTATATTTGGTAGGTCTAAGAATAGACCGTAAGCTATTTTTTATACCCCTAGATGATAAGGGTGGACCCCTCCAGAAATTAAAGAGTAATGTATAAAAGGAACCTCATTTTATATTATCAAATCTGTTTGTCGTGTAGTTGAAAGCGAAATTAAATTATAAAAAGTATTTTTATAGTAAGTTTAGTCAACAGAGTTATAAATAGTGATGATGAAAAAAAGATCCTAGGTAGCAACCCCCAAGCACTATTCGTGACACTATCCTGACAATTGATATTTATTTTATTTAAATCCAATAATATTATTCATTTAACTTTCAAGTACAGTACATTACGAGTTAAAATTAATTCAACTCGTGAACACAAGTTTAATGTCATATCAACACTGCACAGTGTAGTGTTCAGTGTCGTCTGTAATAAAGACATTTCCGTCATATGACTACTCGCAATATTGATATTAAAATGTATTTATGAATACGACTTACGACAGCGTGATAAAACGTCTTCTCATCGCCCGGTGCGTTTGTTTGTGACTTCTGCGAACCTCTGCTATTCATTATGAGTTATTATTGATGTTAATATTGTTTGTTTTCACTTCACTGCTGTTAAGTTTAAATATTTAAAAAGTCAGAGAATACATGTTCTGTTTTCTTTTTATTCATTTGCTGTCTGTTTTAGATTTCTATCAAAACTATAAAGAGATGAATCCGCTGATGAACATCCGCTGTCGCTCACTCCTATATATAAAATAATCTACACATCTCTCTCGTTCGTAATTTGAGCAAAGTTATATAAAACACAAGACAACACTATATACTGAAAATATTTTCAAAACGTTAATAAAAATATTTTTGAATAAATTTTTCATATATGTTTTTGAGTAATAAACATGTACAGGAATTCCTGTGAATAACGCATAGTTTTTTAAAACTTAATTGTAGAAATCTATATCAGAGGGTAAGTGAGTAAGTTAGTAGGAAGTTGATTTAGTGAGAGAAATGACGCATGACAGGGAAAGTGAGTGAATGAGTGTGGGTGAGTGATTGATTTGATATGCAAGTATCTAACAAACTTTTTGATTCACTCCGGACTCAATTATTAAGCTTCCACAGGCAAAGTCGCAGGTAGATGATTATTTAGATAAAAAATACCATACTATGTTTCAACAAAGAGCCCGCAATTATTTTTTCTTTTATTCCGATTGGTTTCTCTTCTATTTTGCTTTAATCACTGCTGCCTGCATTCTCGGTAGTCCATATAAGACCGAATTAGATAAAATGTAACTTTTTGTTAAAATGCTATGAAAATACCATTTTATTTGCAAGCAACACTGTTGATAGCTTTTAATCGTGTGGTAGTTTCTATTCGTTTATAAAAAAATACCTTAGCCAGTGTTCGCTTATGATAAATAGAGCCACGGCAGTTTGACAAGTAGTTTCGTGGAGTAAATATTGAGTGAAATATAAAAGAGGTGGCCATAGGTAAAAATTCCACTTTTTAAAAATCATTTAGGTTAGCTTAGTTAAATGTTCGATAATGAGATTTTAATCCTACTTCTAGGTCTCAAGCCCAGGCATTGTCCGGCTTCTTATCTAAAGTGCATTTTTCTTATGTCTTATGGTGTTCCTTCTGTTTCTGATATTTTATAACACACGTTCTATAAGAAAATAAAAATCTATACTTAATATATAAAGCTGATGAGTTTGTTTGTTTGAACGCGCTAATCTCAGGAACTACTAGACCGATTTGAAAAATTCTTTCAATGTTAGATAGCCCATTTATTAAGGAAGGCTATAGGTTATATATCATCATGCTATGATCCATAGGAGCGGAGCTACACGCGGACGAAGTCGCAAGGGTCGACTAGTAGTTATATATTTTCATTAACCAATACAAACATCATAACATTTGAAGATTTTCTATAAAATTATATAACAATAGAAATGCTTTAGCAAGATCAAAAAGCAGAAACATTCCTGAATGCGCAAAATTCCGATCGACTGAACAAAGCTAACTGTCGAACTTCTGAATTCCTATTCAGACTTTTTATTTAAACTATGCGGCGAAACTTAAATGTTTGGTTTTGCATTAAAATGGCTGCAAATAAAAACTGGATCTGTTAGTAAATTACGTTATACTAAAACGGGTATACTTGGTAATGCATTTTTAGTTAACACTGCTTACGTGGATAAGGTTAAAAGGTGTTTTTAGTTTATTATATATTTTATATTTACAACAAATTGAAATTAAATTATCAGATGCTTCTAACTTGATTAAATACATTAACACGGATTGTCATTCTGACATAGATTTGCCAGGTGGTCGGGAAATCATGAAATATTCCCGGAATTTTAGGTACCTATTGTCCTTTAGGTAGCTTTTTTTTGTCGCCAATTTCCATGTATGGTGGCAACAGTTTATCATCGGGAGCCTTAGTGTGCTAGTCCTACTCGCACTAGGTCAGTTCTTTATTATAATGTTATCCCAAAATTGTCCGGTTTATATTTTGCCACAATTGTCCCGGACATGAGAAATTTCCATCTGGGCTCATCATCTCATCTTGTCCAACCCTATTCTGACTTCTAAATGTCTGGAATTTTAAGTAAATTATTTACTGTGATAGCTATGTCTTAACTTAACGTGTTTCAGTGACCCGCAAAGACTTGCTACCCTTTTGTTTCAAAGTACCCATGGTTTATTGTATTAACTAGGTAATATATAAGATATAGAAAAGGCAGATATTTTTTATATTTTTTCCTTGATAAAAATAGGCATAAGCTATCTTTATGCAAAAAATTACATCGATGAATAAACCAACAAGAACACTTACATATATAGAATCTTATTTTAAGCAACGTAATGGTAAGTTAAAGCGTTAACATTGTTGAATTGTTGACACAGTCTTATTTCAGGAGTATTGACTCATCTCAGCTCAGTTTTTAATAGATTATTTATAGTAGTGGTCTAATGGAAAGATCAAACGGACGATACAGTTAATTTTAATGTCTCAGTGTAAGCAGTGCCGTTAGATATAATTAGCGGCATCGGTAAAGCCCTGCTTTGCTCTCGTCGCTCGCTCGTTGGATATTTTGATCGCGCTGACATTTATTATGTCACTGACTTCACGATGTCCAGTAATACACTCCAATTCTCTATCATGGTTTTGTATGTTCTTATGAAGGTTTTTGTAAAGTTAAAAACTGTTGATAACTTGGTATTGCCGAGTAGTTCTCTTTAATTTATTTCAACTGATTTTACAAAGTAAATAATGTGTAATGTAATTCAGGTAGTGTTGTTTTGTGACGATGATATCTGTGGATACACTTTTCTACAGTCAAAGGTATCATCGTCTGTCACCAAAGTAGGTAATTGACAGAGGATGATACTCAGTCTTGTACTAGACAGTGTCGCGGCAATAATCTCTAAATTAAAAAAAAAATATGGCTAAATATCTTCGTGTGTTTCTAGACAACGAATAAATTACACTGCTAACGTGAGAAGATGAGAAAAAAAATCATTTCATCGGAAAGTATTATACATATTTTATTTTATTGAAAAATCCATATTCCTATAAGTAAGATAGATATAAAGATAATTTTAAATAATAAATCTCCTCTAAAGAAACGAGTGAGAGTGGAGTGATATTATATTGATCTATTATTTGCCTAAATTTTTTCTTGATAGGTAAGTAATTCTTAACCCCTTCAACAAGCTAAAATGTTTGTGTTAGGAGTGGACCACGTCAGTAGTCCATTGACTGGGATTTGAACCCACGACCTATCGATCGTGAATCCAACTCCTGAATCACTGCATAAATGTTGTCTGTATGTAAAATGCACTTATGCATGTTCTTCAGTATCTTAATCCAGTTTTCCTTATAAATAAATTCTTATCCAAATCGTCATTTCAGCATCGTAAATTCTAGTGCTGTTGAACTCGATTTTATAGAGCGATGGTGATACGGTACTTGTTCTTGATAGCAATTTGGTATATCTCGCTGACAGCGCCGTTTCGCAAGGATCAAAACTTGTTTTACGGTACAGGAAGAATGACGATCGCACCCTTCAATTTAAATATTTGTCAACTTTTAGTATATCTTATGTGTAGGCAGATAAGGATTATTATTGCGTTTCTTCTTTACCTGATATTCGTACGAGAGTGAACAATTTTTCACCCAACGAGATTGGATATTGTACACTTGATTATTCTTCCGTAAATATTTACTTATTGCCTTTTATTACCTGCTTAATCTATTGATAAATATTTGCATCACAATACCTAATATTTTAATTGCTATTAACACTATAGATAACGTTTAATTGGTTAGTAATTTCTGTTGTTTTTTTTCAATACCTACTTACTAGACCATTCATAAACTTACCTCTACGGTTCACCGGCAATTTCGTAAAGTAAATTTATATTGTCTTTAGTCCACGAAACGAACGACGAGATAGCGAGAGTTATTAAAAAATGTTTTGACAAATATTTCATTATTTAATTGCATTTACTCGGAAATGTATCAGTTGTGCAAGCTTCGTAACCAAAACGCTATACAAACCAAATCCATAAGTGCGAGGACATGCGGCGCACGACGGTGCCAGGGCAGAAAACGCGCTAGGAATCCGTTTGGGGGTGCCAGACCGAAAACATGATATGACATGATTCAATAAAAGAAAAGTTAATTCAATAGGCGCATATACTTGTCAGAGGCGCAATACAAAAGAGAGTTCCTTTTTTTTGCTCTTCAAGTGTAGGCGCTCATAAGTATTGGCACGCCGGCGCAGAAGATGCTTGGCGCGTACCTGCCAAAATGAAGCCTTACAAAAGTTAAGCAATCTTTTAGACTATGCCGTCAGCACATTACCTTTTTCTTTGCAGTATTGTATTTGCAGTCAGAATTAGCTACTCATTGCGATCAGTTGTACTATTAATAAAGATTAATATATTTTGTGATCCTCTTGTTAATTAACCTACCATCATATTCTGGTCCTGCTCTAAACATATATAACTCTGCCGAACCACAAAGGATACACGACAAAAGACATTTGCGCACTTCCTTCAAAAATGATACTTTGTGTGTATTATATATTTGTGTGACTTCTTGGTCTTAAATACATAAAATCTGCCTTATTATCATGGTGATCTCGTGCGAATGATACCGTAGTGTGACTATGACTGTGTGGGTTACCGTAGAAGGCGGCGAGAGCGACGACGCTCATCAAGTTTAACGAGGCATTCCCTCGCACACCTATAGCTAGGGAGCTCGTAATTTTCGGAACTGCTAACGTGTAATTATTTTGGAGAGGGCGTCAATAGCGCAACCACAACGCATATACGAGATCAAGGAGGATAAATTAAAACAAGACGAGATAATTGTTGCAATTCTTAGACAAGTAAACAGTACCTATTTCATTTGTTTAAATTAAATTTTCTGCCTACTGAAAATTCTTGATGCTTTTCTCAAATTGTTAGAGTGAATACATAAAAAATAAAGTATTAGTATCACCGAAAACGCTGAAGCTACTACATTTTTTTTTAATTATCCTAGGTCTTTAGTTTATGTGTTCTTTTATATTTAAAGCGTCTCTCATCGTCTCACTGAAGCGTCAGTATCTCAGTGGTTCGGGCGTTGGATTCATGATCGATAAGTCGTGGGTTAAAAAAAATCAATTATGCTTGCAATCTCGGTTTTAACAGAAATCTAGATAGTGATCAAATTTCCTGGCTCCAGATTGAATCTTCGGATATGAACGAATTAGTCAAGACAAAATTATTAAACTATAACTAGAACGGTTATGAATAGATTATTACCATACCATTAGAATTAATGCCTATAACAGAATTAAATTACGTGACATTGTCCTTATATTTCAATCTCCGTCTATATATTTAAAATAAAAAAAAATATCTTAAATGGGCATTTTAAGAATTTTATTTCTCTGAATTAGCGGCAATATATAGATAGCAACACCGTTGATAAATTTATGCTCGGGGGTAGTACTTTTCATGTTATTTTAAGACTGTATATTACCTCTGTTCCGATATACTTGAGCCAGTTGTCAAACGAAGCTCGCCTGGTGACGATTATGGCTGTTACTGTGTGATATCGGTCCCATGTAGATGACAATATTATTAGAAAGTTCTTCTTCTTCCGTTATAATTCTTTGTGGATCTTGGCCTCCTCTACAATATTCATTCAGTTGTCACAATGTTTGGCTATCCGTCCCCAGTTGGTAACCTTACCCTTTCTCCTCGTGTCTACCTCCACGCAATCGCACTAATGCTTTTTTGGTCTTCTTGGTTATAAGACAGTCCAGAAAAAAAAACGCTGTCAGCTTACATATTCGTTTTACCATTTTAAACTTAGCATTTATCAGATAGATCCATGAAACCTGTATATTTAATACTAAAACAATATAAATCTAACATAATATTTTATCATCAGTTCGCGATGTGGTTCATGGGCGCAAACCAGAAGTGTCTCCTGGTTTCTTGTAGCTACCGCAGTTATTTCTAAACCGTATCACGTCGCAACACGCAGCGCCACCGCACTCAGTCCCTGGATGCGAATGCTTTGATGTCCTTCTCTTTTTGCTAACTATATTTCAGTCGAGACAACTAACTGAATGCTTTCGGGAACTCATACTTTTGTTGCTATTGTTCAGCTTTAATTAATGTCATTTAAGAAATAAAAAGATTCAAATATTTATTACAAACCAGCCGACGGATTCGTCTGCCTTGACGTCATATTTGGAACCAAAGAGAATTGTTTAAAGGATGTTCGAGACGTGATAAATTATGCCAACACCTTATTTATTTATATAATTAGTACTAAAAATATGTATCTATTTCGACGAAAACTGTGGTGTGTTCCAGAGTAAAAATATTTTGGGTTAGTCCAAGGTATATATGGTCTACATGCGCTCTCAATTTCGTCAGATGATCCAGTTTGACAAAGGAATAAAAAATTTTGGGATGAATTTTTTTAGGAAGCTTTTTGTTAGTTGTTTTTCAAAAAATATGCCAAATATTTATTCTTTGTTCCTGTGGATTGTTTGAGAGAAAATATCACTTTCTTTCCACGAGAAATGTGCCATATCCGGAAATACAAATATTCAGAGATTAACTCTGAATATTTGTACAGGATATAATTTGTATGCTAAGTTTTTGCTTTATCAGGTAACAAATATTTAAATATTAAGTCTTAAGAAAAATTATTTTCGATATTAGTAGAACTTACTGAACTTTCGGGTTTCCCAGTTCTCGTACTTTTTGTTTTAGTTCAGATTTAATTAATGTCATTGAACAAACAAAATGATTCAAATATAGGAATATTATCCTAGGAAGAATGAAAATTGTTTAAGATGAGATAGTTCAATCAAATATTTTTTTATCTCTAAATAGGGATTTGGATGAATGTTTTTCATTTTGGTATTTTGATTATATTGTGACAAACATTTAATTTTATTATTGTTTGTGTGAATTATTTGGAATTAAAAGAAAATATTATATCTTTCTTCCACATTCTTTATTAATACAGACATCTATGCACAAAACTTTCACTTTATCGATAAACAAACATCTAACCATGTCAAATAAACAAACATCTTACTAATATTTAAAAAGTTAGAGTTTGTAACTCAATTCTAACTTTTTTAATATTAGTATTTAGATATTCGGTTCAATTCTGACTTCTATTAAAAACTGTTTTAATTTTTATGAGTTATTCAATTTGCAATTTTTTGATTGATTACAATCAGTTTAGCCATGAGGTGCAGTTAAATTTTACATTTATCAGTGCAAGATAATATAGCGCCGTAAAACTTGGTCCAGTGTGGGCGAGGAATAGATAACGAGCGGCTCCGATGTTATCTCTAAGCGATAATTTGTCAGTATTCGTCTCTACTTTTGATGCATACATAGATATAATAGATTTATTGAAAAATTTAAATAAATATCTCTGGTAATATATCATTCAGCGTTAGCAACACTTTTGTTATACAAAATATAAACTACGTAATAGAAAAAATGATAAAAAGTATTACTGAATAATACAATAATATTGTGATAAAATAAATAGTTACAACCTTCATTTTTTGCTTTGCAGGTTTTGTCGAAGAGGGACAGGACATGGGAGGGATAGGATTAACTCCTACATATGTCATAAGTATTTAGGTTTATTCTTATATTTTAATTTTAACTTGTATACATACAAATTTGTTGCTAAGACCAAAGATATTCACTTTATTCTATTCTATTAAATTCTATCTCTTCAAAAAATTTCATCAAAATCGTATCAGTGATTTAAGCGTGAAAGCGTAACAGACAGACAGACAGTTACTTTCGTATTTATTATCCCACCCTCGTTAATATATACGCTCTTTCTAGAAATATTCACAGCAATTTTGTGAAGTATTAATTATTATAGTGTAAGCTATGCGATAGCTTAACTACACAATAACACTTAATAGACTACAAAAATATACAATCTAGTCGGAAGACGAGCAGTGCCCAGGGCTTGCGTCCCAGGTGCAGGATTAAAAGGCCTTTTTACTACCAGTAAACACTCCTTCACCGCTCGACTTCCTGACCCTAATATTTAACACTTCTACAGGTGAGGTCGTAGACCTGTGTTGCCAAGTTAGACCTCCATAATAAAGCTTACAATAGTGAAGTGTGAGTGTGAAGAGGTATAACTTAATTGAGGATCATGTAATTTTTTTTATTATTTGCGGACTTAGTTTAATTTTGAGTTACAAGGTCGAGCTGTGTAAATGAGAGTTTATAAGCAACAAAAGAGCTCTTTAAACCTGCCTCTAGATCACTAACCCTAGGCACAGTTAATGATATCTTTTACGTCTTTGAGTAATATAACTATTCTTAATACCACTTTGATTGAGACGGTTGGGTTAGATAAAACAATGTAGGCGAGTGTGGTGATCTTTGTTATTAAAAACTTGTATCTGGCAATGTCTCGTATATTTGTCACTATCCCCAAGCACTAGTTATAGCGTTTAGATATTGAACTATTAATCCATTATATTAGAACCTTATACGTATTATTTGTACAGAATAATGACAATAATATTTTAACTTATTTTAATTACATAGCCTGAATATAATTATAATTTTTTATTTAGCTAAGAAATTATAAGATTTTTTAAACATCTCAAAGTACATAAAGAGTTGTTGTGATCAATTTACTTAAATTATATCGTATGAGAAAGGCATTTATATATTATTAAGGCCTATAAACTTTGCTGCATCGCGTCAACAAAGAAATATAAGCGATTTTAAATGGTAGTAAAAATGTTCCACCGACGCGACATTTATTAATTGAATATTCGTTTTATTGCTTGTAATTTAAGGATTATAAAACGATCCTTTTTCTATGTATGCAGCCGATACTGGAAAACATATTAATAGGCCCATAAATTTGCCCAGGCTTTGCTAAAGCCCGATTTAACGAATGTGCTTCATATATACATTGATCGTTTATCGGTATAGATTTTATTGGATTATTTTGAACTAAATGAAGTTATTTAATTATTTTTACTAATTTTTTTCTTTGTACGTACCCATATTTTGCGTTTATTTTTAGTAGAAACACTGATAATATTGCTTTCATAACAAGGTCGATCATCATTGCATCATGGACGTCCTTAAACGTACCTCTGACTTGGAAGTCACAGGCACTACTTAGCTTTCTTTCCAAAATACATCTTTAACCGTGTAATTGTAAGATTCTAAGTCTTAATTAATTTATAGGGCATAATCTATAATTAATGTATATGGGCAAGTAGTTAAACTTTAAGTTATACTAATTCGAATATGTAAATATATTCAATTTACATTAAAAACATATAGTTTTTCTGACGGATAAACAAACAATTCAATATCTCTAATTAAATATCTATGTTTTTGATATAATTATTAATTTAATGAAATTACAGAATATATGTTCGACAGTACAACATCCCTTTTTTATATAAAAAATGATTTCTAATATTATCTTTTTAAAGAAAAATTTCATACGACTGAAATGTCAAACCTGAAAGTATATTTATATAACATCAAAGGGCCGCCATTTCTGCAATATTACAGGAAAATGCAAAACAAGAACTGAATAATTTACAAGGTATTAAGAGCGGCTATAAAATATTTGACAAAAATTATTAAGTATTTTCTCTTGTAAAGTTTTATGGTCCATCTTTTATTACTGTTGTTATTCTGTCGGGATTAAATGACCATAACAAAATAAAACTGATACATAATAATGGGGTTGAGCTGTAACGCCCATGAGCCTTTATTAAAAAGCAATTTTGTGTTTATTCTATCAGTTTAGCAATTTAAGGTTATTATTATAACAGCTTTTCATTAGGGATCCGTTGGAACATCGTTTATGGGACACATTCAATTTATCCGTCCGTCTGTCATGACTTTAACTACTCCTAACATTCAAACTATAGTAGATATATTATTGAAGTTTTATCTAAATTAATAAGACGTGTTCTTAAAGGTTAAAATAAATTAAAATTGAAATTTAGAAATTAGCAATAAACAGAAAATAGTAATCAAATAGTTACCATCTATTAGAAGTTTTTCTTTAACCAACTTTAAATCGCAATAAATCCTAAATGGTTATTAAAAATTAAAAATCCATAAAGAAACCTAAAAATATATTTTGAAGACCTATTCAAAATTCCCCAATTGTTTTAAATTTTTTTTCTTCTTTCTATTTACTGCATATCGAATTTTTTATACTGTTAAGTTTTTAAGAAAACTACGTAAATGTTAAGACGAATTAATTAACGTAAAATCATCAAAATTAATCTATCTAGTTAAGAAAAAATAAAAAAATCAGTTCAAATCATGATACGGCACCCTTAGAGCATATTCCCGACTCACGCTTAGCGTTTTTTATGAGAACTGATATTACTCTATCAGAAAGTTCATCGAATGTAATTAGTTGCATTATATCATAATTCATATTCTATAACTACAGTTTCGTATCTTTAATCGTTTTTATATGGCTTTTATCTTCCATGTAGTAATAGATATTGCTCGTATTAATTTTATTACTTACTCATGTAATCATGTAATGAAAACGTTTTTGAAATTACTTTAGAAAGCTACATTAAGGGAAGGATCTATATTTTCTTTAAAAGCCCTTTTATAATAAATTGGGTTTCAGAGTCACTGAAAGTGTGATTTAGTAACCAAACACAAACTTTCAGATTTATAATATTAGTATAATTAGTAGGATTAGAAGTGTGTCCAGTAAGTTGTACTATAGGTTTAAAGTTAGCTTATAAAATACTTGGCATATAAATTCATTTTATTCTCTTAATTACAATACCACTTATGTCAATACAGATTCTCGGAATTAGGATATATTATTAGGTTAGAAGTTAAACCCAAAATTATCACTTTTAGAATTTGTGCGAAGGAGCTTGAGAAAGAGGATATCTTTCTTCAAAATATTCAGTGTTTTATAAAATTATTACTTAATACATATTTTCTTTGAGTTAGCATCACTGTTGATATTTATTATTCTATAGGCAGTTAGATCCTTTTGTTATATTTAAATTGTTACAAATTAATTCCCTCATTCTTGACAATTAATCTCTCTGCCGATAAATACAAGCCAGTCTTTCAAGTGATTTAATATAGTAAATATTATCAAAAGTAGTGTAAGTAGTGTATATTAATGTCAAGGTGGTAGATCTTCCATGTCAATGATCACGTAAATGTTGCTTTATAGTATTAGGTATCCTCCGTATTCTATTAAAAAATCTTAGTCGCATAAAATAGGTTTAGTTTTGTATTTCGTGGTAAGTTATTAGAACCCTCAGAAGAGGTGTATTACTACGTGTTCGGTAACAATTAAGTTCGATGATAATACCGATATCTTGTTACGACAACCCTTAGATATGTTTGATGCTTTGTAATGCGCTTTTATTGATAAGCGGAAGCGTTTTATAACTTGGATAATGTATATGTAAATTGCCAATTTCAATAAAATTGCATTTTCATAATCATGATTCTTATGAATTATGTAATTACCAAAATGGGTCATTTGATTATTATCTATACATAAACCTACTTTACTATGACTATTTGTAAAAATATTAGATACTAGCGGCCCATCCCGGCTTCGCGCGGGTGGAATATTATTTTTAAAAATATATTGGCCCTCCCGCATTTCGGTGCCCACTCTCTTGCCGCTTTACTCGCTGCGCTGCGTCGCTATACTGGCCCGTCGCGTCGTCGTGTATTTTTTGTTTATGTTGATATTTTTAATTTCGTAATATCTTTTGAATGGAAAGTCCGATTTTAATAATTCAAAAAGTAATTTACAGGTATTGAAATAGTCTTGAATACGAAATAATTTATTTGGATAAGGATTAATACAAAGTTATAGAAAACATGGTCTGATTTTGATAGGCATTTTTATCAACTTTTAAAATGTAAAAAAGTAGTTATAGTGACGTAACTATAATAGTTGAACATATGGTCTCGCGGACTTTTTTGTAGATATTGATACGTTCTATAATATTGTAGAACATTTTTTTGTTCTATCATCAATACTTTTTGCAGCGCATGCGATGAAAGATATTTTATGGCAAATTTTTTGGCACCTTGGGTTGGTTTCCGTGAGATTTCCTAAGGATCTCTAATTTTTTCTTGTAATAAATATAGCCTATGTTACTCAGGGATAATGTAGCTTTCTAATGGTGAAAGAATTTTTGAAATCGGTCCAGTAGTTTTTATGTTTATTCGTTACATACAAAAATACAAAAATACAAAAATACAAATCTTTCCTCTTTATAATATTAGTATAGATATAGATATAGATTAGTATAGATTTCTTAAGTTTGTATTCCTTTAAAAATTCAGTTAAATTAAAGAGCAATATTTTATTACACCAACCGGTCTCGATGACAAGAGATACGCGCTAGACCTCTTCATCATCATTGAAGATAGAGAATTATTGAGAACAATTTGCACATCACGACAAAATCTTCCAGCTCTACCACCCGCCGAAATACTTATCGAAAAAAATGTTAAGAACCCAAAACAGCTAATTATTATGAAAATAAAAACTAAAGAAATTATGTATCTACTAAATGACACGTTGAACAGTATTGCTTTACTCAAGCAATTAACGCTTTTCTATACTTACTATATCCCACGGTTTAGCAGGAATCCTATGAACGACGAGGGCGAAGCCACGTTGTTACCTCGAATTTCGTAATTAAATGTTCCGACTAATTGCGACCTTTCTAAAAGTATTCTCCACACTTTGTTGCACTTGGTCTTTATGTAATAGCGCTTGAAAGATTACTCTATATATTACATAAGTGTCTAATTGTAAAAACTACTAAAAATGTTGTATCATAATAAATTATTTAGAACATTACTCCGAAATCTCTGTCTTTACTTTAAAAATTTAATGATAAAGAATATGTATATAAATAGAAATCCTGCAAAATTATAACGGATGAACCAATTTGGATTTTGTATCCATTCGTCCCTCAACATTTTTTTATAAGGAGACAAATTGTAAATGTCCCTAGAAATACTTCAAATTCAAGATATTTAATTAAACATACTTTTCTATGGGATATTAATAGTGAACTAAAGAAAAACTCTTATCTTACAAGTGTGAGTTAGTAAGAGTGGCTGATTGAACGAATGTTTAATGACAGAGCAAGTATATGCGTGTGTAAATGAGTGGATAAATGAAAGAATAAAAGATGAGTAAATTAATGAGAGGGTAGAGAGTAGATGATGAATAGAAAGATGCTTTTCCGTGTGTTGAAAACAATAAATCTAATCATTCATTTCAAAATATGTTATTTAATTTTACTCTCATTATATTCATTCATACAATATATTTCACTCAATTTGTAGTCTATCTATCGCCATGATATACTTGATTTGCTTTTGTTAGCCCATGTTTAAGAACTTAGGCATGTTCGTTCATTAAAAAACACATAGTTAGATAAAGGTAGACGAAATACATTACCGTAGCATATTAATAAATCCATCCAAATACAGGAAGACATAAAGCTGGCGATGGCAGCATTTATGTAAATTACTTCCGCTCAGATTCGCTAAGATTTATTTCTTAACGTCAACAACAATTAAATTTGGACCACCATTTCACGCTTGGAATAAATTATTCATCTTAAGCAATTTTCCATGGATCTGATAAGACCAATTAAAATTGCTTTCCTTGTATGTAATTTATGTTCTACATTCCATTATAATGTCATGTAAATAAAGTAGCTATAAATTTGGAGCGATATATTATTCATGTCAGTAAATGAAATCCTGTATAAGAATGATAGGTTCACATTATTATACAGCATACATTTACGCAATATACGAGACACTGAACAACGCCTAAAGCTTGTGACTCTAGATCAGGGTTAAGGATGTCCTAACCCATCTATTGTAAGACTTCGCTACTCAGCGTTAAATAAAAAGAAGTATGAGGCTACTGTTACACATGCTAATTACTAGCATGAAAGCATGCTATTATAGAGCAAATGCTATCTACTAGCGTGTGTGTACAGAACATGCTACTATTAAGCATGCTTTTTAGTGGCATGCTGGAATATCACGCCGTGGTATTTTTAAGCATGCTAGTTGATGCGGGGGTGGAAGGAGGAAAAGTAATAGCAAGTGTGAATGCGTTTGCTTAATGAGCATGCTAGTATCGATCTTGTTTGCTAGGTTCACGCGCTTCCTATTCCTTTTTTTCCTCTTCCTAGCTGAGAGAAGTTTTTGGATGCATACTGACCATGCAGGTCAGTAAAGGTATAATTATATTCAGATCCATGCGGATGGCTGTTTGATTTTCCATAGTTTTGTTTAAATAGGCTGAGGGCATGCTATCAAATGCTTATTTAGGAGCATACTTAAAACTAGCATGCTTATTGCTAGCAAATATAAACAGTTCGTAAGCATACTTATTGCATACTCTAAAGCATGTTATTTTAGAGCATATGTAACAGTAGCCTAACTTCAGTAACTTACTTGATCCTTAATAGCGAAGAAAGCATTAAATTACGCTAATTGCACTTGCTAAGACAATGTTTACTGTGCGAAGTCACTTGATAGACTGCATTATATCTATGGGCTCTGTCCCATAGATATAATGAATTCTTTTTCTACTGTCTGATATTACAATAGTACAATTAAAAGTCTAAATCATTTTGCAGGCTACGAAGCTTCCAAATAATATCGAACATAATTTAATATAAATTAAATTTCATACAATACTACGCACAGAGTGCTAATAATAAATTCACATCATTTCTAAATTACTTGTCCGAGTAAATAATGAAACCTTTCTCATCCGTGCTTAGAAATCAAGGTGATGACGATGAAAATTGTATAAAAATACAAAATATCCGGCGCCGAGAAGAAGAGTTTAATCAAAATATATCAAGCTTTAAAACCTTCGCCTTTTCATGAAGGTTTATTACGTAGATAGCCAGAGCCACTGATAAACAGTAGCTTATTGGGTCGGCTTTACGAAAAATTGGTCCTTTTTCTTATCTATCGAAAACGGTCGTTCAAGATCCATTTTATTATTTCCAGCAATATTGTTTTTGCCATAAAATCTGTAGACTCAAGTTCTTTTTGCCAACTTCAAAAAAGAAGAAATGACCTTTTTATGAGTTTTTAGTTTACTAACATAACAATATTTGTGTGTATGTTTGGGTTAAATCTACTACTGAATTTTAAAGCTATCTTCAACCGATTGAGATGAAATTTTTAAAAATTATGCAGTTAGCTAATAATTGTCATGTTAAATCCAATATGATGGACGGCCTAAGATTATAATCATATCAGATGAAAGGGTTTGCTATATGAAAAAACAGTATAATTAAGGCAATTAAGTAATTTTTTAAGTAATGTATTCTTGTACCTTGGACTTCGGAGATGGCAACTCCTTAAAATCTTATACTTAGTTTTTAGCTTCTGTAAGTAATATTTGTCGAAATAACTATAAATTTATCTTCATCATTCTAGATCAGTCTTATACGTATATATTTTCCTTATAAATCAATAATAAATATTTTATTGCCAGTTAAAGTGCAGGACTGCGCCCTAAGATAGGGTCGTGTTTAGCTAATGGATTAGTGCAGTATGCACAGGTAGGGGAATATATTCATAGATATATTTATTAAAATACATCACTTGGCACTTTTCTCCCTAAATTCCTAACTAAAAGCATTGTTTTGTATTCCGAAAAATTTTCTTTAACCAAAATAGAATAATTTTTCAGTCGATTCTAATAATAAATATTTATACCATTATAAATTTCAGCCAAGTGAGAATTGTGTTCAAATTGAATAGACGGACAAAGTTAAGTATGTCGCGAGAAAACTATAAGAGAGATAGATACCCGTAAATACACTCTGTATTTACGGGTAGTATAAAATATTATATATATTATCTTTTACCTAATTTTATGATAGTATTTAATACCATAATTCCCTTGAGAGTACAAAATATGCGTTGAAGATAGATGTTTTCATAAATTCAAGGGTATGTAAACCTGAGTATTTGAGATTCAGACAGATAGAGGACCAAGAGCTCTTATAAACGAAAAGGAGAAATTTTAGTTACAGAAGCCTCACACTTCAAAATTTTCAGCAGCCAATGAGTTAAAAAAATTACCTATCACGAAATGTCTCCAATCGAATATATATGAAATAGTAATTTAATGAGTGAGTGTTCGAGTTAGTGTGTATCGGTTGATGTCTGAATGAGTGCGTAGGTCAATCGTTGAGTAAATGAACATTATATTGATAACACAAGAAGGTGAGTTAGTGAGTGACTAAATGAATTAATAAGTTATTTTTCTCGATGAACGCCATTCTGAACTCATTACAGGAATAGGCGCGGGCTTGTGATTGATTAACTACAATTAATGAAGATGTTGAAAGCAAATAAAATGAAAATTCCTCAAAGCTCAATAAAGATTTTGGGTTAAAAGCATTCGGCAATAAATCTGGAGAACCAATTTGTATGCGTCTTGGCAAAATATTGCGTTTGTCAAAACGAATTAAATTAAATTTTCGTTGCTTTTAAGTAAACAAACTATTTTTCATTTTAATAAATAGAATGGATGATTTATAATCGTTTTTCAGAATTGTTATATGTTTTTGTTTTATTAAATACACACATCAAAAAAGTCTAAGCAACATTCACCCGTGAGGGGACGGGTTAGAATACTATTCCCCTCTGCCGCTGGGAGAGCATCTCGTAAGAGTCGAGTAACCCAGCACCCCCTTGGTGGTAGGGGATCTGTTCCCCGACTGGCTTGCAACCACCAGCATGCGAATCCGATCGCCAAGTGTCATAGACGCGTATCGGTTGAGCCGCATGTGGGCCAGACCTACCCCCTCCCCACTCCCATCCCATTAATGCTGCGGATTTAGTGGAGTCTGGGGTCCGTTGAAACCGCAGCATTTTTTCTTCTTCACTCCCCCTCCCCACTCTATCTTCGAGGATGCAACGCATCGACAAAACGAGGGTATATCTTGTTTTGTCGATGACCATGGGCGATGGTTGCCACTTACCATCAGGTGGACCATCTGCTCGTTTGCACCTTATCTATTATAAAAAACAAACATACATGATATTACAAATTTACCATTTGTATTAATTAATTTTTAAGTATTTACTCCTTCGATCAACAGTTGCTATTGTTGATCGAAGATTTACCCACTCAAAGTGCATAGGTAAGTAAACTAGTTATCCAATTACGAATTTTGTACACTATACTGGGTGGTTATAAAAAACATTTTTGATTATGTTTTGTTTTTTCATAAAATTTAAATGACTGCGAATTTGTTTGAATTTAAGTGCGTTTTAATTGCTACGTTTAGTCTTTATTTTATAATTTTACCAACCATTTAAATAAAGTTAGCGACAAAATTGATTTGTTAGATATTCTTTACGTCATAGAGCGACGTCATTTGACAGCAGATGAAATGCAAAGAGCTGTATCTGTATCAATCTCAGGTATCTCGACATTTTGGCATTCATAGAAGTGTTATTTGTCATCTTTGGCACCGCTACAATAATACAGGGGAACCCGCTGAACAGCATCCAGGCCGTAAAAGGAGTACAACCACTCGGCAACACCGATACATACAACTGACTGAGGCTACAAAATTCAAGTGGTGTTGATGTAAGTCCCCAAAACTGTGCGAAATCGACTGCATGAGTAACACCTTTAACTAAAACTCTAGCCTACGAGCTCGACGCCCAATCAGGTGCCCACCGATACGTCACGGGAATCGCGCTCGTCGAAATGAAGTTCACACGCAAAATGACATAAACAGTCTCATTAATTCAATGAATAATCGTTGCCGACAAGTTCTGAATAGCAGAGGAGGCCATACTTTGTATTAAATTGTCGTATTCTTTCACAATAAATTCATTTACTTTAGAAATTTCATTTTGTAAAAAAAAAGTTTAGTTTCTTATGTATCTTAGTTTCTACAGTATATTCTAATATTGTTAATTTCTGTTATTAAAAGAATTTATAAAGACAACAGCTGTTATTTTTACATCATAGAACCCTAAAAATATTATTTTAAAAATAAAATACAACGTTATAATGTGAAGAACCATGTTAAAATTTAAATTAGTACATGTTGCTTAGACTTTTTTGATGTGTGTATTTTTCGATATTGGTGTCTTAAGGTTTCTAATAAAGTTTGACCTCGCAAAAAATTTTGTGCTATAAACACAGAAAAATACTTTTTTTTTGTAATTTCTTTAAAAAAAAGATTTAATATACATTCACAGGAAAATATTTAGTTAGCGAAGAAGAAACATAAAATTGTTTCGGTTGAACCTTTCATAGTTTTATAACATATAAATAGGTAAATAAAACAACTTTTTATTAAAATTCCTATATTTTGAGATTTTAAATAATACAACTGGCTCTGAAAATATTTGGATTGCAAAAACAAATTTATCAAGAGATCAGAAAAAGTACACAGATAAAATTTAGAAATGGAGCTCGGTACATTTTATACAATACAATTATACAATCATTTTCTAATACACGAATTTAATATAAATATCACAGTCAAAGATTATACAACTAAAGCTCTAATTCTAAATGGCAGTGTGTTTAGGAGTTATTACTCCTAAAATAAAACGAATTTTGTCGACGGTTTCATGACATTTAAAGTAAGTTTTTTTCATTTTCATAGGTCAACAGTGACTGATAATAAACTGAGTTAACAAAAATATCTATTGTTGATTAGGATAAAACATTTTTAACAGTTTTATATTTATAGAGCAAGATCTCAGGGCTACCAGATGTCCTTTTTTTTAATTTTCTGCGCAATAAAACATTTTCAGAAATATTTTGTTAGGCGTAATAGCAGTTTGTCAAAACTGCGCAACTACGGTTTTTAATTATTTTCAGGAATTACTGTTACGCGAATAAAATTATGTAGATACATCCCTGAATATTAAATGTATGAGAGGTTTAATTTTAGTTAAAGGTGTTATTAAAAAGTCATTAAATTTATCAGAATATCTTAACAGACAGCTTTTTTCGCCACGCGCTTGAAAATTCGCCAGAAAAAAATACGATAGTTCTGTAGTCTCGAGTTTCAATAATAAAATAAATAAAACTTAGGGGAGTATTTAAATTCTACTTGGTATCAGATATAAACCATGCTTTTCTGTGGGTGGAACATATTTTTTTCTTTAACTTAAAAGTACTTTCTGGCGACCCAGGGATCCTAAGCTATAAAGAGTTTCTCATTTATCTGTATGGCACATTGAAAATTGTAACAATATCACAAACTCATTCTATAAAACAACCTAGGATAGCAAAAACATGTATTGTTGACCATTATCGAATAATCATGAAATGTGAAGCTAGTCTAAATACTGTGACTAGAATTAGGAATAAATTACGATATACAGTTATCAATATTTTGGTAGCTATAAGTTACAGATGCTATTATACGATTCTACTATTTTTACTTTTACATAATCTATACTACTACTAGGATAGTTTATTTTTGAGTTTCAACCAATTCGAAGTATTATATTATGGTCACTATATTTTTTATTACTTTTGAATTGAGTATCTTTAATGATTTCTATAGTAATAATACCTTCAATGTCCAAATATTTATATGATTATGATGATTTAATACTACCATTACAATTTTATTTAAGCTTGTCTTAGTCACTACTATGTCAAAATTTAAATGTATTATTGTTATTATACAGTAAAATTCTTAGTTTCAAGGTGATGTTTGAATCATAAATTAGACTCATATATTTCTATAAAAATTTACTATTTGCTAATAATTCGCGGGGTCACAAACATCGGTAAAATGACTGAATCATTACCCTTCAGATCATAAGACAGCAGATGAAAACTTTCGTATGATAAATTACTAGTAATAAATAGACACATATCTAAAATTGTTACATTTATCGGATTAAGACTTATTTACTTTAAAAGATGATATTGATTATTGCTTTGCGTTTCATATTACGTCACTACTTATCTGCAACCTAATTACTTAATCTGACTCTTGTTTTCGGGACTCTGTAAAAAATAATAAATTATTAACAAATGATTGATGAATATTTTGTTTATGATTGGTTCATTTAAGTTTTGTGGCAAACAAAGGCTTTCATAATGCTGAAAAGGATTTAATATGAAATTGCTCACCTCATACGGCGGCGGGGGCAGTATATCATTTAGATTTATTTGACAACCCTGCTCGGACCGCGCCATATTTGAATGTCTGCCTGACTGGATGGGAATTTTGAAACTATTCTCTCTACCAAGCCAATGCCATTGAGGGTAGTCATATTCTAAATCACTGGTAGGACATGCTTTACTTTTGTCCTGTCGACTTCTTGGCTCGGATCTATGCGTATGACAAGACGCACAATCATCATCGACGACATTACTATCATTGTGAATGTTATCGTGTCTGAGTTCTCTATAATCCTTTGTTGATCTACTAGAAGTGCTGTGGCAACAAGTCGAACATTCCCCATTGGAATATTGAATGCTACCATTACACGATCTAATAATGCTATTATTATGTGATCGCCTTTCGGGACAACTTCGAGCATCTCCAATGTCAGTATTGTCCTATGAAAAAAATGCATAAATCACTTTATATGTACGTGCATGTTTGTAATGTGATAGTGTTATACGCAAATCAAAAACGTCTGCTTATCTAATATCAACAACAAAATTCTCATGGTTATCTTGCAGTACCTTGAAATTGAGTTCTGTGTAAATAGCGCTGGAGGCGTAGGGTTCTGGTGGCCCCCTTTTTATTCTGTCTACACTTGAAGCATCCAAACCTTGAATTGAATTTTGTGGTAGACAATATTCGGGCTCAATGTTTAAAATATTTGGTGATTGGCCGCCTAAAACATTACATTTTATTATATTATATTTGATTTAGTCGAATACTATCGATGTATTAAATAAGATTTTTAGTTTGTTACCTTGCAAAAGACTTTGATGACAGCTACTAACATCTAATGCAGAATCAGGAGGAGCGAAAACCGGTCTATCTCTAAGCCAAATTGTGTCTTTATTCAATAGACACTGCTGCGCTGTTACAATAGATTGACCTACAACGAGATCAACAGTTCAATTACATCAATCATAGAGGTCGACAAATTGATTGATAATAGATATATCACTCACCAGTAGACTTCTTTCTCTGAATGTTGTTACGTCGTTTAATATAATAGATACTGACTATACCAATAACTATTACGGAGAATAGAGTCAATGCTAATGCGAGAAGCCATGTCTCTTGTAAGAGATGCGGGAGAGTTGCATCGTTTGGTGGTTCTGTCCTAAAAATTATATTACAAAATGTGTGATATTGACATTTGAATTATTGTTTACTTTTTATAAATTTTTATAAAAAAGCACGGTTAGCTAAGTGACATTATGAATTACAACATGGCTGCCGGCCCAAGATACCGGTCTAGTTATTTGTATATGTATATCTTTATTTTTAAAGAAGCTACGGTATTTATTACATAACATTTTTAACAGCGAATAACATGATATCTAAATATGTCCGTGTCTTGGGCATGCAATTGAATCGTGTTCCGATTAACAAATACCATTAACCATTTATAAACTAAATATTTCAATCTAACAAAATCTAAAGCATTGAATCATTACGCAACTTATGTAAAATCCTCTTTATACTATTATTTTATACTCTGCAATCTTTTGCTCTAACAGTAACCTAAAATAATAAACGGACATGTCTTCTTAAAAATACCTATATAAAAGCTTCCAAAGCCCTCTCAGATATTTGTGATGAAACAAAAACATTTTTTATCATATTTATTTATCAAAAATATTTAGTTAATATTTTTGTTTTGTCTCTTGATAGATGATGGATGTTCGAGTATCTAATCTAAACAAATTTAAATTATATATTTGTTTTGTTCTAAAAATGCGATCTAGCGTAATATACGCTATGCTATTGTAAAAATACTTCCAAATGATAACCTTATATCAACTTCATATAATATATATGATACACTATCATTTTCCCACGTTTCCCAGTATTTAAAATTTAGCGCGAATTCGTAGAAGTTTTGGAATTCTGTTGCCTCGGAAACTTTTAAGCGCTGATTGTGAGTCCAATGTTAAAATTAATGACATCCTGTTTTAAGACTGAACATATCCTGCTTAAAGTATTAGTTATTGGCTAGGAGTACTCACTGCACATAATGTCTCTGCGACTGAGTGGGTATCATGTGTATCTGCGCGGGCGCACTGAAGGGGCCGTGACCCCGGCGTGTGACGGCGGCGGCGCGCGCACTATAGCGCCCGCCCGCTCTCAGCGAGCTAGCTGCCGCCGCGCGGGTCCGCGCGCCTAGAGACATCTGTCCTACTACTCGACCACTTGTGCCACCACCTACTCTAATTTCAATCTAAATCCAAGGAAAATAAAAATAAGATACTCATATTTACCATCCATTAAAAAAAAATAACTAATAGTATTCACACTGAAAATAAAAAACAAATATTTAATTAGTATTTTAATAGTTAATTTCAGTATTCATACTTTGATACAAAATTTTCTAATATATGTAATCTGTTGGTGAACGCAACCTTTCAATAATAAAATAGATCACAGTAAATGAAAATTTATTTATGTGTTCCTTTAACTTAATAACAAATAACATAATTAACACGTTTGATTTCTAAGTAATTATCCGATTGTAACCTGAAACACTTAGGTTGCAATACATAGGTATAAAGAGATTTTGTAAACTCACCAAGTAACCCGTAAGCTCCCCATTCCAAGTACTTGCAGGTGGCGGTTCCCATCGTATCCAAGCAGAAGTTGCGTTAATTACACCCGCTGTCACGCTCACAGGTGGAGCATGTGGCACTAAAATTATTGTCTACGTGATACATTTATACTAAGCATCAACAAATTATTATTATTCATTATCTAAAGACTAACCATCTTCATCCGTATATCCTATCATCGAATTAGACGGCTTTCCCAGCAACATTTTATAGTACGGCATGAGAAAAATATCGTACTGCGTGTACGCCAGTAACCCAGATAAAACATAGCTCGACGACCCGCTGTTATCAACATTAGTGAGGGATCCATTAGAGCAAGACTCCATTTGCGATGAATCCAAAATAGTTATTTCCTCACTAGAGTTGCGCCAATTTAGAGAAGTTCCATTGTACCATATTTTTACACCTTCTAGATATTCATTGTAATCTGTTAATACCTAAAACATGTTAAATACAACATAGCATTTGCGCGAAATATTTAATTCATAACACTTAGTTACAACACAAATACTCACGTCCCACACAACTTTCAGCGAAGTTGACGACAAAGTTTCAACTCGCCTTAGAACTAAGACATTTTGCTGCAAATATTTCCTCGCCTGAACAAACTCATATTTTGTCATGCGAACCTCTCGTTCGTAATTATCGCCGAAGTTTTCGTCAACAGACAACTCCTTCAATGGGTTATTAGTTTTCTTTAACACATTTAGATAAGCTTCTTGCATAACACTACCGGCCGCATTTACTGCTATACAAATAACTCGTCCGCTGTGTTCCACTTTAGCATCGTCCAGGTACAATAAACTGGAATTACTTTTAGTACACTCAGGAAATAGCAGTGAATCTTCAGAACTTTCTAAAATCCAAAAAGTCGTTGGGGTTGGCAAACCTTTCGCTTCACAGGGAATGGACACCACATCGCCCTCCCATGCGGTCAAATTGGACGGTATCTGCGTGAAGTGCGGTAAAGCTGAAACAGATGGCCATATTAAAATAGCTCTAAACAGATATTCGAAATAAACTCGCAATAAAATACCACCGAATAAAATTAGGCTCACAGTATACAGTTAAAGATGCACTGACGATACTTGTGCCGGCGTGGCTATCGGCGCGGCAGGAATAGATACCCGCATCGGATGCGGACACCTGTTCCAGCCGTAATAGTCCTCGGATTATTGTGGCATGGGACGGCAGCACACCATCTTCCTTAACCCATGTTATTTTTACGCTAGCATCATAACTCTACAAACAAATAGCCCAAAAATTTATTTTCGTTTTACGTAGTGTTTGTTTCACGTTCAAATTAGTTCTCACGATGGTACTAAATGTATATTATATATAGAAAACCTCAAAGTATTTTTTTAAATGTTAAAAATTGTTACCTGGCAATTAAATTCTACATTTTGACCGACTAGAGCGGTAATATTACTGGGCTTTTTTACAAAATGTGGTCTTCTTAAAACAATTAACGCTGCAGTTCTCGACTGTCTTTCACCAGCTATATTTGAAGCAACACATTGAAATAACCCACTATCGTTTGGTAGCGTTTCAAGTATTTTCAAACTTCCAGTTTCAGTTATTGTGACTCTAAAAAAATGTGGATTATAAGTAGATAGAAAATAAATTATTACTTTTTTGTAAAAACTATTTACCTCCCATTTACTTCTATATCATACACATTCCCATCTTTCAACCAATGTACAGAAGGATCTGGTACTCCTCTGGGTGGCATACATTCTAATAATGCTGGTTCTCCAGCTGCTACCTGGACGTCACGAGGTTCAACCCTAAATTCGTCGCGAAGAGCTAAAATAAAGCACAATGAAAAGTGAACGACGCCAACAAAACTTGTAAGTTGAAGTAGCATGAATACTGTTGATTTATATTTAGCGTAGATCATTATTTATTACTAAAGTTTGGCCTACAGCCATAAAGTTATGGCTGCGACATAGAAAATGTATAGAAATAAAAGGCTTAAATTGCTTATATACTTAGGCATACATTTATTATACTCTATTTTTACCGACATCAAAAAGGAGATATTGAATTCCATTTATATTTTAAGAATTAACTTCATTGTTAATAGACAGATTTAAAATATTATTTTTTGTTGGTGTAAGGATAACTAGACTAGCAGATTTAATATTAATATATTATTTATGAGTATCCTGAAATCGAATAGGAAATGGACATCTAATGGTTGGTTTATAAATATTGATGTAAAAAATATCTAGTAGATAAATCATATTTCTCACTAGTAAAGAAAATTTAGAGCTCTTCTTTCGAGCTGATGACGTCTAGTGGGTTTTATGTCATCAGATGTGCTTCATGTTTTCTCAAGCCGTTTTCATAGCTAAGCACAAAATAACTTTTAGATACAAAGTTAGTATCGTATGCAAAAAGTTTGAAGCTACGTTTGAAGTTGGTAAAGTTACAGCTAATTTGGACTCTACTTTTATTAAATTCTAAATATTATGCCTTTGAAAACCACTTTTTAGGAGCTAAAACCACTTATAACAAAGTAACTCTCGTAATCGTAAAAAAGAAGGTAGACTTAGCACCAGAACAGTAAACCACACTACTACCATTTCGGCTTCAGACTGATTGCACCATAGGTTATATATTACAGCTTATATACCCCGGATTTACACGGGTTGTCTACTATAATATACTTGAACTGCTCTATCTATTGGCGAAAACCGCATTACCGTCGCGAAGTCTAAAAGATTTAAGGGTACAGATAACGGGAAGAGACTTTGTTTTATACTTTGGTAATAATCAAATAAACACCAACAGTTAAAAGATAACAAGTGTTGCTAACATTAATAAATGGAGAGTAACTACATGTCACAGCTAAGTTTATAGTATGTAGCATTATCATAAAACTAAAGTTATGATCTTACCGGCAACATTTAATGAAGCGTTGTGACTTACAGCCTCCCCAACTCCATTCCGCGCTACACAATAATAAATCCCCTCATCACTTTCTTTCTTCCCTCGATTTACCCTAAGATGACAAGAAAACTCATGGTCATTATATTATAATAAAAATGTAGTGAAATTAATACTATGATGATATTATTTTAACACTATAGTCACTTTAGGGGACTTGGAATAAAATCATTTTAACTTTAATTTGGAGATTTGTTTGTTGAATAATGTTTAAACCAAACAAATGTTATGTTTTTTTTTTAATATTCTATAGACCTTTATTTAATATTTTTGAAATATTAGAGACTTTTAAATATAATTTTTTGTTTGACAGATTTCCTAATTTGGACATAATATTTTAGATTCTATAATATCTATCCGTCTACTTAATATACGATTTATTTATGTCTAGTCTGTAGTCATAAATTCATGAATAATAAAATCTTGATTTCAAAGTCACCTATAATTACTGACAGGTAAATAAAAATGTGTTTAATATAAAATGAAAGCTTTCTAGATGTTTAAAAAATAAACTGATAGATTTAAACCACTAGACAATAATAAAACGAAAAAATATGAGAACACCCATATGATATATGGATTCACCGTAGCATCCCAATAATCAAACATAGTTTTAAATGTATTAAGACACCTCTCTTACTTTTACATACCTTAAAAACAGTAATCCGTCTTCCAACACCACTCTATGTCCATCTTCAGCCGGAGCTAAAGGAGATCCATCTTTGTACCACTGAACAAATGGCTTGGGTCGACCTTCGACAACACATCTTAAAGTCGCTGGTTCACTGCGACCAGACACTGTGTTTGATGGATGTTCTTTGATTCGTGGTGCTCGACTTTGTGCTAAGAAATACAAAATAAATTAAATTGCGACTATAAAAAGAAATGCTACGAGACAGTAAAATTGTCATTGACAAAAGGGCTCGTAGGGTATTCTTAAATTAAATCAATAAGACCTGACCTGTCTGACTGAAATCTTGCCAACATATATGTTTAACCCGTTGACAAGCTAGTGACACAAACGTGGGGTCACAATAAAATTCGGTGGCAAGTTCGTACGAACGGTGGCGTACGAACTATTCGGATCAGCTATCTACTGAGATATTTCACAAAATAATTGTGAAAGTGAAATATACTACTATAAAGTAGATAATTTAAGGAAAATTGCGCATTTCATAAATTAATTGCTTTACATGTACCTATTCTGTTTTGTTTACGGAATAAATAAATGATTTAAAATAAATACAGAGAAAGTCGTAGTCTGTCTGTAATATATTTATATAAGTTGGACAATATTATTTGACAAGACTGATGTATCATTACAACAATGGTAAAATGAATCTCATCCATAAAGCTCTAATGGAATCCGTATCAAATCTTGCTTTATTAAGCTTTTAAGATCTTACTAAAGATTCAAATGTAAAAGATATCTATTAATGTCTCAATCTTTGTATCAGGTTGCTTGACCCTTTACATTTAGATCGACATACTGATAAAATGGCGGTGTATTGTAATAATTTTTGATTTAGACATATCACTAGGCTGATGGCATATGGAATGGTTTAAAGGCTATATTGATTGACTTGAACTTTACTGACACAGACAATATTTATAAAAACTGACACTTCATAAGTCCAGTGACACCAATGCGGGGTCACAGTAAAATTCGGTTATACGTCAGTTATCAAAACTCCTTTCAATCTGTACAACTGATAAGTATATCTGATATTCATCATCAGCCACACATACACGTAAAGCATAGACGTAAAATATATCATATTTGGAGTAGTAGTGTACAAAATCTTTATAAGAGGATTGTAATTGTTGAATTAAAATAATAGTTATATGAAAATACTAGCATGGCGCTAATAACTAGTTAGGGTTCCGTAACCAAAGGGTAAAAAGGGATCCTATAACTAAGATTCCGCTATCCATCCGTCCGTTTGTCTGTCACCAGGCCGTATCTTATGAATCATAATAGCTAGGCAGTTGAAATTTCCACAAATGATGTATTTCTGTTGCCCCTATATCAACGAATACTAAAAACAGAATAATAGAAATATATAAGGGGGGCTTCCATACAACAAACGTGATTTTTTTGACAAATACGAAACCCTTCGTGCGCGCGTACGACTCGCACTTTAAAGAAATACAAGAGTAAACATAAAAATTCAAAACGACTGACTAAACTAACTGTTAAGTTGTCCTATAAGTTCAGTTAAAAATTATATTCCAACAGACGATTGTTACAAAATAATCTTATTTTTAAAGTAGCAGTTATTTAGCATCCCTCGCGGTCAACCGCGGTAGTTGTCCTTTATAATACTTGTCAGTGTCGTGTTAAGCGTACAATGTACGCATTATCTTGACGTGGCTGTCTTTTTGTACACTATAGCAGACAAGAACGGGTAAATAATAAATTTTGTTGGTCGCACGAATTTTGTACATTTTTATAGTAACTTAATATAGACATGGTTGACTCATTGATAGAGATTGATATGAAATTAATAGCTAAACGAAAAACCTTTAAAGGTATAGAATAATATAATAGAGTACTTCACTAAAGCAGAACGAAGCTCTTTAAAAGCCCTACGTGAAAAATTAAACCAGATTCTCGACTTTTTCATGTCAACAGGCAGGACCAAATGTACAAAAAAAATATGTATACATGTAATTACACAAAAAAAATCATCAAACTCGGTTCATCTGCCATATTAATGTCTAGTGACTTTGGCATGTACGGAAGAATTATATAAAATGTATTATAAAAATTATAATAGGTACAGTATAAAATTCTTAAGTATCACGAAGCTGAATCTATTTAAAGATAAATCAATGCATAGAGATATATTTCACACAAAACGAACTTAAAATTTTATTAGAAAAATATGTGTAGGATTGTATTTGTCACACATCTGTTAATTTTTTCTTGGAATATTAATCAGTTTGTTCCCATTTGTCATACTCATCTGGCATCTTAAATCCGACAAAAATACGGTTATGTTTTTATTAGGTCATTGAGATACGAATATTTCATTGTTTTTACATTAATATACATTTATTTTTGCTGTATTTGGTATTTTTAATCCAAGTTACAATATCAAAATCAGAAGAGCTTTGGTCCCATCTTAAAATGATTTACAACCTAAATAGCAAATTAATACATTTACAGTCCAGAACCATCGTAGAGTCACGGTAATATTCAGTCACGAACGAATCTGTGACCCTACATTGGTACTGTATAGTTGGAGGACTTCATGATTGGAGAACAAAGCCTTCAAAAAAAATTTACCGTGACCCACCATAGTGTCACAAAATTGTGAATTTTTTAACGTTCACGTTTTTAAAGGTTAAATTAATGCTAGGATCACGGATATAGGATCTTAAAGAATCACAGCATAATATCAAAGTATTAAAAACCTAACTGCCCAATTATGTGGTACCATCATGGCGAAAATATAAAATTTTACGTCTATATTACGAACTCTAATTAAGGCTGAACTTTAAAACACAAGAGTTCATTGTTTTTGTTAACGTAACGTTTTTACCGAACTACATTTCGTTAATTGGCTTCCAACTACTTTTAATTACTCAACAATTGCTAGTTTTAAACATACAATTTTAATATTTATGGTTATTCAAATAAGAGTTGTTATGGAGAAAAAATTATTTGGCTGTGCTAAATATTTGAATGACAACTTTCTGCATGAAATTAATATTATTAATTATGTAATTAACTAGATTGTTGTCTATTGAATTGATAAATTACTAGGCGACTCTCCCGGCATGGAACGGGTGTAATTTATCACGTAAAATATGTATTTTTATATTTTATTTTTACGCAGGAACTTAGAAGATTTCCGAGATAAAAAGTAGCCTTTGTGTTAATCCAGGTTATAGAGTATCAGTGTCCCAAATTTCAAAGAAATCCGTTAAGCCGTTTATGCGTAATTCAGTATCAAACATTCAAACTTCTAGACATCTAAATTCTCAAACATGAAAACTTCACATTTATAATATTAAATAGATGTTAAATATACTAAGATAAAAAATTAAAATATTTAAAACGATTATACGTTCAGTTACACTAATGTAGGGTCAGGCTATAAACTGGTAAAAATAGTAGTCATTATTATTCAGTTTCAAGTCTGTGAGCCCACTTACGGGACACTAAAACACAAGAATCTATTTAGATGCTATGATTATGTCATGAAAGTTATATTTTTAAGTCTGCATTTATTATAAAATTGTGTTTAAGTGAACCATTTCAATTATATTATTTACTCATTTTTATGTTTATAGTAATTCAAATAAGAATTTTTATGAAGTAAATTATTTTTGACTGAGCTAAATATTTGCATAACCACTTTCTGTTATTTCCACAAATTACTATTTTCGATGTTTATTGAATTTTGTATTCTAAATGTAACAGTTTGCAATGAATTATAAATAATAATTTAACACTTTCATAATCCAGTGACACCAATGTGGAGTCACTGTAAAATTTCATGTCATCAAATGGGGACATGGAATTTGATAAGTCAAGAATAATCTTTTTGATACTGTGAACGTATTAACTTATCTTAGAATCAGAAAAGACTTCTTATATCAAAATGTCAATTTAATTTCATGTTTGGATAATTTTTTTTTACTCTATATACTTATATGTACTAGTCGTACTGCCTTTAAATTAACCTTTGCTCTTATCAAAGAACCCTAACTATTCCAAGAATTTTTGTACATGGTCTGTCAATTTAAATATAATTGAATCATAAAGTGGGTTATTTTATTTTTTATATATTTAGTACTAAAATCATTTACAAAGAACTTTATTCTTTCTTATATATAAAAATTATATAACTGCTGTTCGTTAGTCTCACTAAATAAAACTTTGATAACGACTGAACCTATTTGGCTAATTTTGGTTACGAATTATTTGTGAGAGTCTAGGGGAGTTTTTAATTAAATGGAATCATCTAAGTGGAAAATGATATTGAACAATTTTAATAAAATTTTTATTTGTAGTTTAATCACCTCAGCGAAGCGAGCACGGATCAGCTAGTATATATGTTACATATCAAAATTAATTGAAGTTTGTTAGTCTCGCTACTCGAGAATTGCTGGACCGGTTTGGCTAATTTTCTTTTTGAAATATTTGAAGAATTCCAAGAAGTTTAAAAGGTGCGAAATGGTGAAACTGTTTTGATATAAGATTTATCTCTAGCCTAATATATTTTCGCGAAGCGGCGACGGGTCGGCTAGTAATAAACAAAAATATTTCCTAAGTAACTTAAAAGTAAAAATGACTTATGTAAATAAGATAGTTAAGTAGTATTGACTTGCATAAAGATAGTATTACTTTAAAGGAATAGTTATGAAACACGAAAGCCGCGATAACGTTATAAAGTGCACATTACGTTAGCGTTATCTGTGCAGTGACAGCGATTGACAGATGACGTTTAACAGAACAGACACAAAGGTTAATACATTCACAAAGCAAAACTGTTATAAAACAACTCCATGTTTGTTAGATTGGGAAATAAGTAATTTTTATAGTTCTGTTGTGTTACAAAGATTTTTTTGCCGTTTACCAAAGTGTATAATATTCATTTGATAAAGCTTTTTCTGCTCTACAACACTATAGTAATCGTTATTTAAATAATTTAATTTTTTATTACTTTTCAGGTATACAAAAAGCTGCTTAAGCAGGTAAAATCCGTTGAATGAATTTTTTTTCAACTACTTTTCGTCGAAGAGGAGGCAGCCCGGGACATTTGCAAAGTATATGTAAGTATCATAGACGAGTCTACGCAAAAGTTTTGAAAAGTTTAAAAATGGTGATTTTGACGTCGACACTACGCCCAGTTGCGGAAGACATTCTGAATTCGACGTTTAGAAAACAGACATTTAAAAAAGCTTTAGCAAAGCTAGAGCTGGTCCATAATAAGGATACGATTCAATGCACAATATTTTATTATAAAATATGGTTCGTATCCTATTGAAAATTAGGTAAAAAATATTTTTAGAATTTTTGTTTTTCTTTTTAATTGTTGCAGGCTTTAACTCCAATCTAGATTTAATTTTTTTCGAAACAGATAACAGATTTTTAACTGTAATATTGAATCATTCATAATTTTGCATCTCATTTAATTTTTCATTTTTAGTTATTTAAGTTGAATATCCACTAACAAGAATACTTATTTTTAAATGTTTCAATTTTTCCTATTTATTGACCGCTTATAGATATATTTTTTATAGTATTTGTTACTAACAAATTGAGTTAATTTATTAATTTTAACGTCGTATGCCATCTGAAAACAAAATGGCGGAGTCTCCAGTTACTGTCACTTTCAACCCCATACCAGGAATTTGTCAGTGATGAGTGGGTAAATAATAAATGTGTCTGAAAATGGGACATACTGAAAAGGAATTTAGGATGCGGTTCTCGTATTGAGTGTTAAAAGTCCTAAAATAAATATTAAAAAATATACAATGACAATTTTTTTTACATATTTAAATTAGTAAATTACGTAAATCATACAACTGAAGTTAGATATAATTTTTTTTAAACCTTTTAAAAACATATTTTTTTCTGATTTCTATTATTTAAAAAAAAATAATTACCATTAGTTCCATTCAGTCCAATAAGCAATAAATGTACAAAAACAAGAAACACGAATTGGTTCTTTTTTATGGTGTTATCGCACTCATTACCACTGACAACCACCATACTGCCACCGGTTTTTCACTTCACATAAAATTACATATTTAAAATCCTAAATAGTTTTTTTTAAAACATACTTAAAAGCTTAGAAAGTCATGTTTAATTCGATGGCGCGAAAAAGTTCGGTACGCGGAACGTGAGCCCGTGACGCGACCGGCTAGCTTCGAGGCGTGTGTCGTACTATTACCTCCCTCCCTCATCTGTTTACTCTCTCTAAAATGGGGGGATATGGCGCCGTGCGTTCATCTAATGCAGTGTTTCCCAAAGCGTCTATATCGACTAACGATGGTCATTAATGGGGGGTCCACATAAATGAACTAATATGGCTCTATGTCCTGTTTAAGTAGTATTTTAGGTTATATCTTTTTTTTAAACTTTGAGTCGCCTAACTTTACTCTAGATGTCGCAAAAAAATAGTGTCTGTACAATATATACAATTTTATATATTAACATAGGGATGTTTACTTTTTACGGTACAAAGCGACATACCTATTTAATGAGATTTTTTTGATGTTTTTTCTAATGCTGATTTTTCTGAAAAATTGATAAACATGGCTCTACAGTGTCAGTTGTCTTTTTTGTTTTCCAAACTCGTTATATAGTTAAGTGGTCTACAGGTTAAACAAATTTGGAAACCTCTGCACTAATGGGATATTACAACTGTTTGACCCATTGTAAATAAACTTAGAGTGCCATGAACTTATGATGCAACGTCATACATTAAAACGATCGCTTAATTGTAATGCTAGGATCTATAAATCAATTTCACTCGCTTGATACCAATGAACTTAATTTATGAATGTTTCATTTGAATTAACGTGTCAATTTTCTTATTGGTTTAAAGATGTTTGTTTAAGACTTGTTTTAAATTGTTTTACCTGAAAAGGCATGTATGTTCGAAACTTTGACATGTTTAAGTAATTAGTATATTCAGAAATTATTGAACAAATTATACTATTTCAATATTTGAAGTACTACGTTTTTGTATCTTACGTCTTCTACTTGCAACTACTTCCACTTATAGGAAATATTTATTTTATAATACTTTTTGATTTGTTTTAATTAAAATGTTTAAGGCAGAGAGAGGTTTAAAATTTCTTGACGCATTCATAAAATCTATTCAGCTTTATTTTCTAAGCCGATCCCCTAACTTAAAATGTTGCTTTTGTTAATTTCTTTGAACAAATCTCACTCGCGATAGAGTAAAACACAATTCTACGAGCAACGTTCAAAAACTATTGACCCGGTACATACAACCCCAAATATTTCGCCCGAAACCTCACAAAAAATTTTAAAAGGCCATTCAAAAAGGAAACGAAATAAAATACGGCTTATTTCATTCGACGTATTTGTCGAGTTAGCGCATGCGCACCGGGCGGGCGCCGACAAAGGCGCTGCGTTCAAATAAAAAACGTTCTAATTTCAAACCGGTCGCCCCTCTGCCGCACGCGCTCCTGCGCATCCCTTCCCATTATTATGCTGAAGAGGTCATTCACAGTTCGCACAATAGCACCCATACATCCAACTGCTAATAGGCAAAGCTGCCCATCAAACCCTTATTGGTCTTTTTAATCATAAATTGTGTTCTGAAGGGCGCAATAAACCACAGCCCTAATGCCCTACCGAAGAAAAAACGTGAGAGACGCATTAACATCGTCCTGTAACAACTCCAGTAAATAAAAGAAATAGCGCGCCTTAAATTAAAGCGCTTCTCGTATCTCAGGCTGCCTTTGTAATTCTATATAAGGTCATGTACGAAAAGGTTTGAATATTATATATGGCTAAGTAACGTTCCCTTAATGGTAGTAAAAAATTTAATCTCATTTTTGATGTTTTGTTTCATACTTGCTAATGACGCAACATCGAGTTAGCCTTAAGCTAAAATCTGGTGGCGTTCATACCATCAAAATTGGCAAAATTTTTGTCCGCTTAAAATGTAATTTTTTATTATTGTCTATTTGTTTAAATATAAAGACTAAATTCCGATTCTGTTAATCTCATAATACACATACTACGTTAAGAGTGGCGGATACAGAGGTAGTACGGACACATTCAATTTACATTTTAAAAGCATCCCAGCCAGGATAGGGAATAAAAACGCCCGACTTTATTAATATTGGAATAAAATTCTACATGTATCTACGCATTTATTTATTCCTCAATTATAAATATCACAGATTTTAAAAAATGTATGCATAAATCTAGATAACAGATTGATAAAAAAAGATTTTTGGGGTTCCCTACTCAATTATTCATTTTTAACTTTACTAACGCAAAGTATTGTGCGCCTATAAAAAAAAATTGCCACATAGATAACATTTTATAAAAAATAATATGAAAGATCTTTAAAAACAAATAGAAGTCAAAACATTAATTTTTTCATGGTAGACAAGGTGCAAACGAGCAGATGGTCCACCTGATGGTAAGTGGCCACCTACACCCATGGACGGCAAAACAAGAGATAAGTACTCTTTTGTTTTGTCGATGCGTTGCATCCTCAAAGATAGAGTGGGGAGGCGAAGTGAAGAAAAAAATGCTGCGATTTTAGCGAACCCTGAGTAAGAGCCCGGAGTCCACTAGATCCGCAGCATTAATGGGATGAGAGAGGAAGGGGGTAAGTCTGGCCACCACATGCGGCGCGACCGGTCGAATTCGCACCCCCTACCACCAAGGGGGTGCTGGGTTATTCGGGTCTTACGATGCTCTCCCAGCGGCAGAAGGAAATAGTATTCTAACCCCTACCCTCACGGGTGAAATTTTTGGTTAATTTTATCTACTTGTGTATCAGTCTGTATGTCAGTATGTTTGTACGCCAATCACGCAAAAACTAATGCACTAAATTGGATACGGCTTGCACTGTTGTATTACTGCAGGTTTAACTTAAAATATATGCTTTGTTTCATTTAAATTATAAATTATTGTTGTTTAAATTGTTATGGTCCATAGAAGCAATACTATGGAATCTTTGATTAGAACACGACTCGAACTTGACCGTTTTTTACATTTCATGCTTGATAATATGCAAAACCAGTGATATCATTATTATTTAAGCTTTTAATTACAGACTGTGTCCAAGTTATCTTATCATAATGAGAACCGAGAGTAAGTGTTCTGAATTAATTACAAGTTCTCAAACCGTAAAAATATCCTTTGTACTTTAATTAAATGAAACGTTCGTGCGATAAAGAAGTAACGTCTAGTAAATATGTCGTCGTAAATATGAACAGTTTATAGCTAAAAAGCTGATTAATACTTATGCGAACTACAATTATGCAAACAAGTTAAAGTTTTACAGCTAGACTTATATTTTCTTTATGTGTAATGAAAATTTCATAGTTGTTTTTTTTATACTTGACTTTTATTTGAAAATCTTATAATATTACTCCAATAAGTCGCTAATAGAATATTTTCAAGTTTTCTTTTTTGGCGAAAGTTTGTATGTTGGGATCATTAGTTGATAAGCGCCTGAATATTTTTATTAGATATGTTTTGTGTTAAACCTAGTATGAGTAGTAAATTGCACCCTTATGACCCCAGGCCGGGTCGACTAGTTATTTCTAAAATTAAGCAGTCATACTAGTATTAAAAATTTTATCATCTTTAAGAAACTATTTAATATTGATAAATGTTGAAATACGACTAATAAATTATCTAAACTTAGCTTCAATATTTCTTGTAGTATGTAAACAGTCATGTTGTATGTCTATAGATAATTTAAATAGACCAGCATAAATAGATTTTATTGCTCCTTAGCAAAGTATTTGATCCAACATTTCGTCGAAATCGAACCAGAAGAAATAAAGAAGGCGGAACGGCGGATCGTAAACGAACTGCCAAACTGATTTACACTATGAAATAGCAGGAAATAAATTCAGTATTTGTAATCAGTGGATATCAGAAGTCACGAGGATGTGCCACTGGGTACGTGACCACACTACCGAACTAACCAGTAGTTCCCAAAGTGGTCTATACCGACCCCTAAGATCTGAAGAACTACAATAAAATATTTCTAATGTAACTATGGTTTTCGGATTATTTCCTGTCTCGACTGAAGGGATCCTATAACTTTATGATTAACGACATAAACGGTCGTATCTTCTGATTGCATTGACTTACAAGTTATTTCTTTGCAGTTTTTAAGACCGCAAACCTAAACATTTTTTTCTTAATTTCATGTTAATACCTCTACGCGATTCTGATAAACAGGTCTTACCAGACAGAAGGACGGAAAACGCGATGATTCTATAAGGGTTTCTTATTTCCTTATAAATTAAAAATACGGAATCCTAAAAAAAGCTGGGAGTCGATCAGAGGTAAAATTGGGTGCAGGGTCTGTGTAATAAGTATGTTGTGTTATATTGTACGTTTATTATAAGATGACTAAGTATTTAATTTAAGAATTAAATTTTGTACAGTTTTCATTGTAGATGTTTTAATGAGTCTAAAGATTAAATAAGTTTGGGGATCTGTGGAATAAACCTAACTAAACTAAACTTTGGCTCAAAGCAGAGTCCTTTTTATGAGCAAACTTGGGCGAATAGACCCTCGTTACAATGGTACATTTTTATCGTCTACCAGAAAATACATAAAACGTACTGACCATAGAATACTTAAGAGGTGTCGCAATGTTCAAATAAAAATTATCGCTACGATCGAGTCATTAAAACATTATTACAGAGTATGCTTTTGAACACTTCCGAAGGTACGTCAAATACATTGTGACTACACATGTATATGTATGTTAATATGTAAACACCAAAATTGTTCACCCGAGCTTCAAATATGCCATTGATCGAATAAATTCGAAAGTTAAATTGTATTTGTTCAGTTGAACGCAATGTTATAAACAAATAGTTGCCAGCTTTTTCCACACTGCTCCAACAAAATTTTGTAACAAATTGTAGTGGTAGTCGGGAGGTCAGAGTTCGATCCTGGGCACACACCTTTGACTCTGAGTTATGTGTGTTTTAAGCAATTAAATACCAATTGCTCTAACGGTGAAGGAAAACATCGTGAGGAAACCTGCACTCCTGAGAGTCCTCCATGTTCTCAAAGGTGTGTAAAGTCTGCGAACCTGCATTTGGCCAGCGTGGTGGATTATGGTTTAATCTCTCTTCGTTCTGAGAAGAAGACCCGGTTCAGCAGTGGGCCATTAATGGGTGTCGATGATGATAACATTTTACTAATCGACTTTTTATAATAATTTACTTATCAATTTGGTTGGATTTTTTATTTATTTGATTGTTTGTTACCTCAAAACTCCATCATTTAAGGACCAAATTGGAAATTTGTATTTTTGATAGGACGCTATCGATTGGTCCCATATTTTTCCCAATTCCAGTTTCGATAATGTTATCCTTAAGGAATTAAGAGAACTCCTCAAAACTTATAGGTTAAACGTATATAGTGATTTTGACATTTTCAGAATGGTTTCAAGCATTTGTATTCAGAATTTACTATTTAGTGAAGTTGAACTAATGAGGAAGACCACAGATAACCATAATATGGTTGAGAAAGTTAAGCGACTATTACTATGAAAATTTACATAAATTCTTATCATGTTAATGTTACCAGTAGATTCTTAGACCTTCAGGCCTCATCTACCATTAGTTGATGATGACACCGGAAGGTATGTACTGGAACACAGGCATGGGACAACGTAAACTACTCGTATTTGGGTTAATGGAATTGCCTTAAAGTGTACTTTGGCTGTAAGTCATTTTTTAAATGATATGACTTTCGTAGAATTTGAAGTCGGTTTAAAATAGAATATCATATTTTTTTTTCAAATCCTCCCATCTTTACCCTGTATAAGAGAAATAATAAAATTTTGTGTCATATAGGTAAATAAGTGAAAGAATTGGAGTAAATTTTGAATTTTTTTTTAATTACTAACATAGCTATTTTTCGCAAAAAATGTTACTTTGAAACATTTCTTTTGTAACATTTCTGCTATTTTATATAAAGGTACCATAATATAAAACTTTGGGTTTATATTCAAGTAAATCTTATTAAAAACGCGATTTAACTAAAAATACACTCTGATTTATCTTACTTATGACAATACAATATATTTAAGTAATTATAATTCAAGATAACGACACTGGTGGTCAAATGCCACTCATACAAAGACAAGTAGTCGTTTTGTTATTTTCTTGACACGATGTCTGTCACCGGCAATAATTACTATCCTTTACTCAGAAGAATATTCTCGAACTAACTTTAAAAAAATATTTAAAATTTTATGTATATAGTAACATAAATTTACCTTAACTAGGTAGTTTTAAGATTTTATGTATAATTTTTTTAATTTTATGTATACAGTTTTAAAACTACGTAGTTGAACATCACGTACCGTAACAGCAAGTCAATGGCCGTTGCATCTATGAAAATTATCGTCTTATAATAAATATACGTTGTAAGACCGATGACAGGATCCCCTGTTTATTTGAGACCTTTGTATCGTATTTTTTGCAGGTAAACAACTAATGACCCTGAATTATTATCTTAGTAACATTTACTGAAGACACTTTCTGCATCCGTTAGTTGAGTCCTTATACCAGTAATATACACGAAATAGATAAACTTGTTTTTGTACCATAACGTGTAAACTGTTATTGATGGTCGGCAGAGCTGTGCATCTTTATACTACAACGGAGCAATATGTACACCGTATTGGTGCTTGAAACCATATCCCTCTCTGTAAAAAAAATACCTAGTACCTACTCTTACTTTTTTATCCAACTTAAAAGAAAGGAGGAGGTTCTCAATTCGTCGGAGTCTTTTTTTTTATCTATGTTCCCCGATTTCTCGAAGACGCTTGGACCGATTTAAGAAATTCTTTTTTTATTCGAAAGAATGCACTTTTCAAGTGGTCCCACTGGAACCAAGTCAGGATCTGATAATGGAATCCGGAGAAATCGAGGGAAACCCTCAAATTTGAAAGGCACTTATAATGTTTTTCACATATTTTGATCTATAATATAATCAGATATTGTGTATAATGTTATTGCTGAGCTAATAGCAATAATAAGTTTTAAGTCACAGCCGAGCCCAATCAATACAACAATAATAATATAACACCGGCAGTCGGCACCGACTTGAAACTGATCAGTTGGTAGTGTGTTCAAAATCTATGTTTGATTATTTTTTACTTTTTAGTGAGGTCATCATTTATTTTTTGAACTCGGTTCAATTTTTTTTTAAATATTTTTACCTAAAACAGCAAATGCAACCATAGGGCATAGCTAATGAAACATAAAATTAGAAAGGAATGCAATTGTAGGATCAGTGAACGGTAAATAGTTAATTATCAAAGAACAATGGCTAAACATCTCTAATTAGTTAAACTATTAAAAAGAAAACTATCTCCGTTTAGTTATCATAACCGCAGTTAACATTCTGGTACACATTTACATAATGTACGCGATTGTAAATTTTAATATTAATATTACCGGTTTAAATATATTGGTCAGCTTTATCATATTTATGAACATTACTTTTATGTACTCAATTTATAATTTTATTTCTAAAATATGCCACTTATGCCTTCAATTAAATGTGTTTAATGAAAATAAATACTTGTGTCAGATAATTTTTGTCGAAAGCTAATTTTAAATAATATAAATTAGTGGATTTTTCATATTTATAATTATTATAATATATTTATGATACTTATAATTTTTATGAATAAAATTAAACCAGACTCATCCCACTTCTGACTACAAATTTCCAAATGATCAAACTAGTCTTTTATCTCATAACTTACTTTTTATTGTGCTATGCTAATTTCATTATTTTGAATTAGCTTTATTATACATATAATATTAATAATATAAAAGTGTGTTAGGTAGTTTGTAAGTTTCTTCTATCATCGACATCATGCTGACAACATCAGCTGCTTTTTATCCTGAAGAAATTTAGGAGTACCTGATTTAACATACAATACAGTAAAAAAGTCTTTCACGTAAGGGGACGGGTTAGAATACAATTCTCCTCTGCCACTGGTATAGCATCTCATAAGAGGCGAGTAACCCAGCACCCCTTGGTGGTAGGGGATCTGTTCCCCAACTGGCTTTCGACCGCCAAGTGTCATTGACGCGTTCCGGTGGAGCCGCATGTGTTCTAGTGAACTCTGGATTCTAGTTCATGATCCACTGAAACCGTATCATTCGCCTCTTTATTCCCCTTCCTTACTCTATCTTCGAGGTGGCAACGCTGGCCACTTACCATCAGGTGGACCGTCTGATCTGATCTGACCCTTAACTGCCATAAAAAATAATATTAATAATATTATATTAAAATTGTTTTAATATTTTTATTAGCCCTAAGAACATGTTGAGTGGTCAACAAGAATAAGAAGCCTCGCCCTGAGTTTTTCATAGTTTTAAAATTCCGTAGGTTTATTTTATGTCTGATTACTGTCTAATATTTTCATATAATTAACATAAAATATAAGTACAGTTAATAATCATCGTATTTAAAACGCCTGTGACCTATCCCAGCTCATTGATTGATGGAGCGGACAACTGCCGTGCGTCGTGTGCCGTGTTTTGCATTTAAGCTATTTACGGGCATTTCCTTCGCTTAACCCTAGTGATTAATGACTGCCAGCGCCACCTATTAGACTGGATGTGCGCTCTACTGACTGAGGAAGTGAGGATTTGAAAGTCAATGCGAGTTAACGTTAACTGAACTGCTTCCTTTTTGTTGTCTCATATAATTATAGAAGACTTATGAATGGAAGTCAACATTTAATACATCAAAAGTATAAAGACAGGATTACTAATCATAATTATTGTAATACTATTCATTTGGAAATGAACTCAGACCGCAAAACCTTGTGAATTATATCCAGAGTGATTTGATTGGAATTAAAGTGAGTAGGTACGAGACTCAAATTTGATACATCTGGGATGAAAAGTATAATTCTAGCTTACCGAATATTTTAAGTCCCACTTCACACAAAACGGGATCATTACTTATTAGGGATAAAAATAAACCCACAAGCTAATCTGAATTCCTTTCAGCCATTTTTGTGTAATTGAATAACAAACATCTAAAGGTACAAAAATAATACATTAATAACATAAGTAGAAATTAGGATTACTGAGTAGCCAATTAATAAATGGATAAAGTTATTACTAGTTAAGTACAAGAGTGTATTATGAAAACACTAAAAAGTTTAGTAAAAAACTTTATGCATATTTGTTGTATAGTTTCCCTTAGAAGTTCTTGAAGAGAAAAGTAATTGAAGCGTAAAACCTACCACAAGTTGCCAAAGAAGCATCTTTGTTGCTTACGTAGATTTAGCAGTGCCAAAGAACTTTCATACATTTGCTGAATATAATTTACACAGTATAACGGGCATCACACAACAACTACTGCACGAAATTGGATACGATTTTCACAGTTATATTGCTGCAGGTCTAACTTAAAATATAGACTATTCACTTATTATAAGTTAAAATATTGATAATTCCCTTAAATTGGATGTGAAAAAAGAAGTTTTTAAGTAGTAAAAGTTTAAAAAATTTTGGCTTAGTAACGCTCGTATTTAGTAGTCAACTAGTCTTATTATCTTACATCTATATAAATTAGTCGACCCGCGCGACTTCGTCCGCGTGATGCTCCGCTTCTATTGGTCTTAACGTAATAATATATAGCCTATAGTCTTCCTCGATAAATGAGTTATCTAATACTGAAAGAATTTTTGAAATCGAACCAGTAGTTCCTGAGATTAGCATGTTCAAGCAAACAAACTATTCAGCTTTATATATAAATAAAGTATAGATATGAAAGTTTGGATGTTTGTTACCCAATCACGTGAAAATGGCTTAAAGGATTTCAATGAAATTTAGCATACAGATACTTGATAACCTGTATTAATACATAGGCTACTTTTTATCCCGAAAAAATCAGTTGTAAGATCCTCAATATTTTTATTTAACAACAATATAGTGAAAATTAAATGTTTTGTGATAATTTTAATTATTATGCGTAATAAATTGCACCTGCGCGAAACCGGGGCGGGTAGACTAGTATTTAAATATGTCTCTGTAATAACAGTGTATTTATCTCGTGCTTTCCCAAGCAAAGTTGCTACAGATGTCGGTTTAAGAACAAAAATACTTTACCGTACTAATCGCTTTCCAATATTTCTTGTTGGAGTGATGTTAAAGGGTTGTGGGCTGCGTGGGATCACGCCCACGGTTTCGGTTGTATCGGCCGCGAATAATTTGCAACTCCCTAATAGCCCAGAAAACAACTCGCCACGTATAGCTTAAGGTACAAACATAGGCGTATTCAATTATTTTTTTAGAGTCCAAAGATCTTTGACACATTTCAAATTTGCTTCCATGGTGAGTGGAAATAAAAAATATATTATCATTTTTATCCAAATTTATTAAATCATCAGGTCTCATTAAGAACTATCAATAATATTTATATAGGTAACGTAGCTTACGTTAAAAAATCAAATCAAAAATATATTTTCGTACGTATGTACTTTTCATATTTAACACTTTAGATTACATGTTTAATAATAGACATATTTTATTAATCATTAAAAACTGTACTATATTTTTACAATCTTTTATTTAATATCTCCCCGTGAGGGAAAGGGTTACACCCGTGAGGGGACGAGTTAGAATACTATTCCCCTCTGCCGCTGGGAGATCATCTCGTAAGAGCCGAGTAACCCAGCACCCCCTTGGTGGTAGGGGATCTGTTCCTTTACTGGCTTGCGGCCACCAGCATGCAAATCCGACTGCCAAGTGTCATAGACGCGTTCCGGTCTAGCCGCATGTGGGCCAGACTTACCCCCTCCATCTCCCACCCCATTATTGATGCGGATCCAGTGGACTCAGGGCTCTTGCTCAAGGTCCGCTGAAACCGCAGCATTTTTTTTCTTCACTCTCCCCACTCTATCTTCGAGGATGCAACGCATCGACAAAGGGGAGTATCTCTTGTATTGCCGATGTCCATGGGCAATGGTTGCACCTTATCTATTAAAAAAAAAAAATGTTCCTATAGGTATCATCGTACGTAAAAATTTGCAGGACATTTTTACTACGACAATGTAATATGATCTCCGATAATTTTGCCGAAACTGGTGACAAATGGACAGACTGACCAGTTTGGTCTAATAACAATATAATTATAAGTATTATAAACTTGTATTTTATTATTCATTCTATTTCATGAAACTAAACTGCTACTGCTTGTTTATATTTCAATATTCATGACAGAAGAAAGTATTTATTAAGATTTAAGGTAAAGATTTTGTACTTTTTGTATTATGTTTGTAGTTTTAAAAGATGTTCTAATGCTTAAAATGTAATTTATCACGTTTCTAGTTGTAAGCATTGTGAGAAAAGCTATCATGTGCTGCGCAATAAAGTGTGAGACACGTACTCCTGCCAGTCTACACTCACGTCTGAACGGAAGCGAGCTTTAGATTTAGACGTAAAATTTCGTTTCTAGATATTTTCCGATTTTATTAACGTTGTTACAATTTGACTCACTTTCAAAAGTTATTTTGTTAGATTCCTACATCCGCTAAATTGTTATTTTATTATTGAGTAAATTTCAATTTTTATAAACTAGCTTTTTAACTTCTGTTTTAGGTTTCTTGGGACAACTTGGATTGGGGGCAAATTTATTTTTGCCTTTGGAAAATTGTTAATATCCTTATACATCGACATAAGTCACAGTTAGTTTACAAACAATGATTTTCAGACTTAATTGTACAAGTGCAGTTTGATTCTCTTGCGAGTACTAAAGTATGCAGTAAACTATTTCCATCTTTAGGGTTCCGTACTCAAAGGATAAAAACGGGACCCTATTACTAAGACTTTGCTATCCGTCCGTTTGTCTGTCAGCAAGCCGTATTTCATGAACTGTGATGGCAAGACAGTTGAAATTTTGAGAAATGATATATTTTTGTTGACGCTATAACAAAAAATACTAAAAACAAAACAAAATAATTATTTAATTGACACATTTGGCCGTTTTCTTAAAGATTGTATCCATTTCCTTTGATTGAGAACTTTAAAGTTTTTGCAACTTAAGTATTTGTAAAAGGATCTTCACAGACACAGACGGACGGACTGACAACTATGTGGTGCAAAGGTTTTTCCTTATGAGGTACAGAACTCTAAAAATAGGTTAACCTTAATTTTTACTTATAATGTTTTTCTGTTTATAGACACCCTGCTTTCTCATATTTAATTTTTACAAGTTTCACTGCCAAATCTCAATTTTTTTAGCGGTCACGTGAATCTATACTAATATTATAAAGAGGAAAGATTTGTATTTTTGTATTTTTGTATTTTTGTATTTTTGTATTTTTGTATGTAACGAATAAACATAAAAACTACTGGACCGATTTCAAAAATTCTTTCACCATTAGAAAGCTACATTATCCCTGAGTAACATAGGCTATATTTATTACAAGAAAAAATTAGAGATCCTTAGGAAATCTCACGAAAACCAACCCAAGATGCAAAAAAATTAGCCATAAAATATCTTTCATCGCATGCGCTGCAAAAAGTATTGATGATAGAACAAAAAAATGTTCTACAATATTATAGAACGTATCAATATCTACAAAAAAGTCCGCGAGACCATATGTCCAACTATTATAGTTACGTCACTATAACTATTTTTTACATTTTAAAAGTTGATAAAAATGCCTATCAAAATCAGACCATGTTTTCTATAACTTTGTATTAATCCTTATCCAAATAAATTATTTTGTATTCAAGACTATTTCAATACCTGTAAATTACTTTTTGAATTATTAAAATCGGACTTTCCATTCAAAAGATATTACGAAATTAAAAATATCAATATAAACAAAAAATACACGACGACGCGACGTGCCAGTATAGCGACGCAGCGCAGCGAGTAAAGCGGCAAGAGAGGGGGCACCGAAATGCGGGAGGGCCAATATATTTTTAAAAATAATATTCCACCCGCGCGAAGCCGGGATGGGCCGCTAGTATAGAATATATGAGTCAATGTGGTGTTCAACTTTTGTATTAACCAGTTAAAACTGTGTGCCTACAAAAATAATACAATTATACAAAAGAAAGAAAAATTATAATTCATAAATAAATTCCTCAAGTTTCTGTAAACATTGTGAATATTCCTGTTGTAAAAAATATAATAAATGGACCAATTTATGTAACGACGCTGTTAGTACGGCCCGTCTGATGATTGTCGCACAAAAACTGTTTTCTTACTGCAGTACTTTTTGTTGTCCTTTTTAAGAAAGAATGATGCGGAAAGTTGTTGCTTACATTTTATGAAATACCATGGAAATAAACTCGGAATACGTTGTGCCGGGCGCTCTTTTTATGAGGTTCCAGCTCGCAGACGTACTAAAACTTGTACCTAAGTTTAAAGCTTTATTTTAATTTTCCTCGCTCCTGTTTGAAAAAAAGTACTTTCCACGTACAGGATATAAAGTACATTTTTATAGCGGAATTCGGACGTAGTTCTAATCCATTTTGTCAGGATGTTAAATACCCTTTACATATTATGTACTTTTAAAACGCCGTTCTTGAGCTAATGGGTTGTACTAAACTAGGATAAGGGCACCGTTAACGTTTTATAATAACGTTAACATTTTGCAAACATCTGAGCAGAATTACACTTTCATTTTCGATTGAAATTCAAAAAAATGAATAAATGAATTTTTAGGAAATAGGAACCTTTAGTATCACTTTATTGTCCATCGAGAGATTTTTTCTAGGTCTGTAGATTCTTAGAACTTAGAAAACATCAACGTTTATGTCAACGCAATCAAAAGATATGCCTGTATAAATGTTTTGATTTCGTTTTCATATAGCTAAGGATCAACGTCTAACAGTACATACCAAAATATTCTTTGCTGCTGATAAGAGGTTTCTGACGGCAAAATTAAGCTTATCTCTCAATTCATAATTGTACGAAATTGTTGCTATATAAATTATTCGTTGCAAATACAGTATAGAAATCAAAGATAGTTTCAGCAATTACTCCATACTATTCTACAATGATGGTAATAAATTATGTACTTAGAACAATACGTACCGCCGTACAATGGGCCCCATATACCATACGCTGGAATGCCTATTTATTAGCCTTCTAGGACATGAAGCATCGTTTGTAACCAAAAGTGCAAAAGGTAACCATTAATATTATCTACTAGTCGACTTGCCTTAGCCTCACTGGGCCAAAATTTATGACAATATTTTAAGTTGGACCTTCAGTAACACAACTCCCATGTGAAGATGTCAGTTATCGTTTTATTATATTAATATGTATTCCCACAGGAACTGATCTTCCAAAAAAAAATGATTCTTCGTCAGTTCAGGTTACAAATTATTTGAATATAAAATTGAATTAAAATTCATTCAGATGTATTTGTATATCGTCCTTGTATTGTATACCATCCTTTTATCCCTCAGGAACTGTATTTTTCCGGGTTATATATACATAATTGTATATTATTATTATGTAATACATGCTATAAAGTCAACCGTTTCTGTATGACGTGCGTACAATCAAATAGACATATAAACAAAAAAAATTACTCTTTTTTTACAATTATAGAGACTCCTCACGGCAAGTTAGTTCACTGTTTTTATTTAAATCATTCATTCAGTTCCTCATACACTCATTCACTAACTCTCTTATTTATTGATTCATATTCTCCCATCTGCAACTATGAATGCAATGTACCCATTATTTTCCGTTGAATTTCTATTCTATAATGCGGAGTATATCATTGATTTGCGGTGGACACCACCATCTCACTGACTGTCTTCTGCCTCATTTACTTTTTCTTTAATACAAACATTGTCCTGACAATAACTAACAAAACAAAAAAATAATTACCCGATTCAATGCAGTCGTTCTAAAGTTATGCGCTTACATACATAGAAGCGACTCATTTTTATTTATATGTACAAGTATCTCGGCGCGTAAGTTAGGCTTAGGTTAACCTAACCTTAGGTTTACAGGAGACTCAGAGAACCTGGGCAGTGAAGGCGAGTGTTTCAATTGAATAAAGGATATCCTTAAGCCTTGGTTACAAGTCCAAGGCACTGCTCGAAATTGTAAGAGATCATAATGTTATTTATCGGTTCAGTAGCAGTATCTACGTTGCGTTTACCCAATAGTCCATACAATATCACACCCCCCCTCTTAATTTTTTCAATATACCTCCTGCCCCATCTCATCGTTTGTCTCCGATTTATATAAATTAGATAGGTAACATTTTTATTATATTTTAATGTAATATAACACAACTAATAATGCAGATACTATAAATAGAAAGCTTAGTAGAATAACTTAGTTCCGATTTAGTTAATCGTGAGATTAGTAAGTATGAGGCGGCTCCTGACCACCGTGAAATGAGTAGCCCCGGGACTCCAGCCGATCCAATATACATTCTACTTAGGTAGCTACTTTATAGTATAAGTAGTCTGGTTTGATTATGCAATTTTCTACTTTGTTTATTAATTAACTATTTAATTTATCTTTAGCTAGTTTTAATATGCTTATATATGTCGGCGCGTAAGTTAGGTTTAAGCCGAGGGAAGGAGCCTAGGCAGTGGAGGTGAGCGTTTCAATTAAATGAAACAATCTTGATAAGGATATTTTTCATTGCCCCCACTTATATATTTGCTTAAATTTTAACTACAAATATTATTGTTTTTTGTATTTAAACTATTAATGGATCTTTTATTATATCAAAAAAAACTCTTGTAGGTTTTTATAATATTAAAAAATTGTTATGGAAAGAAAAATTAGGAACAGGATTATTAAACCTTCGCGTTTTTAAAAGAGACTTAGATAAGGAGTGAGTGAGTATACAAGTGAGGGTGTGAGCGAGAGAGTGGGAGAGTGAGTGAGTAATTTCACGCTGACAGAATTGCGCTGTTCAGCTCGGAAGGTTTTAAAAATATAATCTGCTCTTTTGTTTACTTTCAAGACAAAGAGCAAAAAATACTTCGTTTAAACTGAAACATAAAAGATGAAAGACTTGAAAAAAAAAACATTCAAATTCAATTGAAACAATACAAGACGAACAAAGCTTACTTTATTAAATATTTTTGATCTTTTATTATCTTTTCTATCAGTATCAGAGTCAAGAATTCTTTATAAGTTGTAGAATGAAACCGTTTTTATACGGGAAAGTTTTATCCGTAATATCCCTAGCTAAGCCGGATTTGCAACTCACTCCCCTAACTTCTCTGACTTTTCTTTTTAATTAAAGTATTTTATAAAGACTCGTTTTAAAATTAAATTAAGTTTAAATCTATTTTGTTAATCTAAAGATAAAAGTATTTAGTTTTTGAGGCTATCTTGTAATTTCTTTAAAATCAATAAAATTATTATTTCCTTTGTACTCGGTTTACTTTACTTTTAATTTTATACTATTCCTGTTTTTATTTATATACAATAATATTTATTTAAATACAAAGCTGGATGGAAATTGAGCAATTGGTAATATTTTTTAAAACTTTAAATTTAATGAATATCCAAAACATACTGATACTGATCAAGAATCACAACACTGAAATAATCTTTGTTGGTTTATTAACTTAGAAAATAGTGGTTCGTCAATCTCTAAGCTCGTTTAGCAGACCTACGGCATATTGACTAGTAGTTTCAAAGACAAATATTTGTGTAAAACGTGTGTGTGAAGACTCTTAATGTACTCTTTAAACCAGTTCCTGGGTCTCAAACCTCAAGCACGCTACGTAAATTGCGTGTTATAACAGTCATACCTTGTTTAAACAATGTAAATAGATCAACTGACATCAAAATATATCAACAGAAACACCTATTAATATTAAAGGAAACGATATCTTATATTTAAATACATGAATAATTTGTTTCGAGATTCATGTCAAAAGGAAAATAGATAAAATGGTAATACACCAGCTATGCTCTATAAATCGTACAGCGACGCGATAAAAGTATTGTTTCTCAACAAACTTATGTATTCACTATCACTGCATAATATTATAAAACAAAGTTACTCGCCGCGTCTGTCTGTTTGTTCGCGATAAACTCAAAAATTACTGAACGGATTTTCATGCATTTGTCACCAATAAATAGAGGGATTTATGAGGAAGGTTTAGGTATATAATTTGTTAAGGCTTTGTGTAAATTGTTTGAAATATATCTCTTTATGAGATGCTAGTCGACCCGCGCGATTTCATCCGCGTGATACTCCACTCCTATTAGTCATAGCGAGATGTTTTATAATCTATTGACTTCCTGGATTAATGGACTATCCTACATTAAAAGTAGTTTCTAAGATTAGCGGGTATATATAGTATAAATTTTAAAAATCTCTGAATACAAACTGAAACAATTAAGGAAACGTTCGTAAGAAACGTTTCCGTTCGACCGTTTTTTTCTCCGAATTACTTTGCAAATCCGACTACCACGAAAAAGTTCTTTAATTTTTCGGGATAATATATAGCCTATGACACTCACAAATAATGTAGCTTTCTATTGGTAAATGAATTTTCAAAATCGGCTTAGTAAATCCAGAGATTACCCCCTACAACTTTACCTCTTTATAATATTAGTATAGATAAAAAAACAATGTATAATGAGTTAGTATAATATGCTCTATAATTCGTGTGAAGCCCGGGCAAATCGCTAGTTCATTATATATGTATCTCAAAACAGATAAAAACTAGTCATAAAATCTTTACGTCGCCATCAAACAAAAAAATTAAATAAAACACCGTCGTGGGTTTGTGTTAAATGTGCTAGATTTTTTATTCATTCAGGATAAAATTGTATACAAAAGGCGGACGTTTAACGAGCGATGTAGAGAATCGATCGATAGTAGACTATGACCAATAATAATATGGACGCTACATATAAATATAAGTAAAATGTTTGTTTCTAACAAATAATGTTTAACGACAAGGATAAAAAACAGATTTTTTTAATGATATATATATACTAATATATAAAGCTGAAGAGTTTGTTTGTTTGCTTGAACGCGCTAAACTCAGGAACTACTGGTCCCATTTGAAAAATTCTTTCAGTGTTAGATAACTCATTTATCGAAGCAGGCTATATGCTATATATCATCACACTAAGACCAATAGGAGCGGAGCATCATGCGGACGAAGTCGCACGGGTCGACTAATCTACTATATATGGTATTTTCTTGAAAAATGAAATTATAAATTTCAAACATCAAAAACAATAATTTATTATATGTGTATCTAGGGTTAGTGAAAATTTATATTTATTATAATATCTTTGTTGTATGTTTTTTGTAGTTTTTGCTCTAATTGTGTGTTAATTATAAATGTAATCTTTATTGTTACATACTAAAGTTTAAGTTTCTGAGAGTTAGTTTGTTTCCCAAATATTAAATAAAAATTAAGTTTTGTTTATTTTGACGTTTTTGTTTTATATAAAATACATTAATGAAAAAAAAATTATTTCTCTAAATGTTACTCGAACAGTATTAAGAATCAGTGCTAAATTGTAAAGTTGCTCTCATGGAGACGAATGACCGAACGAAATGACTAAAGAGGAATTACTTCGGGCACATTTAGGCGCTGATTGTGAGTCCATAGCATTATAGGCCAATGATTATGGAGGATTCTTATCACATAACATCGGTAATAATCAGTGGAAGGGCAGCTGAGGACGGAGACAATGAAACGGCCCTCGTGGATCGTAACTCGGACGGGATTGCCTGAACATGAACGCATCGAGAGAACGACCATGTGCTGATGTGCTGCGACTATAAATGAGGAAAATATCGGTTGACTCAGCAGTTTTATGAGTTGAGGTACCAAAATCTTGATTTTGACCGTATATTGCTTTATAGTGGTAGCCTTGAAGAACTGTGTTGACGTATAAAATAATGGCCATGGATGTAGAAACGAAGACTGCAGGAATGACGTCATTACTTAGTAAAAATAATTTAGTTTTGCTGAATTTTAACCAATTATGAATGTTATTTTGTTGTGTTATTGCTATATAACAATAAAAACGAATAAATTTATATGTATACCCACAAAATCACTATTATTCGCATCTGATCATTTTACCGAAAGGCATGAAGGCAATGATTTCAAAATTAAACAGATATCCATTTTATAGTAAAATAAAAAGAATATGAAATAACATATCAATCTTTAGTAACAGCAGATACTCCCGATCAATATGAAATTATTTTTCTTTGCAATGTCTTACATAGGTTTTTTTATACTTTAACTGTCTAGTCTCGAGGGCTCTCAAACCATAAGTAAAATCACTTATATAGCCCGTTTTAATTTTATAAGATGTCATAAAAGAAACCGAGTCAAAAGCTTTTTAGTGTTTTGACCTCTTTGTAATTAGCTAAAGTAATAAAATCAATTACTGCTGGTTCTAGTTGTAAGACAATGAAATACTTAGATAAAAGTAAAAGAGTAACTAAATTGTGTACAAGAATAGTCACAGTATCTTTCTCGTCCGTCGTATTGTTCAGCCACAGCACATATAAACGTGTCTGCTGATAAACTATCTCTGAAACAAAAGGTAATCTAAAATTGTACGGCGAGCCAAGTTCCGACACATATCTATTCACAAAGTATCTCCACCGTATAAGGAGGGAAATAAAAATGTTCTATTGATATAGACGAAAATATGAAAGTTTATTGTATAAGTAACAAAAGATACAAAAGGTTTCTTTAGAGATGTAAATTAATCAACAAAACATAAAAATATAACATATTTTATTTAGAGTTCAATATACGTTTGAACAGCTTTTCATTTTTAAATTGATGACTGGCTTATAGCTCCTAAATATTTATTATTAAAAATACCCTCCTTTACCAAGATTTCATAGAGTAAACATTATTCAATATAGTGAAAATGGAAATGTAAAAAAGTATAATTTAGTTTAGTTAGATAAAATCTAAGGGTAAAGGCAACAAAGTCAAGCAGTAGAGTTAGTGCTGGGAACATAAAAATACGTAGTAGAAGTAGATTATTACTTGGGTCGCTGAGATTTGCGACCCAAGTAAGCAGTGTTTAAAGTAAAATGGTATATTTAACATATTACTTGTATGGGCAAGGCATCGTACAACAAGCGTTGTCAGCATTTATGCCGCCGTGCTATATTTCATCATTTCATTCGTCATTACACGTCGACACCCAGGCTATAGCGGTTTGCGGTGCTCATTACCATTAACATCATAGTATAAGTGTAGCAATAAAGCATTGAAACCAAATTAGGGCTGCTTTATCTATGTACGAACTCCGTACAACGTGGTCCTTCGAGCCGGATAAACAGATATTTGTTGCTATTTAAAGTAATGAAAAAAGGAAAACAGATTAAGCAGTTATTAAACAAATCAATCCCACTTCTAATACGTTTTTAAATATATTGTAGGAGCAATATGTTTCATCTAGTTTTCTTGTTTAGATGTTTTATGATATTTTAAAAATAATAAATAGTAAAGATCAACTAAAAAATTTCACACGTAAAAAGAAAGAAATAAGACGTAGAATAATCGTGGAAATATGTGAGCCGGGTTAATTTTTCTCTCGGGGCCTCTTAGCCATTGCTTACGTGTGTTAGGATTAATGATGCCAATATATTTAGACTCTTGGCCTTGCTGAGGGTATTTGTCAAATGCTTGAAAGGATTTTATTATGAGAATTTGTCTTGAGGACATATTTTATGTATCAGGAAATATATGGAATGATTTCTTAACTTGATATAACCTTTTAAGAGGAAGAAAACGATCCGGCTTAGTTATTTAGGTACGGTACATTCTAGGAATTTACTAATATGAAAAAAAAGCTTTTGGTAGCCTTTCAATTATATTAAGAACTCTGAAGCTCTGAAGTAAGTGACGTGTGAGATGATTTTATACAGAGACGTTTATCTAAAGTAGTGTTTGTTACTTATTTTAATGCATCGTGCATTGTTACTTGGTTTAATAAGATGTTTGACAGTGAAGGTTAGAGTAATGATCATATAAAGGGACTCCTATACACTGTATATGGTGGACTTTCATATTTAAAGTGCATGGTGTTATGTTGGTGTGTTATAACTGAGGTAGGGCACAGCAGCAAATTCCTGCTCAAATATGGAGCAGCCCGACTGGGGTATTACCTCGACCTTACAGAAGATTACAGCTAAATAACACTACTCTAAAGCAGTGTTGTGTTCCTGTTGGTGAGTAAGGTGACCAGAGCTCCTGGGGGGAATTGGGGATAGGGTCGGCAACGCGCTAGCGATCCTTCTGGTGTTGCAGACGTCTATAGGCTGCGGTAATCGCTTACCATCAGGTGAGCCGTACGCTTGTTTGCCGACCTAGTTACATAAAAAAAAAAAAATATTATATTTTTGAATTGCTATATACAGCAGTAGGTATCATTTCTTACAGGGAAAAAATACCGATAAACATTTTATAGCTTTTAGTCTTAGATAATAGTCTTATTCTAGGATTATTTATCTTACTAATAATATGAATGTGAAAGTTTGTCACTCAATCACGTAAAAACGGCTTAACGGATTTCAATGTAATTTGGCATACAAATACTTCATAGCCTGAATTAACACATATGCTACTTTTTATCCCGGAAAAATTCATAGTTTCTGTGGAATATAAAATTAAAAGTATCTTTGTTAAATCTAAGCACCTACACATGTTAAATTGCACTCGTGCGAATTATATTATAATATTTTACAAACTAAATTACTATAATTATTCTTTTTATTAATGTAGATTAGTATCAGTAGGATTTAAATTTTTGGATCTTAGTGATAATAAAAAAATAATAATAAATACAATGTAATACACTAATTCAAGTAATACAGCGTCTTTTATATATTTTAATCTCATATAATATTGCAGTAATTTGGTAAAAGAATTACAAGTAACAAGAAATCTTGATAAGAATTTTAAGGTGTTACGAAGCAGAGGCGTAAAATAAGCTTCATAGCTATTACCGTTGCTCAGATCCCTTCAATGTCATAAAGAAAATTTGAATATTACTTCGTGAACCAATTTCGGGGAATATTTATAAGAAATTCCTAAAATTAATTGTGTTTGATTAGATTACATAGTTAATTTAAAGAATTGTAGCGTTTCAGAAACTAGCTAACCGACTCTTTCCATATCTATACTAATATTATAAAGAGGAAAGATTTGTATTTTTATATGTAATAGGGGCCCGTCCCGGCTTCGCACGGGTGGATAATTTTTTTGGCAACATTTTGGCTCCCGCATTCTGTCGCTCCTTCTATCGCCGCGTTACTCGCTGCGCTGCGAGGCACTCCACACCGCGCCAGCGGCCCGTCTGGAATTATTTTTTATTTATCTTGATAATTTTATTTTGTTTTAAAAATGTTCTAGAATATTATAGAACGTATCAATATCTACAAAAAATTCCGCGAGACCATATGTCCAACTATTATAGTTATGTCACTATAACTACTTTTTTACATTTTAAAAGTAGATAGAAATGCCTATCAAAATCTGAACATGTTATCCATACCTTTGTATTAATTCTTATCCAAATAAATTATTTCGTATTCAAGACTGATTCAATACCTGTTGATTCCTTTTTCAATTATTGAAATCGGACATTCCATTTAAAAAATATAACGAAATTAAAAATGTCAATATAAACAAAAAATACGCGCCGGTGTGGCTTCAGCACAGCGACCATCGTGGAGAGAAAGAGAGGGCACCGAAATGCGGGGGAGCCCAAATGTTCAAAAAAAAAATGTCCACCCGTGCGAACCCGGAACGGGCCGCTAGGATAGACATATTACAAATTTCAATAAAAAAAAATCTCAATTCACTTCTATATAGCTTTAATTGATGTTTGTACATAACTTTACTGTTATGGAACATATATTTATATATAATTTATTTTTGTGCGATAGAACTATCGTCAACATCAACTTCGAAGGTACATCAAAAACTTCTCATAATCAAAGAAGAAATTATATTATTATAATTAAAGTATTGATAAGTGTATTAAAATCGGCCAAGTACGAGTAGGACTCGCGCTCTGAGGATTCCGTATAGTTATATATTTTCAAATTATTTCCTTTGCGTGTGCTAAAAAACATCTTCTTACTTACTTACTTATTTATGATGTCATATTTAAAAATATAAACATGAAAGTCTGATTTTTTTACAAATTTAAAGGATTGCAGGTCTGAATCTATACTTAATATATAAAGCTGAAAAGAAATTCTTTCAGTGTCAGATAGCCCATTTATCGAGGAAGGCTATAGGCTATATATCATCACGCTAAGACCAATAGGAGCAGATGATCACGGGCACGCAGTCGCAAGGGTAATCCTTTAACGACTATAGGGAAATAGGTTTTCAATCATTATATCAAACAACTACCCCAATATCATTTTTTTCCTTGAAATATTTATATTTGGTATCATACTACTTGATAACATCAAACTCTCCGTTTCAGGTCTCAAAACTTACTCGTCGTTTAAATGTTAATTTAATCCTAACAGATCCGTAACTGTGTTGCTTTATTAAGTTTCCTTTTTTTCCTTTAGGTACAGAGCCCTAAAAATCTATTGGAGTCTTTTTTTTTGTAAGAAATTGTCTTGTGATAAGAAAAATAAATAAATTATACGTATAAATAAATAATGTAATGTTTAATCGAAATGTTACAGCTTATTTAATGCGCAGAGAATGGATAAATTAATTTGTAGTTACAAAAAGAAGGACGACATTTATCCCCGGGCTTCGAATCAATATTTATTGTATCCAGAGGACCATTATTTCTCATCCAACCGGTAAATTTAAAACCTTAAGAAATTTAATGTAAACTTTTCGCCCAGGGCAATTTCAAATTGTAATAAAAAACGTTACCTAATTTTAAAAAAAAACGAACTGTTTTATTAAGATTTGGCTTACATACAGCAAGACCAGAACGTGATATAATTCTACGGGTTAAGTAACCCAAAGAACAAAATTTAAAAAAAAACCGAACCGCATTCATGAGATCTGACGCTTACGCTTACGAATTTTCGATCAGGTCACGTATCCTGACGCGAGTTTAACATTTTTAGCCATCCCAAAAAAAAGTACACAACTGCACGACGCGGCTAATAAAGTTTTCACTTCAAAATACCTTTTATGAATAGACAAATTTTTTAAAAGATTACTAGCAGTATGGATTATTATTCCTTAACCCCTTCTAGTAAGTTAAATGCTCGTGTTAGGAGTAGACCACGTCAGTAGTCCAATGAGTGAGATTTGACTTATCGATAGTGAATCCAAAGCCTGAACGACTGAACTACTAACCCTTCAAAAATAGTAATCATTTTTCATCAATTTTATAAATACACTAACGTTATTGCATTAAAAATGGTAGATATAATTATTTACTTACTTTACCTAATTAGGTAGAAAAAGGCAAGAAAAAACTTTCAATAGTCAAGTTCAGACTATGAGTCGAGTCTATAATGATCTGTTCTCTCTCACTCCTATATACAAAACGAATTACACGTCTCTCTCGCTCTTTAGCTAAACTTAAATAAAACGTAATAAAATTTTTACATAAATATTAAAACATTATTAATAAAATGTTTGGCAATTACCTTACTTTTTCGTTTTTATTTCTAAACTCAGGAAAACGCTTGTTATCTTTACTGTCACTGCAATATTGTTTTCATTGACTTCACGTTTTTTGGCTACCAATGGTTGTCGTGGACGACGGTCGTCGCTGAGTCGCTATATTATTTGACTTAATTATAAAGTATTCGAGGTAAGTCTGTGTAAGTAAAGTAACATTATGTGTAGTAAATAAAGATATATGTGAATTAGAATGCGATAAAAATAACTAAACATTACGATCTCTAACTATTCTAACAGGAATCTTAGCAGTGCCTTGAACTAGTAGTAGTAGGTTTAAGGGTTCTACTACATACGTGAACACTCACCTCCACTGCTTAGAATCTCTGTTCAAGCCTAGGGTTAAGCTTACAAAAGGCTAACCTGATACAATGTTAACCTAACAAATATGTCCCCTGGGTTGTTTTGTATAGGAAACAAATAAAATATTAAAAATCAAAACATTTACGACATACAGAATTAGTAGTTGTATAAAAAGCGGATATCAAGTGTTTATAGGAAGAAATTAACATACGAAGCGTGAATATACGTGGATAGCGAGACGGAAAGTTTTAATATATTTTTATGGAAGCGTTTTGGCGCAAGGCCCAGATGATAAATGGGGACCCTTCACTTTGATGTAAACCCGATTTCGCTTTGCTTGCAAAATCTTATATGAGCCATTTTATACCTGATCTAGTTTGTGGTTTCGCCTAAAAGCTAACAAAACTCTTGAAAAGAAGTATATTTACAATTTTCAAGAACTTAATGCTTATTATGTGATTAAGGTAAGAATGTATGGATGTCTGGGTGTATGTTTGTTACTCTTTCATGCAAAAACGACTGAATGGATTTTGATGAAACTTTACAATAATATAGCTTACACATCAGACTAGCACATAAGGTATAATTTATAATGATATAATGTGAATTATCCAAAATATTGCGGGTGAAACCGCGGAGCGCAGCTAGTATTATTATGAAGATGAATAGTTTGTTTGTTTAGTTTAACGCGGTAGTCTCCGAAACTACTGATTGGAATTGAAAAATTATTTTAGTATTGTATAACTCATTTATCGAGGAAGGCTATAAGCTATGTAACATCACTATACGACCCATAGGAGTAGAGCATCACGTAGGCGAAATCTCGCGCGTCGGCAAGTTTATGACATTGTAAATCATGGATTAGATTCATATATACTTTGTTGTAAATTTTTAACTGAGGTTAAAGTATAGTTAAATAGAGATCCACTTCCGTTAGCAATGAATTAACCACAGCATACTATTATTGAATTGATCAATTTATCTCCGTACAATTTGGCAGTGAAATAAATTAGTTTCACCAAACAATGTTCAACATCAATATATTGTGTTCTCTTCTATCAGATAAAACAATTCTATTTAGTCGTGGTTTTACTCAAATTCAATGCTTGTTATATTTTCCGATATACCAACGAGTTTTCAGTGAACATTAATTGCGTTTTGAATTATTACGACGAGCAAACAATATTTTATGAAGTTTATTTTACTTTTCAATATTTTTATAGAAGAATACGCAAGTTTGACAATTAATAAGATAAATATTATTTTTAACAAACAGTGAATAAAAGATTTATATTAACCCTAAAAGCTAATATTATTATATTTTTGTGACTTTTAAAATCCTAATCATACGTCCTAACGACGTGCAATATAATTAATGTATTTTGTGTATTTTAAATAGGAAATACTTCTTTTAAATTTTTTGTTGAAAATAGATTTATTTAAATTAAAAAATTGATATCATAAATAAAAATATTTACTATTATTACAATATTAATATGACATGCCTATTAGGAACCATTGTGAAAACGCCCAAAACATAAATTTTCGTTGTTCCTTCCTCTGTTCCTTCACATGCACGTCAGGTTGACGTGTAACTATATAATCACAGAATCAGAAAGTACGTCAAGATGACGTAGATTGTATTTTTAGGGTTAAAAAAACGATAACTGGATTATTACACTAATGTTTTACTACACCCATTATCCTGATCCGTCTGTTATAATATGTAAAAGCCCAAAATTAGCAGCTTTTAATACAAAAGTTGGAAGCTGCAAAGGAGCCGCTACAACACGAAGGACGTAGTATAATAACTAATAGTATAATTTATATTACCAGTGATCGCGCCTCCGGCGAATTGATAAGTGGGCTGTTTATCAAACATCTTTTCACAGTAATCTCTCGCAGATCTGAGTATAAGAACCGCCACGCCAACCAACTGCCGTTTTATGATAAAAGCGGCTAAATTATATCCTTAGGGGATAAATCTCATCTTGTGTTTAAAACGCGATCTTTTGAATTTCAATAAGGAAACATGTTGGCTCTACCTGGTCTGGGACATCGTAAATTGAATCATTTGATTACAGTATCATGTTGATTGATTGAGTGTCATTAAGGGCTTTGTTTGTGGAGGTTGTTTATGGTTGTACCATAATTTAGCTTTAAAATATTCGTTATGGAAGCGTTAACAGCGATAGCTAAGTTAAATAAATAGCTTGTGCTAGTTTGAACGGAAGCAAAGAAATTGTTTCAGGAAATAGACGCTATTATTCAGACGTGAAAACTAGCGTCTGTAGAAAAAATAACTTACATATTATTGCTATAAGTCTCAGCCGAATTTTTACAGAAATTATATTGTAGCCAAATGCTTAATCGTTTATAATAAAAAAAATCAAAAATTAAGATATTATTTTAAGAAATAAACTTCATGCATGAAAACTGATGTTTGTGGGAAAAATATGTTAAATATGATTACAAAAAATATCAGCCAAGTGTACTAAGATTTTGCAGAACTATACAGAAACATAATGGCGCCAAATGTTTTATCGTTTACTAGTCAACCAGCATTAGCTTCTTAGAGTGCCTAAATGACAATATCTTTTTTTGACATCCGATTAAATTGAAATAAATGTAAAGTAGTTTTTATATGTAACAAAGAATCCCAATTTCTAAGGACACTAAGCTATAAATCCATCGTTCGCATCGAGTCGTAGTCAAAGTAGTTGAAGTAAGTTCGCATTTCAGGAGAGCTATAAAACAGCGTCGACAGGTGTACTCAATGCCTGGAGGAACGTGACACTCGCCTTGGAAATATGATATCTACATAAAAGACGAAGGCTTTTCACGAAAATTAATCCCAGAACGCTCGGAAATTCACTTACTTTTAGTGCTCAGGAATCGTTATAGATTTTTGTTGGAAATGTTTTACTATAAAAGTTCAGATATCTTTTTTATATAAGAATGAATGTTAAAAAATGTTCGTCCTTTTTGTTTTTAAAGCATTTATTTTGATTAATATTGTGAACTGCTTAATGCACGTATATTCGGTAAAACTAAATGTTATGTCAGGAACTAAAGAAGAAGTAGAAATAAAGGGTTTTAAAACACAAAAAAGTTAACAATGGAAAAAAAAAGGAAAACGTAAACAGAGTGCAAATATCACTTCAGATTTCTCCGGTTGATCATGAAGAATGAATAATAGAGAAGTAGTCGTTAAATTTCTTTTTTTATGATAGATAAAGAACGATAAGACGATCCACCTTATAGAAATTGGCTACCATCGCTCATCATCATCATCACAACCTATTAATGGCCCACTGCTGAGCCAGGTCTCCTCGTCAGAAAGAGGAAGGGGTTAGGCCATAGTCTACCACGTTGGCCCAGAGCGGGTTGGCAGACTTCACACACTTTTGAGAACTTTTAGGTAAATCTCCGGAATGCATAATTTCCTTCACTGTTAAAGCAAGTGATACTTAATTGCTTAAAACACACATAACTCAGAAAAGTCAGAAGTGTGTGCCCAGGATCGAACCCGGATCTCCCGAGTAAGACACCGATGTCTTAACCACTAGGCTATCACTGACTTTTTTGTCATCGCCTATGGACAGATGCTCGCCTCTTTAGGAGATGCTCTCCCAGCGGCAGACGGGAATTATATTCTAACCCGTGTCCGTCATGGTAGAGATTTCTGCTTTCTATGTTATCATATCACAGTCTACTGAAAATGTGTTTATTCCTCAGAGAAGTGGTAGCATAAGTAAATCTAGTTTTAAATAAAATACTTTTTATAACCTAGAACTTGTTACACAGCTAAATATATACAAAATAACGCCAACCGCTAGTAGAACAATAAAATGGCATCCCAGTTTTACACAACAGACAATTGTTCTATAAATGAACTGAGAAACAGTTCCGAGCGTTCTAGTTAGATTCACGATTGTCTTTGCTCGATAACGCTTCTTGTAATAGTCGATTTGCTAGTAAAAAAAGCTTGGCCAAGTGCGAGTCGGTCTCACGGACTGAGGGTTCCGTACAATTTGATTTCATAAACTTAACTATGCCGTCGGAAAATTGTTGTCCCCATACATCGACACAGTAAGTTCATTAAAAGACTCCAAAAAAATGTAACATTACAAATTTCGGATATTTCCCTTTACTTATATTATAACACTTTGTTTCATGCTAATTTTCCGGTCGGTTTAATTATCGGTCCTAAATTCCATATATTTTATATTATAGACTGATTATTCAAATACTTTAGATTATTGATTTTGCCCATGACTTAGAAGTTAAATCTTGTCACAAGGGACTGTGGACTTGAGTTTCAAAATTAATTACAACTTAATCCTCGCGTTCTTGAAAAACAAAAGTCAGACAATGAAGTGATTTAATAAGGGTTTTCATTTTAACTTACAGAATGCTAAAAAGACACTAGAGAGCGTAGAAAAAAGAGCAAGGGAAGTCGATAAGACCGAGTCCTTGTTATCTTAGCTCGTAAATTACCCTGACACCCTCGGGGGCAGGTACCCCGTACTGTACGAGCGCTATAAGGGTACAGGGAAATGAACTGGCTACGTGATCTAATTGTGGTCTGGGCTGGGTGCACTGGATTTACATGAGTTTGTGCAGATGTTTGATTTAGGTATGATGTAATCGTCTGGATGAAATATGGCTAACATATAAATCATAGCTTGGTTTTACTGTTTGTAGTTAGTTGTATGTTAAATACACATTACAGTTACCCGTTGACAAAATGTTTTATACTCACATATACATACATTGTATCATGGTATAGCAGATTAATTAAGCTCACAATGAAAAAAATGTTAAAATTATAAATTAAACAAACTGGAAAGATGTGCACGTTTTTATAATTATTGTTAGCTATGATGTTGGCAACATTGATCTGAATAGCATTGGCCCTCAAAGTTGACAAACATTGACAAGGTGGAAAAACCAAATACGGCGCCATTATAAACATCATTATTACTACATCTCGAGTATTCTAGCTGCAATGCTGTTATTCTATTTCTAAAGTATAAACCCCCAGGAGCAAGCCATGGTACTGTTTATCTTTGTGTACTCATAATTAACACTATATTGTAGACTTATTGTTTCTATTCTCCAATATCTTTTTATAATTTTAAATTATTTAATAGAATAACTAAATTTTCGTATTAAATTCTATTATATTTGATGTATAAATTAATTGTTACTGAATGGTTATTTAAAACGATATCTTAATAATGACACAGGAGAAACTTAAAGCATATGCTTCCTATGAACATGATACTAAAATAGACTAAGTACTTGTACTTCTATAATGATTACTGTGTGACATGATTTATCGGAGAAGAGGTTGTATATTGTCTAGTATAGGGAACACACTGCTACAAATGTATAAACGATGTTGCTAATTCATAGTCATTTTTTTTTCATTAATAATCAAAAAAACCGGCCATGTGATAATCGGATTCGCACACAAAGGACATCGTACTAATATGTGGCAAAAAAATCACGTTTGTTGTATGGGAACTCCCCTTAAATATTAATTTTATTCTGTTTTTAGTATTGGTTGTTATAGGGGCATCAGAAATAAATCATTTGTGAAAATTTCAACTGTTTAGCTTTCATTGTTCACGAGATGGCGTGCCTGGCTGGCCTGGTGATAGACACACTGACGGATAGCAGAGTCTTAGTAATAAGGTCCCGTTTTTACCATAAAAATCCAGTATTATAAAATCCTAAGGTTTAATTTCTTGTACTTCTTGGAACTGGCATTCTTAGGCTTGATTACTTTGGGTTCATATCTTTTTACAACATACTCAATATCTTCTATTGTATTATTTTTTGTATTATTGCAGAAACTTATCTACTCAAAAATGGATGTTTGTTTACGCATTGAAGTTTGGCAATAAATCGCACCGCTCCGACATTGCGCGACCATATTTGACAGCCTACTACATATCGAAACATTCACAACATTCTTCACAAATATTGCCACAACTTCTATTTATTCATAGATAAGATCTAAATTTCTAGTTTTGTGTATTTGTGAACGGTTGTTGTAAGATTGTTTATTAAAGTTTTGACAAATATCTGTAGGTGACGTGAGCGCGGTTTCCCTGGCGGATGTGTCTGACATATTGCTTTGATAGCGGTTGGGAACCATGCGGGTAGTCATAAATTATAAACTACCTATGGTGAAGGCCTTCCGACATTGTCCAGGTAGTGGGTGCACAATAAATAATGCTAATGACTTGTCAAGCGTGGGTTTGGCATATTTTCGCAGCAGTTTTGATCTATTATATGATTTTGTTAGCAGTTTAACTTTTACAAAAGAAATTGTTGGACAAATTTATTAATATTATTATCGCTATTACCTATTACTTTCATAATAAACAAAACTGTTGGTAAACTAAGTAAACTAAATTTAGAATATAAACTTTTGCATTATATAAGGCCATATTAGGAGTAGTTTCGAAAATAAATGATGACCAGCTCTTGAAAAATATTCATATTAATTTAAGTGTATATTCAATTTTTACAAAATATTCATGTTATTTTGAAGGTGAAGTGCAATGCTTGGAGCTGAAGACCAAGTTAGACCAAGCAGGTTTAAAGAGCTCTTTCATAATATATTAAGCCTCACCTCCACCGCTCGATCTCGCTAACTACAATAGATAATAAAGTAAACTTACATCAAGCTATTTTCATTACTTCCATGTATACTGATTCAAAACTTCAGAGAGGCGACTCTAATCTATCGCAACAAAAATTATATATTATTTACACATGGGTATACTTGAAATAAAATAAAAGGATCTACCCGCAAATACTAAAATATCAACCGTGTATAATCTAATATCAACTAGCATTTGAAGGAAGAGAAGGCGAAAATGAATCGTTGGAGAAAAGTAATCATTTTCTGAGATTGTAGCACGAATGAATTCAAGTTGTAATATTACAAACAACTATAAATTATAACACATGACTTCCAATTATTAGTTTCACAAAGATATGCCCTATAGTACCTAATTAGTTCATTAAGAGAGCGCAGCAGCTGAATCTAATATCGGATAATCCAATAACCAAGCAATCTTATGAACGCCTTTCAAAAGTATTAAACGAATCTTTGCAAAAGCTCATTATGAGTAGCCAATCAAGGGAATGAATGAGGAAAATTTTCTTACCAACTTCGTGACTTCCCCTATCTGGCGTACCATTTATTTTTATACGGTTAATAAGAACTGACAGTCAGTTCAAGGGGTCTGGGATATTGATCATCTTGGCGTGAATATCGATTATTGGATATTACCTACCTTAGAGGTATAGTGTTAAGAAGCATAAGAAAATGTATTTGTATATTTACTCTAAAAAATTGCAAAGTTTTTACCCGCTTCTTAAATAAATATCTCTTAAACTCATAGAAGTAGTGTACTCAGATAAACTGGCTTCAGATGGAGATAACGATGAGCAATCGCTTCCTATCTATGAGTGAAACATTATCATTTATTAACACAGACTTTTGGTATACTTATGAAAGTTGCGTGTAAAATAAAATCAGAACATTTGAATTATTCTGATAATGGACACAGGTACGTGAAGAGCCTGGATGGTCATAGCTTGACAAAGAGTAAGACAATCGAGTTTGAGCTAATAATAAGTTACATATAGTGGTCATGATAACAAATCATGGGTACTTAGTAAATATTATTAAAATTAACTATACTAAAGATGGCGTACCAACATTATAACTAACAAATTTAAGACTTAAAAACCTACAGATTATACGTAGAGTAACAAATATTATGTCAAAAGTACTTGTTAAACAATCACATTGAATTTGACACAAGACGTCACTTACGTTAAACGTATATCTCTCCCCTCTGCAGGAAAGGAAAAGATTGGATTATACTCTGATCAAATTAAGAATTTCTAAGATATTTCACGTCTCCTCGCCCTGGAAGCATTACGAAATCTCGTTTCAACTAAGTGGCTATAATAGAATACAATGGAATGAAATTGTGCTGTTATTTCCGATATTGTATCAGGTTTAAAATGTTACATTTATTACGATGATATAATAAAACGTTAAAATAATATATTTATAAATAAAAATGCGTCGTCTCTATAAATGTAAGCTTCATAATCATAACTTCAGAACGACTGCACCAAATCGCATAATTCTTTTTTTGTTAAGTTAGTTATAGTCAGGACAAGGTTTTTATGAAAGAAAAAGTGAGCGAGTCAGAAGACAGTCTGTGACGTGGTGATATCCTCTGCAAATGCAGTGACAACTGGTAAATACTAAATTACATAATATAATTGCAAAATATAAATGAATAAATGAATTAGTGTGCGAGCGAGAGAGTGAATGATTTGGATATAGTTCGGTCGGCTAGTTATTAATACAAAATAATCAGATCCATATTCGGATAACACACAGAAGGCTTGAAAGGTATAAACTTGATAAAGCATACTATAAACTATTTATGGAAGCGCTTAACCCGCATTAGGCGCATCTAGGACCCAATTAACTTATTCAAATATAAACTTACTTATCACAAGCAAAAGTTGGTTCATAAAAGAGATAATCAAGCATTATAAAAGGTCCTCTAATTTACGACGCGGTCGGGGACCAAGCTCCACTAATCCATACTTATTAAGGATAATGGAGAACCGAACAACTTCTGGACCTTTATCTACATCATAAATATCAAGCTATCTACCAGTGCTGGTAGCCTGAGGTGTCGAAAGTGCGATTTAATGGTACTTTTATGGCGTCTCAGTAATAATTTTAATGTGAAACGCAGGTACGGATTAAATTGTTCGGCCGTTGCTGACGTTTACACCTTGTTAAGGTTTATTACTGAATGTTTTATTTAAATTACTTCCTCGATATTGTTAACAGTAACTGTCGAGAAGGAATTATAGGGAGATTGCGGAATCCGAAGGCAGATTTTAGTACTAAGCACCGAGATTACATAAATAATGATTAGACGATTTAATTAGTGGGTGTAAATAGAAACTGTAGCACACGCGCTCTGATAACGATATCATTAGTAAAGCTTTCACGCAATGCTTTTCTACGGCTTAAATTATTTCATTCATTAAAAATTTAAATCTAATTATCATTATTAAAACAGAATCTTCTTATCATAATCTTACATATATGTAAAATTCTGATAAGTATCAACTCCAAAATGATCCAACGATTATGATGAAATTTTAGACACAGCGTGTAATTTAGTCGAACTTGAGAGATAGGATAAGGATAGTTTTATCTCGATTAATTAGCTTGATTTTTTAATTGCAAATTAAATTTTTATCATCAGACATAGGTATCTAACAGATTTAACTTTACCTAAGTCCAATAGATGTGTTATGGTTTTGAACTTCACGAACATTCATTCTTTTTTCTCTTACCTCTATTTAATATTTATTATAAATATAAGGTCAGGTTATTTATATGTTAAGGAGGTGGAGCAATGTAGATTAAAAGCTGTGTTTAACACTGCTTCTGAGTCTCATACTTCAGAAACTGCATGCTTTCTGCCTAAATTGAATGTTATTATTATTGTCCTTTGAGTATTCTTAGGTAGTATCATTATCATCATCTTCACAGGCCATTAATAGCTCACTGCTGAGCTGGGTCTTCTCAGATTGAGGAGCAAATGATATTTAATTGCTTAAAACACACATAACTCATAAATGTCAGAGGTGTGTGCCCAGGATCGAACTCGAACCTCCCGAGTAAGACACCCAAGTCTGAAGTTCACTGCATCCTACTCGTAGGTAGTATGTTAGCTTATAAACACTAAATAATCCTAAGACATATTATAAAGCAAAATATACGAGTACTTTTAACACCTCATGCACGCTTGGGTCATAAGCGATAAACCTGTCGTAAGTGCCAGACACCCATTGGGATACTAAAAGTATAAGTATCCCGGTGTTGGTGTAACTGGAAAATGTCTGAAAATTTCTCCGAGCATGTATAATTTTAACTTTGAACTAGTCTTATCGATTGAAAGTTAATATACCTGCCTCTACCGGAGTTAACTTGAAATTCGAAACCACGTACTACAATTTTTGAAGGAAATGTGTTTTAAAATAACATAATATAAGTATTTTTCTTACTAATATTACTAATTAAATTAATATCTTTATGTTTTTAGATAAACTCTTATTATCCTTTGATTGACTAGTAGTTTATGTATGGTTGAATGTTTAGGGGGTATTTTAGTTCATTTACAACATATTTTAATAACGTTTAACCTGACAAATTAGACAATCAAATGTAATTAAGTTAAAAACACTGTTAATAACTTAGTATTCTTGGGTAGTTTCTTTGATGTCGAGTATATCGACGCGTAGAAAATATACACCTAACCTAGTTTTGAGCCAGCAACATAGGCTTTTAAGAAAAATAGTGCAAGTAAAAGTCTATTAAAATGTTATATTTATTACGTTTAGTTAGATATTAGAGAGCAATATCGATAGTAAAGGCGAGAGTTTATGTAGATCATAAAGAAGGATCAAATCTATACCTAGTCTTAAGTCGCAGATGCTACTAAGCCAGTGTATGTAACATAGCAAATGTATTCGAGAACTAATTTTGTGACTATATCTTCGATTATATTATGTGTAATACATTCTGTTGAGTTGCACTGGGAGATAGTTTATATAATAAATCTCATTTCATATTTTTAGGTTAATTTTTCAAAAGCAAAAATTTTATGATAATAGTAATCAAATAAAAGTAGCCATTGGTGTGGGTTCAGGTGAGTCAAGTGCATTATTAAAGTACCTTTTAAGGGATCCTAAGAATACAACTGCGTCGCAAAGCCTAGGCATTATTTGGCTTCTTGTTTGACTTACTTTCGAAGTACTCTATATATTGTAAGCTTCACGAAAAGACGGAAGAGCACAATGATTACAACTTATTATTTTTAAAGTCATAGGAGTCCCGAGATTAAAAATTATCCTTTATATTTTAAAAAAATACCCCTCATCTCTCTATTATAAAATCCAATGTGTGGGTAGGTATGTGTTGCCAAGTTAATGTTCAATACCTTTAAATAATAAATAAAGTTAACAATATTTGACAACAAAGTAATAGGGCAATCATAAAATTGTTGAGAAAACAATCATAAAAAGGATTTGGAAGAAAGTAATAAAATAACACCATAAAATATTAAATGAATTTAGCGACATTAAGCAATGGATTTATTTCATACGACCTACGGCAATCCCGGTGAGTTACGAGTATGAGCCATATGACCGAAGTGCAGGTGTGGCCACAAAAACTTTGGAATTTATTGCTAATTTAATATTTTATCGCTCCTAACACCTTTGGCTATAGGCCTTTATTACCAAAATATTGCAGAATACACATATGGCATTAAAAGATTGTAAAATACTCATATAGCTACCGGCACGTAAGTGTAAGTTTGACCTTGAATGTGCAGGTCACTATTAGGCTACTGTTACACATGCTAATTACTAGCACGAAACCATGCTATTATTAAGCAAACGCTACCTACTAGCGCGTGTGTACAGGACATGCTACTATTGAGCATGCTTTTTGTGGCATTCTGGATAATAGCACGCCGTGCTATCTTTAAGCATGCTAGTTGATTGGGGTGGAAGGGGGAAAGGTAATAGCAAGTGTGAACGCGTTTGCTTAATGGGCATGCTAGTATCGATCTTGTTTGCAAGGTGCACGCGCTTCCTATTCCTTTTTTTACTCTTCCTAGCTAAGAGAGAGTTTTGGATGCATTGCATGGTCAGTAAAAGTATAATTTTATTAAGATCCATGCGGATTGTTGTTTGATTTTCCATAGTATTGTTTGAATTGGCAGAGAGCATGCTATCAAATAGCATGTGTATTGGAGTGTTTGCTTTGAGCATACTTATTCAGGAGCATACTTAAAACTAGCAAATATACCACGCTTTATAGCATCCTATTTTAGAGCATGTGCAACAGTAGCCTTAAAGCCTTTTTAGCGGTGAGCGCGGGGCGAGCGCTGAGCGTCACAAGCATGCTCTTATGCTTCATTTCAGTTCCCTCGCGTCTGCTATTTGTCAAAATAGTAAATGTCGCGGATGCAACTGCCAGTACAGGTAAGCGGCACGCTCACAATGCGCAACTTTCCACCACTATTTATTATCAAGGTTAAAGGTTAGCCCCAGTACTATTTTTGAAACGTAATCACTCAATATTGAGTGCAAAAAAGTTTTAAAGAAAATAACATAATGCCTACTTCACCATTGGCAAATGTGTAAAAAACGTATGTGTAAAAAATGTGTGTGTAAAAAAGAGAGTTGGAAAAATCTATAGTCGTGTCTTCATGAATGACTACGAGTTAACTATTGGGCTGATTTCTAAGGATAATGTTTTTATGGAAAAAAATCACAATTTCTTAGAAAACTGATGTTAAATCTATAGTTCTGCAGTATAACGTTGAACTACCTAAAACAGTCCACAGTAAATAGAGAACAGAGAGAGTATAGAGAGTAATAAAATAAATATGTATAAGTAATTAATAATTTTATTATATATGATATGAAGCAGAGGTGGGTTGTTAGTTTTATATAATTTATTTTGTTTAAATATCTCATTTTTGGAATAACGTACAAATGATTAACATCTCACACACATACACATACAATAACCCAGACATTATATTGTATTTGTTATAAAAATTAGAAGAATAAAGGTCTAAGCTTTCACCTTATACCTCCAGCGATCCATGTCTATAATGCCCACAATTCACTTAACGTTTTATTTGATTGTCTACTTTATGACTACGATAAAACATAACAGTATAGTACAGAAAAATAGTACATATTGAGGCTAAGATTCTATTCTTCAAAGTTTTATAGTGTTAGACAATGCAATAGTTATATTTTAGTAACATTGATTTAGTAGCATTTTGCTTTAGTATTTGGCAGAATTGATAAGTATCAGTTGTGTCAAAAGGTAACAGGTAACCAAATATATACGCCACCATGACAGGAATCATGATTTTAATACATCGCAGGTATTCTAGCTAGTGATCTGTGTAGGTCTGTGTACCATTCATTCATTACATAGTATAAAACAAAGTCGCTTTTTCTGTCCCTATATGTATGCTTAAATCTTTAAAACTACGCAACGGATTTTGATGCGCTTTTTTTTAATAGATGGAGTGATTCAAGAGGAAGGTTTATATGTATAATACATATATAATATAGTAGAGAAACGCTGATAATTTTAGAGGTTTCTAATTTGATGTCGTAAATAAACACATTTTTTGTGCTTACATTGCAAACGCTGGCCCCTACGAGATAGGGCAAAATAATGTACTACAGTATTGTACACCTTAAGCACCTTAAAAAGGTCTACAAAAAAGTCCGCAATGGTATATGTCTATTTCTTAGGGATAACTCACAATAACCATTTTTTATCCTTTACTTTTTACAAGAAATAATGGCTTATTTACGAAGCGATTTTAAACAATACAGCATTAATTCTTATCCAATTAAGTACCTTAAATATATTTTGCATTTTATATAGATCAATATGGCCGTTTACAGCATGAAATTTATTATTTATTAGCATATTTAACAGTATTTATTATATATTTTAAAGCATAGCTAAACGCTACTATTTAATTACTCTATTAGATATATTTGATAAGATGAATTGGCTAAATTTCCTCAATGATCAGTCAAATGCAGTAACCGAGAGTACTAACGATATTCTTCTACGAGGTACTATGAAGAGAGCTTAGTCTCCCGGGTAAGAAATAACGTCTTGTTTTTCCTACTCGGTACGAAATATACTATTGTCTAACTTATTCAGCTTTATTCTAAACTTCTTTCTTTATTGAATCGTTAACTATATTTACAATAAAATTATCACTTTATGTATAGAAAACATTAGCAAAGATTTCTGTATAGCTATAAAAGTCAAAATTCATTAGAGTTCGTGTGTTTTTACACGTTTTAATATATTTTCACGTCAGCGAAGCGCGGGTGATTGTTAGTAGAATAATTACAGTAGAATGTACGTTCATTTTAGGGCATAGCATTAGAGAGCAACTGAAATTTTCATAGGCTTTAGTGCAGTGATTCCTAAAGTTTATATCGACCACCAGAAAAAAGATTCGGAGATTTTTAAGATGTAAAATTTTTTTGACTTCACAATCATGTACCGTTAATTAAAAATGTATTCGCAAAGTACCAGTATGACGGATTGACTAGAATGTCCTCCTGGGGGTTATACTTTAGACTCAGATCAACTTACTGCTGAATACTCGTTATGTAGTAATGATTATTCTGTCGTGCCAGCGTTTTTATTTTGAAACCTTACTTCTTCGATGGAGGATTATCAGTTGTTTTAAATTAAAGACAGTAAAAAAGCAGCAGGTTGTTACTCAAATTAGTGTTGCCAATATTATAATTTACAGTATATACAGAGTGTTACAAAACTACCCGTAAAGCCGAAAGGAGGTTAAATGGGGTCTCATAATAAGTCCATTTACAATATTTAAGAACCGTAGTAACGTCGTATAACATACCCCAAAAAAATAAAAAAATATTATTATTTTTATTGATGTGGAAACCCTATTTCAATAATATTAGAAAGTAAACTACGCAGAATTGCTAAGTCAAACGCCTCTTCGAATTCCGTTTGTTTCCGAAGGAACTCGCAGAAGTTCCTCCTGGGTGCAAAATCGGAGGGTATCAGCTCCTGTGTACGGCATTAGTGATAAGGGTGACGATTGTCGTCACGAAGAATTCGCCAAACTGTAACATGGTTTAAAGAGCCGGCGGAATGTAGTCGTCTTGATATGTTCAGAAAACACTGGTACGAAGGCACGCGTCGCTGTTCAGTAGGGGGTTCTACCATCGATAAATCGTTGCCGATACAGTTCGCGAGCACGATTTAAATTGTTATCTTCATGACCTACGCATAACATATCGTAATATCCCGAGTTAGAAAGCATAATATAAGAAAACCTTATTAATGTGATGGATCTTTATAACACCAATAGAAACTAAAATAATATTTTTTTTATTTTTTGTCTGTTCTTATCCGTATCATATACGCGCATCATGCAAAACCTACAAAACGAAAAATTAAATTTAGTCATTTAAATTAGTTTGCAAGCAAAATGCTATTATTTAAAAACGGTTTTATCCTACAAAGAAACAATATAATAAATGACTCTATAAAAGAATAACATGCTTAGTGGTCAATGTCACATGTCACAAGTTTGGAAACCTCTGTTTTAAAGTGTCGTGTCGTTATCGTCCCGTTTACGTCCACGTTCCCCGCTTATTGTTACTGTCCGGCGATATCAGGTTAATGTGTATGCCAGTAATGAAAGTTGGGCAGGAATTAAACGTTTGCATTTACCCATGGTCCGGTTAGATGAAATGAGATCTCATATTATGGTAAGGTAAACAGAAGGAAATACGTATTTCTGGGGTTTATTCAGACAGTTAGAATACATACTGCGCATTGAATACAATTACAGTTTGCATATATTTTCGTTTGCATTATATGATATTTTCAATTCTCTCATAGCAGAGTAAAGTAATAAAATTATTCAACTAAATCAAGATAATTTAAAAGATTTATCATCAATATATATAAAATATAAATTAATTATCAACGAATGACTCTTTTCTGTTTTACTGAAACTAGAGAATTACCTTTACATTGAAAATAAGTACTATCCTTCATTATCGAGTCATGATTGACACAATTAAAAATTAGGTAATTAAGCGCAATCCTAATTAATATTATAATTTCGAAAGTAACACTTAAGAAACGTACGAAATACTTAAGAAAAGAAACGTGAGTGCGATTTAATATACTACTTACACCATCTACTGTGTAAAAGTCTGTCTGACTTTTACACAATCGGGCTTAGATCACTCAACCGATTTTGATGCGATATGATACAGAGATAAAGTACAGCTTGAGAAAAAAATATAGGCTATGTTTTATCACGAAAAAAAACCTTAAGAATACAAAGTATGAGTGTGTGATTACGCCATCTATCGACGTGGGGGTGAAGTGTATGTCGAGCTACGAAGCTGTTAAGTCTTTGGATATATAGCCATATATAAATTAAAATGTAAAATATAGTGATATAACGATTAAAATGTACATGTGGATTTATGGACAATTTTTGAGTAAGTAAAGGTATAATACGAATTTTAAAAAAAAATCAAAATTTGTCTAGATAAAATAACCATTATTTTACTTCTGAATAAAGTTACGAACACGATATAGATATTTATTACAAATACATTTAGAAAAGTTGTGTATTCCCAAAGGCTCGATTATTTGTCGAACTGAATCTTACAAAACGTGAACTGAACGAACAAAGGAAAAGGTTGCAAAAACTCTGAATCCAAAGTTTTTGTTGACAAAGCTACAAAGGGACTATGGGACATTTCTTTTGACATAAATATATGGGTCAATCACTTGTTTATATTGTGGAAGGAATGGTTATATGGGGATGGTTGTACGTGGTCGGATGGACGATCAATTTTATGGGTTTAGTATATCATTTTATTGGGTTACAAAATAGTGCTGTTGAGAAAAACGAATAGATGTTTGAAATGTTTGTTCTATATACTCGTATATATCATAATATTATACTACCATGAATTCATTTGCACACAAAAATTGTTGCGTATTTATACAGGGTGGATTTTAGAGACGAGTCAGTAAGGGCAGGTACCTTAATCGTTATAGTTACAGGAAAACGTTCCTAGGAGACCTTCCATAACTTTAAGATTCAAAAAAGACTGAAGAGAGAAGTTTGTGTGACATATTGTGTCGTACAGTAGTTTTTGTATTTAAATTTTAGTTGGCCTTAAAGAATCTTTTAATAGTAAGAAATAGGTCAATTTCAGTACAAAATGTATGAAAAATGATTTTGCAATTTCTGATATGTTTAGTACTCATACCTTAAATAGTCCCATAGAGTCTTTTGATATCCATACAAAATAGTATCGATATGCATAATTTTTTTTTTGATTTAAGCACTTTTTTTAGCTAAACGTACATTTTCGCAAAAATCTGTGAATGCAGTTCAGAATATCTTAAAAAGTTATGGTTGGTCTCCTAGGAACGTTTTCCTGTAACTATAACGGTTAAGGTACCTGCCCTTACTGACCCGTCTCAAAAATCCACCTGTATATGGTCTAGTGCATCTGTCCAATAATTTTTAATATTTAATTAGCACTTTTTCTGTGTAGTAGTAATTACTGTTGAAAGTTAGCAAAAATACTCCTTTATCTCTACAAAAGTAACTCAAAAATCAGCCAAGATGCAAGGACAAACAACTTTATATTTCATATAAATAGAACCATTATATATCGAAGAGAATTTACCAAAGTTCTGTATATACTAAAGTTGAACAAAATATTAAATATTAAACTAAATTTTTTAAAGGGAGGGTTTAAATATAAATTGTACTATGCTAAAAAAGTTTTAAATATTGCGGTGAAGGAGAGCGTTTATTTGTAGTAGAAGGGCCCTTTAATCCTGTACCTGGGTCAAAAGCAAGCCCCAGGCACTGCTCAGCTGGATTGTTGTAGTGGTATTATTGTAGTCTTTTTGAGTGTAATTGTGAAGTTAAGCTACCCTAGTGTTAGGTTTTCATAAGTTTAGCGCTTGAAATCGTAAAAAAAGACTTACTTTCGCAATTACTCGTATTTTTTGTTGCAAATATTTTGTCAAAATAGCCTTTAATAGAACTTGTTCTTATATTAGTGTTAGCAACACTATTTATAACATAGTAGTAGCGGGTAGATCATTTTATATTGTTTAAAGTATACTGACGTGAAGACAATATATAACCTTTAGTACGATAGATTAGTCTCAGTCTCTCTGGTGATTTCGTGCAGTGAACATGGAAGTTAGTGTTATAGTGCCGTGATTAAGGTTACCCTTCTCGAGGTCCACGTAAGTTAAATTTATCATCTATTGTTATTGGTGAGGTTGCGTGGTGGAGGTGAGAGTTAATATATTATGAAAGAGCTCTTTAAACCTGCTCCTGGGTCTCAAGCCCTACTTCTACTGCTACTCTACATTGCATGTGTATACGTGTTGCTGTACAGTAATGTGTATCATATCTCTCTCATATACTTAGCATTAGGGTGGAGATCTGACTGATAAATACGCGGATATAACTTATCATTGTTATTATAATATCGGACATATTGTACTAATATTATGTATAGAAATTATACAATTTTACACTAAAAATTTCGAATGTTACTAAAAATAGCTTAACAAACACATTTACAGTATTTATGTTTATATCCCAAGACGTCGGCGTCGGCATCGTTGCTTATGAGAAACAGACCGTACAAGATCCTCGCCTCGCTAGATATTTGCGGATTAAACCAGCTTATACCGGCAATAAACGGGACTGGGGAGACACCTGGCAAATAATAACAAGGGAGGGTATATGAAAACAAATATCTTCACGTTATGTTTAGGTGACCGTCTTATTCAGATATTTATCATCCAACACCTAAAGATTTCAGCTAACAAACAAAACAAATAACTTGATTGCTATTACTATACTGAAGTAGTGTTAGATCGTGATCATCTAGATTTGTAACTTTCTCCAGCGGTAATCTCCTGACTGTACCACACTTTTAGTGTATGATATCGTTCATCCACGAGTAATCTATACGTAGTATATGTATATCATTTATTCCGTAATTCTGCTTATCACATAAACTGCAGAATAACAAAGTTATGGCTCATGGATTGTTTTTCAATTAAAATTGGATATTGTGATATTAAGATAGAAAGACATCCGGCTTACATCCTAAAGTTACAATCTAATACTTCAAATATTTACAGATAAGAGAGTTATTATACTTTTTCCTAAGACAAAAATTAACTTACCAAATTATAATATTTATCTCCTTTTTCCTACTATAATGTTAAAGCAAGATATGAATACTAGTTTCATTATATAACAAGACTAACAATAGGAAGTGAATATGAAAACAAATAACTCCACGTTATTCTCGCTAAGGTGACCGTCTTACCTTATCTGAGGTAATTTATCACCGAATAAAGGAAAAGCTGCTTTTGCACCCCATATCTTTAGTATTCTTACAGCTTACTCACATTTTCCTGAAAGGAAATAGTTATGTTAACGCACATAAAAGTTATTTTTGGATTGTATTCCTTTGTGGTAAGAATAAATAATAATTATAGAAAAGAAGGGAACTCGAGGTCTATATGTCCTTCAAGGACAACTGTTTTAAAATAGTTAAATATTTGATTAATTTTGAAAAACTCTGATACAATTGTTTTCAGTTTAATGGTCACGCAACTCTCAAGATAGAAATAAGCTGATAGTCTTCAAACTGCTGATCAGATCTTAAAAAATTATAGCTAAGGTTCATCTCTATGAATTCAGCTTTTAAACAAATTAAACCTCATCAAAATCGATCCCTTATCTTGGGCGTTACAATGTCAAAAACAGATATAAAGATACATGCGTTATAACCTATTATAGCACCTTAAACATTTTGGTAACTTAGTTTTGCTTTCTAAAGCCCACCAACAAAAAGACAGAAGAATATAAAATGAGAGGTGTTGAAAGAATTATTTATTACAATATTTTATATTAATTTATGAAAATATTTAAGCTATCTTTCTTAGAGTCAGTATAGCTTTATGTATATAGATTAAATTAGAGAATTAAGTAGCGCAAATCTCTGATTATATTACAGGTATAAAATAAGAGTTCCATTGAATTGTTAAATCCAACAAACCGAGTAACGTAAGAGCGTTCCCCAAATTGGTTCTTCAATTTGATCACAAGCGACGTCAAAATACCTATTTCAACAGAATTTAGAAGCGCACATACATAAAATAATAGTTTAAAAAAACTAAAAACACGCTTTTTATTATAGAAAACCAAACTAAAAAATAGAAAATAAATTTTAATAAATTTAAAATAAGAATAGTGTTAAAAATTTCAATAAATATAAATTAATAATAGTGTAAATAAAAAAAATGTATTTTATTTAAAAAACGCGTGGGGTGCATGGTGTCAATAGTTATAAATATTTTATTGACAGATATGAGTAGAGTGATTATCATTTTGATAATATCTTAAAAAGCACCCCACGCTTTTTTTTAAATAAAATACATTTTTTTTATTTACACTATTATTAATTTATATTTATTGAAATTTTTAACACTATTCTTATTTTAAATTTATTAAAATTTATTTTCTATTTTTTAGTTTGGTTTTCTATAATAAAAAGCGTGTTTTTAGTTTTTTTAAACTATTATTTATTTTTTACTTTTTAGTTTGATTTATTTATAAAAGCGTGATTTTTTTTTAGTTTTTTTTTAAACTAAAAAAAATCACGCTTGAGAAACGGCTACCAGAACCAAGGAAGGCCGCAGGCGCGCAAATTACCCACGGAGAGTTACATACTGACATACTGACATACTGACAGACTGACATACTGACATACAAGTGAAGCTAATAAAAATCGTGTAATAAGCTTTACTAATTTCGACTCCAGAAATCCCCTTCGATTTAATATTAAAAATTTTAGGATCAAACAGATTATAGACAAATAGGTAGATACGTTTTGTGAACATACATATATAATCGAATTAGAAGTACGTATAACTAGTATTATAAATAGATAAAAACACTTGGGGATGTTATTAGTAATGGACATGGTTAGAAAATCGAATCTTTTTACAATCCCTGTAATGACAGATTGGACCCAGTGTGACAAGTGATTTCTTTGAGTAAAAATTAACTATCATTTTCTGACATTTACAATAATAAGTAAAAGGCAATTATAACATGAATTTTAGACAGGAAAGCTAGAGGTACAGGTTAAGAGCTCCAAAATAAATTGAGATAAAGAGAGATGCTCCTGCTTGATCTCGATACCTCAAATTTAACTAACTAATGAGTGGAGTCAGTTAAATTACTCGTCAAACTATCACTGATCTATCGAGACATAGCTCATTTGATTTTTAAATCTAACAAACTTCTGTCTAAATCCATCACGGTTGACTACCTAAGATGGCGGATCAATTTTCTATAAATCCCCATGATATTGGTATTAAATGAAAGAGTTTACTAAGACCAAAATAGTTATTTATTAGAAAAAATTAAATCTAAGGATTTTGCTTAAAAGTTACCAAACTGCCTTTTTCCCTTTTTAGGGAATAACGGGATATATAAATAAGAAAGTGAAGCATGTCATAATAAATTGAAACATTTGTCTAAAAATGAAAATCCCGGATTAAATAATAGAATCCGTGAGGGTTTTAACCGGAAGTCAACTCAACCCCCGCAATTACGACGGGATTAGATAAAAATTGAATTATACTTTTGTGCTTTATGGGGAAGAGGGAAATAGGAATGAATTTCTAAATGTTACACATTTTTTATTTCCCAGCCAAGGTTATCTTCCTAAATGTGTTTGTTTGTTATTAACTTAAAGATTTATTTAAAAAATACTACCTTTATTTTAGGACTTAAAGCGTCAAAAATAGGCATGATGACAGTAATCGAAAATCACAAAAATAAGGTGTTTTCTACTGAAATATAATTATTATTTAGAATAATAAACGTTTATTTTAATTTATTATTGCGAGATTATTAATTTATTTAATTAAATAAAACTACAAAACACACATGTCCGCCATGTTCATTTAAACACCAATCAAATTCAATGACGTCACGCCTGTGTATATATTGTCATTGTCACTTTAATTTCATACGAACATCGAGGACCTCAGATAAATAATTGTTTTACTTGCATTTATTTCGTAATTGTAATCCATCTGTTATTTAATTTTGAGTTCTAAGACATCTCAAAAAGAAATTAAGTCATGGAACAAGGATATACCAAGGCAAACAGCTCTAATTTGCTTAAATGATGCCTGATTTGATGATGTTGGGGGCGATCTAGGCATCAAACAAAGATTTCTGTTCAGCAGAATTTAGAAATGTTAAAGCTACAAATTACAATGTAAGCATATCATTAATAATCTATAAATAAATTATTAAAAAAAATCAAATTATAAAAGCTCTGTTTGATATTTGTAATATTAGATTATGTTATGTATACTATATATAACACATGCTTACATATTAGTCTCTTTGTTTTAGATCTTCCAGATCAAGACGGTCTGGATGGATGGGGATGACGCTGTAAGTTATGTACAGTTAAAACGTGATGGAAATATGAGCTTTGTAATAGCTAAAATCTGTCCAGAACATAAGATACAAGCAAAGCTGTATTGCAATTGATTGTGTTTATATAGACGTGACGTCACGAGCAGACGCCATGACACCAGTGACCGTTTTGGCGCTAGTTTAAAAACATAAAATTAAAATATTAATTTTATCCTCTAAATCTGTATTTATTTATGAAATAATATATTTTTGGAAATTAGTAGGTATTTCAGAATATTATAGAACAGTTTCTCAAAATCAGTCATCATGCCTATTCTCCATGACCGAATTAAAAAAAAATAAAACACCTTGTATGAATGTATCAAAAGCAGTTTTGTACCACCAATTACCACATGTTGGACAACTGTATCCAGAGACCTGAAACACGCACATCTGACAAACTGACAACCCAAGACAGAAAAACTTGGTACCTGAAAACGAGGAAAGCCGATCCCAAATAAAGGGATAAGGCTAGAAAGAAGAAGTAGAGGCTTTATTACATTCTTTAGTGTAGCCAAGTACTGAAACTCCTACTGGCATGATCACCATAATCCCCTGTTTCGATATATCTAAAACAATTTGACAAGTTATTTCAAATTTAAATGCAATTAGAATAAAATGTTGTTTCGTGTAGTGTTACTGGTAAGTCTCCCTAATAATCTTGGTTATTATGTCCTATATAACCACCAAACAGCGTAGATACAAGTTCATTACTATAAAGAAGTCACCGTTCACACTGCTCGATTTCTCAATCAGGAATTGATGGCACAGTAACCGTCTAATACGCTCCGTGGCGCCGCCACCGTGCAACGCCATAAAGAGGAAATTGCCTTCCTAGTTAAATTCATCCAACGCCCTCGCTCGAGAACGAGCACCTCACGTAATAACATCGTAGTATCCTCGAAATTTTAGTGTAGTGTAGTGATCCCCAAAGTCTCTATAGACCCCAAGGATTGGTGATGAGTTACAAGGGGTCTATGTGAAAGACAAAAGAAGTGGGGGTCGATGAAAGGTAACTGAAAGGTGAGTCGTACTATTCAGTGAAGGTTAACTTACATGATGACAAAGCTTGGAATCAAAATGATGTTGAAACTCAGCTCAATTTCTTGCCAGTTCTTCTCATCAAATAACCGCTTTCCGAACTTTTGGTATCTTTAGACAAACTGACTGATTGACCTATTTTGACATGTCAAAAGTACTTTGAAAAAGAAGTCTATTTGAAATAAACTATTTTTAGTTTGAGTATGTGTTTAAATTGTAGGCTGTCCTTTTTTTTTCTCTTTTAAACTTAAAATAATAGGGGGTCTATCTAAATAGTAGAATTAAGTGCTCAGCGAAGTTTGGGGACCTCTGATGTAGTGTGTACCAACGGAGCGTTATAAAGTTGGCTCGTTTGCGACTTGAATTCTTGATAGACGTATTTTAAAACTAGACGCGGAAATGAATAGAACATGGAAAACTTTTAAAAATATGAATTTTTGGAATGGAAAATTGTATTTCTTCGTAGAAGTTAGATTGCATTTCTGGCACGTTACTTTACTTAGACAAATGTGACTGTTATTTTTACGACTAACTATTGTCATAATTTTAAGCGTGTGATGCTTAATCCACTAAACTATGAGTAGCTTGAGACTAATAACATTGGTTTGTGTCTGATTGGTAAATGACAATGGAGGTCTATTTCTAGCCAGACAAAAAAATTCTCGCGTAAATGACTAAAAGAGTTTTTGGAGTTATCTAACGGAAAATCGCTATCGAAAATAATTTAAAAAAATAACACCACATGTAGAAAAAAATAACCACACACATACGAATATTTGGTTTGTGATTACCACTAAATATTTTTTTTGTTTTTTAAACAGTTGTTATTTAATTCATAGAAAAAAGATAAATTACAACTAACACATGAATCATTGAACTTTATTTACATTTAATAAATACTTTTTCAATGTAAATAAAGTTCACGCGACAACAGATCATCTTTCATTAACTTGACACCAAAACCAGTTAAAAAGTTATATAGTGTTAAAATAACGGCATTGCCTCACAAAATAATTAAAAATAAAATATTTATCTTGATACTCAATTTATTAGAAACCATATATTTTTAATGTTTGTACAATAAAACATCTTAACGAGCAGTAAGAATAATTAATATATGAATATATTAAAGTTAAAATATACTCTCTAATTAATATTTATCTTAAAGTACACTTAATTTGATTAAAGTTAAAAAGTTCGCGTGTTGCTCCGCTCCTATGGGTCGTAGCGAGATGTTAAATAGCCTAAGTTACTCCTTGTTACATCAGCTGTCTGCCCGTGAATGCCCGCCAAAATTGGTCCAGCCATTTCAGAGATTAGCTGGAACAAACAGACGGACAGACAAAAATTGTAAAAACTGTTGTTTTGGTAAATGTACCGTGTTTACATCCATATGCTCTTAGTAAAAAGCGGTTATTTTAATATTACAAACAGACACTCCAATTTTATTTATTTGTATGAATTATAAATAAATTATTTCACTTACATATAAAACGATATTTTTATCCATTATCTCACAGTGGGAGTGTAATTCGTATATCCGTAATAATATTGATGCGAAAGTTTGTTTCTTGTTTGTACAATAAACAAACAAGTAGCAACTTTTCAAAGAATAAAATAAATTAATTTTCCGCTGTCTGTTCACTAAAACCTTTTGAATTACGCAAGAGATTTTAATGCGGTTTTAACTAATAGACAGAGTGATAGAAGAAAAAGGTTTTTATAACTCATAGAAAAATGATGAAGAGAATGAGAGAGGGAAGTATGTTGAAAAACACTACAATGGTGATATTTTATGTACTTTTAGGTAAACGAGACGTAGATGCTGCTGTGGAACAAATAACTGAACATTATGATCTCTTACAATTACGACAGGAACCAAAGCAGTGTCTTGGACTAGTGACCAAGGTGTAGGTTTAAGGAGCTCCTTCAAGCAATTGCAATAATCGCCTTCACTGCCCAGGTTCTCTGTATATACATACATAAACTGTACGAAATTAATGAATTATGATTTTATATTGTGATAATATTTTTGATACTGGAACTTTTTAGAAAGAAGAACTACTTGTTTAAAAAAATAATATATAGGAAAAGAATTGTATTAAAGTATGATGCAATTAAATTTACAGTCAAAAATATAAAAAATATTTTATTACAGATATATTTAATAAATAGTTACTAAATGCCATAATAAATAACAGATAAAAGAAATTAAGGGATAAGATAAACTCTCCATACGTTATCGTAACAAAGGATGTAGAGACGTAACAAGATTCTAAATTTAAAATCAATATTCGATATTTGAAAGAGAATGACGTGTATTCTGGGTGTTTCAACCGAACATATAATTCAGTTACCCAATGAACCACATGTGGTTATACGAGCACTTGCCAGATTGGACGAGGAAGTGTATGAGACGTAATGTTAACCCCCGCGGAGAACCAAAAACTTCGAAATAACATGAGATACAATTGGACATGACTTATTTATTGCTATAGATTATAAAAGGACCAATTATGTAGTATTGATTTTTTATATTAAGCATCCTTTATACTTACATACTGCAATAAGAGAATAGTCTAAATCAGGAACGCGTCAAACACTTTATACGCCGTCGTGCTAAACACTCAAGATGAAGAACAAAAAAAAACAAGGAGATTGAATAAGTATATGCAAATGTTGAGCAGCCCCTTCGCTCAAAGCGCTTTGTGGTTCACCTTTTTTATTATAATTTTGGCGCCTTTTACGCTCTGGCGCCGTCCCTGGACTAAATTATGAATTATACTAGTCCCAATTATTTTAAGATTTGAGCCAGAATCAAGATACTAACGTACGCAGAAACTATCTCCAGTAAAGAGGCCTTAAAGTAGCAATTTTAGACCAACGCGTCTACTGTTGACTCTAAGACAAGTCTCAGAAAGGTACAAAAATTACGATAGAATTCAATACAAATTTATTTAATTTGATTATCTTGAATATTTCAAAGCGATTTTACAGATTCATATAATGGTAAGGAACTCGAACTGCGTAGATGTATGGGTAAATTAAATTTCTGGTTGAAGATTATTGGATTAAGTTAAACAGGATCCATCATATTTTGATTGCGATTATCCCGATTTTTGCTATTCCGGGTTTTTATAAATGGACCTGGCAAAACTGCATACAACTTACCAAGTGTTATCATCCAGACCAAACGTGTAGATGTTTATCAGTTTAAAATTTACAAATAATGTGAACATTATAAAAAATCTGCTACATTTAGTCAGCAGCACAGCCTTTTATTTTATTTCAACTTGTTTGATACTATGTGCTCGGTTTCTGTCTAAAGTGCATATTATTACTGTCTTTCACGTGTTAATAATCAGTATACCTCTCATAGAAATAATAATTTATACTTTCTAATCTCTATAATTTTATATTTCACAAGAATCATCACATTTCCAGTAGCAATGCAATAATCATAAAGCAGGATAATCCTAACATTTATGGTTTTCTCTATAATGTAAAACCTCAATGTCAATTATGAGCAATAAAATGGTAATATTATTGTTAATGAGCCTAATTATATATTTAATACATAGTTACGGTATTTCACTTACCGTTAGACTAAACTTATGGATCGACCACAAGGAGATTCTTTTAATATTCTTATACTGTTATCAATTGAAAAAATATTATGACGTAATTTTTTACACAAGCGCTTAGGCGTAATAGAAGCTGCTTTTTGTATTTCTTTATAAAGAAATTTACGCGTTTTTCATTAATTTTGACTACACTATATATGGAACTTCGGATCCCTTCCTCAAAACTAAATGGTTCATGGTGGATTCCATCATGAAGATTCTGAAAAAAAATTGGGATAAAAGTAAAAAAAATTCACATTTGTCACCAATGCTGCTGAAAAACAGTAGCAAGACTTTAACTTAATTTTACTAAATAAGAACTGTTTTATTTCAATGATAAAGTTTGATAACTCGTGAGTGTGTGAGCAAAACCAAGAGATTACGACTTCTACGATCACAAAAATCATATCACATTTCTATTCAAATTGAATTAGATACAAGCGTGATAAACAGGTATATTAACTATAACAACTCTTCGTAATATAGTCGCCAATTTATTGAAGACTCGTTTTATATCTCTTCCACAATAAGTATAGAATATTCTTTAAGCTAACCTATATTAATATAGAGCAATGCCATTAGACCATAGATCTCATAAGATAAAAGGTGACAGTCATTGATTTATACATATTTATATATGTATATGTCAATAATTTAAAAATTGTTAGCTACATTTGACTGTTATTCGGAATTGATAAAAAATTGTAAAATAAATTAGAACCAAAGCTAAAATAAAAATGCACTGTAACAATAGTGCTTCATAATTATTGCACTAAAATTTTATTGACTTTAAATAAATTAAACCCCCACTAAAAACCTATTTTCTCGCCTACCAACGTCTTCCTTAACTGGGAGGAGTCTTGCCGAGGCCTCCCAAAGGTCTACATTTAAAAAAAAACGCCTTGGGCTGACGCAAATGCTTACCGGGCACGGTTGCTTCGGTAAGTATTTGTGCCAAATTGCCAGACGGGAGGTGACGCCGGCCTGTCACGAGTGTGGTGCAGCGGAAGACACGTCGCATCATACTCTGGCAGAATGCCCTGGATGGGGACCTCAACGCCACAGCCTGGCAGCGGTCCTAGGTGGAGACCTCTCTCTCCCGAGCGTGATTCATTCCATGCTCGAGAGTGAGAGATGCTGGTCGGCCATGGTCGACTTCTGCGAGGCTGTAATCTCGCAGAAGGAGGCCGCGGAGCGGGAACGCGAGGGTGACGCCTCTGCAGACCCGCGCCGCCGAGCTCGATCGGGGAGGCGTAGGCGACAATTCGCCCACCTCCTCCCACCACCCTGAATGGAGCCGTCAGGCAAGGGGGTAACCACTCTCGGTGTACCCTGAGAGCCCCCTGGCGTGCAGGCCCGCTATAAGAGCGGGCCGACCCGCTGAGGCGTCACAGTCGTGTGCGTAAGCGTTCCTGTGGCGCCTCCCTACAGCGGAGGTATGGTACCGTTGGTTTTAGTGGGTATGCCTTGAACCGCCGCTCGCCCAATGGCAGACGGCATCAAGGAGAGCCCCACATAACCTCCCGCTCGTCGGCGGGGGGTATGCATAAGGCGCATTTCCAACGCAAAAAAAAAAAAAAAAAAAAAAAAAAAAAAAAAAAAAAAAAGGTTGCTATCGTAATTATCAGTTCAGTAGCAGTATTAACATTGCGTTTACCCGATAGTCCATTTAATATAATCACCCCTCTTAATGTTTTCAATATACCTTCTTATAATTTTTCTCCGAATTATATATGGTTATAATTTTCGATTTAAGAAAGTCTGGTTGCGTCATAAAACAATGTAAAAAAAAAAACATGGGTCATTAAAGAGCGCGCCACTCGTGATTGGTTCTGATGCGACGTTCCAGTTCCCGCGCGCATGCTATTTGTCAAAATAGTAAAAGTCGCGGATGGAATTACCAATACAGACACACAGGACGCTCATAATGCGCACTCAGACGTACAAATAGATGCTGGTAACTATTCGCATTTTTGTTTGTCACGAAACTCTTCCGAAATGGCTCGACTGATTTTTATGAAATTTTATGTGCATATCGGGTAGGTTTGAGAATAGGTCAACATCTACTTTTTATACCCCTAAATAATAAGGGTGCCGCATCCCATTTTTTAAAAATTTATATGTCAAAGCAACGTTTGCCGTGTCAGCTAGTATTTATATGTAAATAGAGAGTACAAAAATGTACATAGTAAAAAAAATGATGACAAAAAAAGAGCCATATTTTTTTTTAAATACTTTACTTATAACTGTAAAATTATATATTTACTACATATGAATAAATATTACAAGAGTTTCAGAGTTATAAATGAGAATATAAAACAAGATTATTCTGCAAGCTCACTCGCGCTGTCAATCGTTAAAATCCATTTCAGAGCATAATATATTTACAACGTCACCAGGGAGCAGGGACTACATGTCGAAGTTTACAAATGCATTTTCGTGTCTGATTTACTTTAAAATGACATTGACGTATCAGATGAAAAATATATTTTAGTGATGTTTTGTCCTCGACTCGAGATTAATATGGGGGAGTGACTGCTACATAATTAAACTAATGCTAATTGTGAAACAAAATCGAAGAATTAAGTGAGTGAAAGTAAGACGGTTGTTCTGGGAAATTCATGTTTTAATAGGTTATGGACCCAGACTATCTACACTATAATATATTAATATTTATTATACAATATGATAGACATAGTACAAGTTTTAGTATAATAAACTGTAGTAGGTAATGAATATATCTTCATGTTAGTATTACTTGCATTAAACTTATATGACAGTTGTTCTATGAATTTCTACTACTTTTAATAGATTATTGGTCCAATCTGTTTTATTCTACTACCTCCGGTCTAACATTGAATTTATGAAATTTTTCGTATAGTGTCAAAATGTATTAATTGATTCAAAATATTGTAAAAAAGTTTCAGAAATTGCAAGTGATTTTGATCATATGTGAGTTTCAAAAGAGATTAAGGGTTAAACTATACGAGAAAGTAGACTATAAATGAAGGTATATTAAAATTTTAGCATTAGAAAGGTAAAACTTAGATAAACAAATCCACTAATAATCAAATCATATAACTGAAACTAATTTACTAAAACAGTCCAACCATTAGTTTTAGTACCCAAAGTTGTACTAGAATAGATAATCAACCATTTTAACACATAAACAAGTCAGTAAGAGCATTTAAACCTGACCTTTGATTTATTTAGGAACATACCACAGGGAGATAAAGCAGTATTTATAGTTCTACAAAACGGATTTGACAAAACATGGCCTGGTTTTAAGTATTTAATAGACAATTCACAGCAAATATATCTATCTGTTCTACCTTTAAAGATAAATAATCTTTTTAAACCGTATTAGTTATTGAAAGAACATATTTTCTGTAGCTTTAAGCATTGATTTATAACCTTATAGTCAAACATGAGTAGTAAAATCACGAATACCTGAGACTTTCAACGCAAGTGCAGGTATGAATGATGATGATGGTCTCTTTCTAAAATGTTTTTTTTATCTTTTCATAGTAAAAATGTTTACATATGTCGGAGCAAAATAAGGGAATCGCTGTGAAGCCCAAGGTTAGGCTAACATAAACCTAACTTTATACAAAGCTAACCTAACCTAACGTTGTGGCAATTAGTTACCACATGGCAATTTCGTAAGGTACATCGACCTTAATCGAACAGCACTTCCAGCACTAACAACACAGAACTGCACTTAACACTTCCACTAACACTATCCAGAGACTACTTCACTCCTTGAGAGATCTCGCAAGACTAAGTCTACAGTCATAGTGTCGAGGGCATATAAAGATTCGAGACTGTCAAAATGACGGAAGTGACTAATACCGTACTCCATCGCCATGGATGGCGATGACGATTCGATTATTCGATAATTGTTTACAATTTTCCGTTATTTATATAATTAAGGATACTTTAGAAATCATTATACCTGTCAACACAAATTTCGAGTTCGACTTCTAAACATCAAATTTATATTGTTATTATTCCATAATAATTATAACATTTAAAGATTCCTTCATAAAGACCACGCGTATTAAGGTTAAATCTCTCATTTTAGTCGCTATATTTTACATTTTTAATATATTAGACTAATTGTCAAAGACAATGAAATCTTAGCCTGATATGGCGTGGCTTGATGACGTAACCGTATACTCATTTCTTTAGTTTGTATTCATTCTTTAATATTTTTTTTACAATAAACCTAATCAATGTCCTTCCCAAAGCTCAAATCTATCTCTGTACCAAATCTTAAAATGGGTTAAGTGATTTAAGCATGGTTGCGTAACAGACAAGACAGACTATCTATCCGTCAATAGATGGCGATAAGCAGTAGATTAAATTGCACTTTCGTTTGTTTAGTTTGTATTCTTAAGTATTTTCTACGTTTCTTAAAAGATACTTTCGAAATTATAATATTAGTTAGGATTAATCTAATAAAACAAAGTTAAAAAAAATATTTGTCTGTCTTAAATGAAAAGTTGCATATTTAAGATTCTTTCAGGATTCATTTATATTTTATACAAATTGACATTCTTGGGCATTTCGCAACCTTTAGTTCACAAAAAGATACTGGCCATTTCGCATCACATCAAGCTACAAAACCTCATAATTTGATATGTAGTTAAGTAGTTGTTTTTCGGACTGAAAGAAAGAAGGTTTCAACTAAATCTGAAATATAGGTACTATTGTTGACTTGCTATGTAACTTAGCACCATGATTTTGTCCTAAAGCAAATGTTTCTCAGTAAATGGTACATGTAGCAGGGACAATGTTTTACGTCAGCATGAGCGAATTTCCCCCGAGTACAGTAAAAGCTACAGGACAGACAGCACTTCGATCCACGTTTGATGTGTCGGACATGGCTCCGATGTGAACCCTTTGGACATACTTTGGATTGCATCGGGATCAGAGAGGAATATAAATAAACTGGATTTATTATTGATCACATTTTTGGTTCCGTCTGTATGGTTAGGGGGGGTTACCTAGTCAGAGACATGGAATTTTCAGTATTTTTGTTGGCCATTAAATCATTGTATTTTATAAAATAAATAACATGGCATCATTACACAATGTTTTAACTTGAAGTCACGAAAATTTGAAAAAAAAAAATATTTATACTTTCAATAGTTATAGCTGTCTAGTGTGATGTTTTGAACAGCTATTAACTTTACTCGTATTTGAATTTTTAATATGTATATCACGGAAAGGAATTCAGAATACTTATTACCATAATTCAAAATCAAACTATTTTTTTTAAATAGCCAAGTGCTACTAAGCTATAGGTTTTTACTGACTACATAAATTAGACGGAGGTTTTGAAAAACATATTATTTTTTTTAAAAAAATGGAATGGAACGAAACAACACTCCAAAAAAAATGAAATTGATTTTGATTTCCTGGGTATTGAACTTTGTACTTCAAATACCAGAGATCTTCCGAAAATTAAATAGAAAATGTAACTCGGGGAAATGGAAGGAGAGGAGGAGGGGCGATATTGGAACTATTGGGTAAACGCAACGTAGATACTGCTACTGAACCGTTAAATAACTAAACATTATGATCTTTTACAATTACGACAGGAACTTAAGCAGTGCCTTGGACTTATAACCAAGGTGTAAATTTAAGGACATCCTTCAAGCAATTGGAACACCGTCAGATTCTCTGTTTAAACCTAAATTAGGCTAACCTAAGCCTAACTTACGCACCGACATAATCAGACATATGGCAATGGCGAACCAATCGAAGTCGTTTTTACTTTAACAAATCTTATGTTTTATTTTTTACTTAACTCAGTGTCTCAAGTAAATCGTAGACTAAAGAATAGAACTTGATTCAGAAATAGTTTCAAAGTTATCAATGAAAGAGCCATAAAATACGTCGACACGCCGTAAATTACGTCGCAGACAACGTTACGACCATTTCACTCAGCACAATCATCTAGATAGAAAGAAAACCCATTTGCTTCAACTTTCCCAAAAACGTTAAAAAACATGGCATTTTTTTTCTTTTTATCTTCAGTGCTATAAATATGGCCGCCCTCGCACTAAGCTAAGATGTTTTACCAACTACCTACTAAAGTGAAATATGGAAAGAGTAGAATAGTGTAAGGAATGTTAATTATTACACTACAGATGAAAGAAAATAACAATAGTGCCTGGAACTTTCGACCCAGGTGCAGAATTACAAGGCCATTTTAGATTGCAATTCATTACATGATCTCGTTACCAAATATTTAAATACGCTAATAGCAATATTAAAGACACAAGGGATCCTCAATAAACATTACAAAACTTCACTATGAGTCAATATTTACTCGATTATTCCAAGTTTTGTATTTCAAAATGGCTGTTTGCCGTTGGGTTTGACTGTTGTAAAAGTAAAATAGAAATTAAAAGTGCTGTGTCTGTACGTGAGATTTCCGTAGCTTGGACTGTTCCGTAGGGAATACAGCATGAAGATATTTATTTATTAACCCGCGACGCTACTGAGACGGGATTGTTAAAAGTTTAACGTGTGTATCTTTATGTCAGTCTGTGGTATCGTAGCCCCCAAAATAATAGACCGATTCTGATTAAGTTTTATTTGTTTAAAAGATAATTTAATCGAGACGATTCTTTGCAATATTTTGTAAAGATCTGGTCAGCGGTTTGAAGACTATCAACTCATTTCTAACTTGCGAGCTGCGTGATAATATTAACATATTGACCATTATAACAATCTTGTAACCATGGTAAAACATTTACATTGCTTAGACTGACAAGAGATGAAACGATGTCGTGTGGGTATTGACACTTGGTGACTGTGTGAAATTAGAATTTTGGTCAGGGGTCATTTAATAGTTATTTTACTTAGTAAAAGCTAATAATAATATTTTTTTTGCATCATCTACGACCAGAATACAACATGCAGATTTTTAATAGCATTGTTTTGGCCTGTATTTGTGTCACAAAAATCCCTCACATAAGTAAACTTTACTTAAATATCTTCTACGGACAAGACTTTCGTACAGTATTTCTACACAAAAGCAGCTCCAGTCTTTCATTCTTCCATACAACTAGCCAATAAATTCAAGAGATTAATGATAGATACGAAATTTATTTACTTAAGTATCTGTACCATGAAATGTAATCTGTCCTTACAGCAATTAATCTTACACACACTTCTTATCTCTACGCTTATACCGACGCTTATAAACGTGTTAGCTTTGTAAAATACTAAATCAACTTAAAATATTGTGATTGTACAACGAAGACAATGTCATTAACTAGAAATGTGTTTATTGTTCATTTTACATAATTTAATAATTACTCAATCAAGGTTAACTCCACTTTTCTAGATCAACTGAATAACTAATAACCTCTGATAGATACGAGGAGTTTGGCGTGTAATTTCATAGAGTTAATATCGTTTATCTTAGTCATCACACTGCTGAGCCGGGCCTCCTAATCAAAATGAGGAGGGGGTCAAGCCATAGTCTACCACTTTGGTCCAGTGCAGGTTGACAGACTTCACACACCTTTGAGAACTTTTAGGGAACTCTCAGGAGTGCAGGTTTCCTCACGATGATAATTAATGATAATTAATTTCTTAAAACACATAACTCAGAATAGTAAGTGGTGTGTGCCCAGGATCTAACTCAGACCTACAGAGTAGGACGTCAGCATCTTAACCACTAGGCTATCACTGCTATCATCTTAGTGCTAATGCAAAAAAATAAAGAGCATTGTAACTTGTGGTAGTTCTCCCTATAGTGAAAGTGATAAAGGAAGAATAAGCAGTGGTAGAGAGTGTTAATGGATTGTAAAAAGGATACTGTTAGAATTCTAAATCCTAAATTTCGATTCGAAGCCGAAAACGGCTAAAAAGGATTTTAAAAACATAGAACAAGAGAATTATTTACACAAAATTAGATCTACAGATTTTAATAAAATATTGCATACGGACACTTGATAAGCTGGTAAGGGTGATAGAGTAAATAAGTTGATGCATAAGAAACTTCGGTCCTATCTGGATTCGTTCCAGATGTTTTCATAGGTGAAGTTCGGACGGACACATATTTACTGATTCTGTTCTGATATTGGATCATCAAAAATTAACAAAATATTTCATGGATACTAAAATATTCACAAATATATTAACAACCCAAAATCTAATAAAAATTCCATCAAAAAAGCATAGAAGTGAACAATAAACGTGTTCTCATTATAATCAAGCTGCGTCGAGACCGCACCTCGGGTCGCGCTGACCTCAGGGCGGGGTGGCGGCTGCGGGGGCGAATTAGCGAGTCATTGTTTTGTTTACATTTACACGTCAGCGATTACTGGTTAACCCTGATTGTAAAAAAATAATATACCAGGTTATAAAATAACCAAACGGTAATTTGGTGCTTTTTATAGTTTCAAATTCTACGGCCTTTATTGCAATATTTTAGAAATGTGTTCATTATTCATTGAAACTCGTGAAGTAGAACATTTTACAGATTGTGAAGTGAAGTGAAAACACTTTCTCAATCATACACACTATGGTGTACCAAAAAAAAATTTAATTTTTTTCCTTAGTTACCATGAAAATATCCCCTTAATATTAATGTTAAGACGTGACGCATCGTACTTTTTTATTTTAAAATTTAAATATCATAGGATATTTTTTTTGTTTGGATTTTTAATGCACTTGAACGAATGAATGTCTCGTGAAAATCAAAACATATTCTTGTAGGATATTTAACGATCTACAAAAATAGTCTGAGATGATTTTTTTGCTAAGTTGACTCGTTTAGAAGTTATTCGAGGCTAAAGTCCAACCTTAAATCGTAAAGGATAACTTTGACTATTTCTTTTAATTTATCACAAAATAATGATTCCAAAATATAAAATATCACAGTTTTATGATATCAATGGTTTACAATATTATTATTATATATGGTTTTATTCCTTTTAAAGATGGTATCATCCATTAATATATAGATCAGGAAGAACCTTCATCAATTGTATTTGATGCATAACAGGATTACCATTATCCTTTAAGAAGTGAAAAATATTAGGTTATCCTCTACCAAAAGTGCCAATATGATATACTGGAGGCTTTTATCGGTTTTGGAACCTTTGCGTGATAGAGTAAGGGTAGATACGGGATATGGGATAAGGGATCGTGCACATATTATTACAAAGGGTGCGTGTAACTGACTGATCCGATGATATATCCCCATCTTTTACCATTCTGCTTCAGACTTGTTTAATCAATTCTGGTTTAAAAAGACAGGTTTATTATGAGGGTTGTAATGCGTGTTTTCTGCTATCTTGAATGAAAAATTCAATTCAATTGAATGAAATTTTATTTTACAATCAGTTGTTAGTTAGATGTCAGAATTATTGCGCAGCGACATTATAAAACACCTTATATTAAAAATATCGCGAATCTTTATAAAAATTGTAATAATCCTATCAGTATAAGAGTGAAAAATTGTGTGTTTGGATGTTTGTTACATAAAAATTTGGTACTTGGTTATTTGAGTGAGTGAGGTGATCATTGAATGAAGTTACAAGCAGTTACTGAATTCTAAACTAAACTGCTAGTTCTAAATTCAGTCATAATCGTATTTTAGTTTAGTAGAAAAAGAACATTCATGTAGAGTATACAAAATTGATTTTCTCACCCTCAGATCGTTTTTTTTTTAATTATTTACCATCCATTATAAGGTCAATAAATTTGTCTACAGAAGGAAAACAAGTCCAAGATTATGTTAAGCATAAAACATTAATTGACCCAATCTAAAACAGATTATTTAAACGAGAAACTCTAATTATTTTCACCGCCATCATATCACTAACAACGTCCATTAAAACGTTACAAAATTAAATAACGCTGATACATTGACCTATTATTATGGACGTTCGAAGCTCTCACACATAAATACACATAAAGTAAAAAAATTATATTCGTTTCATTTGATAGCTTTTGCGCAAAAAACATTTTAAAATAATAGAGTTATAATCCATTCTCTAAAAATACAACACGACATTTTGCGACATAACAGAGGCGCTCTTATGAAGTCGATATGACTATGCGGAACTGGAACTCTTTTACAAGTTGGTGTGACTAAAGCGGAACTGGGAATTGTTTTACGAGTTGGTTTGACTAAAGCGGAACTGGGAATTCTTTTACTAGTTGGTTTGACTAAAGCGGAACTGGAACTCTTTTACAAGTTGGTGTGACTAAAGCGGAACTGGGAATTCTTTTACGAGTTGGTTTGACTAAAGCGGAACTGGAACTCTTTTACAAGTTGGTGTAACTAAAGCGGAACTGGGAATTCTTTTACGAGTTGGTTTGACTAAAGTGGAACTGGAACTCTTTTACAAGTTGGTGTGACTAAAGCGGAACTGGGAATTCTTTTACGAGTTGGTTTGACTAAAGTGGAACTGGAACTCTTTTACAAGTTGGTGTGACTAAAGCGGAACTGGGAATTCTTTTACGAGTTGGTTTGACTAAAGTGGAACTGGAACTCTTTTACAAGTTGGTGTGACTAAAGCGGAACTGGGAATTCTTTTACGAGTTGGTTTGACTAAAGCGGAACTGGAACTCTTTTACAAGTTGGTGTGACTAAAGCGGAACTGGGAATTCTTTTACGAGTTGGTTTGACTAAAGCAGAATTTGGAACTCTTTCATAAGTCGGTGTGAATAAAGCGGAATTGGAATTTTTTTTACACTGGTCACTTTAGACTTCGCTTGGATGAAGTTATGCAAACTATAATCAATCCATATCATGTCACTTAGTTAAAAATTAGATATTTTTGTAAACTAAACTCAGTTCAGTAACTAATAATACACACAATCGTAATTTACTTATGTTAATAGTTCAGTAAGAGTACTAGTTATAGAATAGTGGCAGAATTTTGTGTCATGACAAGTATCATCGTCACAGTAGTGACCATTGGCTATATACAAAACGATGCACATAAAAGGGTTACACAGTTAAATGGTTCAAAGAAATTATCGGGAAATTTCTACTTCCGTGGATGCAAATAATCTTATTATTTCAAAAGGTTAGGATGTTCCGAGTTTATGTTCAATTGTGAATCCATAGTATTAAACGTCAATGTCACATTAATGTCATCCAGAAGAAAAAGCTATCCCTATAAACTAGCATAATAAATCGACTTATCTACGACAGCATTCATTACGCACAAATAAAGTGACAGAAAAAGCCGTGTTTGATCTCCCTCGGGGGTTTGGGGTTTCGCCTTAACCCCCAAACGCACCAATTAGTGGTAAAATAAAAGTGCAACGGAACCACGCGAAACCCCCAGGGGTCGGGGGTTTGAAGTCCCACGTGGGTTTTAATGGTTTTTCTTTGCTTAGAGGGTCACCAAATTTAGTTGCATATGGACTCCTTGTTAAATCAATAACGGTGTGTACTAATGAGGATATTAGGGGAATATTGTAAATATTTTAGAATATTTCTGATGATTTTTGTATGTACGTACTGTATAAAATTTTGAACAATATATTTTACAAACATTACTGATTTAATTCTCGTGTTCAATATTATTTGTAAAAATTTCTTCTTGTGAAAAAAAACACATTTGAATAAATAAGTAAAACACGCACACTGAGGGTTCCCTTCAATTTGAATTTAGGGACAAACTTAATTTTGCTGTCGGAAAACTATTCCCCGTACATCAACATAGGTCGCAGTCAATTTACAAATTGCAATAAAATATTTTATGTCATTTTATAGTTTGTTTTATTTTTATTTTATAGATTATTTCGTTAAAGTGAGCTGAATCACATAAACAGACATATCTTTTTATTCCGTGAACCTTTTTTGAAAAAGGGTCTTGACACACAAACAATTAGATAGACGGAGAACGAATTGATCCTATAAGAGTTCCTTTTAAAGAACGGAACCCTAAAATGATATTTTTATGGATTTCTAGCTACCACTGCCGATTTATTTTTATTATTATTCTTGATGGTATTCAATTATCTAGGATTTATGATTATCTATGATGATTTTGTAAAATTAGAATTCTTTGTAAAATGAAATTAAATATATATTTTTAAATATTGAAAATCTTACTAAACTACGTATTAGAAAATACCATAGAGTTTTAATTCTGGTAAAACATAAGGATAATTAATAGCAACGTTTACAGTGAGTTATCACGTTGAGTAAATAAACAGGAAATTAGCATTTAGATAATATTTAAATACTCAAATAAACTATCTGTCCTATTATTATTTAAACTGAAAATACCCGTTTACGTGTCACTATGGTTGACAGACACGCAAACTTTGAACACGAACCATCATTACACGCCAAAAAAATACTATCATACAAAAATAGCTTTTATTTAGTAGCAATAAATACGGAAATAGCTTAAAATTAAAAAGCTTTTATGCTGTTTTAAATGTCTGAATGAAATGTATCAATGCTTCGCGTGTTCTTCATTGTAATACTCTTTATAAAACCTTAATACTTCAACAAAAGCGGATTAAAGTGTAATAACTGAAACAACTTAATATCAGTATATCATTATGTTTGCGCCCAATTATAACTGGATTTATTTTACTTATAGTATAAGAGCCAAGAACTGCGAGAATTGTGTGGTTAAGGATATTGTCAGGTATGATAGGAAGGGTGATATTATTTTAGAAGGATATCGTTATTATCAACGTCCTCAAGTGCTAGATATTGTTAATGGTTCCAACCTTCAAAGTTCTGTGCATTTTTTGAGTCCGAAAGGTTATTGAAACCATACGTAAATAAATAGACAAAGTGTGCTCAAAATAAATAAGTTTAAAATTATGTTGAACTAAAAAAAAAATTTTACTTAACTAAAACGATTTATCGTTAATTGCTAAAGCAAATCTCGAAGAATAAAGTAAATATAGTCTAAGACAAAGGAATAATATAATAACTTACTTCTATCATGACTTATTATGGCTTTAAAAAATATTGTAAGTAAATTTAGAGTAAGCAAAAACAAAAAATATATAAATAAGCTAACAAGAAGGGGGCAAACCAGTAGTATCGTATTTTTTAACCGACTTCATTACTTTGCTAGATTAGATTTTTCTAACTTTTTAGCGCCAAAAGCCTATTTCTTATCAAGGTGACTGTTAAACACAAATAGATTTTTGATTTTTATTACTTTCATCGCTCTCGTTAATATAAAACATTAGTATATTATAATTAAAGTTATAATTTAGCGTTTCCACGTATCGCGAACAAGTTGCTTTAGTGAAAATAAAATTAGTTTTTCCACATAACAGTTATCACGCGACGTAATAAATAATAATCTTTATTGTTGTGCGTTACAGCTTGTAATATATTCTGAGCTAATAAAGCCTGAATTCTCTCACAAAGCATGTAACTTTATTTGTTTTAGAATACTTTATAGCTTTTAAAGCGGCTACTGTTTATATTCATAAATTAAAAAATTAATTAACCTAATTTTATTATTATTTTTTTATTATTTTGATTGTACTAAATTATTTACATTACTGACGTATTAACTCTGTTGCTTAGTATTAAAAGTTTTTCTAAAAATTTAGGGCCAGCATGTCTCATTTGTCGCTACAGAGAGCAGTTACGATCTTAAAAATCTCCATTAGCATCATAAAAAGTTGGAAAATTAAATTACAAAGGCCTAAAAGAAACAGATATCGTAAAATATTCAATCAAGAAAAATAGTAGCACCAATCGCCATGTGTTAGAACTCGTACGAACCATATGAGTAAAGCATTGTAAAGTTAGTTAAATTTCATGTTCGGTGAGTCAATGGCCGTCACATCTATGAAAATTATCGCTTTAACAAAAATTGCGAAACAAGAAACAAATAACAATGTAAGGATGTTATCAATGACTACTCGACCCGCGCAACTTCGTCCACGTGATGCTCCGCTCCTATTGGTTTTAGCGTGATGATATATAGCCTATAGCCTTCCTCGACAAATGGGCTATCTAACACTAAAAGAATTTTTCAAATTGGACTAGTAGTTCCTGAGATTAAAGCGTTCAAGCAAACAAACAAACAAACTCTTTAACTTTATATATTAGTATAGATACGTCATCCCATGATCTTTTGAAGTTTTGAATTATAATTTTGACACTTATGATACTAAAATGCTATTTTAAGGCCTATTTACTGAAGACACTTTCTGCGTTAATGCTTCCAAGATTTTATTCGTCCGTTCGATTGTTACAAATAAGCAAGCATAGGCCTGTTTAAACAGTTATACGAATAGAAGCTTATTATTCAGTATACTGAGCTGACGTCCTAATTGCGAAATGTTAGTTAGTAGGTACACACGAATCGCGATATGAAATTGCAATAATCATACTAATTCTGATCATCAACATCATGCAAGGGTATTATCACGGATAATTCCTATATATCCAGATGATTGCCATGGGATTCTCTGTTATGCTGATTACTTGACGTCCTAACATCTATATGAAGTGTAAAATGATGTAAAATAAAACGTAATCTATATATTATATTAGATAATATCTCTTTATAAAGATGCAGTATATTTGGATAAAAAAACCGGCCAAGTGCGAGTCGGAATCGCGTACGAAGGGTTCCTTACCAATATTTGTAAAAAAAATCCAGTTTGTTGTATTGGAGCCCCCGTTAAATAATTGTTGTTATAGGTGTAACAGAAATATTGTGAAAATTTTAACTGTCTAGCTATGACGGTTCATGAGATACAGTCTAATGACAGACAGACGGAGGTACGGAACGCGGAGTCTTAGTAATAGGGTTAGGGTTAAAAAGGGACAAATTAATAATGAAATATGGAAAACTGGCCTCTACAGATAACAATGTGTATAAGACAACAACAACAAATAAATAATATATTTATTATTGTTATAATTTAAATAACATACTATTCCGGGATAAAATTTCAATCAAATCCCTTCAGCCCTTTGAATGATAACAATAATTTAAATATCCAAGCATATTTCACATCCAGACATCCATACAATCTCATAAACTTTCGCGTTTATAATATTAGTAGGATTGTGGAAAATTTAACGGAATGTTCGGTTTTTGCTATAATATGTTTTCATTACAACCTAAAATTTCGCATTGAATTTTGATTAAGTGTACTTTCATAATAATTGCATTGAAAGCAATATTTCAATGGGATATTTGCATTAATCATTTCATTTCATACTGAACCATAAAACCATCTTAATATGTTAAAGTTAAAAAAAAGTATGAAATAATAAAGTAAACATTAACAACATACGTTTATAAATGTCATACAATGAGAGAAGAATGATACCCTTTACGGATAATTTAGACGGATCCGAGCAGTGCCTGGGGCTTGAGACTCAGGAGCAGATTTAAAAAGTTCTTTCATAATATATTCACCCTCACCTCCACTACTCGATCTCACCAACTACCATAGATAATAAAGTAAATTTACGTGGATCTCAAGAATGGTGACGTTAACAATGACACTATAATACTAACTCCTGAGTCTAATCTATCGCACTAAATGTTATATATCGTCTATACGTCGGTATACTTTAAATAAAATAAAAGGAATTACCCGCTAATACTAATTTATAAAATTTATATTCGCAAGTAGTTCCTTTTAGTTTATTTGAAGTTCAAGTATTGTGCCAGTTGTCAAAGTGGTCTCGCCCGATGGTCATGTCTAAAGTGCTGTTTCTGTGCAGTATAGCAATCATAAAACTCTGAAAGAATAATTTTCATTGTAATTCTTCATGACCTACATATTCAACAATGCTTCTACATAATAGTAATCAAAAGACTAAAAGCTTTGCACTGTAATATCAGGCCTAAAGTTACAGATGTGCAATGCTCCAGTTTTCTTTTAGGTCTCTTGCACTATATTACTAGGAATCTAGGTGACCTTACTATTAAATCAAGGCTTTGTTTTCGTCATTGTTTTACTGAAAGTAGAGGTAATATTATAGTAAACTAACTAAATTACCAGTTATACTAACTACCAACTCGTCAAGAAAATCATCAAAAAATGTAAGAAAAGGTCATTTCGAAATGAACCTGATCAAAGCACAGTATTTCAAAAAATTTGGAAAATCTTTCTCTTAAAATATAGATTATTGTTGAATTACTTTTACTAATATTTTTTTTTTTTTTTATAATACATAAGGTACAAACGAGCAGATGGTCCACCTGATGGTAAGTGGCAACCATCGCCAATGGACATCGGAAAAACAAGAAACACTCTCTCGTTTTGTCGATGCGTTGCATCCCCGAAGATAGAGTGGGAAGGGGGAATGAAGAAGATAAATGATGCGGATTCAGCGGACCCTAGGCAAGAGCCCAGAGTCCACTAGACCCACTGCATTAATGGGATGGGAGAGAGAGGGGGTACGTCTGGCCCACATGCGGCTCAACCGGAACGCGTCTATGACACATGGCGATCGGATTCGCATGCTGGTGGTCGCAAGCCAGTCGGGGAACAGATCCTCTACCATCAAGGCGGTCCTGGGTTACTCGGCTCTTACGAGATGCTCTCCCAGGGGCAGAGGGGAATAGTATTAACCCGTCCCCTCACGGGTTAAGTTAATAATTACTATAGATTTTTAGATTTACAAAATAGCCTAACGATTGAGGTACTTTAATTACATAAATCAAAGATTATAAACTGTTAATTGTTACTTCTGTTATTGGATTATTTATTTTTACCCGAGTTTTTCTCGAAAAGTACAGTATACATAAGACTATTTATATTCTTCGTAATAAAATATTTATTTAAATAACTTCCAATTTAAACTACAACTTGAATTAACCTGACAATTGTCAAATGACTTTAATCAATCAAAATTTCATCTATGACCGCCATGACATATTTTTGTAGCGTTGCAATTTTAAGTAAAAATACATGCGTTTTATATATGAAATAATACAATTACAAAGTAACTGAACAACTTGTTTTAATGGTACTTATCTAATATTTAGTATAATTCAATACATTTTATATAAGAACTAAGTATAATGTTCTATTTCGTGTGATATGGATAAGTTCACCTAATTTAAAAGAAAGATTTAGTTAGCTAAACTATTCAAAACTATTAAAATTTTTATCCTTAACTACAGTACATTATACCATGTTCATTTAACTTATATATCTATACTTGTAAGACTTACATAAAAGTAGCTAAGACGTGAAAAACAAAGCCTTCGTCGCGACGCACTGTCAGGACTCAGGCGAAAGATTAAGCACGTCACTCAATGTCACTGAACCCCGTTATTATAGTTTCCTGTGTAATATACGGGTATTTTTCGATAATTTGAGACATGAGCCAAATAACTACAGCAGTTTGGTATAATAATTTTTACTTACAATTTTATCTGTAGTGAAAGAATATAAAAATTGGGTAATTAAATTAAAGAAAGTATACCAGCAATGTATCTTGTATGTTAACATTTAGCTAATTGATTAATGAAAAAATTGATGATCTAATTTTAGAAAAATTTATGAAAAATTTAATGATCTTATTTGCAATACTATAGGATTATAAACAGAAAACTAAGCATAGATATCTTTTTACTTTGATCACAAAGCTCATCTCTAGCCCTTAACTTCGACATAACATCTAATTAAAGTAAACTTAATAAAATTAACGAATCACATGATTCTCATTATGATAAGGGCGATCTAACTCATGTGCTACTTACACTACGTGCTATTACACTAAAAAATCTATTTTAAAAATCTACAAGTTAAGCTTGACATGTACAAAAGGAAAAGGTTTATTCGTCAGTGAGGTCAGCGATCGAGCGCTCTAGATGTTACTACTAATATTAGGTTTACTACTTTAATATTAGTAAACTATTTTAAACAGTTACTGGGTATAAAACGGATATGAGACACAATCCCCAAATATGGTTATTAGATAGTGAAGTATTAGAATGACAATGAAAAACCCAAGCCAAAGGTCCATGGAGGTTATTATTTACGCGCTACTGTTTTACAAAGATTTACTGTTAACATCTAAAGTAGCTATTCTTTGGAAATTATTATTCAATCCGTGAAATATTTAACGTTTTATATATTCACATTGTAATTATTAAGTGGCTATAAAATGAAACGGATAAGAGTATCAAATCCTATAGTAATTTGACAATTCGACGCTAATGCATCACGTCCAGCGATCACTCTCAAACAATGAGTGGCCCCCGGAAATGCAATTAACTCGACGGAAAGAGGAAATATCAATTCGCTTGTATTGACGACCACACATATAGAATAATATAGAACAAACTAATCGACTATAAACTTTATAATTATAGCAGTAGAGTTTGGTTAATACCAGCTTTGTCAAGTTGACTCAATTACGTAGATATATTGCGTGTGCAGTGATACGCTGAATGAGTTTAATTCTTATTAGAACTAATATAGTTAATAGCAATGAATGAATTGGGGTGAAATCTTAACACATTAAAAAGCTGTTTTTCTGTACTATTTAAGGGAGATATAAATTTATTATTTTAATCTTTCTGTCTCTACATATATTTCATTCTTTCCAACAAACCTGTGAGGGGACGGGTTGGAATACTATTCCCCTCTGCCGCTGGGAGAGCATCTCGTAAGAGCCGAGTAACCCAGCACCCCCTTGGTGGTAGGGGATCTGTTCCCCGACTGGCTTGCGACCACCTGCATGCGAATCTGATCCCCAAGTGTCATAGACGCGCTCCGGTTGAGCGGCATGTGGGCCAGACTTACCCCCTCCCTCTCCCATCCCATTAATGCTGTGGGCTCTTGCCTAGGGTCCGCTGAATCCGCATCATTTTTCTTCTTCATTCCCCCTTCCCACTCTATCTTCGAGGATGCAACACATCGACAAAACGAGAGAGTGTTTCTTGTTTTTCCGATGTCCATGGGCGATGGTTGCCACTTACCATCAGGTGAACCATCTGCCCGTTTGCACCTTATCTATTATTAAAAAAAAAACTCGTCGTCATTATTCATCTTATTTTCAGCAATTCTTTCTGACAATCTTTTTCGTACATTAACTTAAAATTATGATCAAATACTATACAGCATAATATGTTTCCCTATCCCACATATAATAAAGTGTGTTACTATTTTTATTTTACGTTATCTGTATTATACTATAAAAACAACAAAAATATAGGGTAATTGTCTAATACTTATTCAATCACACACCAATGAAAGAAGGTACAAAATGTAATGTAGATAAATATCAGAAAAACTGCATATTAAAGCCGTCAAAGTAGCGAGGACCAACAGCAGAGACCGAAAAAATGCATATTTAAAAGGATGTGTTCAACTTCATTATCATGTTTAAAAGTACACTCATTTCCATTCCTTTGTAAGTCAAAAAAAAACCAAAAAGCCTGGACGAGTTATTATTGTTTTAACGCATGGAAATAAGGTATGCAAAATAAAACTGTTAAAACGTTTGTAAAGAATCCTTTATCTCTCTCAAACATCCTGCAATCGTCGGATGATCTCACTAATGATGAAGTACACATTTAATATGCTAAAATACTGTACTGTACTCATCATGTATATATAATTCTATGGACACACAATCAGCGCTATAATATGTCAAAAGAGTTCGAGGACACAAAATCAATCTGAGGTCACATTTGTCCAACCGATTTCATACAATTCACATCGTTAATCTTTATTATCTATTGCAGTACAAAGATCTTCGTAACCCTAAACTTTGTCGCAAGCCCAAGGAATCCTCGGATTCTTGTCTAAAATAACATTTATATGTCTTACTTTGCAATAATGGATGTTATAATCATAACTGCCTGATGAAACCAAACTATACATTCGTTCTAGGTACACTTACATCAACACTCTATTTATTTTTTGAAAGTAACTCCGTTTATGAAGTAGTATCAGCAGGTAGGTCATTTTATATTATGTCTAGTATACCGACGTATAGACAATATATAACCCTTTATTTCGATAGCTCAGAGTCAGAGCAGTGTATACAAGTTAGTGTTATAATGTCTTGGTTACGTTTATCCTTCTTTAGGTCCACGTCGATTGGTTAGAGAGTTAATATATTATGAAAGAGCTCTTTAAACCTGATCCTGGGTCTCAAGCCCCAGGCACTGCTCGGCTCCGTCTAAATTGCTTGTGTATACGTATTGCTGTACAGGAATGCATATCATTTCCCTCTCATTCTATGACAAATTAAAACTTACAAAAGATTTAAATTAGACTAAAATACTTAATATACATCTATATTTACGTGTGCGAGCTTCGGACTAATTTCATGATTTTTATATGAAGATTCAACGTCCATAATATTATAAGTCAGCGACGCTCATGACAAAATAAAAAAAGTTTCGTTCCTGTTTGAGTTATTTGTCGTCACATAAAACGAGTGCTTAACAAAAAGTCGGTGCAAGATCAAAGCTGTGACGCGGCGCTCTGAAATAACATCCAGCTGAATGTCCTGAGAGCAAACATGCGAAACTGCGAATTTATTACAACACTAGTGCACTCACCCTAGCTTCGATGGGCTAAAACATTTTTAAATGACAATTACTCTTTGCCGAAACAAAATTAATGTAACAAAGCATATACTTTAAGTTAGACTTCGAACGATTCAGGTATAAAAATTAATGCTGAGAGTACAATCATATAAACAGACAGATTAAAAAAATTAAAAATAATTGCTTTGGCTTCTATTGGTGTAACAAAGACCTATCACATTATTTTTTTCTTAAATATTACTAGCCGACCCGCACGTCGTAGCATGATGTTATATAGAGTATAGCCTTCCTCGATAAACACTAAAAGTATGTTTCAATTCAAACCAGTAGTTCCTGAGATTTGCGCGTTCTACCAGACAAACTAAATCTACAACTTTGTAATATTAGTATAGATTTACTCGTCTGATCTTCTGCAGATACAATGCTTTCTGAAAGCTAACACATAAATATAGATAAAAGGAGAACCATCTCTGTACATTAAACAGAGAGAAAATTGTTTTGGACTGTTTATTACCAGATATGCGAAAATTCAAGTAGATGTTATGGCGCATCCACACTGTTACTTTTTCAGAAGCAACATTCCTAAATGTTAGTAAGCAAAAAAAATATGTACTGGTACTATAGCATTATTCTGTACAATATATATTAACGTTTTTTTATGTTGAGATTTTATATATTTTAAGTTTCTCATACTTTATTTGAAGGAAGCTTTGTTGAAAAGTTCAAAATTCATTTATATTTGAAGCGAATTTTATAAATTATAAATTTTCAGAATATATATTTGCAATCCCTATTTTTTTGTAGATTTTATTTTAGTGACAAATGAAAAAAATTTGTGAAAAAATTATTAAATGACTTGTATATTATTTTACATTTTTTTAAAGACTCAGAAAATTTTTTATAGGGTAACAAAAACAAATATAAACAAGTTTAAAACATTTATAACAAAATTTTCAAACGTTACCTCAGCACATATTATATCGGCTTCTAACAGAATCATCTGTCGCTGAAAGTTATCTTTTTATTAAGTTTCGTTAATTTACATCGTTCTACAGAAAAAGCAACAAGTGAATGCAAAATATTAATATTAATGTTGTTGTATTACACTATGCTCAACAAACTTTAACTGCAAGGTGGATACAGCATTAGAGTAAGCATAAGCAAGAAAACAATGCAGTAGTGAAACATTTCTCGTCACATAAGTGCTAAGCGATATTACTGTCCGTCTTAGAAATTTATGTCTTCATTCCTCATCATTATTCAATGGATCATTTTAAGACTATGTCTCTAAAATTAATACAGTTGTACAATAAAATAAATGATGGCACTCATTAGCGACATTTGCAAATGTTTATTACTCACAATTACGCTTATTAAATGTCAACGCTACAACGAAAATGCTATGGAATGATGTTTTGCAATTTGTTAACGTCTGCTTTATTTTAATTCTGCTTATACTAATTTGGAATAATTAATACCCAAGCAGGGACGCCGCAAGGTGTTTGCGCGCCCGCGTGCGGTATGGGCCCTTTGAGGTAAAGATCAAAAGAGGAGGAAAGCGCTCATACTAGCCCCTTGATAATACGATGACCAAAAAAGGCCTCATTCTAAAGTTATAATAACATTACATACAGTTCCTACTAAAGACCACCCCTAAGTCCCTGATACCTTCATTTTGCTGCTTAGGGGAGCCCCGCCCGCGTACGCCGCACGTTTTACACACGCATTTGCTGCGGCCCTGTAAGGTACACTTAAAAGTACAAATATTTGTTTAATGTTGTAAAGTATGGAGTAATATTCTTTGTCTGGAAGTCTCGAAATGGTGATAATATGTGCTGTAATTTTCTCCTTTGATATTCCTTTTTCAGTGGTATGGTAAAAACCTTAACCTTTAACTACCTTTTACCCTTAACTGCCTCTTCATTGAGGCCAGTTGTCGCGAATGTAGCAAAATATTCGCGACCACTGGTCTCAGAGATCGCAAAGAATATAAACGTGACCGTGTTTGGCCTAGGTATGTAAAACATTTTGCTCTTTAACTCCATTAGTAGATTTGGTATTAAATTCATATTAACTTGGATCTGCTTTTGCATAATTAGTTTAGACATTTAATCTCGAATGCTGAAAAGAGACTTTTGATAGTTTTGTAACTGCGAAAAGATTTGGTAATCTTTAGATAATTTGAGGGACGCTATCGTTTGTTATATTCTCGGATATAAAAGAGTAATTATAATGATTTAAGTAAACGTTTAACTAACGATGTCTTAGTTTTTTAGTCTTCTTCGTAATTTATTTTGTGATGATGAATTTAAGCTAATAATTTAAAGAGTGGTCTCTAGGTAGTCCAAGGGTAACCTTAATTAATGTTGCTACTTATATTGTAATTAGTCTGTATAACCTGTTTGAAATTTGTCACCAATTAACAGTCCTTTTTTCCAAAAGGTCAATAGTTTTACTACGATTAATTATTAAAATTAAAACGTACATTTATAGATAATGTTTCTATTCAAATAGCTATTAATAATAAATGCTTTATACAAGTATAATGTATCTAGTAGTGGCGGGTCCGGTAGCTCGGAGTGACCGTCTGTCGCCAGCGGCGTTGCATTAATAATGCCTGGGCTCAGACACTAAGCTCCTGGATGCCTGGGATAGACTTTTATTAATCGAATCTACTGAAACCAACTTGTTTGTCATGACAAGGCATCTTTAATTTTTGCTCTTTTCTACGGATTTATCTGAACGAATAATTTATTATATTTTTTTATTAAAATAAGTAACTACTCGGGACTTCGCGGACTCCAGAAACTGACTCCAAAGTGAATTGAAATCTGTGTGAGATACTGACTTACCAATTCACTCACTCAATCACCACCCCAATAACAGATAATGGGACTTTCTGTACAGAAATTGTGCTTTATTCCAGAATAAGAAATTCGTAAACCTATGAAATATTTGATTAAAATCCTTAGATGATTGTTTTTGTGGCAATATTTATTCCACGAGAGTTACGATATTTTTCTGGATAAAATGTAGGATAGGCCGAGTTAATCAGATTGTATCCGTTCAGACCTGTTCAGCCATTTTTGAGTGATTAAGTAATAAAAATTTAAATATTCAAACATCTAAATATACAAACTTTCACATTTCAAGTTTTACTAAGATTACATTTTGTATATTGCGAAATACAATGTTTTAACTATCTGTTTAATATAACTGAGTAATTTATTTAAAATGCATTGCGAGGAAGTCTATATAGGACTACAGTTAAACTCTTCAACGTGATGTGGTTAAGCAAAGGTAACTAATAGTAATGAATGTAAATTACCGATGCTATTAATACTAAAAGGTACTCGTACGTTTACCTATGCTATACTAGTATCCTGGTATTGCTTCTCTTCGATATTAGTAAAAATGTATTCCAGTTTCTAATTCATACATCTACATGTTTATTAGTGTTCAAATGTACACTACTATGTAGAAGACATCATCAGCATAAATCTTTATATACAATGTTTACTTTATTACGTATTGAAAATTTATTTTTATATTTAATACGATATGTTTACAGATTGTTCCCATTTTTTTTCAAAATCCAGTTCTGATGGTGAGATCCTTGAGGAATTGAGAGAACTCTTTAGAACTTAAAGCACACATATAGTTATTTTCATATTTTCAGGATCCTTTAAAACCTTTCTATTCACAATTTATGATTTGGTGACGTGGAACAGACGCAAAGACCACAAAGAGTCACATCTCGGTCAAGAAATGTGATGTTGATGTTACCAATGGACTACCAGCCTTCCTGCTTCATTTACCATTAGATGATGAGGCTGGAGGAAGACAAGGCAGGCATAAAACAAACTATAAACTAGCCGTGTTTGAGTTCAATAGAACTGTCTTAAAGTGAACTTTGACTATAAATTTTAGTGAGCTATTTTTTTAAAAAATCTATGACATCGTAGCTTCTAAATGACTAGACCGGTTTTGATGCTAATTTTTCTGTTTAAAAGAGGATCTGATCAAGATAATGCTGTCATATCGTTTGTATATTATTGTCCTCATAAATTGAGGTTAGTCAATAACGGAATTATTTTTTATTTTTTGTCTATATAATAAAAATGTTTTTCTCCAATAAGATCAAAGTTCTGCCCTATTTTTTTTTCCAAAAATACGTCACATCTAAGCAAAAAATATGCAAAATGATCACATCGCCACATGTTATTTATAAATCCAAACACGTATTGCAGACAAGGTTACACGTCCATTTGTTTATCCTTAATGAACCGATAAGTGACTCAGTTACGTTCTCCATCTTGTAGTAATCACATTTATAACCTATAATGTAATTTTATATACAAAATGAGAAAAATTACTCTCTTTGTGATATTTTTAGTAATCTCTGTGCAATTATGTGAAGCTAAAGACTTTGTAGTGGGTTCTAGAATAAATAATTTGTTAATATCGACTGAGAAAGTTGTCTATAAGTCTATACCATTAATAAGAAGAGATAAGGATTACGTGTACACGGATCCTAAACAGCGAATTATAAAGGTAAACTATTATTTATTTCTTTAAAAATCAAATTTTTTGCACGTAACAGGTAACCTTTGATCACTAAATAAATACTAGATAAACAGTCATTAAAAATAACACTTAAAACTATCCTTAGTCAACTTTAATAAGTAATAAATAGATATATAATAGTGTGTAGAGCAGAATTTCTATTCTATGACCCTTAAATAAAATAAATAAATTGTTTAATTCTTTACCAAAGTTAAGTTTATATAGTTATTTACTCTCCTCTAATTACACACAACTTTGTGAGATAAATCTACATACATGTAAAACAAAATGCATGTATATATGTGTGTGTGTGTGTGTGAACAGTTGGCGAATATTTCATTTACATGTATTATTATATTCACGCTGTGTATATAAATAACACAAAAAAATGTTTTCACACTGACATCTTGATGAACAAGTGTTATAATTCCGAGATAACAATTACAAAAATATTTACCAAATAGGTATATATTTTTATTTAATGTCCTAGAAGACGTGTTAACTTATAAAGCGCTTCCAATCCAGATATTCGAAGGGGTTAAAATATTTGTTGTCGCTGATTGTGTATCTAGTTCTTATTAGTTATCGAAGCAAGTAATGTTAAAAATGAAAACAAATATAACCTTATATAGCTACCGGCACATAAGTATAGATTTGACCTTAAATGCGCAGAAGCCATTTTTAGAGAGGAGTGCGGGGTGAGAGCAGTGTGTCACTCACGATTAGTTCTTATGTGACGTTTCAGTTCCCGCGCTTGTGTAATTTGTCAAAATAGTAAATGGCACGGATGTAACTACTAATACAGGAACGCTCACAATGCGCAACTTTCCCCCACTATTTTTTCTCTGACCTAAAGTTAACTGCCGGCTACTATACCACTCTTTGGTCCTTATGATAACTGACTAAATTAAGTAAACAATTTTTATCTTTCCCAGAGATCCGGAATAGGTACAAAGGCTGCCAGTTCAATCTTTATATTTTCTTTTGTATAATTTGGTTGTGCAAATTGCAGCTAGATGGCGCTGTGATCAAATTGCATCACACTTATAATAAATTAGTATTTGAAATGTAAGTCAAAATTGTAAATACAAAATAAAAGCCTTCGTTGCTACAAAAATTCACTGGTTTCATTTCGGGGTCACCAGATAGTCTCTGGTTGGGTGTAGTGACGAAGTGTTCATCTTTTTTAATCGAACCCTGACTACAGATTTTCCAACCAATCAAGAATAACAGAAATCATTCGATAGCGATATGTTATACAATTTGAATGATAAAATAAGATATTAGTTCTTTTTTAAATAAAATATTCTTTAAAGATTATGACAGTATTTTGATAGGTATCATTCCTAGAAAGTTCTAAGTATGAACATATGAAAGTGCTTTTATTATCAAAGGTTATAATTTTTTTTGACGTGCTTAAATTAAATTAGCTGTATTATGTAGTATAGAATTATAATTTAATATTATTTTATTCCAGGCCATCATAGCCCGTGACCTCTCCCGAACAGATGGCGAGGTGACTTTAACTGCCGGCGGCGTAGGGGAAACTCACGTCACTCTGCACTTAAGGAGCGAGAGAGGGGAGGGACTGAATTATCTCATACTTATATTTTCTGATAATAAGTAATAATTAAAAAAAATAAATACGTGTAAATGTTATCCGAAGATCCGAAGAAGAGTTATTGGCATTTTAAATGTCAGAAGCACTACAATCGTATTCATGTTGATGATAATAATTAGAGAGTTGATGATAATCTTTATTATTTAAAAATATAATACACTACGTAATAATTAATTATTATTATTTTTATAATTTTTAAATAAAGATTTGATTAAGAATACAGTTTATTTTAATACAAAACATCTCTAATACACAACACTTTAAACCTTATTGCGTAAAAGTCATCCTTTTTATAATACAAAATACCCCTCCTTATCTTTCCACTATAATGACAGGAGGCATGTGGCCTGTGTTGCTAAGTTAATATTTTAAAGCTCCCTTTAAATAATTTAATAAAACAATGTTTGCACATACGTTTGTTTGAATCTAATCTACCAACCGAATTTTAAACCAGATCTTCTTATCCGATTGCAATAAAATATTTATACTGATTTAGGTGATAATGAATGATTATCTAAGTGACGTCATTTGAAACTCAAAATAGTGAATGGCCTCGGACTAGGCATTTTTACCACTTTTTGCTATTTTATTTATTTTGGATATAGGTACTAAAACTATCTGATGGTAAATGGTAGAACAGTCGTATTTAGGCTTATTTACATTGTTATAATTTTTTGAAAAATTGTGAATTCTTTATTGTAAGGTGGAATGGTACATTTGGCTACAAACCAAAAACAAAACTAACAACGTATGTCTGCAAATAGACAAGACCCCTCACAAATCAATTTTAGCAAATTGTCAGTGCCAGTGTACACTGTTGTGTGTTCAGGGTGTTTAAACTGAGGGCGCCTAATGGAGACACACGCATTAAACCGAGCCGCGTGCAGTGACGGGCAGGGGGCCTAATTAGCTTAGCCAGGTCAGGGCGCCCCGGAGATGATGTCAGGGATCTAAAGAATCAAGATGGATTCCAATTATTTTTTCTCGTTTGTGTCTGATAACAATTTAGACAAATTCTTTTTTTTTTTGATAACTAAAGCAGTAACAACTTTAATTTTTACATTTACACAATATCCAAAAAGGACATGACTACCCTCCATACATCGTTGGCCTAGGAACGAAATAAATTATTTTACAACATAAGAAACAATTTTCAGAAACTAGCCTTCACTCCAGGATTTAGCACACATTTGAAGAAGTACTGATTATAATTTCCATTAAAACAGACTTCATATATACTAATAAGATATTATCCGTGTTGCCAATGCTGTAATAATATCCCAATTGTACTCGTTGCATGCACCGGCAAGACGCACTCTGTGTGTTTTGCGCATTAAAAAGATTTTAAAGTTTTGTTTCTTTGTCACATATTTCGTCAAATACCGTTACATTATATACTCCTGCCTTAACTTACTAGTTTCAATTTAAATAATTACTTATTCAATTCAATGCAAATTGATTGATATAATTTAAGTATTTTCCTCAACAATTTTTTAATTACATGGTCAGGTAAGTGTTATTAAATAAATTGACACTTAATTAAAAGTAGATAAGTAACCAAAAAAAATAAGTTTCATGTAAAAGTTAATTTAAACGTTAATTATATATTTTGCAATAATTTATAACCTTAATATTAAGAGTTTTTGATGGGGACTACCAGTTGACCTCACGCGATTCTCTGACTGCGCGCACTCCGCCTTCTATCTCGAAAACAGTTGATGTTATGGAAAAATGTCAAATACAAAAGTTGTAGAGAATTAAATTTTCTACAATATTGATAATTAATACAAATAGCGTAAAACTCATAGAAAACGAGAAATTTGCAAAATATGTAAAAAAAAACGATTTTTGTGACCTTTGACCCCTGAATTTAAAACTTGCGACCATCCAATTATATGTGAATTTTGTGAACTGTTTTAGGATGCCAAAATACAAGTTTTTACGTGGTAATATACTGGGTATGTTGATTTATCGAAATATTCACCTTATTTTGGCCTAAGATGGCTGGACTATTGACTATACTTTTGTAGGAAATGTGTTACCATACCGTACCGCTCCGTAGTAACTTGGCGTACGTTTTGATTTTATATAACGGTATGGCTGTGACCTATACATATTGATAAACACACTGAATTACAGTAGTCTTATGTCGTTGCACTTGTCTGGCAAATTTTGGTAAAAAAGCTTTTGATAAAAGTCACAGTAGTCAAGATGAGGAGCAGTAGTCATTGAATTGAATTTATATATCATCAAAGCCACGATATAATTATTATGTTCTAGATAATAAACCTACTATAATTCTATTTTTCACGAAACTTTCTTTAAACAGAAACATTTTATTATAATAAAGCTCTTCTAGAAAGTTTTTATATCAACGTAGGTGTCCAGTGGGGCGCCATCCGCCTTTCACAATTTATCCAGGATCAAAAAGCGTCCGCTTATTACAATTTCATCGAATTACCTTAATACTAGTAATTTAATTTCACTCCGTTGGTGGTTACTTATTCAATGTAGTAATTAATTAACTGCTGGTTATTTTTATGTAACCGATACCAACATTTACATATTAAAGTAATTAATACTTGTTTAATATTGATTTGATGTTCAGAAAGTATGGAATTTCTCGTAAAGTAAATTGCTATTAACTGAGTTTAATAAACTACGATTATTTTTCAAAAGTCGTAAAATGTACATAAAATTACATACTGCATATAATATTACATAATTTATTATGATATAATTTTAATAAATATTTATCAGACATTGAGGTCAGAAGTAACTTGATAATTAATATAGGGTTTAATTAATATAATTTATTAAATGTAGGAAATATAATTAATTCTCTGAAAAGATAGTCTTATCTTAGAATCAACAAAATATGTTGTGTCCACCAATGACTTATTAGATAAATTATATTCAGTTCTTTATTTACATGAATAAAGTTTACATCAAAACCTATACAGCAATACTTATTGCCGTATGTATATAAGTTTACATAAAAAACTGTATGTATATAATACGTGTACGTATTGCCATATGCAATGCAATAATTAACGTCCTCTTACATTACTAACATTTTCACTTCACATTTAAAAGCATCGTTGGAGTTTACCTGTAACGAAATTTATTGTATATGTCGGAAGTGTAAGTTAGCCTTAGGTTATATCACTTAAAGGAATTCCTTAAGCCTACACCTTGGTCACAAGTCCAAGACACTGCTTGGGTTCCTGTTATAATGATAAGAGATCGTAACGTTTAGTTATATCCTGACCGTGTTGCGCCCGTAACTTATATTATAGGCCATCCGTTGTAATACGATGCTTAGTAAATGATTATACAATACTTTTTTTTAAGTTTCTGACATATATATAATAATATACACGTAAAATTTACAGATAAATATTCACAGTTTTTATCTGTTTCGCGTGAAACGTGTAGGCAGGGGTTGGGGGAAATTCGGCACTAATGCACGCTTCCAGACGCAGACGAATAAATAAAACATGGACATGACTCCGTAATGCACGCTGCACATGCAGTTTTACGCTTTATATCCAACTGCTATCATTTATTTACTTCATAAAGTTTGTAAATGTTCTTTTGACCTTATAATATTTCTATTCACGAAGAAATTAAACTTTATAGAATATTGTAAAACTCTGTGCATATTAGTCATCAAATAGATGATACAATTTATAAACAATAAATGAATAAAAATATTTTAAAATAATGATGGATTTGTATAGATATAGACTTCCCTATTTTAGTGTTAATTATGTATTTTGAAGAAAGCTAAAAGAGAATGGTTGAAAAATTAATTCTGTCAAGCTAATATAACCTGAAATGAAATTGAATATTTAGTGACCTGGTGTATCAAATACCTACGATACTTACTTTTCAAAAAAAATATAAGAAAAAATACTCATATAAAATGGCAAAATTGAATCGAATCAAATCCAAAACATAGACAGTTCCTGTTAAATTTCCAAATAAAAATAAAAATATATTTTATCATAGTCCAATGTAGCTTTAGAGCTAAAATCTAACACACTTCAATCCTCCCTGGATCCAATTCTGAAGCTTTCCCAGAAGAAATCACGGTCATATCTAGAAAAAATATAATATTTAAATATACTACATGCCATTAAATATATAAAACATATCAGAACACGGTAGAACAGGAATGAAAGGACGCTAAAAGCTTAGCTACCGGTAGAGATTTATGTTGAAACGCTCGCAGCTCACTCCGTCCGTCTGATGGACATGGAAAAATAAAATATTCCCGCTGTGAAAAATGTACTGGAGCTAAGTGTATTTGTACTATTTCACATTCGCACTATATTTTATTTTGAGGATAGAAGAAATAGAATATGGTTTTTTAGATTCAAATTATTTGGGTGTGTAACTTTAGACAGTAAATACGGAATGAGAACGAGTAGTTAATGTTGTAAGAAGTATTACGTAGACTTTAGTGGCATGTGAATAGACTTTCAGTATACTTTTACAATGACTATAACACCTTCTTCAACTGAAGATCAGCGCTAATATTAAATAGCGAAATAAACAAAGTAATAAAATTAACGATCTAAATGTTTCTCAATAATGATAAAAATACACTGTATTGCTAACAATCAAAAGAAACAATGTAACGTCTAGGAATCTATAGGAGTAATCATCATCATCATCGCAACCCATTAATAGCCTAATGCTGGCTAAGCCATTATCGCACACGCTGGTCAAAAACTTTTAGGGAACTCTCAGGAGTGCAGGTTTCCTCACGATGTTTTCTTTCTCCGTTACAGCAAGCAGTGGCGTAACTATAGGGTGGCATTTCGGCAAAATGTCAGGGGCCCCGAGCCGAAGGGGGTCCCCGGTCAGAGAAGAATGTGAACACAGGTGGATCTTAATATTTACTATTACAATATTTAGTAAAATGTATAACTAAGGTGCAGATATTTGCCACGCAGGATACTTGTTAGCAAACGACCTTTTTTTTTTGCTCTTCAAGCGCTTATGAGTATTTCGCACACCGGCGCAGAAGATGCTTGGCGCTTGCCTGGGTTAAGTTTCTTAATATTAGAGGAGGTTGCCCCATCTGATGAATTTGCCACGGTCCCCGAACCGTGTAGTTACACCACTGACAGCAAGTGATATTTTAATGCTTAAAATGCAAAATCATACACGGATTTCATAACCACTAGGCTAAAAGGAATAGGAGTATTTGTAAAATTGTAACATGTATGTATTTTAACATCACAATCACACTAAACTCACTAAACTCATATCTATGCCAATAAAAATGCACGTAACGTAATTCTTGAGCAATTTTCCATAAAATTTATAGCTTCACCGGTTTTACAGTCGCTTGCATATTTTCAAGACTTTTCTAAATAACGATGTTTTGCGCCAATATTTCATAGAGCTCGGGCGGTTTGTAGAACGTATACTGTGAATATTACATACAAGTTTAGTGGTCCACATATAATAGAAATGAATTCTCTAAGGTGGTGTGGTGGTTTGGTATACACTTTTCATGTCCATATATGAAATTTAACATTTTATTCATTTACCTGTAATACTATGGATTCACAATCATCAACTATAAGTAATAGAGCGTCAAACCGCAAAAGTGACCCAATTCTCTTCATATTAACATCATTATAACGACTAAATTTTAAATATTGCCCAAATAAATTATAAGAAAAATATAGTCACCACCATTTTATTCGAAACTAGTCGCCCCGCGCCGCTTCGTCCACGTGTAGCTCCGCTTCTATTGGTCGTAGCATGATGATATAGCCTATAGCCTTCCTTGATAAATGGGCTATCTAACACTAAAAGAATTTTTCAAATCGGACCAGTAGATCCTGAGATTAGCGCGTTCAAGCAACCAAACAAACAAACAGGCTCTTCTGCTTTATATATTAGTATAAGATAACAAAATAATAAATAGCAAAATAATTTAAAAATTACGTTCACACCAAACGAAGCAAAATAAATATTGATCATTAATCAATTGATTTAAGAAATTGATCAAAATAGAATTTTAACGAGTAATTCTTATCGTTTTACCTCAAGTATACGCACAGTCTCAGTCCTTTAGCCTCTGCCACGTTAGATTTGAGTCTACCGTCTGAATGATTTACCATAATAAACTTTAAAGTAGTAAAAACTTGTAGTAAAGTTTGGTATCCTGGTACTAGTCTAGGTCTTCCTTATGGTTCGGTTTGTTATATAATAAAAAAGACGTCTTCAATCCTTCTCCTCGATGTCAAACCTCACGTACTGCTTACGTTAAAACTTAACCTATTAGATTAAGGGTTTTTAATTAAGTTTCAAAAACTTTAGTTGAACTTATTATGCTACTTGTATGAAGAATGTGTCCATAGTATTGTAGGTGAATGATTTTCTATGAGGGAAGTAGTCTTGCAAACAAAAGGTAAGTGAAGATAAGATCTCGTACTCAGACAAAGAGCAAGGAGTCGAGGGAGTACGTTACATTGTTATCTGGAAATTCAATCTTCACCACTCTTTTATGACTGAATTATTCAACGGAGTCAAAGGACTTTATAACAATTATTCAAAATTATTTTGGATATCTTAAAATACTATATATTTTTCGTCTCATTTCTTTTCCTTTTATTTGACAGTCATATAGCTTTAAAAAAGTTATAACTGATTTTAATATAAACTGTCATGATAGATCTTTTTTTTATGATAGATAAGGGACAAATATGCAGACGGTCCACCTGATGGAAAGTGGCCACCGTCGCCCATGGACATCGACAAAACTAGAGGGTATCTCTTGTTTTGTCGATGCGTTGTCGCCTCGAAGATAGAGTGAGGAGGGGGAGCGAAGAGAAGACTGCTGCGGTTTCAATGGAACCCGAGCAAGAACCCGGTGTTCATTGGAACAGCAGCAGTAGTCTGAGATAGTCCTTTGAGTCATTTCATACAGTAACCTGCCTGATGCTATTAATCCTTATACAAACTTAATAACACATTCATTTTTTAATCTGTGATGTCAACCAATAAGTTATTAATAATTTTATAATACGAGTACATGTAGTTTCAGTCATTACTGATTAGAGAACAACAAGGACGAACAAAATATATCATCCACAACCATTAATAACGTCACATTGTACGTTGATAGATGTATTTTTAATACCTAACATCGATCCAATTTACGTAGCACTAGCCTTCATTAAGGCCTTTTAACAAGGTTTTTATTAACTTCCAAAGTTTATCCCTAATTGTTTGGGATCGGCTTTCTTACGAATTCTCCAAGTCACCAAGCTGCACGATTTGCGGTGAGACTTATGTCGAAGTCTTCCTCTTTTAGATCCTTTTGGACCGTCGTTAGCCAAATGACGGGGGCCTACCACGTTTCCGCTTCGTCGTTGGAAGGTTTAAGGCTGTATTAATGTTGTGATGACGTTTTTCAATTACTTTGTCTACAATAGCAGCGACTTTAAAGCTACCTTTGACATAGGTATACTTAATTTTGTCGAGTAAAGTTACTCCCGCTGACCAAAGCAACATGCGCATCTCTGAGGTGTAAGTTTATAAAGGTGTTGCTTGTTCGTGTCTCCATCTTTGACAATCTTTCCTAAAGTAAAATACTACACTTGGCGTGCGGACGGACCAAGATGGCGGACTACTTATTTTTTGTGCACATCTAGTATATTGGGTATCGAATGAAAAAATTTTGTGAGAAAAACACGAAAAGTAACATGTCTTTAGTTTAAACCTAATATGGCGGACGGCCTAAGATGGTGGACTGGTTGGTTTTTGTACATGACTATGATATGGGTATCAAATGAAAGTGTTTGGTGAGATGAATACGAAAAATAAAATAATTTTACTTTAAATCCAATATGGCGGACTGGTTACTATAGTAACTCCATGTAAGGACTGGAACTACCTGATGGTAAATTGTGGAACATTCATCAACATTAAAATGTAGATTAACGATATATGTATAATTTTTTTTTTGAAAATTTCTAAATTATTATTATCTAAAATCGATACTAGATTAAGCCCTTTTCTTCGTTATTATTAATTCGTGCTTTTACGATATATAATCACGAATATCGTGGAAAACAGTTTAATATAATTTGCTTCGTAAAACATCAACATTTACCTTAAGAGGTTTGTGTATAACCCTTCAGTGAGATAAGCCTTCGTTATATTTTGTCGCAATTCCCCTAATTTCCTCCATTCGTTTGTGAAACAACGTCGTTATATGAATTTAGGTGAAAAGGTAATTTAAGTTAACAAAGCAATTGAATTAAAAAAATGTTTCTAAATAATTTAACATTCATTGAATACATAAAATAATGTTTTTTATTTAATTAAACCTTAATCTGATTTAGGGATCAGATTAGTTTAAAAACATGAAACATATGAATATAAAATCTATTTGTTCTCGAACCTACGACGCTTTAATATCCAAAAATCGTGATAAATTCTTTCGAAAATAATTTTTTAAACTATTGCATCATTATATCACTACGTTTTTAAATAAGAAAAATACCCAAATTAGACAGAGATAGAAACAAGGAATAGAATTTTAATAAGAGGTTTAGAAGTAATAAAAAAATTTCAATCTCAAAGAGTATCTTTATGAAAGATGCTTTTAATTTTTTACAACAGCACAGTTTTTTGTCTAGAACTTTACAAGTAATATCTAGAAGTTTAAAAATTATAACTAGAGGTATATTTAATGTAATAATATCTTTTTAAATAACCCGAAAAATTTAAATAAATAAATAGCAAAAATCCTAGATTATCATAATCTATATAGTATTTCCGTCTCTCTTCTTTTTATAATACTATCATTCTCTCTCATCCTCTCTCTTTTTTCTCTTTTTAATTTTTATCTTTATCTGTTGAGAATGATCAGTCTCTTTTCACTTTCTTTCTTTCGATTATCTCTCTTTCTCTGTCATTCTCTCCTTTATCTAATCCAATTTTATTTCTGCATTGTCCTCCCTCTTTTATTATCTGTCGCTTTTCTATTCTTTTTCTTTCTACTATTTTTCTTTTTATAACTTTTTCTTGCTCTCTCTCTTTTTGTGAAATAACGAAAAACTACACAACTACAGAGTGGCAAATTAAGGACATCAATTATAATATTGCTTTAAATACCCGGAGTGAAGCGAGGGCAGGCCACTCTTATTAAATAAAAGGCCCTTAACCTTACACTTTGGTCGCAAATTCAAGGCGCTGCCCGGCTTTCTGTCTAAATTGCATGGGTATATTGATTACTATAAAGTAATGGGTGTCATTCCTCTCTCGTTATTCGTCAAATTGAGATCTATATTATATGATCATTCCCTTATATAACTAAAATCAAGTTAAATAAGAACTGTAGAAGACTTTTCCTATTCCAGCTTACGAAGTTTCTTTCAAAGAAAATACTCGTAAGAATAGGGCAAGGTACGGTAAATTAGATTTTGATGTCTCCCATCAAAAAGTCGTTTCGAAACCAAAACCAACAAGAAAATTTGTAATATTATCCAATCAAAGTCAAACTATAACTGAGGGTTAGTTAGGCGAAGGTAGACTATTGTTTTGTAAAGTTTTATGATTACCTATACATATAATAAAAATGTACCTAAATATATTCTAGTGCTAACTGAAAAGATTTATAGTCTAACGCAGATCTACAGTATCCACTTGACTAGAATACCTACTGGGAGGCTATACTTTAAACTCAAAGCTATAGATAGCGCTACTGCTAGAATCTAATAATAATGATTCTGTGAAGGCGTATTAATTTTGGAATCCTTACTTCTTCCTATCAGTTGTCAAACATTCAAGAAAGTAATAATGTCACTCAAATCAATGCTACCAACATACTAACTTCAAAATATTGTGAGGAGTTTTGCAGCAACAAATACATCAATTATTTTTAGTATTACTGTTTGTTAATATGTATGTATCACGCAAAAACTAATTTACGAAATGTTTCTTTTTTCCTTTCATTAGATTCAGATGTGACGAGTGACATAATTAATAACTAAGAAAACTTAAAAATAGTTATCGTATTGAATAATATTATTTATTTTGCATCTATCTATCATCACCACTTAAGACTATTTTAGAGCTAATGTGATGATGGAGTCTTAGAAAAGTAAAAATTATTAAGTGTCATAACTTAAAACGGAAACCGATTCACCAATGTTCAACACTTACTCCAAACCTTAGTGACATAAAGGTCATAAAGGTTGCCAGACGAGCTCCGTTTGACAACTGGTTCAAGTCTATCGGAACAGAGGTTATATACAGTCTTGGAATAAAATAAAAAGTACTACCCGCGAGTATAAAATTATCAACGGTGTTGCTAACATAAGAAATTATAAATGGACATAAAGCTTAGAAATTTAAGAAGATTGTGTTTGGATTCTTTGAAAGACCAAATTTTGAGTATGCACTGTTGATATGTACGGTGATTTCAACTTATCCAAGTTTTCAGATTTTATAGTTTGCAACCCTAGCCACAAGTAGGTTCCCCTTAAGTTTCGGGATCATAAAATTCGTTTAGATGATTCCAATATATTGTACGAATTATAAAAAGTCTCTATTGCCAGATTTTAGCTAAAGAAGTTCTTCAATTGTTACTATAATTGGGGATTGTATAAATATTAATTTGACTCTTAATGCTAATCACAACTCTTTAGATTTATATTTATTTATACTAATAGACAAACATGATCCATAATGAAAGAACTAGTTTAATGAAACAATTTAAAATCCAACGAGATTAGTTTCCTCTTCCCAAACATGATACGTATGAAAACAAAATGGTGGCTAGAGAGGATTTCGTTTGGATTAACTTTAGAATCGGCTTTGCATGGCGAGTGAAGCTAATTTTATGCTTACCCGCTTTGAATCATAAAAGTGCAAATGAATTTCACAATTTCGCTTCGATTATTCAATTTCTGTACATTTTAATAGTTTATTAACTTAAAATCAAGTTCAGTTACCTACTAATGTTTAAAACACTGTAATAAAAACATAATAAACAGAAAAAATATATAATATGGAAGTGAATTGATAAAAACTACTGGACGATACCTACAAAGTGAGAAAAAAATATATAGCTACGTCCTTCTACTCTACAGCAAATAATTAAATGATTAAAATAATTCTGAATAGGAGTTCTGGAATAGAAAAAAAAGGGTAAGGATAACGAATATAAGATTAGAAATCAGTCGTCCGATCCTAAACGTAAGCTACTTCAAGCTTGTTGAAGAAAACTTTATTCCAGATGACAAAGAAAATAATAGAACGTTAAAGTAATTCACGACGCTAGTAAAAAATGACCAATTATTTTAATTCAATTTTCCTTATTCACTTGTATAAAATCTAAGCACTCGATCACTGGCACTACCGTAGCTAAGAAATAATTTATTCGTCGAGTAAGTCCTACAACACCTACAAGCTCGCAATTATTCCCGAGGCAGCTATACAAACGTTCTGTGTCGAACGTAAATTTGCGTGCTTTCTAAGCCTTAATTACTCCAAAACGTACTACATTTATCACTTAAGGACTTGTAAAACAAATCAAATATGAATGCTGGTTTCAATCTGGTGTACAAATTAAACTCCATTTCTCTCTAAACAAATTTTTTTTTATTTTTTTTTACATCAGCTATTTTCTATTCATGTGCTTATTAACTAAATAAAGCAGCAATAAGTAAAAGAATTTAAAAATAGGGTGCCTAAAATCGATTCAGTTGATCGATTGGAATTAATCGATCCAAGATCGACATTTCTAGTATTGACTCCTGATTTTCAATTTTGCATAATTCTGACATTTTTACAATGTTACTAGTAATAAAACCACACCTAAAAAATAAAGAAAACATTGCAGAAAAATCTTCTATTTTACCTATAAATAGTTATAAGTCCGTGTACCTATTCCTTTTTATTAATAGGGACATATATTTTAGGAAAAATTCTTCATGCAAGCAATTTAGAAGATGTTGTTAAAGTCAATTTTTAACAAAAAAAAACCACAGAATTCAGATCTGTACTGACTCACATGTGACAAAACTGAAAACAGAACCGAATTCTTATTGAAATGAATGTACCTAATAATAATAATGTAAGTAGGATGGAATTCATTGAAATGCTTGAAATATTATTTAGGCATCATAGATAAATAAAATTGTTCAGTAAAATTTAATATTTGATGTATGCATTTGCATAAATAATGAATGTTCCCGATCTGATTCCCAATAATAAACATAATTAAGTCTGCAGAGTGTTAATTAAAAGCGGGAAATTTTAGATATTCCATCACATTATAATTTTATGGGAAACAATGAAGTTAGATATTGCAATATCAAAATAATACAACACATTTCAGTCATAATATATTACGAATACGAAATTATGTGTGATTTCTTGTCCTTTATTAACCGGTGAACTTCAAGAATGGGGCTAGAATGAATTAACAACTAACTCACTCAATTAATCTTACACTATTTGACCTCACTCCCACGTGCTTCTTTCAATTCTGTATGCAATACTTCATCCAAGTACCTTCTCTGCTACAGAATCCTTACTTTTTTTCAGGATAAAAAGGAATCTATGTGTTAATCCAGATTATAAATTATCTGTATTTAAAGTATCATATAAATCCGTCCAGCCATTTGAGAGTGATTGAATATTAGTTTCTAATATTATAGTAGGAAATAAAAAAAGCACATGAACTAAAACGTTACTTTCTTCATATTAATGCAAGCAACATACACAAACGTCGACCGTCGCGTCGTTACATAATTAATAAAGCTCCCTAGTTAATGGGAAATGAAAAAAAAACAATTACTAAAGTGATTTATTACTGTTATCGGTGGCCGTTGCCCTCAGTTTTTTACTAACGATAAGCGAAGTAATAGAGGAAGCAGGAGGTAAGTAATTTATGACTGGTCAGATATTTTTCAATATAACTCTTTGTTTTACAAAACGATAAATAATTACAGATATAAATATTTTAACTGTAGCATTAATGTCAATGTCTATGATAAAATTGTTATCATAGACATGTTATGGGGAATTTTGTGAAGATATCATTATCTGAATGGGAAAATATTTCTCTAATGTTTACGTTTATTTCTATGTTAAACAACAAATATAAAGAGATTTAATTTAATTTGTAACTGACAGATGTCATTTACGTATTACTGTAGAGTAGGGGCGTCGATTTTAAATCGACTTGTAAAATCTAAAAATCGATTTTTTAGATCGATATTCAACCTCGAGTCAAATGTGTGTAATAATATGTAAAAAGATCAACTTTTGGTGTATCCTTTGGGTTGAAATTAAAATCTTTGGATGATGGATTAAAAATAGATTCCAAATTCATGTAAATCCAAATTAGGAATCTATTTTCGTTCTATAATCCAAAGAATTTGGATTCAATTTGGTTATTAATTTGGACCGCAAATGGGTATAGGTTTTTTAAATATTATTTTATGGATTTACTAGGTAAATAGATAATTAAAAGTGTTGATTATGTTTTTCTTCAAGTAAATAAGCAGACAGCAGTTACACAAACAGACAGAAGCACTTAATAACATAATAACTAACTATTAACAATTCAGAAGCTCTGTACGGAGTTTAACTCGACGCCTCAGTCCTCAGTCGCGCCATAAAAGTTATACGACACGCCTTCGATGACGCACAGACAGTTTTATTGCTCTGCTGATCGTGAATATATTTATAAAAATAGTCAACAATATTCTATTGTAGTGGAATAAAGTGTTTATTATGTACACAGATTCATAATGGTTTAGAGATATCTTTTATTGTTCGACCAGCGATTCCTTTGTTGTTTGTTTAGTTTGTATGAAGCACATTTATTATGGTTGATAATTATTTATTACTAACCGACCCGCGCATCTTCATCTGTATGATGTTTCGCTCCTATTGGTCATAGCGTGATTTTATATACCTTATAGGCTTCCTCAATAAATAAGCTATTCAACACTGAAACAATTTTTCAATTTGAACAAGTAGTTCCTGAAATAAGACAGTAATTTCTACATGGAGAGTTTATGGAGAGGCAAGAGGCAAAAGATAAACTTGATTTCTGTGTTGCCAATAACATGACAGATACATCCCGCTACAAAAAATACTCGCGCACTGACTTAGCCAACGATAAATTTAAGTACCCGTAGGGCGAGTGTCAATTCATCGCTTGGTGTAGCAACACTTAAAATTAATGTAAATATCGGATGATTAAAATGAAAATTTGAATGCATTTAAAAACCATTATTTAGTGTGTAATTCACGAAAATAAGATGTTTTACTGCTAGTGTCTAATAAAAGGTAAAGTTTAGCGACAGTTTCATTAGAATGTTATAATATTTCTATAGCAACATTTTATGTGTTAATACTGATTATCAATATAATACTGATATGTCATTGTAATGTGAATAGCAATAGTGAGATTTCAGTTATGATAATCATTTCACTTCAATTTGGGAATATCAGGAAGAATAAATTAGCTAACGTTTTTAATTAAATTTAACTCTGAAAAGTTTAAAAGTTAAAGAAGAGTTAGTAGTTTGTAGTTTCTTAAACTTGAAACCTTTCGCATAATTAAATATTTTTTGAAATATTTTCGCTTTGTCAAAGTACAAAGAAGTTCTTTAATATCATTTATATTAATTGACAAACTATTTATTTTTGAAATAGATATTTAGCATTAAATTGAATGATCTAGAAAACCAGAATTTGACAGTTTTTTACTCCAATAATACTAAATTCTAACTACACATTTGTTTTCACGTTATAAAGAATTCGACGTATGAATCGATTAATCGAAAACGAATACGTTAAATACAAATCGATTTTTTTCAAGAATCGCCAATCCCTACTTAGCGTAGGAACTAAAAAGATAAAATGCTTAATGGTTTTCCATATACGACAAAGTACTGGAAAACGCAATCTCTTGCGCAAGTAACGTGTGAAAGTCAAAACTAATCAGAGGAGATAACCTGATGTGTTTTAGCTTTTAACGTGATAAATTGCTATGCCATTAGTTTGAAGCAATCTTCACTTGGATATGGGGGAACTGCGCTAAGTCCATACTCGATTAAGATATCTGTATATTGTAACAACGTTTTACACTAAATTTAAAATCAAAACAACTCAAGTTAGATATGCACTGATAGTATTTAAACGGCTGACCAAATCTTAGCAAATAATATAAGCATTCTGATGGTACAAAAAACAAACAGATACACATGTTAAACGTATTCAACGAATGATATTCTCCGAAAAGTTGATATTACTTAACTGTGATTGGTTCACCTTGTTATACTTATTTGTTTCATTTCTATTTAACAAAATCTCTCAATATAAAGTAGTTGGGTGTGTCTTTGAAATATAGACTTTATATTTCACACTTTTATCAATCGTTGTCTACGAGTCAGAATTTCTTAAGCGGGCCACTAAAAATTGACTATTCGATTTTAATATATTTATGAGCATATTATGGTAGCTTTATAAGTTGAAAGTAAAACCCTAAAACGATTTTTGAAAATTTCAATTTTTCAAAATTTTATGAGCGAGTAAAAATTTCGAGTTCTTTTTTTTTAAATAATAATATATCACTGAATAATTACTGGATTCTAATGAAACTCGGTTTGTATACTAAGTAATAGTAGATGAATAGGAAAAAAAATAATTTACGTAAAAAAAAAAAAATTGTTTATTATTAATTAGTTTTCTAATAAACAAATGCAAATTTAACTAACTTCTCGGTGTTGTAGAAAACAATTTTTTTTTTTAAATATTCGTTGGAGTATTAACTAAAAGATGACACAAGAAAATTTTAGTGCTCTCTTACCAGAAAAAAGATATGAACAATTGAATGTGCGAGACAGCGATCGAGGTAGATGCGCGACGCCAAGCGCTACGCCTACATCGGGCTCCCGAGAACATACTTCTACCTTTTGCAGTTTTCCAGGCTAAATAAAACTTAAAAAATAAATGACTAATCTGAATATTTATTAATATTTAGAATTTATTTCTTTACTAATTTTGTAACCTTCATGACAGAACTTTTGGAATAATTTGAAATAATTTTACACTCAAGGGAATCATCTTTACACGGCTTGAACGAATGAAATGAACGGGTTCCAGTAATGGTTTTAGCTGTAGAAAACCTCTCCTTTAAATACTCTTCGTGTCTTTTATATTCATCCAAAGAACAGAAATTAAATTCAATTTTTTTGAAAAATGATTTTGCTCATTCAAAAAGTCCTTCTGTCGTTACAATAGTTTTATCTTGCAAGCTAGCACGGTATGCGTTTCTTTTTACACAACCACCTATCCCGTCGCAAGCACCTTTACCGTGCGCAGTGGCAAAGAAATGCCATTCTGCGGGTACACCAAAATCTTTTTTATGAAATACTAAATTTAAAAAATTGAATCTGTTCTTATATTGAGACCCAGCTCCATCCATTTTTTAAGTTTTATTTAGCCTGGAAAACTGCAAAAGGTAGAAGTATGTTCTCGGGAGCCCGATGTAGGCGTAGCGCTTGGCGTCGCGCATCTACCTCGATCGCTGTCTCGCACATTCAATTGTTCATATCTTTTTCTGGTAAGAGAGCACTAAAATTTTCTTGTGTCATCTTTTAGTTAATACTCCAACGAATATTTAAAAAAAAAAATTTGTTTTCTACAACACCGAGAAGTTAGTTAAATTTGCATTTGTTTATTAGAAAACTAATTAATAATAAACAATTTTTTTTTTTTTTACGTAAATTATTTTTTTTCCTATTCATCTACTATTACTTAGTATACAAACCGAGTTTCATTAGAATCCAGTAATTATTCAGTGATATATTATTATTTAAAAAAAAAGAACTCGAAATTTTTACTCGCTCATAAAATTTTGAAAAATTGAAATTTTCAAAAATCGTTTTAGGGTTTTACTTTCAACTTATAAAGCTACCATAATATGCTCATAAATATATTAAAATCGAATAGTCAATTTTTAGTGGCCCGCTTAAGAAATTCTGACTCTACATGAATTGTATTTTTATTTAATAAAAAATATGAAAAAGGACATAGTTGAGTCAATTGCATAAAAAATTTACGTTATACAAAGGAATAAAGGTTAGACAAAGGAATTCATAAGGAAAGGTTTGGAATGACTTTTCATCTTACAGCATCCATTAAAAAAATATATATTGTGTTTTTCAATTTTATTTAAAAATTTAATAAAATATATTGCTATATATGTGGAGAGAAATATGGTACCCATTACTGTACAGCAATACGTATACAATTGCAATTTAGACTGAAGTGAGCGGTGTCTGGGGCTTGAGACCCAGGAGCAGGTTTAAAGAGCTCTTTCATAATATATTAACTCTCACCTCCACCACTCGACCTCGCAAACGACAATAGATAATAAAGTAAACTTACATGGATCTCGAGAAGGGTGACTTAAATCACGACACTATAACACTAACTTCCATGTTCATTGCACGAAAACACCAGAGAGACTGAGACTAATCTATCGCACTAAAATATAATGTCTCCACGTCAGTATACTCGACATAATATAAAATGATATACCCGCTACTACTACTTTATAAACAGTGTTGCTAACAATATATGTCGGAGGTGTAAGTTAGGTTTAGGTTAGCCTTGTGTTAGGTTAAGTTAATGTTAGTCTAATCTTAGATTTAGACGGTGAAACTAAGCAGTGGAGGCGAGTGTTGTGATCACTTAAAGGATGTCCTTAAGCCTACACCTTGGTCACAAGTCCAAGGCACTGCTTGGATTCCTGTCATAATAGTTCCTGTCATAACAATAAGAGATCGTAACGGTTAGTTATATCCTGACCGTACTGCGCCCGTCGCTTTTGAGATCATCCATTCCATTCCTTCTTTTAATTGTATCCAACATATAGATAGTTACGATAATAATAATAATCAACTACGTTACTTGATTTCTTCTCTTTATTAAACAAAACCCACAAGTACACTGTCTTTATCTCTTCAGTGTCGCTCTCATCTCAGCTTGTGTACTGTGTAATAAGAACGCAATACAGTAGTACGTTAAATTTAAAGTTGTTTTTATGAAATGAAACAATTTCTATTTTAATATTATTAAAACCATTTTATAAGGCACAGTCCAAACTCTTAAGAAACGTAGGAAATACTTAAGAATACAAACTAAACAAATGACACTGCGATTTAATATACTACTTACGCCATCTACTGTCTAATATATGGCGTCTGTCTGTCAGTAAAGTGAGTGTGCGATTGCGCCATCTAGCGACGTGTGAATGAAGTGCATGTCGAGCTATGTGGCCGTTATGTCTTTGAGAATTATTAATATATAAATTAAAATGTAAAATATAGTGAATAAAATGTGAAATTAAAACTAAATACAATTGGTTCATTGCACCCAGGCGAAGCCGGGTATATTATATTATTTATATACGGTAAACAAATAAATCTTAGATAGAATATCTTAGATAGCACCTACCAAAAGATAGACAAACATATTCAAATAAATTATTTATTAATATAATGGCTACATGTTCGCCTAGCCGTGTTTTACAACAAATATTACCAATACAATACCCGATTACCATAAACACCCTCTTAAACGTGGGAAAACATGCGCATTTATCATGCCTCAACTTTTCATTTTAATACTATTTTTATCTCTTGGCGTTGTTTGTAGTGTTTTTAAATCTATTTTTGTATACATAGTTTTCTCTTTAAGACTTTTCCTCAGTACCTGCCCTTTTAAAAATGATGAAGTTTTAAAAGATTTTTTGAGTTTGCTCCTTTATGGAGAACATATTATTTTATTTCATCAGTAATATTAAAACTTATTCATAATCATTGACGTCAGTGTCTTAACTCTAATCGATAACTTTAATCTGGAATATATGAAAATTGTTTTCCTTTTTGAGAGTATCAAAAATTTAATATTTTTAAAACTATTTTAATGTTGTTGACAATATTTTATTTAAAGACAAAATGAGGCTTAACAATTACGAAAAAAAAAGTTTAGAATTAAATATAAGTAAATATTCGTAGCAAAAGGGCTATATTGTTTTTACTTTTACATTTTTTGACATCTGAATAAAATGAAACAAAGCTCTAAAGACCTGCAGCAATACAACTATAAAAACCGTATCCAATTTCACCCACTAGTTTTTACGTTATACATGTAATACAGACAGACAAGTAAAAATTAATGTTATGAACAGCCTTCACATTAAATTTCCTTAAATATCTTTTATGTTTTTGGTGTAATTCGTTCAATATACAGACATAGGGTAACACTGCCACAACATTAGATAGAGAACTCCATTAGGTGATGGTGCAAGTTCACGCAGGTATTGTTTAGTCCAGACGAGACTCATCTATGAACTATTACGACCCCATTGTCGAGGAAATTAAAATGCAGCATTGTTTACTGCACGCGATTGCTGAACTGTTGTTTGGGAAGCAACAATTTTGAGGCATGATAACTATAGACTAGTCATAGTAACTATAATATATGATCTATGGCAATAAGCAGTACCTCTTTTTAGTTAGTATTGTTTTTTAGTCCTCCTGGTGAGAAGTGGCTACCGTTGTTCATAGTCAGATATGAGAGTAACTCTTTTTTTGTCGACGCGTTCCTTCCTCGGAGACAGTACAAAAGGAAAAAGAAGAGAAGAATAGTTTCAGTAGATCCTGAGTGAGAACCCAAAGTCAACTAGAACCACAGCATTAACAAGATGGGAGGATGGAGGGTAAGTTTTACATGCGGCCCGACCGGACTTGGCGATCGAATTCGCACGCTGGTTGAGGAACAGATCCCCTAACACCAAGGGGTAATAGGAGATGTTCTCTCTCGCATGACATAACCACGTGGCAACAATGTAGTTGTAAGGTATTCACGTGACCTCAATCGGAGACACCTAGCAGCAACAACACAATTATACACTACACTGAACCTTCACCGAGACTTGTGACCCATGACACCATGTGATTTGAAGATTTCCAGAACTCTATCTATAATCACTTACCATCTACTACTCGATCTCTTTACCTGATATTTAATTAAACTAAACTATAATAATATACTACTTATGTCCTGTATGTATCCTCAGAAGAAGTCACACTTCACTATATGAAACCGCCCATTACTAAAATCACTAATTATTGCTAATATACTGAGGCAGAGCTTATAAGTTGCCTAATCAGTTATTTTAATATAAACCAATTGAAGTCTTGCTAACATCGGTTACACTTACTTAGGTACTTAATATTCTAAATGCGTCTGTGTTAGTTTATCTGTCTGTCAATCTATACTGGTGTGATAGATAGACAGGTGACATGCCATTTACAGAACAGTTCCTGTGGGATACTACAGGACAGGAAAACTAATGAAGAAATTAATATTAATCAAAAACATCATATAGGTGTATTAGTAGATAAGTTTTAAATAAGTAGAAAAGATTATAACTATTGTTTTATGTAATATTTCTCTCAGTGAAAGAATTTTTAAAAAGATTGGAAACAACAAAATGGCATTATTCTATTATTTAAAAAATGTATATGGCAACACTAAATCACTTTTGTCACTCGCGAATAGTGTAGTTTCCTAAAAAAATGGCCACCTTATGGCACTTAAATGGCCATATCTTTTTAATTAGAGTATTTATGGCAACACCACATAGCCTATGTTACCCGGAAAGGATGTAGCTTCCTATTGGTATAGAATTTTCAAAATCGGTTCAGTACTTTTCGAGCCTATTCGCAACAAACAAACAAACATACAAACAATCAAATCTTTCCTCTTTATATAATAGTATAGATATAGACTAGAGGGCCGCCCTCGCTTCGCTCAGGGTATTTAAAGCAATATTATAATTGATGTCCTTAAACTGACACTCTGTAATTGTGTAGCTTTTTAATATATATGTCGGGGATTTTAAAACGATGTGAAAAGAGATGGAAGGAGGAAGATGGGGAATATTGGGGAACATTAAAATGGGGTGATGATATTTAATGGAATATTGGGTAAACGCAATGTAGATACTTCTACTGAACCCATAAATGATCAAATATGATCTCTAACAATTACGAGAGAAACCTAAGCAGTGCCTTGGACTTGTGACCAAGGTGTAGGCTTAAGGACGTCCTTTAAGTAATTACAACACTCGCCTCCACTGCTAGGCTCTCTATTTAAACCCAAGGTTAAACGCACATAAACCGAATCTAACACAAGGCTAACCTAACCTAAGGCTAACCTAACCTAACATTGTGTTTACTTAACCACGTGGCAATTACATTGTAAGGACTTACGTGACCTTAGTTGGACAGCACTTCCACACTACACTGCACTTGACACTATCACTATCACTAGCACTACTTGGATGATGTTCACTTCTTGAGAGACCGCGCACGACTAAGACTTCAGTGAGACTGTCGATCGCATATAAAGGGTCGAGGGTAGAAACTGTCAAAACAACGGAAGTGACTACTACCCCACTCCAACGCCACAGACAACGATAACGATTCGATTAATCGATAATCCTTTACTATGCTCCGACATATATTTATTAAATAAATAGTGTAGACTAGTGAACAAAGTAAAGTGAAGCAGATGTCTAGATGTATATTTCATACAACAACTTTTCTTATTATCACTTATCTTACTTATATCACATCAAAATTATCTGTCGCTTAATATCTAAAATGGATATTACCCTCACCACTTAATTCGATAGATTATCATATCGTTAAATAACTGACACATTAAGCTTGTACTTGTTATATTTTTACAAATTTGAAAAGCTGTTTCCCACCACTAAAATGGGAAACATTCTCTTTATATTCTTCCTATCATCTACAAAATCTAATTATACTACTTCTAGAGATCTATTATTTAAAATATCAAGGGCTCTTTCACCATTTACTGATAAAGTATTTTATAAAAATATAATTGTTATAAAATAATTTCATATTATTTCAAGTAACTATCAGAAACCTTACCAAAAAAATAGGGAAAATTTCTCTCATTTATATCACATTGGATACTTTATTAATGTACGGATAAACTTTTCAAATATAATGAATTTTCCTGTAGGCCAACCTTATAAAATAAAGGCCCTCATTCTATTCTATCCTATAAAGTTTAAATTGCTCGCTTCTTTTTCACTATCTCCCGACTGCACTTTTCCTATTTAAAACTTTTCTTTTTATTTTAAGCTACCAACTTGTAAGTACAAGTTCTTGGAGTCGCGTGATAAAAATGCTATAATAACATAGCGGTTAAACGTACTGAGACTGAGTAAACTCAAACGTTTTCTTTCAATTCAGTTTAGTTCGGTCTATTGCAATTAAAAGTTGTGGAAACTAAGTTCATTTTGTTTGCGATAAAATCTTTTTATTGTTGGAAACTATACTCATTATTAGACTATAGTTGTGTAATCCAGAGACGACTTTACCTATGGTGCAGGGAGTGCGTTGCACACGGGCGCCACGGTCTTAGGGACAACGAACGCCATACACCGGCAGCGTAAGAAGTCTTCATCGACCACGAAGCCTTAGATTGAAGTAAAACGACATTATATTTATTGGCTGATGATTGCACACGGGCGCTACATGTGCCTGAGATACCCTTGTATATATCAATAACTAATGTTATCTACTATGAGGATACTACGCTACAATACTTGCACTACTTTAGAGAATGTTAATTGGGTGAAATCATTTTATAGGGTGCCTCAGATCAATTAGAACAAAGATTATATATTTAAGAACAGTCTTGCTAACCTCACATAGATACTTCATTTGTTTAATTTTTAGTACAATTAATCGCTAGCAACACCATTACTATAAGTACTCTAGGACCCGACAATTTATAAGCCCTGCCCCCATAGTTGAGTGGCAGTTTACAGAGTATTTTCATAGAGTAAATATTGGCTATCATAGTGAAGTTTAAGTGTAAAGTAGTGTTACCCTTATACGTCACGTAAATCCATATAACATTACTAGCTTACTTAAATGTAAATCATGCTTCGTTAATTTACTCCTACGCCGCAATCCTTAAGATACTGTGAAGTATAGTAAGCTCATATGCAGTGGCGAAACTATAGGGTGGATTTTAGGAAAATGACAGGGGCCCCGAGCCGAAGGGGGCCCCCGGTCACAGAAGGCTGTGAGCACAGGTGGATCTTAATATTTACTATTACAATATTTAGTAAATATTATAACTAAGGACCTTTTTTTGCTGTTCAAGCGCTCATAAGTATTTCGCACACCAGCGCAGAAGATGCTTAGCGCGTGCCTGGGTTCAGTTTCTTAATATTAGAGGAGGGGGCCACATCTAATGAATTTGCCAGGAGCCCCAAACGGTGTAGCTACGCCACTGCTCATATGTAGCTGTCATCATACTTCAACAATCTGTTATCTGAGGTACCTTTGAACCAGAACCGTAATCTTGTAATAGTAAACACTGCAATTCCAAAAGCACTATTCAGATTCAAGATGCATGAGTTAAACTCGTTTCCACACTGATTTTTTGTTACATTAGTTATTTGGACGATAGACAAAGCCAAGTTATTTTAGAAAATAAAATTAAAAATGTTGCGTATATTTTAATATTTATTATTTTACTTGCTAATTAGCCCTTAAAATTAAAATTTAAGTGATCGTATAACGTAAGTGATCGTATAAGGGTTCCTTGTTTATTTCAGATACAAAATCCCTAACATACGGTTGTCTAAAAACCTATAGCGTAAAAACTCATAAATGATTGAGTTTTCGTATTTTTAATTTCTTTATAACAATCATTATCTATTTTTGTAGAAGTATCTTTAGATTTTTCTTTGAAACCGATTGCAGCGCCATCTAACGGGCCCAAATGTGGAACTAAAATATCCAAAGGCTCATTTACATACATGTCGAAAACTAACCCAAGCAGTGCCTTGGACATGTGACCAAGGTTAGGGATATCCTTTATTCGATCGTGAAACTCATCTCCACTACTTAGGCTCTCTGCTTAAACCTAACGTTAAACTCACAATAAACCTACCGTAACACAACACGTGGCGACTACCTTGTAAGGTACTCACGTGAACTTAATCAGACAGCACTAACCCAACACTGCACTTAAAACTTCACTAGCACTATCTAGAGACTACTTCACTCTTTGAGAGACCGCGCAAGAGTAACACTACAGTCAGACTGTCGAAGACATATAAAGGGTCGAGACTGTCAAACCGGCAGAAGTGACTACTACCCTACTCCAGCGCCTTAGATGGCAATAACGATTCTATTAGTCGATAACTTTGTTTTGGCGAGTAAGTAGTAATCGTGTGGCGTTTTTCAAAAATACCCAATGCATCGATAATTTATTATTCATTAATTTATCTGTCAAGTGTTAATACACTGTTAAGATTGTGTAAAATAGTGTAGTTTATAATTGTATATTTTGGTGCTAGGTAGTCCTTATTGAAAATCATTTGAGTTATTAATATTAAACTTTGTTTATTTTAATATTAGGTAGCAAGATGCATTATACTTACAATGACTTTTGAGATATGTCTACGTATGAACAAACGTACCTGCACTGTAGTGTATAGTGTATAGTGATTCAGGTCAAGTTCCATTACACAGCGGGTTGTCTCGATTGATTGGCGCAAACTAAAGGTACATAATACCAACACTTCGGCACTTCGGTCATCAGCTTCTCTTCAGTAATGATAAACTACGTACAGACAGACATACACTCGAACAGCTTTATAGGAATTGTAAGACTCATGCTGTGATGTTATTAACAGTCAAAGGATACAACTATTCATGTTGTCTATAATTTGTACTCATTTGTGTTTGTGAGTACGAATATTTTATAACTGTAACCAGATAATACTAGTGTATTATATTAACTCAATAATGCCGATAATAAAAGTCGGTTAACTAACTGAAGTTTGACTAGTATTATCAAGACACGCGGTAGCGTCTTAAGTCAAGTTAATGTCAAGAAAAAGGGACTGGTGACGAAATCAGTTTCACTAACATGTTAGATAAAGTTTCAAACATACTTCATACTTCAAAGTAATAAGTTTACTGGTAAAAACTAGTCAAGTCAAATCGTGGGTTTCCATTTATCCTAAGTGATTTACTTTGTTTACAAAATTTGTTTTCAAATTTAAGAATTAATATTTTTAGACATACATTGTTAAAGCACTAAAAAATTAAGTAATTGTGTTTTTAATTTATTTTAGAATATTGTATGTTTTTATAAATTAATTTCAGCATTAGAAACAATTCAATTATTAATATTATTTTTGGTAAATTTATTTTGTTTGTAATTATATTAAATTTAATACTGTAATTTTTTAAATAATAATATTGCACGCCTGATATGGCAAACTGTTAAAAACTTACAATAATTTATACGATCTGAAAATGTACTTACAGTTATGCAATGAATTATATTCTGATTCTGAAAAAAATACTTGGCGCCCATTTAGGTCTCAATTCATTTATCGGCGAAGTCGACAACTCTGCATACTCTTAATATTGGACTTGGCTCTATTTTCACATTAATGATTTTGATTATATTAGATAAAATTTTAATTTCATATGAAAATATAAATTTCTGCTTACTAGTTGGCGTGACAGTCGCGGTATATGCACTAGGGAAAAATAAAAAATCTCAATAATCCGTTATTTAATTAAGAACCGTACGTACACTTGAAGTAAGACTATTACAATCTAAAAACCGTTTTAATCTGCGCACTTTAAATACTATGGTATTCTCAAGCACTCAGATAATTATTCAAGTAGCACTAACTATTCGTAGTCGTTTATTCGTTTTCTTTGAAACTACTATTTTATGTATCTAACGTTCAATCTGTGCCATTGACTAGTATTTATGTCAATGATCTGTACTACAATCACTTGTAGTCGAATTTAGACCAATTAAATCGAATATAATGAAAATGTTTCAATCATTTTAAATGCCTTTATGACATAATAAAATTAAGTTTATTCTAAATATTTTTAAGTGATATAAGTTTTAATCTGAATAAAAACAAATATGGGGAGTATGTATTTATAATTATTAATAAGTAATATTTTTAAAATCTGTAGTGTAGTGAATAGAGTATATGTAATATTTATTTAAATTTCATTGTAATTACACTCAATTTAAATAATTATAATTTAAAAACATATCAATATTTAATATTTGAATACCTAGATATTCATTCCTTTAAACTGTTTTACAGGAATTCGTTTCTTTCCTTACAAAGAATTAACATCACAAAAGAAATTTTTATTTTTTTGAAATACGAGAATAACTATGAATTAAAAAATAAATTTTTAATTGGATTTTCATAAATTTATTATCAATAAAATCGTGTAAATCGCTTCAATACAGTCGAGTTCAGAAGATATAAATACTTAAAATCATTAAGAAAGTTTAATTCTTTGCATTTTAATAAGCCTCAGAGAAACCATCAACTCTTAAATGACTTGTGTGCCATTTATATGTATATTCATAAAAAATAAAGCAAAACAAAAGTTAGCAAGCGTCCCTGCATAAAAGATGGCTTAATTATGCGCGCATGTTTCAAACCGTTCGAACTACCTCACCAAAGAGTTAAAATAAACATACACAGATACGCAAATCAGTGTAATAAAAATATCAGTGTAATATATTTTATGATATAGCATAGTTGTAAAAAGAAAAATTGTATTAAACTCAAAGAACTTTAGTATTAATTATAACATATGCTTTGGACAGACAACTTAGCAGTGCCTTTACCCGGAGGGTTTCTAACTCAGGCAATTATCGTCACACTTTAATGGCCCACTGCTGAGCCGGGTTTCCTACTCAGAATGAGGAGAGATTAGGCCATAGTCCACCACGCTGGCCAAATGCGGCTTGGTAGACGACTTTGAGAACATGGAAAACTCTCAGGAGTGCAGGTTTCCTCGCAATTTTTTCCTTCAATGTTAGAGCAAGTGATATTTAATTGCTTAAAACACACATTCAGAAAAGTCAGAGGTACTTTGTAGAGTACATAGGCAATACTCACAATCAAGTGCTGGACTTCATTACCTAACTTACATGATCTTCAAAAAGAGGAGCTATTGTCTCTGAACTATCGAAGAATATAAAATAAACTAATAATCAGATATTGCTAACTTAAGGTAGAGGATAGGAAACACAATTATCCTAATTCTATTAATATATTCTATTTACCTTGCGTATTTGCAAAATTGGATAAAATGAGGCATTAATGAAAAAGTTTGTAACAAAGCGTTACGTCATTAATATTTACGCAGGAAAAAATTACATTTTTCATTTTAAAATTAGAGTAGAACCAGCCACGTTTTATTACGAGGAAAGGTAAAAATACACATACCGCGAAATTATACAACATAAAACATTCCCCCGTGTGCATTAAACGGCACAATTTCAAGTAAAACACAGCATTGTTTCGTATCGAGTAGCATTTTGCGTACCTCTGGGCATCAGAATGTGTTACCATGGCAACGCCCCTGCGGTAAGCCCAGTCCCGGATTGTTTGAAAATTTCCCCGAACCCGCCCGATGTTTAATCCGAATTAAAACAATAAAATAACTCAATACAAGTTGTTTCGAGAGCCCATTTATGGATCCCGTTAAAATATTTTCTGTGTATGACAATGCTATTCTTTTTTATTGCACCACGTGATAATATTTTTATATCTAACTAGTTGATCCACCCTAACTTTGTTGGACTAAAATATTTTTCCTGACATCCGATTTAAATGAGACAATGAGTATGGAAAAGATATTTTATAAGAGATGCAAAAATCGTATCAAATTTCGTGTAGTTGTACTGCTAATTGCACGCATGATTTTATTTTGTGGTATGGCAACCACGATAATTTAATGTTTCCTCTAGTGGCAACACTAGTTCGTATCTAATTGGACACGCTTCTAAAAGCTTACGCTCTAAAAATTACGATACTTGCAGAACTTTTCATACCATATCCCCCTTTCCCCTCCCCTTCAACCCTTTTTTCGCATCAAAAAGTAGCCTATGTCCTTCTCAGACTCTAGACTATCTGTATACCAAATTTCATTTAAATCTGTTCAATAGTTTTGGCGTGAGAGTGCGACAGACAGACAACAGTTATTTTCACATTTATAATAGGTATTAGAAATGATTTTGAAGAAATTTGGAACTCAGTAAATAGTGCTATTTACAGACATACAATAAGTCACATTTTTATATGAGTATAAAATTAGATGGACGTACAAGTCATTGAACACGTAGCAATATGTAAAATACAAATAATTAAAAATAAATAAGTTATTTATAAGCAAGCTAGTTTTGTAGTTTATTTTATAGGCAAATACGACAATGCAATTGTTTATATCAGTTCTAGCAACGTCGTGAAAGCATTTTTATTGCCCTTTCTAATGTGCTGTTGCAGTTCATATGTAAATAGCCCGATAAAAAATTATAGCCTTCGAGTGAGAATAAAGGAAAAAATATTTTTAAAATTTTACAGTAACGTTTTATATAAAAGAATATTAAAGATAGTATTTAGATTTACAATTGATGTGATTTTTCAAGATTCAAGATTATCAAGGAATTTTACTAGAGATAAAGATGACTTTTAGCCCAAGTTATGTTTCATACAAAGCGATTACCTCTTTTTTTTATTTACTAATAATTTAATGATTTCATAATATCATTGTTAAATTTTATTTTATTTTTTTACTAATATAATATTCATAAGTTATTATCAAGTTATTTTTAAATAAACTCTGCTTAACAAACAATCCAGTTTTACAAGGATTAAACTATTTTCTATTAAAATTACTATTATAATAATTATTTAATTGTCCTATTACCGTCGAATACAATATAATTTATTTTAATCAGGGTTATTTTAAAACTTTTAACAGCATGCATGCAGCATCAAGTTAGAAAAAAAGTTTAAGATTTATACCAGCAAGTTGAATTTTTTAAGTCTCATTCCACGCTGAATGGGTAACCCTCATTCATAAAAGGAAAAACCTTAACACAAACTATAGTTAAGTCACATTACAAGAATTTTCCCTATCATTACAAGTATCCCCTTTCAAACCTTTTAATCTTAATATAAGCCAAGTATTAAGCATTGCTATCATCAGGACACCAGAAACATTAAAGCAGCATAGGAACTAGGGTCGGTAATTGCTCGTTAAAGTCCATGGAGCATGCAGCCGCAGGATAAAGCGTCTGTCGTATTGCTATTGGGGACATTCGATGTAACAAATCTACTGTGTAATATACTGAATATATGTTTTAAGTGGTTAACCTTGAACTATTTTTTATAATTTAAAAAAATAATAAAAATCGTTAGACAAAACAGAATAGATAAAGTTAAGAGGACTTCGTACGAACGACACTTTTGAAAAATAGATTTTTACCAAAAATATTGCTGTCGCGCTGAGCCCCAAACTTACCACTTACCGTGTGATACAGAGAACTACAGCTCGAACTGATTTTACCTACGTAACATTAAGAAAATCGTCCCTTCGTTATCCCTTGTTTCCTGCTCGAAATCTGGACCGATTTTAATATTTATTTCGTTAAAATGCAGTACAGGGTCTAAGCTATGCCCGTACGTTTTGCTTTTTTGGTTTATGTTAGTAATAATTAGTTTGCTGGATGTTTGCATATGTAAAAAAAAATGTTGTTTTTTTTTAATTTTAAAAGTCTTTTTTTTCTATTATTTTAATCAAATAATTAAAAAAAATAAAACGTTCAGTCATGGCAGAGGTACGTATATATCGCATGGTATTTTTTTTCTTCTGTAACTTCATTATCCTAGGAGGAAACAGGGGACTACGTTTGTACCTATGAAAAAAGTGTCGACTGATTTCCTCTTAATACCTACAGTAGAATGTAGTGTTGGATGAAGAACCACCAATGAAATAAAAATATATAAAATAAGTACTGTTATAGCTACTGGCACGTAAGTATAAGTTTGACCTTGAATGTGCAGAATTCACTATTATGCTATTGGTTCTTTTGCGATGTTTCAGTTACCGCGCGTCTGCTATTCGTCAAAATAGTAAACGTCACGAATGGAAGTGCTAATACAGTCACGCAGTTCGCTCAGAATGCGCAACCTTACCCCACTATTTTTTCGCCTAAAATTAGCTGCCGGCTACTATATAAGTTTTTAATATATTCTCATTAGTTTGGTATAGATATAAGTTATCAAAACCCACCAAATACAATTTACCCGACTACGGCGAAGCCAAAAGAAGGGTTATGATTTTGGCAGTCTATGTATGTATGTATATATGTATCTATGTATGTATGTATGTTTATATGTTCCACTCTAGCGCCTAAACTACTGAACCAATTTTCACGAGAGTAGTATCAAAAGATTCGCAATAATGGCGTGGGTGACATATATGTTTAAAATGCGGTCGTATAGTTCGTGCGGCCGGTCGTTGCAGTTATTAACTCGTTTAAAGAAATAAAGACAAACATTACGTTACAACATGAGATTATAAAGGTTATCTCGATCGGGACACGGAAAACTATTAAATAAAAAAATAAAGTTTAAAAACTATAACCCGAATAGGTAAAAAAAGTGCTCTAAAAAGGACGAAACAGGAAAATAATCAGATAGAAACCTAGAATGGCATCGGTATAAAAATGATCAAGGTTCTACCGTGGTTAAATAATGACTATAAGTAACCTTTCCCAACGAATACAAGCTGGGGGAGGCATTCAAAGCGACTGCAGTGCACACTACAAGCGTAGTACATCAACTCGATTGTTATTGATATGTCGATCCAATGCCACTCGCCACGAGGACGCACACTTCCGACAGGATTATATCGATTGAATTTATTTACTACAAATTGGATGTGGAGTTCAAATAAATTTATACTCATAAATAAAACTTTTTTAATTGCTACCTTTTACTAGATTTTCGATTCGATTATAATTCTTGACAATTTTTAGTTGGAAATGTCGCTTTAACGAAGAAGACTAGTTGTTTGACTAATACCTAATTTAGAATTACGTCGAACAGTGATTGACGGTGAGTATTTTCTAGATTTAAAAAGATCCTATAAGCCACAAGTCCAAGGTATACTCCTGACTTTACCATAAATTTACGATTTCATCTCTCCGCGCATAAGACGTTATCAATACATGTTCTCTATATTTTTCATTTTTTAATTAAAAAGTCCTACTAGTATTATAAACGCGAAAGTTTTTAAGATGTATGTTTGTTACTCTTTCACGCAAAAACTACTAAATGGATTTTGATGAAACTTTACAATACTATAGCTTACATATCAGAATAACACATAGGCCATAATTTAAAATAATATAGTGTAAATTATCTGAAATATAGCTGGTGAAACCGCGGGGCGTATCTAATATAATAATGCAACTATACGGCATATACAATAAAATTCGTCCAATTTTAATTACACTTTTTATTTGTCCATTCATGTCTTCTTCAAGTAAAGGCGAGCTAATAAAAAAATATTTTGTTCTGAAAAAACGAAATTAAAATCGTCTACATAACGCTACTTTTATTCAAGGTAGTAGAAACATAACATTAATACTGAAATGCAGCACACAATCGCAAGTTGTGTTGTATTTATTGATATTACTAAATCTATTGATGTTTGTATTACAAAGGCATTAATAATGCTGCAGTTAATGTTTAATAGTACGTAGAATAACAGATAGGTATTTGTGCATCGAACATGGACGTATAATGCACGTAGCTCGATACGTGACTGGGAAGCGGTCGCATAAAGCCTGTACTGGGATTGCACGTTACTATTAAATATATTACACAAAATATATACGAGTACCTTAAGCTTTACTATATTTAATATTATAATACTAGCCGACCTGCCCTGGATTCGCGTGGCTACAATTTAAAACATATAGATTGTTTTGTATATTGGAGTGAACAAGAGCGTATGATTAGTGACGTGGATCTCTTTTCAATATTTGTAGCTGATCACAAATATTCTAATTTATTGCATTGTAACCGTGATGTAAGTATAGTTTTTTATTTAAGTGCAATCATGTGCCCATAACGGAACTTAACCTAGCAACCTCTCGCGGAGATTTACCATTATAAATTGAATTAATTTAACACACATCATAAAAGAAAACACTTCTAACAACAATGACTTATTGATCAATGAAATTCCAATAGCCTATTCTATTCAAACCATCAAACAACGAACAACTTCAATCACAGAGGTTGATCACGACACGGCACCAATTTGTGTGTCAAAGCCCTAAACGCTGAGAAACTCGAAGTTTGCATAAGAGCGAGGCATTGCTTCAATAATGTAGTGCTTGACTTGAGAGTCTCGAGGGCCCTCTGACACAGCTGTTGCTGCCTATAGTATGCAGCAAAGGTTCTCAAACTTAACTCACTCATAGCTACTTTCTCAGATCACAGTATACACAGTATTCCAAAACTTAATACATTTAATTTCTGTTGTCAAATAATCCGTGGTCTTTAATCAGACTCTAATCACTGCAATTTTCAATAACATATAAAACATTTTTAACAAAAAATTTAACCGACTACAAACTAAAAAAAGTCACAAAAATAAGAAATAATTCCGTTATTTATTAATTTCCCTTTATTAGGACAATAATATACAATAATTGTTATTTTTGAAGTCGATTTAACCATATCTGAATGCAAATGCTTGAAACCTTGTGAAAATATCAAAATCAGTATATGTGTGTGTGTATAATATTCCTCAAGAACTGGATTTAAAAAACGGGACCAATCTGTACGCATATTTTACCAAATACAAAATGAAATTTCCAATTCGGTTCAATTAAAAAAATACAACCGAATTGATAACCTTTTTTTTAAAAGTCGGTTGACAAACTTCAAAATGAAAACTAACTACGCACGCAGTGTGTGACGTGACTTAGTTTCACAAATTTTTAAAATAAAAACTTTATAATGAACTCAAATTTTAGGGACCCGGCCATGTCCGTTGTCCATGACAGCCACTTGTAAGACTTAAGATTTAAGTATAGATAGTTCAATCCACGACGTCGCACAGCCAGTTTATTACTTTCCACATTTATACCTGATAAAAACAATGTTACGTCCATAATAGCGCTAACAGAAGTTTCTAAAGACTGTTGTACAATGAAATTAAATAATAGACCTCGATTCTGATTTATTTTTCTCTTATATGGACAATGCAACTCGTCATCGACCCTTAAGATTTAATAAAGAACGCTTTGGGAATCACTGGCACGCAGTATACAGCTGTGCCTCGTCAGATTAAAAAGAAATACACATGATCATTGTGCAAACAAATGTCCGCGATACTGTTTGGATGGGACCACAAAAATATAGTTGCATTCCGCTTAAATAAACCTCGTGGCTTGTTATTTTCACATTTGTTTATGTTGCAGACGTTTAGTGTATTAGGTTAGGACCCTCATAAATTATTTTTATTTTAAAGTCCCTTTCTCTAACAGGCTCTTAAACAGATTGTTCCCGATTGTGCAACGCGAAGGATTGCTTTGTGAGACCAAACTCGCGAAACGATTTTAATAATTCTTACGTCAGTTAATTCATTTCAGTCTTGCATGCAAAAGTCACTGATATTAATAAAAAAAATTAAAATAAGAAACAAACAATCTGGTCAAAAAATATTTTCCTTTTTTTATTTTGTTTAGATAATTAAAATTTAATATTTTAAGAATTGGTCTGGGTTATTTGTATCCACAAGACTTTTTGATCTCACGGTGACATTATTTTCTTTAATTTCATAAAATATAAAAACTTTCTTTATTTGTAATACTAAAAAAAATAGATCAATCAAATTTCTCTTTGTATCGCCATCAATCAATACAATTTGTTCAATACTTAATTGTGCACGTACGTTCCGTGACTAGATTTTTTTGTCGATAAGAAATCTAATCTTTCAGTCCCCTCGGTTGGTTCGTAGAGTCCATTAAAAGAAACCCTTAGTTTTCGCTAAATAATACACCGATGCCGATGGTTGTGAGGGGCTAAACAAAAAGTACCGGAACTAAGCGTGCTATAGAGTATAGGGAGTAAGGCACGGAGAAGTGATCGAGCGGTGTGGTATGTAGTCGCTAAACTATGTTTCATAAAATTAAATATATTTTTAAAAAATTAAATTTGTCTGAGGACTCAGAAGGTTTTTAAGGAGCTTGGAGCGTCTTAATCTTAAACTTCTTTCTTTCTTACTTTCTTACAAACAAAAACAATTTATATATTGCAATAAATATAACTTATATTGTAAAACTCATCGTCGTAGGTGGCTTTACATTTATTAATTATTATCAAATTTTAGCCAGTTATAGGTACATTATACACAAGTAATTATTATTTTGGAAAGAAGTGATAGCTACTACCTAATACCTTTATTCAGTCTTAGACCCTTCAATGAGGTCAGAACGAGTAAACAATTTGTATACTCCTAAAACCTACCATATACTACCTATGTGGCGCTATAATCGATTAATCATATGAATAGACTACCCGACCTACGCGACTACGTTCGCGTGTTGCTCCGCTCTTATGGGTCGTAGAGAGATGTTAAATAGCCTAAGATACTCCTTGTTACGTCAGCTATCTGCTAGTGAAAGTCCTGTCAAAATCGGTCCAGCCATTTCACAGATTAGCCTGAACAAACAGACAGACAGACAAAAATTGTAAAAAAAAAAAATTGTTTTGGTATATGTACCATGTATACTTCCATATGAACTTAGTGTAGAAAGCCGTTTTTTAATATTCCAAACAGCTCCAAACTACTTAATTTAATTTAATTTTCCAATCTATTTTTATTTATTATTTTTTTATAAAAAATGCTTTAGTCTATCTCGCTATTAATTATATTCCCATAGATAACTACAACGTACTATAGTGCGCCCCCAGGCGTGCGTTACACAGCAGATGTGCGACGACGAAGCGACTCACGACGACTCAATTACACATTCGATAATTCTGTGGTACTAGTAACCCCAACTATTCAAAAACTATTACGCTTTACGAGGACATTGAACTATGAATCACGTCTTATTGAATTACAGGGCCTTTACAAAATATGCAAAACAGAACTGAAATAAGATATAAGCAATATAACCTATTTACAAAGTTAATGTGTTTTTTATCTTTAATACTAGGGCGCCGTTTATCTATAAAGGTTGGGTTACATAGATTGCGAGTTTATTATCCTATATATTGAATTTCATTTCCTTTGTTTGATTCAGATGAGTAAGAGTATGAAAATCTGGACTTTATTTCTGTTTTAATAAGTATACTAGGGTGCTTTATTTGTGACTATTTTTTTCATTCTCTTCCACATGGAAATTTTGTACCGAATACCTAAAAAATCCCTGAAAATTTAAGCCTTTAATATTAATAGTAATATATTCTATAGCTATAGCATTTTATGGTATAATCTTGGTCAATGATAGAATTTCTCTAGAATTGAATGCTCTACGAGTGTCCATTGGATCATTAAATCCATTTTTTTTTTCATGAAATTTTCTTTTAGCAACAGAAAAAATATAAATGACAAACTTGTAGGAAATTCAATTTGCAAAAAAAAGGTTTCACAGGACCAAATCGCTAACATCGATATTTCTTAAAATATTGCGATGTATAAACAAGTCAAACCCAACATACACCATGTTATGTTAAATAAATTATGTAACTATATTCTATCAAAAAAGAAAATTATTAATGGTAAATACTACAAATAATTTTCTTAATTTTGCAATGAAAACCAAATTTTTTACTCTTTTACATAGTTTGTTTACTTTCCTTATTTTTTTTATTCATTTCATAAAACTGTAAAAACTTATCGTCTTAAAGGGTCTATCAATTGTCCACGACTTTATTTTCCTCTATATTTAGTATTTAAATACTTTACTTTAGACTTACTAGATGTTTGACTAGTTTTATGAAAATAAACAGTTCCCATCAGCCCCTAATTCCCGGTTCCATCATCAGAACAGATGGATGGTAACATAATATTGCTTAATAGGTCATTATACTGAATTTCATCTCAATGGTATAACAACTAAAGTGTTTAAAATATGATTTACTTATTTTAACAGGCAACTTATTTTTAGTTATACTGGCAACAAATACACCGCCATGATAGAAATCACTAAAATTGCATCGCGAGTAATGTAGCTTAATACTGGAGCTCTGTGTCTAAAGTATAATCTTCAGGAGTAATATTATCTTAACATCCATATTGTTAGCTGTAAAGTAATAAGAAAATGTAGTTCCGCGAACAATATAAAGTTAGCAGTGTTCTACAAAATGAGATGAGCGTGGAAGCTGCGAGTATATTCTAATTCAATATATCTTGTTCATAGTGGTCTCTACCAGCTCGACCTGGAGTTATTACCATAATACAACTTGTCTTCAACGAATAACACTTATCTAAAAGGTCGTTGTTTTGTCTTACACATTGTCGTCGCTAAAAGCAAAAACTTGTACAAATAAATAAAGTAGGGACGAGCTATATCGATATTTTATTCAATCTTAAAGCATGCTAGTGTTATAATAAAATCCACGATTGACTCGTAGACTAATTAATATGATATCCCCTTCACTATATAGATTGTAACACATTCAAATCATTACAGAATTTTAAAACTATATCCTAAATGAATCACTGATCTATGATTTATGTGCTAAAATAATATGTTAAAAATATCTGTCATTGCTTAAAAATACATGTTTTAATTTATTTATTTATCATAGGCTAACCTAGAGGTTCTACAGTGGTCCCTACAGTCTGTCAATTATAATTTATTATGGTAGTGTTCCATTATGCCAGTTTCATTAAATCATCCAAAAATCTCAAACTTAGATATAGCACAATAAAGATATTTAAAACATAGGACATGAACAACTATAGATATATAGTATAAAATATCGATATTGATTTACAACTTGTGATTATTTATATACAGAATATCGATACTTTTATACATCACTCGTCCCTAAAATAAAACCGAGTGTTAAACTCTTGTCATTGTCAATCCGAGCGCTGATCTAAAGATCTTTTTTTAGTGTTGCAAGTTCTGGCAATTGACCCTTATCTCTGTCAATTTTTTGTCGCACATGTTTTGGATTAGTCGTTCACAGAACGCTATTGGTGCGAGCGGAGGACGACCTACCGCAGAACTATGTTATAACTTTCAGTATAATCCAGCATAATTCATTGCCGCTTTACGGCGCGTGTGAAGTTTCACGGAATTTCAATGCTATTTTAGAACTGTGTATTAGACGATTCTAGTGAAAATTTGCTTTGTGCGTAGACTAGTAATGTTTGGGTGCACCAAAACTTAGTTAATGTAACTGTTGACTTAATAATTTTGTTGAACTGTTGAATTAATAAAGATTCGTGGTTAAAAATTAAAAGAAAAACATCTTTTTTTTTTCAAAGATCCTATGAGCCAACAAAGCTCTTAATTTTTTAAGTTACTACTACTATCAGCCCCCAAAACATTCTCAAATTCAAATGTCAAATCAATCGATTTTAAAAATTTCTATAAAAAAATATTTTTCTGGTCTTCAGCATTATATGGTCATGGTCTTACTGAATGTGAAACATAGATAATAATATGTATTCTTTGTTCCTAGTTTATATTCAAACTTAAAATATAATGAATTGAAGTCAAGTTTCAACCATTGGCTGATCACTAGTATGTATATTGAAATAAGTACCTATTACATACTCCTATTACGCTATGTTTTTTTAAAGAATACTGGCAGTATCACATACTATTAGTATTCCTTGACCCCACCAAGTAAGGTAAAATGCTTGTGTTAGGAGTGGGCCACGTCAGTAGTCCAATGACTGGGATTAGAATCCACGACCTATCGATCGTGTTTATTTAAAATCATTTTAAAAATTAATGTTGGTTCTTGTCAAGCTGTAGTTCACTTAGCCAAGTCAAGTAAAAACGAAGGTATAAATAAATACTTAAGAAATGGTTTTTGCATCTGTTTAAATAATATATATTTTTTTTTTATTTTAAAGATACAAAAAAGGCAAAACTTTGTATTAGTCAAACAGTGTAAGTTCGCTTTTAAGGATGCCTATAATCAAACTGTAATTATTGTTCTTTACCTCTTTTTTTACGAAAATTATTACATGACTTTCTTACTTAAAAATGTAATGAAGCCTTTAGTACACTAGCCGACACAGTATATTTAGATTTGAGTCACAAAAAATCATGGCAAGTTTCATACATTGATTTGTACGGAAAATTTTGAGAGCGATTATTTATTTCCATTGCTTAGATTATACTCTAGGGACCCCGGTAATATGAATAATATATTTTTATCAGGCGGCAAACATAAAATATTCTAAAGTAATGAACTTCTGACATTTTCTATTGCCATATTAAGTATTTAAAAAAAATAAAAACGTCAACTGTCAAAGTGACACTTGCATCTGTCAATAAGTCAATACTCAAACTGTTAATTGATAAGTTTTATTTATCATCTTTGAGTCTTATATCTTTGATTTTGTAAAAAATAAATAATAAGGACATAAAAGCTTTACGAAATAAAGACAAATATTAATAATAAAATAAAATTATCGTACAGCAATATAAATTATCGTATTAATCCATTTATTATCGTTAAATTAAGCTCTGACAGTTCAGTAAAACACATATAATGACAAATGACATTTATAGCAATCTGTTTCGTTCAGAAATAGTCAATAGTTTTAAGATTTACACTTTTATTGATTCCCATGTCCTAAAAATATTCTGTATGTTTAAACCTATTATTTAGGCCTCAAAAAGCAGTTCTATAGTTATTTCAATTTCTCATATTTTTTAGTACAAATTCTGCCATGATTCGTGTATCAAATTTCATTCGTATCTGTTTAGCTGTTCTTGCATGAATAATAACTATTCATCATGAATGGTTTACTTAAGAATAACATTCGATTTGCAAATATCTTGAATGTCATTGTTTATAGAGTTCCGTACCGTCTGTCTTTTTCTCAGGAGCGTGGAGGTATCAAGTTGAAATTAACATCAAATACTCAAACCTGCGATCCCTTGCGGCTGGCAAATAATCAAACTTCTAAGTACATGCATTAAAAAGATAAGATCGTTAATGTGGTCACTCATATAAGGGACTTCCCAATGACCTAGCATGAAGTAAGGTCTAAAGAAGTATATACAAGCTAACTGTATATTTTTGGTTAATTCAAAAAGTAGCATTTGGTTAGAGCTTTTCGAGAAAGAATTATCAGTGAATGATATTAGCACCTCGTACCGTCGTTGGACAGGTGTCAACTGTTAGCACTGTCAACATTGTTGCCAGAATATTCCGAACGTACAAAAACAGGCAGTTCCAAGCCTATTATGCATAGAAACAATGCTTGTTTGTCTATTTGTACGTTGACATTATCCATTCCATGCTGGCGTAGACTTGTACTCGTATTTGATCGTGTTTTATAGTTCTTTAGTAACTCTCGACATTCTCGTAAAAATGTTGATATACTATTTAATATACACTTACAGTCACCAACGACTTTGTGTGCTGTGTTAGGAATACAAATTCAGTAATAAAAACTAGCCGACCCGCCCTCGATTCTCTGAGGCGTTGAACCGTCAGTAGCTCAGTGGTGCGGGCGTTGTATTCACGATCGATAACTCGTGGGTTCAAATCCCGAACATTAACTGAGGTAGGGCACAGTAGGGAACTTCCTGCTCAAATATGGAGCAGCCCGACTGGGGTAGTACTTCGACCTTACAGAAGATCACAGCTAAATAACACTACTCTAAAGCAGTGTTGTGTTCCTGTTGGTGAGTAAGGTGACCAGAGCTCCTGGAGGGAATTGGGGATAGGGTCGGCAACGCGCTTGCGATGCTTCTGGTGTTGCAGACGTCTATAAGCTACGGTAATCGCTTACCATCAGGTGAGCCGTACGCTTGTTTGCCGACCTAGTTACATAAAAAAAAAAAAAATTGGACTACTGGCGTGGCCCACTCCTGACACAAGCATTTTAGCTTACTAGGAGGGGTAAAAGGGAAGACGATAGAAACTACCATCACACTGATTGTCTTCTGTCTCACTCACTTTTTCTTTAAACAAACTTTATCCTGATAATAACTAATACAACAAAAAATGGATTGAAAACATTATAAGGGGGGGTTATAGAATGGTAAACCCAACGTAGATACTGCTACTGAACCAATAAATAACTAAACATTATGATCTCTTATAATTACGAGAGGAACATAAGCAGTGCCTTGGACTTGTGACCAAGGTGTAGGCTTAAGGATATTCTTTATTCAATTGTAACACTCGCCTTTACTGTTTAAACCCAAGGTTAAGTCAATCTAAGCCTAAATTACGCTCCGACATATAGATTTATCGATTTCGGGAATCGTTTTTGACTTCAGTTGTACAGAAAAGTACTTTCTTTCATTCTTTTTAAAATAAGCACGTCATTGAGTATAAATAACGTAAGCTCAGGGGCCCACAAATCTACCAGTTTAATGTTAAAACCAAGTAATTATAATTATATTAATATAAAAACGCAACGACCGTTTCTAAGACCCACATAATAGATACATCAAAAATTAAAGTAAAACGCAAACCACAGAATTCCAATCCATTATAATTTATTGCGTTACGTACGTAGGGTTGCCAACTGTAATGTTTTATAAAAAGTACAATATTTCCATAACTGTATTGCTTTTTTTGGCAACTGTGATTAAAATATATAAGTGAAAATATATCAAAACTAAGCAAGACGTTACAATCTTAAAATATTGTTGAAAATATCAAATTAATTAACAATATATTTAACAAATACATCTAGAATTTCCACTCTCCATTCCAGTAAACTCCACTTTAACTCAGATATGAAAGGAAAAGAGCATTAATGAATGAATGAATAAATTGTTTAGATTCCTATAAGAGTTTTTGAAAGAAAGAAATAATGCTTACAAATAATTTTACTAATATTATAAATGTCAAAACTTGTATATTTTTTAAACACAACACGAAAACGGCTGGACGGATTTGTTTGATTTTTTTAACACTTTGTTGTACAGCACATACAGAAACACAATAACAGTAATTTAACATAAAAAACAATGGCAAACAAAAGGCGGCCTTATGGCTTATTAGCTATCTCTTCTAGACTACCTTTAGGTTAGGAAAACTATTACGGGTATATGGTTGTGCTATCATAAACTGCATACAAATAATTACAACCTAATACATATACGTTTATTTATATACTATAAATAGCATATATATGTTAATAATAAACTAATAAATGTCCGGCTAAAAATAAACTAAGCATAATTAAGGAATATACATTTATACACAAATCAGGTTATAAATGTCAAATGTCAATATGATCTGAATTATCCTCGTTCAGCTAGAAGATAATGGTCTTTAGAGGATTTCTTAAAAATTCTAAGAATCTTTATTAGTCCAAAGTGTTATGGCCTGAACTGTGAACAAATCTGAGTACATTTTAGTGTTATGGGCGTGATACGTGATCTACTAACTACTAATTTTATACCTTTAATTGACATAAAGGATACTTTTTATCCCAAATAAAGCAAAGAAAGGAGTTTTTCATATAATAACAAGTCAACGAATTTAAATAAGATAGAACATAAAGAATGAAAGTTTTTTTTACTAGTGAGTACTATATTTTTAATGTGCAATATTTATTCAAAAACAAGTTGACAACCCTAAACGTATATGTGCTTCATGCGGGCGACGGAATAATTACCGACACCCACGTCTCTATTGTTCTTAGTTCTTACTCAGATGCTGTTTGATGGAGTAATAACCGTGCGTGGACTGTGGACCTTATCTCACTCGTATGACTAATGTCACTATTAAACAAACAAATTGTCTTTTAACATATCAAAATATTGTATACTACTCGACTGTTTAACATACTATGTCTGATAATAGTACACGGAAAATCTATTACTTGACAGAGAAAATCTTATTTGAGTATTCGTTTCGGATTGGTTCGAAAATAAATTTATCTGAGAGAACTCCATCCCCACTATGGTTAATACTAGAGTTGGAAATTCGATGGATTCTGTCTATTTATCCTTTTCAAAGCTGAACCTCTGAGACCATTTTGATATAGAAGTAGGGGGACACTTCATCAATGGCCCACTACTGATCCGGGTCTTCTCCTCAGAATAAGGAGGGTATTGTCGGGCATTGGTGGGTTGGCAGACTTCACACATCTTTGAGAACTTTAGGTAAATTCTCAGGTCCTCAGGAGTGCAGGTTTCCTCAAGATATTTTACTTCGCAGTTAAAGCAAGTGATATTTAATTGCTTAAACACTCACCCACCCAGGATTGAACTCGTAATTGTAAGATATAATAATGTTTGATTATTTATCGGTTCAGTAGCAGTATCTACGTTGCGTTTACCCAGTAGTCCATTCAATATCACACCCCCCTTGTAGTGTTCTTCAATATGCCCCTCTCCTCCTTCCATTCTCATCATAAATCTACGAGTTAAATGTATTGGATTCTTTATTTAATAAAACAGTCAGGGACTTTTATAAAAATAAATAAAACAAATATTATAAATTAATCTATAATCAAATACTTAATCATATTTTCATAAAACTGTAATTAGAAACAACAGAAAGAATTCAAATTAAAGATAATAAGAAGTAACATATCAGTTATTCTTATCTTGAAGTGTCAAATATTTTAAAAATCCTTTCAAAGCGATACCGTCGTCATAATAAAAGGTAAAAAAGTGTATCAAATACCTGACAAAACAGTTGTCGGGTGTCATCACAGAAAATAATGAACAACCGACGCATTTCATCCCTTTGACATTGATATAGGTGTAAAATATGACGATTCATTCACAAGTGTTTGTGACTCTTTTGTAGAGAGAACTGTATTTTTTAATGTTTGAAAAATTATGATTTACTAGCGTTAAAAAATTTTTATGTGAAAAAGTCAAACAAAATAAAATACCGAGTTCAGACTTACCATACATATTTATGAAATTCTTATCAATAAATAGCACTAATTGTAGGCTAAAGGCGTAATATACATATATAAATAACTAGCGGCCCATCCCGGCTTCGCGCGGGTGGAATATTATTTTTAAAAATATATTGGCCCTCCCGCATTTCGGTGCCCCCTCTCTTGCCGCTTTACTCGCTGCGCTGCGTCGCTATACTGGCCCGTCGCGTCGTCGTGTATTTTTTGTTTATATTGATATTTTTAATTTCGTAATATCTTTTGAATGGAAAGTCCGATTTTAATAATTCAAAAAGTGATTTACAGGTATTGAAATAGTCTTGAATACGAAATAATTTATTTGGATAAGGATTAATACAAAGTTATAGAAAACATGGTCTGATTTTGATAGGCATTTTTATCAACTTTTTTTTTGTAGATATTGATACGTTCTATAATATTGTAGAACATTTTTTTGTTCTATCATCAATACTTTTTGCAGCGTATGCGATGAAAGATATTTTATGGCTAATTTTTTTGTACCTTGGGTTGGTTTTAGTGAGATTTCCTGAGGATCTCTAATTTTTTCTTTTAATAAATATAGCCTATGTTACTCAGGGATAATGTAGCTTTCTAATGGTGAAAGAATTTTTGAAATCGGTCCAGTAGTTTTTATGTTTATTCGTTACATACAAAAATACAAAAATACAGAAATACAAATCTTACTTCTTTATAATATTAGTATAGATATAAATAATCCTAATGAAGTAAGTGTAATCAGAGACTCGGGAGTTCTACTTGACAGCAAATTAACTTTTGTACCTCATCTTGACGTAATAAAGAAAAAGGCATCAAAATTATTAGGCTTCGTTTTAAGAAAGCAAAAGATTTTAAGCAAATCAAAACTATAATCCTTTTGCTTTGTCTGTCGGCCACACTACGCTTTTTACCTTTTAAGGATTGAACGTATACAGAAAAGGTTTATTGACATATTTCATATCAAGCTAAAATGCAAAAAAGATATATAACATCGTATAAGAATATACTTTGTCATTTTAAGACCTTATGTTTTTTTATAAATTACTAAATCCACACTTACATTTAAAAAACTATATTAAACCTCAAAGCAAAATAGTTTTTGCGCAAAACTCCACCATACCTCGCCTATGTAATCTCTTTAATAAAATAAGTGAATTAGTTGACATTAACACTGATTCACCAACCACTTTTCGTAGATTGATAATTAACTAACTTATTAATAAATAGATGAATAGTTAATAAATTTTAGATTGTAATTTTAGATATTTGAGTATTTATTTAATAGTTAGTTATTGTAAAAAGAATCTAAGAAAGTGTAATAACCAAATCTGACTTTAAATAGTGTTTATTATCTATGTAACTAGAGAGATCTATGGAACTATGGAGATCTATGGAAATAGAGATCTAGGAAATTAGGAGTAGGGGAGAAAGTTTGGTATCGCCAATATTTAAAACGGGATAAGGGGGAACTTGGAACGATTTTCGATTCTTTAGGTAGCACGGACTATCGAGTGACGGACATTAGTGGAAACATAATCCATAGGTACATTGATCAGCTAATACGTAGACCTAGTTTACTAATATATCCTCCAGTTAATTCTAACAGTACCGGTACGAGTGAGAAGTTAGTTCTGTCGGATCAGGTAGCGGAGGTTATTCCTCCTGGTATTTCAGCTGCCAAAGAGCCAGCTGATGTTGCCGACAGTGAGCAAATAGGGAAGTTTTTCTACTCCACCTTCGAACCCGATTATTCCACAACCTCGTCCGGTTCGCCAGTGTAGACTAAATAAGTCAGTTAGATATCAGTTTTAGTTTTAGGCTTCTTTTCATATAATTTATTAGTTATTTTATGTTAGTTCTGTTCATTTTATATATTTTAGAAGAAGAAGAGCTTTAAGTTATTCGTAATTAAGTGTGAGGGAGTGTTATGTATAGAGGTTTTATATATATTTAAATTATAAGAAAATGTATCTTGGCAACGGTTGTTTGCATTCTAATAAATGGCCGTTCATTGATAACTTCTTTTATTCTAATAATTACTGAGTATATCTCAATTATAATTACTATTATAGATTGTAGTATTCGTTATATTTTGCACATATATCGCCAACGTCCATACCACGTTGAAAACACCGGTTCTCGTCCGATCACCGAAGTTAAGCAACGTCGGGCGCAGTCAGTACTTGGATGGGTGACCGCCTGGGAACACTGCGTGACGTTGGCTTTTTGGAATTAATTTAAACATTTAATTTACATTTTTTTTAATGAGTTTTACGTTTGTAATTCTACAGTTCCTAAGAGATGATTTTTCTTTTGAAATGGTATTGAGTATTGCAGTTAAACTTCTGTTTTATAATAAATAATCCCAACTAATTTTTAATATTATGAATGCGAAAGTAACTGTTACGCGTAAACCACAGAATTTTACTGTTAATAAAAAATCGAAATGTCGATGTTATTATTTAGAAATATCGATTTATTGCTAATTCTTTTGCGATATATCGATAGTTTGATTTTGAAATAAGAATATCGATAGTGAAGAGAAAATATACAAATTAATAGAAAATTTAATCTACATTATTTACACTGTTATATTTTTCTTAAAATGTTATTTGTCTACAAGGCTGTACGGTATAATACCGTTGCCTTTTCTATTATGGAATAAAAATATTAGCAACTTATATTGTGTAATTCAATTATTAGCTGAATTCACGCTGAATTAAATCCGATATTTAAAAAAATATTATTAGCTAACAATTCGTCCTCCTTCGCTGAGGTAAAATCAGAATCAGAATAAAAATTAAAGCTTTCCTATATTGACTTCATTTAATTTACACACCACTATGTTTAATTATATTTATTAACAAAAAAAAGTTAAGGTATGAACATTTAAACAGGAATTCTTTAACACTTTGTTTCTTAGCAAACAATTTGTTATTTTTTTGGTATTTCACAAAAATGCTATTGTTACCACACAGCACACCAAAGAAATAAATTATAATATCTGATAGACATCTCTCAACCCGCAGATTTGTCCCCTCGTAGCAACAATAGCAAAATAAATGCCACTCAAAACCGAATTGAATTAACTCCAGCATTAAACAGGAACGGAGAAACGTCACGATGAGTTTTACAAGTAACCGTCTGTTTTTATTAAATAATCCAATGTAACAAGTCACTTGAGATGAATTGAGATAGGGGGTTTTGTTTAAAAAGCCTAAAATTGTTTAAGCTATGGTTAGTTACTCCTACTTTGTTTTCTTACTCACACATTTAGGTTGTTCTCATCTTTTCTTCGTTTTAGTACACAAATCTTTTAATACATATATTATAAAATAAAAGCTTATTTAATAGCATTGACTCATAGAGCATACACATAGGATACATACTATATTTATTATCAAGAGTTAATGGGTTCGATGCTCTTTCAATTGTATTACTTAAATTCTAATATAAAATAATAAGCGTACTTAGTAATCTAAAAAGTTTTTTAAATACCTTAGCCTATATATTTTATTAGATTTTATTTGGACTTTAATTGGATATTAATTCATAAATTTACACAGGTCAACATGAATTTTGTCTTTGATAAGAGATTATGAAATTTCAATAGATTTATCGATAGTTAGACAAAAAAAATGTATTGCCCGAAAAAGTTTGCTTTTGTATCCAGGAGAACGGTTGATCAATATTTTAGAAAATACATAGAGTGAATTTGTATATAATTTTTATCAACTTTTACTAACATATAAAATTATAAAGTAGTAGAACAAAGTTTAAAAATGAACCCTTTTACTTTTTCTTTAATGTTTATAAATAACTAGTATAGTATAAGTATAGTATGATAACTCAATATTGAATAGAAAAATCCTAAAACAAATTTTATGATAAAAACAATTTTTTGTAGAGTTGTGTTATTTAGTCTAAGGACATTTATTAATTTCAATTATTTGTAAAATCAATAGACTAACTCAACTACAGCTTAATACCCACTAAAGTACCACTATCTCATTACATCAATAAGCATTAAGAGCGACAGGAAGTATCGTTAATAACCAAAAGCGGTAAACAGTCGAAGCATATAGCCAATAAACACTCCAACAATGAAGAGGACACTCGGTGCCAGTTTATTTTAGTGATACTAAACCCGCCTACGACATGACTCTCCTGATATCCTGACCTCCGCCCTCCATCTCACACTTTATTGGTATCTACGAACCCTTGGCTATAAACAATTCTTTAATCTATCGACTGTACGAATAAACGTAAAAGGAATTTATTTTTTCCTTTTCTTCCTTATCACTAGCTGCTCATAAATATTTACTGAAGGACTGTTACTTTCTATTACTATTTACATTTTTAGAGTTCCATACCTAAAGGGTAAAAACGGGACCCTATTACTAAGACACCGCATTTGCTGTATCTCATGAACCGTGACAGCTAGACAGTTGAAATTTTCACAAATGATGTATTTCTATTGCCCCTATAACATTCAATACTAAAAACAGGATAAAATAAATAATTAAGGGAGGCTCCCATACAATAAACGTGATCTATTTGCCAAATATTGGTCGGAACCCTTCGTATGCGAGTCTGGCTCGCACTTAGCCGGCTTTTATGAATATGTAATTCATTGTAAAATTGAAGTACTTAAAAATACATTACCAGAGATTTTGAAAAAAAATGTTTTATACGTAAAATCGATCATAACAGACAAAACCGAGTCTGGAAAGATTAGATTGAAGACCAAATAAAAAATACGTATGACTAAAATAAGAATATAACAATATATCAATGACATAAAATAGCAATAGAAACTTAATTATAAAATTCTTTGAAGTAGTCATAATACTCCTATGTTATTTAAAATGCTGATTTTGCTTCACTATGTTTTTAAATTTAATATAATAAATAAGTTACCACTGCCTAATAGAAGAATCTACACAAACGTTCTCGGAGAGATCTACTTCTTTATTTTTTTATTTTCATTTCAGTCAAGTACTTTATACTATTGTGCCTTTAAAAAAAAGGTTTTGAGTTAAAAAAACCGATAGAAACTGGTCTAGGTCATTCCTTTAGAAAACTGCAATTAATTAATCAAACAATCAGATATTTTTGTTTTATATTCCCTTGCTAAAAATAATAGAAGAGACGCTTGAAACATAAACTTCAATATCTTTCGCATTACTTTTTGAATAAAAGATTTCTAGTTTATTTTAATACGAAATGTACAAAGCAAAGATATCAAAATCCACTTACCAATACACCTTAAATCGCGACCAAATAGTCAATTTTAAGTGCTGTACCTCCCGCAATGCAGTTGTTATGCGCTGGCTACACTCCAGAATCCAGATTGTATATAAAATTATACAATTCATGAAATCCTTTAGATGAGATCGCAAAGAAATATGATAAGTATTAAAGTTATATTAAGAAACCGACGCAGTGGTGTTCTGGTTTAAAAATTCAAATTAGAATATAAAATTTGCAATAACTTGGTATTGGCAAACATGCAAAAGACATTAAATGATGGAAATACGGCCAGAGTCGACCGTTTTTTCGTTCCTCGGGTCGAATGTAGCAATTTGGTATGAATCAGAGTCATAATACCGCATGCCAATTACAAGATCTGTCCGCGTCGATATTATTTATATATCATGGTGCAGCCACACCACTGTGAAGGGCAACGTACAGGGGAGCCTCTAGCCCATGTAGCGCCCATGTGCAATCATAACCCTAGCGTCCTTGTTACTAAACTAAGATCTTCACTTCAGCAGGTTCGTTAACAAATAAAAAATACACAATCGAATTTTTTTTGAAAGCGACCTTTTTCGAAAACATCGCTATCCCTACACTACACTACACTACGCACCGCGTTTTTAAAGCCGCCCGTGTGCAACGAATACCCTGCTCTATAGGTAAAACCGCGACAGACAGACAGTTATTTTCGCATAATATCATTAAGTAAATATAAGTAAATAAGTAAAGCAAATATACCATCTTTAAGTTTAACCTGGCAACACTCACGGTGTGGCTACACCATATTACCAATGTCAATTACAGATCTGTCCGCGTCGATATTATTCATATCCCTAATGCGCCCAATTTGTCTTTCGGTTAGCTGGAGGAGGTAGCTCAAATATCATTACGGAGGCCATCTACAGAGGCGGTGGTTTATTGCCCGAACTCGTTTAACTTGTTTAGTTTTATTGAGCTTAAGTCGTTTATCGTATTAAGTCACTCCGTTTGCATTATCTTACTATAGGGCGTTATGATAAACTGAACAATTTGGAATGCATTAGACTTCCTTGGATGAAACTGTTGGGTACTTACAGCTGGAGGGAATCACAATAAGGTACAATTTATTATAAAGAAAACTAAGAATCATTAGTTTTCGTTATAGTTCGATTATATATACATATTTTTAAGATTCTGTGGAACCTTAAGTTAAACCAAAACAAACCAAAACTTCATGTAGAAAGTTATCTGCAAACTTCTTCTAAAACTTTTCCTATCTGCCTACAGGCTACAACTATATTTTACAGGAAGAACAAATGTATTAAAAAAAAAGTTTTGATAATATAAAATAAAAAACATATGATAAATGTAAAAATTGAATTTTTTTATTTGTGTCTCTTACCTGTCGTTTTGTATATTTCTGTCTCATTCTTTCCTACACATTTTTGTATTTGTGTCTTACCTGTCGTTTTGTATATTTCTGTCTCAATCTTTCCTACACATTTTTGTATTTGTGTCTCTTACCTGTCGTTTTGTATATTTCTGTCTCATTCTTTCCTACACATTTTTGTATTTGTGTCTCTTACCTGTCGTTTTGTATATTTCTGTCTCAATCTTTCCTACACATTTTTGTATTTGTGTCTCTTACCTGTCGTTTTTTCCGTTGCATCCGGTTTGAAATCACAACGATTCTAAAGAAGTTTCACTTCAAAAAATTACTTATAAAAAATTTGTCATTTAAGAATACCAATAGAAATCTATTACGATATATCCTTGTCACTGATAGTTCAATTAAATTTGGTTTATTTGTCAATCACCAAATTTTAACTGTCAAATAACAATTTGAAGGTTGTAATAATTAATTTGGAGCATTTGCCTCGGGCTCAGTTCATAACTAATTGATAAAGGACAGGCACCAGGATCCACGCCAAATGCACATGACACAAAATCAATAATCCAATGATGGATGGTGCAGAATTTTAATTAAGCTCACATCATCCTGTTAGCTGACAAAATGAGCTTATAATGGCGTATATCGTATACGGATGTTAGCTAGGCAAACGAGACTTTGCCATCATAAATATTAACCAGAATCTTCGCATGTTGGTATTAGATATTACCGGGCAAATTGCAAATCATAAAATGATTTAACTATAGTAGCCACTCCAGTTATGGACAATTGCACATAAACAGTTTTGCTATTTTTTTTAAATTTCTTAACTATATATTTTTAAATGATCATGAATATACTTATATAATATACTAGCCGACCCACGCGACTTTGTTCACGTGTAGCTCCGCTCCTATGGGTCGTAGCGTAATGATATATAGCCTATAGCCTTCCTTGATAATGTATGTGATAAATATTTACAAGTATTAGTAGAGAGGAAAATCAGACAAAAAAGTCATAAAATAACACATGTTTTTTGTCTGTCAGTCTGTTTGTTAACTGCTTAAAAAAAAATATTACGAGCACATTGTAATAATTTTGTATTCAGACTATAAATGTGAGTAAAACTTCAAATTTAAAATATAATGGATATATGTATATTTAAAACTGATACTAGACCTTAATCCTTATTCTACAAGTTTTATTTCATTCGTCTAATATTGGGTTTTTGTACATTACTGATGCAAAGAACAAAGTTGTTTTCACACTGATAAAATCTGCAATACTACTTTATTATCGCTCTCTTTTTTATTTGCTTACATAAAGTTGACTATAGCCGATGATTAAGAACACTTTTACTGGTTCATTGACATGAATAGGGGTCAATATGAGATCGTTCTAAATATAGAATTAAGATGACTGAAAGCAAAAACGCAGGGTGAGACGAATTCTGTTAACGCCCTAAGATCGCCCCTTGCGAAGCGAATGAATAACCATGAAATTACTCGTAAAACTTACATTAGTGAGGCAGTTTGTGCTGTCCCATGGTCTATGTGGCTCACTCATAAACCCATCGTATAAAAACTAATTTGAGAAGTGCCAAGGGAACCGTTAAATTAAACAACATTAACATAATGTTAGTTAAGATAACATTTTTGGTCTCAAACAACTTTTGCAGTACTAATATGTTACTATCGGTTTAAATGCATTTGGACACTACAATGAAAAAGAAAAAACATAGTAATTGCCCGACATTCATTCAGTCACACACTAGTCATACTCAGGGTCAAATCAATAATATGAATTCTTAAAACTTTATTGATAAAATTTTAGGCTTCAGCCAGGTGCAATTTAACACGTGTATTTAGCCATAACCGCTATTTCCATAGTAAAGGATAAAAAATGGTTATTGTGGGTTATCCCTAAGAGATAGACATATACCATCGCTGACTTTTTTGTAGACCCTTTTAAGGTGTACAATAATGTAGTACATTATTATGATCTATCTCGAAGGGTTCAGCCAGCGTTTGCAATGTAAGCGCAAAAAAGTGTGTTTATTTACGACATCACTTGAGATTCCTTTAAAATTATCAGTGTTTCTCTACTAGATTATGCATTTATTATACATATAATACTTCCTCTTGGATCACTCTATCTATTACAAAAAACTGCATCAAAATCTGTTGCTTAGTTTTAAAGATTTAAGCATACATAGGGACATGCAGACAGCGGGAAGCGACTGTTTTATACTATTATATGAAAATTACACTGCTACTGTAAAAGAATATAAAAAAATCATTTTATTTGTAAGTATTATATTTTATTTATTAGTTTTGCTTTATTTTGCTTAGCTAACTAGTGAAAGAGACGTGTAAATTGGTTTATACATATATTGGAGTGAATGTAAGCATGTAACTGCTGTTATTATGTTCATGCCTATCTTGTAACTTTGGATGAAAAAAGGGTTTCTTTTAATTCTTTTACAAAATATTTTTTGGAGCTATAGTTTTATATTTACGTTTTTTTAGTGCAGTTATGTTAGCTTATCAATAAAATTTAATATTACTAATTAAATTGACAAAATTATGATATCTATTAATTAAAATAAGCTTTATTACACCGATAACTATAAAACTTTAATGTCCTTACGCCAAAATCAATTCAACATCGTTAACGATCATAAAAACGAGCCTGTTTTTGTACACTGCAAGTACACATTGCAATCAATTACATAATTAACACCAGATAAAATACAAAAATTACGAAACGAGTATTTGGAAAGGCAATAAAGTCGAAATTAAACTTGCATTTATCAGGCAAACTTACTTGTCGTAATGAATTTCAAATACAACAGAAAGTATGTTACAAAGTTGAAATCTTTAATTCCGAAGCATTTCAAACACTTTAATAAAATTCTTATTTTTAGTTTATTGTTTCAAACTTGTTATATCGTCATTTCAAAATTATGTTCAGTCAGTTAAACCAAATACCAATTATCTATATCTATACTAATATTATAAAGAAGAAAGATTTGTATTTTTGTATTTTTGTATGTAACGAATAAACATAAAAACTACTAGACCGATTTCAAAAATTCTTTCACCATTAGAAAGCTACATTATCCCTGAGTAACATAGGCTATATTTATTACAAGAAAAAGTTAGGGATCCTTAGGAAATCTCACGAAAACCAACCCAAGGTGCCAAAAAAATTAGCCATAAAATATCTTTCATCGCATGCGCTGCAAAAAGTATTGATGATAGAACAAAAAAATGTTCTACAATATTATAGAACGTATCAATATCTACAAAAAAGTCCGCGAGACTATATGTTCAACTATTATAGTTACGTCACTATAACTACTTTTTTACATTTTAAAAGTTGATAAAAATGCCTATCAAAATCAGACCATGTTTTCTATAACTTTGTATTAATCCTTATCCAAATAAATTATTTCGTATTCAAGACTATTTCAATACCTGTAAATTACTTTTTGAATTATTAAAATCGGACTTTCCATTCAAAAGATATTACGAAATTAAAAATATATATATAAACAAAAAATACACGACGACGCGACGGGCCAGTATAGCGACGCAGCGCAGCGAGTAAAGCGGCAAGAGAGGGGCCACCGAAATGCGGGAGGGCCAATATATTTTTTTAAAAAAATATTCCACCCGCGCGAAGCCGGGATGGGCCGCTAGTAATTATTAAACTGATATTTAGTATATATTTTACTAGCCGACCCGAGCGACTTCTTTTGCGTGTTGTTCCGATCTTAGGGGTCGTAGCGAGATGTTACATAGCCTAAGTTACTCCTTGTTACATCAGCTATCTTCCAGTGAAAATCCCGTCAAAATCGGTCCAGCCATTTTAGAGATTATTTGGAATAAACAGATAGACAAAAATTGTAAATAAAATATGTACCGTGTATACATCCACATGCACTTAGTAAAAAGCGGTTATTTTAATATTACAAACAGACATTCCAATTTTATTTATTTGTATGAATATGAATATAAGATAACCTGAAACATATAATACCTTGTTATTTTTTTTTTAATTATCTGACACTATAAAAAATGAGTGGTTTAAAAAAATTCTAAGTAAATGAATAGCTAGTAAAAATTTTGAGTAGGTGAGGTTGGGTTGAAATAATTATAAACATTTAAACACAATTCTGTTATATATATTTTTATATGTATGTGTATAATAAGTATGTTCGCTCACATCTCTGATGATATTTTCGGCATTTTTCCGTTACATCGGCAAAATATTTTTAAATAACAATATCTTATGTTGCAGTCTCAATTTCCTAAAGAACTCAACCAACAAAACATTTTCTTCCTGAAAAAGTAATAATATATTGACAGATAATCTTTCTACTTGACCTTACTAAATTAATTTAATAAATAAAAACTGCTAAATATATTTTTAATCACAGGGTATATATCAAAATAATAACAGCATAAAATATTATTTATTGTAAATATTCTTGTCTTAGCTTAAGTACATTTCGTTAATTATGAATCCATTACTGGTGCGTTTACTACATAAATTTCGAAATTAGTAAAAGTTTTTAATACCTTAAAAATAATATTTTTTTAATTATATAACATAAAAGTGAGATAAGAGATCACTTAATTAAAATAATCGATAATATTACACGTAAACCAATTACTGTACAATTTTACTGCTGTCGTTTCGACATCGATTGTATCGATATCGTTTGTAATTGATAGGACTGTTGATATTCTTTAAAATTTGGTACTTTTATATCGATAGTTTTAAAAGTATCGACATTTCGATATTTTTACTAATTTTATAAATGTGAAAGTTTGGATGTATGTTATTCAATCACACAAAAACGGCTGAACGGATATTGATGAAATTTAGAGTACAGATGCTTTATAATCTGGATCAACATAGGCTACTTTTTATAGCCAGCGAGATAATAATAAAGGATTAATAAACGTAATATTTCTAATTAAATGTTAAATTGCAAACGTGCGAAGCCGGGGTGGATCAATTAATTAAATTTATTTACAAAAGTGTATTTGTACATTCATTTAGTTTTAAGATAATGCGTAGTAAATACTAGAGATGCTATTCATGATAGTGATTTGGTCGAATACCGAACATTCGGCGAGTTTCTTGGCCGAAGCTTGAAGATGCGTCGTGGGCGCTTTTGTTTACGATTTATCAAAAAAAAACATTTCTAAATATATTTGCTAAATAAAAGTAATCAGGAGAATATGACAGAAACATATTTTACTATTATCCCGCAGGAACTAAATGTTTCCGGGATAAAGTAGCCTCTGTTATCTGATAAACCGTTTTTCGTGATTGAGTTACAAACACCTAAACATCCAAACATACAAACTTTGAAAGTTGTTACTTAATCAAACCTAAACGGCTGAACAGATTTCAATTAAATTTGGCACACAGATACTTTATAATCCCTGGAATTATACTTTTATCCAGGAGGAATTAGAACGTAAGTATCTTTCAATCCACACTGGACTACATAAACATACGCCCTTACTTATAAACAGTGATTAACGTAATCAATGGCTAATTAACATTTATTCCTTTCTATGTCAACTATATTTGTATTTGAAAGAAAGAGACAAAACACAGCTTAACTAATTAATCTTATACTAATATATAAAGCTGAAGAGTTTTTTGTTTGAACGCGCTAATCTCAGGAACTACTGGTCCGATTTGAAAAATTCTTTTAGTGTTAGATACCCCATTTATCGAGGGAGGCTATAGGTTATATATCATTACGCTACGACCAATAGGAGCAGAGCATCACGCGAACATAGTCACGCGGGTCGACTAGTATATAATATACTGTTATAAGTAAACCCTAAAAAAAAAAATATTTAGATATCGATATTTTATAAACAGTCCTAGTAATTGGGCGGTCATTCAACAACCCAGCTTCTTGGCTGTCAGCCGTTTCACAGTCGAGCGGCTCCATGACACGATGAGGTGTCACCGGATGATATACGACGCGATCAGGCGACATCTCGCCAAATGAGAAATCTAATTCTCGACTCCCATTACTTCCTTTATCGAATTAGTTTTGTAACACGAGGAAGACACGCGTGGCATACTTTTATATTCATTTTTGTAATATTGTATTTCCTGGTAATAAATAGCTGTTTAATAGTGTTAGTATTTTCTTATCTATACTAATATATAAAGCTAAAGAGTTTGTTTGTTTGAATGCGCTAATCTCAGGAACTACTGTTCCCATTTAAAAAAATCTTTCAGTGTTAGATAGCCCATTTATCGAGGAAGGCTATAGACTATATATCATCACGCTACGACCAATAGGAGCGGAGCATCACGCGGACGAAGTCGCAAGGGTCGACTAGTGTAACATAAGTGACTCAAGACATATTCTGTTATTATTATAATAGTTACTAGCTGACCCGGAAAACGTAGTTTTGCTATGAAAATTTAAAAGTTTGGGGTAAAAAAATAAATATTGACATCCGTCAATCCGAGAATCCTCTCAGACCTACCCGATATGCACACAAAATTTCATAAAAATCGGTCGAGCCGTTTCGGAGGAAGGTGAACATTATGGCTATGCATTGGTGTAGTGTCGTGATGCTAAGTCTCCATTACTAATGTTTGGAGTATGTTTTTAATATAGACTACGCGGTATCCTTTTTAAGTACATATTATAGATACCATGATCTTAGCGATGTTTGACCCACTCTAACCCAAATAGGGATACACTAGACTTTTAGAATACCAAATCGTTTGTGTGATTATATTTCGTTTTTCAGAGCAATAAAATGTTAGAAAAGAATAAGTCATTTTTTTGTATTTCAAGGACTACTTGTATATTATTATAAATATATAATTTCGATCAGGGTCAGCAGTTTCCGTTATTTCTATAATACAAAAACTCTATAGCCCTTGATTCAATATTTTAAGAAGATATCAAAATCCTTAAGCGATTTTATTGTCAATAATAAACATACAATGTAGAAATCATGATCTAGATTAAATTCCTATAAGACCATTTGACTAATTAATTCACACTATAATATTTTATCGTGATGAACTGTTAAGGTTACAATACCTGCGCACATAAATGGCTAAGAAAATGAGTGGTAATTGCCTCACATTCAATTAATCACACACAAGCATTTAGAGCTTTATTTGTAACTAGCGGCCCGTCCCGGCTTCGCACGGGTGGAATGTTATTTTTAAAAATATTTTGGCTCTCTTGCATTTCGGTGCCCACTCTCGTGCCGCGTTACTCGCTGCGCTGCGTCGCTATACTGGCCAGTCGCGTCGTCGTGTATTTTTTGTTTATATTGATATTTTTAATTTCGTAATATCTTTTGAATGGAAGGTCCGATTTTAATAATTCAAAAAATTACAGGTATTGAAACAGTCTTGTATACGAAATAATTTATTTGAATAAGGATTAATACAAAGGTATGGAAAACATGGTCTGATTTTGATAGGCATTTTTATCAACTTTTAAAATATAAAAAAGTAGTTATAGTGACATAACTATAATAGTTGGACATATGGTCTCGCGGAGTTTTTTGTAGATATTGATACGTTCTACAATATTCTAGAACATTTTTTTGTTCTATCATCAATACTTTTTGCAGCGCATGCGATGAAAGATATTTTATGGCTAATTTTTTTGCACCTTGGGTTGGTTTTTGTGAGATTTCCTGAGGATCTCTAATTTTTTCTTTTAATAAATATAGCCTATGTTACTCAGGGATAATGTAGCTTTCTAATGGTGAAAGAATTTTTGAAATCGGTCCAGTAGTTTTTATGTTTATTCGTTACATACAAAAATACAAAAATACAAATCTTACTTCTTTATAATATTAGTATAGATATAGATATAGATTAATATCCTAAAATTAATAAAGAAATTAAAAATTAGTAAAAATATTTAATGGAAATTACACATTGAGAGATTATTAGGTTAGACAAATCTTATTTTTATTGCTGTCTCCATTTCTTTTACTATTATAACAAATTCAATTTTTTTTTGGCAACACTAACCAAACGTCACTTGTCAAATTCATTCGTTTCCCGCGAAATTGAAGCTGAGTTGTTTGAAATGAATCTAGGTGAATATGATAAAGCGAAATAAATAAAACATAAATAAATTAGACGTGGAATTCAAGCGTAAATTATTTTAAATGTAAGTTTTTCAATATGGTAACATGATTTACAATAGTCTGCAGTTGTGTTTATGTTAGTAACATTACAAGCAAAGCAACCCGAGGCCCGGCGACCACTGGTGTACGTATTCATAACTTCCGTCGTCGACGGGTATAAAGCATCGTATTCTTGCATTGTTCATAACCATTATAATAAACTATTGTGTAACAACTTGATACTGCTTTAAACTTACCAGTCTAGAATTTCATTACTTCAAAATATACGACGATACCTAATCAAAATAAAAATGGGGATGCCGATGGAAGAGGTTATTCGTGAGTTGTCGCGCGAACTCTTCCACCGTCTCCATCCTGAGGTCGCGATGGATCGTGGTGTTCCTCACGAACCTCGAAGCATCGTTGATTATGCGCAGCGCCTTGGATTGCTGCGCCTCCAGCAGCTTCTTTGAGGATATACTTATATAACCGAACCAAGCCGGGGCAGCATAAGTGAGATGCGGCCTCACGTCGTGAGGAGCATCTTTGACTTGAGGGACTGGGCGGAGCTTCGCCATGGCGACGCTGGCCTTACTCCTGGACATCTTCATGTGATTCTTTAATGTCAAGAGGCGGTCAATTTGAACTCAGAGGTATATGTAACTCTCCACGACACCGGTTGACCATGCGCACACACTATCCATGCATTAACACTGGCGGCAGTGTGTTGCGGCTGCCCACGCTGATTGCATGAGTCACATTTACTGCCAGCCTCCACTCAGCCAACCAGCGCGGAATCTCGCCCAACACTCTTTGTATCTTCTTGGCAGCAAATCCGGGGTTCAGCGATGATGGTACATATTATGCCACATCGTCAGTATAACGTCACCCTAAACCTTATTGAGCAGAAGTCATCCTTTTTATAATACATCTATTCCTACTATAATGCCAGGTGGGGTCGTAGGCTTGTGTTGCCAAGTTAATATTTAAAACCTCCCATAAACACATCGATATTTTATAATATTAATTTTTTAATAAAACTCTAACAAACATTACTTTAATCATCTCTGTAAAAGATACGTTCGTTAATGTTTATTTTAATAATTTCTGTTTGATCTGAAGTCACAATTTGGTATGAAATAATGTCAATACATCTAATACTACAAATTTTACGTAATATTAATTCCCTACATATCTTGAAATGTTTTCTTTTTTTTAAATAATGGTGTACTTAAATACTATTATCCATTCCATTTTATTTCATAAACTTTCAAGTTTTCTTTACGCAATTTTTAATTAATTTATATTCAATTGAATGAGACTTAAAGGTAGACTGTATTGTTTTAAAACCATTCATTTTATTACCGAAGTACTTTTATTGTTCTTGAGTTCTTTCATACAGTCACATCTGGCTTATTGAAACTGATTGAATGTTAATTAATTAGCTTTATATTAAAATGGAAGAAATTTTAAGTTATATAAAGGTTATACTTATTTAAATTTAATTATCGTGCTACTCTCAGTGAACCCTTTCGTTTGATACCCATGTTATGAGAGTGCATAAAAATTACTAGTCGGCCATCTTAGATGATTCACCATATTAAATTTAGAGAGAAGTTATTTTATTTTTCGTATTCTTCTCGGAATTTTTTTCCATTTGACATCAATTTTGATGATTTTTTTACACCCACGATGGGTTAAAAAAATTTGTCCGACATCTTGAGTAGTCCGTCATATTGGATTTAGAATGACGTCCTTAGCTAACCATGCATTGTCATCCAATCTAAATAGGTATGTTAAATTATTTAAGAAACATTTTAAGTACAAAGATATTTTATAAGAAATACGAATCAAAACATGTGCGAAATGAACCGTCAGACATGTTTGACAAATTCCTTTATTTCTCTTTCTCTTTTAATTTTTACATTTACGTATTGAAAAAACCACTTAACATACCGAGTAACATGTTTTTAACTTGTTTTTTTATCATTTAAGATTCAGTGAATTAAGTTGTTACTTCGCAAAATGCATAGGCATAGACGTCAGTGAACTTTTTCAAGTACGCAGTCTGAAAGCCGTCCTTGCATTCATAATAAAAAGCTTGAAGAGAAATTAATGGTGAGGTATTACTTGAAAATGTAAATTTTTAGGTTTACGTTGTGCTGTCTGACCAGGCAAGAAAAAAAGGGGTTGTTTAGGTACATAATATTATATTAATACACTCAGAGAAATCTTTCTATTGATACAAGTGAAATAATATCTTAATTTTTGTCTCCAGCTCCTTTTCTAATGGAAAAGACTTGGTCTCTCACCTTTTTGTTAGCACAACTGACTCAGTTTGTGCTAACTCCGAAAGTCAAATGCTACTCAGATTAGGACTGTTGATAAAATATCTATACATATTATATCGAAATTATTATTAGAAATATCGATGGATAATATTCGTTATATTTTGAATGTTCATCGCCAACGTCCATACCACGTTGAAAACACCGGTTCTCGTCCGATCACCGAAGTTAAGCAACGTCGGGCGCAGTCAGTACTTGGATGGGTGACCGCCTGGGAACACTGCGTGACGTTGGCTTTTTGCTAATGATATAAACATTTTTATTATTACAATTACTATTATAGATTGTAGTGTTCGTTATATTTTGCACTTACATCGCCAACGTCCATACCACGTTGAAAACACCGGTTCTCGTCCGATCACCGAAGTTAAGCAACGTCGGGCGCAGTCAGTACTTGGATGGGTGACCGCCTGGGAACACTGCGTGACGTTGGCTTTTTGCTAATGATATTTAAACATTTTTATTATTACAATTACTATTATAGATTGTAGTGTTTATTTATTTATTTATTCTTTTTGCACAAAATAAAAACAATGTACAAGGACGGGCTTAACGCTATTACAGCATTTTCTACCAGCCAACCCAGAATTGTGCAAGAGAGTAAACAGTAGGCGTGCACAAAAAGTAAAAGCAAATTATAAATAAATATAACTAAAAATAAGTATATACACAAAGTATTCGTTATATTTTGCACTTATGTCGCCAACGTCCATACCACGTTGAAAACACCGGTTCTCGTCCGATCACCGAAGTTAAGCAACGTCGGGCGCAGTCAGTACTTGGATGGGTGACCGCCTGGGAACACTGCGTGACGTTGGCTTTTTGCAATTAAATATAAAATTTTAATTTACATTTTTTTTAATGAGTTTTATGTTTGTAATTCTACAGTTCCTAAGAGATGATTTTTCTTTTGAAATGGCTTTGAGTATTTTAGTTAAACTTTTGTTTTATAATCCTAACTAATTTTTGATATTATGACTGTTACGCTTAAACCACAGAATTTTACTGTTGATAAAGTATCTAAATGTCGATATTATTATTTAGAAATATCGATATTTCTTACTAATTTTTTTATGGCGATATATCGATAGATTGATATTGAAATAAGGATATCGATAGTGAAGTTACACTGTTATATTTTTCTTAAAATAATTGTTATTTGTCTACAAGGCTGTACGGTATAATACTGTTGCCTTTTCTATTATGGAATAAAAATAGAGAAATAAAATATTAGCAACTCATATTGTGTAATTCAATTATTAGCTGAATTAAAGCAGATATTTAAAAAAATATCAACAGGTCAAAATCTGATGAATGTTGCTATTAGCATAATTAACAGTAACAAATTTTTGTAATAAAAAATCGTATTATTTGCAATAGTAAATTAAAATCTGAATTAAAAGCCTATTTACTATTTATTTTACAATTCAGTAGCATTAGAACAGCATTAAAACCTCTTTGTAATTTAATTGATACCATCCACTTGCTATTCCACCATCACCCACCAAACGACGAGACAAAGCCATAAACTGTGTCAAATTAAGAAACCCTTTGAACGCGCCGTCAACATAATCGTATACGAAAATAAAAAGATCTCGAATTCGAGACATGTGTCCACATGTTAAGAGCAAGAGTCGAACCGTGTATAATGTGATAAACTATAGCCCCGTACGCTTCAGACGGCTTTTAATTACCATTACCATCTCTTAAGGGTCCGCAGGGTGTTTTTCCATAGTCATTTCAGGCAAAAAAAATTATTATTCAATTGGCAAAATATCATATATTTTTCGATACAAGTATCTATAATCTGTGATCATCAGTTGATCAATTTACAGATAAAAAAAATTAATAGTTCCAATTAGTGATGTCCTGTTGCGTCAGTCGTTAATGATTCAGTTTTTTAATAACAATCGATTTTATTTATTAACAAATTTTAGTCGATTTTTAATTACTATTTTACTTTAATATTATAAATGTGAATTTGTATGCTTGTATATTTAGATGTTTGTTACACAATCACGCAAAAACAGTTGCACGCATTTCAACGAAATTTGGCACACAGATACTTTATTATCTGGAACAACACATAGGGTACTTTTTATCCCGGAAAAAAATATAGTTCCGGGGGGATATTAAGAAGAAATATTTTTTGAACGACTGAAATTTTTTACGTAACATTATTGAATTAATCTAAATAATTTCTCAGATGTAAAATACTATAAAAACAAATATGTTCTCTTTTTGTCATGGAAATAGTTAATCCTATTAATATAATTGGAATTTGTATGGAAAAACGTCTGTACGTTCTCTTAAGATATTGCCTCGTTTTTATTTTTACACCATTCATAGCGCTTTCAGTAGGGTGTTTTAGAATAGATCGTGATTGTTTTTCTAATATCGTGTTCTCTTATCTCCTTAAAAGCAACCTAATAAAAAATAATGACAGTTTTGTGGGGAACTAAGTAATAGGCGATAAGTTTATATTGTCACTAATAAATGGTTATTATCATTGGATACAATACAAAACTTAACTTTATTTAATGTTTGGTATTTTCGGTACACAAATAAGACTCAGTTGTTGTTTCTATTTTAAAAAAATTCAACAAATCTTACGTTGAAGTTTTAAGACGACTCAAGACGATAGATTTTTTATTTTTTTTATGGTAGATAAGGTGCAAACGAGCAGTTGGTCTACCTGATGGTAAATGGCCACCATCGCCCATGGACATCTTGTTTTTAGATGTGTGGCATAAAGAAAGAAAATGCTGCGGATCCTGAGCTATTGCGCCTGAGCTATTGCGCCTGAGCTATCCCTATTGCCCAGAGCACTAGATCCGCAGCATTAATGGGAGGTTGTAAGTCTTGCCCCCTTGGTAATCGGATTCTCATGCTACTGTTCGCAAGCCAGTCTGGGAACAGATCCCCTACCACCTAGGGGGTGCTGGGTTACTCGGCTTTAACGAGATGCTCTCCCAGTGACAGAGGGGACTTCTATTCTATCCTAACCTATTCTATTTCAGACAAGCAACGAATACGAGACTCATTTTAAATCATAATATTTTCAGCATTAAATTAAAGATGTATGTAAATTAATTGTATTATAATGTAATAAAGAAATATGGAATAAGCAATGCAAACTTTTAGCAATAATAATTTTAAAAATCTACTATCAGACATGTCTCGGTGTTGACTTTGGAGCGCCTTTCCGTCGCCAACTCAAGATAACAGACACGCCACGTCAAGTTTCCTGGCTCATTACAAAATAAATAAAGCTAAAATAACACCTATGTCAACGTCATACAGTACATATTTATGTAATTTAGCTTTTTTTATTATGATGCTTCTTAATTTTACGGTTGTACGTTACAGACTGACAAGTTCAAGTCAAGTGGGCTCCCACGACCTCGGGACTGCGCCACCGAAAACAATATGGATATTGGCACCACCTTACCCGAGAAAAAATATTTATACATAAAATTATATTTGAATATATATAAGTATTATGGTGGGCCAAAACTTCTAAACTAGTCAACTTAGCGAAAAATCATCTTAGACCATTTTTGTAGATCGTTAAATTTCCTACAAGAATATGTTTTGCTTTTCACGAGACATTCATTCGTTCAAGTGCATCAAAAATCCACGTAATCTTCGCACGGTTTCTTCTCTACTTTAATATGCATATATATTATCTTGAACACTATCTATTTAAAAAATCCGCATCAAAATTCGTTGTGTAGTTTTAAAGATCTAAGCATACATGTGGACAGATAGACAGCGGGAAGGGACTTTGTTATATATGAGAAATATATATAGCCATATATATAAGACTATAAATAATTGTATACAATCATATTCACGGGCCACAATTATTGTGTGTTATCATTATAAAAATGGACTGTGAAGTAAATTTTAGGCACAGTTATATTAGGTTATATGTAATTATATTTGGCCATTTTTCGTATATAATCATATTATATAATCAATTTGTATATATATAATATATAATTATATATAAGTATTTTTTCTCGGGTAATAAAAGAAAAAAATGTGTGTTGGAAACCATTGAGTTCATTTATCATTTTTACAAACTCTAAAATGTTTTACTACTTTTTATTTTTTAACTGTAATAGGGCAACGAGGCATTTTGTATAAAAATATGGTGAGCAGCAAATTGATACAAATAAAATCGATTTTTTGATATCGATCTGAGACATTTAATCGATTCATTGATATTTTTATAGAACATAACGGTGAGTCTCACTAACTACAGTAATTACATCAAGCCATACTTTTAAAAAATCAAATCGACTATTTAATAAAAGATTTAGTCGAGATATTTTTTATCCCCCATACTTACTTGAACGTTATAACTGTTTTCTATATTAAAATATTACAAAATATGCATATGTTGAACTTATATTTTATATCCTACTCTAACCGATGCACTTACAGCGTGACTACATGACCATTTTAGCTCTTACGTGAACCAAATGCGATAATGTAAACAATGAGAGGGATGTTCGTCATCAACAAACGTAATTTCAAGTGGTCGGTCCATAATATTATGACAAGTATAAACATCAGGCTATAAATATGAATTAAATAGGGATCTTCTGACTAAGCTTGCGTATTTTATCATTTTGAACAAGATTCATTGAATCGTTGTGTTATTTTTAAATGACTTCAAAAACGAAAAAGACAGGTCATTGGTCACACAGCTGGCCTGTTAATATTTTTTTAACTATCGGATTTTTGATATATCGGATTTATTTAAAAAAAAAGTCACCCCAATAAAGATTTACACCATTTTTTTAATCCAATTAAATTATGAATGAATGTTAAAAGTTATGAGGTGTAAATAATTTAGTTTTGTCTGTTTTTATTCCATAATATAAAAGGCAAAGGTATCACACCGTACAACCTTGTAGACAAATAACAACTATTTTAAGAAAAATATAACTGTATTTTTTTAAAAATATAAATATAAACATCTACATTATGTACTCTACATAATGTAGATGTTTTCAATGATTTTGTACATTCACTTAAAAATATAACGACCATCGATATCTTCATTTCATTATCAAACTATATATAAAAAGTATCGAAATTTCTAAATAATAATATCGATATTTTGATATACCGATAATTATAAGAATTTTTATATTAATTGCAAAAAGCCAACGTCACGCAGTGTTTTCAACGTGGTATGGACGTTGGCGACGTAAGTGCAAAATATAACGAATACTACAATCTATAATAGTAATTGTAATAATAAAAATGTTTATATCATTAGCAAATAGCCAACGTCACGCAGTGTTCCCAGGCGGTCACCCATCCAAGTACTGACTGCGCCCGACGTTGCTTAACTTCGGTGATCGGACGAGAACCGGTGTTTTCAACGTGGTATGGACGTTGGCGATGTAAGTGCAAAATATAACGAATACTACAATCTATAATAGTAATTGTAATAATAAAAATGTTTATATCATTAGCAAAAAGCCAACGTCACGCAGTGTTTTCAACGTGGTATGGACGTTGGCGACGTAAGTGCAAAATATAACGAATACTACAATCTATAATAGTAATTGTAATAATAAAAATGTTTATATCATTAGCAAATAGCCAACGTCACGCAGTGTTCCCAGGCGGTCACCCATCCAAGTACTGACTGCGCCCGACGTTGCTTAACTTCGGTGATCGGACGAGAACCGGTGTTTTCAACGTGGTATGGACGTTGGCGATGTAAGTGCAAAATATAACGAATACTACAATCTATAATAGTAATTGTAATAATAAAAATGTTTATATCATTAGCAAATAGCCAACGTCACGCAGTGTTCCCAGGCGGTCACCCATCCAAGTACTGACTGCGCCCGACGTTGCTTAACTTCGGTGATCGGACGAGAACCGGTGTTTTCAACGTGGTATGGACGTTGGCGTTGTAAGTGCAAAATATAACGAATACTACAATCTATAATAGTAATTGTAATAATAAAAATGTTTATATCATTAGCAAAAAGCCAACGTCACGCAGTGTTCCCAGGCGGTCACCCATCCAAGTACTGACTGCGCCCGACGTTACTTAACTTCGGTGATCGGACGAGAACCGGTGTTTTCAACGTGGTATGGACGTTGGCGACGTGAGTGCAAAATATAACGAATACTACAATCTATAATAGTAATTGTAATAATAAAAATGTTTATATCATTAGCAAAAAGCCAACGTCACGCAGTGTTCCCAGGCGGTCACCCATCCAAGTACTGACTGCGCCCGACGTTGCTTAACTTCGGTGATCGGACGAGAACCGGTGTTTTCAACGTGGTATGGACGTTGGCGATGTAAGTGCAAAATATAACGAATACTACAATCTATAATAGTAATTGTAATAATAAAAATGTTTATATCATTAGCAAAAAGCCAACGTCACGCAGTGTTCCCAGGCGGTCACCCATCCAAGTACTGACTGCGCCCGACGTTGCTTAACTTCGGTGATCGGACGAGAACCGGTGTTTTCAACGTGGTATGGACGTTGGCGACGTGAGTGCAAAATATAACGAATACTACAATCTATAATAGTAATTGTAATAAATAACATGGATGATCTAAAACTGTTCGTTCCTACCAAGTTACAACTAATCGAGTTACTAAAAATAACCAAAACTTTTAGTAACTCTATTAGAATGGAATTTGGAGTGGATAAGTGTGCGGTCATGCATGTGAAGCGAGGGAAGATTGAGGAATCCGAGGGGATCCAATTGTCGGATTCCGTAAACCTTAGATCACTCTCTGCTGACGAGACCTACAAGTACTTGGGTATGTCGGAGGCGTTAGGGATTATCGAGATTGACATGAAACAATCAGTGCGGGAACGCTTTCTTGCCCGCCTGAGAAAAGTATTGAAAAGTCTTTTGTCAGGAGGGAATAAGGTGCGCGCCTACAATGGTTGGGTCATGCCAATTCTCATGTACTCCTTCGGCATACTCAAGTGGACTCAGAAAGAACTAGACGACTTGGATAGAAAAGTTCGTGCATTGCTTACCACATATCGAATGCATCACCCTCGATCTTCGGTAATGAGATTGTACATCCCTCGGAAATGTGGGGGTCGAGGCTTTTTGAATGCTAAGACTCTCCATAACCGGGAGGTGTGCAATCTCAGGGAGTATTTCCTCCAAACCGACGTGGGAATGCATCGGGATGTGGTTGCAATGGACAAGGGACTGACCCCGCTCTCCTTGGCAAAAGAGAACTGGCGCAAACCTATAGTACTTAGTACCGACAACCGCAAGGAGGTATGGAAGAGCAAGGAGTTACACGGACGCTTCTACCGTGCCCTTCACGGGGACGAGGTCGACTTTAAAGCATCCGTATCTTGGCTACGGTTCGGTAACCTATTTGGGGAAACCGAAGGTTTTGTCTGTGCAATTATGGACGAAGTTATCATGACGAGAAACTACCGGAGGTATATTGTGAGGGATGGCACGGTGGACATATGTCGGGCATGTCACAGTTCGGGCGAATCACTCAGACATATTATTTCCGGTTGTCCTCGTCTTGCTAACGGCGAGTATTTGCACAGACACAACCAAGTGGCCAAGATTATCCACCAACAACTTGCTCTTCGATACGGCCTTGTGGAGTCTGAGGTGCCGTACTATAGGTATGCGCCCGACCCAGTTCTCGAAAATGGTCGTGTCACGTTGTACTGGGATCGAACTATCATCACTGACAGGACTATTATTGCCAATAAGCCTGATATAGTGGTGATAGATCGATCGGAGCGCTGCACAATGATTGTTGACGTCACCATCCCGCATGACGGGAATCTCGTGAAAGCTGAGAAAGATAAACAAATGAAATATCTTGATTTAGCTCATGAGATTGTCGACATGTGGGATGTGGACTCAGCAGTCGTTGTGCCGATTGTCGTGACGGCCAATGGCCTAATAGCCAAGAGCCTCGATCAACATCTTAAGAGGCTCGCGTTGGATGGATGGGTCAAGGGCCTGATGCAGAAAGCGGTACTACTGGACACGGCACGTATCGTGCGGAAGTTCCTCTCTCTGGAGCCCTGACTGTCGGTAGCTTGGACCGTGTTCCCGCTGCCGGTTGGCCTCTATTTTTTATATTTTTAAATGTATTTTGGTTTTTTTTAGATATATTTAAAAATGTAAATTGTAGGAATAGTAGAGAAATAAAAAAAAATTGTAATAATAAAAATGTTCATATCATTAGCAAAATGCCAACGTCACGCAGTGTTCCCAGGCGGTCACCCATCCAGGTACTGACTGCGCCCGACGTTGCTTAACTTCGGTGATCGGACGAGAACCGGTGTTTTCAACGTGGTATGGACGTTGGCGATGTAAGTGCAAAATATAACGAACACTACAATCTTTAATAGTAATTGTAATAATAAAAATGTTTATATCATTAGCAAAAAGCCAACGTCACGCAGTGTTCCCAGGCGGTCACCCATCCAAGTACTGACTGCGCCCGACGTTGCTTAACTTCGGTGATCGGACGAGAACCGGTGTTTTCAACGTGGTATGGACGTTGGCGATGTAAGTGCAAAATATAACGAACACTACAATCTTTAATAGTAATTGTAATAATAAAAATGTTTATATCATTAGCAAAAAGCCAACGTCACGCAGTGTTCCCAGGCGGTCACCCATCCAAGTACTGACTGCGCCCGACGTTGCTTAACTTCGGTGATCGGACGAGAACCGGTGTTTTCAACGTGGTATGGACGTTGGCGATGTAAGTGCAAAATATAACGAACACTACAATCTTTAATAGTAATTGTAATAATAAAAATGTTTATATCATTAGCAAAAAGCCAACGTCACGCAGTGTTCCCAGGCGGTCACCCATCCAAGTACTGACTGCGCCCGACGTTGCTTAACTTCGGTGATCGGACGAGAACCGGTGTTTTCAACGTGGTATGGACGTTGGCGATGTAAGTGCAAAATATAACGAACACTACAATCTATAATAGTAATTGTAATAATAAAAATGTTTATATCATTAGCAAAAAGCCAACGTCACGCAGTGTTCCCAGGCGGTCACCCATCCAAGTACTGACTGCGCCCGACGTTGCTTAACTTCGGTGATCGGACGAGAACCGGTGTTTTCAACGTGGTATGGACGTTGGCGATGTAAGTGCAAAATATAACGAACACTACAATCTATAATAGTAATTGTAATAATAAAAATGTTTATATCATTAGCAAAAAGCCAACGTCACGCAGTGTTCCCAGGCGGTCACCCATCCAAGTACTGACTGCGCCCGACGTTGCTTAACTTCGGTGATCGGACGAGAACCGGTGTTTTCAACGTGGTATGGACGTTGGCGATGTAAGTGCAAAATATAACGAACACTACAATCTATAATAGTAATTGTAATAATAAAAATGTTTATATCATTAGCAAAAAGCCAACGTCACGCAGTGTTCCCAGGCGGTCACCCATCCAAGTACTGACTGCGCCCGACGTTGCTTAACTTCGGTGATCGGACGAGAACCGGTGTTTTCAACGTGGTATGGACGTTGGCGATGTAAGTGCAAAATATAACGAACACTACAATCTATAATAGTAATTGTAATAATAAAAATGTTTATATCATTAGCAAAAAGCCAACGTCACGCAGTGTTCCCAGGCGGTCACCCATCCAAGTACTGACTGCGCCCGACGTTGCTTAACTTCGGTGATCGGACGAGAACCGGTGTTTTCAACGTGGTATGGACGTTGGCGATGTAAGTGCAAAATATAACGAACACTACAATCTATAATAGTAATTGTAATAATAAAAATGTTTATATCATTAGCAAAAAGCCAACGTCACGCAGTGTTCCCAGGCGGTCACCCATCCAAGTACTGACTGCGCCCGACGTTGCTTAACTTCGGTGATCGGACGAGAACCGGTGTTTTCAACGTGGTATGGACGTTGGCGATGTAAGTGCAAAATATAACGAATAGTATCAGTCATTATACATTTTTTTTGCATATGTGATGCTACTTTTTTCCCCGGAAAAAATACAGTTTCTGTGGGATAATAATAAAATATTTATGAGAAAGGCCTCAGCAATTTTGTATAGTAACATATTGACACGTTAAATTAATTTTTGTTTAATCTAAGTATAGGTACTACAAATGTTAAATAGAATATATACGAAGAATGTGAGCACAGCGCCATCTATTATAACTATATTAAACTACATAGTACATTGCGCTAATATGCATATTGATAAAAATATATTTTGTTTAATTTAATAAAATTATAATAAAATTTTTTTTATTTAATAACACTAATAAAAGTATTTTTAAAGTTTCAATTGCAGTCTTGATTACTTTTATCTATGTCACTGTCAATTGTCAAGTTTGTGTAGGGATGTCGGAAGTTAACAAAAATATCGATATTTAATGTCAAAATGGACGTCGATATATCGATAATAACTTTCAAGTTATTGCATTTTTAAAATTATAGTGTATTTAGCTCAATATGTAATATCAATAGTAATATTTATACAAAATGTACAAAAATCTCAATAAAAATGGTACCTCCATTTTTTATCAGTATTCCCTTTTACTAGGCTATTACAAAAATATTAAAAACTAAAAATTAGGCAAACCAGTATTTGTCTGGTAGCGAAAGTAAAAAAACTGCTGTTTAATTTTGTCCGTTCGTTCCTATCCTTTACGGGTATTAATTATAGTTACTAGTAAGAAAAATAAAAAAAATTATCGTTTTTGATACAATATATCGATAATTTTCAAGCCTAGGTTTATATTTACAGGCCACAGCTGATTTTATTTAAAAGTCGTACCTAGTCTAATTTTTATGAGCTTTTTATAATAATTAACAAAGATGAACATATTATGGAGGCGAAGCAATGCACCGTACAAGTTATATCGGCTAACCCATGAATTAACGAAAACACTGCCAGTTTTAAGTCAAGTCAGAACGAAAACAAATACTGTAACAAATATAAAACCTAATAGTTTGTTATATAATACTGTACGTTTTAAATCAAAAAAGGTAAATATAAAATACTTTTATCATAACCTAAGCTAGCTAAAAAAATCATTTCATATTTCTATCTAACTTATTATATCATTACAAAATTAAGGGGACATAAATAAAATAATTGAAAAAAAAAGCATTACATATAGGTTTTTAATACTAAATTCATCATCCATAACCCATAGATGTCCCACTGCTGAGACGGATCTCCTGCCATAGTCCACCACACTGACCCAGTGCAGGTTGGCTTAACACACTGACAGAGATCTTTAGGGAGAACTCTCAGGTGTGCAGGTTTCCCCACAATGTTTTGTGAAGAGATATTTAATTGCTTAAAACACTCATAATTTGAAAAGTTGTCGGTGTGTGCCCAAGAGTAAACTCAGACCTCCCAAGTAAGAAGTCAAAATAGTGACTACTAGGCTATTACTAAATTGAAGATAGGAAATTATAAGTATTCATAAAAGAAAATAGTTTATTTTTCATATTTTTAATTATCATTTTAACCTGTGAGGGGACGGGTTAGAATACAATTTCCCTCAGCCGCTGGAAGAGCATCTCGTAAGAGGCAAGTAACCTAGCACTACCTTGCGACCTCCTGCTTGCAAATCCGACTGCCAAGTGTCATTGACGCGTTCCGGTTAAGCCGCATGTGGGCCAGACCGACACCCTCCCTCTCCCATCCTACTGTATGTTCGAGGTGGGAACATATCGGCAATACAAGAGACACTCTCTAGTTTTGCTGATGCCCATGGAGGATTTGGGCAAGCAAGCCCTTAACTGCCATAAAAAAATCATAAATTAAATATGTATAATTTGTTTTACAGCAAACTGATGCTGATTCGGATGATGAATCTGAAGTTTTTGATGGTGATGATGTTTCCTTGTCAAGGGATTCAAAGGTCATCAAAATTAATACAACTTCATTGAGAACAGATGCTATACTAAAATCTGCTTTGGGTGTAGCTAGAAAGTATGTAAAAGTAATATTTAAAAGTTATTATAATATTACTTGAGCATAAAAAATCTTTTTTAATATTATAAAGATTTTTATTTCAAATTTTTTTAGATTTTAATGTTAGCATCCCTCATACGATCTTTGCCACCACGGACTGTTTACAAACTAAGGGATTAAATTTAAAGAAAAATTCTCCATTGTGCTTCCAAATTTCACCCATACTAAGTGACCAATTCTGTGAGGGGTGGGGGGTCTTTAAAATACCACACTTGGTCGCAGGGGTGGATGGGAAGCTTAGGTTTTCATCATGTAGTTAATATTTTCTAGGGAAATCTAGTGCCTTTATTCTTTACATATACTGGTCACCGAGGGGATAAAATAGGGGGAGGGGGAGGGGTATAAAAAAATTGTAAAAAATGGGTCACCTTATTTATGTTTACTCATATTTAAAAATGTATGTTTCAGCAAAATAGAAAAGTTATTTTATGAAAGTAAAATCAGAGTGAATGGCAAGAAAATTTTAAAGAAGAGTATACCGGTATGTTTTTTTAAAATTATATCTATTACTAAGTTTAAAAAAAAATAAACTATCATATTTAAATTTACAGGTAAAACCAGAGTATGAAATAGATGTGATTAAGAGTGTAAGCCCCAAGAATCCTGATCATTTATATATATCACGGGTGGAAATATTGAACATAGCTGCTAAAGAAGAAAACATTGTAATAACTGCACGCAGGTTTAAAACATTACTTATAGAGAATTATGAAATAGATCCATACAAACCATCAACTTCCGAGGAGGATCAATGAATTGTTAGTTACTACTACTAGATATGATTAATATAATTTTTTATTAATTATAATTATTGCATTATTTTCATTATTTAATAATAAATATTTTGTTGAACTCTGCTTAATTTTGAAACATGTCTAGAAGGAAATATAGGACCAATCATTCATATGCACATACAAGCACTCATACTTAAGAGTTTGTTTGTTATCATGAATGTGCTAATTGCAGGAACTACTGATCCGCTTTGAACATTCTTTCTGTGTTAGATAGCCCATTTATCGAGGAAGGCTTTAGGCTATACAAGACCAATAATAGCGGAGTATCACAGGCACAAAGTCGCAAGGGTCGGCTAGTAAAAGTAAGTTTAAATATAAACTACTTTACCTAAGATAAACTATATAAATACATTACAACATTATCATTGTAGATGTGATGGGGTATAGTGCTGTATGCATAAACAAATTATCATTATTGTCACTACCCATTAATGGCCCACTGCTGAGCCGGCACTCCTCCCAGAATGAGCAGGCCATAGTGCGCCATGCTGGCTCTTTTGAGAACTTTTAGGGAACTCTCAGGAGTGCAGGTTTCCTAACGATGTTTTCCTTCACAATACTCAATAAAGTCAGATGGGTGTGCCCAAGATCAATCTCGGTCCTCCCGAGTAAGACACCCTTGTCTTAACCACTAGGCTATCACTGCATAAACAAATATCCATAAAGTATCAACACACAGTTCAGTTCTATACTTTAGCAATAGTATGTGTATGTAAATGTATTTGGTATAAATAAAAACGTACAAAATAGTGTTTGGCTTAATTTATTGTAATAAGATACTTTTCTTTACTAATATCACAGTTATTTCAAAGAAAGCGTTAATTTCCGTAAAAAAATATTAAATGAATTTTCTCACCTAACCTATCATTTGAAACTTGTACAAGTCTTTAAATCAGAGCAAAAATCTCGTAACTTTTTTTAACGGAAAACTTTAAGACGACTTTAAAACTTTACGAAAAAGTTGTGTAAGTCCAACACGTCATTTTCTTACAATATTTATTAGCTTATTAACATTGTATGTATATTAAATTATGTAGGTGTAAGTTATTAGTACTATAGAATAGCTACACCTTTTGAAATGAGTTGTCGGGAAGAGATGGCTAATGAGTCATGAGACCCAACGCTATACTTCACAGTTAACTCTGAAATGTTAAAATGTATCTAGCTTATTAAGTTTCTTTTGTGTCATCATCATCACGACCCTTCAATGGCCCACTGCTGAGCTGGGTCTCCTCCTCAGAATGAGGAGGGTATTAGGCCATAGTCCACGACGCTGGCCCAGTGCGGGTTGGCAGACTTCACACACCTTTGAGAACTTTTTGGAAACTCTCAGGAGTGCAGGTTTCCTCACGATGTTTTCCTTCACCGTTAAAGCAAGTGATAGTTAATTGCTTAAAACACACATAACTCAGAGTCAGAGGTGTGTGCCCAGGATCGAACCTCGGACCTCCCGAGTAAGACTTGAAGTCTCAACCACTGGGCCATCACTGCTGTCTTTTGTGTACACATTATAATCTTTGACTCCTAGTGTTATTTATGATTTGAATCTGAGATAGACTAGTCTAAACATAATTATGATAGCTATAGGAATATAAGAGAGAGTGCGGCGTAGGGACTATAGGTCTACAATTATAAGAGCTGAAATTTTCTTTATTTCACCGTTTACTCACAGCACACAGAGGAACCTTTCAAAAGGAATAAATATTCTGTGTTCCTATGAGTCGTAGTTATATAGCCTTCCTCGATAAATGCTATCAAGGCTGTCCAACAGACAACACTGAAAGAATTTTTCAATTTCAACCAAAACTTCCAACAAAAAAACACTTGAGCTTTATATTAGTACAGATATCAATTAAAAAAAAAAATGTTTTAATATCCATTTTATCATTTCATAAATCTAAATCTATTTCACAGTCGGAACTCTCAAACATAGATATCTGTGAACTGGACGCTGATTGTTTTCTATCTACTGATGAAATGCTCAAAGATTTATTTTCTATTAATTTAACTGGCGATTCCTTATCCACTGGTTTCTCAACAAACTTATCTAAATCATGTTTTGCTGTACATTTGAACTGTTTTAATTTATCTGCAGTTTTATTTCCATCTCTACTAATATTACTTTCTTTATCGGATTCAATTTTTGAATCATCAAAACTTGAAATGTCATCGAAGTCAAAATTAATTCCAATTTTGGTATAATCATCATAAACACTTGGAATGCAGTTCAAAATATCTTTAGGGTCAGTGTCACTAATATCTTCGTCAGAAAAATTATTAGAATTACTTTTGTTATTTTTTTTCTTACGTTTTTTATTATCATTGACTACTTTTGGATCTTTAACAGATTTTTTATTATCAGCAGCAGTTTTACTTTTTACTTTATAAGTATCTTTATTTATTACGCATTTTATGTTTTTCTCTTTATTATAATCAGTAGCATTATATTTTTTATTTAATAAATTGATACCTTTATTTGAACCCACACTTTCCTTGGTTTTAACTATTTTTTTCATATCATCCGCGTTATTAATACTTTCTCGCTCATTATCATTGCTTCCTTTATCAATACTATCATTTGTTTCATTAACTCCATTATCTTTTGATGTATTTTCTACATCACTTTCATCAGTTAAATTAAAATCAATTTTTGCAACTTCATTATTTTTAACTTTCTGTTTTTTCGTTTTAAACTTACTAGTATCTATAAGCACTTTCCTTTTACGTTTAACATATTTCCTTTTATGACTAAGTGGCGGATTTTTCTGAACTTGATTAAGAGTTGCATGTTTTTTCAACGTAGCAGCCAATTTGTTAGTAATCACATTATTTGAATTTTGATCATTATTTTCGTTGTCATTCATTTTGTTTTTACTTTTAAAATAAGAGCTTGTAACAAGAGATGAGGAGAGTGGGATATTATCATCAGAAATGTCATCATATTTTGAGAATAGGCTATAGTTTTTATTTTCTATATCATTTTCTAGAGTTTTGTGATCTACTTCGAGTAGCTTCCCATAATATAGCAGTTCTTCCGTCCATATTTCGTAGAGATTCATTCTAGTTAGTAGTTGTTTTGCTTTGCAAAGATAATCAAAGTCAGGGTATTTTAGGAATGTGGAGTGTAAGGCGTCTGCTGTGTCTTGTAGTGTGCAGTCCTGCATTGAGAGGTCACAAAGAGAAATAGCTGTAATGGCATCTATTGGTAGGATTGTGCTTCTGTACATAAGTCGACAATGAGCTTGTGATAATCTGTAAAAAAAAATCATGTAAAATAATATCCTTGTCACTAGCAAACACGCTTTATTAATATTTATGAACATACCGTATCAAACTGTCAAGCATTCTGACTGTAGTTCTAGAAGGATCTCGATATTCAGACTTTCTTTGTAGCATATAGTAACACTGAAGTATAGTATTCGCTGATTTAGACATCTTAGTTGGTTTTGGGCCTATTAAGCCTATGTACATCTAAAAAAAATCATATATTTAGGTCATTATTAGGTATTTAGATTATGAAAACATATGTTTGCAAAAATTATTTTTTTTTGTCTACAAAAGATATCTTTTTATTATATAAATACGGAAAGCTGACCCCATCACCATATGGGACATATTGCTAGGAAGATAGAGAGAAAGAGTAGCCAAATATTTAAATATAAGAACTGTTTCAGTAACTGAACTAGAGAAATCTGTGTTTCGGCTTATAGGGCCTAATTCCCTCGCCATTATTAGTACTTATAATCAGGGCTGGGCGTATTTGAAATGCAAATACGTATTTGGTGTTGTTTGTATTTTAAATACTTATAGCTTCAAAATACTTTTTCACAAAATACATTTAGTGACCAAATTGAAGGTTAATTAATTTTATTAAACAACGTTACAAGTCTATTGAAATAAAATGTATTATAGAGATCTTGAAAAATGGAGCGTCGCTGTAATCACTACAGCCACAATTAGATGGCAGCACTGAATGTCAATTGTCATTTTGATTCGCGGTATTTTCTTGTTTGATTCCGTTTGTTTCACCTATAATTTATACGTAATTAAACTTGCGTAAATTTTGTATTTGGGACCCTAAAGAAGAATGTCTAAAAGTTACATCAAAATCTAAAATTGGTCAACGACATTTTAAAATTTTATTTTAATTTTAAAAATACTTAAAATACTGTGTTTTGTATTTTAAATACATGACTTGAAAGTATTTCGTATTTTAAATACATGTGAATAAGTATTTCGTAATTTGTATTTCAATTACAGTAAATCATGTATTTTGTCCAGCACTGCTTATAATATCCACACTATTATAAAAAAAAGTAAAGATTTGATTGTTTGTATGTTTGTTTGTTGCGAATAGGCTTAAAAAACTACTGTACCGATTTTGATAATATAAGAAACATAAGTTATGTGGTGTTGCCTTAAAAATTAAAAAAGATATGGCCATTTAAGTGCCAGTAATTTTGATAATTCTTTCACCGAAAGAAGGCTACACTACGCCAGATGACTTAATTTATTTAGTGTTGCCATAAATATGAAAATACAGATAGTCGGACATTAAATCCCAGGAACTATCTGATTTTGAAAATTTTGTCACTGATAGGAAGCTGCACTATTCCTGATTGTCATAGGTTATAGTGTTGCCATAATTATTTTGTAATTAATAAGACGGTAATTATTTTGCGTTGGTTCGATAATCGATTTACATTGTTTTTTTACTGATGGAAAGCTATATGTACTCTTCCCATATTTCAAATAGTGTTTCTTTCTCTTACTCTTCCTCTCATTCTTTTTCAATGATTGGAAACACTATTATCGAGTGAGAATTATGAATTTCTATTATAATTGTGTTGAAATACCCGAAACGAATCGAAGGAAAGATTTGTATTTTTCTATGTAACGAACAAACATAAAAACTACTGGACCGATTTTAAAAATTCTTTTGCCGTTAGAAAACTACATTATCCCTAAGTAACAACATCTAGAGAACAACAACTAGAAAAAATTAGAAATCCTTACTAAAGCCAACCCAAGGTGTAAAAAAATAGTCATCAAATATCTTTCATGGCATGCGCTGCGAAAAGTATTGATGATAAAACAAAAAAATGTTCTACAATATTATAGAACGTATCAATATCTACAAAAAACTTTGCGAGACCATATGTCCAACTATTGTAGTTATGTCACTATAACTACTTTTTTACATTTTACAAGTTGATAGAAATGCCTATCAAAATCAAACGATGTTATCCATACCTTTGTATTCATCCTTATCCAAATAAATTATTTCATATTCAAAACTGTTTCAATACCCGTAGAATACTTTTTGAATTATTAAAATCTGACTTACCATTCAAAAGATATTACGAAATTAAAAATATCAATATAAACAAAAAATACAACCCGACGGGCAGGTGTGGCGTGTCACGCAGCACAGCGAGCAACGCGGCGAGAGAGGGGAGAAATGCGGGAAAAATTTGTCCACCCGTGCGAAGCCGGGACGGGCAACTAGTACTAGATATATATAGATACTAAGCATAATATATAGATACTAAATATAGAAATTGATAAATATGCACATATATTTAATTAATTAGTGTCTTACATTCCACTCGTGTTGATTCGTATTAAACAAAGAGATTAATGAAGTTGTTTAATTTAAAAAGTTAGTAATATCTAATTACCTGTAATTTCTCTACTGTCCATTTCTTATTTTTCTCCTTTTCGTTGGCACCACCAAACAATATATAAGATGACACTAATTTGTCCCATGATTTATTTTTGTAATCCAATAAAATGAATATTAAATCAAATCTGAAAAAAAAGGGGGATACTGTAACTTGAATTATTCCAAAAACACGGATCAATAGAAAATGGCTTTTTTGAAAAGAGTGACTGTTGAATAATAATATTTTTAAGGTTCAAAATATTTCAGTCTTTTACCTACTTAACAAAGGAGTACCCAAAGACACGTTGACACTCAGCGGTTGATCGGTTTGATAGTGTCCTTTAGGATTGCAAGCTGCTATGATGGCGCATCTCGTGTTGAGCTTGCATACAATACCAGCCTGAAATTATTTAAATTTATATTACTAATGGTAACCAAATAATCCTTTTTTTATATTCATGAAAGGATTCAATTATTTGACAGATATATACAAAAACTTTCATCATTGAGACAAAAAAAATATATTCCGCCATATTTTTTTTATGGTAGATAAGGTGCAAACGTGCAGATGATCCACCTGATGGTAAATGGCCACCACCCCCCATGGACATCGGCAAAACAAGAGATTCGTTAGATCCTCGAAGATAGAGTGAGGAGGAGCAAAAATGCTGCGGGTTCAGCGGACCCTGAGCAAGAGCCCAGTCTACTAGATCCGCAGCATTAATGGGACGGGAGACGGTGGGGGTAAGTCTAGCCCACATGCGGCTCGACCGGAACGCGTCTATGACACTTGACTGTCAGATTCGCATGATGGTGGTCGCAGGCCAGTCGAGGAATAGATCCCCTACCACCGCGGTGTTGTACTGGGTTACTCGGCTTTTACGAGATGCTCTCCCAGCTGCAGAGGGGAATAGTATTCTAACCCGTCCCTCACGGGTGAAATTGATGTACTTAAAAAACTACAATTGGAATATTTCAGCATATTTGCCAATTCAAGACCATTATCATGCAAATCCGGGTTAATACGCTTGTTCTTGAAGTTCTGCCTTATTCTAAGTTACCTTAGCAACAGATATAGTTTGTTGCTCCATAGCCTCGTGTATAGCTGATCTATCGTGATCTCTCAGATGTGATATTTCATCTATACAACAAACACCTCCATCGGATAGGACTAGTGCACCAGCTTCTAATTGCCATTCACCTTCTTCCTAAAATATAACCTCCCTTAAGTTTCCTTGTTCCACTTAAAGAAATTATACAATAATCAAAGAGGTTTAGCTCTCAGGCCTATCGAAGAGTTTACTTACTCTAAGAGCGGCACAAGTAAGCCCAGCTCTTGTACTGCCAGCACCAGAAGTAAATACTGAACGAGGAGTTAGTTCTGCACTTGCTTTAAGTAACTGTGATTTGCCTGTACCTAAAAAAAAATAAAGGTTTGTTTATGTTTTAACAGAAAGAGGATAAACTAACAGACCACCAGGTCTTCTTGGCATTAAATTTTAGAAACAACCATGAAATTGTTTGCATTAAAATATATTGATTTCTTTGTATCAATAATATTTGCTTAGTTTTATCTTTCTTTGTAATATAAAGAACTAGCTTTTACCCACAAGTTCGTTTGTGATATTGAGGTATGAAGTTATATTAGACTACAGCAGATCGTTTGTAGACATATTTAATAATTTTATGAGGTAGTCATACTAACTTGTACCCTCCTTCCCTTAAGGAATGATTTTCGAAAAAATATTTTACACGTGTTTCATGACTTTTAATGTAAAACCTTCATAGTGAATTTCATTCAAATAACTTCAAAAACGACAAAGTTTCATACTAATTTTGTACCGCCTTAGGAGGGGAATTTTCGAAAATCCTTTCTTAGTGCTCTCCTACATTATAAAAGGAACCCCTGTGCAAAATTTCAAGTTTCTAACCTTTATAGTTTATGCCCTGCGTTGATATGTCAGTCAGTCAGCTTCTCCCTTTATAGACACGCATTAATCAGAATAACAACAAATGCCCAAGATGTGGTCACAAAACTGATGAACCTTAAGTGGAAATGGGCCAGTCACACAATAAGGGGGATAGAAAAATGGAGCAAATCTGAGACCCTATGGTACCCTAGAGGTGGAGAGAGAAGGAAAGGAGAACCATTGAAAAGATGGGAGGATAACCTGGTGAAGTTTTCGGGGAAAACTTGGACAAGATTAGCGGGAGACAAGGGGAAAATGGGGAAAAAAAAATTAAACATAATATATAAATACATATACATGATTTCAATTAAGCTAAGCATTTACTTTTTACCTGGATCCCCTACTAGAAGCAAGTGACATTGTCCCCTAACATGTACACTTTGATCGTCTCCTTTCTGATCATTCTCAAGTATATGATTAGATCCAGTTATAACAGTTAATAGGACTGCTAACTTTACTAGATATAGACCATATACCTGAAAAAAAAAACCAACAAATAAGTTACTTAAATATTTAAGCATATTGTTAACAACATATTGGTCTATTATAAACATATCCACTGTTCCAATTTGAAAGCTCTGTCACTGTAAATCTACGCCTAAGTCACAATGCCCAGGTGCTGTTTTAAATCCAGAGTATAAATTACGTGATGTTAGTCATTGCGTATTAATTTTAATTAAATGTTAGGTAACAAGCTGGAGGCAAAAGCTAAAAGAACTTGTAAACCTGCACCTTAGTCACAATCTCTAATAACTGCTCAACTTCCTGTCTTTAATCTACAGTATGTCTTCACGACCCGCCAATCAGCACACCGCTGAGGCAGGTCTCTTCCTCAGGATGAGGAGGGTATTAGGCCATAGTCTACCACGTTGGCCCAGAGCGGGTAGAAAGCCTTCACACACCTTTGAGAACATGGAGAACTCTCAGGAGTGCAGGTTTCCTCACGATGTTGTCCTTCACCGTTAAAGCAAGTGGTATTTGGTGTGTGCCCAGAATCGAACTCGGATCTCCCGAGTAAGACATTGAAGTCTCAACCACTGGGCCATCACTGCATATTGTGCAATATAGTTGATGATAGTAAGTTTCTAATTATATTTACCTGTGGACAAACAGATTTAAGAATCTGATCTCTTCCTTTCAACGGACAGTGTTGGTACTTGGCCCAGAATTCATCAAAACAGTCCTTAACATCAGGAGCCATAGCTATCACTTGAGACCTCTGAGCATTTATTACTTCTATATTATTTGCTTGTAACACTAACTCAACTTCAGATTTCCTGGTCTGAGCCGATGGACGCCAACGACGACGAACTGTACCACTAAAATATTAAAATTAAGATATAATATGATTTTTATGTTGATCCAAGTTATGCAATGATAACATTCCACGAGAAACAGACAGTCTACTATAATAGTTTGTTTTTCAAACTCTTTAATAAGTATTAAAGTGGTTTAAATCGTCAATAGGTCAGTGGTTCAGGCGTTGGACTCACTATCGATAGGTTGTGAGTTCAAATCCCAGTCAATGGACTATTGATGTGGCCCCCTCCTAACCGAAGCATTAGTTGGAGGGGTTAAGAATACTAGTTTGCAATTAAACCAAATTGCTAATAATCTTTTTTTTTAAAAAGCTGACACTCATTTTGTATCTGAGCTGAGGTATTGAGTGAGTTGCCCGCAGCTATGTATGCGTCAAAAGTAACGGGGATAGTTCAATCCACGACGTCTATTTTTTTGACAAATAAAAGGCGCGAGAGAGCAGAACCATAGCGTAAGACACAATCACGTGTGGCGCACTCCTCTCGATCTATATAACATTTTCAGATATTCCTAAATTTGAAAACTTCATTTTTCTTGTCCGTTTCACATGGAGTGCGTTATTGGTTGAATAAAATGAGAAACTTTACCAAATAATGACATCATCACCAGGTTTACAGGAATCAACTAAATCATCTTCTAATACAACCCACATTGACCCTGGTATTGTTCCTATACTAAGCTTGTTCACTTGTTCCTAAAATGTAAATCAGTTTTACACACAGTTTTTGTATTAAATTGTATTTAAGACAACATATTATTAGGAGTTATGTTCCGCTATAACAAGCTGCATGCGCACGACCCCAACTGCAGCCATTGAGATGTTCGTAGGCCTGCCACCGCTAGACTTGTTTATTCAACAGGAGGCGGCTATGGCAGCAACACGATTATATCACTTAGGCCTATGGCAAAACAGGGGGGGTCCACATACTAAACTGTGGTCAGAAAGGATAGTGTCACAACCACTACTAGCCGCACCTAGTGATAGGATCCCAAGACGACATATATTTGATAGAAACTATCAAATACAATTACATGAACCACAAAGCCATACGAAGACACTGGAGTATTATATATACACTGATGGCTCCAAAATGGGGTCAGGCACAGGAGCCGGTGTCTTCTCTATGGAACTAAACATCAATTTATCTCTAGCATTGGGTAACCACAGCACCATCTTTCAATGCGAGTGTGTGGCTGTCACCCATGCAGCTAACGCAGTCTATAACAGAGGAATAACAGACTCTGGAATCAGAATCCTCTCTGATAGCAAGGCTGTACTCCAGGCGCTCGGAAGTGAAGTCATCACATCGAGCATAATACACGAATGCCACCTTGCACTGCAACGCATTGCGGCAGTCAACAGGGTCGTCCTTCAATGGATAAAGGGGCATAGTGGATCGCTAGGTAATGACGCAGCAGATGAGCTAGCGAGGAAAGGATCATTGACCACAGTGTCAGGCCCTGCACCATACCTTCCTCTCTCTTTCAAAACCTTTCGCTCATGGCTGCGTCAGCTTACCATAGACACGCACAATGCGAGATGGAGGAACACGGAAGACTGTAGGCAGTCCAAACAAGCTCTCCCTGCTCTGTCGAAGAGCTTATCCCGTAAACTGCTCAGTCTTAATCGCATTGATCTACGTTCAATAGTGGGAGTAATGTCGGGACATTGCCCACTTAATAAACATCTATTTACTATAGGCATGACAGACAGTCCTATTTGCAGGGGATGCCTCAAAGCAGACGAGACGACTGCCCACGTTGTCCTGGAATGCGAGGGCGTCGCCACACAACGGGCACAAATCCTCAAGGACATGAGGTCGCTCCAAGAAGCCTGTGAAGCTCCCAGGATACTTCTGCGCTTCTGGAAGGAGCTGGGCTGGCTAGTATAACCAGTCATCCTTGCACGCACAATGGACCGAACTAGAGTCTGAGTGCGGAAACTAGAGCCCACATACAATACAATACAATACAATAGGAGTTATGTTATATTTTTAGGTGTACGACAAAGGTTACCAACTGTAATGTATTACAAAAATATTTAATCTTAAAATATTGTTGAAAATAGCAAATTGTTTTAAAATAACAGATACTTATATTTAGCAAATATATCTGGAATTTCTACTCTTCACTTGTTCAAACTCCATTTTTACTCAGAGATGAAAGAAATAGAGCATTAATTAATTAATGTGTTGTTAATATATTTCAATATATGTACATCTAAATAATTCAGATTCTTATAAGAGTTTTTAAAAGCTAACAAGTCACAAATACATTTGAAGAATAAAATTATTAAGTACTAATAACCCTACTAATACTATTAATGTAAAAACTTGTATATCTGTTAAAAATAATAAAAATATGGCTGGACGAGTTATAATATAGTATATTTTTTATCCCGAAAAAAAGCAGAGATCCTGTGGCAAGAAAATAGTTGTTCACACAATAACAAGTCAACAGATTTAAATAAGATATTACATACACATTTTCCTCTAGACACTTTATAATTTTTCGCGGACGACTTTGCGACCATTTACTAGTATGTACTATCTCTTTCAGTTTAATATCCAATATTTATTCAAAAGCAAGTTGGCAACCCTAACCACTACATAGTATAAAACAAAGTCGCTTCCTGTAGTCTGTCTCTCCCTATTTAAGCTTATATATTTAAAACCACGCAATGGATTTAGATTCTGTCATTTTAGTAGATACGAGTGATTCAAGAGGATGGTTTATGTGTAATACATGCATATTATAGTAGAGAAAGTAACCATGCCAAGCCGAAACGGATCGCTAGTGAAGAATAAAAGTTACTTTCTCTATACTTGAGAGAATATAATATACATTTAAACCTTTCCTTAACAAACACTTATTTACCATAGGCTTGACTGACAGTCCTATCTGTAGGGGTTGTCTGCAAGCAGAAGAGACTACTGCCCACGTTGTCCTGGAATGCGCGAGTGTCGCCACACCACGGGCGCAAATCCTCAAGGGCATGAGGTCGCTCCAAGAAGCCCTTGAAATTCCCAGGAAACTTCTGCGCTTCTGGAAGGAGCTGGGCTGGCTCGCACGCACGCACAATGGACCGATTTAGAGTCTAAGTGCGGAAACAGGAGCCCACTCACAATACAATACAATACAAATACCTTCCTCTTGAATCACTTTATCTATTAAAAGAAATCGCATCAAAATCCATTTCATAGTTTTAAAGATCTAAGCATACATAAGGAGAAACAGACAGGAAGCGATTTTGTTTTATACTATGTAGTGATATAATTAACTAACAGTAGATTGCTCTAGAATATAGTTGTATGTTAAGTTACCTGTATTTTAATTTCTTGATAATCCTTACAATATTCTCTAGCAACTAGACTAATCTGGGTAAAAGTAGAACATCTACATCCTTCAGGATTTCCACATTTAGATGGTGCTTTTAGAATGTATCTGTTCTCAAAGTCGGCCATCATCATGTTTTCATATTTACATTTCATACAAACATACTTTCTTTGATATTCTAACATCCTTGATTGTGTTACACGGACAACTGTCGCTGGAAGGAAAAAAAGACTTCTAGCACAATGACTCCATTTCAAGTTATTTTTCAAAACCATAAACCAGAGCCAGATTAGCTATGAAACAGGATGCAGGATGAATTTCTATAGGTCCTGCTACTTATGGTCCTTCCAAATCTCTTTTTCCCCTGATCTTACTTAGGTGTAACCTAAAGATGCAATCAACAAATAAAGTCTATTACATATGTTGAAGCAAAATAAAGGAATCACTGTGTAAGCCTAAGGTTAGGCTAATATAAACCTAACCTAACACAAGGCTAACCTAACCTAACATTGTCGCAATTAGCTATCTCCTGGCAGTTTCATTGTAAGGTATTTACAAGACCTTAATTAGACAGAACTCTCAGCACTAACACAACACTGCACTTAACACTTTCACTAACACTATCCAGAGACTACTTCACTCCTTAAGAAACTGCGCAAGATTAAGACTGCAGTCTAACCATCAATTGAATATAAAGAGTCGAGACTGTCAAAATAAAGGAAGTAATTATTATTTTACCCCAGCACCATAGATGGTAATGACGATTTGATAATAATTTTATATTATTATCAAATTGTCATTACTTTCCTGTCACGTATCCTGTTAATATGTCTAACTTAATCCACTTAGCAAGAATACTGGCAACTTTACATAAAAACTTAGAGTTTATAATCATATAATAACAAATCAACAAAATAATATAATAACAAACTAACAGAATCAACGAAACAACAATACCTGTAACTTTTAAAAAACATCCCAAGTCTCGGTTCTTTGGAAAAATATTCCTATGCAACTCTGGACACACTGGTAATCCAAAAAATCGAGCATGTACATTTGGTTTTAGAAATGTAAAAGGCAGTTTTTCTATAAATGATTTGTATTCTTCTTTCTCTAAAATATTCTGTTGTACTTTAATGATGTCCTTATTACATTTGGGTAATGTCTCTACAGGGCAACATAGAACTCTGTCCCCCACATCAGGATATGTTTCAAACAGTTTTAAGAAGCTGAAAACATAACAGGCAAATATTATACATATATGACCATTTTATTTTACAATAAACAGAATGTGGGACCACTAAACCTCGCCCAAGTGTGAAGCTTGGGCAAGTCGACTAGTAGTTAAATATATATTTAAAAATAACAAACGCTCGTATTGTAAAACAGTCTTACTCAATCTTTATGGTGTAATAGCCTAAAACATCCCGCTCTGACAAAATTTTTAGACAATCTCCTATATGAAACGACACTAAATACTCAAAGATCATGATTAATAATTAGTCTTAACCGATCATTTGTAAAAATATCTTTATTAGTAGATGTAAAATATTATAGGAACCACGATCAACGATTTGTTTACAAAATTTTCAAATAAATTTGACTTTGACGTTGGGAATTGAGATCACGATCTGAGATCGATTAATTGAAGAATCGATTTTTTAATCGATATATACTACTGAATTGATTCAGTGAATCAATATTTTCACGCTAGCAAATAGACATTCTATGATTCAACTTTTTTTGTTATCTTTCTTAGAATCGACTGTCGATTTTATGAGATATAACTAATCCATAGTGTCAAAAACAATAATTATTGAATTCCTTTTTCCTTAAAATAAAGAATTCCCAGATTCTTAATATTAAGATCGGTTATTATGGCAAATATCTTTTTCCTATAAAATGAACATAGTTACATAGTAAATGCAAACTCAAAAATAATCGATTTATGAGAATCGAGCTTTTTGATTTCGATTTTTGTCAAGCGATTCCTCAGGCCATACTTTGACGTAATAGACAAGTATGGCCAGCTATAATAACAACTAACTGAAGTCTACTTTTATAAGTTTTCCCAAATAATTTTAAAGCAAGAAAGCAACAGATTTCCTGATGGTGCAGATGAATTTTAGTTATTTAGAATTATTAATCCTATTTACCTCACTCAAAAATACAATTAATCACGAGTTTTTTTTTGGGCAAATTGAAAATAATTTGATATGAATAAAAATGTCTATTACTTTTAAACACGTTCTGTTTTTCAGTAGTCATAGTTTTGTTTTTTTAAATAATTTGATTTGAACAGGAATAGACAATAATGAAATAGGAAGAACGCTAATAATTTGATTATTAAAGACCGTCATTCAGTACCAAAAACCGGTATAGTCACAGTACTGTACAGTCTCTTCAGAAAATCCAAATAGAGAAGAGAGTACAGCGTCACTACCGCTCATTCTTACTGTGACTATCTACCCTCCAACATTGACATTGGCAAAATTACTGCTTTTAATAGCGGTACAAGTCCACAAAATAAGAAGAAGACTGTCATCAATATTCTAAACATTAAAAGTCACAGGTATATAAAAAAAATAGAAGCTCAGTGCTGTTAGGAATGGAGAATAGATAGAATGTATCAATATTAACTCTTTAATTCCCATGTCCAAATTTTCATTTCTTTCTCTTTAAATGAATTAAATTAAGATTAATTTAAAAAAACAAAAAAGAAAAATTATAAAAACTCTGAAAGTCAATCGGGTATTATTTTACTTTAAGAGCCATTTCACAAAATTCGGTAAAAATCCGCGAAATTGTAACATTTTGACGTCGTTAATCTCAGCATTGGATGCAATAATATAATTTCTATAATTGAAATATAATAGAGTGACCTTTGTTGTAGTAACTTAATTTATCAGAATTTTGATTTATATTGTGTGTATAAAATTATTACCCTTTTCCTCCGCCGTCTACCTGGGTAAGCGCTCGCAATGTATATTTTGAAGTCCTATTTCTTAATAACCACTACTTTGAAATTGTTTAAAAAAATATCGTAATATGTGGAATATGTTATTATTGATACACAATTTAGAATTTTTTACATTAGCATCTCCGTTAATCCATAAAAAAATTTTAAAGTTACGAATATTTTCTAAATAAGTACAATTTTAAAAGCGATATTTTTCTTACAAAACTAAGAAATTTTAACGAACTATCTATACCAAGATAAACTTACATCTTTTAGGAACAGAAAAAAATAAAAATAAAATATATAACTTTTTGTATTAAAAAATAAAAAGAAAATATATAATACCATGCATCAAGCCCAGTAAATCAGTCGAGCGCCAGCGCTCTTAGAGGTAGGATTTACGCCAAATTTTGAACAGCTCTCTTTCTTACATCGGTCTCACTCACACGCGCCAAGCGACTGATATTATAGTGTGATACACCGTATTTGAAACTTTCAAGTAAGTAAAATTAATATTTAAATTGTTTGTTTTTCCATATATATTAGTAGATACTTTTCTAATTATAAATTATTTTTTTAGGTAATGCTTATCACTGCGGTGCAGTGCAGGCAGGGTATGCTTTTACTTCTGCATTTATATTCTTACCCGACTGCTTAGAAGGAGGGTTATGTTTTTAGGGTGTATGTATGACTAGTATATATATATATATTCTTCTTATATATATTCGATATACGATTCTTTTTGACGCCCTGTAACCTAAACGGCATGATGGATTTTGAAGTTCGAGGTCTCGTTAGTTTTTTTCTCACCAGTTATATAAAAATTCTAAATGGTGACCACTTGACGCCATATTGTAAAGATAAAAAAGTTAAAAGTCATAAATTACTTCAAGCGGGGTATCATTGAATAGGTATTTGAGTCATTTTAAGGCTCTTTTATCATTTATTTACCATTTTTTTTAATCACATATGGATATGTATGAAATGGCCTCATTTTTCAGGACAGTCAAAACAAACCAACAGGAGAATAAATTTGAAGAGTTGATCTTAGTAAGTGTAGTCACTAGTGAGTGCATTTCTATATGTTTATTCGGAGTAACTGACATATTACTAAGACCATAGTTTTGACTCTCATTCTTGTATTTTTCTTGTATACCTATAGAGATACATTTAAATTAATATTTATAATAATACATTTATTTTATAATGTTCTAGGAACCAGAGTACAACTAGCTACAACATCAGATTGTATGCAAACACAGAATGCGATTTTAGTTTAAACGCTTTCGTGATGGAAACTGATTTGAAGAACGAACCACGTGGAAGACCGCCCACGCAGGTGAATAACAATGAATTGAAAGAGATGGTGGAAGCCGATCCGAGTCAAACTATCCAGGAATTAGCGGCGTGGCCAAAAATTGACTTATTTGCGTCAAATCAATAAAATAATAAATATGAAAAATTGGTGCCTCATGATTTGACTGATCTGCAGAAAGAAACGCGTGTTGAAACTTGTGTTGCCTTGTTGAATCGATACAGAAAAAAAGGAATATTGGATCGAACTCCTATTAGATGGCAGCAATGTATAGATAATAATAGTAATTTTTTTGATTAAATAAATATGTTAAATTAAAAAAAAACTAATTTCAATTTTTTAGTGCAAACTTTAACCCCTAATAATAAGTTTTATACCGCTATATATCAATGAGTATTTTTGTAAATAGATAGATTAATGTGGTAATTTTTTCTATTCTAATTATCATACCACGGTAAAATAAAAATTGTGATAATTATACAAAAAGTAATGTAAAATTTTATGGTAATTTATGTAAAACAAATGTATTATTTAAAATCGTTTTTCTCATCTTATCAATACAAATAGGCTGTTTGACTGTGTCATTAAGTTTATAAATAAACTAGAGGCCTGCCCTCGCTTCGCTCCGGGTATTCAAAACAATATTATAATTGATGTCCTTAAATTGTCTCTCTGTAATTGTGTAGTTTTTCATTATTTGAAAAAAGGGAGAGAGTGAGAAAAAGTTATAAAAAGAAAAATAATAGAAACAAAAATAAAAGAAAAGCGACAAATGCTAGACAGAGTAAAAATAAAATTGAATAGGAGAGAGAGAGAATTAAAGAGAGAGGATGAGAGACAATGATAGTATTATAAGAGGAAGAGAGACGGAAATACTATAGACTTCTCTCAATGAAAGAATTTTAAAAATCGGATTAGTAACAACAAAATGACCATATTCTATTAATTAAAAAATGTATATGGCAACACTAAATCACCTTTGTCTCTCACGAATAGTGTAGTTTTCTAACAATGAAAAAAAATTTTAAATCGGATTTGTAGTTCCTGAGAAACTCTTCAATTTACAAAATGGCCACCTTATGGCACTTAAATGGCCATATCTTTTTAATTAGAGTATTTATAGCAACACCACATAGCCTATGTTACCCGGAAAGGATGTAGCTTCCTATCGGTGAAATAAATTTTCAAAATCGGTTCAGTAATTTTAGAGCCTATTCGCAACAAACAAACATACAAACAATCAAATCTTTCCTCTTTATATAATAGTATAGAAGTATAGATATAAATTAAAGCAGGCAAAAATTGGATGTTCTGCTTGCATCCAAAACTGTGCAACACACATTTACATTCAGATTTTCTGGAGTATAATAAAAGTATAGTATAATAATAGTTATTAATTTTTATTATACATTAGAAAAAGATTAAGATGTTTTTTTGGATGTCGCACTATACCGAGTAGGACAGAGACCGCGCGGCTCGTGAGACTCACGTGCGCTGCGACCAAATTTACCTAAACTTGCAGAGCGAAAAATTGTGAAATGGCTCTTAATGAATTTGACAAATAACATTTGGATAGTGTTGCTAAAATAAATAAATAAATAGTGTTACTACTTAGCTTTGCTACAGCAATAGTAGCGATTCAATAATGTCTCTGTGTGGTTGAAAAAAAATTTTAAACTTGTCACTGGGAAATTAGGAACTGATGAGTTAAAAGTGTTAAGAATACATTTGAAAATATATTCATGAGAATGTTCAGTGTTTTCTTTTTTTCCACACCAGAAATGTGCAAAGGTTTGTAACGAGAACAAATTTAATTTCTTTAAGAATGAATAGAATCGTTTCATTTGACACACTGAGCAAGGCTAGGTAACACCCCCAAAATATTTTACCCATCTACCTAGCTAGCTTGTTTTAATGAAAACTGATTTAGAAAAGAAGGAATAATAAATGAAAATCTATTAATAAATTATATTTAACGAATCGTGGTATATTCTACACAACGAGATGGGTCAGTTGGGAAATATTCTTGGCATTTCGTCATAAGTCTCTTCAATGCTTGAATATACTTTCTTTGAGTTTCATCATTCATGACATGGGCGACGTTTTTGGAGAAGATCTTCTCACGACCAGTACGAGCGTGGATACCGACCATAGTTACTCCGATCGGCCATGGAGCATTGCCGATGGCCATTTGAAGATAAGCATCACTTGCCTGAAACAGATTAATACAATATTATTAATGTGTAAAATAGTTTATTTGGTTAAGTTTGCTTTTCTAGAAAATTCGTTTTCATACAGTTTCATAGTATTATGAGTAGTCTGGACGCTATTTTTGTGACTCGGTGATATACAAAAATAGTTCCCACAGTTCTAATAGGCATACATACACTCAATACAGTAGAGGGCGCGACATGCCGCCATTTTCTTCCAACTTTTTTACTATCTACTAAGAATTTTAAAACTTAGTTATTAATATAAAACAGAAAAAAAAAACAAACATAATATAACACAAAAACAACAAGAATCAAACGCCTAAGCACAATTAAAAAAAATATTCTTATGGTATTTCACAATTCACAGAATTAAATAAAAAACGAACCATTATATAATTCCTTTCTAACAAATGCTTTGATATTTCCATGAGGCTGTCACAAATGTCTTCCGGTAAAGTTTTCTTCTTCAACTTTCTCATTAAAGGCTTGAGGTATACTTGTGTTTGTGTGTATGTTGCTCTTGTCATTTTGTGTTTGATAGCAGTTTTCTCTGAGGCATTTGCAGAATTAAGCTGTTGTCCCCATAGTTTTAGAAGAAACTGAAAATAAAAAACATGTAATTTACTACATTTTAAGTGTATATTAATATTATAAAATAAAAAAAAAATAAAATAATGTTGGATAGCGTCAATAGCATTTATAGAGGAAAATTACATAACGAGTCGAGCACCTACGAAAAATTTATTGTTCTTGGGAGCTTCCACTCCATGGGCCATAGTCTCCCTAAAGCTCTTTCTCTTATGTAACGCAGACAAAGTCGCGCAGGTCACTTAGTAAAGAATGTAATGTGTAGATACCAGATTATATGCAACATACAATCCATATCCATGCCAATATGCATGAAAAATTGGCAGAATATGCGAAATTAAATGATACATTTTAGGAACACCCAATAAAAAGAGAAAAGCAAGTTTTAATTTTTTATTTCAAAATCAGCATACAATGAGTAAATTATTTTTTGATAGGTGATAATAAGTACACTAACAAAACACTCTTATAAGCGTAAACAATCGAGTATTTTTCCAAATTTTCAGTGGTAAGATTGTGTCTTCGATCATTTAGAAAATTGTCATCATTAAAAAAGTGGAAAAGGTTCGCTCCTTGTCAGCTGAGGTAACTGGGCAGATTTTGAACTTGGGTACGTGCTATGATAGCTCTTAGGCTGGTATTAGTATCACGCGGATCATCAGCGCTGCCCGGATATACCACCAATTGAACGACTGATGGTGACTTTAAGGAAAGAAAAAACTAATTTATTAAAATAATATAGAAACAACCAATTTTTCATATTATCAGATCAATTATTCATCATGATGGCTTGCTGCTTGATACCCAGAGCAACATGGAGTCGTATCATTGGTTTGATACTCTGAGTAACCTGGAGTAGTATAATTGTATGATGACGATGCATACGAGTCGTGTTGCGCTGGAGATATTATGTCATAGGAGTGAGAGGATGCCGAGTTTAATCGGATATTATAATTTTTAATTTCCATAGCATTACGCAAAACTCTCGACTGAAAGACTAGCTTTTTGTTCTAAATTGAAACTTTTTAATATTGGACCGAAAGAAGAGAAAAAAGCCAGGTCGTCAGCGGCAAGATGTGGTGTTTGATTACTAAGTAAAGTTAATAACTCTCTTTCAAATAGTGAACTTTCTTCGTTTGTTCCCATCTGCCTTTCTTTTTCTTTTTTTGATCCAAGGTCTTTGCAATGATTCGGAAACAACAGCATAGGCATTCTCTCTTGCTTTTTCTTTTTGCTCTTGCTCTCCCTGAAGAGTGTTTGAAGTTTGATGCGTTGATATATCAGAATCTTGCGTATTTTCTGAAGGTACCGTATTATCTAGTAATGCCGTGTCATCCATGTTTTTTGAGGATGATGATGATACGGTTTCGTTCAGTGATTCATCAACTTCGTTCTCATCTGACGAACTTAAGAAATTTAGTTCATCATAATAGATATACTTTTTGTATTTTGGTGCTGCACATCCAGAAGGTGTTTTTTTCATAGCGTTCTTTGTTCTAAAGTATTTCATCTTTGTTGGATCAGCTTCCTTGAAATAACAAAATCATGTTTTATTTTCAGATTCTTCGCTACGGGCCGGACATATACAGATTTGCTACAGTCAGTCTGATTGTGGATGAAGTGTGTAAGGCAATATGGGAAATACTACATGATGAATGCATACCAACAACAACCTCTGATATGTGGCAAGAAATTGCTAACGGGTTTCTACAAAAGACGAATTTTCCTAATTGCATCGGAGCTATCGATGGCAAGCACATCCGAAATGTAAATCCAGATGGCTCAATTTTCTACAATTACAAAAATTTCTACTCCATAGTTCTCCTGGCTATGTGCGATGCAGATTATTGTTTTACAAATGTAAACATTGGATCATATGGAAAAAAACTCGGACTCATCTATATTCCAAGACAGTGTATTATATAGGAGCCTAGAAAATAACACTTTAAATATACCAGGGCTGAAGCCACTGCCTGAAACAAATAGTCCAGTGGAACATGTAATTGTGGGTGATGTTGGTTTTGAAATATCAAAAAAAATTATGAAACCATATGCGCGAACCAATATGATCCATAAAAAAAAATTTAACTATAGACTGAGCCGAAGTAGAAGATACATAGAATAGACGTTTGAAACAAGTTCAGTGTTTCATTCACCTATTAATGTGGGTTTTAATGTTGCAAAGAATATAGTTAAAGCAAGCTGCGTGTTGCATAATTTTATAAGAATTCCGATGGTTATTGTGTTGAAGATACACTTGCCATTGAGGGTATGGTAGAAATACCAACTGTGCCTACAAGCAGGTCTGGCAACACTCTGTAAGAACATTTTGAGTCCTATTGGTATGGTGCCCTGGCAAGACTCATGCATATTTTAACTCTAAATGCTTTTTTCGTCCTGTAGTGCCTATACCTATTCTGAGATAATTATATAACCACTTACCAAGTTGTTATTGTTCTTCTAAAACATTTTCAAATAGTGCGAAAACAATATCCTCCCAGGATTTGTTTCTAGCGTCTTTATTTTTATATAGTGGATCGGATGCATCCCACAATTGTTTTCTCAGGTGTACTTCGTCTATCACTCGACCTGTGTCCACATCGCGGTTTGACATGACTGTACACGCTGACAGCGTCTGCTCAGCTCGACACTAGAACGCTCACTGAAGGCAAAAGCGCGCGTGCGGCGGTCAGCGCTGAAAGCTACGCGGCGCCAACGCGACCCGTACGGCCGCTGACCCGTCACCGCTGACCACCGCACGCGCTGCTAGCTGCGCGTTATTCTAAAACGCTTCACAGAAGTTCAACATTTCAGCTGTCAGCGACAACGATCATCGTGACTCTAAAACCAGCCTTATAGTGTACACGGCCACTGACTCTGCGTTCCGGGTCGAATTCGCGATATTATCACTTTTATCGCATTTCGGAATGCAGGGTGAATGCACTCGGAAAAATATTGTAAATGTACCAATAATATGCATAGATTTTAGGTAAAATATGCTATTACCATTGACAATGGCTTAAATAAGCAAATGCATATAATCCGGTCTCTAATAGTGTGACTATACTAACCTGTAATAATATCATAATAACATTCATATCATGATTTCTGTCACCTTGCCCCATAGTTACAGCCATTTCCTGAATAAATTCATAAGTTACCGAGTCATCCAAATCATCTTCATCTTTTGATTTCTCACTCTCATTCTGGAATATAACATAAAAAAATTATTTAAATACTATTAGTTGTTAGAAAGCAAGCGAAGCAGGGATAGCCTATTGGTTAAGATGCTGATGTCTACTCAGCAGGTTCAAGATCGATCCTAGACACACACCTATGACTTCTCTGAGTGATGTGTGTTTTAAGAAATCAAATATCACTTGCTTCAATGGTGAAGGAAAACATCATGAGGAAACCTGCACTACTGAGAGTTCTCGCACTTGGCCAGTGTGGTGGATTATGGTCTAAACTCTTCTCATTCTGAGGAGAATACCTGGTTTTGCAGTAGGCCATTAACGAGTAATGATGTGATAAATAGTAAGCTACGTCAGAAAAGCTTTGAATTTGAAAAGAAAATTTAACTTACATGTGTTCCAAGAGCTAAAATTTCATTAAGATATGCTTCATCCACTTTGTCCATAGCTTCTTGAAAGTCATTTCTTAGACCCTGTAAAAGAATTGAAAAAAAATATTAATATTTAAACAGAATGCCCGAGCTGATTAAAATTAGGGTTGCATAGATAGAATAGTATTCAAATACTTAAAAAAAATTATGTACATATAAAAAGATTTATACAGCATCCAAAAAATTATTTTTGATGAATGTGGAAAGCTTTGATCCTGAGTGGTAAAAAAAGCCATTCTGTTTTTTTATTACCACTACTACTAGAGATAAAAAGTAGAGAGAGAGAGAGAAAAGAGAAATGAAAGAGGAAAGAGGAAAGAGAAAAAGAAAGCAAAAAAAATGAAAAAAAGAAGACTGCAATAGCAGAGCAGTAACAGAATCTGACAGATATGTAATTTTTAAAAATGTAGACAAGACTCCCAATCACTGATTAATAATATTTAAGTAAAAAAAAATCCTTTTGAAAGTTTTAGTTACTGAAGCAATTAAACTGATTTAGATGAAACTTAACAAAGTGAAAGCAATTTTAATACTATGTTAGATTTAGTACAAATAAAATATAAATACCCTGTTAGCTTCTGGTTCTTGAATTTCAATTCTTCTTAACCTTTTAAAAGACTGTAGTTCACTTTCTCCATATAATGTAATTGGGTGACCTCGCTCCCTCAATCTTTTTATAACTTCAACTCTCGGCAAGGAGATACTTTCCACTTCAGTTTCATTTTCTAGTTTTTTAGCTGGAATGAAATTGGTATTTTTGAATGTGTATTGGCAGGAAATTCATAGATTTTGACATAGGATTTCAATTTAAAAAAAAAACACTTGCTTTCAAGAGGTGATGTCGAGAATTAATTTTATATAGATTAATGCAAAGCATGGCTTATGCTAGATTTATAAAATATTTTTTTAAATAATAATTTTAAAATTAATTCATACTTTTGAGACATTATTTTTTGATAATTCGAAAAAAGCTTATTTTTAGAGTGAAGGAGGAGGCAGGATAGAAGCAACTTTTTGTAATATTTTTTCCAATATACTCATGTTTTATGTATTTTTTGAACAACCTGTTCCAAAGTAACAAAATGACCATAGTATATTTAAATCATTTAATAGAATAAATGCTTTTTATGACTAAACTAGCGGCCCATCTCGGCTTCGCGCGGGTGGAATATTATTTTTAAAAATATATTGTCCCTCCCGCATTTCGGTGCCCACTCTCTTGCCGCTTTACTCGCTGCGCTGCATCGCTATACTGGCCCGTAGCGTCCTCGTGTATTTTTTGTTTATATTGATATTTTTAATTTCATAATATCTTTTGAATGGAAAGTCCGATTTTAATAATTCAAAAAGTAATTTACAGGTATTGAAATAGTCTTGAATACGAAATAATTTATTTGGATAAGGATTAATACAAAGTTATAGAAAACATGGTCTGATTTTGATAGGCATTTTTATCAACTTTTAAAATGTAAAAAAGTAGTTATAGTGACGTAACTATAATAGTTGGATATATGGTCTCGCGGACTTTTTTGTAGATATTGATACGTTCTATAATATTGTAGAACATTATTTTGTTCTATCATCAATACTTTTTGCAGCGCATGCGATGAAAGATATTTTATGGCAAATTTTTTGGCACCTTGGGTTGGTTTTCGTGAGATTTCCTAAGGATCTCTAATTTTTCCTTGTAATAAATATAGCCTATGTTACTCAGGGATAATGTAGCTTTCTAATGGTGAAAGAATTTTTGAAATCGGTCCAGTAGTTTTTATGTTTATTCGTTACATACAAAAATACAAATCTTACTTCTTTATAATATTAGTATAGATGAGAAAGATGGTCTACAAAAAGTACAAACATACCTTTTTCAACATGTTCTGTTTTCTGACTATCATCAACCTCTTGATTATGAGATCCATATTTCTTAAAATATTCTTCTTGTTCTTTGGCAATAAGGTCTCCTCTTTTAAAATATTTTTTCGATTTCTGTAATGATAAATTTCTGTATTGATAAAATAATGACTGTAATGATAAAATAATGACAAAGAAGCATTAAAGAAATAGGGCTGAAAAATATTATGTAGGTATGTTGGTGGATGAAATCTATGTTGTATCAGAAATATACAATCATTCATAATGTACCTGAAAAGATTACTTAATAATTTATATTAGTATATATACTAATAGTTTATGAAGTAGCGTTTATTATTTGTGTTAAATATAATGGCTCCGTTTAAGTAATATTGTAATTAATAAAAGGTAGTTAAATAAAAAGAAAATTGAGGTTATAAAACTTTATTTATGTGTCAATCTATCTACCATAATAAATAATGATAATAGTGAATGCTTTGAGTGGTTTATAACATACCAGTATGTTTTTCTCCTCCAACAACTTTCGTTTTCGAGCTATTTCAGCTTTAAGAATATCCATATTATTTAAATAATAGTCATCAATCCAAAAATGTTTAATTTATTTTGATTACAAAACACAAGCACATCACAAAAACAGAATGTCACAGATTAACAAATATGATCAGATCACAGACTAATAAGAGATACTGGATCAGATTAACAATTATGTATAGGTAACAATCATGGTCTTGAATTGTTCAAAACCTAGTTCAAAAGAGCGTTCATTTAGGTGAACTATACCATGTTCTTTTTAGTTCTTATATATTTTTTTTATTGAATTATTTAATTTTAGGGATGCTTATGTTTTATCCATACTTGACTATGTTTTCTATAAAAACAAATGTGAAATAAATAGAAATAGTGGATTATTTCTAATAAAAAATCGATATATACTTATATATTTAAATGGTGATAGAAATATCAAAATATTGTTCATAAACATCGATGTTTCACTTTTGAGAATATCGGTTAATAAAAAACATCGGTTTTTTTCCTTTATTTATTATTTTTACTAAATTATTTAAAAAATGAACTAACGAACTAAAAGAGCGAATTAGTTCGCCATTGCATTCTTAGTAACGAATGTAAGGTCTTTGGATCAATTAATAAATAATTAATAAGTAATGCTGCCAGCCTGCCAGTAAATGCAATCAGAATTACCCATTTCCCCCAATATAATTACCAGATTTTATACGACTGTTTTGTATTCTATATATTTTTTGAAAATTTTTCTAAAATCATAAGACTTCACATTTATATTAATCTTTGATATATAACTAATAATCGATACTTTTGATCGTGATTGTCGATACCTAAAGCCGATACATATTTGCATCCAGATACTTCGATAATTCAACCTTGAATTATCAATTTCTTAAATACAAACATTGATTTCTATGATAAACAACAGATTAAGCCACTGTCACAGAGTACAAAATTAAATGACGTCACTCGCAACGTTTTCCAATAATTTAAAAAAAACCGCGAAAAAATACATAATATAAATTTTTATATTACAATTATGTTGCCGCGGATTTTACTTGGGACTTCAAATTTTAATTATTAGGTCTTAATTTTGTATTAATTAGGTATCTTTGTATTAATTAGGTTTTTAGAAATTTAAATTCATTTACTATTGATTTGTGTTTTTATTATTTTGAACCAATGTCTTGTCTACTATATTTTTGAAGCTGAAATGATTCATGAAATTCAAATGAAATGAAAACCCAGATATCCTTCAGGTGCGATTTACTATGTTTACAATAGTGTTGTCATAACATATTAGTCTTGAATATAACACCTGGATCAAAGGCTAAGCACTGCTAGATATCATAACTGTAGGGTCTGTAGGATGGTAAGATTGCATGACGTTGTAGTGTGATTGCATGACAATGTGACAGTGTAATAGAAAGAAACAGAATTCTACAATGATTAATTTGCCGCTTAGCTCATTTACTGTAAAGCCGAATCATATTTTTATCAATATGTTATCTTGATAAAAACCGAGATTTATGGCTGATTTCAAAAGATAAAACATATTTAAGATTTTAATTGCTTTTATATTTCAAAACACCACAGTAGCTATAGAATATTATTTGAAATGGATAACAATATTTGTATATTATTGCTGCTATTCTACTCTTACCTTATTTTGCTTGTGCAAGGTTAGTTAAAGTAAAATTACTTTTGCTATTATTTATTTGAATATTGTTACGATTTTAATTATGAAACAGGTAGTACACGAATAGTTGGTGGATCTAAAGCCCCTTTGGAATTTGGAAGGTTTCATGTATCTCTTCAAAATATGACTGGACATCATGTTTGTGGGGGAGTTATTGTTTCTCTTTCACATTTAGTGACTGCTGCTCATTGTGTTAATGGGTGAGTTTCTTTTCAAATATTTTCCTATTCGTACTGCGGGATAGATAAGTATTTTTCAACCAGGATTATGTCCAGGGGTCAATGTACATAAAAACTAGCATAGTAAACAGTAAACGAGTTTATATTATCGAAAAAATCTAAAAGATATTATATGATCAATATTTTATGTTTATCCCTTCTATGATTTTCATTTAATCACCTAGCTACACTATTATATAAAGAGGCAAGATTTGATTGTTTGTAAGTTTGTTTGTTGCGAATAGGCTCGAAAACTACTGAACCGATTTTCAAAATTATTTCACCGATAGATAGATAGCTACATCCTTTCCGGATAACATAGGCTATGTGGTGTTGCCATAAATATTCTAATTAAATAGATATGGCCATTTAAGGGCCATAACGTGGCCATTTTATAGAGTGAAGGTTTTCTTTGGAACTACTTCTTTCACTGGAAGAAGTCTATAGTATTTCCGGCTCTCTTCCTCATATGCTATCAGTCTTTCTCATCCTCTCTCTCTCTTTAATTTTTATCTTTATCTCTGTTCAGAATGATCAGTCTCTTTTCACTATCTTTCTTTCGATTATCTCTCTCTATTTCTCTGTCTTTCAATTTTATTTTTCCTCTGTCCTCGTAGATTTATAAATAGATAGAGATTAGATCGTCATTAGAGATTAGATTAAATTCTCAATGTTCCTTAAGATTGTTTGTTTGTTACAGAGCTGAGCCGCAATACATAAAAGCAGTTGTTGGCACAACCGACTTAGACGATGGAGGAACAAAATATGATGTAGGAAGAATTTATATGCATGATGGTTATAATATTACTCTTAGATTACATGACATTGCTGTACTAAAAATCAAGGGGGCTTTTGATTTAAAACACGTTGATGTACTAAGACTAGATGAAAACGAATTAAAGGAAGGGGATCAGGTTCTATTGACTGGTTTTGGAGCAAGTAAGGTAAATGTTTCTTTAAAATTCAAAAAGAAATTAGTAACTATTATTGATGACACATTTTGGTGATTTTTTTAAATGGTGGGTGAGGGTTAAGGGACAAACGAGCAGACGGTCCACCTGATGGAAATTGGCCACTGTCGTCTGTCAAACTCTTGTTATTCCGATTCGTTACCGTCTTGAATATAGAGTGAGGAGGGGGAGCGAAGATAAGAATGCTGCGGTTTCTGTGGATTCTGAGCTAGAACCCATAGTTCACTGCATTAATGGGATGGTCGAGGGGGGAGGTAGATCTAGGATCGAATTCGCATGCTGGTGGTCGCAAGCCAATCGGAGAACATCCCCTACCACTAATAGGGGTGCTGGGTTATCCGCCTCTTACGATATGATCTCCAAACGGCAGAGTGGAATTGTATTCTAACCCGTCCCCTCAAAGCCGTTTGCTAGTTAATTTTATTGACTGTGTCTGGTCCTTTTATTTATAAAATTATAGCTTATATATAAAATTCTCGATTCACAATGTTAGTTACCATACTCCTCCGAAACGGCTCGATCGATTATTACGAAATTTTGTGTGCATATCGGGTAGGTTTGAGAATCGGTCAACATCTATTTTTTATACCCCTAAGTGATAAGGGCGACCCCACCCAAAATTTTTTATATTTATATGGCAAAACAACGTATGCTGGGTCAGCTAGTAAAAAATAAAATTATAGTTCTGCTTGATTCCTTACCGGAATTCAAACGGAACTTTACATGTATTTCTTTATTTTCATGTTTGAAGCCAAATGAAGAATCAAGCCGGCAAATGCATGCGTTAAATTTAACAGTATTTGATCAATCTATCTGCCAATATGCAATGCGCTACACAAGGAAAGTACACATTACGATGTTTTGTACGTTTACGAAAATAGGACAAGGGACATGCCATGTAAGATAATTTCTTTCATTACTTAAAAAAAAATAGAGCACTATTTCCATAATTTAATTGTCTTCTAGGGAGATTCTGGAGGGCCGTTGACCAAAGAAAATAAATTAGTTGGAATAGTTTCCTGGGGTATTCCATGTGCGGTTGGGTTTCCAGATGTTCATACGAGAATATCGTCATACGTGGAATGGATTCGAGAAATAATTGACAGACCATTATGTGAATGTATATGTCCGTGTAATAAAAAATAAATTAAATTAGTTAACTTCATAATTTCAAAGATTCAGTTCAGATTAAAAGTGGAACAGACGAATAAAACTAATAATACTTATGTATTAATTTATTATACTTAATCAATTATATTGATAACCTTAGATTCTAATCTAAGTAGGTACCGTATTACAATGATGTAGTTTAAACTTCTGTATTTTATTTAGATTTATCTGAAATGATATGTTAATTAGAAAATGATTCCATTACTTAAAGAAAAGAATATCAATACTACGTACCTTATAGCTTGTATTAGTATTTACCAATTCCATTAAGATTGCCATAACAGGACGACCATGGGCGCATTGAAATGGCGTCTTGCAACTCGAAAGCTTATTTATCATTTCAACACAATCATTATTGGATAATTTATCTCCAAACTTATTTGCATATCGACATGCCTAAGATGAAATTATTAAGACTTTAAAACGTTGTTGAGTTATTGTAAAAGTCAAAATTGAGAATTAAAATTACCTCACTAAATACCAAGTCCATGATTGATTTGGGATACGAAGACACATTGCCTCCGAGTGATTTAATTGCATCAATTTGTTCTGATACCAAAGTTTTCACAGCTTTCATCACTATTTCAACCTGTAATAACATTTCTCATATATGACCATAATATGTTAAAATCACATGGAAATCTACCGCCATATTTACCTCTCTAATATTTTTACCGAGAATCGCCTTCGGTATAGCATGAATTAACACTTCGTCATTATTAACAGTCCATTGCAACCCAAACGCATGAAACTTTTCTTTATTATTATGAAAATATAAATAATTTTCTTCACTTAAATTTATTTTTATTGCAGAATCTATTGGAATGCTTTTCCATTCATTGCCATCGAAATAATCTGACCAAAAGGAATAATTTATTATTGGCCACAATTTGCGTTACAGATTAGTATGAATATTTTTTCAATGTTAAATCTCACCTTTTAAATTATTTTCAAGTCTCACTCTTTCGTCAACAGCGTGCTGGTCAAATAAAGCTAAAAAATCGGAATATCTATCTTCTTCAGAAGAATTACCATGTATAATACAAGCTATAAATTTCTGATCAACTTGTCCTAGGACCTAAAATATGCCAGATATTTATGGTAACACCACATATATTATCCTAGTCACATCAGTCAACCTTAACATGCTCAAAGTATTACCTTAAGATGCTTTAATGATGAAGAATCAAATATTAAATCAGAATACTCTTTGCTAAGTTTATTATTGACATTTTTCATATTTCTTGTGTCAGTATCTTTAATATTAACAACCTCCGGTTCAAATATCTCATGATTAGCAAGTACATCTTCTGCAAAGTTTTTGTATATTTCCTAAAAGTATACGTTTTAAGTATTATTGCATTGTGATTTTTGAATAAGGTTGATGTTAAAATAGTTCTTATTCTTACTCTGTCATAATAATCCAATCCTATGTCATAATCATAAGAAATCTTTTGCAAATTGTCTTTGAATATTGGTGACATCCCTAAAATAAAAAATAACATTAAAAAATCCATTCTAAGTTACAAATTGGTATGTAAGCGAGTAAATTGTGATTGGTAGTATACCTTTGGGCAAAAAGCTATGTCTAGGTTTTAATTCAAAATTTTGCTCATCATTTAAAATATTAAAATCTTTCTCTTTAACTAAATCTTCTAAATTATTACCAAAATTCTGATTATAATTGTCAATCGTCTTCGCAACAATATCGTCTTCTTTTACAAAATCGTTAACAGGTAAATTAATTTTATTATTGATGTTTAGATTGACATCAATATTAGGACTATTAAAATCAGTATCCTTGACATAAAAATTATCGTTATTTTTACTATGTTCTTTTACACTTTGTGGAATTCCATGGCTGTTAACAATATTTTCTTCATCAGATTTATTAAAATTATTCACTATTTCACTTTCATGCATATCTTCTTCATGTAAAACAGTTTCACAAAAATTTAAAGGTTCCAAAGTTGAGTTTTTGGCTTCAGATTTGAAAAAATCATTTTTGTCAACATTGACAAAATTATTGTTGTCATTTGGTAATGTTTCGTTACGAGTGAATAATGATGATGAATAGTTGCTTTCGTTATCATACCTCTTAGAGTACATTTGTAGAGAATAAGTTTTATTTTGTTGATTATTTGATAAAATTGATTCTGTAAAAACGTCTATAGTATACGTATTTGCATAATTAACGTTGTAAGTTGAGTACACATCTTCCATATCATCTTTCGAATAGAATTTAACGTCAGTGGCCACATCATAAGCAATATTAAAGTTATCATTATCTTGTGCTACAATATTATTATAAACTGCATCTTCATTTTCATGTATATTACTAGCATATGTAGATATTTCAACACTTTCATTTAAAAGATTCATAATTTTATCATTAATCTTATTTTGCTTATTATTCTTTCTTGGTTTATTCAAGATTTCATTACGAGTGGGATTGAATATTTGTCCGCGCACTAAAAAGTTATTACGTGAATCGGTAGTCATAAAGTGTTTTATTGCGTTTCTCTTTTGTATGTTAATATGTTTTTGGTTTTCATAATTATGACTATTAAATGTTGTAATAGGTGCAATTGATTCGTATGAGTTGAAGTCTGAGAAAAAAAATTGCAATTAATTTGATTGTTAAATGTTATATTTAATTAATCCAAAATATACTTACATGACTTATTTACATTGTAGCGCTCAATTGTTATATTATCGTTAACTGTCTTCGGAAGAGGAGTTAAAAATTCGTTAGCAGGTCTAATTAAATCATATGTCGTCTTACATTCTATTTTATTGATATCATTTTCAAAAATATGATTATCTAAGTTATGGACGTACGATTTTCTATGGATAGGATTCTTAGAAGTAAATTCATAGGTTTCCTTAAAGGAAGGCTTTTTATCAATAACATTTTTATATTCGAGTTTCTTACTATATTCAAGCTTCATTTTATTGTTTAATAATTTCTGTGCTGCTTTATATGCCAATTGCTTACATCGTCTTTTAACAGTTTCCGATTGGTTACAAAACTTTTTTATCAATGAGTTCTGTAACGCACTTTGCTTTTTAACTCTACTTTGGGCTCGATTATTTGTTTTGTTATTTAATTTACTTTTCTTTTTTAAATTCTCTGATGCAAGCTGTAAATTCACTTGAGTTTCTCTGGAATAATTTTTGTTTCTTGTACTTTCTTTCTTTGGGTCATTGATTCTTAAATTGATTGTCTGTTTAAATAGTTTTGCTTTATTGTTTACTTGCTTGTTATCTTTAATTTTACTTAATGCAGTTTCTGTGTTTATTTTCTTTTTTCTTTTAATATTTTTACCTTTAAAGTATTTGTTATTATACTATTACGTATGTAATGTTTAATGCTATAATGGGATGAACTTCCTTACCTTTTACACCTTTCTGTAGTTGTGTAATTTTATGTTTATTTGTATTATTATTTAATATCTTCTCCATTATTTCTTTAACTTTTTGTCTTGTATCTATACTATGATATTTACTTTCTTTTTGCTTCAAGTCTGGGTTAAAATTAATTGGCTGCACACTGACACTACTGTAGTAAAACTTGGCTAGTTTATCAATAAGTTTATCTATTTCTTTCCAGTTTTTAAATTCAACGAAAGTTTCTTTACTTTTGTATATAATATCGAAATCAAAATTTGGACACGATACAAATATAAAGTAGAATGGAATATTTGAGTTAAATAAGTTGTTTTCGTCTGAAAATTTATCCTGATGGAAGAAATATTTTCTATTAGTTCTAGAAATGATATTTGAATAAAATATAAAAATAATGCACGTACGTTACCTTATTTTTTACATTTTTTTTAGTTTTATTAATAATATCTTTATTTAGGCAGGCATTTAATTTCTTATGCAGCTTAGTTTTAAATATAATCTTGCCATTTAAATAAATCCACTGATACCTTTTAATATGCTCCATATGTATTCCTATTAACGCTTTAATTTTATATTTATTTTTTTCTACCTGAAGGTCTTGAAAATCTTTTTGTTCTATACTAAACAATGATTCCAGAGTCTGATACATATCCCTGTTTTTATTTATTCTAAATACTACTTCGTTTTTAGAGTCATCTCTTAAACTTATTGAAACATTACAGTGAATTAAGGATAGTTGTTCTAAACCTAATTTAATATTATGCAGCTCTTTAAGAGGATCAATAGATTTCTTTTGTATATTCAAATTGTAAAGAAAGCCTAAAATTTCTACCTGAAAGTGGTTTTAAGCATTAGTATAATCTTTTTATTGAAATATGTATTTTTTAAATTGTTATATAAAACTTACAGTTGTACCCTTAGAAGGCCTCGTCGTTGTTGAGCAATTAGCTTCTGCTTTGCCATTACAAAATTTTTTCATCCATGTTTCTTCCTGATATTTTGAAGATATTTTAACTGTTTCAGAAATCCCAATAATGCTCGCCAGAGACATTCCACGAAAACCATATTTATCTGGTGCAGATTTAAGTGTAGAATTATCGATATATTTGCTGGTAGCATATTTTTGCCCTAATAGTTTAAAATCCTTTTTAGTTATACCCACACCATTGTCTAACGCTTGGATGAAATTCTCTTGTATGAATACTCTTATTGCTATTGAGGTGGATTCCGCATCGAGTGAATTGTAAACCTGGAAATAGAGTAACAAACGATATTACTGTCATGATTTTTAATCTGTGATACTGTATTGGTGGAAATTAGTATTTTTAAGAGGGTCAATAAAAAGGAATAGCGATCGATGATATTAAATTGACCAATCAGGGGCTTTCCCGCGAAAATGTAAAAGTTGTAGCTCTGTGATGGCACTTGGCGGGATTTGCTATGGGAATTTTAAAAAAAGGTGTGAAGAGATAGATACGCTGTTGGGTACCATATTGTATAATTTCAGAAAAAAAGATTTAAAGGTTGAAACGAAACTTTATATAATAACGTATTGTATGCTGAAGTAAATGCAATAAAAGTGTATTTGGTCTTGAAGCTGAGTTTAATTTATAATATTACTATAGAAATCAGGTTAGAAATATTACGTGTTAATTTACTTACCAATTCTTCAATAGCTCTTTGAAAAGAATTTAAGTAGACGGAAGCGCTTATCAAAGCTTGTTCGTGGGGAGGAATTTTTTTCATAGCCATGTTTCTAAACAATTATTTACGTTACAATATTATTACACCAAATATAATATCGAAAAAGAAAACACAAGAATGTTGAGAATGTTAACAACAATCAAACGACAACTGTGTCATTAATTTGGTTTTTCTACGTCACAAAAACCAGCCAGTGTTTTTAAAAAAGGTTGTAAATATGAAAATTAATTTTTCTTTGTTATAATAATTCTGCGTAAAAATAATCTCTACCCGGCTACGGCGAATTCAAACGGAAAGGTAATGACTTTGTCAGTCTTTGTATGTATGTATTTGTATGTTCCACTCTAGCGCCTAAACCACTGAACCTATTTCAATGAATGAGGTGTCAATAGATTCGTAATAATGGCGCGGGTGACATAGGCAATATAAAATAAACTGAGCTATGATTACAGGAAAAACCCCTTAAACAGACATGGAGACAGACTTAAACAGACCATTTTTGTACTCATGCATTTCAGGGTTGCTATCTGAATTATTTTCTTGTTTCTTTCCCTTTTTTACACGCTTTATATTAGCTTCACTTGTATGTCAGTATGTCAGTATGTCAGTATGTAACTCTCCGTGGGTAATTTGCGCGCCTGCGGCCTTCCTTGGTTCTGGTAGCCGTTTCTTTTATTTAAAAAAAAGCGTGGGGTGCTTTTTTAAGATATTATCAAAATGATAATCACTCTACTCATATCTGTCAATAAAATATTTATAACTATTGACACCAAGCACCCCACGCGTTTTTTAAATAAAATACATTTTTTTTATTTACACTATTATTAATTTATATTTATTGAAATTTTGAACACTATTCTTATTTTAAATTTATTAAAATTTATTTTCTATTTTTTAGTTTGGTTTTCTATAATAAAAAGCGTGTTTTTAGTTTTTTTAAACTATTATTTTACATAGTAGGGCTATACCTTCTTTTTAAACTCTATTTTTTTTTGATTTTACATAATTTTTACTGAAACTCAAACATTTGATTCTTTTGACGATGGTTGGCGATATTTGGATGTAAGAGTACCTGTGATACCTCAATTAGTACTTGACAGCTAACTGCTTGTCTGAGCAAAAATAGTGGGTTTAGTTGCCCATTGTGAGCGTGCTACGTGCCGAGATTGGTAGTCCGATGATGACGTTTACTATTTTGACACATTACAGGCGCGCGGGATTAGAACCGTGGCATAATAAGCAATTACGCTTGGCGCGCTCCTCTCGTCCTGTGCTCCCCGCTAAAAATATTCTTAGATGCCGATAACTATAAGTACACTAATTTATTTTACATGTAGAGGAAAGGATGATAAATGTTGAAAACAGAATTATTATTTACATATTAACAACACAGCTAATAAGGACTAAACATTTTCAAACATTATTAGATACCTTAGTCCGATTCGATCTGGAACATCTTGATTTAACCTCGACAAATCACTGTACCGGTACATTTCCTTAGAAAATAACGCGAAGGATGTATACCAGTCGCCATATCGCTTGCATATTGTTTTCTGTTTCGCTTTCTTTCTCTTCATCAAATACGTTATTGAAACCTGCCTAAAAACCTAAACCAACCTACGTTAAAGTATGTTTCAATCCCTTGTTATTATATACTGATTACGGACAACTAATTCACATCCCTAAATATTCCGAAGTTTAGAAGCGTTTCGCAGTGCCAAAACACGTTATTGAGTCAAAGTCAAAATTGGACATCTTATTGAACGTCGGAATCTACCACCCTTTCGGAAACGACCTAACCCAGACCTGAGAAGAATGGGCGCAAGAAACTCAGCGGGACTATTTCTTTTGGATACTTTATTTTTTACCTTTTTATCTCCTTGATTTTTTTAAAATGCCAATTTTTATACCAAATATATTTTAAAACTTGAGAAAGCCTGGAGCGAATGCAACATTGCCAAGGCGTGACACGTTATAAGAAATATTTAATGTAATAATAGCCTTTTCAACACACAAAGTTGTGTTTTATTTCACTATTTTTGCGAACGTAAACAGCATCATTACACACGCGTGCTTTTTACTTTACATTACAGCATTAGTGCGGTAATAGATTTATATAAGCGATCCGCGTGACTTTGTCTGCTTGATGCTCCTCATTTTTGGCAGGTTCTTTTGTACTCTTATATACGTATGTTTGTTCATATCGTTGCTTCTTTGTATGTATGTATGTATGTAAACATAAAAAGAAGGCTGGCCGTCATGGTGGATTGAACTATCTGTACATATGTTTATATATGTCGGGGATTTTAAAACGATGTGAAAGGAGATGGAAGGAGGGAGATGGGGAATATTGGGGAACACTTAAAGAGGGTGATGGTAATGAGTGGAATATTGGGTAAACGCAACGCAGATACTTCTACTGAACCGATAAATTATCAAATATGATCTCTAACAATTACGAGAGAAACCTAAGCATTGCCTTGGACTTGTGACCAAGGTGTAGGCTTAAGGACGCCCTTTAAATGATCATAACACTCGCCTCCACTGCTCAGGCTCTCTGTTTAAACCCAAGGTTAAACGGACATAAACCGAATCTAACACAAGGCTAACCTAACCTAAGGCTAACCTAACCTAAGGCTAACCTAACCTAAGGCTAACCTAACCTAACATTGTGTTTACTTAACCACGTGGCAATTACATTGTAAGGACTTACGTGACCTTAGTTGGACAGCACTTCCACACTACACTGCACTTGACACTATCACTATCACTAGCACTACTTAGATGATGTTCACTTCTTGAGATACCGCGCACGACTAAGACTTCAGTTAGACTGTCGATCGCATGTAAAGGGTCGAGGGTAGAGACTGTCAAAACAACGGTAGTGACAACTACCCCACTCCAACGCCATAGACAACGATAACGATTCGATTAATCGATAATCTTTTACTATGCTCCGACATATATATAGTTATTTCTATGTAGGTATAGATAGTTCAATCCATGACGACGCTGACGCGTCAACTATGTATGAAAATAATAAGTAGACCGTGCGCCGTCGTAGATTAAACTATCTACATTATGTTTGTTTATATATATAGTTATTATATGTATGTGTAGACTGTTCAATCAATGACGGCTGCGTTTATATAGATATTTTTATGTCTGTATCATACGACCCGGCAATGACCCACTGCTGAGCCGGGTCTCCTCCTCAGAATGAGGAGGATATTAGGCCATAGTCTGCCACACTGGCCCAGTGCGGGTTAGCAGATTTCACACACCTTCGAGAACCTTTAGGGAACTTTTAGGAGTGCAGGTTTCCTCACGATGTTTTCCTTCACCGTTAAAGCAAGTGATATTTAATTGCTTAAAACACACATAAATCAGAGTCAGAGGTGTTTGCCCAGGATCAAACTCGGACTTCCCGAGTAAGACTTAGTCTCAACCACTGGGCCATCACTGTATGTCTGTATAGATCGTATAGATCGTTCAATTTATGACGACGCACGTCACGTCTACTGCATGTCAAAATAATAAGCTAGCCGTGTGACGCAGTGGTATGAACTATCTGTAATCACCGATGTTTTTTTCCTCGCAAATGTGTTGACAAACGTCATATGTACACTCTCGTGCTTCAGTCATTACAGTTCTCGCCTCCGTTGCGCGTTACTGCAATACCTCTACGCCTCGACTGTAATGACCAACTTACCACACTTGTATCATAATGTACTATTGTCACACAAACTTAACAAAAGAATTACTAATTCTACTCAATCGAGTAGTAGGAATAACAAGTTTGTGTTTGTCCCTAGTATTGATGTCATGCATGCATGCACCAGTAAGGTAAATGCGAATTTTTGTAAAATATTTTATTTCATTCTTTTAGATAAATTTATTTAAAATTTAGAGACTCTTAGTTATAGCCGAGGAACCCTAGGCTGTGACCCAAATAGCTCATATTATGATACATCCGTTCCAGATTGTATAATTAATTAACTAAATGGAAATTGAAATTCAATAGGGCTGTTGAATAAGAAATAGTAAACTAGCTATTACTTTACTAATGGACATCGATTGATTTTAACCCTGAACTGTAAGGGATGGAACGTCGGCCGTATCAACCAATAGTTATACTCTGAAACTTCGTGTAAACATCACGTATTTTAAACAAAAACTTCTAAGTTTTGAGTGAATTAAATGTCAATAAATATTAGATATCTCTCTAAGGTGGGTACAATGAATGTTAGTTTGGAAGAAGAAATAAAGCTGTTTTGGGAGTATGTAAAACGGTAAGTTTGTAGAAACTATTTCTGTAGTAAAGAAAACTTTATGTCCACCAATTATTTACTTAAATGTTTGCTTGGCAACGATTGTTTTGTGGCATCACCCGCTAATAGTTTATTTAGTTTAGAACCAATGTCGTGCTTAACAAATCGATAATAATACGTCCTTACTCAAGGTAAAATGGAACTTTCAATATAAAATATCAATCATATCCATCATCATCAGAACCCATTAATGGCCTCCTGCTCGGAATAAGGAGGGGGATAGGCCAAAGTCTTTAGGGAACGTTCAGGAGTACAGGTTGCCTCACGATGTTTTCCTTCACCGTTAAAGCAAGTGATATTTAATTGCTTAAAACAAACATAACTGAAAAGTCAGAGGTGTGTGCCCGGGATCGAACCCGGACCTCCCGAGAAAGACATCAATGTCTTAACCAATAGGCAGTGTTTCCATACTGGATTCATCTATAAAATGTTTGACCAATTACCAAACCTCTAACTTTATTAGTTTCTGAGAAAAAGGGGTTTTAATCCAAAACTATAGACGTTTTTTTATGAAACTATGAAAATTATTTAAATTCAGTAATTGCGATATAGCTACTACTCCAACTATGCGAAAAACTATAATATTAGTTTAGTTAAGTTAATGCGAAAAAATATTTAGAAACTTTCCGGTATCAGTTTATACGTCTATTTTCAGAGATACACCCATCAAAAAATTCACATTTAATTAAGTAATATCTCCTTAACTATACCGTGTAGCAATTTAATTAATGTGGGATATCACATCTAAAATTCCGACAAGTTTCATGTCGGTCGGTGCAGCATTATGATCCAGCTTTAGAAAATGAATGGAAATTTCAAAATTTTTTGTGGTACAAAAGTGCCTAATGATAAAACAATTTATTTCAACATGTTAATTGCCAGAATTAACAGTCTGATTTCAAAAACATTTGGCAAGGAAAATGGATTTTGAAGTGATAACTTCTTATGGGAGGGTAAACTGCTTCGTAACGTAACGCGTTATGGCGCCACTGTCTGGCTTCCCTTTCTCTCACTCATACGGCAGCAGTAGGCAGGCTGCTCCTCTCTCACTTTAACCCACAGCGCTAGCCGTATTTCAGACAGACGCTTCCTCCTCTCCCTACTCAGTGTACAATTTCAATATTAAATAGTTCAACTTAGATAAGTTGAAGTTATCACTTCTGTCAAGCGTCCCGAGACGCACACGTTTTTTTAAATGTTTGTATATTAAATCTCAGCGAAGCGAGATCGCTAGTGAATAATAAAATTTATGTCAGAAATACGCAATCGTAATAAAATGTAATTACTAATGTAAAATGAATCATGTTGTAAACAACATAATTATTACTTAGCAAATATATACAGGGTAAACTATTTAACATCACTCAATTTGACGACTTTCCTAAAACGAGGAAATTAACGAATTTTATTGGTTTTCCTGTTTGTTATTTTTTTAAAATCTAAATTTAAATTACACTATAATGTAAAAGGGTACGCACTAAAAATATTTAAGTGCAAGACATCAGAAATCAACATTTGATTTTTCATACAAAATGATTTCCCCTATTTCCCCCGGGATAATAACTCTAGGATAATTATTAACATTAAAAAAAATTGCTGTAGACATGACTCCTTTTTAATCTATATTTCAGATTTTTTATAAATGAAAAAATAAGCCTACAAAAATTGTAAAAAATGCTCTGTTTTTACCGCTGTATTCGGAACATTACCACATACCCCCATTAAATAGGTATGAGATACAGCATGATGACAGACAGAAGGACGACCAGCGGAGTCTTAGTAATAGGGTCCCATTTTGTCCCTTTGAGTACGGAAACCTAAAAACCTAGACACTCTCTTTCTGAAGATGCAATTACCAAAATTAATTAAATGGGTTCAGCTTTGGATAAAAAAATACAAAACGTCGATCTATGTCTGTCTGTCCTTATCCCACTCATCGAGAGTAATAGCTCTTTCATATATGTATCTACTTATTTCACAAATTCCTTACAAACCATATTATAGCAATAAGCAGTGATCGCCCAATGGTTGAGACTTCATATGGGAGGTCCGAGATCGATCCTGGGTATACACCTCTGACTTTTCTGAGTTACATGTGTTTTAAGCAATTAAATATAACTTGCAATAACGGTGAAGGAAAACATCGTGAGAAAACCAGCTCTTCTGAGAGTTCCCTAAAAGTTCTCAAAGGTGTGTGAAGTCTGCTAACCCGCACTAGTCTAGCGTGGTAGGCTATGGCCTAATACCCTCCTCATTTTGAGGAGGAGACCCGGCCCAGCAGTGGGCCATTGAGGGGCGTGATGATGAAATATTTAAAAATGATCTTGCAGGTATTATTTGAGGATAAAAAGTAGCCTATATTCATTTTTAGCCATTATTCTATTTTAATGCTAAAGTCACTTCGATCTGTCGCTCTTGTACGTAATAGGGTAGACCAACAAACTTTCATATTTATAATATAAGTATGGATTTTATTTAATTTTTATTCTACATGAATTCGGGATAAAAAGTAGCTTCAGTTACTTTTTGACTAAAACTATTATTTGAAAATTCGTTAATTTGATGCATTTTTTATCTTGCGATAGTTGTTTGCTATGATTAGATATGTAAACATTTACTAATACCTATATTCTAAGAACATGTAAGGGTGATTATGACTAACTATTGACGAATCTGCATAACGATGAAATGATGATGAGTCATTATGAATAGCCACCACTAAGAATAGCTTATAAATACAACGCTATTTAAATGTAAACTATTGTCCAATCTTATATACTTATATATATAAAGCTGAAGAGTTTGTTTGTTTGAACGGGCTAATCTCAGGAACTTCTGGTCCGATTTGAAAAATTATTTCAGTGTTATATAGCCCATTTATCGAGGAAGGCTATAAGCTATATAGTATTACGCTGCGACCAATAGAAGCGGAGCTACACGCGGACGAAGTCGCGCGGGTCGACTAGTTGATAATAAGTAGGAACGACAAGTTTCTAGAAGTTTCATATAAAAATAATAATTTAATCTCATGATGCTTAGAAGATATGAATATTAGCTAATTTCTTTTAAAAAAATCTAGTAGAAAATCTCTTTATTTCTCAGCGAAAGGATAGATGATGAGGTTGATCACAAATATTTCACCTTAATAAATAAGGGTTCTGTACAATTTGGTTAGGAAGATAAACTTATATTTGCCATTGAAAAACCGTTGTTTCTATACATCGACATCGGTCACGGTCAGTTTACCAACTGCAAAACATTTTTTAATTTTTCTTATACAACATATTTGTCATTTTCGATTGTTTCCCTTTACATGTGCTATAATTTTATAAGATACTAGCGGCCCATCCCGGCTTCGCGCGGGTGGAATATTATTTTTAAAAATATATTGGCCCTCCCGCATTTCGGTGCCCACTCTCTTGCCGCTTTACTCGCTGCGCTGCGTCGCTACATTGGCCCGTCGCGTCGTCGTGTATTTTTTGTTTATATTGATATTTTTTATTTCGTAATATCTTTTGAATGGAAAGTCCGATTTTAATAATTCAAAAAGTAATTTACAGGTATTGAAATAGTCTTGAATACGAAATAATTTATTTGGATAAGGATTTATACAAAGTTATAGAAAACATGGTCTGATTTTGATAGGCATTTTTATTAACTTTTAAAATGTAAAAAAGTAGTTATAGTGACGTAACTATAATAGTTGGACATATGGTCTCGCGGACTTTTTTGTAGATATTGATACGTTCTATAATATTGTAGAACATTTTTTTGTTCTATCATCAATACTTTTTGCAGCGCATGCGATGAAAGATATTTTATGGCTAATTTTTTGGCACCTTGGGTTGGTTTTCGTGAGATTTCCTAAGGATCTCTAATTTTTTCTTGTAATAAATATAGCCTATGTTACTCAGGGATAATGTAGCTTTCTAATGGTGAAAGAATTTTTGAAATCGGTCCAGTAGTTTTTATGTTTATTCGTTACATACAAAAATACAAAAATACAAATCTTACTTCTTTATAATATTAGTATAGACTAGCTGTGTTCCGCGGTTTCACCCGCTATATTTGGGATAATTCGCACTATATCATTATAAATTATAGCCTATGTGTTATTCTGATGTGTAAGCTGTATTATTGTAAAGTTTTATCAAAATCCATTCAGTAGTTTTTGCGTGAAAGAGTAACAAACATCCATACATCCATAGATTCTTACAAACTTTCGCGTTTATAATAATAGTAGGATTGGGACATATCAAGAAGTATACTAAAGGTTTCGATCTCTTGAGAGTATGAAAACATGTATGAACGGCTGTATCTATTGATTGCGTTGAGTTACGGTCGAGATTAATACTAAATTTTAATCTAAAATCTTTGGATTAAATCTGAGGATTCTCAAATATGAGATTCCAATTTTGAATTTTCTAATTTACAACCAATCCATCCATATTTTTGATACCGCGTTTCTAAGATCAAGAGTTTTGACATGCAAATAGGATTCTTTTATTCATTTTGAGGCACAGAACCCTAAAAGCTATCTAAATATTTTGAATACAAACGGGAATCTGTACATTAGTAAATTCCTAAGATTTGACGAATTTCTTATCTTTTTTGTATAACGGAGGTCTTATTGTTGCAAAACAATACCCCAGTGATAAGTGTATAGAAAAATGTATCCTTAAAAACTTGTTTTCTATAAATAGGTAAAAGAAACTGGGGATAGTATTAGTTTTGTGAAGGATTTTGGGTAGAAAGGACCAGAAAATTTGAAGGTAAGTACAGTTTAAAGTTACTTTATAATTTGTATGTTATTAGTCTCAAAATTTCTATATTTTCTTAACTTTTTAGATGTTGAAGTTCTTAATATTCTTTGGAGTGGTAGTGGCTGTATTATCCGCTGAAATACCATCTCAAGTAACCTTGGATAGCGCTACCTTCAAGCCTGATGTTACAGAAGGGATAGTAACTCATCCTATCTACAAGAAACAGATCAAACCGGAACAGGAACGTCATCCTGTTTATAGAGATGAGGAGCATAGGAATCTAGGACGTGCAAGGATAGAGCCTGTGAGACCACAAGGAGATATTGTAAAACATGATATGTTAGCTGATGAGCCTGCGCCTTCATCAGTGACTGAGATTAATAGATCTGTAAGTATTTTTATATTAATATCTCCAAATTCTTCATGATAAGGTTTTTGTCAAAATCTTAACGTTTTGATCTGAAATATTTGTTTAAATCAATCTGTTTTGGTTGATCTTCGAAGTGCAATTACAAGTGCAATGACATAGGGTTAATAAGACCTAATGTTATTTAAAGTCGGTTAAAAATTGCTATCTCGTTTCTTTTACCCGACTACGGCGAAGCCAAAAGATTTTGGCAGTCTATGTATGTATCTATGTATGTGCGTTTGTATATTCCACCCTAGCTCCTAAACTGTTGAACCAATTTTAATGAATGAGGTGTCAATAGAATCGTAATAATGGCGCGGGTGACTTAGGCAAAATAAATTTTATGATTTTTTTTTACGGAATTTAAATCTAAAACTATGATTATACGGGTGGATTTTTGAGACGGGTCAGTAAGGGGAGCTACCTTAAACGTTATAGTTACAGGAAAACGTTCCTAGGAGACCATCCATAACTTTTTAAGATATTCTGAACTGCATTCACAGATTTTTAAGAAAATGTACGGTTAGCGAAAAAAGTGCTAAAAATCCAAAAAAAATTTTTATGCCTATCGATCCTCCTTCGTATGGGGATCAAAAGACTCTATGGGACCATTTAAGGTATGAGTACTAGAAATGTCAGAAATCGCCAAAAACATTTTCCATACATTTTGTAGGTACTGAAAACGATAAATCAACTCGGAATATTTTTATTGCCTAACAATTCTATATCCTATAGAAACGTTTTCGTGTAACTGTAATCGTTATGGTAGCTGCCCTTACTGACCCGTCTCAAAAATCCACCCTGATATATGACTATAATTATATATTTTAATTTTTTTTCTTGTTTCGTCCTTTTAAGACCTTTTACGTAGTTACTTTTTTAAACTTTATTTTTTTATTAATAATTTTATCATTAGGTATAAAATAACAGACAAAATGTATTTCACGTATTATATTAATATAGTATTTTGTTATTGTTACAGGACAATTTAGGATTCATAAGTCCAGTTGAAGTTGCTTATCCTGATATTCCTTATGCGCCTGGATATAGTTATGGACCCGGCTATACTTCACCCAATAAGTAAGATAAATTCTTAATTAATTTTAAAGCTGTTGTGGCAACACTTAATACGTATATTTTTGTAATAGTTACGACATCTATGGAAATAATCCAGTGGATTATTACATGGAGCCGGATACATCTGCTTTTGGATTACTTTGGAGTCAAGTTCCTGATGGTAGGGTAAGTAAACTGTAAACATATCTAATTTTGGTTTAAATAAAATAAATAAATTTAGCTTTACTTTAATGACTGAATTATTTAAAGGTTTCATAAAAGTACTGCTGTAAATATATTATATTACTAGATTGGAAATAATATATTACTAGATTGGAAATAGAAAAGTTTTATTATAAAAGACCGCGGTTTCACTCGCTATATTTTGGATAATTCACACCATATCATTATAAATTACAGTGTTATTCTGATGTGTAAGCTATATTATTGTAAAGTTTTATGAAAATACATTCAGTAGTTTTTGCGTGAAGGGTAATAAACATCTATACATCCATACATTCTTACAAACTTTCGTGTTTATAATATTAGTAGGATTTTAAAATATCTTTATATATAGTTTGACTTACTTATACGTTTCTTCCTTCATTCTAAGACTTACGTACTTCTTCTTCCTTTTAATCGCTCTATCCCTTTCATTTTGGTACATGAAAGATTTCTTTTTTCTGTTCTTCTTTAGGAGATGTTTCTGTTGACAAACAATATTCACATAAGCTTTTATAATTATTTAAGGCCAATCTTAATATATTTCTCTACTACCATGAATGAAAAGACTCATTACATAGTTTTGAAAATTAAATTTTTGTGCAAAATATTGTATGAAAATTCATTTCGTATTAGGTTAAGGCTAGCTCACGATGCCGAAAATTTTTGAAAATTATCGTTCGTACCGAGTTCAAAAAACACTAGGCTCCATAATATAATTTTAAAAATTCAATGAAAATAAAATACTTGTTTCCGTTATTTCCAACAGGCAAAAATTGTGGGGGTGGTTTCTTATACTCCCCTCTAGCCCTCCCCATAACGATTTATACTAAATTCAGTCGACACGATTTAAGATTTTAACCCATTTTCTTACTGAGAATGATTATTTCCATCTCTAGAAAGAAAAAGCCTCTTTTACTTTTAAGTACGTGTCAGTTGTAGGTGAAAGAACTTTGATATTTTTTTTTCTATCACATGGCAACATTGTTGTTTCACTATACTACTATTGTAACAAAGCTAAAGAAAAACACTTACCAAACGTTATTTGTGGAGTTCATTAAAGTAAAATAATAATCGCGTATCTTTCAAAATCTTACGCACAATACCCACTATTCTCCCTATTCGGGGGGAGACTCCCTAAAAACAGGGTAATTTATATATTTTTTTTGTCTCATCTAAATGAATCTAAATTGTTTTATTTAAACAGAAATAGTGTATTTCTAGAAACTTAGACATTAAAAGGAAATTAAAGAGTTAAGTATTAAGTACTATTATTCAAATTTATATTTACTATTTTTTTTTATATTTCAGACATTAGTGAGTTATGCTGGAAGGACAATTAGTTGGATGATAAGCAGTGTGTTTGTTTTAATACTTGGAGCCGTTTTAACTGTGGGAGTTTGTAGCTATACTAATCTTTGTAAGATCACAATCAATGGAGTTGGTCCCATACATGAGGAGATGAGAGCTCTGATGACTCCTGAGAGATTGGAAAAGATCAGTACTGCTGCAGATTTCGTTAAAACTGCTATTGATAAATATCAGAAGATTCAACATGTTCCCGAACCTGGAACTAGGAAAAGACGCTCCATTTTCTATTGAAATGTATAGGACTAAATAGTATATGAATAAAGAGATTATATTGGAAAATGTTTTGAATATCTTTTATTACATTTATAACGTTACATAAAAACTATTAGAACCGAAAGTCCAAAAAGCATTATTTTTGTTTATAAAAAGGACTATAACCATAGATAACTACAACGATATAAAAATGTAATACCTAAGTCTGTTGTATTTTTAAAAAAAGCATAAGCTATCGGTTAAAGAAATGGTTTGAATTTTACAACAAATATTTTTATTCATTAAATAACAATTTATAATTTTGTGTGTATTTGTTATTGAAGAATGCAAAATTCATTTAAAATCTTTAAAAAAATATTTGTATTGAAGATAGCGGCCCTTCCGTCTTCGCACGGGTGGAATATTTTTTTTTAACCATTTTGGTTCTCCCTTATTTCGGGACCCCTTTTCTCGCCGCGTTGCTCGCTGCGCTGGGTGGACACACCGGCTCGTCAGCGTGTATTTTTTGTTTATATTGATATTTTTAATTTCGTAATATCTTTAGAATGGAAAGTCCGATTTTAATAATTTTAAAACTAATCAACAGGTATTGAAATAGTCTTGAATACGAAATAATTTATTTGAATAGGAATTAATACAAAGGTATGTATTTTGGTCTGATAGGCATTTCTAACAACTTTCAAAATGTAAAATAGTAGTTATAGTGATATAACTACAATAGTTGAACATATGGTCTCGCGAAGTTTTTTGTAGATATTGATACGTTCTATAATATTGTAGAACATTTTTTTGTTCTATCATCGATACTTTTCGCAGCGCATGCGATAAAAGAAATTTTATGCCTAATTTTTTCAAACCTTGTACTGGTTTTAGTAAGAGTTTCTGAGGATCTCTAATTTTTTCTAGGAATTAATATAGCCTATGTTACTCAGGGCTAATGTAGCTTTCTAACGGTAAAATAATTTTTGAAATCGGTCCAGTAGTTTTTAAGTTTATTCGTTACATACAAAAATCCAAATATATAAATCTTTCCTTTGTATAATATTAGTATAGAGTACATATTTGAAATAATATTACTTACGTTTATAAATTATTATACAGAAACAATAACATATCATAGTCTAAAGTTCTAGAACAATGTACGTAACTTGTCTAGCCTATACTTAGTAATAATGATATAACACAATAAATGATGAATATTGTAACAATTGCTCGATAGGCGTCTTGTACACAAATCACTGTACTTATATTGTTTACATAAAACACTGTTAATTATAAAACATACTTTGTTATACATGATACAACAAAGTGGGTAAACTAGATACGTTTTACCACCTAGGTCATAGAGTTAGATATAAGGTAAGATAAATCTACTAATATCAATTAAATGGTATCGTGGGACACCGGATAGGAACGAAGTTCCTTATTATAAAAATATTAATTTTAAGTTCTATTCGAGGTATAAAGAAAATAACTTTTTTATGATTTTTTTATTGATAAAAATAAAAAAAACCACTTTACAAAGTTATCAACTTTATTTTATTTACAATGATTTATAAAAATAATAACAGTCATCACATAGACACTGTATAGCCATCATACAAAGACTATACATAAATAAAATAGAAATTATTACTAAAACCAATACAAGGTGTAAAGAAATTAACCATAAAATGTCTTTCATCGCATGCGCTGCGGAAACTGTTGATGATAGAACAAAAAAATATTTTACAATATTATAGAACGTATCAATATCTATAAAAAACTTCGCAAGATTATATGTCCAACTATTGTAGTTATGTCACTATAACTACTTTTTTACATTTTACAAGTTTATATAAATGCCCATCAAAATCAGACCATGTTATCCATACCTTTGTATTCATTCTTATCCAAATAAATTATTTTGTATTCAAGACTGTTTCAATATCTGTTAAATACTTTTTGAATTATTGAAAACAGACATTTCATTCAAAAGATATTACGAAATAAAAAATGTCAAAATAAACAAAATAATGGATGGATGTTTTTTTCCCAGTCATGGTACCCCTCCGCATCGTCCCATAAGGAATTTCTATCCAAAACGCAAAATAAATCTTACCAAAATCGGTTCAGTCGTTAAGAAGAAGTGAAACACACTTATAAAAGAATTTCATAGACATAATTATAGACATCTCATGGTTTTACAATAACACACAAACATAACATAGTCGACCCATCTAGGCTTCGCACGGGTGTAATTTAGTATTATTATTCCGCAGGAATTATAAATTTTTCCGGAATAAAAATAGCCTATGTGTTAATTCAGGTTATAAATAAACTGTGGCCCAATATCTTTGAAATCCATTTTTGTGTGATTGAGTAACAAACATTCAAATATATACAACTTTCATATTTATATTATTAACAAGCCCACCCGCGCTGCTTCGTTCGCGTGTTGCTCCGCTCCTATGGGTCGTAGCGGAATGTTAAGTAGCCTAAGTTACTCCTTGATACATCAGCTATCTGCCTGGGAAAGTCCTGTTAAAATCGGTCCAGCCATTTCAGAGATTAGCCATAACAAACAGACAGACAGACATCTATATGCACTTAGTAAAAAGCAGTTATTTTAATATTACAAACAGACACTCTTTTTTTTCTCTTTTTTTTTCGACACACATTTTATTTCTTTGTATGGATTATAATAATAAAATAGCACTAGTTACCGAGTTCACTATCACCCCAATCCATAGCCCAGTAATTAGTATTTGCCATATATTGTCACAGTCCTACACAAGCCGGGGATTGTCCTTGGGTGCATTCTCATAGTGCATACAGGGATAATCGTCGGTTTGGGTCATATCACATATTAAATTGTCTAAAGGGCCTCTACGCGATGGCTACGGCTCCGCGCACGCCTTCCAAAGGTCCTGGTCACTGTTGACCAGTGTTGGAAAAGACATACATAATAAATAATTTATTTTATTAGTAAGATCAATAATGCTTCCTAACTGTATTTCTTCGTAATGCGTAATAATTTAAAAACTTCAAAATCCATCGTGCGTATTAATTTGATTGTCAATAGATGATTGGTAGCGTGAAAATGAAACTATTGCTATTACCATCTCTAGCAACATAATTATGGATACGATGAGAACGACTGCCGGCATCTAAAATAAACAAAATGTATATATAACTGTTAATAAATTTAAAAAAACCTTATATATGGATTTAGAGAAATAATTAACCTTTACTTACATTTCAAAGTCGAAGAAAATGACAGTATATTCAAATAATAAAGGTTTTATAAATAGCCCAGTTTTATAAACTAATATTTTACATTAGATTATGATGTACCTTCCATTAATCATTATTAATGATAATTATGTAAATGAATGTGAAATTATTCTACACAATATGAATCATAACTAATCACATTAATTTATAGTAATTAATTAATACATTAAAAAATCTTTTATAATAAAAGTTTAAACTATTTATATTTAAATTAAGGGAGCTATCTATTTATTAATATATTATTATAATGGAGAACCACTTTCTTTCGAAATACTTATTTATAAAACAATGCCTTGTCTATGTATAAAAAATAAATTCTGAAAATTAAATGAATTTTATTAAACATATTTTAGAACATAGTTAATATTTATTTTTTAGGGTTCCGTACCCAAAGGGTAATAATTCCGCTAATTAATAATAAAAAGTAAATAATAATTACTTTAAAATAATTTTCAAGTCGATGAACATATATCAATAAAATATATATTGTCAAATATAGAAACTCCTTCGTTTTTTTGGAGTTGATTAAAATATTTTACAAATTGTCATTTCACAACATATGGTCATGTCGTCAACAACCGTTGCTAGGATACTGGGTCGAAATAACTTTTTTTACTAACATTCAAATATGTTATACTATATGTCTCCGATTCTGATTTAAACCCTGTTGAACGTTAAGTTTTTGAAAAGGCTTCTAGAATTGCAGACATCGCCCTTTTTCATGTCCGCTAATGGGAATGTCCTATAGGAATGCTCTATAAAAAAACTATATTACCACTTAGTATAAATGGCATTATTTATTGATTACTTAAACTAACTTAGAAGTTTGATTTTTTCACAGCTTCAAGATACTATAGACTTAACTGTTTAATATTAACTTCAACTTGATAACTTCACGTATTCTTCTTATTATGCATCAAAAACTAAATATAGGTATAAAAAAACATTTTTTTTGTGATGTAACACCAAATTGGCATTTTTAGGATTTTTTCTCATACTTAAAACCCGTACATAAAACTTTCCTTTTTGCTTAAAATTATGTTCGTAGGTCAGAAGACGAAGCCTGGCAATTTTGATAATTGTCGAAAATCAAAATTACAATACTAATTTTGATACAATAATGCGATAAAAGCGGCTGTATTAAATTGACATAGCAGTTTGATTTTTTATATATCCGAGATCCTAGAGATTTGAATTTTTCATCGTGAAGATATTAAGTTGAAGTTTATAAACTTCAACTTAATATCTTCACGTTTTTCTTCGAAAAAGAGTCTTGCGTGACCGTCAAAAAAAGGTTATTTTCTAGTGATGCAAAAAGAAATTTACTTTTACCTTGCTTCATGCTAAATTTCACGATTCTAGGTTCATATTAACGGCCACAAGAGGCTTGGGTATTTGTTATGAATTTCAACTTGATACCTCCACGCGATCCTGAGAAAAAGGGTCTTGACAGACAAACAGACAAACAACGAAGTGATCCTATAAAGGTTCCTTTTTTCCTTTTAAGGTCGGTCTGGAACCCTAAAAAAGGCACACTATTACTACTACACCGTTGTCCGTCCGTCTATCTGTCACCAGGCTGTATCTCAAGAACCCTGACAGCTAAATAGTTGAAATGTTCACAAATGATGTATTTCTGTTGCCCCTATGACAACAAATACTAAAAACAGAATAAAATAAATATTTAAGGAGGGCTCTCATACAACAACGTGATTTTATTGCCAAATATTGGTACGGAACCCTTCGTGAGCGAGTCTGACTCGCACTTCTCCCGTTTTTTGATTTTTTCCGACTACGTCAAAATTTCATTTGGATATTATATTTATAGTATCTTTTTCGATTACGATACAGTACCATTAAATATTATAATTCTTTTTGGATTTCCTGGAGTTGAAGATTAATTATTATTATGATTATAGATTATACAAATGACATGTGATTCAAACTGATATTGGCATAATTCCTAATTACTAAAGTTCCTAGTAGAGTAGTCAATTAATTAAAAATCTAATTAGTGATTTTTCTATTTATACACTTTGCAAAAATATCTTCATACAATTGAAGTAGTGCAGTGAGAACAACATAACGTTAATAAAATTAAAACAATTTTACAAAGGTAAGATATAAATTAATTTTTAATTATATTGTTATTAATGTTAGTAACACTATTTATAAATAATTATTTCAAGTATACCAACTTGTAGACAATATATTACCTATAGTGCGATAGATTAGACTCAGTCTCTCTGGTGTTTTCGCGCAGTGTACCTGGAAGTTAGTGTAAAGAGCTCTTTAAGGCTGTTCCTGGGACTCAAGCTCCAGGCACTGCTCGGCTCCGTCTAAATTGCATGTGTGTACGTATTGCTGTACAGTAATGGGTATCTTTCCTCTCTCATTCTATGATTTTTTTTTCAGATGTTCAGAATATTTTTGATTGCTACAATTTTATCAGTGGTGTGCGGAACTCAGTACGCATATTTTGGTAATGATGTTGTTGAATTTGGAGGTCCAACTCCTCAGGTATGAAATATTTTCTAAATAATAATTTCGACCTTGATAACACAATAATAAGTGTAAATATAAAACATATAAGGTGTTCTTTACAGTCGTTACCCACGAAAATTACAGCGAATTGGCCTTTTATATAAACGAAGTAAATTGGCCATTTATTAACATAGATAGTATATAGAAATCATTATTAAACACATATAATTACTTTTATTACTTTACTAGCGATCCGCCCCGGCTTCGCACGGGTGCAATGCTGACACTAAATATACTACAGAATGACTTTATAAGTAGTTTACTATATACCTACAACGTTCACAGCTTTTTTACACGCTTTTTATTAGCTTCACTTGTATGTCAGTATGTCAGTCTGTCAGTATGTAACTCTCCGTGGATAATTTGCGCGCCTGCGGCCTTCCTTGGTTCTGGTAGCCGTTTCTCAAGCGTGATTTTTTTTAGTTTAAAAAAAAACTAAAAAAAAATCACGCTTTTATAAATAAATCAAACTAAAAAGTAAAAAATATATAATAGTTTAAAAAAACTAAAAACACGCTTTTTATTATAGAAAACCAAACTAAAAAATAGAAAATAAATTTTAATAAATTTAAAATAAGAATAGTGTTAAAAATTTCAATAAATATAAATTAATAATAGTGTAAATAAAAAAAATGTATTTTATTTAAAAAAAAGCGTGGGGTGCTTTTTAAGATATTATCAAAATGATAATCACTCTACTCATATCTGTCAATAAAATATTTATAACTATTGACACCATGCACCCCACGCGTTTTTTAAATAAAATACATTTTTTTTATTTACACTATTATTAATTTATATTTATTGAAATTTTTAACACTATTCTTATTTTAAATTTATTAAAATTTATTTTCTATTTTTTAGTTTGGTTTTCTATAATAAAAAGCGTGTTTTTAGTTTTTTTAAACTATTATTGTCATTAAACAATTCAAACATTTTTTATAGGAAGGCGCCGCGCAACCGCTATGTCCCTGCATTCTAAATCTGTAATATCTTCGAAAATATTCATTTAAATTTCATACTGTAAAGGGCCATATTGATCTATATTAAATTCACAATGTATTTAAGCTACTTGGATAACGATTAATGCTGTATTGTTTAAAATCTTTTCGTAAATAAGCCATTATTTCTCGTAAAAAGTAAAGGATAAAAAATGGTTTCTGTGGGTTATCCCTAAGAGATAGACATATACCATCGCAGTCTTATTGTGGACCTTTTTAAAGTGTACAATACTGTAGTACATTATTTTGATCTATCTCGTAGGGTTCAGTCAGCTTTTGCAGTGTAAGTGCAAAAAATGTGTTTATTTACGACATCACATTAGAATCCTCTAAAATTATCAGTATTTCTCTAATATACTATGCATGTATTATACACATAAACCTTCATCTTGAATCACTCTATCTATTAAAAAAACCGCATCAAAATCCGTTTGTTTTATACTATGTAGTGATTCTGTATTTTATAATTGAAATACAATCTAAATTCAATTTTTTTATTTTTGTTAATTGACAAATCTGTTTTAAATGAGTGTTGCCACTAAAATTTTATAAAAAATAATAAAGTGAACTAATTAAATAAAAGACTTGTATTTAATTAACATATTTTTTTAGGCAATATCAGTACCATATCCTTATAAGGAGCCCAAGATAGTAAAGTTTCAACCACAACCAATTGAAACTGTTTATAACGCAGTTGTACCAGTGGAAGAAGAAATTTTCACTCCATATGGAGTTATTTGCTCTTTGTTTACTGTAAGTATATATTTCGTGCATTTTATATGACATAATCGAATAAAGTTTGATAATTATCGATATGAATCATGTCGAAAAACAATTTAGTTGTTTTTTTAGGTTGTTTTTACTAAAAAACCGATATTTATTAATAATAATATAATAGAAATAAATGTATAAAATATCGATATCATATTAGTACATCAACTGAAGTAGCTCCCAATTCAGCTTCGTCGGAATATGCATATACTAATAGTCTTGGGCCTAGTCGGTCACCAAAAAGGGCGCTCCTTTTAGTTCGTTTTCTAATAGCGAACTAGTTTGCTCTTTTAGTTCGTTAGTTCTTCGAACGAACGAACTTCTTTTTAGTTCGCAATAAAAAGGCGAACTAGTTTGCTCTTTTAGTACGTTAGTTGTTTTTTATAAAGGAAAAAACATTATTTAGTTTGCAATACAATGGCGAACTAGTTCGCTATTTGAGTTTGTTAGTTCTTTTTTTAAATAATCTAGTAAAAATAATAAATAAAGGGAAAAACATCGATATTCTCTAAAGTGAAACATCGATCTTAGAAATATCGATATTTGTGAACAATATATTGATATTTCTATCACCATTTAAATATATAAGTATATATCTATTTTTTGTTAGAAATGAACCACTATTTTTATTTATTACACATTTATTTTTATAGAATACAAATAGTCAAGTATGAATGAAACAAAAGCATCCCTAGAAGTAAATAATTTTATTTAAAAATATAAGAACTTAAAAGAACTAGGAGCGAGATAATCGACGAACTAGTTCGTATAGTTCACCAAAAGGAGCGCTCTTTTGAACTAGATCGTTCGCGAACTACCCAAGTCTATATGCTAACAGTTCTTTTCAATGTCATGAAATCATCTTGTCCTTCTTAGCCATAAAACTATGGAACTGTTTTTCGGAAAATAATTTAAACGATTACCTATCAGTAAACCAATTTATTTTCAGGTTAAAGAAGTACTATCTTTCACACTTGTGATTATATTATTTCTAATATATATATACATATCTCATTAATAATAAATACATTAAAAAAAAAATCACTTACTCGAGAAGTCAAAATTAAAAAATGATCCATCACGGAGTATTTGTTACCAGATAAAAATAAATACACAGCGCATTACAAAAAACTGAGGCTAATTTTGTATTCTTTGTTACAGTCTGTCATCAGTTGCATCAAGAGAGCGATAATGTATGTCATCACCTCACTCCCAACGCTCATCTTTTCATTCTTCGGAATATGCAATCTGACGTCACTGTGCAATGACAGTGTAAACTCTTTGCTCCGTGTTGAAGATTTAACTGCCTTTGTGACTCCGGAACGCTTGAAAAGAGCTACTGAGCTCGTGCAATCAGCTATTAGGGAATACAGATCCTTAACGAAATAGTCATTTAACTTAGAATAGTTATTTATTTTACTTAAGACTTTAGTGTAATAAAAAAATTATTATTGAGTTAAGATTTTATTATTTTACACTACCCACTCGGGCTATAATCCTACTAGTATTATAAACGCGAAAGTTTGTAAGAATGTGTGGATGTCTGGATGTATGGATGTTTGTTACTCTTTCATGTAAAAACTACTGAATGGATTTTGATGAAACTTTACAATAATATAGCTTACACAACAGAATAACACATAGGCTATAATTTATAATAATATAGTGTGAATTATCCAAAATATAGCGGGTGAAACCGCGGAGCGCAGCTAGTGTTCAATAATTGGACTAACACTCTCCAATTTTGATTTTCGTGTGCGGATAACGAAGTGATCCTATAAGGGTTCCTTTTTTCCTTTTAAGGTACGGAACCCTAAAAACATGCAATATTATAAATGCATATAATGGGATAATAAGTATTAATACCGAAAAAATGGTTCGCCATAAACAAGGGTTAAAGAAATCTAAAGATGATTGTATTAAAGACCTATCCAACAATTTCCCACTCGATATAGTTAACCGATTTTATTTACTTTTTTATTTTCATAACATGTCTACAGTTGCCAGTCTATTAAATTTTAATTGACGCTTTCGTGTCTTATTTTTTCGTCTTATTAATCAAGTCTTTAGTGACACTCGGAAAATTAATAAAAATGTTAATATATAAATAAAATAATTACGAGTTTAGTTTTTATTGTAGGCTAGCAAACATTTTACCTTCTTAGAAACAAACCATATCATTAATTTACTTTCTCATTTATAATATAGAGTGGAAGTAAGTAATCTATATAAGCTATAGATAATAGTACATTATGATACAAATGTTCTAAGCTGGTCATTACAGTCTAGGCTAATTATTTTGTTAAGTTTGTGTGACAATAGTACATTATGATACAAGTGTGGTAAGTTGGTCATTAAAGTCGAGGCGTAGAGGTATTGCAGTAACGCGTAACGGACCCGAGAACTGTTATGACTGAAGCATACGAGTGTACATACGATGTTTTTCAACACGTTTGCCAGGAAAAAAACATCGGTGATTTACTAAAATATACAAAAATGCAAAGAAACAACCAAAAGAACAAACATGCATAGATAGTCCATACCAGGGCGTCACACGGCTCGCTTATTATTATAACATGCAGTAGACGTCACATGCGTCGTCATGAATTGAAAGATCCGTATGTACATAAAAATAACTATATTAACAAACATACGTATAGATAGCTTAATCCACGATTACGCACGGTCCACTTGTTATTTTCTCATATAGTAGACACGTCGGTGCCGTCATGGATTGAACAATCTATACCTACATAGAAATAACTATATAAATAAACATACGTACAGATAATTCAATCCACAACGACGCACATCCTGCTTATTATTTTTACATATAGCAGACGCGCCAGGCGTCGTCATGGATTGAACTATCTATATAACTATATAAACAAACATACGTATAGATAGCTTAATCCACCACTACGCACAGCCTTCTTTTTATATTTACATATAGTAGACGTGTCTTTTGCCGTCATTGATTGAACTATATATACATAAAAAGAAACAACCATATGAACAAACAAACGTATATATATAGGAATACAAAAAGAAACTGCCAGACAAAGTCGCGCGTGTCGTTTATATAAATCCATTACCGCACTAGTGCTGTAATGTAAAGTGTGCGCTATCTAGCTGTTTAGAATTTTCAAAAACGTATCTTAGTTTCAGAGCCTATTAGCGATAAACAAACAGCAATACAAACAATCAGATCTTTCCTCTTCATGTAATAGTAAAGATAAAATGTATGTATGTATATGTACGTGAAATTACATCTCAAAAAATTTAAAAATTAATAAAACTTTCCTCAATCATAAAATACTGTTATCTGCGTAATTAAAATGTTTGTCTCAACGCGATTATCGTTATCTTATAAATTATAATCTTTCAAATCAAATTTATTTACGTTTGTAGTAAACAGTACAATAAACAATTCAAACTACCCTCTGATAAACTTAATTGTATTGATTTAAAAGACTACAAAATAGTAGGACTACAAATTCTAATCTATCAGTCTATTATTTTATATTTAGTGTCTTGAAGCTTAGGTTTATCTTTTAAGACTTTCTTATCTTATGAATGTTAAGATAAAATGATTAGAATATCTCGTCAGAGGTAAAGAAAACTAGTAAAACTTCTAGGTGATTAACAAAGGAAAGCCAGCATTCTTGTCCTATCTTATTAAGTCTGTTTGATTTTTTTTTTAAATTCTTATAGGTGTTTTTTAAAACAAAAATGTTTCAATCACGTCACATTTTCTAAACTAGTCAACGCGCTTGACTTTATCCCGTAGAAGTATAATATACTAAACTCGCCGACCCGCGCGACTTTGTTCGCGTATTGCTCCGCTTCTATGAGTCGTAGCGAGATGTTAAATAGCCTAAGTTACTCCTTGTTACATGAGCTATCTGCCAGTGAAAGTCCCGTCAAATTCGGTCCATTCATTACAGAGATTAGCCGGAAATAACAGACATAATATTTGTATGGAGTATATATTAAGTATAACATGAGTACAAATTTTTCAACTTCAGCTTTATCTATTGATCTCTATCCTGTAATTCTGCGTGAATATATGAATAAAAAGTACTTTATGTGTTTAAAGAATCTGTGTAGTAAATTTCATTAAAACCAGTTCAACCGTTTTAACGTGATGCGCGCACAAACAAGGCAAAACAGGATTTTATTATATGTATAGATCACTACATACCTAGTGTAAAACAAAGTCGCTTCCCGTTGTCTGTCTGTTTGTCCCTATGTATGCTTAGATCTTTAAAACTACACAACGGATTTTGATGCGGTTTTTTTAATAGATAGAGTGATTCAAGAGGAAGGTTTATATGTATAATACATATATAATATAGTAGAGAAACGCTGATTATTTTATAGGTTTCTAATATGATGTCATAAATAAAAAACATATTTTTGAGCTTACATTGCAAACGCTGCCTAAACCCTACCAGATAGATCAAAATAATGTACTACAGTATTGTACACCTTCAAAAGGTCTACAAAAAAGTTTGTGATGGTATATGTCTATCTCTTAGGGATAACCCATAATACCCATTTTTTATCTTTTACTTTTTACAAGAAATAATTGCTTATTTACAAAGCGATTTTAAGTAATTACAGAATTAATTCTTATCCAGTTAAGTACCTTAAATAGATTGTACATTTTATATAGATCAATATGGCCCTTTACAGCATGTAATTTAAATAAATATTTTCGAAGATATTACAGATTTAAAATGCAGGGACATAGCGGTTACGGATAAACATGTGTTAAATTGTACCTGGGCGAAGACGGAACCCTTCGTGCGAGTGACCGACTCGCACTTTTGCTGTTTTTTTTTTAATATTCGCAAAAGTAGTTATATGACTAAAATTGGAAACCATTTTTGTTCTAGTAACAATATCCTTAGTATAAGTCTTGCTTAATACAATTATGATGTCACACCAGAATTATTTTCGTCCAAGTGACTCATGAGATAACAAGCAGCAAGAGACGGCTGGTATGAATTTAAATGACTGTATAACTGTACTGTCGCTTCAAACTTAAATTTAACAATTATTGTATATTAGTCGACACGCCTTCGCTTCACTGAGATGTTCAGTCACTCACTCATTTAATCAATCATACTCTGCTACCCGCAACTATGAATATTTTATTTCATCATTATTTCCGTTGAACTTTCCTGACAATAACTAACACAATAAAAAAAATACAATCCGATTTGTTGTAGTTCTGAATTTATGCACGTACATGGAGACGATTCATTTTCATTTATTTAGATTTAAAGTAATATTATACTGCTACTTAAACTCATATAACCTGTGGTTACAAGTATCTAGGTTACAGTATAAAATTATTAGTTATAATTGCGGTTTTCCACTACTAAAACAGTACCTGGGTGTTATGTATTTTTGTTAAGAACATGTAAAATAAAGACTGTTAATTATACGGGCGGTGTTATTTATTATTTGGAGAGCAGCGTACCACATGTTTTCGTTAAATATTTACACCAGTTGCAATTTTGCATTGTGCGTTCGCGGTACACTGCCACTCTCTTATCAAAACGTCACCGACACACGGAGTATTGTTAATTATATTTGAACGTTATCACGATATTATCTTTGTGGTACATACTACACCATAATATCAACAGTTGTGTTTAAGAGAGGACACGAAATGGGGAATTCGAAGAGCAAAAAAATGAAGATAAATCAAGGAGATTCTCAGCCGGCTGAAGATAGCAGAGAACGTATAAATTCTATTAAAACTGAGTCTCCTGATGTAAACAGTACCAAGAGAAGTGGTGAGAACCTAGCTGCAGATCAAATGGAAGAAAAAAATAATGATAATACAAGCAGTGCCTCTACTGTGGAAGTGTTAGATGATAAGTGAATGTGCCATACCAAAATACTTTCTAAGTTTTTGTCAAACCAGTGCAATCTCCGACTAGGCTACTTTTATACGTTGAGGATATTTTTGATTATGATTTAAAATATATGTGTCATTTATACGTGGTATTTTTTGATTCCCCATATTAAAAAAAATAAATTGCGTCGTTTATCAAGTGCAAAATAAACAGACAGAAAAAAGCGACAGAAATGCTATTAACGATATCGTATTCCATTTAAGTTTATCAGAAAGTACTTTTAGTACATACAATAAAAAACATAAAAAACGATAACAACTATGTATGTAACTAGGCGAATTCTTATTTACTTTATGTTATAGACATTTAACAGAATAATAGCATTATATTGTTACAATTTATATAAACAACTATAGCCCCGGCTTCGCACGTTTGCTATAAAAAAAAATAAGCAGTAAACATATATTATTATTATCCCACAAAAATTCTGATTTTTCCGAGATTTAAAGCAGCCTTTGCGTTAATCCAGGTTATAAACTATCTGTGTGCCAAATTTCATTGAAATCCGTTCATTGAAAGCGTAATTGAGTAACATATATCCAAGCATACATTTAACATTTATAATATTAGTAAGAAGTAAGATAATGAGGAAAGATATACAGTTATTATAAATACATTTGTATAAACAGATGCGTCATTAGTTTTAAGTACGATGGAACTGGAAATGTGTTATGTCGGTCTAAAAATCGATCGCAGAGGTATCATGAGTCCGGACGTGATAAAAACATAACGAAACTATGAATATTTTTAATATATACTATCTATATAATTAGTCTAACGATAACAAATGGTATCTGTTGTTTTATTGCTCTTGAACTTCCAAAGTTTATATAAATAAATGCTAATTTCAAAATCAGTTATTATATTCATGTTTTTTTCAACCGACTTCATTTGTATTATAATTATAAAATAAATAAAAAATAAGTAAAATTTTTTTCTACATTCACAACTACGCCGATATAAATCTATTTATGTTGTTGACGAGACGACGGGATATTATAATTATCTTATTTTTCAAGGAAATAAATCATAAACAGCGAGGTAGTACAATCGGTAATATTTTCCGCCATCGTGATTAAAGTAGGGGACCGGGGGGCTAGTTGTAACAAGTTTTTGCGTCTTGGCTATGGAAGATTACTTGGTAGTTATATATTTTAAATGACCTACTATTCAACTATTCAAATAAAATTTTGATTAAACCTGTGACGAATTCTTGCTAAATAGACTTAGACTTTTAAGTTTCTCTCAATCTAATCTAATACAAAAATGAAAACAATAACATGTTATTTTAAATTAACAAAAACATGTTATTGTTACTTTTTGAAACATGAACAACAATTGAACTTTAGGCTCACGGCCACTTCTTAAGTAATCAGCTTTTTAGTAAAACATTTAACTTTTGGTACAATTACGACATACAAATGAGATCTTATCTCCTGTTGCACATCCTACATGACGTGACCACATCTTTCTTCCTCTTTAAAAATCAATGTATTTTGTTTGACATAGCCGAGTGATACAGATTTGTTACTCTTCTTTTCATTCACATATCTATATAGTGACACATGACACAAATTAAAATGTTTTGCAGCTTTTCATACAATGTTTTTATTTTCCACTAGCGGCCCGTGGAAATTTCTTTTTAACATTTTGGCTCCCGCATTTCGGTGCCCCCTCTCTCGCCGCCTTGCTCACTGCGCTGCGTGGAGCGACACATCGGCCCGTCGCGTCGGTGTGTATTTTTTGTTTATATTGACATTTTTAATTTCGTAATAGCTTTTGAATGGAATGTACGATTTCAAATAATTCAAAAAGTATAGCATGCTATGAAAGATATTTTATGGCAAATTTTTTTACACCTTGGGTTTGTTTGGGTAAGAATTTCTGAGGATCTCTAAGTTATAATTCGATTAAGTTTATTCGTTACATACAAAAAAAAAATACAAATCTTTCCTCTTTATAATATTAGTATAGATATAAAACACTTCAACAGAAGTCAATTCGTACTCATCTTGGCTTTGGAAATTACGTTCAGTTTATCTTTTATATTGTCACATTATGAAATAGATAAAATCAACGAATTTCAACAAAGAAGTATTAGAAATATAAAAAAAAAACTACAGTTAACATAATCGAAGTAAACAAGTGCTAAATAATTTGAAATCAACAATATTTAATTTTGTATAAGGGTCAATCAACTTTTAAGTATCCACAATTTGAAAATTGCAATTTTAAAGTAACATGCCTTACTTTTCAAAAAATTTATATAAATTAAAGTAAAAATTATAACTGTTTAGGTATCCACAGTGAACAGTGCACTTTTTTGAAAAATATGTGAATTATAACTGAAAAACTCGAGAAGACTATATAATTTGTCCCCTGGACAACATACATAAAATATTTTTATAAATTTAACTTTCAATAAAGATTAAAACAAATAATTATTTTTGATAATGATTTTCGATATAATTACAGTTACATTGTCTCTTGGACAACAAGTTTTTGTAACACATAAAAACTTTTATTTTTGTGTGATAAAAAATACTAAAAGCTAATCGATTATTTTGTGTGCTATTTAGAATTAGAAGTGATTTATTTTCAATAGAAAATGGAAAATATAAAGTATAATATGCTTTTTAAATACGGGAACAACTTGGTTGTCCAGTTGACATTATTAGGTTGTCCAAAGGAAATGGCAATGTTTTTGTAATTAGTATGATGTAATTTTCATGTTTTAATGAAATATTAATAAAACAAATGTATAAAATTAGCAAAAAGTATTTATTAGAAAATTTTCACAATATTTAACAAAATACAACAACACCATTCAGTTGTCCAAGTGACTAGGTTGTCCAAGTGACATTTGGAATTTGAGATGCTTCATCAAAATTGGTAAACTTTTTTTGATTATGTAAACCTCACGTTTGAACTAAGAATAAAAACTATACGGTACAGTATAACTAAGCACAAAATAGCAATTACTTATGTTTTTCTGCTGGTTGTCCTATGAACACACATTAAGGCTCTTCAAACCAAGTCGGCTGACTGACGCCGTGGTTATTGCGAAAACAATATGGCGGCTAGACGCACGTGGCTTAGAAAAAGATTAGCTTATTGACCCGTACTAGCGCGAAATCTATATTTTATTTCTACACATTGTTTGCGGTTGTCCAACGGACAGCATTAGTGAAAAGTTTTTTGGGGATTGAGATAAATGAGAAATAATATAAAGTTGACAAAGAAAAACTAATTGATTATATGCTTTGTATTATAAAGAGATAGTCTTCTCATTGTTAGAACACTAATTTCTTTTTATATCACTTCTTTTTTAGGAAAAATTGAGTTTAGTAAATTCCTCTATATCACGGGGACAAGTCAAATAAAGAATGTAAAAGACAAGTCCTTCGGACAACCAGAAAAAAACATAAATTTGCAATTTTTTAAATAATTTCTTAAAGGTTTTGTTAGCCTATAATGATATGAATACAATACTGATTAATTATCTTCTTTATTTCATCAATTTTTTTGTATATCTATAAGGGACAGAGTAGTGTTACCGTCGAACAAATAAAAGTTGATTAACTTATAAACAAAAAAAGTCCATTACCTGGTCTTATCGGAGCGCCTGCACAACACCTCCTCCTGCGTCATCCGCGCTCATATGATAGACTGAGTATTAAATACTAGGTTAGGTTGAAAATCATATGAATATTCTTCTATTATCTAGGTAAAAATGCTTGTTACTACTTGCCCCTGTTACTTTAAAACCCCTGCTCTCCTATATGTAAGACCTCTTAATCAAACATCCAATCATTTAGTTTAAGAAGAATGCAGTTTAGAGAAATGGTATGTTAGTAGTAAAAATAGATATATGTACTGAAAAATATTTAAAATAGTATGTCCAAGTACTCGTAAGTAGCATCTTAATATTTTTAAATGTATAATCATACTATAACAAAATAATTAAATATTATACCATTACGACATATTTTTGAATGAACAAAAAAATATTAATATTTTTAGATGAAACAGTTTAATTAGAAGACAATTTTTATTTACATATAATAAATAATAACTCATTAGTCTATCTCACTGATAATGCACTTACTGACTTTTTATTGACCTCTATGCATTACAATAAAGATTGTGCGGAAACAGACCTTGAATAAAATTGCATATTACACACAAAGAGGAGCTATTAACTAATGATATTCATTGATATCATTTAAGGGATTTTCCGTACAATAGTTGTAAACGGTGTAATCAACATAATAGTACAAAATACCTAATTTAAGCCAAAGTAGATAATGTCTTTATAATTTTCTAATTAAAGTCACGCAAAAAAAATACAAAGAACTTAAGTATTGTTTGGAAAAGTTGTGAAATAATAACACTTGATTGCTTAATCTATTAGTAGTAGGATTTTTCATCACTTTTTTACTAGTTTTCCCCTGAGATTGTCATCTAGGCATGATGGTGGTGTTAGTCTGTAAAAATTTAGTAAGTTCACCAATTTCAGCTTTCAGCAATTTGCTTTCGTTCTCAATATAAAATACAAGTATGTCAAATCTTCCACTTCTCACCGCATCCAAAATATGTAAAAGATTTTTCTTCATTATTAATTTTTTTAAATAAAGGTAAGGATTTATTAGAATAATGTGAATATTATTTCTATTATACAGAATTATGTCATGTGTGACCTAACCAATAATTTTTTCAACAAATTTAACCTGATAGGTTTCTTGTAATAAATATTAAAAGTAACCTCATAACCCAAATTACTTTTCAGACCACGCTTGATGTTAAAATTAATGTTTTTAGGTCAACGAGTAATACCTTTTACGTATTGAATCCTGTGCGATAATCGATATATCTGACCTGAGGATGTTATATTCATGTCTTTACGTGTTCCTGACATAATGGTTCTTATTTTTAATGGTAGCAAGCAGAAGAGAAACCTCTTGTATATAGATTTATATGTTAAACCATAGATTTATTGATTTATCAATTTGTTTTAGGGAGAAGTTGCTATTTTTTTATTTTATAACTAATTGACCCTCATTAGCTTCGCGAGGCTAAAACATCACATTCGACTCAAATAAAACAAATTCTATATTTTAACTGAGGCCTACAGCAATACAACTGTGAAGTCCGTAACCAATTTCCTGCAGTAGTTTTTGTATGATCATACACTCATACGCACAAACAGACAGAGAAACAAAAATTTTAAATGTAATTGTTTTGGCTTCTATTAGAGTTAATGGTCTCTTCTTGCTTTACGTTTTGATAAATATCTTCTTTGTACATGTAACATCTATACTTCTATTATAATTCTGAGGAGTCTGTTTGTTTCTTTGGTTAAACGCGCTAATCTCAAGAACTACTGGTTCGAATTGAGACATTATTTTAGTGTTGAATATAGTCTAGACAACATTTAGCATCACGCTGAAGAAGTCGCACGAATCGGCTTGTTTATAGATGATTCTCGTACTCAAACATATTAAGAGTATCTACAATGACCATGGCATTGGTCATTATGACTGGACAGCACCGCCCATCGTTACCATGGTGCCCTCAACCATAACATTACAACCTATAAATCAGGTGGTATTCATAAATCATAAGTCATTCGTTTGCGTGTTAGCATTGCCATCTCTGTGATTTGTGCATTTTATTTAAAATCAAAACTAAGTAAGACAAATCTTAGACACTGGCTAAGGTTTATGTAGCGGCAGTAGCTCAGTGGTTAGGGCTTTGAATTCACGACTATGTTCGTGGGTTCAAATCCCAAACTGTTGTCCTATCAAAAGCATTTACCATAGTTGTAGGGTTATAAATATTAGTAGACTATAATAAATTGTTAGAACTTTATTTAAAAAAAAAAGGGTTGCCACCTGTGCGTATTATACGAGTTACTATATTTTTATTTCTCTTATATTATTTATGCTTTCATAAATTAATTGTGACTAGCATAATATATTAAAATATGAATAATTTTTATTCAGTCCAATTTTGTTCATGAATTTAAAGTAACTAGAAAAAACCAGCCAAGTGCAAATCGGATTCGAGTACGAAGGGTTCTGTACCAATATTTGTCCCCCTTACATATTTTTTTTTCTATTTTTAATATTTTTTGTTATAGACGCAACAGAAATACATAATTTGTGAAAATTTCAACTGTCTAGCTATCACGGTTCATTAGATACAGCCTGGTGACAGACAGACAAACGGACGGACAGCGGAGTTATAGTAATAGGCCCGTTTTTACCCTTTAAGTACTCAACCCTAAAAATAAAAGTATCTATTGATTTAATAAATTCTAAATATATTTAAGGAAGTTTTTTTAAAGATTGACCTACATTTTGTTACAACAAGGTGGCAACCCTAACGTAGATAGATCAAGATTATCAAATATTAATCTAATTTTATTTTCGTACAGTCCATTTTGTATTTTTGTCAGTGCAAAATAGTTTTAAAGCTGGGGCAATGTATGGACAAAACAATCATAGAAAAAATAGAAGCGGGAAAGTGAGTCGAAATTTCGAAACTTAATTTTGACTTGTACGTTATTTTTTTATAATTTGCAATAAATGCTGCTTCGTACAATAAAGATAAACATTGTTTTGAGAAGACGACAATGTCCTTTACCTTAACGTTTTATTGTTATTATGCTCAATGCTTTCGCTTTTATCTCGTTTTGCTAAGTAAATATTTTTATACAAGACATTGTACTGAGACAAAAGTGGTAAATTAAACAAACTTCTCAAAACAAACTGTAAATATGTATATACCTGTTATTTATTTAGTATTTTTTGCATTCCTGTGTTAGTATATAGCATTTTTAAATATAAAAAAAATTGTGAAACTTTTGCAAATATGAAAAAAGTTCTTGCGATAATAACAACAGTACTTTTAATGTACGTGGAAAGGTAAGTTTTAATATAAATATTTTAAGTAAAGGTGTTGGATTTTTTTAAATATATGTATAGTGTATACAGAGTAATATAAAAATAATGTTTTTAATAAAATATTTCCTTAACCACGAACTGCGCACTGCTTTTTAATTTTTTTTGCTATAAGAAAATAGTTTAATAGCTATAGCAGTACCTATATATTTCAACACTATGCACACTGAATATGTACAATCGATTCCACTATCATTTTTAAAGAAAAACAAATTTAACCAAAGTTATAGAGGTACCAAAGGCTTGATGTGATATGTATACATCCAATGTTTGTTATTCTTTCACGCAAAAACTACAGAATGGATTTTGATAAAACTTTACAATAATATAGCTTACACATCAGAATAACATATAGGCTATAATTTATAATGATATAGTGTGAATTATTCAAAATATAGCGGGGTAAACCGCGGGAAGCAGCTAGTGAGAAATAATATCATATCGTACCATATCATAATTATACATGACTAATAAAAATAAATAGATAATCTTTCTTTCTCTGTAGATATAAATATGCGAATATTTTTTTTAATAATAAATTTAAAATTTTAGTGTTGTTAATACGTTATGTTCTTGTCCCACCTCATCCCATTCTGTATTCTTGCTGGATCTCTTAATTTATTTTACCTCATTCATCATATTAAACTAATATTTAAATAAATTATAAATATCAATATTTTTAAGCTTATATTTATTTAAGTTTTTATAATTAAATTAAACAAGTGTTGTTTAATTAAACAAATTATTTATATAATGTAAGATACAGGCTCGGCTTACTTCATCACGACCCGTCAATGGCCCACTGCTGAGCCGGGTCACCTCCTCAGAATGAGGAGGGTATTAGGCCATAGTCCACCACGCTGGCCCAGTGTGGGTTGGCAGACTTCACACACCTTTGACAACTATTTTGGGAACTCTCAAGAGTGCAGGTTTCCTTTACGATGTTTTTCTTCACCGTAAAAGCAAGTGATATTTAATTGCTTAAAACACACATAACTCAGAATCAGTGGTGTGTGCCCAGGATCGAACCTCGGACCTCCCGAGTAAGACTTGAAGTCTCAACCACTGGGCCATCACTGCTGCAAGAACAAAGTCATCGTTCTAAGAAGAGAGACAGTATCAATATGTTTTTTTTAACTAATATTAATGTTATTTCCATACAACAGTAATGCCGCAGCAAGATCCAAAGGAAGCAGGATGCCGAGTCAGCCCATAAAGTTGTATTATCTCCCACCGTCCCCTCCTTGCCGATCGGTAATGATGACGGCCAGAGTGTTGGGGTTAGACTTGGAGCTCATCCTCACAAATATCATGAATGGGGAACACAAAACACCAGATTTTTTAAAGGTATAATTTACTAGATGTACCTTATTCTAGACTAGCCGACGCTATTTCGTCTGCGTCACATAAGAGAGAGAGGGGGTTGGAGAAAGTGGGACGTAGGCACCTACTATACAATTCTAAAAGAGCTGAAATCTTTTTGTTTTACCGCTGTTTATGCAGCGCAGATTTCATTGATGCTCCTCTCCTATGGGTCGTAGAGTTATATAAGCCTTATAGCATTACTCGATAAAGGGGCTAACCAACACTAAAACATACAAATTTTTCAGCTTTATAATATTAGTGTAGATAACGATTAGATTATAAGCTTAAGCAATTATATATTTTGCAACTAATGAATACTAAAAATACACTTTTCAACAATCGGACGATTCTGTGTATTTATTTTTTCTGCATCCCGACCAACAAACACTGATTGATTGGAAAATATATTATTTATTGTGAAAATACTGAATAAGAAATTCCACTTAGATATGATTTTTTACTAAATGGAAGCTAATAAACAGGATCCTACAAAAGTAATATGTTTCTTTAGGGATAGAGTCTATAGTGATCATCATCAGATCATCAGGGTATTTATGATAATATAAAATCATACAAGAGGTACATTGTCGCGTGATTCTATACTATTTCCTGATAGTTATCTTTTATGAACAAGTAGTCATTTCAGTTAAAATAGCAGTAGCCTAATAGTTAGAGTAATAAATTCACAATCCAGAGATCGTTTGTCTGTTCTCACTAATTTTACATCGAGCTTAATTAAAGTTTAAGTGAGTTATCTTTTCTAGATGAATCCACAACATACTATACCGACCATGGATGACAATGGTTTCATTTTATGGGAAAGGTATGTATGAAAATTAAAATTATACAAGTATAGTAACCAGAGAAATTATTCTTCTGTAGAAATCCTTATTTTTGAGTTAGTTTGTGATTAAAATTTATCACAGAAGAAAAAATTGTCGTATTTAAAAAAATCCGAACTTTGAAGTATATAAGCTAATTTGATTAGCATTATCATATTGTTTTAAAGTTAAAACAATAAAGCATTTCCTTTGCAGCCGAGCAATTTTGGCATATTTTGTTAATGCCTACGGTCGCGAAGATTCTCTTTACCCAAAGAACCCAAGATTGAGAGCACTTGTTGACCAACGACTAAACTTCGATTTGGGAACTTTGTTCATAAGATACTTGGACCTTTATGTACGTATTTGTTAACTAAATTAGATATGTTCAATTGTTCAGATCAGGTAAGTTCTAAAATTAGTGTCACAACGCTCATTATCCTTATTGATTTAAATACTAAAATTGTAAATCATACTTTAGTCAATGCTTGAATGTACATAGCTAATTTATTTACCTATTATATACCATATATTTAGTATACCAATTGTTACGAATTTGAAAATTATAACGATATTACGAGACGCAGCAAGTTCTTGGCTGACCATAAATATTTTTGATTGAAATGACTATCAATAATATTAAAAATTACAAGAAATTATAATAATATTTTGGAAAAGCGGTAATAATAAAATCAATACTGATTACAGCTACCAATGTTATTCAAAGGAGAAGCATATAATGAAGAATCAGCAGAAAAGCTAAACGAAGCTTTGGGGTGGTTGAATTCTATGCTGGAAGGAAGAACATTTGTAGCCGGAGACAACCTTACTATTGCTGATATATCTATTGTCGTCACAATAAGTAATTTAGAGGTTTGTAAAATTCACTAATATTAATATTAATTTTAAAATGCCTACCTAAATTTGAAAGCAGATAAGTGTAAACACATTTAGAAATAATAATTATTTAGGATTATTATTCAGAAAGTGGATAAAAAAAGCATACTTGCTTCGCTAAGGAATCAATAGATTTTGTGGTACCTTAATCTAAGGCTATATAATATAGGTATGTTTGATTCATCATAAGTAGTATACTAGCGGACCCAGTAAACGTTGTTTTGCCATATAAATTTAAAAAATTTGGGGTGGGCCATCCAAATCATTTAGGGGTATAAAAATTAGATGTTGACCGATTCTCAGACCTACCCGATATGCACACAAAATTTCATAAAAATCGGTCAAGCCGTTTCGGAGGAGTTTGGTAACAAACACAGCGAATTTTATGTATTAGATAATATACCCAATAAGTTATGTTAACCACCAAATAAACTAACGTACAGTATATCCTAATAGTAGTATAGATGATAGCTGTAAATACATTTTTAAATTTAAAATCAAACCCTAAACGCGCTGCTCCCAATTACGGTAGTGTTAAAAAGGATGAAACAATTTGACATCCGTAAAAATATTGAACGGATTATTCAATTGAATGACACATAATAGTGACACCAAATATGAGTCAAGTGCACTTAGCACTAAAAGAAATATAATCTATACTAATATTATAAAGAAGTAAGATTTGTATTTTTGTATTTTTGTATGTAACGAATAAACATAAAAACTACTGGACCGATTTCAAAAATTCTTTCACCATTAGGAAGCTACATTATCCCTGAGTAACATAGGCTATATTTATTACAAGAAAAAATTAGAGATCCTTAGGAAATCTTACGAAAACCAACCCAAGGTGCCAAAAAATTTGCCATAAAATATCTTTCATCGCATGCGCTGCAAAAAGTATTCATGATAGAACAAAAAAATGTTACACAATATTATAGAACGTATCAATATCTACAAAAAAGTCCGCGAGACCATATGTCCAACTATTATAGTTACGTCACTATAACTACTTTTTTACATTTTAAAAGTTGATAAAAATGCCTATCAAAATCAGACCATGTTTTCTATAACTTTGTATTAATCCTTATCCAAATAAATTATTTCGTATTCAAGACTATTTCAATACCTGTAAATTACTTTTTGAATTATTAAAATCGGACTTTCCATTCAAAAGATATTACGAAATTAAAAATATCAATATAAACAAAAAATACACGACGACGCGACGGGCCAGTATAGCGACGCAGCGCAGCGAGTAACGCGGCAAGAGAGGGGGCACTGAAATGCGGGAGGGCCAATATATTTTTAAAAATAATATTCCACCCGCGCGAAGCCGGGATGGGCCACTAGTGGTATATAAATGGCAACAGTAAGACTACATTTCCACCAAAGATGTGTGAAATACTTAGCCTCGCTCAGTGTCTAAAATGAAGCGTTTCTTCTTGCATGTCTGGTGGAAACGCAGCCTAATGCTTTTAATCTGTTACAGGCTTTCAAGTTTGACTACAGTGAACATGAAAACGTCGATAAATGGTTTGAAAGAACGAAAAAAGCATTAGAACCGTATGGTTATGCAGAAATCAACGAAGCTGGCGCACAAATTCTTGCGTCATTCTTGAACAAGGAGAAAAACTAATTTTATTGTTAATTTCATTGCCTATATGCAATAAATCCTTAACTATACATACTTTATTGTTTTCCTTATTACTCATAAAATTGAGATCATGAAATAGATTTTAAATTGGTACAAAATTTTTGTTTAAGGTTATTTTTTGTTTTTGTGATTATAACCGATCGCTACCGTCTAGAGATGCCACGAATAGTGATTTGGCCGTATAACGAGTATTCGGCGAGTCTCTTGGCCGAAGCGCCGAATATTTGGTAGCCGAGCATTTGCCAAAACTTGAATCTTTCGCGTGTGTATCACGCGTAGTGACGATGCGTCGTGGGCGATTTTATTTGTTGATAGGACAGCAGACCCTTACCAGTGGTGGTCAACCAAACGCAAAATAATATCTTAATCTAGCAGATTTTACTATTATTACTAGATTTATTATTATATCCCGGTAGTAGTGTATACAATAAGCGGCTATTTTCGGAAGCAGGAATAATATATGAGGTAAAGCGGAATCGTTTGCTATCAACAAATGCTAAAAAAATTGTCGCCATTCATCATAACTTGCCACTGGTAGATTTTAAATATTAAAATGTTAAGTTATTGATGAAATAAAAATATTTGTGAGTAATATTATGCATTATTTTTTATCGTGATTTACTATTCGGTATTAGGTCAAATAGTACCCAATATACGGCCGAATACCGAATAGGAATAGTGAGAAAATGGCCGAACAGGCCGAATAACGAATTTTTGTCGAATATTCGTGGCATGACTAATTTATATAACAGGTGATTTATCTTCACAGTGATAACTGTAAAAAATATACTTCGATTAAAAAAAATCTAGTATTTATTGGGGTAGTTAATTAGGTACTTATTGGAGTAGTTAATTAGGTAGCTGATTAAAGGTATCTTAAAGGTTTTATATTAATTTTATTACTATTAGACCTTAGAAGATACAAAAGCAAATTCTTAAAAATCAAATACATACATAGTTATATATTTTTAGAAGATTTTTTTAAACAAACTAAAAAATACTTCACGTGAAAATTAAAGCTTTAATTTTTAAATTTTAGAAAAAATGATAGCTTTATTTTTTTTATTATTTTTAAAAAAAATTTTAAGCCTAATTAATCATTTTCGATATCAACTTTTCTGAGTTATGTGTGCTTTAAGCATTTATCAAAACATTGGGAGGAAACCCGCACTTGGCTAGCGTGGTGGACTATGACCCCTCTTCATCCTGAGAAGGAGAACCGGCAGCAGTGGGCTATGAAATCCAAGAAGTAATATTTTTTTTAGGTTTATGACAATCAAATTATAGCACGACTGTTTCATATTCATATTATAATCACAGTCCAATATTTCTGGTTTAAATATTTTTATATTTAAGTATACTATTATGTAAATAAACAAGCGAAGTCTGTCCTTCTATTTAGATATATATTCTATGGTTTGAATAGAGGTAGGCATTTATGTATCACAGAACAATGCGCCGGCGCTCGCGGACGGGTCGCTTGCACATATCGTTTCACGTTTTCAAAACAAAACCGTCGTTCAATTGTTACAATTTGAAAAAGTTGACAAAACGAGTAAACAGTGTGTTACAACAACATTGCCACTAATAAGCTACAGACAGACTTGGTAGTAATATAACGGAATGGTGTTTTATATGGAGGTAATGTTGAAAATGTAGTGGGTGTTGTGTTTGTGATTATAGTTTACATCTGGATTGTTTAAAAACATGATGATTGATGTAGGTATTATTTTTTAATACACTTAATTTTTGCTTACATATTACAATTGTAAGTAATGATAATGAAAAAAGAAATATTCGTAATGAATGAAGACATTGTGTTAGTATCTAAGTTATTTATGGAAGGCAGAAGGACTGACAATGATACAATGGCACAGTGCATAAAGGATGTAATCATTATTTTAACTACTCTTTGTATTGTATTATTGCTCTATGATATTAGATTTTAAATAGTCTTTATACGCATAAATTAAAAGGATGACCCAACTGGAGATGTATTACAAGTTATAATGAGATTACCGGAATAATCCATCTACCTACTCAAATTCAAAACAAGATTATTGTGTGTATGTATACATAGTTTGATGAAGTTAATACACACACATATATATTTTAATTGCCCTCGCTTGCGTGCAACAACATATTTTGATATCTACCACGATAAAAATACGAAATATTCGGTTAACTTAAATTTGCATATTTACTGTAATCGTTTGAATTTTCAAACTAATTAAAACCAAAAAGGATAGCTCGATATCGTATATGTTTGGTAACTTTAACTATCTGAAGATATTTTAATATTATTATGACACTGAAACATTTAACAATGTTGTTGTTATCATTATCTTTAGAATTATTCACAAAACTTTTATTTTAACATTTCAGAAAGTAGTAAGCATCGCAATATTGATAAGTGCAGTAACAGCAGTTCAATTTTTCAATAATCCGACGTCAGAAATGTCAGCAGATGAGAAAAGTATTCCTAAAAACAAAACGGGTGAATCGGACGAGAGTGGTCACGAAGTTGAAACCGAAACTGAAGATAAAAGGTTCTTAGACGATGCATTAAAAACTGTATTAGATCCTGCCACAGTTATCGTAAAAGTCGATGATGCAGTGGAAAACTTTAAAATTCAACTGGAAGAAATTGATAAAGAAAATAGTACTTTAGAAATGTTTATAGAAGAAATGGATAAACTTAGTCTAGAAGTGTGCAAATCATCTCAAGAATCATTATGGGAATATGTAACAGACATTACCAGTGAAGCTAAAAAGAATAAAATGGTAATAATTTTAATTTACCATTATTTTTTATCTTTGAGTCATCATTGTTAAATATTTTGTTGATAATCTTACAATTCCAGATACACATAGCTGCTGAAGAGGATGAAATTAAAAAGCAATACTGGAATATCTTAAAAAAGAAATATTTGAACGATCCTGCTGCATTAAACGACTTAAAATTAAAAAGAAAATTTAGGATTATAAAAGAACGCGGTACTAATGTTCAGATGCCACAAAGTAAAGTAAGATTAGTTCGAATTTACGAAAGTAGATATTAGAGATACCAGATCTTCAATTTTGTTTATTACTAAGACGTAATAGACTAATATTACTATGGATACTACTTTATCCGATTGAAATAAACTTAGTTAATTCATATACATTGTTGCATTTCTAACTAAAATGTAAACATAATTTTGTAGCAAAGAGAAGAAATAGACAAAATGCAAAGAATTTGGAGTCGAGTGACGATATGCGCCTACAATATAGCTGACTGCAATAACGAGGGTTCGCTACGAACTATGAATGGTGAATAAGGCCTTTTTTATTTTTAATACTTTATTTAAACTACACCAAGGTTTTTAAACAAAATAAAATAATTTAGCCCTTTGATGTATACTCAGTGAACATTACAGTCTAAGTTAATTAAATGTAAGTTTTCAAACAAACTTTTAAAATTTTCAGATATAATATCAGTTTTCAAAACAAGCAATGACACAGACGAACTGTCATATTACTGGAAGGCTTATCATGATGCTACTGGAAAGAGAATTCGACCAATTTTTAAGGATTACGTAACAAGAATGAATAACATTTCTGTAGCAGAGAATTTTACTGATGCTGGAGATATGTGGCGATATGCTTTTGAGGATGAAGATTTTATTAGAACCGTTGATAAAGTTTGGATAGAAATAAAACCTCTTTATAATCTATTACATCGTTATGTTAGAGCTAAGTTAAAAAGCTATTATAAAAAAGAATTAGAGAATGATGATGATTTAATACCAGCCCATATACTTGGTAATAAAAGTTGAACTGACCTCAAATATTTTAAATTTTATGTAACGCCTGACACAATTATGATGCAAAAATTATATTATAGGTAATCTTTGGGCGCAAGAATGGCAGGTAATATTCTCAAAAGTAACGGCGTATCCTAATGTAGAAAGAGTGAAGATCAATGAAAATAGTAGTATACATTCTAAAGATCTTTTTAATGTTGTTGATGAATTCCATCGATCACTTGGATTTGACAGTGCTAGAGAAACATTTCAGGATATAAAGGAAACTAATACAATAACCAATTGCTTACCTTCAAGTCATGACATGTGCGATGGAGTTAATTATAAGTAAGATAAAAAGTTCTATCCCTTCTAATTCTAGTCATCGGGTGATCCTGATTCGAGGGCAAACTTTTATAGATTTTTAAGGGAAATAGTTTGAAAAAATATAATTATATATTACATTTATAGGAACATCAATATTATTATTAATCAGAAAACATTAAGGTGAATTATTTAATAATCTTTGTTTCTATAGGATCAAATGGTGTGGTGAAAAAGTAAACGATGTGACAATTGGATTATCTAGGGCTGCTAGATTATTAGGACATATCCAATATTTCAAACATTACCGAAATCTTCAACCTCTTTATCGAGATGGACCAAATCCAGGTAAATTTTCGCAGCCACTTTATTTTATATAATCTTATTTCTGCACATTATTTTCCAATTTTTGATGTGACATTTTTGTAGCAATTCAATCTAACCTAACCTTAGGCTTGAAAAGCCTGAGCAGTGGGGGCGAGTGTTGTAATTATTTAAAGGATATCCTAACATACATCCAAGCACTGCTAAGGTTCCTATAGTAAGAGATCATAATGTTTGATTATTTATCGTTGTGTTTACCCAATAGTCCATTCAATATAAAGTGTTTTTAATATACAGGGAGTATATCTATCCCTTCTCATCATAAAATCTCCGACGCATAGTTTAACTTCGGATCAACTTAATCTAAATAAATAGTTAAATTAATATTATTTTCCGGCACAACCTTCTATTGAATAAAAATGAAGAACATAAGATTCTATATCTTTCCATTATTTAAAAAAATCTCATTGAAACCTTAGAATTAGTTCCAAGCGCCTAAATCCTAACAAAAGCGGTCAAGTGTGCATTTTATTGTCTCAATGAAGGCCTGTATCGCATGCAAAGTTATAATAATCAAAAATTCACTTTTATTCAATCTATTTCTTAATTTACCGAAATGTTCTAGAATAATAAATCAATCAATAGCCAAATACATTAACAAATTCGTTAAATCCAGTTATTTATTTAAATGAGGCGTGAATCGTGATCGAGATGAATCTTGAATTACAAATCTATTTCAATCTGACTAAACCAGTCATCTTTATAAATTGAATTTAGCTCTATCAAGAACTCTAGAACAAATTTTTATAAAACCTTTTTCAAAATAAATCTCATGTTTTTGAAGAAAATCAAGGGTTCCGTACAATTTCGATAAAGGGACAAACACTATCAAATTTTGATTTTCCTGTCCAGGTTAAAATATTATCAAAAATAGTATTGGAAGGCATTAAATCCCGACATTAATAATGCATATTTCAATTGACATATTTATAATGGAATAAAAAATAATTTCTCTAAAATAATTTTAAAGTCGGTGAACATATATTAATAAAATATAATTGTCAAATATAAAACCTTCCTCTTTTTTGGAGTCAATTAAATTATTTTACAAGTTGTCATTTAACAACATGTCACATCGTCAACAGTCGTCGCTTAGGATTCGCGTTGATTTAGCTTTAGATTCATTTCACAGGATACGACGACAAAAAGGTCCATGTTTGCGATTTTATTAACATTCGAATATGTTATACATATACATGTCTTCGGAACAGATTTGCCCTGATGAACTTTAAGCTAGAGGCTTTGAAAATTTGAGTACATCGAAGAGCTGCCTTACTTTAAACCTTATTCTCGAGTCTAAAAATAAAAATAATAATAAATCATTTAATGGAATTTATATTTTACCAAATAATCTTTTTAACATACAGGATTTTTCCCCATACTAGTGCTACAAGATCTTGCTTCTAGCCAAAAATCATGTTCCTAAGTCAAAAGACAAAGCCTGGGAATTTTGATTTATCTCGAAAATCAAAATTACAATACATGAGATGTATACAATAATAGAAAAGCGGGTTTGGCTTTTATTTATAATAAATTGACTTACTAATTTGATATTTTTACATATTTGAGGAACTAGAGATTAGAATATTTTGTATAAATTTTAACTTGATATTTTCACGTTTTTTGAGAAAATGGTCTTGCGTGGCAGTCAAAAAAAGTTAATTTTTTAGTGATGTAGAAAAAAAATTACAGTTTTTAATTGTATCCTTTATTTGTGCTATGAGACCTTACTTCATGCTAAATTTCCCGACGCTAGGTCATTGGGAAGTACCGTATAATTATATAACTGACCACGTTGACGGTCATATCTTTTCAATACGTGGAGTTGGTTTTTTTTGAATTTGATTTTTGCTAGCCGCAAGGGACCGCAGACTTGAGTATTTTATATTAATTTCAACAAGATACCTCCACGCGATCCTGAGATAAAGGGTCTTGACGAAACCCTTAAAGTTCTCTATCGGTGTGAAGTCTGCCAATCCACACTGGTCCAGTGTGATGGAGTATGGCCAATCCTCCTCCTCATTCTGAGGACGAAACCCGTCTCAGTAGTGGGCCATTAATGGGTTATGATTACGATGAATAACTTATTTAATATCAAACAACAAATAAACCGTCGATTCTAGTGTGCCTCGAATGACGTTAGAGAATAGTTCAGAGCCAATAAAACAGTCTGTACTCTTAAATTTTAAAACAACATTGCATAATACGGATAGGTCACACATTCATTTCACGAATTGCAAGCTTTATTGCAGCCTTCCACGATGCAATCTCCGACATCGTTGCGGTGCAGGTGACCTCGCCAACTCATTTGCAAACCCTGAACTTCGTAAAGGTGGCGACGAGCGCAGAAGCATCAGTTAACCATTTACTTTGGCTTGCTCTAGAAAAGTTTCCGTTGATGGCTTATGCTTATACGCTTGATAAATGGAGGTGGGATGTCTTTGCCAACAGTAGTATGGAAGATTGGAACAAACATTGGTGGGACTTAAGGTACAATTTTACTTCACATTTGTTTTTGCAGATTTACAATTTATTATTGTGGAAAGTTGTATGCTTAGCCTTTTGTTATACTATATTTCAATGAAATGTGTCATTCAAACATTTCAAAATCAATCTGAATACCATATAAGATACTTTTTATGCCAAAAAGGCGAATTCACAAACTCACAAAAAAGATAAAGCTCTTTTAATGAAATCTAGGACACATGCATACATAGTAATTATCCCGTAAAAATCATACATACATCGTTGGTATACCATATACCGTATACCAACGACTGACACTTCTATAAGTGTTGGTTCGATAATGTTGAAATGTGAGTAAAAATCTGTAGTAATAACGCTGTGGACCTATATTGGTTTATTAACCGACTTCAAAAAGGAGGAGGTCCTCAATTCGATTGGTATATTTTTTTTATGTATGTATATTAATTACGCTGGGATTTATGAACATATTTACGTGATTCTTCTTTTATTTGATGCGGGATAGCTGCCATTTGGTCCCATAAAAATTTAAAATAGTTTTGCTGAGTAGTTTTGATTTTATGAATATTTTTGAACATTTTTTCCGTTCTCGTACCTTGGGGTTTGTATTGTTTATTTCTGTATGTATATCGATTACGCTGAGATTTATGATCCGATTTACGTGATTCTTTTTCTTTTCATCTTATAGACATTCTCAGCAATAGTATACTATAGTAGTAGTTAAATAGATATATTTATTATTATTCTATCTCATTAAACGTCTGTTCACCTGGCTGGCACCGACTACAAAAATAACAATTATTATATATTATTGTCCTAATAAAGAGAGAATAATAAATAACGGAATTATTTCTTACTTTTTAGTGCATTTTTAGTTTGAAGTCGGTTTTTTTAAACGTAGTTTTTTTTTATTTGGTACTAAAGTTTCCGTTGACGAAGTAGCGGGCAGATACTACTTTTTTAATAACTTGTCCATGACATCTTAATGTTATATATCATGTTTGTATTTCCTCATATATGTGTTTATCTCATCTTTCTTAGTGTCAATGTGTCCACGAGATAAAAAATATGTCGTTGCCCTCGAATAAGCAGCTTCCTAAAGTTTCTTTATAATGTGATCTTGAAATCAATATTAAATGAAAATAAAAAGAAAATCTTACTACTTATTATATAATAAAATTATATCCTTTACAACTTGTACTGACAACTAATAAAACCAGATATGCATGATAAGTTTATTATTATGTAAATAATAGCACAATTACGTGTAACTAAGCATGAAAAAATCGATTTGAAGTTTAAACAATCGTATCTGTAGTGTTCCTGGAATACTAATTCTTTGTAAAGGATAATCACGATGCTAGATTATTAATCGTTATATAAAAAGAAATATAGAATTATTACGTAAGTTCAATTAATATGATAAGTGCATTCACAATCTGTTAGATTTCTCAACGGTATCATTAAGAAGCTATAGAGCTCTATTTTTTACTATTGTGTTAATAATTATTGCTCATTATATAATATGTTACTATGGAAAAGGTTACCTAGATATTTATTTAATTCTTTACTGCAAACGAAGTACAGGAATACATACAATAAAAGCTACAAAAAAACAGTGGCACACAAAAGGCGGTCTTATGGCTTATAAGCAATCTCTTCCAGACTACCTTTAGGTTAGGAAAGTTATTACGAGATGGGTATAGGTTGGGTATATATATTCGTGGGTTACGTATAAAAGTAATTATTTTTTTAACTTTTAACCTGTTTATTATATATATAACTATATTAAGAAAGAGTGCAATAAGTTTTGAAAGAGTGAAGGCTATGTTTGCAATAGAAATATAACTGACGTACACTGCTGCTATATGAGTTATGATTTATGACATTCGCACACATCTTCATATATATAAAATTCTCGTGTCACAATATTAGTTACCATACTCCTCCGAAACGGCTCGAACGATTTTTATGAAATTTTATATGCATATTCAGTAGGTCTGAGAATCGGCTACGATCTATTTTTCATCCCCCTAAGTGATTTTTTACCACCCCGAATTTATATGGCAAAACAACGTTTGCCGAGTCAGCTAGTATCTATATAATATGTAGGAGAAAGGAGGGATACTTGTTCTCTCCGGGAGACTTGGTGCAGTCATTTTACAAAGCTGTTATAAACAAGCAACATTGGTAGTATATTATACAAGTACATTTTGTGTCATAAAGATGTCTCTTGTAGTGTAACAGTTTAAATATGGAGGGTGTGTTACTATTTTATTCTGGTTGGAGAAAATTTGTATGAACTTGAGTGAAGGTTTCGCTTATTTGTATCACAGATTAATAAATTAAAGTTAATTTATTTAAAACTACATTTTAAATAGGTTAAACATATTACAAGTTAATAAGATTAAGTTGTAAAGATTGTAAAATAGTATGAACTCTCCAATTTCAATGTATCTGGGAATATTTGGTACATTTTTGTATGGACATGATTCCTAGCTTAAATCAAAAATTGTGAAAAAAATCTTGACTCAATAGAAAAATCATAATTAAAGATAAGTTTTGAAATTTTAAAATGGTTACGATTTCATATTGAATACAAACTGTTTTGCCTATAATTGTAATAATTTAAGGAAATTTGATTCCGATATAATTAAGTTTAAATTAGCACCAGCATTAGATTGGACAGTAAAAAATATCTACTAAAAAAATGTACCATATTGTAGCTAGAATTCTGTCATTTGTTAATTTGAACTTCTGTGAATATCGAACATGTGACAAATTTTTAGACCTTATGATTTCACACATATATTAGAACATTTTAAGATTAGTATTAAAGGTTATTTCTCAGATTATTACAAGATTTATTCTGCATAAAATATTATGAAAATATTCTTGAAAACTCTTTCAGTGATTTCATTAAACTTCAAAAACAAAAAGTATCAAGAGTATCAAGTCTCCCTCTTTTCCCATACACTTTTTGTTTATTTTAAAATGCTATCTGTGGTCAGACTGAGAACTACCATTATAATTTTATTACCATAGTTAATAAATAATAAACTGCAATATTAAATAAATAATTATATGTTGTTTATTTTGTAATTTGTCCGTACATTGTATCTATGTATAAACTTCAACAAAGTACAATTGAATTTAGGCCATTAGTTAAATCAAAGTAAAACTTGTATATGCTTGAAATCTTCATGTAATTTTTATATTGCATAAACAGTCTATTATTATTATTATATGTAAAATATTCTGTATTAATGTATTAATTTTGATTGCAGAATCAAAGAAACAGGAATCTCACCTCCTGTTTCTCGTAATGAAAGCGACTTGGACCCCGCAGCCAAATATCATGTTGTATCTCACGTGCAATATATTACGTAAGTTTTATATCATCGATGTTTTGAATCTCTATTGTTAGGTTCCATTAAATGTCGATATTAAATATAATTAAAATAATTTATCAATATCTCGATTATCGAATATTAACTTGACACCACAGGCCTACGATGGGGTCGTATAGTTTGAAAAGATGAGGGGAGTATTTTGTATAATAAAAAGGATGACTTTTACGCAATGAAGTTCAGTTGCTCTCGGAACTCGTGTGACTTCAGTGTTGTGTATTTAAAGATAGTTTGCTGAATATTTAAATAATTAGTGTAATTGCTATTTTGCTGAAGAAGTGTTCAGTATTAGAGTCAGATTGCCAAGCGGTGAGAGGGCGTTTACTGGTAGTAGAAAGGCCTTTTAATCCGGCACCTGGGTCACAAGCCCCACACTGTTTTTCTTCTATTGTGTATACTTGTAGTCTTAAATTAATAAAATTTAGACTACAATTTTGATATATAAATTTCTAGCAACTTCTTCAAGAGGTCAGATTTATCTCAATCACTAAACATCAAAGCATATCATATCATTTCTACCCTAGTCAGCATATTGTGAAGAAGAAAATTTTATGTCAACGAATGGATAAATAGGTCTTACAAAATCACCTTTTCTTTCAGTTTCTGAAACCATTTATTAATTTTAATTGATTATTCTATTTTATTCAAGGTTTGTTTGCAATTTCCAACCGTCCTCAATTTAATACTAATAAAAAACGTTAATAGATTTATTCAAAAAATAACTGCCCAGAAATGCCCGCTAATCTTACAAAGAGTTAATTTTGATTTTTACTACAAAAGTTTGATGTTTTTCTTATTTAAAACAATGAAAACTACGATCTATGACGTCTTCTAGCAGCACTTATAAGTATGCACGATTTTCCTTAACGGTGTTTACAAAAAACTTATATTAACTTAGTTGTTACTTGAAATCCATTAATGTTTATTCGAGCGTGCTCTACCAGTACTGCCAAGCGAGTCGAATTGTGTTTGCATTCTAACAGCTTCACTCATAATTGATTAGTTACTTAGAATATACCTTTGAAAATTCAGTATAATCTAAGAAAAATTTATCGAAATATCTTTACAATTTGATTTATTCTATCAAGTATAGATACATGAGCTTTATTGTGTAAAGTAACACTTAGAACATAACAATATAATTCAAGAAGGAAGCCGAGTTGTGCCTCGTGCATGAGGTGCCCGAACTATGTATACAGTGAAAGCCAATGTTCACTCCAGGAAATTAATCTCGTCAAACCGCTGCGAGTCTATCGGAACAGTCCATAAATAGTAGACCGGTTCGGTAGTTTTAATAAAATCTATAGAAAATATTGCTTGCAAGTTAATTTAAGTGAGAATATTAATTCGGCCAAGTGCGAGTGTGGAACTCGCGCTTTGAGTGTTCCGTACAATTTCAATAAAGAGACAAACACTATCAAATTTTGATTTTCGTGTGCGGTTTAAAATTTTATCACAAATAGTATTGGAGGGAATTTATTCCCGACATTAGTAATGCGTATTTCAATTGACATATTTATAATTACTTACAAAAATAATATAAGAAAATATGATAAAACATTTTAACAACAAAAATCCAATAAAAATAATTTCTGCGGGGCCATACTTATCAGAATGATTCAAAATTCCATTCTACCGTATCGAAATATATTGGTTGAAATCTGGATAACCACTTATTCACACTTTACATTAACGTATCACTCATAGCCAAATATTTTCTTCTAATATTGTCACAATGTTAGTTACAATACTTCTCTGAAACGGCTCGACCGATTCTTATGAAATTTTATATACATATTCAGTAGTCAGATCTACTATCTATTTTTCACCGCCTTAAGTGATAAGGGCGCCCCACCCCATATTTATATGGCAAAACAACTTATAAAATGCACATACTAATCAGCTCAAGATGTGACAGTGTATGTGTATGGTAAGTTGACACCATGGTTTAGAATAGAGATGCTTGAGGCCAAAACATTTTTTAATATAGTTTATTTACATTTAACTAAAGTATGTAGGTACCATTTTGTTCGATAACTTTTTGCCATCTTGTAGGTAGGGACATGATCCCATTGCTATAGAACTTTTGGGGCTTCTGATCAAAAAACCGCGACAAGTAGTTTTGGCTGTCCTCTCGTGATGTTAACCTGACACTGCCTAAAGAATTCTGTAGAGAACGAAACTGGTGGTGATCTGAAGGTGCAAGGTCTATAGGCTATACGGCGGATGCATTAACACCTCCCAGCCAAACTCTCTTAATTTTTGCATAGTGGCTAAAGATGTGTGAGGTCTATTGGTCGTTATCATAATTAAAAACCACACCCCTTCTGTTGATTAATTCCGGCCGCTTTCTCTCAATTTCTTGCTTTAATCTCATCAGTTATTCAGTTTTGACTACGACCTTTTTCGCACGTTCTTGTCGCACGTGATCCACCTTTCATCACCAGTTATCAGCTTCTTCAAAAATGGTTCGGTTTCATTACGTCGTAATAAAGAATCACAAATGAGTACACGGTTCATTAGGTTTCTTTCAGTGAGCTCGTGAGGTACCCAAATATCGAGCTTTTTTGTGTACCCAGTTTTTTTTTCAAATGCGCCAAAAATGTTTTGTGGTCAATTCCCAGTTCTTCAGCTACGTCGTAGCTACAGATATGCCGATCTTGCTCCACGTTTTCAAAAATGGCATCCATTTTATCCGTACTAGGGCGACCAGAGCGAAGTGCATCTTTGACATCAAAATTTCCGGATTGAAAACGTTTAAACCAAATTTGTGCTACTCTCACCGACACTGCACTAGGTCCATAAACATCGCAAATTTATTTCGCGGCTTGCGTTGCATTTTTTCCTTTTTTGTAGTACAATTTTAAAATGTATCGAATTTCTTCATTAGATTCACTCATCTTCACAGTACGAAAAACAAATAAAAATCACACATTTTCCTAATTTGAATTTGGAATTATCTTCTTTAAAATGTAAACTTTGAATGATACCAAAACCAGCCAGATACAAATAGTATAGCCAAAGAGTTTTTATTACAAGTTCATACATACTATAATGCGAAAAGACTTTTTCCCCAACCTATTATGACACCCATTACTGTACAGCAATACGTATACACATGCAATTTAGACTGAGGCGAACAATGCCTGGGGCTTGAGACCCAGGGGCAGGTTTAAAGAGCTCTTTCTTAATATATTAACTCTCCCCTCCCCCACTCGACCTCGCTAACGATAATAGATAGTAAAATAAACTTACGTGGACCTTAAGAAGAGTGATCTTAATCACGACACTGTAACACTAACTTTCATGTACACTGCGCGAAAATACCAGAGAGACTGAGACTATTCTATCACACTAAAGGTTATTTATTGTCTTCACTTTGGTATACTTGACAAAACTACTTGTTATCACTTCAGTATAAATGGCTATATTTAAGACCTTGGTTCTAGCCAAACATCATGTTCCTATGTCAAAAGACAAAGCCTGGATATTTCGATTTATCTCGAAAAACAAAATTACAATACACATGAGATAAAAAGGACTGCGGCTTTTCATTAAATTGGCTTTATCAGTTTGATATTTACACATATTTGAGGAACTAGAGATTAGAATATTTTGTATAAATTACAACTTGATATCTTCATGTTTTTCTTAGAAAAAGGGTCTTACATGACAGTCAAAATAAGTTAATTTTCTAGTGATGAAGAAATTTTTTTATAGTTTTTTAACTTTATCCTTTATTTGAGCTATGAGACCTGAGACATTACTTCATGCTAAATTTCACGACGCTAGGTCATTGGAAAGACCTTATAATTATATGAGCTACCACATTAACGGTTCTATCTTTTCAATGCGTTGACTTAGAAGTTTGATTTTTTGACAGCCGTAAGGGACCGCAGGACCGCATATTTGATATTAACTTCAACTTGATACCTCCACGCGATCCTGAGAAAGAGGGTCTTGACAGACGGACAGGCAGATAGACATACAGACAGACAGACGGACGGACAACGAAGTGATCCTATAAGAGTTCCTTTTACCTTTTAAGGTACGGAACCCTAGAAAAACCAGAAACCAGTGTCAATTTGACTGTCATAAATCTACCCAGTTATTCTTGAATTGTATATTTTTAAGTCCAAGGTCCAATACCGATAAATTTATAATGAGAAGTATCCTTTCCAACTATAAAAGATCATCTACAATCGGTTAGTAAGTGAAGAAATTACGCCCGAACATCCACAGAAAGTATATATGTATACAAATTAGAATTCCCCTCCTTTTTGTGAAGTTGGTTGTACAGTCTTGACATATATCCATTAAGTATTGTGGTAGCACTTGAAGTATTTAGGGATAACTTCCAAGTTACATTAATCACTAGACCCAACTAGAACCACTTTCTATATTTACTTTGTAATTTGTAAAGTACACAGTTGAAAGAAGTTGTAAGTTATGGCGTTTTTGTTTCGTAATTCTGTAGTATTACTCTACTACAAAGTCTTACTATTGTTAGTTATATTTTCCTACATTAAAGGCTTGTGACGACAAATTTTGATCCCTGATTTTTGCCGTTAGGACTTTTAAAAGCGATTTTGATACTATTCCTTCTTGACTGATGACTGACGAGAATTGATCCCATCTGGCAGATATTATACAACCTAGAATTACCCTTAGCAATTTATAGTTTATCTTTCGAATATCTAGTATCTATCTATTAGAGACTTAGGCTGCTGCAAGAATGTAAGGTAAATCCTGGCCTTGCTCAGTGTGTTAAATAAAGCGATTTTATTGGTACTTAGCATCCTTGCACATCTCTAGTGGAACCGCCTTAGTTTTAATCAGCAAGTGATAAAACCAACCCTTAGTTTTGCATTTATTTGTTTCTAAAATCACTAACAGATGTAAGTTTGAAAGAAAGTAATATTTTGTGTAATGCCAAATACGTTATCATATAAACTTTTGGGGTCGAGTTATAATTCTATGACTCCAATAATCATCAGATTTAATATAAATAATATTAAATCTATATTCATCTTCGTTCACCAATCATTTCATGATTTCAATAAAACTTAGAAATAATTGTTACTGTCGTTTGTTGCCGTTTAGCTAAAGCAAATTCTTGGCAATTTTTTAGATACCTGATATCGCACATTTTGGAATTTCAAATACTGTTATCATTATGCAAGACAGCAAACCACACAGGACCTCTACACGAATGCTCTCTATATGGAGTAAAGGAAGCGGGAAAATTGCTCAGGTACTTCCTTATGGTGCTTTTGGTATTCATAATAATATAATTGTGATGTGAAGATTTATCTTTTAGTCCAGTACGGAAAATAACTGCCGTTTTTGTATGCCTCTTCATATTTTTTCCTGTAGACAAAACATACGTATAATAAAAATAGTTAACGATTTTTTGTTACCTGCAGAAACTCCAAGAATCGTAATAATCTTTTTTAGGTCATTTTCCGACTTATTACCTTGTATAATGTATTTTTAAATTGTTTTTTAGACAAAAGTGATCAGAAAATTAAACAATAAGTTTAACAATAGTTAATAATATTAATAAGTAATAACAATTTAACTTTAAGAATTGTTACACTAATTATTTTATACCACCACAACCACTAATTTAAACTAAATTTACTTGACTTAATATAGTTCTTCCCCGTATTCACTTTTTCCAATCATTTTGCTAAATATTAGATACGTAAAAAACCTTGCTAATTAAAGGTCATGTTCCAATTGCCCAAATTATCAATAGAGTAGTATAATACACTTATTTTATTATGCTTGCGAAATCCTGGAGTGTCTGTCTGATACTGATTTTTAAGTTTAAAAATAAATTAGTCTTTTTAAGTTTAAAAATAAATTGTTTGGAGTATGTTCATGTCCTTTAGGTCTAAATAAGTGACCTGCCCTAGTGAACATTAAAGCAAAATATATTTTCGTAGTCTCCGTTGAAACATTCAAAAATGAATTATCTAGGAAAATTGTTATGCCAAATTTGTAACGATCGTCAATATTTTGTTATAGCTTCACTATTATCGGCTGTTTGTTTGATGAGACAACCGACCCGCCTCTTTATTTATACAAACAGATAACTAGAGCAAATAACCTTTGTTATTTTATACAATTAGTACCATTTAGTACCATTATACTAAATATAAACCTTTCCTACAGCAACGGAATGGCTTTAGGCGCTAGTGAAGATTGGCGAACAGTTCTGCAAACAATGACTGGTGAAACTGAACTTTCAACTAAAGGCATCCTTGAATACTTCGCACCTCTCTCTCTATTCCTACAAACAGAAACCGCTAAACTAGAGAAAGATATGGATAAAAATGCTCCAATAATTGTTGGAATAATTGTAGTTATTTTAGCATTACTTATGTTTATACTGTACTGTATTAAGAAAAAAGATGCTTCTAGAAGTCTGCTGTCTATCTGCGGTTTAAGCAAAAATGGTTCATTAGATATAGTTACAAATGAAATGCCACAAAGTAAAAGCAATGAAGTTGAGGGAATTAGTGAGGATAAAGTATAGTTTACATTATTTTATGATAAATATTTTTAAGTTATGCAATTATTGTATTTACCTATGAATTTGCATCTTCCAATAAAGTTGTTTCTTTGTTTATTGTTTTCTTTATTTTGGTTTAGTTCGGTATGTATGAGATTGTATTTTTTCTTGATTAGTAATTAAATAGACAATGTTTTATTAATGTACCATCGCCCAAGGATATCGACAAAACAAGAAATACTCTCTTGTTTTGTCGATGCGTTGCATCCTCGAAGATGGAGTGGAGAGCGGGAGTGAAGAAAAACATGTTGTGGGTTCAGTGGACCCCAGAATCCAATAGATCCGTAGCATTAATGGGAGAGGGAGGGGGTAAGTCTGGCCGACTTGCGGCTCGATCGGAACGCGTCTAGTACACTTGGCGGTCGGATTCGCATGCTGGTGGTCGCAAGCCAGTCGGGGAACAGATCCCCTACCACCAAGAAGTTCGTATGAAATACTCACAAAATGAACATTCAATCTGTAGCTCAGTGATTCAGTCCTTGGATTCAAGATCGATAAGTCGTGGATTTAAATCTCAGTCATTGGACTACTGAGGAGGCCCACTCCTAACACAAGTATTTAGCTTAGTTGGAGGGGTTAAGGAACACCATTAGTATGTGATCCATACTGTTAGTAATCTTTTAAAGAATGTGAATGAGAAGGTGGGTAAAAGATATCTTCAGTGGCTTCTAGCAATCCCTTTGAGTGTGGAATCATATGATTTGTTATGAGGAATCCAATAAATTGTACTAGGTATTGAGGACCTAATGATATCCTCCAGGAGGTGGGTGGTGGAACTACAAGAGTTTTATATGTATAACAAATATTATCATTTATCACAAAGTTTTTCCTTATGAGAAAGATTTGATAAGAAATGTTAAAACAAAGACATCTGGGGGTTTCCAAATCGCCTTATTATTTTTGTTTTGTACTAAATATGTTAATATATACATAAAAATGTCAATGTTAGTATAATTATTATACTGCTTACGTAAAACAAAAAATATAACAAATGCGTGTCGAACTCGTACATCGAGGGTTCTGTACAATTTCGTTTGAGGAAGAAACTTAACTGCCGTCGGAAATTATTCACCCCATACATCGATAAAGATCACTTTCGTTTACCAACTTTATATATTGTTTAATCATATTAGCAACACTGTTTATTTTCATCATCACTCTTCAATGGCTCACTGCTGAGCTGGGTCTCCTCCTCAGAATGAGGAGGGTATTAGGCCATAGTCCACCTCGCTGGCCCAGTGCGGGTTGGCAGACTTCACACATCTTTGAGAACTTTTTGGGAACTCTCAGGAGCAGGTTTCCTCACGATGTTTTCCTTCACCGTTAAAGCAAGTGATATTTAATTGCTTAAAACACACATAACTCAGAGTCAGAGGTGTGTGCCCAGGAATGTTTATAAGTAAGACTTGAAGTCTCAACCACTGGGCCATCACTGCTGTGCTGTTTATTTTATGTGGTGACAAATATACCGACGGATAGACAATATATAACTGTTAGTGCGATAGATTAGAGTCAGTCTCTCTGCTGTTTTCGCGCAGTGTTCATGGAAGTTAGTGTTATAGTGTCGTGTTAGGCCTCCGTTACCGAGGAGTACGTGAGTAATCTACCTTATTACTTTAATATTCGGTAGCGAGGTTGAGCGGTGGAGGTGAGAGTTTGTGCATAGTAGAAGACATCTTTGAACCTGCTCCTGGGTCTCAAGCCCCAGCCACTGCTCGGCTTCTAGATTACATGTTGATACTGTCGTTAGAGTGTTACTGCGCAGTATAGCTCCTATATACTTAGCAATCATAACAAAGTGATCTTATCAAAGGGTTTTTTTCATTGTGAGGTACGGAACCCTAAAAACCGGTCAATCCGAAGTGTAGCACCTTAAATATTAATAGTACCTGTATACTATACGGAGATAAATACTAATTTTTTACCGTATTAGGATATTACACAACAGTTTTTTACAAATTAGAAAAATTACATTTATTTATAAGTAAAACCCATTTTTATTGGTAAATCTTAAGTATACAGGTTATACACGTATATGCTGGGTTGGTGGGATTTAGGGGGATATAGGTGCTTATTATATAGCATAATAATATTGATCTTGGGAATTAAAAAACAGGCCCTGTGCGAGTCGAGAGCGAGCGAAAGAGAGTTTGTTGTATGGGAGCCCCCTTAAATATTTATTTTATTCTGTTTTTAGTATTTTTTGTTATAGGGGCAACAGAAAGTTAAGTAAAGTGGGTGATAGGATTTGGGTATTATATAGTTACAGATTAAGTAAGGTAGGTGATAGGATTTGGGTATTATATAGTTACAGATTAAGTAAGGTAGGTGATAGGATTTGGGTATTATATAGTTACAGATTAAGTAAGGTAGGTGATAGGATTTGGGTATTATATAGTTACAGATTAAGTAAGGTAGGTGATAGGATTTGGGTATTATATAGTTACAGATCAAGTAAGGTAGGTGATAGGATTTGGGTATTATATAGTTACAGATCAAGTAAGGTAGGTGATAGGATTTGGGTATTATATAGTTACAGATTAAGTAAGGTAGGTGATAGGATTTGGGTATTATATAGTTACAGATCAAGTAAGGTAGGTGATAGGATTTGGGTATTATATAGTTACAGATCAAGTAAGGTAGGTGATAGGATTTGGGTATTATATAGTTACAGATCAAGTAAGGTAGGTGATAGGATTTGGGTATTATATAGTTACAGATCAAGTAAGGTAGGTTATAGGATTTGGGTATTATATAGTTACAGATCAAGTAAGGTAGGTGATAGGATTTGGGTATTATATAGTTACAGATCAAGTAAGGTAGGTGATAGGATTTGGGTATTATATAGTTACAGATCAAGTAAGGTAGGTGATAGGATTTGGGTATTATATGGTTACAGATCAAGTAAGGTAGGTGATAGGATTTGGGTATTATATAGTTACAGATTAAGTAAGGTAGGTGATAGGATTTGGGTATTATATAGTTACAGATTAAGTAAGGTAGGTGATAGGATTTGGGTATTATAAAGTTACAGATTAAGTAAGGTAAGTGATAGGATTTGGGTATTATATAGTTACAGATTAAGTAAGGTAAGTGATAGGATTTGGGTATTATATAGTTACAGATTAAGTAAGGTAGGTGATAGGATTTGGGTATTATATAGTTACAGATTAAGTAAGGTAAGTGATAGGATTTGGGTATTATATAGTTACAGATTAAGTAAGGTAGGTGATAGGATTTGGGTATTATAAAGTTACTGATTAAGTAAGGTAGGTGATAGGATTTGGGTATTATATAGTTACAGATCAAGTAAGGTAGGTGATAGGATTTGGGTATTATATAGTTACAGATCAAGTAAGGTAGGTGATAGGATTTGGGTATTATATGGTTACAGATCAAGTAAGGTAGGTGATAGGATTTGGGTATTATATAGTTACAGATTAAGTAAGGTAGGTGATAGGATTTGGGTATTATATAGTTACAGATTAAGTAAGGTAGGTGATAGGATTTGGGTATTATAAAGTTACAGATTAAGTAAGGTAAGTGATAGGATTTGGGTATTATATAGTTACAGATTAAGTAAGGTAAGTGATAGGATTTGGGTATTATATAGTTACAGATTAAGTAAGGTAGGTGATAGGATTTGGGTATTATATAGTTACAGATTAAGTAAGGTAAGTGATAGGATTTGGGTATTATATAGTTACAGATTAAGTAAGGTAGGTGATAGGATTTGGGTATTATAAAGTTACTGATTAAGTAAGGTAGGTGATAGGATTTGGGTATTATATAGTTACTGATTAAGTAAGGTAAGTGATAGGATTTGGGTATTATATAGTTACAGATTAAGTAAGGTAGGTGATAGGATTTGGGTATTATAAAGTTACTGATTAAGTAAGGTAGGTGATAGGATTTGGGTATTATATAGTTACAGATTAAGTAAGGTAAGTGATAGGATTTGGGTATTATATAGTTACAGATTAAGTAAGGTAAGTGATAGGATTTGGGTATTATATAGTTACAGATTAAGTAAGGTAAGTAATAGGATTTGGGTATTATATAGTTACAGATTAAGTAAGGTAGGTGATAGGATTTGGGTATTATAAAGTTACAGATTAAGTAAGGTAGGTGATAGGATTTGGGTATTATATAGTTACAGATTAAGTAAGGTAAGTGATAGGATTTGGGTATTATATAGTTACAGATTAAGTAAGGTAGGTGATAGGATTTGGGTATTATAAAGTTACAGATTAAGTAAGGTAGGTGATAGGATTTGGGTATTATATAGCATAATGATATTTATTTTGGGAATTAAAAAAAAATATTTCTCAGGAGAAAAATATCTAAAAATACACATAAAATAAGATGTTTATTTTTTGTAATTTTTTCCGAATAATATATAGTATAAACTGATATTACTTAATGTTCTGTTATTTTTATTTAAATATAATTAGAATAGGTAATGTTTTGTCACAATATACATATAATTCTGTAACAAAATAAGAACCTCGGGATGAAATAGTAGATACTGAAATATGTCACGGTCTATCAGCACAAAGGTTGAATTCTGCATTAAAGGTTATGTATTCAATCGCTAAGGATATCAAATGAAAGGTTTGTAATTTGATTAAATGAAATATTAAGATATAATACTTAAATCATTATTGTGCTTTATTACTAGCGTCACTAATGTTAACGAAATCTAACTTCAAGTCTGATATTTTGGTTAGTGGTTCAGGTGTTGGATTCACGATCGATAGGCCAGTCATTGGACGACAGACGTAGCTTATTACATTTGAATTTTTAATATAATTAATTTCCAAACACATAAACGGTCACACAGCTCGACGTGCATTTCATCCCCCATTTTAAAGGCGTCAAACATTTTTTTCGATATAAATAAATGTTATATTCAACTAGCGGGCACAGCTAGTTTTTTTATAAAAATAAGAAAGTAATTTTTTAAAAATAAGTGTTTGAGGTAGCTTTTTTCAAAAACAATATTTTTAATTAAGTTGACTTGTTTCAGAGTGTATCAAACAATATTTAAACACAATATTTCTACGATACTGTTTTGTCTGTTCATTATTGTTTGTTTTTATAGATTATAGATCGTTATGTCACGCCAAACTCGCCAAAATGACGAGCGTTTAAAGTGCTCATGTTTACTTATTATTTTCAACATTTTCCATTTTTTATGGCACCGAATATTTTTTACGTGTATCGTCACTAAAATCTTAGTAATATCTTATTATGTTTATTGTTACCATGACAACTACCACGGCAGTTAAATCGTAATGAATTCTTAACGCTTCGTTCTGAACCCTAGCTTACAAATATCAAAGAGAGGCGAGGAAAGAGTTTAGGCTATGTATTAATGTCAGTCAAATACTCCTTTATACATATAAATAAAATTGGAGTGTCTGTTTGTAATATTAAAATAACCGCTTTTTACTGAGTGCATATGGATGTATATATACGGTACATATACCAACAACAAATTTTTTTTTACAATTTTTGTCTATCTGTTTGTTCCGGCTAATCTCTGAAATGGCCGGACCCATTTTGACGGGACTTTCACTCGCAGATAGCTGATGTAACAAGGAGTAACTTAGGCTATTTATCATCTCGCTACGACCCATAGGAGCGGGGCAACACGCGAACGTAGACGTGCGGGTCGGCTAGTAAAATATAAAGATGTATTATTCCTTCCCTATCATTTTACAAAGTCATTAAATCAAAAACAACGATTCTTCCGATAAGGGCAATATTAGTACTGCAAACATTACATAGATCCGAAACAAATAATTACGGCATCAATATGGACATCCGCTAAATGGAGACCTGTCGAAATAGTAAAGAGTGAGCGTAGTACTGCTGACAACTGACTGCCAGTGCAATCATCCGACAGCGACCACTAGCGACGCACCGCACCGCGCACCGCGACGCGACATCGCGAATGCAGTGACACTGGCTGAACCGCCATTTTTTAAAATTTTAGTTGACAGTACTGTGATTAGTGATGATACTTGGTTGTGATTATTAAATTAAAAGGTAAGATTTTTTATCTAATTGCCAGTAAAAAAATCGGATATTTTGTTTCAATAAAAAAAAATACCTTTTTTTTGCGAATTAAAAAATCTCAAAATACGCAAAAACGCATACTTTAGCTAAATTTTAAATTTAAAAAATCTCAAAATATCTCGGCTGAATTATTCTGAGTATGAGAAATTTATTGCCAAATTTAATTAATAACCCAGAAATCTTTCTTTAAGTATAAATAATATTAAAACGTCGACTTTTACAAAAACAAATTAGAAAAAAAATCCAGAAAATTACACTAAATTTTAACAGATATAAAAAATCTCATAGTATCTTAGTTATTTTGAGTATGATTTACATCTAAAACAAATTTAGTCAAAATTTAGCTAGTAACCTAGAATGTTTTTTCCGATAAAAAAAGATAGATGTGCCTGTATTTGGCAAAGTAATGTATTGCATTGAATGGAGAAAGTAAAAGTTCTCGATTTGTGAACCAGTAACCTTATTATAAAAGTTATATAAATAAACTTAGTAACAACGACAAAAACGCATGTGATTGAAATCCAATTAATTTTTTTCATTTCCCTTTGTGACTCGAAACAGGATCTATGTTCGGGTTTGACATCAGTTAATACTTTTATAACTGTATGGTTTATTGTTAAGACATATAATTATGGATTCAACCATAAATAATCTAATTTACTATTAGTATTCAAAAGATTGCTTTTGGATTGCCTTAAAAACGTAAAGAATGAAATCATAAATCTTTTGTGCTGACGAATGACTGAGTAACATATATATACTTATTTTATAGGCCGAAATTAATAATCAATCTCAATCTAATTTTTCAAGCCATTAAATAATTTTTTTTTTGATAAAACATCATCCTAAGTAATTTTTTAAAATCTCTTTTTACTGCAAATTTACGCTTTTTGAGATATGATATTTTTTAAATAAATTAACGCTAGTTTTCAGAGGTTCTTTAAATAGAATAAAAAATAATCAAACTTTTGAAATATTTCGGCTATGACAAGTTTGGCAGTAGAACCTCGATTATCCGAATTAATTGGGACCGTGACTAGTTCGGACTTCGGATAATCGAAACAAAAACGACATGTTTTCACACAAAAACAGTATAATCTATTATTGACATATATATTACCGTTGTTGTAATATAAACGAATAATTTCAGAATTGTTTCTTAGCAAGAATATATTTATTCAAATTAGTATTTAATTTAAATCAGTATTTTAATCTTTATAATGTTCAATCTCTCAAGACCAGATAAAGCTATAAATAATCGTACATGGCATATAAATATTTTATATTAAACGACTTTCTGAATAATTAACTAGTTGGAAGAAAGCTTACTATAATCTAAGATCTATACATATAATAAAAATGTGACTTATCGAATGTTTGTACATAGAATATGTTTAAGAAACTTTTACGTGAAAGATTAAGATAGAAATAATGTTTGTTTTTACACGCATTATACAAAAATAGCTTGATTTCATCCGCGAGCGATACTTCCATACAACTTTTCAACCCCCACTTTCAACCTCTTACAACATTTATCCCGTTAAAAAGTAGCCTATGTCTTTTCTCAAACTCTAGACTATCTGTATATCTTTCATTTAAATAATTTCAATAGTTTTGGCATAAATCGCGACAGACACAGTTACTTTCGCATTTATAATATTAGTAAGGAAAACTCGAAGAAAATGAGAAATAGAAAAGAGGGGAGGGGGTATGTTGAAAAACACTACAATTATTAATTACATATATAGGTATGTAACTATCTATATGAAGCCCTCACGCTTATCACCTAGGGCTATAAAAATAGTTTAAGACCTATTCTCAGGTCTAGCAAATATAATCTAAAAAATTTCAAAGAAATCGGTCAAGTTTCGGAGGAGTTCGGTAACAAACACGAGATTTTTATATATAAGATTATAATATTATACTTATAAAATACATATATTTTGTCATTAAAAAAGTTTTCAAAAAGTAAGATATGACTTATTATAATTTTAGGAATTAGTTTTTTGTATAATTATTTAAAACGTTACGTACGTAACGTAATGACGTTGTCATCTTATTTTACTTTACAATATAAAGTACGTTATAATAACACGAACAATTTTATATGTTTTACGTAAATATTAAAACTAGGATAGTATGAAAATTGGGAACTTCCTTCTGCCTAGTTCTATAAGTTATTGAATTTCCTAAAAACTCATGTATGTTTTTAATGATTTATGTATTAGGTACAGATAAAACATATATTATAGGATTTTCTTTCTAAACTAGTTTTTCGAACCACGCGACTTCGTCCGCTTGATGCTCCGCACCTGTGGGTTGTAGCATGATGTTATATAGCTTATAACCTTCCTTGATAGAAGGGCTATCTAACATTAAAAGAATTTTTCAATTCGGACTAATAGGTCCTGAGATAAGCGCGTTCAAACAAACAAACCTTTCAGCTTTATAATATTAGTATAGATAGGAGCAATTAAATTATCTTCGTCTACTATTTCTTCCTTTTTTCGTACACAGTAGTAGATCTTAAGTATTTTAATTTCAATTTATATTACATCTCTGATTAATTGGAAGCAGCCAGCCATGAATGAATGATCGTTACGGTTGTTGCTTTTTATTTGCTAACTCGTTTTTGTCAAACCTAATAATTGCTACTAGGAATTTTGTTATTAAATATGGAAGTTGTAAAAAAAATTAAGTAATTTCAAAATAGTATAAAGTACATTCAAAACAAATTAAATATATAAATAAAAAAGAATAAAACTATGATTTCTGCAAGTAAGGTTTCTTCTAACACTTATAACTCGAGAACGGATGGACTGATTTTCATGGTTTCTGATTTGTTGTATTTGTCTCCATCCCGAATAGCAGAATAAAATAAATGGAAAAAAAATTCTCTTACAAAATTTTGATTCTCCAAAATGTAATCACAATATTCGGGTGGAGTACTAATAGTAGAATAAAGTATAATTAGAATACGCAAAATGTCTGTATAGAATATAGAGTGACGTCAATAGGTCTAAAATCAGCACACGATAAAAACGTTTCTAACATAATACCTTAATATATCTAGTTAAGAAGTAAAACTCTTCTACATTACTTTTCAAATAATATTCTGTACTTTGATTAAGTGTTATTTCTTGCCAACTTTAGCTATGCTTGAAGAACTTTGACATCTGATCTCTGAACCCTATGATCATCTATGGTTTAATAACTGTTGCTCATTACGTTAAAGAAACTTCAAGATTAAATATTTAATATTAACTTTTAAATTATTAGTACCTATTTAAACGAGTATAACTTTCCTGACATCCAATTCAAACAAAATATTATGCGTGAAAAACAAAAATACTAAAAATAATTACTTTCCAGACATCGGCCAGTAACCTACGAGTTTTATTATAACATATAGTAGAGTTCAAATTAAATACAATAAAGGGACCATCCCTTTGGGTTATTTGCTAAAATAAACTAAAAATACCCATAAATACAATATTTTTATTTCAAAGAATAATCTATAATTAGGATATCGTGTAACATGTGCTTGGAATAATAATATTATTTTTCTATTAATTATTATGTAGAAACTTTTTATTTTACCTTCGACCACTAATAAGTATTTTTACATGAAGTTAGAAATTATTATAATCACACTATAAGAAATATATAGGAGTTTGTAAAGAAATAATAAATGGATATGGAAAAACCAATGGTTTCCAACTGTTATCTATACTTCTTATTAAGTTACAGTCATTCACCTATGGACTCATAATCAAAGCTTTTAAAGTCTTTTTTTTTATATCAGTTAAAGGGCAAACGACCAGACGGTCCACCTGATGGTAAGTGGCCACCGTCTCTCATAGACATCGTAATACAGAGTAAGGAAGGGGAATGAAGAGAAGAATGCTACGGTTTCAGTGAACCCTGAACGAAAACTCAGAGTTCACTATAACCGCAGAATTAACGGGATGGGAGAGGGAGGGGTAAGTTAGGCCCACTGGGTTACTCGGTTTTTACTAGATGCTCTCCCAGCGGCAGAGGGGAATTGTCTTCTAACCCGTCCCCTCACGGGAAAAAAAGGAAAAGGGTTTTTATGAAAGGTATAATGTCCCATCATTGAACTAAATTCTAAAAGAAAATCTCTTATCATTTTCAAGTTTGACCGGCAGCAAGAAAGAGTCAGATAAACAAAAATTAAAAAAAAAATGTTTTGGCTACTATTGATTTTATAAAAGTTGGATTTAACAAATAAACAAAATTTTCTTCTCCATTTTATTATATATTATGGTATTAATAATATACTTCCATTATAATATAAAACATTAATCAAATTAAAGCAACTCTTTATTAAAACACCACATAAAAGCCCATTTTATATTTAACTATCGACCCGCTTCTAACTTCGCACGGTTTTTTTTCTACTCTAATATGTTTGTATTATACATATAAACCTCCCTCATGAATCACTCTATCTACTAAAAAAAATAAAAGATCTAAGCATACATAGGGACAGAGGGACAGCGGGAAGTGACTTTGTTTTATACTGTGTAAAGAATAGTCGACCAATGCGACTTTGTTCACGTGTAGCTCTGCTCCTATTGGGCTTAGTGTAATGCTATATAGCCTATAGCCTTCCTCGATAAATGGACTATCCAACACTAAAAGAATTTTTCAAATCGGGTCAGTAGTTTTTGAGATTAGCGCGTTCAAGCAAACAAACAAAGTCTTCAGCTTTCCTTAATAATAAAGACCTCTCACATTAAATATCTTCAAACAGACATTCGATATTTTTACTATATGTATATTTATGTATGTCGCTTTTTTGCGTAATGGCTGAGGAAGCTGCAGTATAAAGTAAGTTAAAAAAATCAAAAAAAAAAATATTATCATAACTTTAAAGTATGTTGTTTTGAAGGAAAAATTATGTAAGATTATAAAACATTAAAGAGACGATGATATCTGGCCCTAATGGTCTCATCATGACCTTGCCAAGTCTGTCATTCCATTGTTGCCTAACTTCACATCCACAATAATGTAATTGCACTACACTTTGTACGTAAAGAGATAATTGTGAGTTTCATATAACAATGAACAAAAATGGCGCGCAAATCTAAAATTATTATGAATGAAATTCATAATAACCAAATAATCTTTGGGCTTGTTATAATTTTACGATATTATAGGATTAGTGAAGAAAAAATTCGCTAAGTGTAAGTCAGACTCGAGCACACAGGGTTCCGTATAACTATTGGTCCCCTTAAATCGACGAAGATCTCGGTCAGCTTATCCTAATTTTTTTAACAACAACGATAAACTTTAATGTTATCGTATTTTCTCTTTAGTTCCTTATTCTTTTTGAGATAGGTGACCATAGAGCCGCTAACTAACCTAAAACCATATACACTTCTATAAACACCTTCTTTAGATATTCATTTGTAAGCCACACGGTAGCATAACCGCACATTCACACTCAAAAGACAACAATTGCTTGTTACAATCTACACGGAAGCCAAATAGTACCTGATGATTGCGACCCAGGTACAGGATAAAAGGCCTTTCTACCTCCTGACTGTAATATTTAACACTTATTCAGTAAAACACTGATTTAATAAATACATAACACTCTAAAGTCACACGAGTCCTAGAATAACTAAATCTTATATCTCCACCTGTTATCAACCTAATAAATAAACCTCCCTTTGAATAAATTAATAACGCTTACACATTTAAATAAAAATTAGGAAAAAAATCACCAGTAAAAAAAAAAGTTTTATTAAACTCATAAATATTCGACAACATATTTTTTCCTTAAAAAAAAATAAATTCATCTTATTTATTCAAGTACGTAACCCTAACCTTTTCACGTATGACTTTCATTTAGACATTTTTTATTTCGTCATATCAAAATGTCAATCAATATTGCTATCACAATCTAATAATATTGTTATAATTCATGAAACCGGTTTTAAGGTTGATAAACTCTATTAATATATTAAATTATGCAACAATTATTTACTTATGTGTCACACGATTATGGTTTATTCGATTACTATTATTATTTAATCTTTTCCATAATTGATTTCAAAAAGTATATAACTATACTCATGTATTTATTACATTTATTTCGTGTCAAAATTTCCTTAAAAACAAGCAAATTTTCAATGAGACAACACTATCAGGCCTCTCTGATAGTGTTGCTATGTGTAAGTAGATAATTTTGGCATTTTTTTGGCATTATATTAAAATCTTTTTTATTTTATTTAGTGGGTAGTAAGGTAGTTTTTTTTTCCTTATTTTGAGAAGACAATGTAGAACTTTCGTTCCCATAGGATTGAGCCAGTTTGTCAAGTAGTCGTGCAGTACATATTAAAGTAGTGATACAGACAGACAGACAGACAAATGTACCGTGTATACATCCATATGCACTTAGTAAAAATCGGTTATTTTAATATTACAAACGGACACTCCAATTTTATATATTTGTATGGGTAAAAGCTTTTGTTGTTTGAAATTTGTTTCGAAAATGTCAAACTATCTAGCAAGTCTGAAACATTCTTTCATAAATGTGACTGACATAAACTTGTATAAAATGTTCTAGTTTTTTGTGTTTGTAAATTCGTGTTTCGTTAACGTAATTTATACAAGTACTCGTAAAAAAATTACCTCTGAGATTGTAACATTTAATAAATACTACGCTAGTATACAAAGTATTACTTATCTCTAAGAAAAATTAAAATTTTTTTCGCATTCATATCATTCTAAAAACAAAGTAGATGTGACCACGGTTCTACCTTAACCATTTTTAAACCTATACAATTCTAGGTTTCTATCTGAACTATTTTCTTGATTCATCCTTTTTGGACCACATTTTTACGTAGTCGATTTAATAACTGCAACGACTGGCCGCACGAACTATACGACCGCATTTTAATATATGATGAGTTAAATTATAAGATATATATACATATTCGTAATGTACTCGCCAAGACCTTTCTTTTGATACCAAACACGTGATAATTATCTCAATTTAACTTTTTTCGAGGTGAGAATCTGAGGTTTAAAAAAGTTCAGTAGTTTAGGCGCTGAAAAAAGTTCAGTAGTTTACGGTGGAACATACAAACATACATAAACTGCCAAAATCATAATACTTCTTTTTGGCTTCGCCGTAGTCGGGTAATAAAATGTATTTATATAACCAATTCAATAGATATCTTAACCTTCGATCAGTTTCTAAGAACCTTTTTCGTTACCACACGTACAAAGTTTATCTCGATCTGTATGAGAGGAAAATATTGTGGTTAGCTGATGCAAACACAAATTGAAGAGACAATGAACAAAGACATTGTTGTCTATATGAACAATGTTGAACTGTTTTCGAAACATTATTTATTTGTATTATATTAAAATAGTTCAACTCAAAATAGTTTATTATAATGTTTACAAAGTACTCTTGATATGCCAAAATAGATTATTCTTCTTAATGAGCCGTATCCTTACGAAAGTTGGCAATCATTAGGGCGATTTCAACTTTTGAGACCTCTGCTCTAAAAAGTGATATTGTGCTCTTCCCGAACCACTGGCGCAAGTTCTTAAGCCACGATATCTTTCTGGGGCCTGCCACTTTCCCCTGCATAATAAGTTGAGGGAGTTCATATTTCTTGGTGTTACGCATAACGTGTCCAAAATATTCTTATTTCCATCTCTTAATGGTTGTAAGTGAAGGAATTTCTATATCCTTCTCTTAATGGTTGTAAGTCACAGATGGAAGCGAAATAACGGACAAGGTGGGGGCAGCAGTCTCGGTCTGGAAGGAAGACAAGGAAATAAAAAATATAAAATTAAAGCTCGAGAAATACTGTACTGTATTCCAAGTAGAACAAGGCTGTAGAATATATAGGAAAAAACAACGAAGAACAAAGGAAACAAATATTTTAAGTGATTCAAGAGCCTCACTCGAAATATTAACTAAACCTTCCGCCCTCCATACTCTTGTTGTCGAGGTGCAAAAAAACCTAGGAAAAGTAAAAAAGGAAGGGAAAAGGATAAAATTCTTTTGGATACGAGCACATAAGGGTACCAAGGGAAATGAGCGGGCGGACGAGTTGGCAAAGTACGCCGCGCACCACAAAAAAACAATACCAGACTATGACAGCTGTCCTATATCCTACGTTAAAAAGAGAATCAGAGAACTAACACAGCAGCCACAACGAAAAATTTTTTCCCAAATTAGTACAATTGTTTACGGGGCATGGGGGTTTCGCAGACTATATTTATAGGTTTAAGCGGAAAAACGCACCAGGTTGTATTTGTGATCCAGGAATAAATCAAACGATTGAACATTTGGTGTTAGAATGTCCTGTGTACGAAAAATTAAGACGCAAATTTGAACATGAGACAGACAAGACACTACAGTCAGACAACATACACGAAATTTTAGCAAAAGAAAAAAGGATTTATTAATATGGGAACAAAAATAGTCGAACATGCCAACTCCATTAATAAATCGTAGCGATATATAGGGTAATTACTGCCTATATATCATTAAAATATATATCAGCCTCCAAAATTTTGGAGTATTTAGGATCTAGGTTTAATACCCTAGACCATGAACCAGTTATAAGAAATCACACTGCATAAGAAGAGACATATCATAAGATATGTTTCATAGTATGCAGATTACAGAAGGAGGAAAGGATTGGGCATAATTCTCAAATGGACAAAAAGCAATTGTAAATTAATAATTATAAATGTAGGGTGTGTATAACATGAGGAGAATAATGATATAATGTATGTAAAATATCAATGTATATAGAACGGAAAATGGAATGTAAATAGAAAGAAAAGCATAAAAGAAAAAAAGGACCTGAAAAAAATATATATATATTAAAAAAAAATTGACTAATATACTAACTGCACTGTCCTACACTAATAACTCGGCACCGCACCAGTATCATATATAAGACCGCACCAGTTAGTATAGAACAATTGTACCTACCTACCTTCCTGTCCCGTGAACGCTGTGCCTGTGCGCTGCGACACACATTCTTAAATCTCACAGTAAAGCAAAACATAGTTAAACATACATGGATTGTGAAAGTACCAGTTACACAAAGTCGTTGACGATTGTCAACGGAGGACTGACTGGAACACAAGAAAATAAATGGTTGTAAGTATCTATGTAATGCTGCTTCGTACACGGTCTCTCCAAGAAATTCTCAGCATACGTCTGTACACCCACATCTCGAACGCTTCCAGTTTTCTAGACATGGCTTCTGTCAGCGTCCAAGCTTCTACACCATAGATAAGTATAGGAAAGACATAGCACCGCGCTATACGTGTTCGAAGAGAAATGGTTAGGTTGACCGGATTCAAAATAGATTAGTTTGTCCGTTTGTCTGAAGCTAAAACAGCTCGGAAAGGAGTTATGTAAACAAGAACTGGCAAGAAACTCAACAGTCGCTCTTCTCAATACGCCATTGTTTACATCAGTCTGTTTTCATCACGACCCTTCAATGGCCCACTGCTGAGCCGGGTCTCCTCCTCAGAATGAGGAGGGTATTAGGCCATAGTCCACCACGCTGGCCAAGTGCGGGTTGGCAGACTTCACACACCTTTGAGAACTTTTTGGGAACTCTCAGGAGTGCAGGTTTCCTCACGATGTTTTCCTTCACCGTTAAAGCAAGTGATATTTAATTGCTTAAAACACACATAACTCAGAGTCAGAGGTGTGTGCGTGTGTGGGGGATCGAACTCGGACCTCCCAAGTAAGACCTGAAGTCTCAACCACTGGGCCATCACTGCTGCTACACTGCTGTTTTACAAAGGTATAATCATTCAGCTGAGCAGCAACGTTATTTGAATTCCATGCTTTGTCATAATTTAAGTAATCAAATACAGAATAGTAAGCTTTATTTATTAATTTTTTTTTAATGTTAGTTTAAAATTGCTGAAATGGCAGATAGGCTGTGGAATCTTATTATAGATGCGAACCATACTATGGTTTCATGGGGCTTGGTGTTTATTTTATATTACAAGTTTATTTTATTTCTAGTGTTTATATTGTGCTCGTCACTATGTTTTGAATGTCGCCTATGGTATAAAATCGTCTTAATGTCACAATAAAAATGTATTTAATTATTTTCACAGTATGTAAAAAAAAGGAAATTGCAATAAAAATTTAATGCCATAACTAGGATAAAGAAAATATGAGTTTTATTTGATGAATTCCAATTATTCACGTTATCTATACTTAACATATAGAGCTGAAGAGTTTGTTTGTTTGAACGCGCTCAGGAACTACTAGTCCGATTTGAAAAATTCTTTCAGTGTCAAATAGCCCATTTATCGAGGAAGGCTACATATCATCACGCTATGACTAATAGGAGCGGGGCTACACGCGGACGAAGTCGCGCGGGTCCACTAGTATAGTATATGAGGGATCCCTCTTTACAATATAAATATTAAAAAACTATATAAGAATAATTATGGCCATTAATCGAAAAGAAAGCAATCAATAAAATTAAGTAGTTACAGAAATCATCGCGGATAAACATCATGATATTCGTACATTTTATATGTATAGAATTATATATGTCTAGTCGTTATCTTGCGATTCTTTTTTTTAGCTGATCTTAACGATCTAGGTACCCTGGGCGAGTTATGTCTCTGGCGAACCATTTCTGGTGATTGCTAAAAGACAAGAATATCACAATATCCTTGATAACGAGCTCAGGGGTCTAGACGGATTGGACCACATCTCCCACCCCTAAGCCGCTACCGGTTCTAATTATGCTACTTGTCATGGTATTCATTTTGAACCTCAACTTAAATCTCTGCTTCAAAACTTATTATTTATGTTTTTTAGACTAGTTGAAATGTTTCATTAAAACTAATACTCTTTTATGTGTTTTTTTGTAATTCTTGGAATATTTTCGTAGATAAATAGACCTAAAAACAGTAGGTTACCATTTATTCAACGACTGAGATTTAAATTAGTTCAATTTAATAGCTATTGTGATTTTATAAAAGTTAGTCGAGTTTAAACCTTGAGATAAATTGGCAAATGCATTTTACTGCTTCCTTTAGGATTTCTTTAGAGCCCGGAAAACAAACAGAAAGTAGAAGTCAAATAATAGAATTTTTTTTATAAGGAGTAAAGTACTTGTTGCTGTATCTCTCTGATTGCCTTTAACGATTAAGACGCCAGAGTCGATTTAAATTTACAAAAAATGAATAGAAAACACGTATCTTTAGCACATTGCCCTTATTCAAAGGTACACTAAAACTGCCGTTTTTAACTAAGGAAAAATAAAATAAAAGATATCATTTTTAATTCGAATTGCAAAAAAATTTATTGCGCTAACAAATATTTAAATTGTAAATTTTGGAAACCTAAAGAAGCTTGCGAAGATTTTTTTATTTTCAGACGATATATAATCTAAGTATTAAGATTTGTCTGTTATTTTATAACAGTAAGCAAGTATCGGTTACAAGGCCACAGATATTCTTGATTTGTTTCAGTGTAAGTGAATGGTTCGTTTTATACTTTATTTATACTTGCGTTAGACAAAATTTAGTTTTTGCCTGACTTACCCATATTTATTTCAAATACGATACAATTACAGTATTCTTGGAAAGTACTGGAATTAATTGGAGTTCTAGTAGATACTTTTCATACTGACAGGATTGGACAGTAGATTATTCTTGTGTAATTTTTATATATATAAAAATGAATTGCAGCTTGAACAGTCTCGCTAAAAGTACAATGAAAGTAATTGATGAGAAACCTAAACGATTCGTTGAAGCGCCAAACACACAGAGTGCTTTTTTTGTCTAGGCAAATTGATGACATCTTAGATTTAAATAGAGTCTGGTTTAGAGGATATTATAATTAGTACTTCTTAAAATGTGTGCGAAATCCTGGAGTGTGCTTCTGGAGTTACTGAAAATTAATTATTCAATTTGAAAATAAATTTTTGATTTCCATTATGGTGACATGTTATGTTCTCAGGCCAATTTACACATTGTCCTTTGAAAGCTCATAGGCTCATTACTAGCACGAAAGCATGCTATCATTGAGCAGATGCTACCTACTGCCGTGTGTGAACAGGACATGCTACTATTAAGCATGCTATTTAGTGGATGCTGAATAATAATCAAGTAAAACAAATCATCGAAAAGAGCAGAGAGTTTAATTGCCCAGTCATCTTGTGTTTCATAGACTATACTAAGGCCTTTGATTGCGAACAATGGGATAATCTGTGAATTGTGCTGCGCGAGATGGGTGTTCCCGAATATCTGATTGGCTTGATTCAACGCCTATATATTGAGAACCGCTCTTTTGTCAGAATCAGCACCGATTGTTCAAATGTGTTCGAAATCAAAAAGGGAGTGCAAGGGCTGCATTCTATCTCCGGCACTGTTCAACATATATGGGGAGTCTTTTATCCGGAATGTGCTCGAAAATTGGAGCAAAGGATTTCTAATAGGAGGAAAACGGATATCAAATCTACGGTATGCTGAGGACACTGTCCTCGTTGCAACATCTGTGGAAGACATGCAGGAGCTATTGCAGAGAGTCGAGATCGAAGTAATCGCATGGGTCTCACAGTAAATAAGAGCAAGACGAAGCTAATGGTAGTTGACCGTGAAAAAAACTGTCCAGACCAAAGAACATGATCCCAGGGGTTAACATTGTAGACCTTTACATGTACTTGGGCGCGCTAGTCTACAACGATGGCAGCTATGTACCGGAGATAAAGAGGCGTATTGGTATGGCTAGGGACACGATGACTCGACTAAATGTCATCTGGAAGAAAAGGAGTATTACCAACACTACCAAAACCCGGCTCTAATATTCCCCATATTCCTGTATGATGTAGAAACATGGACGATACGAGTGAGAGAAAGGCAGAGGATTGATGCATTCGAGATGTGATGCTGGAGGCGCATGCTGAGGATACCCTGGACCGCCAACCGCACCAATGCATCGATCCTCTCGCAGCTTCACGTCCAAACCCGCCTCTCCATGATCTGTCTGCAGCGTATATTATCATACTTTGGCCATATAATGAGAAGGTGTGATGAGAGCCTTGAAAAACTGATCGTTGTTGGAAACACTGAGGGAAAACGAGGCCGGGGACGGTCCCCAACCAGATGGAGCGATCAAGTGAGAGGCCCATCTTCAATTAAGTTTTGCTCGGTCGCCAGAGACGCGATGAACAGGCACCGGTGGAAGCAGATAATCTAAACTATGTATATACCATCATCCACATCCGTCGATGACCATGATCCGCAGCCATGAGGGAGCGACCACATAGAGAGAGAGAATAATAGCACTCCGTTCTATCTTTAAGCATACTAGTTGATGCGGGAGCGAAAGAGGGAAAGATTAAATAAAAAGGAATAGCAAGTGTGAACGCGTTTGCTTAATGAGCGTGCTAGTATCGATCTTGTTTGCAAGGTGCACGCGCTTCCCTATTCCTATTCCTTTTTTTCCTCTTCCTAGCTGAGAGAAGTATTTGGATGCATTACATGGTCAGTAAAAGTATAATTTTATTCATGTGGATGGCTGTTTGATTTTCTATAGTTTTGTTTGAATTGGCAGAGAGTATGCTATCAAATGGCATGTGTATTGGAGTATTTGCTTCGACTATGCTTATTGTAAACAGTTCATAAGCATACTTATAACACGCATTTTAGCATGTTATTTTAGAGCATGTGTAAAAGTAGCCTTACTCTAAAAGAAAAGTCTGGGAAAATAGCTAGTTTACGACAAATGTTATACACAATAAACCTGTAATTTTGAGTCATCGTATACCGAAATAATCGCATAATAGTATTGCAAATTGATTTCCTGTCTATTTCATGTGTCAAGGCCATGTACCTCTGCAAAATATTTGCAATTCACATTGACAAGGCTTCCTGAGAGGTTACATATAAAACTTTAAATTAATTTTGTTTCATTTAATATTTAAAGGTTAAAAGAGGCAAATGTTGTACTTTTGAATTATTATTGTTGTTCATTACCCTTTTTTTTGTGTTATGTTTCTACAATCGATTAAACAAATACTTCAAAGGGAAGAAAGAAACGCTGATAGGATCACTTCCATGTCTGTCCATCTGTCTGTCTGATTAGACCCTTTTTCTCAGAAACGCTTAGATATCAGCGTATAATTAATATTAAATACTCAGATGTGCAATTTCTTTTGGCTATGACAAAATAAACTTCTTAGACAATGCAATAAAAAAATCTTTTATTTTTATATTTAGATAGTCACAATGGAATCATAAACCTATAGAGTACTTCCCCTTAGAGGTACTGAAGAATCATGTTTGTCAAGAAATAAATTCTAACACCTTAATTTAAAAACCATTTTATGCTTATAGCACCGTACTTTACTGGCTTTAATACAATGGCGTTATTATCCATTTTATAAATAAAAACAAACCATTACTAATGGTTGAGGATTTTAGATAATTATTGAATATTTACATACAAGCACGTTCTAGATTTTTACAGTTTCTATTTCCTCGGATTAACCTTGATAAGGAACACGGAATCGTCTGGACGAGGCCGATATGATGACACTTACAGTTTTTGTTAGCCACATTGTTAAGATGTCCTCAAGGCTCATACGATATCTGTACATCCGTATAAAATAAAAAATATCGCAAATTTTTAGCATATTAACATTCCGTTTTTTTTAATTGTAATTTGATTTAATTACTTTAATCGTTCTTCTACATCTTCTCCTTCAAATGATTTCAAAATAAAGATAATTTTGTCTTTGAATATTTCACATATCTTTTTTACATGTAAGCAGCAGTAGTGACATCTGTAAGAATGCACATGAACTACGCAGTAAAATATTGAAAAGTTTAACGATTTTCGTGTACGGTGACAGCAAGACAATGGCCGTCGCTTCTATGAAATTTATCGTAAAATATTAAATTATCGAAAATGATCGTATTATTTAATTACTAAACAAGCTACAAACGTTTGTATTATCAAATGTGCAGCATTTCACGACTCAGTTAGGTATTTTTATAAATTCGGGTTTTATGATAGTGATAAATGTTATAGAAGTAGCTCAGACGTTAGTTCCATAGTTATTCAGTCTCCTTCAATTGTAATGTATACAAAGTTAGATAAATTGCAATAAAAAAAATATTACACATTTATTAATATGTATAGAACTTTATAACTGTCTACAGGACTCATTCAATGAAGTTCTTCTCGTACATGTAATTTAGATTCTGTACAAATTGATCACATGATCCGAGGTAGATGCGAATTTGTGTCATCAATATAATTCTAAGTCCACATTACATCCTTTACACAAATTAAAATTTTCGTCAGCTTCATTATTATTCTAAAAGCCGTGGATTGTTTACTTTTATCAACGGAAACGTATTTAAACGAGTTTTTCTCTCAGTAGCTTGTTCAACCATTAAATTAAATCCCATTCAATTTCACGTCTGTATCTTAATCACTCAGCATCCGTGTCCTATCTTCTTTTCAATATAATAAATATAAATAAACCCTTTGTGTCGTATAAGTAATAATCATTTTTAACACGTTTCAACTATATTTACATGTATGTACTAAGAATGTACTTAAACAGAATGTACGTCGATTATAACCTAATATTAGCTTTCGTTTTGATTCGAATTTTGCATGTCATTGTGATTTTTAAATTTGGTGCCATGTACCAATGATGAAATGACATTAAATAACTAAACATGATTGCATATTTGTACATAGAAGATATGTAAGGAAACATAACATAATACCAACAGCAGACACAAAAATTCCAAACCACGACATTGTAAACAGTTTCGCCATACTTTTACTGTTGCAAATTTTGACTCAAACTTAACCCGTTACTTCCCAAGCATTTTAGATCATCCCGTCTTGCTGTATCAGCCTGTCCTATATATGGGAATAAATATGGATTGGATAAGATAAAATAAAAAAAGGAAACATGAACTTCTAAAGATAATATAAAACATGGTATCCTAAATATGTGACGGTGGGAAGGAGAGGAAAATAATTAATTGTCATTCAAAAATATTTTAGGCCAGCATAGCTAGTGCAGGTCGACTTGTCACAAAATATTACGGATAGGTAAAGTTAATTCTGTCTTGTTCAGACGATTACTAAGCACGCAGTAATCATGAGGTGATTACAGCGTCCGGCATTTGCTAAATTATCGCATTTATCAATCAAAGGTACTTACCAAAGTTTACAAAGCGACAAAATAGAATTTTAGCTTCATGGGACATAGTAGAGCTAACAACCATTCTATTGCATCCTAAACAGGCGCACAACTTAAGACTAATTCAAAGTTTTCCATGATCAAATTATCGAATTGATTCACTAAATAACTAAAAATCCAAATTGTATTTCTATTTTTATTTGCGCTATATTTCGATTTATTATAAGTAGGATTACTAATATTGCCCCATCTTTGGGTCATAATTTATAAATATCATTATTAACTTCTAATAAGCGAGCTAGGATGTCTTTAGTGTTAATAACATCAAAGCAACACGCTATTATAGTATTCAGTGAAGAATAATAGGTTAGCACAATTTTTTATTTGTTTGTCATACAAACTACAAATCACTAAAAAAATCGTTATGTATGTTTAGTTCTTTAGTTATAAAGAATTCTCTTGTACATCACGATTTCATTTACATGTAAGCCATTAAGGATTCTCTATTGATTACAACCATTGTTATCTATAGTGTTTTTGTTTCAGATTCGTGAGACGCAATCATGAGCCTCGACAAAAAATCTGAAAAAGGCATGGAGGTCGCAGGAAAACCGTATAAGGCTAATGGAGGCAATAACTTAATCGCAAATGAGGCTGTTAGAAATAGTTTTATAAAAAGTAAAATTGATAAAAAACAGTCCAATGAAAAAAAAGGGAATATAGACGATGAGGACTTAAAGGGGCTAAATATATTTCAGAAAGCAAAACTGATGATGTCCTTAATTACCGTTGAGCCTGTACTAGCATGCTATGTAATGCCATCCGTCCTTTCAGCTTTAGCTACTCAAAATCTTTACTTGGAAAAGGCTTGTAGAGTTAATTTAGGTTTTGAACATCATGTGTGTGATGCTCTCACTAAACGACAAACTGCTAATTATACATTGGAAGAAGAAGCAGTGCAGACATTAGTGGCATCTGTAACTGGATGGAAATCAGTATTACAATCATTTTTACCTTGTGGTATACTTATATTTCTAGGAGCTTACAGTGACAGGGTTGGTCAAAGAAAATTTTGCATGCTCTTGCCTATTGTTGGAGAGTTTTTGACAAGCATAGGTCTGATTGTTAATACTTATTTCTTTTATCAATTGCCAATAGAAGTTGCGGCTGTAACAGAAGCTATATTCCCAGCCTTGACTGGCGGCTGGTTCACTATGTTTATGGGTGTGTTCAGTTATATAGCGGATGTGACGACAGAGGAACAAAGAACGTTAAGAATAGGAATAGTGAATCTATTCTATTCCCTCGGAGTTCCAGTAGGTGCAGCCCTTAGCGGAATTTTAGTGCGAAAAATTGGACTGTACGGTGTATTTTCAATAAGTGCGACCTTGTACGTCTTCAGTTTCTTATATGGATTCTTCAGGATAAAGGAAGTTAAGAGGGATGATCTCGTTGTGGTACGTGTATTTTTATCCTAATTCAACTTAGGGTCGTGAGTTGTTAACCCACATTTACTCGATGATATTGTACCTACTCTTAAGATGAATAGTTCCTGCTTATTTTAGCACAATTTTAAAGGGCATTCTTATACATTCAAAGGAAATAGCGGTCCTTAAATTATTCTTGAATACTAGTTTAGTCTGCACTTAAACGGTTTGGTTATGACCAGCTTGATTCTACATTAGCAAGACTTGTGTACAAGTACTCGTGACTGTGCAATAAATAATTACACCTTTCGCCTTTAAACAGTTATTTAACACTACTAACTACGAATATTATTATTACCTAATGTGAAAGTTTGCAAGTAAAATTTTCCATAGCGACTAATGCTATATTTTTCTCCATATAAGATGATCTGTTTAATCTTCTTAACAATACTTTAATTACTGTAAAGTTTTAATAAGTACATATTGTCTTTTCCGTTTTCCTATTAAAATAAAAAGTGCAAAAAATGTATCGTGAAGTGAACGAGGAACAAGCTACGGCCATGAATAATAGGCATTGCGTCTTCAGTTATATAATCGGCCACGAGTTCAATGACTAAATCAGATCAAGCATAACAATAGAAAAAGTCCGTCAACTTGACCTACATTGATGTAACTATTGTAAGGAAGGACAACAATTACTCCTGGAATATTTTCGACCAAAAATTGTCGTCCAAAGGTTTTTAGTTAGTGCTTTTTCGCAATCGGAAATCACACAAAATTTGGTTTCATTTGAATTTTGTGATAAACTTTAAGTTTAAATTAGATTAGCAGCAATAGCTCCTTAGATGTTTAGTACTATATTTTAGTTAATAATAGATGTATGTAGTACGGAAACCATAAACGGTTTTTTCATTGCATTGCCATGCTATTTTAATGCAAACTAGAACGTAAAAAATATGTATAAATGCATTGAAAAATAATTATAGTAGGTTAAAGCTTACTATACTTATTGTAGTGTTAATTAATTGATGATTTTGTTTTTTATGTTCTAGATATTCTTCTATTTCTATTCCCTTATACTTTCTATAATAAAAATCAAATAGTAAGTTTCTATAGCAGATAAGCAATAATCCAGGTAAATAATAGGTTGCGGAAAAAATCTTTTCTCATTTTAGTATGTATGAACTTGTAATAAAATCTCTTTGGCTACTATTGGTATCTGCTGGTTTTGGTATCATTCAAAGTTTATATTTTAAAGAGATAGAGATAATTCCAAATTTAAATTAGGAAAATGAGTGATTTTTATTTGTTTTTCGTACTGTGAAGATGAGTGAATCTAATGAAAAAATTTGATACATTTTAAAATTTTACTACAAAAAAGGTAAAAATACAACGCAAGCTGCGAAAAAAATTTGCGATGTTTATAGACCTAGTGCAGTGTCTCTGAGAGTAGCACACATTTGGTTTAAGCGTTTTCAATCAGGAAATTTTGATGTCAAAGATGCACCTCGCTCTGGTCGCCCTATTACGGATAAAATGGATGCCATTTTTGAAAAAGTGGAGCAAGATCGGCATATTTGTAGCTACGACGTAGCTGAAGAACTGGGAATTGACCACAAAACAGTTTTGGCGCATTTGGAAAAACTGGGTACACAAAAAAGCTCGATACTTGGGTACCTCACGAGCTCACTGAAAGAAACCTAATGAACAGTGTACTCATTTGTGATTCTTTATTACGACGTAATGAAACCGAACCATTTTTGAAGAAGCTGATAACTGGTAATGAAAAGTGGATCACGTACGACAAGAACGTGTGAAAAAGGTCGTGATCAAAGGCCGGTCAGGCTTCACAAATTCGGGATAACTCGCAACAAGGTGATGCTGTGTGTGTGGTGGGATTGGAAGGGCATTATTCATTATGAGCTTTTACCACCAGGCATGACCTTCGCTTCTGAACTCTACTGCGAACGACTGATGAGATTAAAGCAAGAAATTGAGAGCAAGCGGCCGGAATTAATCAACAGAAGGGGTGTGGTTTTTCATCATGATAACGCTAGACCTCACTCATCTTTAGCCGCTCAGCAAAAATTAAGAGAGTTTGGCTGGGTGTGGAGAGGAGGTGTGTTGGAGAGGTGTTAATGCATCCACCGTATAGTCCTGACCTTGCACCTTCAGATTTCCACCTGTTTCGGTCTCTTCAGAATTCTTTAAGCGGCGTCAGGTTAACATCACGAGATGACTGCCAAAACTACTTGTCACGGTTTTTTGATTAGAAGCCCCCAAAATTTCTATAACAATACAAAAAAACAACTAAAAGTTATCAAACAAAATGGTACCTACATACTTTAGTTAAATGTAAATAAACGATATTAAAAAATGTTTTGAATTTTCTTAAAAAATGCTAAGAAACTTTTTCCCCAACCTAATAACCTAATACTGATTAGGTCAGGGGTGATAATCCACTGTTTGCAAAGATTTTGTCAAAATGCTCTAAATAATTGATGACGATGACAATATTTAGATGATCTTTATATATATATATATTCAAAATATTAAAAAAAATTGCTTCCCGCTATCTGTACGGTAAGATATCTTAAACTACGCAACGGATTGTACTATAATGCGGTTTTCACCAATAGACAAAGTTTTCAAGAGGAAAATTTGTAAGCATAATACATGCATATTATAGTAGAGAAACCGTGCGAACCCGGGGCATGTCGCTAGCATTGAATACTCCTTGGCAAATATTACTACTGAATTTTAAAGTAATTATACTTAACCGATTGAGATGAAATTTTGCTTACACGTTTAGATGGGATGACAATGCATTTGTTAAGTGAAGTCATTCTAAATCCAATATGGCGGACTAATTATTTTTCGTGCACGACCATGGTATGGGTATCAAATGAAAGGGTGTACTGAGAAGAATACGAAAAATTACACTCTAAATCCAAGATGGCGAACTAGTTCTTTTAGCCACCTCTTAGTTTCCAATTATGCTGAAACTTGTATGTTATGAATGTAGTGACTCAAATTTTCTTATAGTAATTATATATTTTTTTGAAAATTTCTGAATTGGTTATAAAGATAATAGAATCAACTATTACTTATAATAATTATATTGCAAACCTTTTCTTATTATATTCTGAGAAAAACCAATCTGAACTAAATTGCAAATTTATAAATGTTTATTACAAGACACATTAAAATTAAGTATTACAAAATTGACATTTGTAATCATAGTAATAACACAAAATTATTGTATTTTACCTCGCTTAGAATATTTAGCTAATATCAATAGATTAGTACTATTATTGTAGGTTTTGCTTTTCTTTCTCGGTCATATAAATGGAAAAAAATATGAAATGAATTGAAATGTTTTCGTTTCGTTTTTTTGTACGAGTTACAAAGATTACTCCCCTTAGACATCTTAGGCATAGGCAACACAGGTCATTACGAATCTCTCAAGTAACAATACTGTATATTTTCGAATAGACCGCAAGAGAGGTTAGTAGATTTTTCAATTTGTATCATCCTCCTCCGATGCCAGGCACTTTTGCAAATGTGTGAACCTCCTTCACAGCTCTTAGTATCTTCTCACTCTGGTCTAGGACTCAGAGGGAACTTTATTAAAAATAATATTAAAAAGTTTTCCCAAATATATTGAAGTACCATTTAATTTCTTTTTCAGAAAAAGTCAGCCAATTGTTGCGAATGGCTACGAGACTTCTTCGACATGCGTTATGTGAAGGACACTCTGATGGTCGCCTTCAAGCGTGGTCCCAACAACAGACGGTTAAGGGTTATTATGCTCGTTGTTGTTCTGTGTGTTGTTATTGGACCTATTTACGGTAAGATATACAATATACTTATTATTATACTGATCATATCATATACTTACTACTATTGCAATAATATAAAAATATATTATTACTAATCTTTTCATATTATGCATATAACTAGCATTTATCCGCGACTTCGTTTGCGATATTGAGGTAGTTATATTAGCCTACAGTAGATCGTCTGTAGACATGTTTAATAAATTTTTTTTAGAAGATTTTCGAATAAATATTTTACATGTGTTTCATGATTTTCAATGAACAACCTTCAATTTGAATAACTTCAAAAAAGTTTCATACTAATTTTGCACCCCCGTTTTACCTCCTTGTGAGGTGAATTTTCAAAAATCCTTTCTTAGTGCTCCCCTACGTTATAAAAGGAACCCCTGTGCATAATTTCAAGTTTCTTACCCTTATAGTTCAGGCCCTGCGTTGATATGTCAGTCATTAAGTCAGCTTTTCCTTTTATACATAAATACTAGCAGACCCGGCAAACGTTGTTTTGTCATATAAATTTGGGGTGGGCCACCCTTATCACTTGAACTTGATGAAAAATAGATAGTAGCCGATTCTCAGACCTACTGATATTCAGTTATAGTTCAGCATATAAAATTTCGGAGGAGTATGGTAACTAACATTGTGACACAAGAATTTTATATATAAGATGTAATGTTCGGAAGTTATATCGTCAATAAACATTTATTATTATCCCGCAGGAAATATGATTTTTTGGGGATAAAAAGTAGTCTATGCATTAATCCAGGTTATAAACTATCTGTGTGCCAAATTTCATTGAAACCTGTTCAGGCGTTTTTATGTGATAGAGTAACAAACATACATATTCATAACCTTTCACGTTTATAATATTTGGTAAGGATATTGCCTTATAAAAATATTCAGGCGTTCAATAAACATATTTTTTCATACCACGGGAACTATATATTTTTCCGGGATAAAAACTAGCCTATATGTTAATACGGGTTATAAAGTACAGATATGCAGAATTTCATTGAATTCCTTCACCCCTTTTGGTGTGATTGATTAACAAACATCCAAATATCATCTAAATAACACTAAATAAATACATTACTTTGTACTGAAGTTACTCAAGTGTTGCCAACATTAAGGATGACGTGATTCTATGGATATATTTATTATATAACTTAAGTGTTAGGTTACGTTTCTTAAATATTGGGTAACGAGGTAAAGGATGCACAACTTGAGTTTACTTGTCAACCGACTTCAAAAAAAAAGGTCCTCAATTCGTCGGAGTCTTTTTTTATGTATAATCCCCGATTTCTCGAAGACGCCTGGACCGATTTAATTAATTCTTTTTTTATTCGAAAGAGTGCACTTCCCAGGTGGTCCCATTGGAACCAAGTCAGGATCTGATGGTGGAATCCGAAGTAATCGAGGGAAACCCTCAAATTTCAAAGGCACTTACAATGTTTTTCACATATTTTGAACAATAAAAAAATTCAGATATTGTGTTAATGTTATTGCTAACTGATGTGACGGAAGACACAACTCCTCAACGGTTAGGAGTTAGAGGATGCTTCTTTAAATATTATGGGGACGTACTAACAACTAATTGTATACGTGGGTGTGAGTTAGGTTTAGGTTAGCCTTAGGTTAGGTTAGCCTTGTGTTAGGTTAGGTTTATGTTCCAACCTTGGGTTTAAACGGTGAAACAAAGTAGTGGAGGCGAGTGTTGTGATCACTTAAAGGAATTCCTTAAGCCTACACCTTGGTCACAAGTCCAAGGCACTGCTTAGGATCCTGTCAGAATAGTAAGAGATCGTAACGTTTAGTTATATCCTGACCGTGTTGCGTCCGTAGCTTATATTATAGGCCATCCGTTGTGCACATATGATGCTTATAAATGATGCTTATAAATGATTGTACATTCCATCCTTTTAAGTATCCGACATATACTTTGAAGATATTTAGGTAAACTGTTAACAAGAGAAAAATTAAATATTTAAAAAAAAAATAAACCGAGGTCAAAAAATAAATAATGAACTCACTAAAAAGTTAAAAATAATCAAACATAGATTTTGAACACACTACCAATTATATTATTATTGCTGTATTGTTTAGGCTCGGCACCGAAGAAATTATTTTATTTTTTTCTTTTTATCTTAAAAGAGTTTTTCAACATGGTCTTGGGTCTCAAGCTCCAGCACTGCTCTGCTTTTTGTGTAGAAAACGTGTTGTTGTATTATAGACTAGCTGCGCCCCGCGATTTCACTTGCTGTATTTTCGATAATTCACACTATATTATTAAAAATTATAGCCTATGTGTTATTCTGATATATAAGCTATATTATTATAAAGTTTCATTAAAATCCATTCAGTAGTTTTTGCGTGAAAGAGTAATAAACATACATCCATACATTCATCATCATCATCACGACCCTTCAATGGCCCACTGCTGAGCCGGGTCTCCTCCTAAGAATGAGGAGAGTATTAGGCCATAGTCCACCACGCTGGCCCAGTGCGGATTGGCAGACTTCACATACCTTTGAGAACTTTTAGGGAACTCTCAGGAGTGCAGGTTTCCTCTCGATGTTTTCCTTCACCGTTAAAGCAAGTGGTATTTAATTGCTAAAAACACACATAACTCAGAGTCAGAGTTGTGTGCCCAGGATCGAACTCTGACCTCCCGAGTAAGACTTGAAGTCTCAACCACTGGGCTATCACTGCTTTATACATTCATACAAAGTTAAAGCGCAATATGGCTGATAAACGAAACAAAATATTAGTGACTTGATAGTCGCGTTTTTATGATTTTCATAAAACTTATTTTTACGCATACAAAGTAGTAAAAACGTTTTAAGGCCAACCAAACCAAAACGAAAAGATTTATATAATCAGGATTGTGTCATTGCATTTTGATTACAAGAAATACGAGTATTTTTAAATCGAAATGCAATGTTTTATCCGTAAATGTTATCTATACCTACATAATAAAAATATTACTTATTACATGTCTGTATGTACAAAAGTTTGAGGTTGTTTTATAAAACGAATAAAAGCGAAAACAATAAGTTATTAAAAGTTTGTTTGCTTGTACGCTCATCAAGCTAAAATGGCTATCAAAACAGATTAAAAAAATTAAAGGATTTTCGCCAAACTATGACTTCTAGTGTAACTGATCCATTTCTAATAACTTTTTATTGTTATGATGGAGGGGGGGTTCGATAAATCCTCTGCGGGAATCATAAATTAAGGAATGAAATACTGTATAGCAAAGTTGGTCACCAATTTATCATTGATACTAATATAAAAAGCTGAAGAGTTTGTTTGTTTGCTTGAACTCGCTAATCTCAGGTACCACTGCTTCGATTTGAAAAATTTTTTCAGTGTTAGATAGCTCATTTATCAAGGAAGGCTAAAGGCTATATATCATCATGCTCAGACCAATAGGAGCGGAGCCTCACGCGGACCAAGTAGCGCGGGTCGACTAGTCTGTTATAAATATGGTTGCTAGGCGTCGGGGAAATCCGAAATTATCCCGTAATTTTAGGAATTGTCCAGTAATCAGACCTTATCATCCCATATTCCGAATAATAGGGAATAAAAGCTCTTTATTCGTAGATAACCTTTTTATTTTCGTCGCCTTGTCGAAGTATGGTGCCAACAGTTCAACGGTATCAAAGTTAACTTTGTCCCTCAATTCAAACTCGGAACCCTTGCTGTGCGTCCAACTCGCACTTTGCCAGTTCTTTTTTATTATGTTAACCCAGAATTGTCCTAGATTAGGTTTTCCTACATTTGTTCCGGATGTGACAAAGTTTCCATCTGGCAACTCTACTTATAAATCATGATATTTTTCAGTAGGATGTAAGTTAATAGACAAACTAGTTCTAATCGATGGGGACTTCCCATGAATAAAACATTATACAACGCAACTACTAACAAAGTAAGAAGATAATTTCATAATACACTTAAAAGTAACTATTAAAATATGTCAAATACTTTAATTTAAAGTTTCTTTGTTACATAAAAACTTTTGTGACAAGTAAATAAATATGGAGGGACTATATTAAAACACCAGTAAAGTAAAGCAGTGATGGATGGATGGTTGAGACTTCAAGTCTTATTTGGGAGGTCCGAGCTCGATCCTGGGCACACATCTCTGACTTTTCTGAGTTATGTGTGTTTTTACCAATTAAATATAACTTGCTTTAACGGTGAAGGAAAACATCGTGAGGAAACCTGCACTCCTGAGAGTTCCCTAAATTTCTCAAAGGTGTGTGAAGTCTGTCAACCCGCACTGGGCCAGCGAGGTGGACTATGGCCTAATACCCTCCTCATTCTGAGAAGGAGATCCGACTCAGCAGTGGGTCATTGACGAGTCGCGATGATGATATTAAAACAAATAGTTTAATTTACTGCTATTATAACTAAATTAATGATATTATATAAAATAAAAATTAGGTACTTTTGTAGTACTTTCACAATTTAAGATTATTTCTTGTAAGATATTGTTTTTGAAATTTGTTTGTATCTGAATCATAGAAAGGAACGTAAAGTTATTTCAAAATGGGTCAGGTCATTTTACAGTGCTTCCAATAATGTTTATCAGTAGTCCCACATTCAATACAGTAAAAATGCCACTCAAATCAATGCTACCAACATCATAAATAACAGAATGCTGCGCAAATTACTGTTGTTAAATTCATAATTAACACTAATTAATTGACATTTATGAATTGTCAACAGTCACATATGATCTGGAATTCAGTCGAATTTCTTTTCTCTATATAATTATAGTTTGTACAACACTATTTGAGAAACATTGTGATAATGCCATAAAAAATTTTCAATAATTACAAAGATTATTGAAGTCCACAAAAATAAACATGTCTATTGTCAAATAACTAAAAACAGTGATTAATTCCATGACAGCCATGACGGATTGTTATTGTATCTTGTAATATCAATTAGTACCTTATTTTTTACAATCAATGTTTCTTACGTAGTTGGTAATTCCATATAAAACGTCTGAAAGTTTTAATAATCATTGCCGACTATTCTAGATTTTGCTGTAACATTGTGGAACTCTTCTTTAAGGTCTAAAAGAACAAAATTTACGCAAATTTAATTTTTTCAAGGGCTCGTTCCCGCCTATTATCGCATTTATATGATATATTTTGTATCTGCCCTACCCAAATAATGGTAAGTATAGCTATCAGCACGTAAGTATAGGTTTGACCTTGAATACGCAGAAGTCACTATTGGCATTGTTAGCGGAGAGTAATGCTTGCTATTAAAATAACTTTTAAATGTATTAGAATATCTAAACAATGTTTCTAAAAGTAATCATTGTTGACCTTCGACAAAAAGCATAGTTTCATTGCTGCAATATTTTCATAAGCAGTGATGGTCCAGTGGTGGACTGGACCATCACTGCTTCGTATCTTCATTGTCTTATTCGGGAAGCCCGAGTTCGATCCTGGGCACACACCTCTGACTTTTCTGAGTTATGTGTGTTATAAGCAATTAATTATCACTTGCTTTAACGGTGAAGGAAAGGTCTTTAAGGTCTAAAAGAACAAAATTTACGCAAATTTAATTTTTTCAAGAGCTCGTTCCCGTCTATTAGACTTTCAAAAATCCTAATTTTTTAATTTTACGATAAAAATGCGCGCAGACAATATCGTGCTAGAAATGGGTGTTTTTCTTATTTTTACGAGGGATTAAAAATTAAAATTGAGTAAATTGTGTCTTTTGGGTCATTAAAGAGAGGGACTCTTTACAATAACAGCAAAATCTAAAAGGGCTTCTCAATTAGGCGATTTCATATTGAATTTCTAATATAGTGTATTGGTACCTAGCCCAGGCTACGGTTAAATATTGCTTGTGTTTTTTATTGAGCGTGTTTTGCAATTCTTTACACCGCAAGATTTCCTGCTATTGCTAACAAGTGGCGTCATATTGTAAACTATACCGTGATTGGAAAGGCATAAAAAGTTTTAAAACTGGAATCTATACTAATATTTACTTGAATCTATTCATCATCACGACCCGTCAATGGCCCACTGCTGAGCCGGGTCTCCTCCTCAGAATGAGGAGGGTATTAGGCCATAGTCCACCACGCTGGCCCAGTGCGGGTTGGCAGACTTCACACACCTTTGAGAACTTTTAGGGAACTCTCAGGAGTGCAGGTTTCCTCACGATGTTTTCCTTCACCGTTAAAGCAAGTGATATTTAATTGCTAAAAACACACATAACTCAGAAAAGTCAAAGGTAAGTAAGACATTAAAGTCTCAACCACTGGACTATCACTGCTTCTGAATCTATTGCAGCAATGAAATTATGCTTTTTGTCAACGGTCAACAATGATTACTTTGAGAAACATTGTTTCGATATTTTAATACATTTCAAAGTTATTTTAATAGCGAGCATTATGTACATCTGAACAAAAGTATTGGGGATGGTTATATTTCTACGTGCCCTTATAGGTAGTTCAGTCCATGTCATACTCACCGATAACAACTCCAATAGTGCAACTGCGTATTCAAGGTCAAACCTATACTTACGTGCTGATAGCTATATTTACCATTATTTGGGAAGGGCAGATACGAAAAATATCATATAAATGCGAAAATTTAAGAATTGTACAAACACAAAATGATAATATTCTTTAATATGACCGATATTGATAACCAATATTGGTTTAACGTAAAATCTACATTAGAAATACATAGATATTTGTACAAAAGTAATGTCATAGATAAATTAGTCACTTTTTAAAATGTCTTGTATGCTGGTTTGTTTGGTTGAGCTACTAGTTCGAATGGAAAATTCCTTTTGGAAACTGGCGCTTTACAAAACGATTTATAAAGTTCAAAGGTATAAACGCCAGCGACAGAATGAATACAAACTAGTGTTTTTAGCGCTGCTTCTTGGAATATTATGTTTTTTCCACAAAGACTTGTAAATACTTCCTGAAATGAAACTCGTATTACGATTGTTGTTCATCAGCTTTGGAATTTGACATTTTTATTGCAATTACTCTGCCAACAATTTTTAATCCCAAATTGATAAATCTACTGCTGAAATAAATTATACTGTCTATCAAATTCTGTGATACTTCAAACATATATTACTTTTATTAAGTTATTTTCCATATTATTATTGATATTTTATCTTAAACGTTGTGGATTTTGTTTTATTTTTATGCAAGAGAAAAGACTGGTTTCCCATAAAAACTTTCATACTATATTTCACTTCCTTTATCTTACTTAAACGATAAAAAGTTTTTAACAAGGTCTAAACTACACAGTACACTAATAATAAACGAGTTAAACGTTATATTGGAATTTTTTCACTGTAGTATATCTTCAGATTAGAAACATTTCGGTGCGTAAGTTAGGAAGACCTGGGCAGTAGAAGTGAGAGATTTAATTGAATGAAGTAGCTCTTTAGACCTACACCTTTTTCACAAGTCCAAGGTACTGCTTGTGTTGTGTTTCTCTCTTAATTGTAAGAAATCATGAGGTTTAGTTAGCTATCAGTTTAGTAGCAATATCTGCGTTGCGTTTGCCCAATCGTGCATTCAATATTGACTTCTTGTAATGTTTTTCAATTTCTCATATCTCCGAGTCATATAATTCTTATTCGTATTTAAAATGTTATTAAAACTATTTTAATATTTCAGGTGAAATGTCAGTGATGTATTTGTTCACGAGATACCGCTTCAACTGGAACGAAGTGGATTTCAGCATGTTTTCTACTTACTCCATGTGCACTTCCTTAGTGGGTACGTATTATTGTAAATAGGCCTATTGAACTCCGCACAATGCTTCCTTGTACTTATCGTAACCCGGCGACACTGCGCTATCACAAAGTAGCTATTATTTCAAAATGAAGTCATACATATTTGTGGTGTCATAATGCATGAAATGTCGTAATGTTAACAATTTCTCTATTTCGGACTTTCTCGTCAGTCCTATACTTCTACTTCTTCTTCCCCAAGCCCGCTACTATCCCTTACTACTCTTTACCCATCTTCCCTTACTCTGCCCGTTCTATGACAGGCCAGACAAGTTGTTCTAATAATTTCGTACTATCAGATAGGATATTTCAGAAACCACATAAGTCAATGTTAATTTATCAAGAGAAGCAAAAATCTGTTTTGATACATAACATTTTTCTGAACTAATTTTATTTTATTAACGATTTTTGACTCGACTTTCCTCTGAAATTACAGTGACTTCTGTTATTTTTTTTGACATATGAAGTTATCTTAGAAAAACATAAAAAAGCAAGAACACCGTTTGGTAAAAAAATATGACTTAAGGAGTTTCTGAAATACCCGATTCATCAATACTGTCACTTTAAATATACTAATCATTAATGAAAGGTAATTATGTAAACATATTATAGACATATTTAATAGACATATTCATATCATAAAAATCTAATAATAAATACATCGGAGTTTGTAAATCTGTTCTCGAGAATAAGAGATAAATCGTAAGAGAAAAACAATTCCTTAAACTCTGTTTTTCGGTAATTTTTTCGATGTTGGAATGAAAATCTTAGATATTTTTTTCGTAACTAAAACTCCAACATGTATTGGTGTAGCAACAAAAACCACAGTAAACGAATATTTTTAAATCAGTATATCAATTTGTCCCGCCTCAGCGAAGACGAAACAAGGTCTTCCTTATATGACGAGGAAGGTTAAGGTTGTTGTTTTATGTTGATAGAGAAGAATCCATAATATCCATTTTCTTATTGAAGTTTATTATTTGGTTATAATTGCTCAAAACATTGGAATGAAATATGTTAATCAGTTAAAAGACCCCAAGAATCTCTTAATTCAAAATTATATCTGCAGAGAATTCCTGCAAGTATTTCAGCTGATTATATATGTCGCAGTCATCTGATTGAATGACTAGCACGTTCATTGAATGACAACATTCAATTGAGTGACTAGGCCGAACGTTGATTGAACAAGCGTCACTCAACGTCCAACTAGTTAGCGGATTGTAACATAGCTCTTTGAACAGAGCGGACGTAAAATCAGTCAGGTGATTGAAATTTAGTTCATTTTTTCCCATTGCGATGCTAGAAGTCACCAAAACAAATATGGCGTCAAACAACTCGCACAAATAGCACTGGGTTGATATTTTTTTGAAAACAATTTACTTTAAAGTGCGTTTATTCGTAATAAAGTAGTGTGTCTACTTTTAAAGAAAAATTTAACGCGAAACTAAAAAAAAAAAATAATTTTGATACAAGAACTTATTACTAATCAGACACACATTAACTACATTAGTGTGCAATTTCCTTTATTGGTAACTGGCTGAATACGAACAACAAAATCAAAGTAAGTTGATTGTTATTGTTTGAAAAATATTACAAAACGAAAATATTCTATGATAAATTGTAAAATCATAATAAGGTGTGTCATATCATGTCCTCCAAACATTACAAAGTCGGCTATATCCCCATTCAATGGCTATGCTAAATGACGTTCAGTCAAGATGTTGAACGTTACATTAAACAATTTGACGAGCTGTTCTTTAGTCACTCAATTGAATGTCGTCATTCAATGAACGCGCTGGTCATTCAATCAAATAGCATATTGAACCAGATGACTGCGACGTATATACAATTAAAAAAACAATGAAATAATTGTGTTTAACAGGAACTCTATTTTCCGTCGGTGTGTTCAGCCACGTGTTAAAGTTTGACGACGCCATCATTGGAGTTATATCCTGTATGAGCAAGATTTTATCTGGTTTTATGTATGCATTTGCAACTAAAACATGGCAAATATATATAGGTTAGTATGTTTTTATATTTTTTATATGGTACTATTTTTTATAGCATATTTGTACTGCCTTATGGTAGAAGTCAAGAAACAATTGGGCACTGTTATGGTATAGTGATGTTCTATGTATAAAACCAGCGAAGTGCGAATCGGACTCGCGCACCAAGGGTTCCGTACCAATGTTTGTATGTTTGTTGTATGAAAGCTCCCCCTTTTTAGTTTTTTTTTAAAGGGGCAACAGAAATACATCATTTGTGAAAATTTCAACAGTCTAGCCTGGTGGTAGGCAGATAGACACGGACAGCGGAGTCTTAGTAATGAGGTCAATTTTTACCCTTTGGGTACGGAACCAGAAAAGAGACATCTTAAAATAATCAATGACAATAATAATATTGTTATTCTCGAAACTTGATATTTGATAAATTATTATCTAGTAGCTGCGCCCCGCGGTTCCACGCGCTATATTTTGGATAATTCACACTATATCATTAAAAATTATAGCCTATATGTTATTCTAATATGTAAGCTATATTATTGTAAAGTTTCATCAAAATCCGTTCAGTAGTTTTTGCGTGAAAGAGTAACAAACATCCATACATTCTTACAAACTTCTACGCGTCTATAATATTAGTAGGAAGCATCTGTAACGAACTTTGCGGTAATTTTACCATTTGCCATTTGGCAGTGTTCAATGAAAGGGCTAGCTATACAATTAAAGATCAATTTAAACAAGTTGGATGCTATACAGAAATTTCTAGAATAATGCATTCTAGTGTACCTGTAATGATTTTTTATTCCTACCAAGTCATAAGTCATCTGAATAGAACAATACTAATATAATATATTATCAACTTCAGACATCTTTGCTTAAAGACCGAGTATAATTTAAAGACTATTTTATCTTTAAATCTCGGCATTTATTAAAATTATTTAAATACAGGAAGAAAAAGATTATTATAAATGTATTTCATGAAGTCTTTTACATGCTAAAATACGACTATGTATATGAACAACCGAACCGTTTAGGTTATCTCTAGATTTTAGGTGGAAAAATTCTATCATTTATAAAGGTTTTTTAGTATAAAAGTGTTTGCGTTTATTTTATTTAATATGGTATCATAAACTTGTTACAGCTCCTCTTATTGAAATCTTTAACGGCACTTCCTTCATAGCCATGCGGTCGATGGTTTCGAAATTGGTTGAAAAAGACGAGTTGGGTAAGTCAAGATCATAAAATCTAAAAAAAATATAAAAAAATTTATTAACTGCTATTTCAATGTATTAAAGTCAACAGCAGTCAACAGGCATAAAGTCATTAATATTTAAGATAAACGAGGTCGGTAAGCGTTTTGACCTCTACTGGATATTATTATTAATTTTTCATAAAACTTAACAATTACTTGCAGTAGATAATAGAGTCAAAAATCTCACCACATTTATAGTTTTTCAATGGTAATATCTGATTATATCATTATAACCTTATATTCCAGGCAAAGTGAACTCATTTTTCGGAGTAGCGGAAGCAATGATGCCATTGGTGTACGCTCCTATGTATACTACGATGTACACTGCTACAATCAAGACGTTCCCGGGTGCCTTCTTCCTTCTGGGCGGAGGTCTTACTTTTCCAGCTGTACTTATATTCTTGTAAGTCATTAAAGTTTTATCTTAGTCGAGATTCAAATTTCATTTCTCCAAAACACAAGAATGCAATTTTTTAAGATATACCTTAGATTAAAGACACTGTCTTATTATGTACGTATTATTCTAGTAACTTGGTACTATAGTTTCAAGCATTCGGTGGTCTTCCTCAGCTAGTGGAAGCGCGTGCGGTGACGGCTTGACGACAACGGTGTTCGCCGTTTATCAAAGCTTTAAAACATACTAGGCCACCTATTTTTCTTTCCTTTAGTTCTCCTTAATTCCTCGAAAATCTATTAAAGGAGTTTTTCTACTGCAATTATAAGTGCATTTTATGGTTTATATCCTCTGTTTTATTATTGTTCTTTAAAATCAATAAGCAAAGTCTATTACTGTTTTTGTAAAAAAATATCGGAATTTAATTTATATTTAAAAAATCATAAATTCATTTTTCAGATGGTTGTATTTGGCAAATAAGAAACATTGTAATGATAAACAACAAGTGGTGATAAAAGAAGGAAAACCAGACGAGAAGCTTGAAAAATGTGGTATCGAAAATAAAGCTTTCGTAAATGAAGAAAATAAAGAGACTTCAAAGACAGAACCGGTGCAATCTGAAAATATAGACAATAACGTGACTCAGTCCCAAATAGAAATGGGTTTCACTAAAAGTATGCATTGTACTAGCAAATTGTAAAACTCACTATTGGACGTAGCACTAACACTAAACTTCTCAGCTGTTTTGTTGAATAAACGAAAATCATCTTTAAAAAGCTTACTGAATAACCAGGGTTACATTACCTATAAATACGGCCATATATACAACTTATATACTTACAATAAAATATTTACTAGTTTTAAGAAAATACCTTTTTAAGAATTTACATAGGCCTGTGATATTTCTGTGCATAAAGATACTGTACCTAATTATTGATAATACCTAACATGTATATATATATATAACTATACAGTTATACTCATGTATATAAAGCTATGGTTCAAAATTGGTCATACAAATAACCCAAACTTGATGCTATTTTTCAATGCATTGTCTACGAATCTGCGCTTTTCCGTGAATCCAGTGAGAGTAGTTCTATCTCTTTCTTACCGCAATATCGTTAATTTCTTCCCTCTCTATTTTGTACCAGTGCCAATGATCGCATTATACATTAAGGCTGGATATAGACTTCTGATTAAATAGTACCGAATATAACGCCACATTATTAAAAAAATTATGTGATATTGTTAGTTCACTTACGTATTATAAATATGGCACACTATTTTACACATTAATGTGATTTGAAAAACAATTGTTGAAAGTTTTATCTTGTACTTACTTTACGTGCAAATTGTAATAATGATAGGATAATAATTATAATCAACTTATAAATACCGAGCGATTGGTTGTGTGATAGTTATTGATTTGTATAAAGAGTTTATAAATAAAATTTTACCTTTAACATATAGTTAGTAGAACGAAAGTATTAGTAAAATAGTATGTTACAGTTAATAAAAACCTATAAAAACTAATAACTGAAAATGTAGAAAGTAAGTATCATCATCGGTGCCTCGTCCCTCATTTCGGCGCGCGTAGTGTGACGTCACGATATATAATAACAATTGACAGTAAACAAAAATTACATGCTGACACTGTATTTATACAATATCGTGACGTCACGCTACTATATGTATATTTTGAATTTCCTCAAGGTAAAGGAATAATGAAAGATAATGTTAAGAAGAAATATATTTAGACTAAGCTGCGTTTTCACCAGAGATGAGTAAGATCTCGCTCATGTCTGGTGAGGACCCAGCCTCAGACGCACATTCCATATTGAATGTCAAGCACTTTTTCTCAATGTAAACTAATATAGCGTTGTTCCTTTCTAATGAATTTAAGGATTATTATTTGTTATATTTTAAAGAGTACTTATACTGACTTGTTAGTTGTTTTAGTGACTAATTATATGTAAATAAATTATTTGTTTAATTTCCAGTGTTTAATTCGCCACTCTAAACGAATTTATGTTACCAATAGTTCGAACAAAGCATATATCTATTAGTAGTGCAGCGCGGGAACTTCCTTAATTTTTTAATTACGCACCACATCATTCTACCTGTTAGTTCCCTAAAAGTGGAAATAGGCACATTTGAAATGACCTGCCCTAAGGTTTTTGTATGACTACTTCAGCAATTACTATGCTGTGAACGAAAGAGGAGATCTAGCACTCTGTAATTTTTAATGAGGATATCTTAAATCCTTGGTGTACACCAATCGTCCAAAACCCTTGATGAGTAATGCTTGATGAGTAATGATGAGTAATGCTTGGATCGCTAAGATCGTATCCGAAATGAAGGACAAAATGAACTAAAACTTCAGATTTACATTCTCCAATATATTAACCTAACCTAACGCAGTCGTCTCTGCATTAGCAGTATTATGAGGATCAAACTCACGACCTACTCATTCAAGATTGAAACAAAATACACACAATTATTCCCGTGCGGGGACGGGGAGAGAATCTCGTAAAATACGAGTAACCCAGCACCCCTTGGTGGTAGTGGATCTGTTTCTCGACTGAATTGCGCCTACCAGCAAGCGAATCCAATCGCCAAGTGTCGCCAAGCGCACCGGTTGAGCCACATGTGGGCTAGACTTACCCCTACTCCTTCTATCCTGTTAGTATTCCACTTCACTATCCTCGAGGTGGCAAAACAAGAGTCACACTCTTGTATTGCCGATATCCATGAGCGACGGTGGCCACTTACTGCCTCTTGTAACAATAAACATCTGATACCTAGATAGAAAAAAGAAAAAAAATCTTTTACCTTCATATTATGCAGGTTTAAGCACAACTGGTATATTTATACCAGAGAAATCAAAAGTTGATAGAACATCTCTCTGTTCAGGATAAACAGTAACTTCAAAATCTGGATCATTTTGACATTCAATCGTGAAATATTGCACATTTGATTGGTCATGAGAATTTCCTTCGTCTGGATCTGAAAGTAACAGAACAAGCATTTGGGAACCTATTGAGCGAAGTCTGGAAACTGTGAAAACATAATAAAAATTTTACGACACTGACGGTGTCTAGAGCCGAGAGCTGAAAGCTTGTTGTTACTTGTGGGAAGAAACAAATGAGGCTTAAAAAAAGCTATGTTCTTAACCTTTGTTTTAAGATAAAAATAGGAAAAGGAGCATCAGGTCCACCAGATGGTATGTAGTCATCGTCGCCCATGAATATTCGCCATATAAGTGAATATTTCTTGATTTGCTTATTTAGAAGAAAGAGTGAATGCGGTTTCTCCCGATCTAAACCCAAAATTAAGGGGAGACCCTAAACATGTTGGATTAAAGGAAGATAAAGATGCTACAAGCTTGGCGCGTTGGGAATTATAATTTTGTCAACCAAGCTGCCGCGATATTAAACAATTTTGAATTTTAATAGTAAAATAAATTGAGCCAAAAAATGAAATTTACTTTAATTCGCAAAAAGCGATAGAGTTAATTTTCGAAACCACTTTTAAGTGTGCTCTGTAAATTTTCAGTCAAAATATTTATGTTATGTTTATAGATTTAACGTAGAGAATAAATAATATTTACACTCAAACAAACCTTGAGTGTAAATAATTATCCCTCAAGTATACCTCTTTATTATAAACTTACTGCTTTATATTTGAAAAAAAAAATACTTCTAGTACATCTTATATAATTGTTTGTTGCTCGAAAACTACTGAACCGATTTTAAAAATTTGATAGAAAGCTACATCCATTTTTTTCTCTCTTTCATTTTAATATTCTTTCTCTTCTCTTTTTTTTCAATATTTTCTCTTTTTATCACTATATTATCGATAAAAAGCTACACGATTACAGAGTGACAATTTGAGTCTTTTTAAAAATTATCGATACGATGTATTCTTTTCATTTTCCCATCCCTAAGTCTATTCTGTGTTACCAATAAATTAATCGTATTTCCCTACTGAACTCCGGCTATCCTTTTAATGAAAACTTTACCCGACAGAAAAAAACAATCTTGGATAAAATTAAATATAATTATTTTGCATCTTTCTCTCTAAGACTTAATTATTTTTGAAGTATAACACTACAAGCACTGTACATACATACATCAAACACTAAACATCTGTGATAATTATACTTTATTAGTAGCAATATCAATTTATTTCTGATTGATATAGGCAATTAAAACTTTTACTTTTCAATATTTTAATTATTATTACAACCATTTAATAAAATTGATTTGGATTCAATACATCAAGCATTTAATTCGTCGACCTCTAAATAGATATTATTTTAAATTACTATCAATGACAAGTATAACTTACTCATTCTAAGTATCCTGAGATAAAACATTTTTAAATGACATTAACTTTGTAACCTGCTCGTCCGATTTAAATGAAATAAACCCTATATTTTAAGTTAGCAATAATACAATTGTAAAAACTGTATCCAATTTCGTGCAGTGTTTTTGTGTAATGCACGTACAAACATAATATGAAGATTTAAAAAATGATTGAGTGCTTGTATTAATAAAAATGCGTCACTGATTTGCAGTGGACACCACCACCTCACTGACTCGCTATTCTTCTGTCACCTTCACTTTTTCTATTATAAAATTTTGTCCTGACAATAAGAGAGTCAAACTGAAAGTCAAAAACTGATTAAACTAGCTAGTTCTTAGTTTTATCATATCTTTTCATTTCAAAATAGTGTCCACATACGTCAATACATCGCCGTATCCGACGGTACCACTGAGAAAAGCACTTTGTCCACTCGTCCTTCCAGCTTCCCCAGGGTCTTTCGAAGACATGAGTGTATCTGTAGAAACTGTAATTCGATCCTCTAAAACAATTGTCGCGAAATGACCTGCCTTTCCGAAGAACGAGGCCACCATCTTTATTCCCACGCTTCGACCTCTCTTCACTTCAGTTGGAAACTCTTCAGAAGGAAACAGTCACTAAGCAGACTGTCTTTTGGTTTGGGGATCATAACAGTAAATCCAGCTTTCGTCACGTGTAAGTATGTCGAACACAGCATTTGAGTCACCTCCGTTAAATCTTTTAACCATTTCACGGCATCAATCCGCACGACAGAGTTTTTGGGCCTCGGTCAAATTATGAGGTGTCCACTGGGCACAAAGCTTCTTGATCGCTAAATTTTCATGGAGGATTTTGTGCACTTGACTCATTGCAATGCCTAAGATTGTAAGAATCTGCTGATAGGTCACTCTATTGTCAGTCTCTATCATACGCCGGACAACTCAGATGTTATCTTCAGTCGTCGCCGTAGAAGGCCGTGGCACGCAGATCATCGGTGAGATCAGAGCGATCGTTTAAACTCATTAACCCAGCTGTAACGAGATGGGGCTTCACGGTGAAATGCACATCGTAGTCTATCGTAACTTACTTGTTGACCTTTTGACATAAAAAATCATTGCACGAAAATTTTCTTGCGTTGTATTCATGACACAGACAATTTTCATTTGCCGCCAAATCGTAAAACAAATTAAAAATGAATGAAGTCCATACTCAATAATATTGGCAAAGAATTCCATTATCAACTTTTTTTTTAAATTATATTCTTTACTAATTTCCAGTTCGAAGAACTTTCAGTTGACCCTCGTAACTAATACAACAAAAAAGAATTACCGATGCATTCCTTCCTCTATTATTCGTATACAGAGGCCGTCTATTTCTATTTAAATTGAAGATGTAGTATTTATATTTTAGTAGGTTCAAAGAAAAAATTATATATTGTGAAACAGTTTATTAGAATCCAATAAATCTAACAATGCTTCATATTAAAGAGAGATTATACAATGTTTTACTTCTTACTACAAATGACAGACCTAAGACATCTATAATCTTGCCCTTTGAATATTTCAGAATGTTGGGACACTTTTTTAAATTTTCTTATACTAAAAAAAAGAACGACATAAAAAATACAGATCTAAACAAATTAAAATTAAACAGAGCATAATATTTCATATGTCTTGTGCTCAACTTCTTTATAGGCGAATGAAATATACATGGCTCTGCGGCTTGGATGTACCTGAAAAGAAATAATTATATTATTATTTTCTGTTAGTGTGACCACCCCTTCTATATTTCACGTAGTAATTTATAAATATGCTTTCGAATATTTTTTACCGACAGAAAGTTTAAAAAAATATTTGGGTCATGTACTACAAAATTCTTAATCGGCTGACGTCCCGTTGTATGTACGTCAGTGTTGCCATATTTGCATATAGTTCGAAAAATGTGACAATGTGAAAAAAACCTAAGCCCCCATCTCTGTGACCAAGCGTGGTATTTTGTAGACTTTCCTCCCCCATCAGAATGGGTCACGTAGTATGGGTACGTTCCCTAACCACAGTGAATCGGCCCCTGAAGGATATTTAGACTGCTCCCTTACCTCCTCACCTACGGCGTCCTCTATGCCCTTGCTCTATGGGTTATGTTATGTAATTTTTGATTAAGTCTCTCTTACCTTCCCTGGAGTGAGAGATCCTTGTTCATGAGCTCTGCCAATGTACAACGGTTCCCCGGATGAAGTTCTACCCCCCAAGATAGCTTTTGGAGGGATGACTCCATTTCTGCTTTCCAACCAACGGATCCTGTTTGCGCAGCATACCTTAAACCGTTAATATTTAAAATTAGAACAGTCCATTTTCCAATTTAGTACTAAATTCAATCTTGAATTCTACTGGTTGAATAGCAATCATTCATTATATTTTTTGGTTTTTATAAAAAATATATTTACAAAAATATACACTAAATAAGTTAGCAACACCGTTGATAACTCTATATTCGCGGGTAGTACTTTTTATTTTATTCCAAGACTTTACAGTGTACTTAACCTCTGTTGCGATGTACTTAATCCAGTTATGTTGTGGTGTAAATTGGTTTTTTTGACAATTATAATTATTATTTTTACTCTATCTAAGGGGTCTATTTTACAAATGAAATTTATAATAGTTGACGTGTTAATATACCTTCATTGAGGTGTTTCATATTTCTGATTGTGTGCTAGTTAATTAGTAGGGTAGTCCTACTTTTTTCATGTCCTATTTTAATTTTAAATAGACACATTTTGATTTGGAACTTAATTTCTTTTCTAATAAATTTAATTTCTTTATTAATAATATTATTTACAATTATGATGTCGGATTTACTATTAGCTGTCTCAAGCTATGTTTGTAAGTGTTGACAATTGGCTTATTTGGGCAATTTACCTCAAAATTAACTACAGGGTTTTCACGTCCACCCCAAGGCACATACGCAGCTTTATGCTTCACTGCCAGTTTGCCTGGGATTAGGTCTCCTTCATACCATGCACGGATGACCCACAGGGGGCTTCTGTCGTGCCCCTCGTAACCAGCAACCACTGCTCTATTGCTTAGAGTGTGAGCTTCATTAGCTGTTGTTGGAATCCATTCAACGGTTGCTGAAATAATATTTCAGATTTTTAACAAAAAACACAAGAATGTAATTTCAATATTTACTAATAGTACATTATGATACAAGTGTGCTAAGTTCTCTGCTTCTCCTCCTCGACGGCAATGGACAAAGCGCACGAGTGCACATACGTAGTTTTTCAACACGTTTGTGAGGAAAAAAATCATCAGTGTGTTACTATAATATACAAAAATATATATATATATAAAATATGTCAAACTATAACTTAGTTAAATAAATCCATAAATCAGCCGGAAGAGACTACATATTAGGAATATAGATGTGGAAATCTTGAGGGACTTGTGTAATCTTGTCTGGAGAACGGGGGAATGGCCAAAAAACTGGAAGGAGTCTGTTTTGACACCCTTGCACAAGACAGCCTCGGCAATAACATGCGGAAACTACAGGACGGTGGTGCTGGCTCCTCTTTAATTCAACATCTATGGCGAATACATAATGAGAAAAGCTCTTCAAGAGTGGGATGGAGGCAACAAAATTAGCAACCTTCGATATTCAGATGACACTACGTTATTTGCTACTTCTGAACGGGAGTTGGCCGAACTGTTTAGAAGAGTAGAACAAGCAAGTAAGATGGTGGGTCTCTCGGTTAATAAAACGAAGACGAATGCCAAGTTAATTAATCGATCCGGATTAATCGTACGAACAGGAGCTCTCAGACCTGGAGTTCGTAGACAAATTAGTACATCTGAGACCACTGATCAGCAACCAGACGCACTCTTGCGAACATAGATGGCCAAAGCAGCAATGAGTAAGCTAAACAGAATCTTGCTAAACAGGAGAGCGTCAAATATCACCAAGACCAAACTCGTGCGCGCTTTGGTCTTCTTAATATTTCTATACGGCTGCGAATCGTGATTTATTCGCGCAGCTAACCGGTAGAAGAATGCTGCGCATACCATGGACAGCGAAAATAACAAATCGATCCATTCTCTACCAACTAAACATCACGACCATATTAACCACCACTTGCACATCCACAAACAAGTTTTGGTCTACTTTGGTTTGGACAACCAGACAGCCTGCATAAACTAGTTGTAGTAGGAAAGATCGAGGGCAAAAGATCACACGTTCATTTACCCTATGGTCTGATCCCATCAGCAAGTGGAAACGGCTAATAAATGTAGCCGTAAAAGCTTATCAGGATGGACACGAGCTTCAGTAATGAAGTACACGAAGAAAAAGAAGACCTTAGTTGAAAGTGTGAGATACTTAAATTACATTTTTATAGTTTGAGAAACAACTGCTCTAATATTGCAAGTAGTGAGTTATTGTGGATAAACGAATAACGGACTGTCCCATTCAAAACTAGACGTGTGATCACTTCAAGTGTAAGGCACTTTAAGTGTAAGACTCACATCACGGCTTTGTTAAATACATTCTAGTAAATATTTTATAATATTCTGTTCTATGAGGCAATCTGCATTATATTGTAATTTGTTTATTATTTGTATCGTATGAAAGTAAAGGGACTTCTTTAGAATTGTGGACCCCATCTATTTGAAATATTTTGATAATATTTACCATCCTAAATGTATTCCTGAAATTCGTTTATTCAAGGAACTTATAGTTTTCGAAATATAATTTTTTTGACAATTCGCAAAACTTCGTTTTCATAGGAATTTTCGAGGGTTGAATTCGAAAATAAATTGTTTTAGAAAAGATTTTTTTGATTTTTTGAAAATTGTTCAGAAAGTTATCAATTTTTGTACTTACCTTAGAATATAAGTGGACCCCCTATATTTTTATATTGAAATATTTTTTTCGATAATAGAAATCCGTTTTTTCAGGAAATTCATAGTTTTCGAGATATGAATTTACGTAGTACTTGTCTATCTCACCCCTAGTGTTTATATAAAGCCGGGGCGCGAAGGGAAGGAAGTCTCCGCCCGCTGTAACGGAGCACGAAAATACGCGCGAATTGTAGCGGAAGCGAGTGGGGGTTTTCGTACTCTATTACGCAAGGGCGAAGGGTTTACCCTTCCCGCAGCGCCAGAGACGTCAAAGACCCTATCGATTGTTAGTTATCATTGCGACGCAGGTAAGATGTTTTTTTTTAATTTCAGCACTATTAAACCATCGAAAAATAAACCTCTAGAATATTCCTAAATCTCGAAAACTAAAAATTTCCTGCAAAAGTGGATTTCAGATACACGCTAAGGATGGTAAATAATATCAAAAAAAAATATTAAAATTAAATACTAAATTTGATATTTTCTAAGCAATTTTCAAAAAATCATATCTCGAAAATTATAACTATCCTGCAAACCGGATTTCAGGTTTACCTTTAAATTATATGATAACAAAATTACTTATACTCACATATTGACACAGTTGTATACATTTGTATTTAAGCCCAGTACAGATACGTCGTTACAAAAACTGAGTGTTTTACGGACTCTCTGTACCCAGCAGGAGACTAATTTTTTTTTGTCTAATTGAGCGCCATCTAGTTATGCAAAAAACTTGACTATTTTCTATATGATATAAGAGATGTCGCTACTTATGTAGAAAACTATAGTTCTAAACAGTATTGCTAGTGTAATAAAATTATTACATTGTACATATTTTATTTGTCTTTAAAATATATACATCTTACTTACTTTGTTCCCTACTGAATTACGGTTAAAGATTGTCACCACTTACAAATGTTATGGTTACATATGGATGGGCGAGAACATACAAGACAATCGATTTTCAAATTGAATCGAATAAATACATGCGATCCGAACAACGAATCAATTCAATATCGCATTGTGTTTCAATAAATTATCTCTCAAGTGGATACTTTATCTTTGTTACGAACCGTAGCATTTTTCGGAGCTATAATAATAAGATAAGAACAAATTACGTTATTATATAATAAAAAAATACTTTTTCGGGATAAAACGTAGCCTATTTTAATCTAGGTCATAAAGTATCTTAAATATACCAAATTTCATTGAAATCTCAGAAATTTCACTGAATTTTCAGATTCATTGATCCATTATGTTAGCATTTATTTTTAAATTTAATTTATATTAGTTAATATTAAATTTATATTAGTATTTTTTTTATTACTTCCAACAATTCAAACCAAAACTAGACTATTCACTAGATAAAAAAATGTCATATTAAATATATTATTATGCTACAAAAATCAGCAAAAAATTAGAATAAAAACTATGAATTAAAAGTATGTAAAACAAAATAGAAGTTTTAATCTGAATCAACGTTTTACCCCCTATTAAGCTATTAGGCCTTGTAAGAACCACCAAGCGATGTCGCATGATATTCGAATCGTATCTGCATGCTAGTGTTAGGGACTACACAAGCGTGGCAGCCGCAATAACATCCTGAATCCATTATTATATTGAACTCGGAAAGCATTAACTGCCTCATGTGATACATTTGTCCAAAGACTGCACGTGTAGTATTATTTTGACTTACCTACAAAACCTTCGTGCCAACATATTGCACCTGACCGCCATCGCTCTGCGTTCACGTTCCAGTTCGACGTCATCTTAAGTTAGTCAGTGACATAGTCGTACCAATAAATTAATGGTATTACCCTATTGAAGCCTATCCTTTTAATGAAAATATTACCCGACAGAAAAGGTTTTAATCTTTGATAAAATTTAAAAAAAAAATAATTTTGCCTTTGTTTCTCTATGAATTAATTATTTTTTAAAATAGTATACTATAGGCACTGTTCATACATACATTAAACATTGTGATAATTATACTTCTGAATGGCAATAAACAATTAAAACCTCATGCATACTCTTTTGACTATTTAGAAATAATTATTAGAACTGTTTAATAGAATCGATTTGGATTTAACGCATCAAACGATTCTCATTTTTATTCTAGTTTGACTTGACGATAAGGTTTCCATTGACCTCTATATAGTTTTCACCTTATCCAATAAATATAAAGAATCGAATAGTTTCCTCGGTTACAAAAAATCGATTCCGAATAATGAATCAAAAAAAAAATTTTCGGGTTCAAAAGATCGATTCTTCGATCTCTAAATAGATTTTTTAAATTACTATCAATGATTTCTAGACTCACCCTAAATATGTTGGGCTAAAACATTTTTTTTAATGGCAATAACTTTTTTTCCCAGCATCTGATTCAAATAAAACAATTTAGTGATCTAGTTGGCTTCTATTAGGATTAAAAAAAAATGGGGGGCATTTTACGTTTTCTATTTAGTTTACGTAAAACGCTTAATATATCACTGATTTGGAGTGGACACTACTATCTTACTGACTCGTTCACTCTTCTGTCTCACTTACTTCTTCTTTTACACAAACCTTGTGCGGACAATAAATAAATAAATAATTACCTGATTTAGTACAGTTGTTCTGAAGTTATGCGCACATAGAGTCGAGCCATCTTATTTATATAGAAAATGTAGTAATGTTAATAGGTTCAGAGAAAAAAATACATTTATTGCAAAACAGTATATTAAAATACAACAATGCTTAATATTAAAGATTATACAATGTTTTACATCTTACTATAAATAACAGGGAATATACTTCTATATTCTTGTTCTTTAGGTCCATTTTATATTCCAGAATGTTTGGACACATAAATTTTCTTATACTAAAAAAAAACAATATAAAAAATGCAGACACAAATTAAAATTAAACAGTGCATAATATTTCATATGCCTTGTGCGCAACTTCTTTGCTGGCGAATGAAATGTACATGGCTTTGTGACTCGGGTGTATCTGGAAATAAATAATTTAATCAATTTTTTGCAAAGGCTGATTAATAAGTCGATAATTAACCATAGTGAATAGGTTCCCGAAGGACATTTTGTTCAATATTTTAAGTTTGTATTAATGAGATAAATTAGTCATTCAAGTTTGAGATCTCAATCAAGTTCTACCGAGGCGAGCCGATTCCAAGGGGGCAAGTTTATATAAATGGAAGGTGGGGAAATTATGAATTTGTTCATGATTTCAGGTTTTGTCCCATCTTAAAAGGTCATAAACTAGGGTGGGGCCAGCTGCCTCTACCTGCCCCAAATGGGCAATGCCCTTGCCTTATGGGTAATGTAATGTAATTTTGAAAAAAGCTTTATTCAATACTTGCTAATATTACTAGACAAATATGTTTATAATTCAGTCTCTCTTACCTTCCCTGGAGTGAGAGATCCTTGCTCATGTGCTCTGCCAATGTACAACGGTTCCCCAGATGAAGTGCTACCCCCCATAATAGCATTTGGAGGGATGACTCCATCTCTGCTTTCCACCCAACGGATCCTGTCTGGACGAGCGCAGCATACCTTAAAACGAAAATATTTAAACTTAGAATGTTCCATTTTCAAATTTAGTTCTAAATTCAAACCTTAATATGATTTGACATTTCATGTCTACTTTAACGGAAAAGGAAAACATCGTGAGGAAACCTATCCTCCTGAGAGTTTTCCTTGTTCCCAAAGGTGTGTCAAGTCAGGCAACCCGCATTTGGCCAGTGTGGTGGACTATGGCCTAATGCCTCCTCATTCTGAGGAGACTGGCTCTTGCAGCAATGGGTCATTAAACAATGACGATGATAGTAAATATTTTTATTTACTATCGTGTGTCATCCATATCAAGCTATGTTTTACGAAGAGTATGTGTTGTGACAGTTTATTTACCTCAAAATTAACTACAGGGTTTTCACGTCCACCCCAAGGCACATACGCAGCTTTATGCTGCACTGCTAGTTTGCCTGGGATTAGGTCTCCTTCATATCTTGCACGGATGACCCACAGGGGGCTTCTATCGTACCCCTCGAAACCAGCAACCACTGCCCTGTTGCTTAGGGTGTGAGCTTCATGAACTGTTGTTGGAATCCATTCAACGGTTGCTGAAATAAGAAAAGTGACAAAACTTTTAAAATAAAAAAAAAACAAATTAAATCTAAGTCTATTCTTAGTATACAGAAAAAAAGAATAGAGAGTATATAATATATTGTATGTAACAGCAGTTTAGGTAGGTAGGGACAAATCCTCAAGGACATGAGGTCGCTCCAAGAAGCCTGTGAAGTTCCCAGGAAACTTCTGCACTTCTGGAAGGAGCTAAGCATGGCTGTGCGTGCAGGATGACTTATTAGACTCTAAGTGCGGAAACAGGAGCCCACATACAATACATTACTATAACAGATGGTTTTCTTACCATTATAACCAGGTTGTTGTGTAACCTGTGGTGCTCCTGGGTAACCAAAAGCTGGTGGAGCTGTTGGTCCTCCAGGATATGACATAGCAGCAGGGGGCATTTGCCCAGCATTTGGATAGACTGCAAATCCAGGTTGGTATGGGAATTGAGGGTTTTGACCTGATGGATATCCAGGAGCAGCTTGCGGAGGTGCATTTGATGGGTTGTAGACTTGAGGGTATATTTGGTTTTGAGGTGGGGGGTATTGAGGGTTTCCTCCATATGGATCTGAAATGAAATGAATCATTGTTTACCTAAAGTAGTTTAGTCATAACTTTATATCGATACTCTAATTGTAATGAAATTATTTTACAAATAATATCATGTCATAGTTACTAATATTTACATCCATGTTTTTACTGAGTGATAATTTTTTCCATTGTTGCCAACTTAAGAGGTTTTCCTCCTAAATTTAGGGAAAGAAAATATACACATGGTATCTTTAGGTTTTTTTAGGGATACCTAACATTTTATTTGACTATTTTGTTTTTAGATGTTGCACAACAGCTCTGTATAGAGTTCCCATCTTATGGGTTTTACCATGTTTCATTAAATTTCAATGGGAAAATATCTGGTAAAGTTTAGTAATAAACAAAAACAAACCCAATCACCTAAAACAAAAATAAATTTAAACTCATTATGTTTTATCCATAATGAGTATATTGATAAGGAAAAACATACAATGAGTCAATTACGAGTTGCGTCACTGTTGTATATTGAAGTGTAAAGTTACACTGGATATTGCATATTGACTAAGATTATAAATTATCTATATTTTAAACATATGGATGTATAGTCGACTATGTAATTGCCTTACCTATTTATCAAGCTGCCATTTAAGTCATCATTTAGGCTGCATTTCCACCAGAGATGTGCAAGGATATGTAGTGGTCGCTTATTACCTAGCCTACTCAATATGTCAAATGGTCAATCACACATTTCTGGTGGAAATGCAGTCTAAAATGCAAGCTTAACTGATGTAACAAGGATTAACTTAGGCTATTTAACTTCTCGAATCAACCTAGGAACAGAGAAACAAGTGAACGAATTCGCGCGGGTTGGCTAAAAGTAAAAATGGGTCTTTTCTCATTCTCCAAAAATACATCTAACATTGAACCAAAGGGTTTTAAAGCAATTTCTGACTAAACATAAGGATGTACATTATATATATATGTCGGATACTAAAAGAAGGAATGGAATGGCCTATCTCAAAAGCTATATGGGCACAACACGGTCAGGATATAACTAAACGTTACGATCTCTTACTGAGTACTAAATAGGCTTAAGGAATTCCTATATTCGATCGAGACACTCACCTCCCCTACTTAGTTTCACTGTTTAATCCTAAGATTAGACTAATATTAACTTAACCTAACACAAGGCTAACCTAACCTTAGGCTAACCTAAACCTAAGTCACATCTCCGACATATATAACATCTGTAAAATAACAAAACTCTGTCAGCAGTAATATTAGATTTAACAAAAAAAAAACATCGCAAATGTTTGTGTCTGTATGGTCTATGATCTTTGCCTTTCCCATAAGGTATAAATTAAAAAACCAACAAGGATATTCTTGTACATAATTAACTTTTTATATCTATATTAGTTTAGCTTAATAACTTTTTAACGACATTCATTAAAGATAAAGAATTTATAGAAAACAATTATATTCTCATTGCTAAATTATAAATTAATTGACAATTAAACATTGTTTGAAATACAATTAGTTTATTATCACAACTAACAATTTCTAAAATAAATTGACACAATGAAATTCAAGTGAATAATATTTTTTAAAGATTACTAGCTATTTCCTCTACAGCTAAGAGACAGCAATGGGTTCACATAGTGGAATGACTGCGATTCTAACCAATGGTCATCATAGTTAGGGCATCATATTGCCACTTATCGATATTTGAGTACAAGACTCCAGAAAGTATCCTTTTTTTTTACCCCAGCAGGAATCTGCTCAACAGATACCCAAGCGGGGACGCAGGATGGTTATGCGGGGTTGGGATCTGCTTCAGAAAAATTTCAGGAAACAGCCGGACCCGCTAAACCACCGGGGTGATTTACTTCACTGCTAATAGGACAAGGTCATGGGATATTGGATTGCTGTATCATTGAGACTATATGGTGTTAAGTACTCCACCGCTGGATACTCTTTACATGGGTGGCAGAAACTCCCGTCTGCCACCCATGGTCCTCCAGAAAGTATACTCTCCCAACTCCCAATTTTAATTATAAAATCTACAGATTTGTATGAAAAAACAAAACCTTAACAACTTCATAGTATAGAAATAATTTAAGGAGAGGTATACCAGCAAAATCTCTCTATAATTTGCTGAAAGACCTAGGCCTGTCCAGAACAGCAGTAAATTCTATACTGACTAATTAGTATCTAAAGCTGCGTTAACAAGATCATACCAAATTTGGCTGGTAAGGGGAGTAACCCGGCACCTGCATGGTGAATCCATAGAATGCTAAGAGGTTTGTCTCTCTCCATTGAGACAAGACTTAATTTGCCAATAGCTCAGTGGTTCAGGCGTTGGATTCACAATTAAATAAGTCGTAGGTACAAATCTCAGTCATTGGACTACTGACATAGCCTACTCTGAACACAAGCATTTAGCTTACTTGGAGAGGGTAAGGAATACTAGTAGTATGTGACCCATTATGCTAATATTTTCATTTACAACATTCACACAATTTAACTTATTTATTTTTAAAAAATCTGACTGTATGTAAAAACCCTGATTTAATATATGTATGCGAGATTGCAGATGGGTGTTCTACATGTTAATTACTCAATTTTTTTGGTATTCAAATGATGAGTATAATTGTTTTTTCATCAATAATGACAAATGGAAAAGTCCCAAAAATGAGTCATAAATAGAATGTATAAATAATTTTTTTTGCAATTTATCCTTTACCAAAGTTTATATAGATGATATTAAACAATAAAATAATACTGTAATCCTTGTACAGAATGATAATTTTTTTTTAATTATCTATAAAAAATACATTATATCAATAAAAAAAAATGTACCCACGCTACCATGTATTTGATACACAGACGCAGGTATACTCTTTTGTTTATTGTTTAAGTCATTCAAATTATAGTTGAATTTCGACTAGTAGACAGTAAATGGGCAGTCATTTAGGTAGAAAACGTCACAAACTTTCTAAAATACATTGCATACATAAATACATACAGTACTGCAATCATAAACCTATATGACGCTTTCTACTGCAATTTTTATTCACATTAGGGTTTTGAATATAGAACCTTTTTTATCTAAATTATTATAAGTAAAAGAAAGAGTAACACTATCTAGTCTGTGGTAACAACATTGTGTTTGTAATCACATCCTCGATGGTGCAATATCACAAATTATAATATAAGTTTAAAATAAAAAGTATTAATTAATCAATACTTACAACCAGACATGTTCACAGCTGTATAAAATTCCACTGATTTATAATGAGGTTTTGAAACAAATTAAACAATACTCCGTTACTTTTCTATTTAGTGTTTAGTGTTACTAACAAATTGCTGTTGTTACCCTAATGCCGATGACCCGATGAAGAGATTCTGTCTGATTAGGACTGTTGATTAAATATCGATATTATTATTTAGAAATATCGATATTTACTACTAATAATTTTGATATTGAAATGAAGATATTGATACTCAATATATTTTTAATTGTATGCACAAAATTAATTAAAACTTAATCAATATTATTTACACTGCTATATTTTTCTTAAAATAATTGATATTTGTCCACAAGTCCTTTTCTTCTATTATTAAATAAAAATAGAGAAACATATTATTTGCTCCTCATTTTAGGTTTATTAGTATTCTGTGTTTGTAACTTTCAGCATTCATTTGTAATTTAATTTGTTTAATAAATAATATATTTTTTAAATAAAGCCGATACATAAAAATATCGATGTTCTATTTCGATATATTATCAAACTCCGATATTGACATATTTGAAAATAGCGATATAAAATCGAAAATCCAATATTTAAAAAAATATCAACAGGCCTAATTCTCATTCGCCGCTTTCGCAATAGAATTATTATATTAATCTATATTTTGAAAATTATTATTACTTGTAGGATACAACGTAGGTTGTTTAAAAGCCAGAATACTTTTGTACAGCATGAAAGACAAACCAATTAAAATACTTTCACATTTATAAAAAAATTAAACTAATTGTACAAAAGAATAAAATAATATGTATGTAATAAATAAATCAAATCTATATCATTACCCAAAAAACAGGCAGTCAACCAAATATTGGCAACACTGATTATACAGCATAAAATGTCAGAATTTATTATAGATTTTTTCCCTTTATCTAGGTAGGCACTAGGTACCTCTTGTATATATGCTGTACGGAAGTACCTATGAGCGATGTAAGGAGTTAAAGCTTTAGTATTTAGTTTCATAAATAATAACTAGATGGCGTTAAACTATATAAAATGTCAACGGTTAAAAAATATAATACAGTTCATCGGTTACTATATTTTATTTAATTACTATATGTATATTTTATTTATATAAGGGTTATTATCTATATTATCCATGTCTCTGACTCTCTCTCTCTCTCTTTTTTTCCACCCTAGGGTATGATACAGGTTTGTCTACTTCAGTCTGCCTAGTACGTAACAACCTAGTTCGATAAAATATTGATTTAAATGTAATATTTATGGTTTGTTTAATAAAAAAACTATTTGGAGTTTTATGTAGTATAATTCTTTTAAACAAGTAGGTAATCACAATTTTTTAGGCACAGGCATAATCACATTCTGCCATCAACTTAGCTTCCATATTGGTAATGGATAAGTATTTAATTTTTTTGGATTCATTATAAAAATTTAATTAAATGAAAGTGAAATGTGAAAAAGTAAATAAATATATCTAGAAAATAAATTATAGGTAGTTGAAATAATTTCGTCACACCCGGCGCACGGGTCTGTGACGTCATCTGCCCTAAACGCGGCTGGTATACGCTGAGCACGTTACATACATCGTGTTTTGTTTATTTAGCGAAGGCTGAGAATTGAGATATTGTATTGTTTCTATATGCCAAAGTTAATTATTTTTTTCGTATGTCCAATGATATGAATTCAAGGAAAATTATCTTATCCTTTTACGAAGCCTTCTTCCATTATAGTAAAATAAAATCAATACACTCATAAATAAAAGAAACAACTGTGCGTAAATAATTAGAAACGAAAGTAACAATCGAATGATTAGTGCTGCTATGATCTCGGTTAGGTCACATGACGTCACGGGCGAGTCAAAAACCATGCTAAAATACGTAAACTTCAACAATCTATTTCTAAGTGATTTATTGATGGATTTTAAAAATATTAGCGCTAGAGTAAAATAATAATCACTTCCGTCATTATGATATTACCTCGACAGTTGGACTGCAGTCTTATTCTTACGTGAGGAGTAGATATAAGTGCAGTGCAGTGATGGTGCTGGGAGTAGGTACTGTTCGATTAAGGTCACGTAGTAGTGTAAACACGTTAAGTTAGCTTTGTGTTAGGTTAGGCTTACACAGCGATTCCCTTATTTTTGCTCCGACATATATTTTAATATTATTTACGTTAACAATATTGAAACTTCTCCATTGTGCAGTCGGCTATTATTTAGACTTTTATAATATTTCAATACAGATTAAAATCTGTAACAATATTTTATAGCTATTGCAATGTACTTATTCTAGAAACGTTTCTGTTCTGAACAGAAACTTCGTTGTTCAACGTCGGACAATGTAAAATTTATTTCTCACAGTGTGTTCATATTCTTCATAATATTTTCGCCCTGGATTTTATATCTCTCGAGGGAAATAACGCAGTGTTATTTCTCATTTGTTTGCGAAAATATTTTGAAATGACCATTTTATATTTTTATACCAGTTTAATTTTCATTTCAAAATGTTTTTAATACCTTCAACTATTTTAGTTAAAGTTGATTTTATTTTTATATGATATAGATTTTTTTGGAGTCATCACTTCACATCATTTCATGTCGGTAATAGTCGTTGCTAGGATACGCGCCTGATATAGTTTTAAATTAATTTTATACGATACAACGACAAAAACGTCGGTTTTTGCGATTTTACTAACATTCGAATATGTTATACTTAGACGTCTTCGGTATAGATTTAAACCTTGATTAGCGTTAAGCTAGAAGATTTTGAAATTTTTAGAAACTTGATAATAAAAGTGCGAAAATAATTATTTAAAAACTTTATTATTTTATTAAATTTACAAACATAATTATCTTAACTATATAATATAAAGAGAAGTATAGATAGAAACTTTATTTTAAATATTTCGGTTTGCATAATATCCCAAAATTTATTCATAATAATATACGGTCTATTTATTTTTCTAAAATATTCATTAAGAGAATTGATTCAGTCTAAAATAATCATAAATTTCGTAATTTCCTACCCTCCTATAATTTATTTATATTTTATAATTTAGTATACTTACATAAAAATTAATAGTTAAATACATATTCCCTGTGTTCCACTAAGCGATCTCAATGCCCACGCTCACGACCGCGGTTTTTCCCGTTCCACTTGTCCGCGAGCGTTACGATCGTTAACCCAAGTGGAGCGGGTAATTGAGCGTTTTGAGTGTTAACGTAAATAATTCAAATGGCGAATTATAAATCAATAATTTCAAGAGGTTTATACTTTTTGGTTAAATTAATTTATATTCATATTTTTTATTGATTGATTTTATTTATATTTATAATTTAATTGAAACTAAAATTAATTTTATATAAATATGCGCTGCAGAAAAATTCATGTCCTCTAATAAATCTCTATCCGTATCAAATAAAGTTATTTACATCGCCGCCATTTTTGTTGTTTTAAAACCGCCAAATTTTGCAACCACAGGTCACTAATTTTGCAAAGCTCACAACGACCCACGATTTGATATGGGCCGTCGTGAGCTCCGAGTGAGCACAAGTCATGACTTCATTAATGACGTTTTCGCCTCGACCACAACCCCCGCGATCGTCAGGTGCAACGGCTAAATGAGCGTTTGGGGCGTTGAGATGGGTTAGTGGAACGCGCCTATTATATTTAAAGGGAACAGAGGATAAAAAAATAAAGAACAATATTATAACACAGATAAACTTAATTAATCTTAAAATGTTTCTTATATCAAATATTGTAGGAATGTATGGATGTAAGTTTGTTACTCTTTCACGCAAAAACTACTCATTCGATTTTGATGAAACTTTACAATAATGTAGCTTACACATCAGAATAACACAAAGTAGTTACTAATATAGGAAAAATACTAGTGGTTTTATATCTTGCTGTTGGTTTTAATTGTGTAAATAAAATAGCTGTACCATTAAAACGGTGAAAGAGATCATACGACCAGCAAACGTACACATTAACTTCAAATTAATACAACACACTTTCGCGGATATTCTCATTGCTCTTGTTTCCACCAGCTTGATAATAGTGTGTATTTGACTTCGATAGTTTTCACCTAAAACAGTAATATCTTATAACACATATTTTGTTTAAGATGTAGAGTTAGCGGAGTGTGGGCTTGTAGAGTTAAAAGCTCTACATGAGATAACTTTTTGACAGTGCGATGAATATGATCTAGTCTTGGCAACATTTTACATGAAAATGTTTTTGGTAGGATTTCACTTCTTTTTGTAAGTTGCTTATGACATTTTTTTTTGTTTATTTTTTCTTTCTTTTTTTACTGCTGAAATAAGTATTTTATTATTATTTAGGTATTACATGAATAATTCCTAAATTAATTTTCAGACCTAGCATCAAAATTTGCAAACGTCTCATACAAACATTCATCCCCTAGTTTAAGGGGTTTGGTGTTAAAGTTCCAAGGTTTTCCAGCTTTCTAGGACTTATGGTAACAATCTAAGAAGTTTGATGATCATCAAGGAATCAAGTGACGAAATCGGGATTTTGTAGACATCAATAAAAGCTGAAGCATAAAAGCTATTCAATTGAAACTTTATATGTTTAATAAATCCATTAATAATATCATATACCGAGAACATTGTTTATCTGGTATAATCCAAATCAAAGTTATGAGGGTTCAAAACATAAAAAGGTAGTAGTGATTGCGATTCGATTAGCTCTACTTGGCAGAGCACTATCGAGTCCCTTTTTTAACTGTTCATAGTTAACTGAGGATAGTTTTGAGTGTAATTTTGGAGATGTTATTCCTTAGTATAGATTGAGAAGTAAATAATATACAGTAGAACGCCGATTATCCGAATTAATTGGGATTCGTGAATGGGAGTCGGAATTTCCGTGGTCGATTCGGATAATCGTACATAGACTGGTAATAAAGAAAAACGAATTGTCACACATAGAATAAACTTTATTAAGTTTAACAAACACAGTTCTACAATAACGATCATTTGAACATCTCGATCAGGAAGACAACAATAATAGAGGTACATATGTAGTAGCAAAAAAAACATAACAGATATATTTTAATATAACAGTTGAAATATATCTGGACTCCTGCGAGTTTCAGGTTTTAATTTTTTATATTACCCCTAGGAACGATTCAGATAATTGGCGTTTCGGTTAATAGGCGTTCGGATAATCGGCGTTCTACTGTATTAATATCAAAAGACGGCTCTTACCCAACTCTTCGTAAATTAATATATGATGTAGAATTAACAACGCTTTCCTTCTTTCTTGTATGATGGCCTCACTCATTTTAGTTATAAACAATGGTCTTAGATTAAAAAATATATAATAAAACATTTCCGTTTTAAATGCGTCTGTGTTCTGAAATTTAAAAAAAAGTTATCTTCTTCTTGTATATAAAAATAAATTGTTGTTCGTTAGTCTCACTAAAACTAGAACATCTGACTCGATTTGGCTAATTGTGGTTGTGGTTTTTTGTGGATGTCCATGGAAGGTTTAAACGGTGAAAATGCTAAAAAGATTTTGATAAAACTTTTACCTATAGTTTAATCACTTCAGCGAAGCGAGGATGGGTCAGCTAGTTATTAATAAAATTAAAAAAAAACTTACTTTTAATGTAGGAGATATTGCTTTGCATATTGCAAGAATAGTAGATAACAGCCATGAGTTGAACATTAACAGTATCTGTGAAAATATAAAAAAAATTAACATACTATTCATGTCATCATTTTAGTTATGAAAATATTGTCTGCCATCTTGAGATATACGCCATATTGAATTTAGGGTAACATTATTTTATTTAACATATTCTATTATACTCATTAATATAATGGGGTAAGGATTTTTGATGTATAACCATTTATACACATAATTATAATATTTTACATGATTTAAAATATCTGTTTAAATAAACATTAATCGCCATCGCCAGGGTTGCCAGATTGGGCGATTTTCCGCAATTTGGTCAGACCAATAAAATTTATTTCCCTATCTCAACTCTTTCTATTCCTGGAATTCTTGGTTGTGCAGACACTGTAGCTAACTCCCCTGAAATAACGATAAGTTCTTGAAAATCCCCTCAAAATAAAAATATTCCAAAAATGTAAAAAAATAGTGAATATTTATATAAGGGGCAAACAAGCTGACGACCCACTTGATGGTAAGTGGCCCCGTCGCCCATGAACATCGGCAATACAAGAAATAACCTCTTGTTTTGCCGATGCGTGGCCACCTAGAAGTGAGGAAGAGAAATGAAGAGTAGAATGCTACGTTTTAAGAGAACCCTGAACGAGTGGTACAGGAAACCATAAACACTTTTTTTTATATATAAATTAATTTAATTCTCCTTGAGCGCACACACGTTTGGTTCGACGTATAGGCAAAGAGAGCGTGACCATAGATTATACAAATATTAAAGTTGCTCTCTCATCCCATAGATAACATAAACATTACATTATTTATTAATTAGTTAACAGATATTTATGTTACAATATAAATAATCTAACAACGAGAACCCAGAGTTCACAAGAACCGCAACATTAATGTGTTGGGAGGGGGGAGGGATAAGTCTGGCCCACATGCGGCTCGACCGGAACGCGTCGATGACACTTGGCGGTCGGATTCGCATGTTGCAAGCCAGTCACCAATGGGGGTGCTAGGTTACTCGGCTCATACGAGATGCTCTTCCAGCGGCAGAGAGGAATTGTATTCTAACCCGTCCCCCTTAACCTCTCGGGTAAAAATTGCGACAAGAAAAACAAGGTCGTGTTTTTTCCCCGCAAGGACTTGCTCATTTTAACTTTGCAATCCTGGCAACCCTGCTTTATGGATGTAAGCGCATAACGTCAAAACGACTGTACTAAATCAGGTAATTCTTTTTCTGTTATGTTAGTTATTTTCAGGACAAGGTTTGTATAAAAGAAAAAGTGAGTGAGACAAAATCAGTAATATACTATACATTATAGAATAGAAATTCAATAAAATCAGTAGGTAAATAGTATGTAGTATAATTAAATGAGTGAGTATGAGAGTGAACCGTTTACCTACCTGTTGGTCGTAAATATTGTTGAATAGATAGATACAGTCACAAATTTTATCATATATCTGCATGAGTTCAAACCAGCAATAGCGACTAGACTTATTTACAGAATTATTGAGTAAGTTCTGAAACAAAACTTTTATTATTTTATCGTTATTTACGTAATGGTTTATATAAGTCATTTAATAAGAATTGGATACACAGTCTCATACAAAGGGATCTATATATTTTAGCTCAAATACAAGAATATTTATTACAAAGGATGGATGTATTTAGAAATTATCAAATGACAGACACACACATATACGTTTATATATGTATATAACGTCTATGTGTGTGTCACCGGGTAGTTATCAGAAATTTAAAATTATATTGGTCAGATTGTAAGCTGTATTTGAGATATTAATTTTAATAAAAACTTTGTCATCTCGTTAGGTAACGACTCTGAGAGATCATTTCGTCGATTTTAGGTTCTTTGCGAGGTTAAATTGACATTTACTATTACATACTAATATTACTACTTACTCATATTATACTTACTTACTAATATTATAAACGTGAATCTATATATAACAAATATCCATTTGGATGTTTGTTATTTAATTACACAAGAATGGATTTTGATGAAATTTCGCACGTAGATATTTTTTTTTATCTTAGATAAGGTGCAAACGAACAGATGGTCCACCTGATGGGAAGTGGCTACCATCGCCCATAGACATCATCAAAACAAGCAAGAGATACTCTCTTGTTTTGATGATGCGTTGCATTCTCGAAGATAGAGAGGGGACGGCGAGTGACGAAAAAAATGCTGCGTTTTCAGCAGACCCTGAGCAAGAGCCCGGGTTCCACTAGATCCGCAGCATTAATGGGATAGGAAAGGTAGGGGGTAAGTCTGGACCACATGCGGCTCGACCGGGACGCGTCTATGACGTGTGCGGTGGTGGTCGCAAGCCAGTCGGGGAACAGATCCCTTACAAACAAGGGAAAGATATTAATTGAAGGCTTGAATTTTTTTTAATACAGCAATTGAAAATAATTTTTTTTTGTTAAATCTACACAGTATACATAACACTTTTAGAATTAAACTCAAAATTGAAATTTGTGGGAATAGAGCAAAAAAATCTTCAAAAAAGCATCATTTCATTCATTGCTGAGTAAAAGGTGTTTAGCAACACAGTCTTGTTATAATACTTATTCCCCTTATATCCCATGATTCTGTCTTTTTCTATTATTTAGCGACAGCCTCTTAAAGGTTATTTTTCAAGCCAAGATTTTATAACAAAATCAAAATGATGTGATGTGTGTTATTGTGTTATTTTTGTCTAGGTCAGTTTAATTCTACAGGTGCGACATATTAAATTGCAGCCGTGCGAAGCTAGGGCGGGTCGACTAAGTTGTTAGTTTTGCAAAAATATTGGCAAAATGATACTGGGACTTTACTCCATTAGATGACATGTAAAATGAAGTCAAACATTAAATAAATAAATATGAAAAACTTACTCTCACAATCCTTGCAGTTACACTATGTTTAAAAACAAGCCTCTTAGCAACAGACATATTGTTAACTTTGCTTAACATAATAATATTAAAATGTAACAATTGCGCATAAATAACAAGTAGAAAGAAAATACAGTTAATCCCTTGAACCACTACTAATAAAAAAGTTACATATACTAATATATCTATTGGTTGAACGTTTTTATATAATATTGTAATGAAAACTATACCACACGGTATTGTTGATAAAATAACTGAAAGGTTACGGCGTTTGGTAAAGAGAGATTTATTGTAAGAGAGATGATAATCAACATCATCGATTGTTTTAATTAAATTAACATAAAATATACTGTTTCTAAATGATATAATAATAATATCGTATATGATTTCAATAAAATGACAGATAGTGGATGTTATGTCTAATATGGTGAGAGGTAAATCTGTTATTTGCTGTCTCGGTATTAATTTTAAAAATAATACAGAAATTGAATATATTAGTATTAAAATCAGTGAGTATATTTTATTAAATGCACCAATAATGTTTATTTTTCCATTGATATAAATAATTGTATTCATGGAGAAAATTGATGAGAAATATAGAAGGGGTTTGAAGGCGTTTGCTATTGAGTAAATATTATTTTTAGTTTTGTTGTTGTTGTTTAAAGTTATAGTAAAAGCATTTCGATTTACAATATAATTTTTTTGGTGTGGCATCACAAAATCACTATTGTACAACATTTTGGAAGTAGAGTTTGTAAACTGAATATTAAACTTGATTAACCAAAATATAGGTGGATTTAAGGCCAAGATGTATCAAATAAAAAAATAGCGTATGATAAATTAATTGATTGTATGAACTGTATTAACATGATTTTTGTTAGCAACACCGACGTGTAGACAATATATAACCTTTAGTGGGATAGATTAGAGTAAGTTTCTCAGGTGTTTTCGTGTAGAGTACATGACTGTTAGTATTATAGTGTCCTGGTTGAGGTAAAGTAATAATTATATAAAATTCCTTTAACCCTACCCCTTGGTCGCATGTCCAAGGCGTTGCCCGGCTTTCTGTTACTGCTATTCTATGACATTTTATTTTGCGTTTAGTGGTGTTTAATATTTCTATTATATTTTTTGGCATAAATACTGATTCTTAATAATAATGGCTCATTCATTAATTACGTAAGACGATTTAGGGGGGAGGGGGGTCGACCATGTTTTATTTTTTCTTACAAGGAGGTGGGAGGAAGTCTCGATAATTCTTACGTAAGATTACAAAAATGCTCAAAGGTAAAATTATACTTTGAACAAGCGCGGGCAACAATAATTTTTCCTTTAGATTCTTACGTAATAAACATTAAACACGGGGGAGGGAGTCAAAAACTAGCGAAAATAGTCTTACGTAATAAAAAAATGGCCCCTAATAGAATAAAAAAAGTAATGTAAGTGTATTTCAGTTGAGACTGGGTTTCATTTTTGAAATTACTTTCTAAAATATAATTGTCAACCAAATCTTAGAAATAACTCTTTTACTCAATAAATAACCACAGAAGCTTTTTAAACTGGAGAAATATTTAATTTTAAACCCCTTAATGAAATTAGTTTTATTTATGAAAGTAATTTTACCGATAAAATCAAATAATCGATATTATCGTATATGGATTGTTATAGTGCTATAATTTACAAAGTAAAATAATAGTTATTGAACCTTATTGACCTATAATAATATGGACATATTTTATGTATTTGTTTATTTTTTTAACTGAGGTAGGGCACAGCAGAAAATTTCCTGCTCAAATATGGAGCAGCCCGACTGGGGTAGTACCTCGACCTTACAGAAGATCACAGCTAAATAACACTACTCTAAAGCAGTGTTGTGTTCCTGTTGGTGAGTAAGGTGACCAGAGCTCCTGGGGGGAATTGGGGATAGGGTCGGCAACGCGCTTGCGATGCTTCTGGTGTTGCAGACGTCTATAAGCTACGGTAATCGCTTACCATCAGGTGAGCCGTACGCTTGTTTGCCGACCTAGTTACATAATCACACACGATAGAAGTGAAACTTCAGTAAATCGACAAAAGAATGAGATGAATAATATATATAATAATATAAAATAGTATGTATATTTCTGTCTCATTCTTTCCTACACATTTTTGTATTTGTGTCTCTTACCTGTCGTTTTGTATATTTCTATCTCATTCTTTCCTACACATTTTTGTATTTGTGTCTCTTACCTGTCGTTTTTTCCGTTGCATCCGGTTTGAAATCACAACGATTCTAAAGAAGTTTCACTTAAAAAAAAAGACAAAATCAGAAATTTATAGTTAAAGCTTAAATTAGTTTTGAGTTTCTGACTTTTTTCGTGATTTTTACCTACTAACTGGTCCATTTTATTTTAGGTTAATAAATCAACATATTTTATACAATAAACTGCAAGGCGACCCGCCCTCGCTTTCCTCAATCCGTTCACTTACTCACTCACACACATTCGTTTATTCATTCATACTCTACAACCCGCAACTATGAATATGCTATTTCAGTTGAATTTCTATTTTATAATGCGTAGTATGTCACTGCGATGCAGTGGACACCACAATCTCACTGACTGTCTTTTGTCTCACTCACTCACTCACTCTTTTATACAAACCTAGTCCTGATAATAAATAATACAACAAAATAAAATAATTATCCCATTTGTTGCATGTTGTTTATTGCGTTGATCCATTTTCATTTAAGTACTAGCAGTGTTCCGCGGTTTCACCCGCTATATTTTGGATAATTCTCACTATATCATTATAAACTATAGCCTATGTGTTATTCTGATGTGTGAGCTATATTATTGTAAAGTTTCATCAAAATACAATCAGTAGTTTTTGCGTGAAAGAGTAACAAAATACATCTATACATTATTACAAATTTTCGCGTTTATAATATTAGTAGGATATAGATTTCAACTAATAGAATTTCTTATAGATAATAAGTATTATCTAATAACTTACAGGTAAGTACTCTACTTCTAGTAGTTTTGAGTTATAAATAAATATGATGATCACTATTATATAGTATATGAAAATATTTTAACTTCATTTTCTTCACTCTATGCTTTACGATCCAACTGAAATGAAAAAAAAAACCATCAGTAATAAATATTCAACCAGCCTTCGTTTCGTTGAGGTAAAAGTGTGGAACAGATTTGAATGTCTAAGTACAGACATCGGTCATCTATTATGGAGGTTTATGATGATCATTCAAGTAAAATAATGCACGTTTTTTCGAGATGAATGTCTCAGTCGCTATTTGATACGACTGAGACATTTATCTCAAAAAAAAGGGGTTTACACTAATACGTTAATAAGATATGTATGCATTTTGCGTATAGAAAATGGTATTAAAATAAGCCTAATAATATATACAAAATATATGTAAAATTTATTATGGAGAAGTTGCCTGGGCCAGGTAATTAATTGTACACTATATTATAAGATATTTAAGAATCTATAAAAATATATTGCTATATAAAAATAATCAGGCATTCGATAAACATATTTCATTATTATCTATATTCTATTATTAATCATTAAATTTCGTTCAACCGTTTTCGAGCTATTGAGATACAAACATTCATACACAACTACTATTGACTTTAAAGTCCGAAGAGAAGCTGACAATTCACAATCAATCATTCAGACGCCATTTTAAAAATCGATAGAAATAATCGATAAATATTGCGGAAATACAATAAATGAAGTGATGTTCGATTTTTTGAAACAACTTAATATCTAAATTTTGAGTTTAAAAGCAATATAATTACAATAAATACTTACAGTTAACAAAATCACCAGCCCATAATACTATTATCACTATAATAGCAATGCAAACCACTGTTACCAAGCAACATATAATTTGAAAAATGAGAGAGCAGATACAACTGAAAAAAAAAGTGTTTGTATTTACGATCCTGGGCACACGTGTCTCTCTGAGTTTTCTGAGTTAAGAAATTAAATATCACTTGCTTTAACGGTGAAGGAAGATCGTGAGGAAACCTGCACTCCTGAGAGTTACCCAAAGTTCTCAAAGGTGTCAACACTTGGCCAACGTGGTGTACTAAAACCTAATACCCTCCTCAATCTGAGGAAGAGATCCTACTCAGCAGTAAGCCATCCAATGGTTATGATGATGATTAGTTTGTTGTTAATATGAATTTAGTCTGAGTTTAAGATTTTTAGTCCAGACAAATATCCTTAACCACAATTGAGAATCTTATAGAAGATAACACCTTTGCATTACTGAGAATTCCAATTTCGTAAAGATCAACACAATATAAAGAAAGTTTTGTTTTTATACTTGGGCCTAAAACTTCGCGAGTTTGTGGAGAATAATCTAGAAAGTTTCTTCACCATTTATTGGTTTGAGGAACTTATATAGTTTAATTTCCCTTGATTAGTTGAGGGATGATACTCGTACATAGAAGACAGAGATACAATGGATCTTTTTTACTCTAGGGCCTAGAACCCTTTGCGAGTGAAAGCAAAACGAATAAGTTTAATTTTATTACTATTGAATTGTTTAGAAACGCATAAAAAAATTAAGAGCTAGTTACTTACCACATGTTGTCCAAACAATTTTGAATACCAAAAATATGTGCTTCTTTATTGAGTAATTTCACATTAATGACAAACTTGAATTGAAGTACTTACGATAGAAGTTTCAAGTACTTGTTTATTAATTTCCTAGGTTTTACACTTCGATCAATAAATACGTAGATAATAAATAAGATACACAATCTGCAAAGCTATAAGTAAATGTAGAGATATCTAAAATAACATACCTAGTGGATAATTTAAGATTGTTTCGTTTATGACCATTATATAATACTTCCTTATCAATGAACCGAATACCGAATAAATAAAATATCTACCGAATCCATGAAACTCCTTGTAGTATATGCATTTCTGATATAACTGTTTTAATATTTACATTTACAGATTTGAGGGTGACAATTAATCTCGTACACCCTACACAATATGTTTTTTTTTTCTTAATAAAGATTACTAGCAGTATGGATCACATACTACTAGTCTCTAAGAGTAAGTCTAGTGTCTTTAAGAGAGAGATTGTGTGTGACAATCCTGTGCTATAGAGGCCATTCATTTATTACGTAAGACGATTTCGGGGGGAGGGGGGTCGACCATGTTTTATTTTTTCTTACAAGGGGGTACAAGGGAGTTCTCCGATAGTTCTTACGTAAGATCACAAAAATGCAAAAGGTTAAAATTATACTTTGAAAAAGCGCGAGTGTCGAGGTTCGTTAGGGTCGAGTGGGTCTCGAGTCCCTGAACTTATGCAGGTAAAGATGAATGATAAAACCAAAATTTATTACTACCAAAAAATAAAAATTATTAGCACCTTTGTAAGTAAAAAAAATTATAAATATTGTTACTTGGAAAAATTATTTTTTTCCTTTAGATTCTTACGTAATTAATATATATTAATCAGCGGGGGAGGGGGTCGGCCTATTCTTATTTTTTCTTATGATAGGGAGAGAGGGGGTCAAAAACTAGCAAAAAAATAGTCTTACGTAATAAATAAATGGTCCCATATGGTAGAGAGATACACTCGCTCGATACTAAATAAAACGGCTACCCACAATGACGCCTGATAACCAAATGGGCGTATATTTCATTGGGATATTGTTTGACGCTGATTGTGTATCTAGTTCTTTTAGTAATCGAAGATACACTATAAAAATATGAGCGCCAACTATATCAATATAATTTTTTTAAGATTTTCTATCATCTTTCAAATTTTGTTCTGTATCTTGTACGATAGGAGCTAAAAAAAACTTTGAGTTGAAGGTAAAGTAATGAATAAATATAAAAAAAATGGATAAGGAAAAAATACCTTAAAAAAATTTGATAGCACATAATACTATTATAACTATAATCATAATCACTATAACTGTTATTATACAACTTATTATTTGACAAATTAAATTGCAAATACAACTGAAATGAAAGAAAAATCATCTTTAATATATTTAGCAGTGTTAATTAATTTCACGCAGCATTGGTTCCGTACAAACTGGTATGAGAAACAAACTTAACTTTGTCATTGGAAAACTGTCGTCTTAACCCATTATATATCTATATATATATAAAAGGAAAAGCTGACTGACTTAATGACTGACATTTCAACGCAGGGCCTAATTTATAAGGGTTAGAAACTTAAAATTTTGCACAGGGGTTCCTTTTATAACGTACACGGGGGGCACTAAGAAAGTATTTTTGAAAATTCACCCCCTAAGGGGTAGAACTGGGGTGCAAATTTAGTATGAAACCGTTATATATATGGCCGTTTTTGAAGTTATTCAAATGAAATTCAGTATGAAGGTTCTTCATTTAAAGTCATGAAATACGTGTTAAATATTTTTTTGAAAATCATCCCTTAAGGTAAAAGGGGGGTGCAAAGTTAGTACGATTACCTCATAAAATTATTACGATAATAACTATATTAATTACTAGCTGACCCGGCAAACGTTGTTTTGCCATTTATATTTCAGAGTGGGCCACCCTTAGGGGAATGAAAAATAGATAGTAGCCGATTGTCAAACCTACCCGACATGCATCGGTCGAGCAGTTTCGGAGGAGTATGGTAACAAAACATTGTGACACAAGAATTTTATACCTCAATATCGCAAACGAAGTTGCGGGTAAAAGCTAGTTTATTAATATAAGTCGCGGTAAGTTTACCAACTGCAAATAAGTTCATATAACTTGTTTGTATTGTAAGTACAAAACGGTTTTTGGATTTTTTTGACTTATTTTAAGATTTGAAATTTGGCACGAATTGCTTCGTGCCAAATTTTATGATCAATGGGATGTAGAAGTAAATAGCTAAGATACCTATTTATGAAAAATAGAAGTTGAGGAAATGATCCTATAACCTTTATTCTTTTTAAGGACGGAACCACTATGTACTATGTAAACGCTATGTTTTTTATGAGTAATAAATAAAATACACATACCACATGTTGCTTCAATAAATATCTACTATTTATTTCACCTGAAAGTAAAGCTTAAAGAAGTTTATTCGTAGTTTTAAATTCCAATATAAAAAAAAATTATACTAACTGTAAAATTAACGAAACCAGAATATTAATCCAATTATAATAATGATAAAAACAACTGCTACAAAACAATATATATTCTGACACAGGATACCGCAAATACAACTGCAAGAAAAATAAATTTAGAAGGTGTTAAATGTAGGTAAAGTCGGGGCAGGTAGTAGAGCATATATGTATCTCACTATACATTGTTTTAATATGCTTGTTTTCCCGACATTTCCAACAATTATCATCATATTTTTACAAATTTACACAAAACCTTAACAAATTCTTCACCTAAACCTTTTTCATTTAATCACTCTATCTATTAGTAAAAACTGCATGAAAATCCGTTCAGCACTTTTTGAGTTTATCGCGAACAAACATACAAATGCCGCGTTGGACTTTATTGTATAATATTATTTTTGTATTACTTACCACATGTTATATCCATATTTCTATATTTACGTGTTATATTAAATAATATATATTTACAAGAGTAACTAACATATTGGGTCTCGTCAAAAAATTGATTTTCTGGATTTTAGATTTTAATATAATTTTTGGAAAATAGAAAATGATTAATCCTTAACTGGTGCTGAAAAATAAAATAATTACAAAATCATCAAAGTTGTAATGTCAAAGCGTTTCATCGATCTTTTTGAAGGAACTCAGACTCAACATTAGAATCTCCTGATAGATTAAAGTCAGCCTGACTAGTAACTTCATGATGTGAATATTTGTCACAGTGCTGTGTCTATTTTATTGAGAATTTTGTAAAGACTTCGTGGGTGGATAACTTCCTGACTTTATAATCACGACCTTAGTTCTAATATACAAAATTTAATTCAGAATTATTGTTAAAGTTAAAGCATTTCTTCCTTTATTATTAGACTAGCGTACCGCGCACTTTCGTCTGCGTCACATAAGAGAGAAAGAGAGAGAGAGTGGGTTAGAGAGAGTGTAGCGTAGGCACCTATAATACAATTATAAAGGAGCTGAAACTTGTGTGAAATTGTTGTATACGCAGTTATGAAAAATTTTTCATTGATGCTCCGCTCCTATGGGTCGTAGTTTGATGTAATATAGCCTATATTCCTCCTCGATAAATGGGCTACCCACCCTAAAATAATTTGTCAATTCGAAACAGTACTTCCTGAGATTATTGCGTTCAACCAAACAAATAAGGCCTTCTACTTTGTAATATTACTAGTATAGATTATTTGATTACTAACGTCCTTGTATGTTGTATTGATTAATTTTATCTGTTTAAGTGTATTATCATACAAAAATCCAGATACGAGTCATGGTACCTAACTACTTTCAGATAACTTTTCCATGGATGGGTACTTTACCACAATAAGGAGCTAGTACATATTATGTCTGTCTACGCAGTGACTATTGATACGGATATACGGATGAATAATATATTATTATTTATCCGTATATCAGGTTTACAATAGCAAATGATACTTGTGATCTTTGTGATTTAATTCACAGAGTAAATATTTTATGGTGTTGCTGATTTGCAGAAATTCTTCCTGATTTCGGGATATTAGAAATTGATACTTAAAAAAAGGGGGCTAATATGATTTTTTTTAATATTTAATAGTTGCCCATAGACTTTCTAATATCGGGTATCAATCAACAATTTTTAACTTCAATATATCTTAAGATTATTTTTAATTAATTATTAATTTCCGGACGAATTTAATTGATACGGTTACTGAAAAAATAAATTAAATTTATTTATCCGGTTGACGGATGAATAGACGCAGCCTTATGTCTATTTAGTAATATAAAGATATTAAACTTAATTACCTTTTATAAATCTTTTATACTTATAGAAGCATTATTAAACATTAACAAAATATATTAAAGTTTTATCTTAAACGAAGTATTCAAGCTAGTTTTCCATTTTAATCACTAAACATCAAAGTAAGGTTCAACTCGTAAAGACAATTTCTTACAGAAGTTAGTTATTGACATCTAATTGGTATTTCTGTCAATATTTTTTTTTCAATCTTTAATTTGACTAAAATGAAAGGTTCTAATAGTATTTTTTTAAAGATAAAATGAGAAATCATATCTTTTTATATACCACACAATTTCACAATTACCTTTATAAATTTACTACATTTTTAATTTTTCTTTAATAAAAGTTAATCAAATAGTTATTTGGTAAATGATAATTATTAGTTGCAAAAAAGTAGCCGACCCGCCCTCGCTTCGCCTTGCATTTAAATCCATTTAAATCGTTCACTCAACACCTTTGAATTTCTAATCTATAGTGCGTAGTATATCACTGATTAGCAGTGTAGCCATCTCATTGACTGACCCCTGTCTCACTCACTTTTTCTGTTATACACACCTGTTTCTGACAATAACTAACAAAAAAAACGGCTAAGTACGAGTCGGATTCGCGCACGAAGAGTTCCGTGGCAATATTTGGCAAAAAATAACGACCAATAAACGGCAAAAAAATCACGTTTGTTGTATGGGAGGGCCTTAAATATTTATTTTATTCTGTTTTTAGTATTTGTTGTTATAGTAACAACAGAAATACATTATATGTGAAAATTTCAACTGTCTAGCTATCACGGTTCATGAGATACACCCTGGTGATAGACAGACGGATGGACACCCTATGGGTACGGAACCCTAAAGAGGAAACATCTTACTTGGTGCTTTTTGTAGGATCTGAGAACTTTGATCATAGGGAATAAACTCAAAGAATTAAATAATATTAAAAAAATATATATTTTAGTATGAAAGAACCATTCTAAATATTTACAATTACTAAAGTTAAAGGTACACAAGTTATTATGTCTGTTTACAATTATTTACATCTAAGGAAAGATAGCAAATATGTTCAAGAGAAAAGTAGAAAGAGAGTTTCTATAACTTAATTTACTCGTAATCCTTTAATCAATAAAGGTGGAGTTTAAATGGAATGCCACATACTGATGTTTTTTTAACAAATGCTTCTTTCCTTATAACCGTGTTTGGGTTAAAATCCACACGATTATTATACATTATGCTGATTGGTGTGATGAAAGTATTAAAGCATCAATACAAGTATAAAGTCGGCCATGTTAACTGACACCAATCAGACCGATGACGTCATGTCTAAGTAAATTGTTTGACGCCATGCAATAGACGCCATGACGACTAAGAAACTTAACTTTTTTCGGTATTTGTTTTGACTTAAAAACCTATATTTATTTAAGTATTTATAGTATTAGTATTAAGGAATGTAAAATTTTAATTTTACAAAATATTAGTTATGAGCCTCTTTGTATAGAATACTTACTGAAAATTATATTTATAAATTGAATAAAAATTTGCAGTAAAAGCTAAAGTATTTTATGACTGATGGCATACATATTATATGAAAAGCGTATTTGATATATTAACTCTATTTGCAGCATCACAGCGCTTCAAGTTTGCTCATTATATTTGTATATAATGTACACTTTCAACGCTAATTCCATAATAATTTAGAAGGACTTATATTTAATATTATTACTAAGTTTAACTTATGCTATATTATCAGTTTTGTGAAGACATTTATCAGTTTCCTCCACTCCCCATTCTTAGGGCGTGTCGCAAAGAATTAGAAACTTGAGCTGGTCCATCCTGAAAATAAGACACTTAAATTAATGATATAAACTTATTTTCATAAAATTTGGGAGCACGGCAGTGCCTTCACCAAGTCGTGCAAAGTAAAGCACACCTAATTCTTTGCTCAACACAAATCGCGACATTTTTATAACTTCGTTGTGCATAAAGACAAAATCCTTAATTTGTGATGATCACTTAAAATGTCTGAAAATTATTAAAATTATCATCAAGTTAAACTATTGTATTGTATAGTAGCTGCGCCCCGCGGTTTCCCACGCTATATTTTGGATAATTCACACTATATCATTATAAATTATGGCCTATGTGTTATTCTGATGTGTTAGCTATATTATTGTAAAGTTTCATCAAAATCCATTCAGTAGTTTCTGCGTGAAAGAGTAACAAACATACATCCAGCGATCCCGACATCCATACATTCTTACAAACTTTCGCGTTTATAATATTAGTAGGATGTGTTAAATTCTTATGTAAAAGCAGACCTATAAAAATCAATCCATGGCGGCTCTCGGCTCGCATACTATTTTGACAGTAAGTAGACAATTTGCGGAACGCCGTGAATTGAACGAATTATAACCCTCATTCGTCCTTCTATAGGTACAAACTAAAATGGCTTGAATATAAGATTTCACAACTTTTGACAGTCATAAGGCTTCATTGCGAGAATTGGCTTGCTTTACGCGTTTCATTTGTATATTGCGATGTCCTGTGATGTACAAATAAATACAAGATGGCGTCAGTTGTGTGTCACTCGTTTTCCTGGACGGGCATGCTTTAATACGCACCTCTTAAGTACTATATATAGTGGTAGTAATATTCGGTTTAAATAATGGATACCAGATATGTATTTATTTTATGCAAACGCATAAAAATAGGAATTACAGTTTTTCTATAAAAATGTATTGACTAACAATTTTTAATATAAGTAATTTAAACATTTACCTCTGACTGGAAGATGACTCCTGTGGCCCATAGAATGATTAGGACTATCGCTATTATGAACAGGAGTGAAATCGCCAAACTGATGAGTTTGCATAGTAAACTGCATACACATGTGAGACTGAAAAAAATATAAGTAATAATAAATACAAAGAAAGGTATAAGTTAAATATGTATTCATAAACTCTGCTACACTTTCTCATTTAAACCACCCAATCGATTTTGATAAAATTTGGTATAGAGATAGACTGGATCTTGGAAAAGGATATAGGCTACGTTTTATCATGAAAAGATGGCTTGAAGGAGTTGAAACAGGAGATGAAGCGCAACAGGAGATGAAGCGCATCGAGCTGTGTGATCGTTAGTCTTTGGGAATTAGTTAAATATAAATTAATTATATTTATGTTGAAAATTAAAATATAAAACATAGCGATTTAGTCATATAGCTATATATAGTGCTAGAAGGTTAATCATGTGTTACCTATTAAAAATAATCCCTGAATTTTTATTGAACAAATAACAATAACAATAGAAGAAAAAGTTAAAATTTAATTAATAAAATATAAAAAAATACACAATACATATACAGATTTGTCATAAAAATGGCTATTTCAGATTAATATCATTGCCTATCATATCGGATAACGGATAAGATAAGGAAACAGAATAAATAGGAAATATTATGAAAACGTGACTCTTAGTAGATTATTGATTTTGAAATATTTTATCTTTAATATAAATACATTACTTATATCACAATTAATAAATATAAGTAGAAAATAAATAACATAAGTAGTAGATGAGAGTAGTAGAGTTATTTCATTTAGTTTTATTATAAAAAATTCTAACAAAAACTTTGTTTTAATCAGTATTTATTTCTCAATATACATTTGTTTATATTCTTATAAGTATGATAAATCACTGACATTGCTTACACTGAGTATAGTTGAAACGGGTTTTCTCGATACCTTTCTTTCGATATCAGTATCGAATAGAATCGAGTTTCATTATTTGTTAAGTCGCTGGTTTTATTTATTTTTTTATGATAGCTAAGGGACAAACGAGCAGATGGTGCACCTGATGGAAAGTGCCCACCGCCCATGGACACCGAAAACTAGAGGGTATCTCTTGTTTTGCCGATGCGTTGCGCCTCAAAAATACAGGATGAGGAGGGGAAGCGAGGAGAAGAATGCTACGGTTTCAAGAGACCCCGACCAAGAACCGATGCACCAAACCGAAACCGAAAAAATGAACACCGGTTCATTGGAACCGCAGCAGTAATGGGATGGTAGAGGGGAGGGGGTGTATCTGGCCCACATGCATCAGAATGCGTTCCGGCCGAGCCGCATGTGGGAGTCTGCATCTGAGAGTCTGCGCTCAGAGACACTTGGCGGTTGGATTCACATGCCAGCCAGTCGGGGAACAAATCTCCTACCACCAATGGGGTTGCTGGGTTACTCGGCTCTTACGAGATACTCTCCCAGCGGCAGAGGGGAATTGTATTCTAACACGTCCCCTCATGAGTAAAAAGTATATACAGTTTTATATTTTGTTTTCAACAATACAAAACGATCAACTCATACTAGTTAATATCGATTTTTTTAAATCAATGTCATGTGGGTATCGATACTCGGTGATTTTATTACTTACTATACTTAAATAATATATTTTCTTAAGAACTCTTGACCGATATATTTCTTTTATTTCCTCTATAAAAATGATTAAATATGTTGTCCTACTTGATTAATAAGTTAATTAGGTTTTCTGCTTTACTTATAAATCACTTATAATAAATCAATAAGCAAAAATGAATGTTAATTTTATAGATATAAATTGTGATAGTAAATAAAATAATGATTAAGTATTATTAGTGACGTATCTGGAGTCATTTACATTATTATCATTTCTTGCTAATTCCTAATAAGGATTTAGATAATTTATTTCCGAGGTTATAATATTATCAATACAAATTATACAATATACCTGATGACTAAAGTTTAGATTTTGTGTGGTATGCGTACAACATGACAAACATATTTAAATTATTGTTTTGGCTTTTATTTGTGTTATTAAGACCCCTTAAATTACCAGTAAAAAGTGAAATCTTTACATCTTCAGAATATAAAAACTTGTTAGACTAGAACTAGAATTAGTGGAATAAATTACTATTTATATACTTTTTGTATACTAAAGTAATGTACTTTGCAAATGTAAAACATTTGTTGTCATAATTATCTATTCACATTTTTTTAAGACAATTTTTGTATTAGCATAAGCATGTAACGAAAAATGTTTCAATAAGTATATAGGTAGGGTATGACATACCCGAGGTGCTATGAACCAATAAATATTTTTAAAAATACTTGTGTCAATACACTGACGTATAAAGTTGCTGTAAAGGAAAGGTGAATAGTGCTAGCAAAAGGTAATAGCAATGGATCAGTTATGGAGTGAAGTACCTTACAAATATAGCCATTTTTATGGGACACTATAAATAATATTTAAAAATAAAACTAAAATTTGGAAAAAAAATGTCACAATATTTTTTATGAAACTTAACGAGCTTACGGTAGAAAGTATACAGCATTATTTAAAAAAACCATACTTTATAGCTACCCTCACCATAGTTATATAACTCTGGAGGAATGCAGCTTTTTATAGGTGAATTAACTATAAAAATTGATTCAATAGTTCACAAGATTGCTCCTTATATACAAAAAACGAACATTAACGACTATGTGAGTGTAATCTATTAAAACGGAAGCAAACATTTTGAATCCCTTTTTGCAAAAATTGCGCAGAAGGGGGAGGGTTATAGGTTATAGAAGAGTGCAGAATGCTAATATTTATTAAATTATGCATAAAAAATACATTACACATTACCATGTATTTGACACACACACGCATTTATACTCTTTTATTGTTAGTCATTTAAATGAATTATGGTCGAATTTTGACCACCAGGGGATCAGTTATAAATATATATTGTTTCTTAAGTATAAAAATAAACAAACAAGTCTCCCTCGTCGCATCTTGCACTCTCGAGGCAACGTTGAAACGCGTCATTGCAAGGTGAGTGGAGAGCGAAAGAGACAAAACAAATCTGACAATATAACCTATCTTAAAAATATTTAGCCATAAACTATAAATTCACGCACACAATAACTTTTTAAGTATATTCCTCAATATATAGTATTAATTAACGTAACGGTAGGTATTGGTATTTTTGTTGTATTTAATTAAAACAACTTACCACATCTTGTTTTCTTTGTCACGTGCGGTCACTAATACCCTTCACGAGTTACTAAAATGGTGGGCGCGTATTGAAAATATAGTGTTGAGATAGATAAGATTGTTCGTCGAATATATCCAAAAAATATATTCTGCGAAAAGCGATGTAAGTTGAAAAAATATTTTTTTTGTTGCAAAAATATATATAATTGATTAAAAACAGTTCCTTTAAAAACAATGTCATTCTAAGTCTCTGTTATTGAACTAAAGAATAATAAATACACCAAAACTGCTATGCTATAGAATTCTAGAGGTATTATACATGTATATATATGTTTATGTATTTTGTGTGTATAATTTTTATATCCAAATTGATTGTTACTTATCTCATAAAAAGAGTTACTGGATGAGACTTCTTAAATAGATGTTATTATGTTGTACACATTTTAAATTAAAACAATTGTTTCTTTAAGTTTTTGTTTCAAAGTGAGGTGAATATAGTAACAAAGATTTTAGACAGGAAGCCAATCAGTGTTTGGGGATTTTGAACCTGGAGCAGCTTATGGACGTCCTTGACAATAAACAAGACATTCACCGCTGACTTGACCTCACTACTCAACATCAAATAAAATTATACTTAATAGCAATGAATCACGTGATCATCAGTAAGGAAAATCTAGTACAATAACACTGAACTATGCTTGTACGAATTTAGACAATATTTATCGTGTGAAATCACTTAATAAACTAACATATACATTGTCCAGACAACATACAGTTAACGACAGTGTTTTTGAGTTATGTTTGTCCGAAAAAATCTTTGTGAAACAAAAATGGGAATTAAAAAAAAATGCCTTATAGCCTTTTTATTCTGTTTTAGTCTATATATATTTAAAAAAAAAACAGCTCATATCTAGCGAATTCTTTATCGCGATAACCAATGCGTGCGTAGATATCCTGATATGTATTGTGTTCATGTTGACTAAATCAAAGGTATTGATTATTTTTTTTCAGTGGAATTCCATTGTTTGCACTTATTTTTGACATGAATTTTCATATCATGGAGGTCATATTTGCCTCCTTTTGATTATTGTTTGAAATGTTACTCTAACCGGGTTGCTAGTTGTTATTATTGTCCTGCTTTTTCATATTAATAATTATAGTAGTTCAAATAATTTCAAAAGTAACAAATGCTTTAAAATTATTTACTTTTTCCTTGCATTCTCTCAAAAGTAAAATTTTAAAAATAATATTAAGTAATCCGATTAGCGGAAAGGAGAACAAAAATATGTGAAATGTAAAATGAAAATGTATTTTTTCATAATTTATAGATATAATATATTCTTTGTTATATTTTGTTAAACTTATATTATTTCTCAAATGAAATGTAGGAAAGCAATACATATTGATGTATGTATACTTGGAAGACTCCTACGTCTCTTTGAAAGACCTTTACCTTCGGGAGATTCCTGCTTAAGGTTACGTGCACCGAACTACGAAGTTCCCCCCAGGCACCACTACTAGAACAAGTCTGTCACCATTTGTAGTCTCGCGGTTCGGAGAGCTGCTCAATGCAGGAGGAAAACCAGGAGAGTACTCTTACGCACTTACTATGCTCGGACAGTAGGTCCCATGACCTTACGGACCACCAACTAAATTTTGTATGCGCTCACGTATTAAATAGTAACGTTCATTTAAAATTTATTCAGTTCATTAAATTAAATTAATTTTAATTAAATTATTAATCTTGTCATATTTTTTTTAATATCTAAATCATTGTTAATTTTGATAAATTTTTAAATTAAATTTTCTTTTATTTTTATAATTTAAAATCTTGTTATACAGTAGGTAATGTTAAATGTGTTTTCTGTGATAAGATATGAATGCATAAACATGTTAACAGAGAACGTCACGCAGACTTAATAAGTCTTACTTGTATGGTTAACATGATGCAATTAGTTTGATGAAGACATGAATCACGACTTCTGACGTCTACGCCTGTATTCTGTACTGGCGTGACGTTAATTTGACTTAATGGCTACCCTAAGTGGCAATTTAATTACTAAAATACTTAGGATATAGGAACATATTGTAGCTGGCAGATATTTAAACCTTTTAGCATATACCTTGGTAGTTCAATCCTCGACTACTAATTTGACAATATAACAGACAACAGCAGGCAAGCGGGAGCAGAACCGTCACGTAAGAACCAATTACGTATGGTGCGCTCTTCTCGCCCCACGATCCCCACAAAAAAAGGCTCAATAGTGACTTCTATACATTGAAGGTCAGAATGTAAATATTATATTAAGCCCAATCTTGCTTAATTGTGAAAAATCTTCATATATTAGTCTTAGATTTTATTAACCTAAACTGTTTCTAGTTAGGCAACAAATATACAAAATACAACTAGATTTTTAAGATATTATTAAAACTTTTAACTGTACTTGCTTGCTTGCTTATTAGTGCAGGCGTGAATATACCCAGCTGTCCAATCCCCAGGTGTAAAGTTTGACACCCCCAAGCATGTAGCTCGGTTGGAGTGCTACAGTAGAATGCTACCCCGCGATCCTGCAGCACCCGATGAGTTTTGGGCGGCGGTCCCGATGAGTTTTAATGGTTGTTCGGCGATTCTCGCTGTTAGTCCCACATACCCCTCCATCTCAGAAAAGATGCGCAAACGCATTTTCCATAGTTATAAAATAAAAAAAATAATTGGCCATTGTATGTTAATTAAATAGCATTATTAATATATGATATGTATGGTATATGGAGTGATAGCTATTACTTTACAGCAACAAAAATGACAATCTAAGCAGGAAATCGTGCAATACCTATAAGGCAGTTTACGGCGCAGGTTTAAGCTAGTGACAGAAAATTCAATCTATGAAACTTCTTGACATTGCCGTAAACGAAAAAAACGACATAAATAGTCCAGCCTGTTGGAGTATTTTTAATAGAAACTACTACTCAACCAAACATACATATACAAAAGTAACACTTGACACAGTTAAAAGCTGAGGTGAAAAAACAATGAAAGTAATTATGGGTTAAAAAATAAAAGAAAAAAGACATTCAAACCTCTAACTCCGGAGCCCCGAGCCGAGTGCCGCGGTCTCGTTGGCACAGAATAGTTACACTACACGATGAAACCGACGGCTTTGTAATAAAAAAGTTTTGTATATTTTTTTAACTTTTTCCATTAGAGCGCATTCCCTGAAGAGCGGTCGTTCGCGTGAGAATGAGCAATTTCCTCCAGACCGCCACGATTTCGATCTGGCTTCCTGCCTGAGCAGCGATTTTAAAATTTATAGAATCGCTTTACATTAAATTAAATATAAGAACAAACATGAGTTTAGTATGCCAGCGGAATACTTAACAATCACGGTATTCGTGCATTGCATGTAACATTTAATATTGTAAGACTTTACTTTTCTAAATTTATTATTAAATAGGCCAGTGACGAAAAAATAGGAGTCGAAGAGAGGTGAACAGGGGTCTATGGCCTGTGTAGTACGTGGACATAAATGGGGAATTTATGTTTGTAATCTATGTCTTCCAAATTGTGTATAATATGTTCAAATAAGTTTAAGGACCTGTGCAATAGACGACATTTTGAAATTGAACTTAAACAGTTATTGATAAAATCTAATATGATCATATGGCTTTGTATTGTAAACAAAATAACATTAATGCGTTCGCAAGATAAAGGGATCGGTCGAATTTCCCGTAATCTATACTTTCTATACTAATATACGTATATTTATTAGGTCGTTCGTTTGTCCTGCTTTTATTCAATGAAATTTGGCATAGAAATACTTAGTATCATAGGCTAATTTTTATCCCGGAAAAATTTAGAGTTATAATTATTTATAAATAATTAATGCAGACTTACGTAATAAGAATTACTTACACTAACTAAAGTATTGCATAAAGTCTTTGAAGAATTGTAATTTTCACGTAAAATACCTATTGGGTAATCCTAATCCCCAGATGATACCCATAATTCGTAACAAGTTTAGTAGATCTAAAATTTAACACTTAAATAAGAAAAAACAATTAAATAAGAAATCAATAGTCTTAAACATATCTAAAATATTATTAAATAAATCTAATTCTGGTATTTCATTTTGTGTGAATATGTCATTCACACATATTCTATATTCCCACAGCTTTCACGTGAGAATATTGTTTGTATGTAAACCTCCTTATGCGACCAGCATGTTCTGCGCTTATAACCTAAAGGTACAAAAAATCTGATTCTTTTAAGCATTGAAGAACATTCTATGAATTTATTTTAAATTAAAAACAAGTAGGTTATTATAACTAATTTCCGTGTCAATCTTAAGGATAATATAAATACATTTTTAGAGTTCCGTAACTTAAAAGGAAAAAAGGAACCCTTATAGGATCACTTCGTTGTCCGTCTGTCTGTCTGTCTGTCCGTCTGTCAAGACCCCTTTTCTCAGGATCGCGTGGAGGTATCAACTAGAAATTAATGTTAAATACTCAAGCCTGTGGTCTCTTGCGGCTGTCAAAAGATCAAACTTCTAAGTCCACGCCTTGAAAAGATATGACCGTTAATGTGGTCACTCATATAATTATAAGGTACTTTCCAATGACTTAGCGTCGTCAAATTTACCATGAAGTAAGGTCTCATAGCACAAATAAAGGATAAAATTAAGAAACTGTAAATTTTTTTCTAAATCACTAGAAAATTAACTTTTTTTGACTGTCACGAAAGACCCTTTTTCTGAGAAAAACATGAAGATATCAAGTTGAAATTTATACAAAATATTCTAATCTCTAGTTCCTCAAATATGTAAAAATATCAAACTGATAAGTCGATTTAATGAAAACCCGCAGCCGCTTTTATCTCATGTATTGTAATTTTGATTTTCGAGATAAATCAAAATTCCCAGGCTTCGTCTTTTAACCTTAATATAATTTTTGGCGAGAAGCAAGGTCTTATAGCACTAGTATGAGGAAAAATGCCAATTTGTTGTTACATCACGAAAATGATATTTTATAGATTTAGGTTTTGACGCATTATTTGAAGAAGACGTGAAGTTATCAAGTTGTAATTAATAGTAAACATGTAAGTCTATAGTATCTTAAAGACTTATTCTACAGATGCGGACATGAAAATGTCGATGTTTGACATTTAAGTAATTTTCAAATATGTTACATAATATACCTGGCCACGATACAGATACAAAATATTTTTACCGTTTAAATTCCGGTTAACGAGTTTCAATTTTATGATATTCAATATCATTTAAAAACTTTAAATAAGTTTATTCCAAGAAAGAAAGAACTAATTTGTAATGCAAAAATGTATTTAAAAAGATTATTTGGTAAAATATAAATTTCATTAAATAATTTATTACATTTTTAATTTTCACACTGGGGAATAAGGTTTAGAATATGTCACCTCTTCCATTTACTCAAATTTTCAAAGCCCTCTAGCTTAACTTTCATCAGGGCTTAAATCTGTGCCGAAGACGTGCATATGTATAACATATTCGAATGTTAGTAAAATCGCAAACATGGACGTTTTTATCGTCGTATCGTGTGAAATGAATCTAAAGCTAATGGGCCGCGAATCTTAGTAACGGCTGTTGACGATATGACATTTTGTTAAATGACAACTTGTAAAATATTTTAATAGACTCGAAAAAAAGAAGGTTCTATCTTTGACGATTCATATTTTATTAATATAATATGTTCACTGACTTTAAAATTATATTTGTAAAATTATTTTTTATTGTATTTTTGTTGTTAAAAATGTTTTATCATATTTTCTTATATTCTTTTTGTAAGTAATTATAAATATGTCAATTGAAATACGCATTACTAATGTCGAGAATAAATGCCCCCCAATACTATTTTTGATAATATTTAAACCCGCACACGAAAATCAAAATTTGATAGTGTTTGTCCCTTTATTGAAATTGCACGGAACCCTCAGAGCGCGAGTTCCACACTCGCACTTGGCCGAATTTTTTTATATGAATAACGTAAAAATTTCTGTTAAATTTTCCCCATCCCATATTATTGAATTAAACTGCAAAATGCTTCTTACATATGTTTCATACAGCATTTTTGATGGTACATGACTTTTAATTTTATCCAGTACATAGTAAGTATTATTAATATGCTCATTGATAACATTTCCTATTTACTGATACACATTGATACTCTTTGTTTATCCCTTATCTTTATGTAATAATTAAATAATAGTGTCATAATTATACCTCATAATATGTGTCATAATAATTTTTTTTTTATAAGTATTTGAAATTAAAAAGGTAAAAATCATAACGAAGTTAGAACAGTACCTAATTGTAATTTTCCCAATTTATGCTACTTTTTTGATAAAAAGAAAAGTTTGTTGCGATCTGGTTGTGAGTAATTGTTTAAGATGAAGAAGCGACAGCGAAGGCGAGTGTTTCAATTGAAGGAAAGGGTTCTTTAAGCCTACACATTGGTCACAAGTCCAAGGCACTGCTTAGGTTCCTAGCGTAATTGTAAGAGATCATATTGTCTAGTTGCATTCAATATCATGAATCCTCTTAATGCTTTCAATTTACCCTTCTCCTCTTCCTTATCATCATAAATATTCAATAAACTAAATATTCTATTCTCAATTATTTCTTCTTTAGCTGCAGAATAATTGATATTTCACAGTTATTGATTTGTTGTACTTATTTGCTATTAATGCCTTTATTAAAGATATAATAATTTCACCAACATAATTTTTTTTTTAATACTACGTAGTTAAATAGTATACTTAATTAAAACATAATAAGTTATGTCTGTAGCCGTAAATTTATAAACTACACAACGGATTTTACTAAGGTTTTCATCAATTAAATGGTTCAAGAGGAAGGTTTATATGTATAATACATGCATATTACAGGAGAGAAACCGTGCGTAGCCAGGGCGGGTAGCTAGTACAGTATAGTATAGTTAGATACTTACTTAGGTTACACGTAAAGTTAAACTATAAAAAGTACTAAGTAAACATTTCAGTCGTAGCTATGTGAAGTCAGTAACCTTTATTTGGATATTAAAAAATATTTTAATTAAAATAATTTTATAGTTTTCTTTTATTATAATAAACCCACGAATAAGTAACATAAAAGGTTGCCAATAAACCTAGTAATTTGGACATTGGTCCAATGTTCATTGAAATTCCGAAATACGAAATCAATTTTCTTGAAAAGTTTCAAAATTTCATCAGTTGGGACGAGGAAAAAGGCTCCACGGGTCACAAGTTGAATTTGCAGACGGAAACTTGAGCCAGGACCATCGAACGGCTCTTGATTGCACTCCCGCTTGAAAATTTCTAGCAAATACTTATATTACTCTTTACTTCGACTTAGGGAAACTTTCTCTGTGGGAAATTGAAATAAATTTTCTATTACTTTCTTTTATTCGTGGAGTATTGATTAAAATTATTTCGCAATGATAACTGTGGAATATGTAAATTAGTTATCATTACATACTATCTACATTACCGCATATAATAATCTATAGTACCTACTATATTAAGAACTTGCGACGCGCTCTGGCTTCGAACGGTTTCTTTCTCTACTATAATATGCATGTATTATACATATAAACCTTCCTCTTGAATCACTCTATCTATTTAAAAAACCGCATCAAAATCCGTTGCAACGTTTTAAAGTTCTAAGCATATACAAGGTCAGACACACAGCGGGAAGCGTCTGTGTTTTATACTATGTAGTGATGCGAAAGTAGTTGTTGGTTTGTCCTTCGTTCTCTCTGTAATGGAGCGACAAATCCACATTATTTTTGGCATAGTGCATGCTTACGGGACTGAAAATAACATAGGTCACACTTTTTATCTTGGAATATTTCGTCTCTTCGTTTCGTTGAAAAAGATAGACCTTTTGAAACGGGGGAGATATTGCACTCGTCCAAAGCCGGACCATGATCCAAGTTTTTTTAATAGTAAAACAGACATTATATCTATAAGATAAATTAAAAAGAAATGTTCGTTCAGTATGTTTTCTATGCATTTGCGTTATGATAATCTTTATCCAATTTAGATAAAAATTAAGAATATTTCTCTATGAGAATGACCATGAAAAAATCGTTGTCTTATTGTTCTCACTTGGTTGAAGGTTTTTATTACGTAGTACCATTAATGGACAATAGATGGCGTGGCTCTTAAACATTTTAACCTTAATCTAATTTAAATTAAATATGGCAGAGTGATATAATGAAGATTTCAAAACACTTCAGATTGTTTTCTAATATGGAGTCCCAATTATAACATGTGTATTAGTGCATTATAGAGTTTACAGATCAAACTTATTAAATATTTGAGATTCCGCTTTTCGAGGTCGCGGATGCATTTTGATAGTAGCGTTATATAAACTCTTCATGCTCGGCCAATACGTGATACGATATTCTTTTATAAAATATTAAGAAATAAAATTGACACTCCTGGACGTCAAAAAATTACGCGAAAAATTTCCTATAATTGTCCAAGAAAAATATTAGCTCGTCGTAGGAACCCCTTATTTTTTATACCTAAAGATAGAGCACAGTATGCCCAAAACTCATTCCTCGTTAGAGTTTGTCAAATTTACAATAATAGTTTTTCTGATACAGATTTATTTAATGTTAGTTGTATGCAACTTAAAAAAAAATACTACGTTCTAAATTGTTTTTGATAAATGTATACTTAATTATTTTAGTTACCTTTGTTAGTTAAATAGGTTTTAATATATCAGTTGAAAATGTTTGTATAGTGTGTATGTGCATATTGATATTGTGCTCGTTTACATTTAAGTTACTATTAGTTAGTAGCAGCTTCATTGCTTTTTGTGTAAACTCAGAGGCGTAACTACACCTTTCGGGGCCCCTGGCAAATTCATCCTCTAATATTAAGAAACTTAACCCAGGCTCGCGCCAAGCATCTTCTGCGCCGGTGTGCGAAATACTTACGAGCGCCTATACTTGAAGAGCAAAAAAATAAATAAAAAGGTCGTTCGCTAACAAGTATCCTGCGTGGCAAATACCTGCCCCTTAGTTATACATTTTACTAAATATTGTAATAATAAATAGTAAGATCCACCTGTGCTCACAGCCTTCTCTGACCGTCGGCTCGGGCCCCTGGCATTTTGCCGAAATGCCACCCTATAGTTACGCCACTGTACTTTTACTTTTTAATATAACATATATTGTAAATTGTTTGTGCCCTAATAAACTGAAATAAATAAAAAAACTAAAAATAAAGGTCAAAATAACACATCAAAACATAATATTTGATGACCTATAACCTCGTTACAAGAGCAGCGAGGTGAGGCAGGTTTAGTTAATCTTTACCGTTTCTCAGTCTCACTAGCTTCTGTTATAGTAATAAAATGACAAATGGATGAAAACATATGTATGGGAGGTTGCATAATATATAAGTAATACTTGTCAAAAGATCAGAGTTTATCAGGCTACTTGTCCCTAGTTACTAGTGCAAAAAAAGCAAAAAAATTTGTAGAATAATAGAAGATCCAACCGTGAGTTTAGAGTAGAGCTATTGAAAAAATTAATGCGGGTATTCAAATTTTGACATGTCAAAAAGTCTTTTGCAAAAAAGTAAAATTTAGTCTAGTCAACAAGTGCTTTTTAGGTCAAAACTTTTTCTAATTCTCCAAAAATTATGATTTAGGTGTCACATCAACTTTTTGAGGAAATAGAAGGGCCACTCGCAAAAATTATGAACAATTAAGTGAAAAAAATGAAGGGGGTTTGGTTTTTTGTAAATAATTGGAAAACTATTTGAGATTTTTGAAATTAGAAAAAAGATTCAAAGAGAGCAGGAAATTTCCCAACTTTATTTATTTAGACTAAATTGAAATAAAATATTTTGAGTATGCGTCTGATAGCAAAGGTCATTTTGGAAGTTTCCCGTATGCTTGCAATGTTCTCGTCCATGTTCCTTATATAGTTATACCTACTATAGAGATGTATAAAGGCTATGCATTATATAGATTTTTATTATATAAAACAATGAAAATACTTAATAACGTGACCAATATCAGTAATCTCTAACTAATGATAACGGTAATGATTCATGAGGTATATCACGAAATAGCTTTTAAATTAATGTACATAAAAGATAAGATACAAATACAGACTTGATATCATACCTAGAATATAAATACCTTCAAATACGATATTAGGAATTCTTATATAAAATACTAGCCGACCCGCTCTTGCTTTTGCTTTGAGGTGTTTTCAAACTGTTCACTCACACACTCACTTATTTATTTACACTATATCCGCAACTATGAATCATAATATATCTTTCATCGTTAATGCAGCGTTACTTAAAATCGTTTTCGTTTAATTTTTTCTCCGATTCAATTTGCAAATCCGACTATCACGAAAATGTTTTTTCATTTATCGGGTTAATATATAGCCTATGACATTCACAAGTAATGTGGATTTCTATTGGTAAAAGAATTTTGAAAATTGGTTCAGTAGATCCAGAGGTTACCTCCTATAACCTCATAATCTTTACCTCTATATAATCCTACTATTATTATAAACGCGAAAGTTTGTAAGAATGTATAGATGTTTGTTACTCTTTCACTCAATAACTACTGAATGGATTTTTATGAAACTTTACAATAATATAGCTTACACATCAGAATAACACATATGCTATAATTTATAATGATATAGTGTGAATTATCTAAAATATAGCGGGTGAACCGCGGGACACATCTAATATTACTATAAGTTATCATTCAAATAAATCAAAGCTCATCTTCTATTTGAAACCATCCCAACTTTATAATATTGTAATTGCGAAAGTATTCCTGTTTGTCTGTCCTTCTGTTACGCTTTTACGCATAAACTGGTAAACCGATTTTGATGACATATTTTACTTTTATTTTTTTTTAGATATTTTAGAGTTTGGGAAAGGATTATCGCGAAAAAAGGCTTAAAGAGGTAGAAATAGAGGATGAAGCTGTGTGACCGTTAATGTCTTTGGGAATCAGTCATATAACCAGTAGTACAGTAGATACCATGTAGTAAGATTTTTTTTAGCAGTGTGGATCAAATACTACTAATATTCCCTTTACCCCTCCAACTAAGCTAAATGCTTGTGTCAGAAGTGGGCCACGCCAGTAGTCCAATGTCCGGGATTTGAACCCACGACTTGTCGATCGTGAATCCAACGCCTGAACCACTGATCTACTGACGTTTACTTTAACTATTGATAGCTGAACCGTCGTCAAAACGACTAACAAGGTTTGATTCCAACTTAGTTAATGCCTCATGTTGGTCAAGTAAAACGAATAAAAGCCGAAGTTTCTGCTCATTCTTAATCAAAAATCTTTGGATTACGTGTGTGCCATGCAATTAGTGCATAAGTTAATTTGTATACTTTAATTCACATTTCTGGTAGAAATATTACTTAATAAATAGATTAGATTAGATAGATTTTAATAACAATAAAATATCATAACGAAATTTCACTTTTCACGTTTAAAATTCTGTCGCAAAACAGTCGTATGACGATGACGGTTTTGGGAACATGATGACGAATCATCAAATTTAATTTATCTTATATATAAAAATGAATCCCTAGTTGGCGACTAACGCCAGCGGCGACAAACGCCATTGCCACTAACGCAGTTGACGACAAACGCCTACGGTGACAAACGCCATTGGTGATTAACAAGTGCACATGTGACGGATATAAACTTTTCATAAAGTAAATTCAACATTTAAAATAATAATAATAAATAATATAAAGAGGTAATAAAATAGAAATTAATAAATATTATAACATAATATGTACAAATAAACATAAAAAGTAATTTATTTTATATTTAAAACGTCATTTAATACATTAGAAATAATAATCGATCATAATTTTCAATAATAAATATATTAAAAATAACGCAAACGGTTCGTGTAGGTATTATGAAGACGGTTCGTGTATTAGTTAGTATGGGAAAGTATCGGAAAGTATGGAAACTGCCGATAGTCTGACCGATCGCCTAGCATATATAGGGAGGCAGCATGAGATCGTCGGCACAGCATCTCACATTCATGTACTACATATGGTACCGATCGCAGATTGATTCTGTCATGATACGACCGCGAACGATATTCATTGCGTCGGAAGGATTCACCACGACGGCTACCCTCGGCTCCAGAGCGAGATGTTGTCTCTACTAACCTCTCACGTGAAGCACGTGGCATTTTGGCAAAAATTAACGGTTGCTTACGTTTTAAAGGCTAATTGTGAGCTAAATCCTTTCCCACTTCTGAATTTAGGTACCAGAAGTGCTAATCTTTATATATAAAAATGAATCCCTATTTCCCTTGGTCACGGCATCACGCGTGAACGGGTTTGTTAATATCAGGAGAAGGTTCTTATGGGAGAAAAAATTAAGGAACGTGCGCGGAAAATTAGAAAATTAAAAAAAATCCTAACGACCAAATAAAGTTTTGTGTAAATGTAATGTTTGTGGCATTTGACAACTGTCAGTCATTTGAATTATATTCATAGACGAGCGGCCTGCCCTCGCTTCGCGCCGGGTATTTAAAGCAATATTATAATTGATGATCTTAATTTGTCATTCTGTAATTGTGTAGATCATTATTTGTCTATATATATAAAAATGAATCCCTATTTCCTTTGGTCACGGCATCACGCCTAAACGGCTGGACCGATTTCGCTAATTCTTTTTTTGTTGTATTTGTTATTGTCAGGAGAAGGTTCTTATGTAACAAAAAATTAAGCAAGGTGCTGGGAAAATAAGAAAAATTAAGAAAACTTAACGACGATATTAACTTTTCTAATGTAAGCTTTTGACAGCTAATTCGAATTCAATATTCATAGTTAAGACAGGACAACGTCTGTCGGGTCAGCTAGTTATAGATAAATAAATGTCATAGTATTAGTTTTGTATATTAAAATAAAATATAAAAGAGTTTAAATTCTAATTCAGAAAGTATGAAGCCGTTGAGCATCGACAACAATAGAGTTCCGTTTCTATATAATACTTTTATTTCATCCTTTCATACTCGCACTATAACTTTTAACGCATCCGCTCTCAGGGATAATAGTTTCTATTATTTTATATATATGTACAAGTTTTATGCACATTGACTTATAACAGTATGGAATATGGACACAAAGTCACCGTTTAGGAAGTGAAAGAGCGTTATTCATTTCGTGTCCGTCGCGTCTTCTGAATAAAGTGCAGTTTATTACTTTATGCAGTATTTTAATGTTCAAAAACAACAAAAAATATAAGGAACATGACAGAGCAAACAAAATGTATATTATATATTTGTTTACAAGTAAATTATATTTTTGGTGAGTTGACGTCGTCGGGAGTGGAAGAAAATCCGGAACATTTCTTAGAATTATATTTTCTTATTCTGACATTTTTCTTATAGCTATATTTTAAAACTAGAGGGGTGAGCCTAGCGCGAGTTTAAAGCTAAGACTGGAGATTAATTATTTAGGCTAAATTAAAGAAAACTAGGCTAACGCAACGATTGCATCATCAATCCCAAATTAGTATTGAAATACAGCCTAAGCATCTATCTTATGTCAGCATTGCGTAATTCGCGGTATCAAAATATATTTTTAACTGGAATTAAATTAAATTTACGTTACAAGTATTTGCCCATCACAACGTCCGCGAATAATTCAAAATTGGGTTCAAAAAGAATTAAAAGACATTAAATCACTTTTCCACGATAAAAAGTACAACTCCAGCTAAATATCTGTATGCAGTCTGCCATCAAAGTCAAGCTCCCATGTCTTCCACATCACCCTCACAGACAGTGAGACAGAGTCACCCTCAGAGAGGCGTGTGAGACACTCTTTGCATGAGTGACCAGGTAGAGTAGGTCAGTTAAGTAAAAATATTTTAAGGTCATTTATTGATGTACGCTAACCTCGAACAATTTTGTAATATTTGTATGAAGACCAACGTCCATATATAATAGGTCAATGAGTTTGCAACACTATTTACAAGTGTACCAACAGTAAGATCCCTAAGTATGTGGAAGTTCGGAACTTATACTATTGTATTCGAAGTCTAATACCGCTCGCAAACTAAGTCCTAAGTGTTTGTCTTTGAATGGGGCCAGAACTAGCAGAACTACCTCTCCAATTAATATTTGCTCAAGTTACTTTAGTTGTTAGACTTGTAGTGTCAACTTGTAGCGACTACCCACTACCGAGGTATAAGACAATTGCTCCTAGTTTGGTACAACAAAGAAAAGTAATTTTTAAGCAAATAATGTTTTTTAAACTGTAGAACATTTATATATGTCGGGGATTTAAAACGATGTGAAAGGAAATGGAAAGAAGGAAGGTGGGGAATATTGGGGAACATTACAAAGGGGGTGATGGTATTGAATGGAATATTGGGCAAACGCAACGTAGATACTCCTATTGAACCGATAGATGATCAAATATGATCTTTAACAATTACGAGAGAAACCTAAGCAGTGCCTTGGACTTGTGACCAAGGTGTAGGCTTAAGGAATTCCTTTAAATGATCATAACACTCACCTCCACTGCTCAGGCTCTCTGTTTAAACCCAAGGTTAAACGCACATAAACCGAATCTAACACAAGGCTAACCTAACCTAAGGCTAACCTAACCTAACATTGTGTTTACTTAACCACCTGGCAATTACATTGTAAGGACTTACGTGACCTTAGTTGGACAGCACTTCCACACTACACTGCACTTGACACTATCAATATCACTACTTAGATGATGTTCACTTCTTGAGAGACCGCGCACGACTAAGACTTCAGTTAGACTGTCGATCGCATATAAAGGGTCGAGGGTAGAGACTGTCAAAACAACGGAAGTGACTACTACCCCACTCCAACGCCATAGACAACGATAACGATTCGATTAATCGATAATCTTTTACTATGCTCCGACATATAATAATATCTATATATGCAAAATTGACAACAAAATTTCCGCTAGTTTTATTTAATCTGTACTAATATATAAAGCTAAAGATTTTGTTTGTTTGAACGCGCTATTCTCAGGAACTACTTATCCGATTTGAAAAAAATTTTCAGTGTTAGATAGCCCATTTATCGAGGAAGGCTAGGATAGGGATAGGCTATATATCATCATGCTACGAGTAATAGGAGCGGAGTTACACGCGGAGAAAGTCGCGCGGGTCGACTAGTCTTTTATAAATTTATTATCGTACTCGCATCCCTATGTGGAGGTCTATGTTGACCCTTATTGCCAATATGTCGTAACAAATTTATAAGAATATAAATCTGGAAGTATCTCTGTCTGTCTGTGATATAGGGGTATAGTGATATAGCGATATGGAAATAGGGGATGAAAGTTTATATGTGAGTTCGGCATGTATAGTTATTAGCAACACTGTTTATAAAGTAGTAGTAACGGGTAGATCATTTTATATTATTTCAAGTATACCGACGGGAAGACAATATATAACCTTTAGTGCGATAGATTAGTCTCAGTCTCTCTGGTGTTTTCGTGCAGTGAACATGGAAGTTAGTGTTATAGTGTCGTGATTAAGGTTACCCTTCTTAAGGTCCACGTAAGTTTACTTTATTATCTTTTATCGTTAGCGAGGTCGACTAGTGGAGGTGTGAGTTAATATATTATGAAAGAGCTCTTTAAACCTGCTCCTGGGTCTCAAGCCCCAGGCACCGCTCGCCTCAGTCTAAATTGCATGTGTATGTGTATTGCTGTACAGTAATGGGTATCATATCTCTCTCTATATTTATGACATATTATAGAACGTATCAATATCTACAAAAACTTCGCGAGACTATATGTCCAACTATTGTAGTTATGTCACTATAACTACTTTTTTACATTTTACAAGTTGATATCAGACTCAGAATCAGACCATGTTTTCCATACCTTTGTATTTATTCTTATCCAAATAAATTATTTCATATTCAAGACTGTTTCAATACCCGTAGAATACTTTTTGAATTATTGAAATCAGACATTTCATTCAAAAGATATTACGAAATAAAAAATATCAATAAAATAACAATCTTACGTTACGGACGTTTTTTCCCGGTTAGGGTACCCCTCCGCATCGTCCCATAAGGAACTTCGTTCCAATAATTTAATTTAATATTAAAGTGAAAAGTAACAATTACATATTTTTTACACGCTTTATATTAGCTTCACTTGTATGTCAGTATGTCAGTCTGTCAGTATGTCAGTATGTAACTCTCCGTGGGTAATTTGCGCGCCTGCGGCCTTCCTTGGTTCTGGTAGCCGTTTCTCAAGCGTGATTTTTTTTAGTTTAAAAAAAAACTAAAAAAAATCACGCTTTTATAAATAAATCAAACTAAAAAGTAAAAAATAAATAATAGTTTAAAAAAACTAAAAACACGCTTTTTATTATAGAAAACCAAACTAAAAAATAGAAAATAAATTTTAATAAATTTAAAATAAGAATAGTGTTAAAAATTTCAATAAATATAAATTAATAATAGTGTAAATAAAAAAAATGTATTTTATTTAAAAAAAAGCGTGGGGTGCTTTTTAAGATATTATCAAAATGATAATCACTCTACTCATATCTGTCAATAAAATATTTATAACTATTGACACCATGCACCCCACGCGTTTTTTAAATAAAATACATTTTTTTATTTACACTATTATTAATTTATATTTATTGAAATTTTTAACACTATTCTTATTTTAAATTTATTAAAATTTATTTTCTATTTTTTAGTTTGGTTTTCTATAATAAAAAGCGTGTTTTTAGTTTTTTTAAACTATTATTTATTTTTTACTTTTTAGTTTGATTTATTTATAAAAGCGTGATTTTTTTTAGTTTTTTTTTAAACTAAAAAAAATCACGCTTGAGAAACGGCTACCAGAACCAAGGAAGGCCGCAGGCGCGCAAATTACCCACGGAGAGTTACATACTGACATACTGACAGACTGACATACTGACATACAAGTGAAGCTAATATAAAGCGTGTAAAAAATATGTAATTGTTACTTTTCACTTTAATATTAAATTAAATTATTGGAACGAAGTTCCTTATGGGACGATGCGGAGGGGTACCCTAACCGGGAAAAAACGTCCGTAACGTAAGATTGTTATTTTATTGATATTTTTTATTTCGTAATATCTTTTGAATGAAATGTCTGATTTCAATAATTCAAAAAGTATTCTACGGGTATTGAAACAGTCTTGAATATGAAATAATTTATTTGGATAAGAATAAATACAAAGGTATGGAAAACATGGTCTGATTCTGAGTCTGATATCAACTTGTAAAATGTAAAAAAGTAGTTATAGTGACATAACTACAATAGTTGGACATATAGTCTCGCGAAGTTTTTGTAGATATTGATACGTTCTATAATATGTCATAAATATAGAGAGAGATATGATACCCATTACTGTACAGCAATACACATACACATGCAATTTAGACTGAGGCGAGCGGTGCCTGGGGCTTGAGACCCAGGAGCAGGTTTAAAGAGCTCTTTCATAATATATTAACTCACACCTCCACTAGTCGACCTCGCTAACGATAAAAGATAATAAAGTAAACTTACGTGGACCTTAAGAAGGGTAACCTTAATCACGACACTATAACACTAACTTCCATGTTCACTGCACGAAAACACCAGAGAGACTGAGACTAATCTATCGCACTAAAGGTTATATATTGTCTTCCCGTCGGTATACTTGAAATAATATAAAATGATCTACCCGTTACTACTACTTTATAAACAGTGTTGCTAATAACTATACATGCCGAACTCACATATAAACTTTCATCCCCTATTTCCATATCGCTATATCACTATACCCCTATATCACAGACAGACAGAGATACTTCCAGATTTATATTCTTATAAATTTGTTACGACATATTGGCAATAAGGGTCAACATAGACCTCCACATAGGGATGCGAGTACGATAATAAATTTATAAAAGACTAGTCGACCCGCGCGACTTTCTCCGCGTGTAGCTCCGCTCCTATTACTCGTAGCATGATGATATATAGCCTATCCCTATCCTAGCCTTCCTCGATAAATGGGCTATCTAACACTGAAAAATTTTTTCAAATCGGATAAGTAGTTCCTGAGAATAGCGCGTTCAAACAAACAAAATCTTTAGCTTTATATATTAGTACAGATTAAATAAAACTAGCGGAAATTTTGTTGTCAATTTTGCATATATAGATATTATTATATGTCGGAGCATAGTAAAAGATTATCGATTAATCGAATCGTTATCGTTGTCTATGGCGTTGGAGTGGGGTAGTAGTCACTTCCGTTGTTTTGACAGTCTCTACCCTCGACCCTTTATATGCGATCGACAGTCTAACTGAAGTCTTAGTCGTGCGCGGTCTCTCAAGAAGTGAACATCATCTAAGTAGTGATATTGATAGTGTCAAGTGCAGTGTAGTGTGGAAGTGCTGTCCAACTAAGGTCACGTAAGTCCTTACAATGTAATTGCCAGGTGGTTAAGTAAACACAATGTTAGGTTAGGTTAGCCTTAGGTTAGGTTAGCCTTGTGTTAGATTCGGTTTATGTGCGTTTAACCTTGGGTTTAAACAGAGAGCCTGAGCAGTGGAGGTGAGTGTTATGATCATTTAAAGGAATTCCTTAAGCCTACACCTTGGTCACAAGTCCAAGGCACTGCTTAGGTTTCTCTCGTAATTGTTAAAGATCATATTTGATCATCTATCGGTTCAATAGGAGTATCTACGTTGCGTTTGCCCAATATTCCATTCAATACCATCACCCCCTTTGTAATGTTCCCCAATATTCCCCACCTTCCTTCTTTCCATTTCCTTTCACATCGTTTTAAATCCCCGACATATATAAATGTTCTACAGTTTAAAAAACATTATTTGCTTAAAAATTACTTTTCTTTGTTGTACCAAACTAGGAGCAATTGTCTTATACCTCGGTAGTGGGTAGTCGCTACAAGTTGACACTACAAGTCTAACAACTAAAGTAACTTGAGCAAATATTAATTGGAGAGGTAGTTCTGCTAGTTCTGGCCCCATTCAAAGACAAACACTTAGGACTTAGTTTGCGAGCGGTATTAGACTTCGAATACAATAGTATAAGTTCCGAACTTCCACATACTTAGGGATCTTACTGTTGGTACACTTGTAAATAGTGTTGCAAACTCATTGACCTATTATATATGGACGTTGGTCTTCATACAAATATTACAAAATTGTTCGAGGTTAGCGTACATCAATAAATGACCTTAAAATATTTTTACTTAACTGACCTACTCTACCTGGTCACTCATGCAAAGAGTGTCTCACACGCCTCTCTGAGGGTGACTCTGTCTCACTGTCTGTGAGGGTGATGTGGAAGACATGGGAGCTTGACTTTGATGGCAGACTGCATACAGATATTTAGCTGGAGTTGTACTTTTTATCGTGGAAAAGTGATTTAATGTCTTTTAATTCTTTTTGAACCCAATTTTGAATTATTCGCGGACGTTGTGATGGGCAAATACTTGTAACGTAAATTTAATTTAATTCCAGTTAAAAATATATTTTGATACCGCGAATTACGCAATGCTGACATAAGATAGATGCTTAGGCTGTATTTCAATACTAATTTGGGATTGATGATGCAATCGTTGCGTTAGCCTAGTTTTCTTTAATTTAGCCTAAATAATTAATCTCCAGTCTTAGCTTTAAACTCGCGCTAGGCTCACCCCTCTAGTTTTAAAATATAGCTATAAGAAAAATGTCAGAATAAGAAAATATAATTCTAAGAAATGTTCCGGATTTTCTTCCACTCCCGACGACGTCAACTCACCAAAAATATAATTTACTTGTAAACAAATATATAATATACATTTTGTTTGCTCTGTCATGTTCCTTATATTTTTTGTTGTTTTTGAACATTAAAATACTGCATAAAGTAATAAACTGCACTTTATTCAGAAGACGCGACGGACACGAAATGAATAACGCTCTTTCACTTCCTAAACGGTGACTTTGTGTCCATATTCCATACTGTTATAAGTCAATGTGCATAAAACTTGTACATATATATAAAATAATAGAAACTATTATCCCTGAGAGCGGATGCGTTAAAAGTTATAGTGCGAGTATGAAAGGATGAAATAAAAGTATTATATAGAAACGGAACTCTATTGTTGTCGATGCTCAACGGCTTCATACTTTCTGAATTAGAATTTAAACTCTTTTATATTTTATTTTAATATACAAAACTAATACTATGACATTTATTTATCTATAACTAGCTGACCCGACAGACGTTGTCCTGTCTTAACTATGAATATTGAATTCGAATTAGCTGTCAAAAGCTTACATTAGAAAAGTTAATATCGTCGTTAAGTTTTCTTAATTTTTCTTATTTTCCCAGCACCTTGCTTAATTTTTTGTTACATAAGAACCTTCTCCTGACAATAACAAATACAACAAAAAAAGAATTAGCGAAATCGGTCCAGCCGTTTAGGCGTGATGCCGTGACCAAAGGAAATAGGGATTCATTTTTATATATATAGACAAATAATGATCTACACAATTACAGAATGACAAATTAAGATCATCAATTATAATATTGCTTTAAATACCCGGCGCGAAGCGAGGGCAGGCCGCTCGTCTATGAATATAATTCAAATGACTGACAGTTGTCAAATGCCACAAACATTACATTTACACAAAACTTTATTTGGTCGTTACCACGCGTTTTTTAAATAAAATACATTTTTTTATTTACACTATTATTAATTTATATTTATTGAAATTTTTAACACTATTCTTATTTTAAATTTATTAAAATTTATTTTCTATTTTTTAGTTTGGTTTTCTATAATAAAAAGCGTGTTTTTAGTTTTTTTAAACTATTATTTATTTAAAACTCATAATTAGCAACAAAATAAGAGGATATCATAGAACCAAATATGTATAGCAAAAATATGCCAAAGATTTAAAGTATATCCTGTACAATTTGATTGCATGATATAAAATAAAACCAAATAATGTTATATATTTTATATCTATAGATTCTTGGTTCTCTGTTTAAAATTACCTTTGTAATATAATATAGCAATTTTGTCGGCTTAGTCCCGAGCTCCAGAGTCCGAATATGATCCTAGCTGATGCCACAGGGTCTGAGCTTGTCACGAAGCGGTTTTAATCTTTGTTTATACGTTCATTTGTAGAGATGGAGCCAGATTTTGGTCTCAACGAACGAGAATACGTATCTAGCCGGCGCTTAGAATTTATCCGCTTAATATCTAGTCGACGTGACGAACTAATGCTATAATCTCTTGTCAGGCGTTGTTCTAACTATACTAATATTATAAAATTAAAGAGTTTGTTTGCTTGTTTGAACGCATTAATCTCAGGAACTACTGGGTAGAATTGCATTTTTTTTAATGATGGATAATCCATTTATCGAGGAAGGCTATGCCATTAATAGGGGTCGTAGTCGCGAGAGTCGGCTAGTTTATAATAGATCTTCTAAGTACTACAAATAAATAAAGAAGCTGTCTGGTTAGTCAGTTACTTAGCATATCACTGCATTTAATAAAAAATAGAAAAAAATTGCATTCAATCATTGTTTTTTGATTTTAGTTTGGTAACAATGTTAAACTCGTGTCAGGAAAATGGTCAGGTTTTAATAATGATGAAAACTAGTAGAAAATCGGAGTCTTGCATTCATAATTATGTTCTATTGGATATTTTATTGTCTGTCACAAATTCATTGGCAGTGTGACGAGTAATTTCGTGTATTTCCTATATTTTGAAAGTTATTGCGTCGCGTCGGTACAAAACATCCAAAATTATTTGAATTTTGTTCTTTGGGTTACTTAAACCGTAGAATTATATTTTCTTTTCAAAGTCCCGTGACACGTTCTGGTGTAGCGGTATGTAAGCCAGATCTTAATAATACGGTTCGGTTTTTTTAAATTTTGTTTTCACTTCTGCCGGCACTTCGGGAGTGTAACCCGTTTTTTTGTTGTGTTCATTTCATGCTCATTTTTTATCTGTTGTATTAAAGTCATAATCTTATTTTTAATTTTCAGTTATTCTTCAATTTTTAATAGAAAAGTTTGGAAAGAAACTAATACTTAACTTAATTTTTCCCTTAAATTCCTTCGTAATTTCTACACAAATCGTTTATTTTCAACATTCTCAACAAAATAAGAAATTGTGCTCGCACTCTAACTTTTCGAAACTTATTAAATTAATTACGACTACGTTCAAGATCAGCTTGAAGATTTCCTCTTAAAATTGTGAAAGTTTTAAAAGTAGTTATTATTCGAGAACACTTAATATAACTTCATTAGTTAATTTAGTAGTAAATGTAGGTTTTTGGGAGGGTCTCGATTCCTTTACCTTTAGATAGATCTTTAAATGCTTATTGGGTTATTATTACTATCTTATATATAAAATTCTCGTGTCACAATGTTAGTTACCATACTCCTCGTAAACGGCTCGACGATTTTAGATGAAATTTTGTGTGCATCTCGGGTAACATCTATTTTTTATACCCCTAAGTTATAAGGGAGGCCCACCTCAATTTTTTTAAATTATGTGGCAAAACATCGTTTGCCGGGGCAGCTAGTAAAATAGCAAAACTTCATATTTGCGGGTACTCTTCGAAACCCTATTCCGATAGACGTGAGCCAGTTATTAAATTGTCTTCATCCGGTGAACATTAAATTGTGTGTCCTGACGCTGAGACACCATTATCAAGATTTAATATAAGTGTTTGATAGTATTTGTCAATTTTTTTCCGTTTACGCTAAATTGTTGCTGAATCCTAATATGAAGTTAGTTTTGCCCGCATACCCTCAAAATTTTAAGTAAAAAACGATAAAAATTGCCAAAAATTAGCAGTTTTGATAAGAAAAAAATTATGGATGCAATTATAATTTTTATGTATTTTGGTCCGCTGAATCCAAATCTTACTATAAACATGGAGAAATATGATATATGATACCCATTACTGTACAGCAACACGTATACACATGCGATTTAGACTGAGGCGAGCGGTGCCTGGGGCTTGAGACCCAGGAGCAGGTTTAAAGAGCTCTTTCATAATATATTAACTCTCACCTCCACCACTCGACCTCGCTAACGACAATAGATAATAAAGTAAACTTACGTGGGCCTCGAGAAGGGTAACCTTAATCACGACACTATAACACTAACTTCCATGTTCACTGCACGAAAACACCAGAGAGAATGAGTCTAATCCATTGCACTAAAGGTTATATAATGTCTTCACGTCGGTATACTAGAAATAATATAAAATGATCTACCCGATACTAATACTTTATAAACAGTGTTGCTAACAATCTGAAGTTTATTCAACCATAAGCCATTTAAAATCTAAGTAAATTGCAAAAAAACACTCTGAAAAGCTCAGTGCATCGAAATGCATAAAACCTACCTAAGGTCCAGTCAAAAAACAGATCTTATTTTGGTGGACCTGTGTTATTATTATTAATCACATCATCATCGAAGCAAAAAGCAATTCTTTAACGACTCTCCCGAACAAGTAGAATTAAATTATTTTTTCTTAGCGATTTTCATTAGATGAAACATTTAAATATTGTTTGCAAAGGAATTAGGAGGGGAAGTGGTGCCTTCATCCTGGATTAAGTATTTCGCTAAGCGAAATAAGCGACGAACATTTTCCCTTATCTCTTTGTTCGAAATGCGTTCATTAATTTCTCGATGCCGGAGGCGTGTTGTCTTTAAGCCCGCACTTGATGGTAAAAAATGAGAAAATAATTGGGACAGACGGATAAACGATTCACACTGAAATATCGATATTAAGTTATCTACAACAAATCCACACTTCCGCAATAACCACTATCATTACTACATAGTATAAAACAAAGTCGCTACCCGGCTGTCTGTCCCTATGTATGCTTAGATCGTTAAAACTAAGCAACGGATTTTGATGCGGTTTTTTTTAGTAGATAGAGTGATTCAAGAGGAAGGTTTATATGTATAATACATGCATATTATAGTAGAGAAAGTAACCGTGCGAAGCCGGAGCGGATCGCTAGTTACATAAAAAACAAAGACCCAGTGATTCATGAGGAAGGTTTTGGTCTATAATCAAGCCATCTGGGAGCTTTCGTCGACAACACCCGTAATGCCTATCCTGTCACAGAAAAGATGAAGCTTAAGGTCAAGTTGGCAATACCGTTGATGACTGTGGTCGTGAAAAGTTTATTATATTTTTTTAAGTTTACCCAAGTGTAGTCTGAATATAACCTTTTGTACGATAGATTAGTCAGGCTTTGTTGCTGTGTATATGGAAGTAATGAAACTAGTATTGTAGTGTCAAGGTTGACGTCACCCATCTTGAGGTCCAGATATGTCGGGCAGCCGAGGGGAGCGTTATAATTATAAAAGGCCCCTACACCTTCCTTGGTCACGATTCCAAAGCGCAGATTGGCTTTCTGCTTAAATTGCATGTGTATACGTATTACTATAAAAATGTACTGGATGCTTAATTAGCATAAGAAGTAAAATAGTCCAAATTTTGCATTTCCTTTATTGCATTTACCAAACTGCAAAAGATGGTGCACATTCGGCTCTAAGAATCAATTGTGATAGATCTTTTTCTTTGTGTCGTCAGCAATATTCAAATGTGGTCCGCAGCGGAAATATTGCTTTGCCGACTGTATGCAAATTCTGTTTGAATGTTGAAAGTTCTCGACCGCCCAACCTTAACTCGTAAAGGCAAACAGTTTCGATAAGAAGTATGGATGTACTACTTAGTCAATATTTGCTTTTAGAAATTGGTTTTGAACTAGAAGGCTGATTATTATATTCAAGATTACTTATTTATTTAGGCAATTTCAATTTATAATTTTTATTTATATACTAGCTGATCCGGCAAACTTTGTTTTGCGATATAAATTAATTTCTGTAGGGGGCCACTTTTATCGGAGGGTATAAAAATAGGATACGACCTATTCTCAGATATACCAAACCTACACAAAAAAAAATATCATAAAAATCGTTGAAGTCGTTTCGAAGGGGTTCGATAACAAACATAGTAACAACACGAGATTTTTTAACCTACGTAAAAGAGAGTAACTGGAACACCTTGAAAAACATTTAATTACGTGAACCTAAGCTAAAATTTAACTTTTTTATAAAGTAACTAGAGGCCTGCCCTCGCTTCGCTCCGGGTATTGAAAACAATATTATAATTGATGTCCTTAAATTGTAACTCTGTAATTGTCTAGATTTTCATTATTTGAAAAAAGAGGGAGAGTAAGAAAAAGTTATAAAAAGAAAAATAATATAAAACAAAAATAAAAGAAAAGCGACAGATGCTAAGAGAGGGAGGACAGAGCAAAAATAAAATTGAATAGATAAAGGAGAGAGAAAAAGCGAGAGAGATAATCGAAAGAAAGAAAGTGAAAAGAGACTGATCATTCTGAACAAATAAAAATAAGAATTAAAGAGAAAAAAAAGAGAGAGCAAGAGAGACAACGATAGTATTATAAGAGGAAGAGAGATGGAAATATTATAGTGAAAAGTCTCAGTGAAAGAATTTTAAAAATCGGATTAGTAACAACAAAATGACCATATTAGATTAATTAAAAAATGTATATGGCAACACTAAATCACTTTTGTCACTCACGAATAGTGTAGTTTTCCATCAGTGAAAAAATGTTTTAAATCGGATTTGTAGTTCTTGAGAAACTCTTCAATTTACAAAATGGCCACCTTATGGCAGTTAAATGGCCATATCTTTTTAATTAAAGTATTTATGGCAACACCACATAGCCTATGTTACCCGGAAAGGATGTTGCTTCCTATTGGTGAAAGAATTTTCAAAATCGGTTCAGTACTTTTAGAGCCTATTCGCAACAAACAAACATACAATCAATCAAATCTTTCCTCTTTATATAATAGTATAGAGCATAGATATAGATTATTTCACACTACATAGTTCCTACCTTAGCTATAGCAATTGGCTATTAAGAATATCCAAAGGTGTTGGGAGATGGCCATTAGGAAAAATGGTATAGTTCTTATTCTTTATAATATATCAAACCTAATCTAATTTAAAAAAAAAAGGGATATCATTAAAATTATCAGATACTATATGACTTCAACCTTCTGTCTTCGCTTTCAAAGCTTGAAATATCTTCTGAGTCTAGAAGGTGGCAGCGAACTAATCCGGCATCAGTTAGAAATACTGTTGATAACTTTCATGTTTTGTGCTTAAGTCATGAGCCCCAGGTACTGCTCGGCTTACTGTATAAAATTTTTGGTTTATCTGTGTTTTATTTGCTGCAATAGATATTTAACATCATGACGTGTTGAAACCTGAAACTATCTAATAGCAAATATTAGAAGGTTTGTTAATTGGAGCACTAAAAACTTGTATTTATTCTTTAAATTATCAAATTATTTATCATTAATCTACCTTACATCCTTATATAATTAATTGAGAGGCAAATTATTTATTATTTAAGCGGCGGTAAACAAAGAGCAGGCTCAGGAAGGATAATAATGTTTGTGGAGCCGTATGATAAGCCAACATTTGCTTCTCATTACGCTTGTTACGTCGATTGTGGACTGAGGTAAACATTCATTAAAAATTCAATGTTTCACGTGAATTTAAGACTAGTTTACGTAACAAACATTGTCATCATGAATATGAATTACATAGTTACAAGTTCATGGAGCTTTTGAGTATCTCGGTGACCCAGAATTAGGCTTCGTTTTCACCAGAGAGCGAAGACTTGTAGCGTGTGTTACCTTGTAAAAGCTACACGGTAGTTTAACTGCACAATTACACTCAAAAGACTAGAATAATACACAATCAAAACGGAAGCCGAGCGGTGTTTGGGGCTTGCGATCCAACATTAAAAGGCAAAATAGCAAATTACACTATTTATTTAAATATTCAGCAAACTATCTTTAAATACACTATTGAAGTCACACGAGTTTCGAGAACAAATAAACAGCCCCCCTCTATACCCACTATAATGACAGGTGGGGTAGAAGGCCTGTGTTGCCAAATTAACATTAGAACCTCCCTTTAAATACTTTAATATTGCTTACTTAATCAAGTTATTCTAATCATATTTAATATTGAAATTTTATAGTATGAATAGTTTATTAAACCTAACACTTGCCTCTCTCAGAGAATGTCAAAGTAGCGATTCTATTGGTTCTTAATAAACCCATGCATTGCTACCTATCCTCGTCATCTCTGGTGGAAACGAACCGATAGATTTAAGGCAGTCTGTAAAGTGATTTCACTGAGTAAACATTGTATAAACAAGTCGTGGAATATAAAGAAGTCGTTAAGGCTTGTTTATTTATTTTAATTTTGGGTATCGATGTCAAATAGTAGATGATGTCTTGATCATGTCAATAACGCCCGTATACCTGCTTCTGGTCACAAGCTTCTAGCACTGTTCTACAATTATATCTAAAATGCATGTTAATGCGTATTTTTGTGCAGTGATAGGTATTTATTAAACTTTTAATTCGTACGATATTACTCGCATCTCAAAAGCAAACACTAGAAAAACAGTTGGAAAGATAAAGTTGTTCCGCTAATTTAAAAAGTTTGCAATTTCAATTTAGCAGCAGCCATTCTTTATGCAAGTGTAATCCCGTTGCCGGGCGTTTCATTATCACGGCGAGATACTCGTTATGCCATTTAGCTGGAAAAAGAAAATCATAAATACACTTTCAACTGGAATACATCTCGTAAATCTGCCCTGAGATTGTAAACTCATAGGATTCTTTAATATTCTCTGCATACGTTATCATTTTTATATTAAAGTGTAAAATGCTTGGTGTTTTTAATTTACGATGGTTGTGTAACGTGCTGGTCTTGTTATATAAATTTTGTACATATTTACATTTATCAAAATATTTTTCAGTTAATATTTCGTTATAGTTAATCGCTATAACGAAATACAAATAAGACTCGCTTTAGCTATTTATAAAAATAAATTGTACAGGTGCTTACTGCTGTAAACATATTTAATTATTATCCCGCACCCTTTTTTTCGGGATAAAAAGTAGCTTATGTATTAATTTTTTGTACGCCAAATTTCAGTGAAATCCGTTCAGTCGTTTTTGCGTGATTCAGTAACAAACATCTAAACATCCAAATATACAAACATTCACATTTATAATATTAGTAAGATGAGATTAGCTAAATTTTGCTCCGACCTCTCCTATAGGCACCTCAAGCCTCGCACAACTGACTACACGTCTGATTACAGTAATGCTCTGATATACTGGTCTGATCAACTGATTTAACTGACGCATCTGATTTACTACGGCGTGCATCTGATACTGCTTTCAGATGCCTCACTTACAAACTGACACTGAAACACAACCGCTCCAACTGACACTGATATTGCTCTCAGATGCCACACTCACTAACTTATACTGAATCACAAACTGACTGACTAAACTGGTCTAATAAGCTAACTCGCATGGAGAAAAATATTCTCTATAAGTTATTTCTGATTAACTCTAAACACTTCTTCACTGCTTCTACAACACTGATCCTAATAAAACCAAATCACTAATATCTACTTAGAGACCCATAGCGACCCATTTTATATACTTTACTACCCTCACTATCACTCCTCCAAATTTATGATTATAAAATCGAATCTAGATATCAATAAATCTATTCGCGAATATTTTACTACATTCGCGACATAAGCTGGAAATTTTTTGTTAATTATATAATATCAGGAAAACTTGTGACACCTCTCCATGAAATAATCTGGAATTCATAAGCACACATCAAGTATATGAGAGCACAGTAATAATTAGAAGATAATAATAGTATGCAAATGTACAGGAAGAAGAGACTCGTGCTTAAAACTTAGTGAGAAATTAATTATTTACTTGATCTGTCAATATCCATGAACAGTGTTACTAGCTGTAATTGATATATGTACAGTTGTGAAGTTATTTTTATTAGTGATTTAATTCCCATTTGAATAATATTATTCCACCCATTGAAACAGTAACCGATATAAAGTGAAACGTTTGTAGAATATCCGCTGCATTCGACCAACGGAACCTGAGTTTCCGTTACACAAATCACTATGCCACTGTTTTACTTTGTTTTATTAATCAAGTGCTGTCAAGAAGTGTTTATTTTTAATTTATCACTTTTAAGCTATTTGGTACTTAGATATACTAAATAATTTTTTACGTGATAAAAGATATCGTTGGTTTTCTTTAACTTCCAATTCGATTCGATTTGATTATAATTTTTTTTTCATTTAGATTTTTATTGTTGATAGATGGTTTACAATTTTCTGATTTTTTTGGATTATTTTGAGTATTTATTAATTTAATAATAAAATCCAAATTTGTATAATTTTAATTCAATATTAATGTTTTGTTACCTGCAGTAAAAAGGCTTTTTTTGCACAATTTTCAATTCTACATTATTTACTTTCTTTTGAAGTGAAACTTCTTTAGAATCGTTGTGATTTCAAACCGGATGCAACGGAAAAAACGACAGGTAAGAGACACAAATACAAAAATGTGTAGGAAAGAATGAGACAGAAATATACAAAACGACAGGTAAGAGACACAAATACAAAAATGTGTAGGAAAGATTGAGACAGAAATATACATACTATTTTATATTATTATATATATTCATCTCATTCTTTTGTCGATTTACTGAAGTTTCACTTCTATCGTGTGTGAATCGCACACACACCTTTTTTTTTTAATGGTAGTGTTTTGTAAGTTAGAAAACATAATAATATACAGAGGACACTGGTTTTTTATCTAAGGGCACAGCCGCGTCCCTGCCAAGTCGTTTAAAGCAAATACAGAAAACATAGGTCGGAACATCCTGACGCAATTTAAAGCCTCTTGACTTCCAGTACTTACGTAGACGTAGTCTGAATTTTCTAAACTATAGATAGAAAGACTATAAAATTCAGCGTTGGTAAAAATTCTAAACTTACAGTAACTTACTTCAAATTAATAGAGATTTAGTTAGTGTTTAGCCTATAATGGAGGAAAAATTAAACATACCGAATTTTCAGTTCTTTTTTAATAAGTACAAAAATAATTTAATAATGACTCGACTGTCAAAGTTTAATATTGATGCAGCCTGAGCTGTTGAATAGGTGCTTCAATAGAAACTACTTATAAAATAACTCAGTTTTATATAAGATCTTACAATTTATTACAGTCAAAAGATTTCATTGCGAGAGCTGGATTTTTTTACACTATATTTTTATTGTATTATAGTCAAGATTTATTTTACAAATTACTATAAAATGCATGCTACTTTAAAATTTATACGTGTTCAAGCATAACTTACAATTTAAAGGTATTTAGCTGAGTTCCGCCTGTGTTTGTTCCACCTTTAACGAGCGCAGTTGGAATTCAGAGCCACGTAAATAATACCTGCAACTACATTCAGTATGATTAACCGCACCATGCGGGTTTACGCCTATTTATGTATGAAATTGTATGGGATTATTACCCTTATTTTAACAGATATAACAGCCATAATCCAATGAAGCTATTCTCACAATATATGAGACAGGATTACGTGTATGTAGATGCATTTTAATGTTTTAATGGAATTTTGGAGATACGTTTTATTATCTTTACTTACTGATTTTACTACTTTCGACATCTATCCCGATACATTTCATAGAGTGAACAGTGCCTGTCGGTGTATTATGCAAGTGCAAGTCTTCTTTGTTTAGTTAATTGTTGGATTGAGCAGTTGAGTCAATGTTATTATTATAGATGAACTATTCAGTATAGTTTAGATTAGATTATCTTACATAAGGGATTTCTAGGGTTCTGTATCTGAAAAGGAATCATTTTAAATTAACTTCGTTACTCGTTTATCAACACTCTTTTACTCCGGAAACCGTGGAAGTGCAAATCGTAATTAATGATACCCTAAAGCTGTAAATAAATCAAAGCTCTAAGTGAACACAATCAATAGATACGGCTTATGTCGTTACTCGAAAGAAATCAAAACCTGTACTTTCCTAAATTTGGTCAGAAGGAATGTCTTACAGAACTTGTAAAGAAAATATCCGAAATTGACAAACTGTTTTGCTAACGGCAAAATTAATTTTTTCCCTCAATCCAAATTGTATGGAACCGTCACTCGGTGCACGTATCCGACTCGCACTTGGCCGATTTTTTTTATTCATCTTTAACGAATTTAGTAATATTTACAAAAAAAAAATTACAATTTAAGATACACACTAATATTCATAAAATATGAGTGTCGAATATGAAACACACATTGTAATGGTCTCGACATTTTCTCGTACAAACTTTACATATAAAAAACAAAGACATGAAAAGAATACTTCGAATGTTCTTTACGAACATTTTTAGAAGGAGCTGAACCGAACGATACTTTGGTAAACCATCAACACAGAAATATCCTCGTAATATTCTCTCCATGATATTACATGACAAATTCATGAAATATTTTTTGAGGCTTAGAAGTCTTGTTTACTAAACTTTATGTACAATTTCTTTAAGGTAAAAGATTATTAGTAAGATGGGTCACAAATTACTTCCTAACTATTCCTAATAACGACTTTTAGTCTAGTAAAAAAAAATTTTTATTAACATTTTTTAGATTTTTAATTTTTCAAAGTGTTAAGAAGATACTAGAATTTTTTCAAATTTTTAAAATCACATTTTATGTTATAAAAAAATTATTTTTATTGCTGAACTCTCTTTAGCGGTGGCGCGCGCATGCCGTAACAGCCGCGCGGAGCCCTATTTTCAACGTCTAATTAAAATTATAAATAATGGAGATAGAGTTCCAGGAGTTAGGACTTTTTTATTGGAAATTTCCTCCTCTTTAACGAGCTTTTTTCAAAATTGCTTAAATGTTAATATTTTTTAAGTTATTAATAAAAAACTAAATATCATTATTTTTTTCCCCTTATTTTGTTAATAACAATTGCAATTTTTAAGCTGCACCAAAATCCTTCAAAAACATTTTTCTAGAGGTGATTCCGAATCGAATGAGCCATCGCTTATATTTTTAGGACCTTTATCTCTATTTTTCACGTTTTTGAACTTGTTGACTAGACTATTTAACGTTATATTAAGTAGCAAGATTGTATTTAGTTTTAATCTATAGATATCATTAAAAAACTTAATATAAGGAATCTTAACTCAAACAATTTCTCATCTAACTTAAACAATTTAACTGAAGGGTTATTGTTTTTTAAATTCTATATTACAAGAGAAAACACTATACATGTAGCTGAGAGTAGAGCGGACTTAAGGAACAAAAAGTGTTGCCACATATCCAAACTTTGTTTTAAGCGTTACTTCTAACATAAATTTCCATACGTTTTTAATTAGAATATGGTAACACCACATAACCTATGTTACTCGAAAAGCATGTAGCTTTCTTTCGGTGAAAGAATTTGTAATATCGGTTAAGTAGTTTGAGAGCCTATTAGCATCAAACAAACATACAAATATACAAACAATCATCCTAACCTTATATCAACAATCTTTCCTCTTTATATAATAGTGTAGATAAAAGTATACGTCATAATATATAGATCGATAGTATAATATAAATTTTATAGAATTAGTTTACTATATTTCATAATAGATGGCGCTGTTAGTATTAATTGTAATACGTCTACAATATTATTTAAATTAAATATAATTTGTTTTTGAGATCCTTTATTTCGCCAACATTTCAATATGACCTCTAAGCAAACAAAGTAAAAAAGTTTTTTTAAAAAAAATTATGTTTTTAAAAAAAAATTTATACATGACTGAAAGAATGCAGATGAAAGTATCTATAGGTGAAAGTATTATCACAATCGGTTCAGTAGTTTTTGAAGCTCCCTTAATTCATCATTTAAAACAAACATTTGGCTGATTTTTTGTCATCATGTGTTATCAACACCGTTTATAAATTATTATTCGCGGGTAGTTAATTTTATCTAGTTAAGTATATCGCGCAGTACATATTATAGTGAGACTAAAAGTGTAGTGTTGTTTGGTGGCGTGGTGCTAGGTTATCATGGAGGACGTGAGTATTGTAATTTTATTATGTTAATATTTGGTGGCAAGGTTGGGTGGTGAAGGTGAGGATTTACGATTATAAACGACGTCTTTAGACCTGCCCCTGGGTCCCAAGCCCCAGGCACTCAGCTTTCATTTAGATTACATGTTAATATTATCGTTTGAGTGTTACTGCGCAGTATAGCTCTCATACTTTTGATACATTATACAGTTTTCTTGCCTTTTAATATTGAATTTCGTTTTCAGTGACTATAGTTTTAAAGTACGGACTTCCGTGTCCTTTTTACAATTTCAAGAGGTTAGAGTGCTAGTCAACAAGTTGACAGTTTATAAAAGTTTTAGAGCACTTTGTCTGTTCACGTTTTGAGACAAGTGCTGCGAGTCCTGAACTGACTCGGACTGTATTTTTTAGTTTGTAACTACGTACGTGGGTGAAGAACTCTAGAAGAACCCATGGGAAATAAAGTTTTAAGAATTTACTGTTTTGTAGTGAAATATTTAGTGATTTATTTCTATATACAGTTTATACAAGAACTGTTGTATTATGTAAAAATTAGTTACTGATCACATCTGAGAACAGATCATATTGTGCTGTTTTTATATTCATCAATTTATGAGATACTAGCGGCCCATCCCGGCTTCGCGCGGGTGAAATATTATTTTTAAAAATATATTGGCCCTCCCGCATTTCGGTGCCCCCTCTCTTGCCGCTTACTCGCTGCGCTGCGTCGCTATACTGGCCCGTCGCGTCGTCGTGTATTTTTTGTTTATATTGATATTTTTAATTTCGTAATATCTTTTGAATGGAAAGTCCGATTTTAATAATTCAAAAAGTAATTAACAGGTATTAAAATAGTCTTGAATATGAAATAATTTATTTGAATAAGGATTAATACAAAGTTATAGAAAACATGGTCTGATTTTGATTGGCATTTTTATCAACTTTTAAAATGTAAAAAAGTAGTTATAGTGACGTAACTATAATAGTTGGATATATGGTCTCGCGAACTTTTTTGTAGATATTGATACGTTCTATAATATTGTAGAACATTTTTTTGTTCTATCATCAATACTTTTTGCAGCGCATGCGATGAAAGATATTTTATGGCAAATTTTTTGGCACCTTGGGTTGGTTTCCGTGAGATTTCCTAAGGATCTCTAATTTTTTCTTGTAATAAATATAGCCTATGTTACTCAGGGATAATGTAGCTTTCTAATGGTGAAAGAATTTTTGAAATCGGTCCAGTAGTTTTTATGTTTATTCGTTACATACAAAAATACAAAAATACAAATCTTACTTCTTTATAATATTAGTATAGATATGGGATTATTAGACGACATGGATTCCACAATCTAATTATAATAGAAATAAATTATTTTTAAGGATTATGTTTTAAATGTACTGTACCGTTACCGTTTATAATCTTTATAAATGACTGACTACCATGTTAGTTTCTATAATAAAATAAATTGTTCATGCGAATATTTCGATCTTAATGAAAATTGTTATAGAGATAGACTAGAGCTTAGGAAAGGACAAAGGCTATGTTTTACTGCGAAGAAAAAGGATTGAAATAGAGGATGAAATGCACGATGATTGAGTTATATCGTTTATATAAAATTAAACTTAAAATATATGTGGTAAATTGCACCCGGGCGATGACAGGTCTATTAGTATTATACAATTGTGTAAGTTAATTTAAAGTTAAAAATGTAAAAGTAACAAGTTTAAGGCAGTACCTTATTAATATCTTTTATCTGAGTTGCCAGTGTGAATGTAGAACTGTTGGTTATCGCTCTTCTGAAAAATTAATGGGTTTTTAATACATACAAGTAACATTAAAGTTAACACATATGAATTTAACTTTGTTCCGGGATAAGTATCTATAATGTCCTTTTGTCCTGCAGGATTATATGTGCATGCGAATTTGTATTTTCATACGCATTTCATGTGTAAAAAATGTCATAAAGTTTCTGTGTAGCAAAAATTCAAAACAGCTTTCACGTTTTGGAGTCATAGACTAACATATCCTAACATTCACATTTATAACATTAGTAGTGTATATTCGAGTATATATTTTTAGAATTTGATGCTTTAAATGTTATTGGTGTATAAAAAACTATCAGATAAGCTGAATTAGTCGCCTATCGCGCCTGTCACAACGTTTTACATGTCACCATACTAATGACTGTGACACACGCGACTTGTCATTCATTTTGAATTTACTTGATTAAATATTAAACGCTGTTCATATTTAAATAGAAAATAATATAATTCGTGCGCTACTAGAACCTTTACTGCATTTAGAATTATTTATTTAATGCATCAATAGTGTAACTAACTCACTCGCTCAATATTATCGCGATAAAACATCGTCATCACGACCGTTCAATTGCCCACTGCTGAGCCGGGTCTCCTCCTCAGAATGAGGAGGGTATTAGGCCATAGTCCACCACGCTGGCCCAGTGCGGGTTGGTAGACTTCACACACCTTTGAGAACTTTTTAGGAACTCTCAGGAGGGCAGGTTTCCTCACGATGTTTTCCTTCACCGTTAAAGCAAGTGATATTTAATTGCTTAAAACAGACGTAACTCAGAGTCAGAGGTGTGTGCCCAGGATCGAACCTCGGACCTTCCGAGTAAGACTTGAAGTCTCAACCACTGGGCCACACGATAAAACGTATAACACTTAATCTTTATTTTTAACCCCTGATACTATACAGACGGGGTGTTATAAGTTTAACGTGTGTATCTGTGTATCTGTCTGTATCTGTGTACCTGGTTTAATCTAGATAGTTCTTAGATATTATTTGTGAAGATCTTGTCAGCCGTTTGAAGACTATGAGCTTATTTTTAGTTTGCTTGATTTAAAATGTAGTATATGGTCACTTTGATGGAATTTCTAGAAAATGGCACCATTTAATCTGCGTTATGTACAACTGCTCAACCACTTACTTCAGATATTTCGTGTTTAGTATATTGTTAATGGTTTCCTCGGTGGTACCTCGGTATTTAATATGAATAGTTATTAATCAGTAACCTCTTCTACACTACACAACATATTTCAATAAAGTTTCCACGAATGAAAAGAGAGATTAATGGAGAAGACCTGTATACCTTTATAACCTTTATAATTTATGAAATTTTGTACAACACGGCTATACTACGTACGTATATTTTTTAAATGAGTCATACTCTGATAAGGAAAAATATGTAGACTAGCATTTCTCGTGAATATAAAGTGTGAGTTATTTTAAAATTTTTCCCTTGACGAAGTAAAATAAGGAATCTTTTAAGAAATATTGATGTTACCATTCAATTTCTAAGCTGAGTTAAAAATTCTCACAAATAGAAACTCATATCTTTCTAGATTAATTGATTTGGGACACTTAAAGTTTGTCTATTATAATACGAGTAAGTGTATAATTTCTTGAGTTAGTTACATGTCTGACGAAGAAGTTAAGCAGTGTAGGAGACAGTTTACGTGTAGTGATAAGGCCTTTTAACTTGATTTTACGGTTGATAGCTTAGGACAAGTGTGTTATTTGTATGTGTAGTTGTGCATGGTGAACGTGCTGCGTGCCTATATAGGTAGTTCAATCCACGATAGTTACAATTTTAACTATTAGTTAAAAGAGTAAAAACTGTAAATTTTTTAGCGATATTTTTACTTAATTTTGGACAGATAACAAATCATGTACAAACTCCTCTCGCCTGCGTCTACTGCTTTAAATGACTTGTCTGCGTTCAAAGTTAGAAGTATATGTGTGCAGCATTTTCTTTATTAGACGCTAAATCCAATAAAATAGCCATTAATATTCCAGTTGGAGCATAAATCAGAAGTAATTGTGGTAAAATGTTAATGGCATAGGTATCGATCAGGCAATCAGTGTATGCTTGCGCCCAACGATCAACAAATTAATTCGTTACTATTGTATTAGTTGGTTGATGAACTGCGCAAGTTTAATCAAAATTACTGTTTAGCATGGAGAGTCAGATATTTGTATGTAAATTGAATGGTTTCATTAAATAAGGATAGGTGTCTGTATGTTTATATATATATTCGCGCACGGTGACAGCACACCAATGGCCGTTTAAAAATTACTTTATTTAATTGCTAATTCTTTTGAATCTTTGTAATTGTAATTTTCGAGATATTATAATGTGTTTCTAATTCTACGTCATCAAAGATAAGCATCACAAAATAATGATTCCAAAATATAACAGTTCTGATGATATTCGTCGTTTTTATTTGATGACTTCGCAAAGACATGTTATTCAGCACGATTCAAATAAAAAGCGGTAAAAAGATGTTTTGTGATAAATTATAAGTATAGTCAGTTATAAGGTTAGTCCATCGTATAATAAGGTTGGTCCTAACTTCGAATAACTTCTAAACGAGTCAACTTAGCGAAAAATCATTTCAGACAATTTTTGTAGATCGTTAAATTTCCTACAAGAATATGTTTTGATTTTCACGAGACATTCATTCGTTCAAGTGCATTAAAAATCCAAACAAAAAAAAAATCTTTTTTTAATTTTCGTCATATTTTTTTTTTCGTCATCTTGAGACGATATTATCATGGTAACTAAGGAAAAAAAAATTAAAGTTTTTTTTGGCCCACCCTAATGTGTAGCGAGTCTAAAGCGGAGTAAATTTTAACATACTCTATCTGTCCGCGACATTGGGTCCCGAGTTAATTAAAAAACTGTCACTCATGTACCAACTTACACACTCAATTACATTTCCACTAACAGACTGACGTTAAAATTATACATACATTGAAATTTTAAAATTTTCCAACCGACACTTTTATACCACAAGAACTTTGTTTTTTTTACAGTATAAAGAATAGCCTGCGTTTTCTAAAGTTAAAAATATTAAACTTAAATATGTAGGTTTACTTTTGTGTGAATTACTCCCAATTATTCCACAGTATCTCAATTTTTTCGGTCGGATAACATAAATCCAGAAGAAATACAATTGGTAAAGATAGAAATTAATATATAATAATAATTAATTTCATATAATTTGTCCGAATCCTACAAATAATTTGGAAACGATATTGTATCTAATGATAGACCGTCAATCGGTCAATGGAAGCCTCTAATCTGTTCAGGGACATCACTCCATTAGTATACATAGGATCCCTGATAGTTCTGGTTAAGATACGCAAATCTATTGTTTCGGTTAACAGGATTTTGATTTATTATTGTATCTCTACTGTGTTGTGATAATAAAGGGTAAAAATATGAGGATTGTGACCCACGTGTGATGCACGATTAATACACTAACTCACTAATATTATAAATGTGAAAGTTAGTATGTTTACATTTTTGGATGTTCGGTGATCAATTATGCAAAAATGGCTGAACGAATTTCATTAAAATTTAGCAAATGGATACTTTATAACATAGTGTTAGGATACACTTTTGATTCAATATATTTTATATTAGTATTTATTGGGTAAAAGCAACGTAGATACTGCTACTGAACCGTTAAATCATCAAACGTTATGATCTCTTACTATTAAGAGAAGAACCTAAGCAGTGCCTTGGATTTGTGACTAGGCTTAAGGACGTCCTTTAACAGAATTCAAAAATTCGCCTCCACTACTTAGTTCTTAATTTATACGTACATATCACTGTGATTATCAATATTCAGCCTAAAAAAGTCGCTCATCAAACTGCACTGGAACAGAGCTTATAAATTGCTGAGCTGGTGGTGTAACTTTAAGTTATTAGTAATTAAGTAAAATAAGTTTAATAGAGTTTGATTATTACAGTGAAGTGTGAACTGGAAGAAAGTTCTACCCTTATCCAGAATCACTCGAGACTTTAATATTATTAGTAAATTGATTAAAGCGAAAGTTTACATAGAATATATGCTCCTGGGTTACTGAGCAGTACAGTTAATATATTATTATAGTTAGAAATATTATTGTAAATATAGTAAGTACCTAATCGGTTTTAAATTACATTATATAAGTAACTCCAGCTAGTGGACTAGTAAATCAGCCTGTCGTCTAACACAGATAAAGATTCTTAATTTCACGTGTCCCTGCCTCTTATATCGGACGGAAATTGCCAAGGAAAGATGTCTGGCAATCTTGCCGGATCTTATTTATTTTTATTAAGTTAGTCCAAGGGTCTCCAAACCCGTATAAACTACACGAGTGACAATATTCTTCTACAGCGTAACTGAAATTTATGAAAGGATTTATTGCTGAAAGCATCGGGGTACTGAAAATCTCACTTCGTTATAAATCTTTTCGGAGACATTGTGAGTTATTACAGAAACTAATTCTTCAGTAGATTAGCTAAGAAACAGATCAACTTAAATAGTGTTAAATAGAACGACAAACTTAAAGCTCAATAAGTCCTTATAATAAAGATATAGATATTTTTTAAATTTTTTTTAGTTCAGTTCTAGTTTCTACTTCCATATTCCAAGTTTCAGCTTAATGGGATACCAGGAAAGAACGGCCCTATATTATTTTTTTTCTTATTTATCTCAGCTAACCCTTTTATTTCTCTCATATTATATAGATATGGCATACAGAAAAATTACTAGTCTAGAGTGACGTCACTTACCATAACCATACATGGCCATATTAAATGAAGCCATAACAATCCTTTATAAAATTTTGTCTATCCGTCTTTATGTTTAGGAATGAATAATTAGCTTTATAAATTAGGTGGGTACATTCAAATGAGATGTTAAAACGATCTGTAATAAATTCTACTAAACTAATAACATATTAATAAAATACTTTGATATCCAGCTTCTTATAAGAGTTTCTTTTAATTATCTCATCACTAAGGCTGAGCTTTCGTTTCTCAAAGGAACAAAGGAGTCTTAAAGTATTATTAACACGGAATACTTGCTTAGCTTTCTAAGATTAAACCGAGCTTAAGTCAGTCAGTATTGCCTTTTCATGTTCTATAAAGTATGATACTATCGCGTTTATTCCATTTTAATCCGAGAGTTACTTTCTTAGAAATGGTATCGGGTTATTTAAGGCTAATAATTTTAGAAGTTTAAATTTAAAAGTACAAAAAGTTTAAAAATCATATCGAGACGCCCGCATTCTATTCAATATTTTACTATTTTTCCTAAATCTGATTCTAGATGGCGCTAATAGTACTTTGGCTCTTTTTTTCACTGTAACGATTATCATATCCCTATTTACGTGTGACAGTTAGCTGACTTCTGTAATCATACTTACATTTAATACTTTTTTGTATACAGATGCAGTTACTAATAAAATAATTTAAAACAATTTGTAGAAAAAAATTACAAAATCATATTATATCTTGCTTGGTCTCAGAACTAAAAACAAAACAAGCATGAAAGAAAATCGGCCAAGTGCACGTCGGACGTATGTTGTATGGGAGCCTCCCTTAAATATTAATTTTATTCCGTTTTTAGTATTTGTTACTACAGGGGCAACAGAAATACATAATTTGTGAAAATTTCAACTGTTTAGCTATCACGGTTCATGAGATACGGCCTGGTGACAAACAGACGGACGGACACCGGAGTCTTAGTAACAGGGTCCAGTTTTCACTCTTCGGGGACGGAACCCTAAAAAAAAATATAGTAGAAACGTTATGAAACTGTTTTATCGAGGCGACGCAGACGCAATATTTTTATTTGATATGCATAGATGGCGTTGTTAACAAAAACGAATAAAATATTTTGTAATTGATTATTTTTATTTTATAAAATTAAAAAATAACTTGAGTCTGTCTGTTTCTTCAAACATTCATTGCACTTCACAATAGATTTTAGTCTGAGACTACAACTTTATCCACAGGGCGGATCCAGGTGAGAATTTAAAGTTCAATGAAACAGCTAGAGGGAGGGGCTTAGTGTCATATATCAGAGAAACCGTTCTGATAAACTACACTGCTTCAAGGAAATAATCTTCATGCAATCTTTTTACATTTTCAATCCTATGTTTAAAGGTAATGTGACTCATGCTGAATAACTTTATTCCTTTTTTTTCTTTGACTAGTGACTCCTAAATTTAAATAACTATGTCTTTCTTATTTATAATATCAATTACGGCATCCTTTTCCGCATAATCTTTTATAAATGAAAGCTGGGGACACTTACTTTTAGCACTGTTCTAGTAGCATTTTTAATATCTATAATTACAAATAATATCTATAATACATTGTATTGTATTGAGAGCGGAATAAAACACTTGTTTTGGAGAAAGTACCTTAATATGCGCCATTTCATATATAATATTAAATTAATTATATAATATGTCGGGGTATACTTGGGATATTATAGTAATGAAGGCCGTGCCGGGCTATAGTTAGGGTAGGGTAGTTATAAAGGGGACATGTTGTTAGTCCTTACATTGTATTTTGATGTGTTAACACAACCTTAGGTTAGGTTTATGTTAGGTTAGGTTAGCCTTATGTTAACCTATCCTAAGACAAACAGTGAGACCAGGCAGTGGAGATGCCTATACCTTGGTCATAAGTCCAAAGCACTGCCTGGGTTCCTGTCCAAAAACTACAGAATCGTGATATTCGATTAATAATTCATTCAAATACGGCCTTCTCCATTTGATTCGATTAATTAATTCATTCAAATCGTTTTTCTGCGGCTCTCTCATCTGACATATACATAAATCTGTGAAATACTCCAAAAAAAATCTTTATAACTTTTGGTATTGAAAACCGCATTAAAATCAGTTGCAAGTAAGACGAGACGCAGAGAGACTATCTAGAAAATATAAATGATAATAAGAAGAAAAATACTAACGAATACTTAAGACAGGTCAAGCTACATACATTATATAACAGTAGGAGATATTACGAAAAATGTTAATTTGATTGTAAAATTTGATACTAGATGGAGCTGACCACTATTGAATCGTGGTTACGTTTTTTAAAATAATAAGTTAAAATCGTAAAACATTAATGTTTATTTTTTACTTTTACTAATATGTCACAGGTTTCACATAATATAATTCAATTAGCGTGGTTTCTCACTATTTATGGGTCCAAAATGTATTGTGTAGTGATGAAGTGTTCAAAAAAGTGCGAAAAGGTTTTGTTTTACGTATAGTTGAATTCTCAAACTCTCCAAATGGTAATATTTATTCTACCGTTATGTTAAATAGTAAAACAAAAATAGTTTGTATGCGTAGAAATGCAATCTCATTAAACCGATTGAACAGATAAGCTATAAATCATGGCATTGTGTGCAACCGATGTGGTCTGTGCCTCATTACTGCTTTATTGTACGTATTGTTGCCAGCTGTAGCCTGATACGATCAAATTTTGTTTCCTTTTAAATAAATATAAGCTTTTAAATTCTCTCATATGTCCTGATTCGCGCAGCTTCGTCTGTCTCACATAAGAGAGAGAGAGAGAGGGTTAGAGAGAGTGTAACTTAGGCACCTATAATATAATTTTAAGGACGCTAAAACTTTCTTTGTTTTCAAACTTTTCAGGTATAATATTAGTATAGTATATGTAGATCAAATTTATCAACTGAATTTCAAACTCACATACGTTTGATGAATGCGTATGTGCGTTTGAAATTCAATTGAAAAATTTGAATACAATTTGCTGGAGTCCTAGAAATGGTGTCTATCAATTATTTACTATCCAGCTCCATGATCATGTTCTCAGTAAACACTTTCATATGCTAAACATTATTATTCGTGCAAATCTGCAGAAAAGAACATGAAAAATGATATTTTTAATAAGTGGATTTTTATTATTCTAAGACCTTCTGTTTGTAACCTGTATCTCATAAACCGTGAACAAACAGTTGCAATTTTCACAAATAAAATAAAAATATTTCTATTGCCCCTATAACGACAAATACTAAAACAGAATAAAATAAATATTTTAGGGAGGCCATACATGCCATACGACAAACGTAATTTTTTTACCGTTTGTTAGTCGATGTTGATAAGAGGACGGAACGCATTGTGCGCGAGTCCGACTCGCACTTGGCCAGTACTTATATTGAAACTTAAAATAATAGAAATCAACCTAAACAAGAAAGTGATATTAAATATTTTTCAACCGAATTCAAAAATCAGAAAAAAATATATCAATATTTCTATTATATTTTATAGGATAAAAATTAATTCATATAATAAAAGAGAATTGCTTCTGAATAAGTTTTGAAAAAGAAAATCATTTAGTAGAAATATAGAGATTAAATTGCTGAGCGTGAATTGGTTTCGGAAATTTGACAGACAATAGACAGAGGTCTATCCCGTGTCAAATTTGAACATGAAATAAATGCAAATTTCGGGAAAATTAGTTTCAATTTAGTCAATTTATCTTCGTTATTGGTAATACATTTTTGAATTTAGCAGACATGTTTTATACATTAATAGTAAACGTTCTGACTGCTGGGATTTTTTTTTTAAATAGGATTTGGTTAGTCTTTAGTTTCTGAGGTAAACGTATTATATATTATAGTATTATTCATGCCATGGTGTTCAAAAGTTGAGCCTGGGGCTTGTGATCAGGTCGGAGAGCCTCGGCTCATCAATCAGAGAGACCTAACTCAAAACTACTCTTTTAATTGCATTACGTTAATTCTTTAAAATTTCTTGTAAGAATTAGTCAAAGTCAAAGTTGGTTGTTGGAGTAATTTCATAAAGCAAGTTTTTTTTTTATAAAGATAATACTAGCAGTATGGATCACATACTACTAGTATTCCCATTACCTCCTAGTAAGCTAAAATGCTTGAGTTAGGAGTGGGCTACGGCAGTAGTCCGATGTCTGGGATTTTAACCCACGACTTGTCAATCGTGAATCCAACGCCCGAACCACTGAGCTTCAAAATATTGAATGATTATTGCAATTGAAATTATTGCAAAGCACAATTAAGATATGTATATACTAATTTAATTAAAAAAATAAAAAGCGTCAGTAGCTCAGTGGTTCAGGCGTTGGATTCACGGTCGATAGGTTGTGGGTTCTAATCCCGGACATTGGACTACTGGGGTGGCCCACTCCTGACACAAGCTATTTATTAGCTTACTAGGAGGGGTAAAGGGAATACTAGTAGTATGTGATCCATACTGCTAGTAATCTTTTTAAAAAAAAAAATAAAAATTTAAGCTAACTGTTAGTTAGGATTATTTATGACTAATTAGTTATTAATAACATGGCCAAGTTAATATTAAATAAATAAGCAGCAGTCAATAGTCAGAGCAGTAAAAGATAAACACGGAGTCGAACAGAGTAAGTTAGTATCACCGACCGAAGTTCTTGCTCCAAGTTTATGTTCCGTACACGAAGAAATTACGTTCGAATACATATGTTACACGGGCAAGTTAAATGAAAGCAATTTAAACTTTAAATTCATGAATTTTATCCGCAATAATGTCGGTAATTTATGTTCTCAGCTTGCAATGAAATAAAAACACCGCTTGGAGTTGTTTCCAACTTTCCCCACTTAAATGTATATTTTAGGAGGCACGAACCTTTAGTATTCTCCAACTCGGAAGAAGTATCGTGTATCCCAGAGATAAATAAGAAATCTACTTTTGAATATTTAAACGTTCAATCCGATGTAATGTTAAGTTAATTAATTTTTTTTCTACAACCTTTAAAGGGCAAAAGGGAACTTTCTCATCCCGATATATGATGACTCCAAAATGTCTACATTAATCTTATATATAATTCTCGTATCACAATTTTAGTTACCATACTGCTCCGAGGCAGCTCGGCCGATTTTTATGAAATATCATATGCATATTCAGTAGGTTTGAGAATCGGCTACTATCTATTTTTCATCCCCCTAAGTGATAGGGGTGGCCCACCACAAATTTATATGGCAAAACAACGTATGCCGGGTCAGCTAGTATCCTATGAAAATTACTATTTTACTTACTTTTACCGCTAATTATCTCTTACTCTTATATTAATTGATATTTTATAATATTACTAATTCATTTTTTATAATAGTAATATTAGTACGGTGCGTTGTTGAAAGAATATTACTGGCTTAGTTAGTATATAGTTGAGAATCAGCATATTTGACAGTTAAACTTCTATGTAGAATATCGTTCTTTAATAATTTATAGGTTTCCATACAAACTAACCATATTCATACAAACCTGACTTACCCTCTCCATCTCCCATCCCATTAATACTGCTCTTACGTTCAGGGTCCACTGACACTGCAGCCACGTCACTTAACTTTCAAGCAACGATGGCCACATTCCATCAGGTAGACCGTCTGCTCGTTTGTGTCTTTACTGTCGTCAAAAAACATCGCTGATTTATTTTGAAAATATAAGAATTAAGTATATTCTCGTATACAATAAATAACTTAGGCTCACCCGTGAGACCGTTGTAAATATGTACATAACCCGTTTTATATTTAAATAGACCGTTGCATTTTAAGTGAGTGTTTATCTTGGTCCATAATCGACTGTAGCGACGGTAATGAAAAGTAAACGTTAGCTTTACCATACGAGTCCAAAAACATTATTATCTTGCCTGAATGAAACGTACCATCTTTATGCGTATTATCTAACTTTTATTAAAGGCTACTTTTTTTTTTATAATAGATAAGGTGCAAACGAGCACATGGTCCACCTGATGGTAAGTGGCCACCATCGCCCATGGACATCGACAAAACAAGAGAACTCTCTTGTTTTGTTGCGTTGCATCCCCGAAAATACATTGGGAAGGGGGAATGAAGAAGAAAAATGATGCGGATTCAGCGGACCCTGGGCAATAGCCCAGAGTCCACTGGACCCACAGCATTAATGGGATGGGAGAGGGAGGGGGTAAGTCTGGCCCACATGCGGCTCAACCGGAACGCGTCTATGACACTTGGCGGTCGGATTACGAGATGCTCTCCCAGCGGCAGAGGGGAATAGTATTCTAACCCGTCCCCTCACGGGTAAACATACATTTTATCACGAAAGAAGAACAAAAAGAAGAAGGTTATTTACATCAAAATACTTCAAGAATACAGTGTAATTTCTGGGCGTTCTGTGTGCCTGAAAAGGGTGGTTAAGTGAGTGAGTGACTTACACTTTCCAGTTCATTTTGTGGGCCCAGAATTATGCAGTTTCTACGGTTAATTGTCAAATATCAAAATTTCATACTTGGAGCCTGTCCTAGGTTGTTATATATTCCTGAGTGAGTTAGCAAGCCTGGGAATAGTTCACGTCTGTAGTGCGATGACTGGGATTTGAACCGACGACTTTTCGATCGAGAATCCAACACCCATTCTAATTCTAAGCTACTCCCGATACTACTGATCTTGCTCAAGTGACCTTCGAAAGAAAAAGGAAGAAAATTAGTGTTATTATATTTTGTTGACGTCGTATTTTACAACGGCTTAAAATACTTGCTTGTTCATAAAACAATTTGATAACAACAAATTCACAATATTATTCACTGTGTACACTGAAGAAACGTGTCCGAGCATTTAATTTCAGTAAATCTGAAGTGACAGCACGACGTAGTGCGGCAATGGCGTTCAGCTGGCGAAGCCGCACTTTGTTTGACTAGTTACTTTACTGTCCAAGTAGTCCAAGACAAACGGCAAACTGCTCAACTTTACTCGCTTCCGAGGGATCGGTGCGACCGTATCTTAATTAAGGCTTTGATGCTCTTCATGACGAATTTATTACGACCCTGCTATAACTTATATATCTAAGTCAGATGTTAACTTGACGGTAATTATATTATATTATTATTTAATACCCGATCTTGGTTTGCTAACACACAATAAGTTTTTACGACAATTTGTGAAATTTAAACCCCCAGCGAATATAGAATAAAGATAATGCTACGAATAAGACACATCTTTATGTCGGAGAATGAGACGATGATACCTATTATTGTACAGTAACACATATGCAATTTAGACAGGAAGCCGGGCAGCGCCTAAGACTAGCGACCAAAGTGTAGGGTTAAAGACCTTTACTAATTACAATACTCCGCTGTTCGAACACTAACTACAGTAGATAATAAACTTACGTGGAGTTCAAGTAGTGAACTTTAACCACTACTAAACTACTAGTTTCACTACTTCCATGTATACTACGCGAAAAAATTAAAGAGGATGACTCTAATCTATCGCAACAAAGGTATATACTGTCTATACGAGTGTATACTTGAAATAATAACTACTCGCACTAGGAATACCAATTTATAAACGGTGTATCTAACTTTTATACAACTACTCAGGTCCCTAGCATTGGCTCTACAGTTAAGTACTAGTACATTTTGTGCCGAATTATTTCACTACAGTTAATATTCTTCTTCTTAAAATGCCTCTACAATTACTGGCGATTAGCAGTCATGCTCCAAAACTTTTCTTTGTCCATGGCGAGTCTGAACCGTTGTCTCACAGTCTTGATCCCAGTTCACTCTCAGATATTCCTCAGCCACTGTTATTATTAGAAGCAACTAAATATCTAAACATTTACCTGAGCATTGTAGTTAATATTTTGGTTTAAATTGTAGTAGTATTGTGCTATTTTATCCTAGTTTACATACTTTCTACATATTATGGTACAAAAGTGAAAAAACCTAAGTAATATTAAAAACATAAATAAATATAATAGTAGTTTTGATGTAATTCCTATTACTGTACAATAACATGTATTTTAAAGTACTTTTTAGTACGAGTACGAGACTAGTGACTTCGGAGCATGGTTATGGTACCCATCAATCGATGCTTTTATACTTAAGAGTATCTTACACCAAGTTGTTATTTTTAGTATCGAATAAAACTCTTATTCTCTCAAATATGGTTCGAATGACACTGATTAGTGAATTCTCATAAAGAATAAATTTAGTTTACAAAATCAATTTTTGAAGAATTAACTATAACGGAATTTTAAAAGTTTTTGAAGTGAAACTTCTTTAGAATCGTTGTGATTTCAAACCGGATGCAACGGAAAAAACGACAGGTAAGAGACACAAATACAAAAATGTGTAGGAAAGAATGAGACAGAAATATACATACTATTTTATATTATTATATATATTCATCTCATTCTTTTGTCGATTTACTGAAGTTTCACTTCTATAGTGTGTGTTTTTGAAGTGAAACTTCTTTAGAATCGTTGTGATTTCAAACCGGATGCAACGGAAAAAACGACAAGTAAGAGTCACAAATACAAAAATGTGTAGGAAAGAATGAGACAGAAATATACATACTATTTTATATTATTATATATATTCATCTCATTCTTTTGTCGATTTACTGAAGTTTCACTTCTATAGTGTGTGTTTTTGAAGTGAAACTTCTTTAGAATCGTTGTGATTTCAAACCGGATGCAACGGAAAAAACGACAAGTAAGAGTCACAAATACAAAAATGTGTAGGAAAGAATGAGACAGAAATATATATACTATTTTATATTATTATATATATTCATCTCATTCTTTTGTCGATTTACTGAAGTTTCACTTCTATCGTGTGTGAATCGCACACACACCTTTTTTTTTTATTCTTTGTTCTGAAGCTGTAAATACAAATTACCGTAACATGTTCAATTAACCATGGCTTATATTTCCGTAACAAAGGGCTGTATATTACATTTAGTGTAGAGTGTCGTGGAGTTTCGGTTGTCGTCGCTTGATTGCATTTCCTAATCTGTTCGACATCGGTGCTTGTACGCGCGGCGTCTAATGGCATCCGATATTAGTTCTGATGCCACTAGATACTTAGGCATTCCCTTATCTATATTAATAACTAGATTGTAATTAAACATAGATATTAATATATAACTCGGAGAAAACGAAGAAGGAGAGGTGGGATATATTGAAAACATTAAGAGGGGTGTGCGATATTGAATCTATAAATAACTAAACATTATGATGTCTTGCAATTACGACAGAAAACTAAGCAGTGTTTTGGACTTGTGACCAAATATGTGAACACTAACCTCCACTGCCCAGGTTCTCAGTTTAAAATCTAAGGTTAAACTAGCCGCGCAGACGCAAAACCATCGCCTAAGTACTAATCAAGTGTCTATCATAGTGACTTTTATGCATCAAAGTAGAAGTAAACCTTTGACTGTAACGTAATATTTTTGGTATTTAGATTACATACATTTAATATTTTTATATAGAAAATCATAACAATCCGTTGCTCTAAAACAGCATGCAAGATTTATAACATTAGTATGGATATTTCTAAGTCCCACATCGCTTCTCCCCTCTCCCTGCTCTCAGAGAAGATGCGTAAATGTATTTTCCATGGTTAAAAAAAGGTAACAGGAATTTCAAACAAATTTATGAATACACAAATACTTTATAACCCTGGATTAATATATAGGCTACTTTTTACCCTGGAAGATTTAGAGATCCTGTGGGATAATGGTAAAATATGTTTAGTAAGAAAGCACATAAATCTATTGAGAATTAAATATTTTTCGATAAATTTTAGAATTATGTGGTAAATTCCACCCGTACGAAGCTGGGGCGGGTCGACTAGTTTAAATTATATTTCCCATAGAGTGTATTGTAAAGGTTTTAGTACCGTAAAAGCTATGGAATCTCTTTGTCTACGCAAAGAGATAAGTCACAACGAAACGGGCTTGGTTGCGATACTAGACTCAATTATTGCTCTGGCATCGATGAATATTGATAGAAACATTTGCATATTTGCCGCACAGACGTGACCCAGGACATAAAAGTTCGGTGAATTCAACATGTTTTGTATGCAAATTGACAACTCTAGCTTTGAGATTTATAGTCAGCTTTATTTGGTTACAGAAACTTCGATATTGGATACTGAAACGTCATTTTTGGGATGATAAATAATCTAAAGTATGCTGTAATCATTTGTAGTAGGTAATATTTAGTCTTATCTTATTTTGTTACTATGTTTGGATGTTTAGATATTTGGTACTCAATCACACAAATATGGCTTATCGGATTTCTTAGAAATTTGGCATACAGATACTTTATAATCTGGATTCACATATTATAGGTTTCTTTTTATATCTGAAAAAGTTATATATATTTTTTTAATTGAATTTTAATGGAAAATTTATATTAATGGAAAATCCACTCGCACGAATCTGGGTCAACTATTAAATAATACAAAAATTATTTATATACTAGTCGACATCGACTAGTATATAAATAATTCTATATTTAGCTTTTTCTTTCAAGAAGAGCTATTTTGAATTCGGTGGCGAAGATATTTTTCTACTCCCTTATATCTTAAAACTATTTACTCACTTTAATGTTAGTGTCATAAAAATATTATGTTATCCGTATCCTACTGTATACATGGTTTTTAAATATGTCGAAATTATAAATACGTTTATTGGCCACTTTTTATATGATATATGAAATTCGTTAATCTTTGGATAACGTAATATTTGTATAAGAATTTAACCGTATATTATTAGATTTCAGAAGAGGCCGAGGAAAATATTGTCCGATTTCAATTTGTATAAATCTACTTTGTAAATCGAACCTTTTTTTTTTTTTTTTGTTGACCCGGAGGAATCTGCTTACAGATACCTTCCCAAGTCCCCGCTTGGGAAGGTATCTGTAAGCAGATTCCTCCGGGTTATGCGGGGTTGGTGTAAACTACCTCTGAAGGAGGTAGCCCGACTCGCTAAACCATCCGGGATGTTCCTACTCGGCGCCTAGAAAAGCAGGCCAGGGGATCGAAGCGCACCGCGACCTACCTGCGCCTGTCCGATAACGGACTCTACTCTAAGGGAGTAATTCTCCCCTCAATCCTACACATAGTGTCGCCCCAGGAACATTTAGGGACGCACACCTGCACATGGCCTTTGCATGAGTGACAGAAGCCCCCGTCCATCACCCACAGACCCACATCAAACAGCACTTTTACGCTATGGTGGTATTGCCGCCACGAAAGCGCGACGTCGGCGACCAATTCGCCTTCGGCGTATGACAGCTGCCTCCGGGTCATTCTCCCGGGCTCTCTCCGCCGCCTCCTTTATAGTGATAACGGCTTCAGCAAAGGTCGCCACTGCTTCCCAAGCCTGCTCACTGCTGACCATGGATTTTACAACGGCCATCAGCGACAGGTCACCCCCAATGACCGCGATCAAATTGGCACGGGGCTCTTCCCAAGCTGGACAAACCTCGCGTCTATGTTGCACCGTGTCTTCCTCTCCATCCCCACAGTGATGACACGCGGGAGATTGTTCCCTCCCCACCACATGGTACAGATAACGACCAAAACACCCATGACCCGTCAAAATCTGTGTCAGGCGGTAAGTGAGGGCGCCAAATTTACGATCGACCCATTCATGGAGAACAGGCCGAATCGCGGCCACCAATTCCCGGCTAGCCACCGGACTCGCCAATCTCTCCTTCCACTTCCTAAGCACTACCAAACGCTCCTCCCTCTGCCAAACTATAACTACCCGCAAGGGTGGGTGACACCCATACTCAGCATATGCCAAGGCACGACTGCGGTAAACCGCGGCAAGGGCCTCCGCATCTAGGTCCCACGGAGGTGTCCCCGCGAGCACACATGCACCGTCGCAGGAGAGAGTACGGTACGCCCTGGCCACCCTCAGCGCCATGGTCCGCTGTGGACGTCGCAGCAGAATCGCAGTGCGTGGGCCGAGAGAATCCGACCAAATGGGTGCACCGTACAATGCTATCGACCGTATCATCCCCGTATACAGCCTCCTACATGTGGCACTGGGACCACCCACGTTAGGAAGTAGTCGTCCCAGACATCCTGCCGTTGCCACAAGTTTCGGTGTTCCACAAAGGTCCATCGGCTATCTAGGACGAGACCCAGGTATTTCAGAGAAGAGCTAACGCCGATGAAAGTGTCGCCCACCACCAAATTCGCCCCTTCAGGAGGACCTCTCCTCGGTCTATGAAAAGACATCGCCTCTGACTTATCGAGGGCCACTTCCAGACCGAGGGCCCTTATCCTTTGTACTACCTGAGCGACGCCAGCCGTGGCGAGAATCACCGCCTCCTTGTAGCTCGGGCCGCAGGCTGTGACGAGGGTGTCATCGGCATAGCAAGTTACGCCGATGCTGGGAGGGAAGGAACCTCGTAACACCCAATCGTAACCGATGTTCCACAGGAGGGGTCCAAGGACAGATCCCTGCGGAACACCGCACGACATCGTTCTAATCGCCCAATGCCCTTCCTTTGTGGGATATGTTATAGCTCGATCCACAAAGTAGCTATCTACTACCTCCCGCAAATACCGCGGCACCCCATGGAACACCAGTGCCGCTTTAATTGTTTCAAAGGGAAGAGTGTTGAAAGCGTTAGAAATATCCAATGATATAGCCAACAACACTCCACCCTGAGAGACCGCCTCCTCTGCAAGCACCCTCACCCGAGCAATTGCGTCAATTGTGGATCTTCTTCTCCGGAAAGCATACTGTGTCTCGTGAAGATCGGTACGCATCGACTGGATGATGCGAGCGGCCAGAACACGCTCGAACAACTTGCTGATCTCGTCCAGGAGCACGATTGGTCGATAAGCCGATGGCTGGCTCTCATCGCGTCCCCTTTTTCGAAGGAGAACTAGCTTCCCAGTCTTCCACCTCCTCGGGAACCGTCTCTGGGAGAGACACAGGTCGAAGATCTGTCTCATCCAATTGTCCATGACACTGAGGGTCACAGACAATGTCCTTCCCGGTACTCCATCAAGACCTGGAGCGGTCTTCTTGCCCCGAAGTTGTAAAGCAGCCACTTGGAACTCCTCTTCTGACACCGGCAATACTTCCTCCTCAATACTAGCGCTCATACTGCTACTACTAGCCATCGGTGGTGGTATCCACTCCTCTCTGTGGGGGAATAGAACACCCACAACCTGCTTGACAAACTGTGGCTGGAGACTGGTCGTGATGGGCGGTGCCCATGGGCGAAGTTTTGCCCTGATAGCCCTGTATGGTCTGCCCCACGGATCTCGGTTCAATGTCTTCAGCCACTCGATCCAAGAAGCCTTCTTTGCTTCACTGATCCCCACCTGCAGGGCCTGACACGCCGTACGGTACTCCTGGTACCGGGACTCCTCCTCGTCCAAGTCCCGCACCCTCCAACGCCTGACACGAGCATAGAGCCGGCGAGTGCGGTGGCACTCTTGACGCAAATTACGGAGCTCCAGCCGCCACCAGTACACCCATCGTCGCGGGACAAACGGTTTAGCCCTTGGCATACTCGCATCACATATCCGACCTAACGCATCATTCAGCCTCTCTGTTTCCTCTTCCACGTCATCGCGTGCAGAAGCATCCTGTAGCCAGGCCTCCACGATGGCGGCTTCTTTCGCCAATGAAGAGTCGAACTTCCCCAAAACCCATCTGCGACTGTCCCCAACAGGAGCAGACCTCACCACCGTTGGCGATGCACCGATTCGAAAACAAATGTAACGGTGGTCAGAAAGTGTCTCTACGTCCATCATGACTCGCCAATCTTGAACTCGACACGCAAGGGGAGCCGTTGCAAATGAAACGTCGACCACCGATCCACCATTCCTGCGCACACACGTTAACTCACTTCCTCTGTTCAGGACCTCCAACCCTAGACTCACCGCCCAGTCCTCCAACATCTGACCCCGCACATCTGTTACCGAAGATCCCCATGACCTAGCTTTGGCATTAAAATCGTCGGCAACTAGTACAGGACGAGGGTATACCCCCCCAACCAAAGCTCCAACCTCTACTAGCAGCTGGTCAAAGGCGGCGAGACCCGAGTTTGGAGAGCAGTACACTCCCACTATCGCGGTGCCGCCTACGGACGCCATCACGTATCCCCGGCCTCTAGTCCCAGACTCAAGTGTTGGGGACCCATTGGCCCTCGGAGCAACAATAGCCACCAAACCTTCGCTATCTCCCACCCAGTCATCCCGGGGAGGAACAACGTACGGTTCGGAGACTACAGCGATCTTCATCTGCCACTCCGTCAGAGTGTGGATAAGAAGATCTTGAGCCCTGGCGGAGTGATTGATGTTCGCTTGCAATACGTCTATTGCCATGGACTAGACGATGTTCATCACTTCTCCTGTGTCCTGGTTCGGACTTGGTCGCGGGGTCTGAGTAGTCTCCTTACTCCCACCCTTTCCTTTTCCCTTTCCTTTTGCGATGGTACATCTCTCACCACTGACCTGGTGATTCGTTGGATTTCCCTCTGCTGCGCAAGAAGGGCAGAAAGCCTCGTTCTCACAGTTGCGGGCAAAGTGGCCCGGACTTGCACATTTATTGCAATGGCCTGGTGGTATGCCTACTGCGATCCTGCACACAACCGCTACATGTCCCGTCGCTAGACACCTGAAGCAACGCTTGATAGGGCCATCGACTGCTACGACTCTGGCCGATATCCAACCAACCTTAATCCTGCCCGCGTTCAGTTCTTTCTTCGCCGCTACTATTGGAACTCCCAATAGTATTGCTCCCGTTCAGGTGATCCTACCAGCCTGCACGGATTCGGCGTTACAGCCGCCCAAACTCGCGATCGCTGCCACTACCTCATTCTGCGCAATCGAGTCATCCAAACCTGTAACACGGATGGAAGTTCGCATTCCCGGGCGGTGAACCTTCACTGCTTCCGGACTTATGACTTCTCGGAGTTTCTGCGCCAGGGCATCAGCCTTCTCGTTAACGCTCTCTCCACTGATCTCCAAAACTCGCGCTCCCGTCTGTGCCTTCCTAAACCGGAGGGAATCAATTCCCAGGGAAACAAGATCGACGCGTTCCCTAGCTTCTTTCAGTACTGTCTCATAGGTGACATTTTCCGCCGCACCTGGCTGCAGTGTGAGGGTTATATCTGCTGTTTTTGGCGGTCAGATTTTCTTTCTCTTCATCTTTGTCGGCAAAGTTGTCGCGTCATCGGCTCTTTGAGAAGAACCCTTTCTTCATGTCTTTGCTCCATGTCTGAGGAGATTCTGATGCGTTCACCGAAGCCGCAGCACTCGTTGACGGAACGGGCTGCGCCAGCTTTGCTGCCGTCCTTTCAGCCGCCTCTTTTGCCGCCATAGTTGACTTCTTCTTCTTTTTCTTCTGGGACTTGCCCTCCCCAGATGCTGTCGAGGGAAAAGAAGAAGATGTAGGGACGATCTCCCCCACATTCACCACCGGCCGCAGCCAGCGTTGGTCGTAAACAAGGTGGCGGCAGCAGCCGGTCTTCAAAACCAGCTAGGCGGGCGTCCAGCACCCTACCCATTACCTCCGCCGCCTTGCGTATAATCGCTTCCTCACGGTCTTTATCGCATGGTGACATCACAGACACTAGCGCTGCTGGCATTTCTGCTGTGACAGGTGGAGCTTGTAGCAGCTTCTCCATCTGCGCGCGAATCTCCTCGTTCTGCTTTTGGAGGGCCGCCATCTCGGTCTTCAACAACGCCACTTCTTCCGAAGCAGTGCGGGATTTAAGTTGAACGAATATGTCCCTGATGGATTCCACCGCTGTGTTCAGACACTTCTGAAAGGTACCTTTCAGATTTTTAGACTTACTGGATACCCTCTTTATAGCATCCAGCGAAGCCATCATCTCCTGCTCCAAACCTACTATAGATTTCACTGGGTCGTCTGTTCTGGATATGGTCTATATTCTTAATGCGTGCCTCTCTTGTCCGTAGCAACGCCTTGGTCACACTCAATACTTCCTCCTCAGTAGAAAATCTTAGCACCTCCGGCTGGGTAGCTATATGATTTCTCTTGGCTTGTGTAGTTGAAGGGCGACCTCTTCCTCTTTTCGACCGGTGAGCAGCACCCTTGACAGACATTGCCCTCCTGTCGGCTACATCCTCTTCTGTGTCTGGGGTGCTCAGCTCCAATTCTGCCGGTCTCTTTTGACTTCTTCTTCTTAGACGGTCAACCCAGAACTTTCCAGCAGGTGCGTCCGTGCCAGGTGTTGCTTCCACCGCTTCTATGCTATCAGATTCTTCTGATTCCGAAACTCTCCTCCCCATGACCCTACAGTCCTTTGCTAACTCGCCTAAATCATTCATCTTATGCAGACTCATATCCATTTTCTCGCCTTAGTCAATCGTTTTAAGCAAACAAACATCCAATTTCTCGCTGAAGTCGTTAGTGGGTCCTGCAATCGTTGCAGGGTTGTCCGTGTCTTTTATCGATTGGCAGATGTTGCCCCCTCCGGATTCGATGGGGCGTCCGGGACTAGAAAGTAGAATAGTAGAATGTCCCAGGTGGGATTCTCCGGCTCTCCCACACGGAGAATAGATTTATCATTTGCCTGTTCCATAGTTTTTCCATCATTGCGGGTGAAGGACCCTACTCTCCTAACTCTCATCTGGCCGCTAAGGGTGGCATTGAGCCATCCACCCACTCCGTAGAGCCCCTGGTGTCGCGCGCCATAACCGGGATTTCTGGCTACTTTTTATAGAGGTTGTCTCCTCTAAGCCCGACGAAGATGGGCCGTCGGGCCCTGCCGGCAGCAGATGGTTACCGACCTAGCCTCGTCCGCAACGCACTCTCGGCGAGAGGATGTGCGGAGAGACGATAACCCCAGAACCCCCCTCCCCCGTTGGTCTATTTGCCATGGCCAGCAGCAACTCTCCGTTCGGGATGATAAAATGTAATTAAATGGATTAAGTGATGATGAAAACGGATGAACGGATGAAGCAGTTGCCGCTTTCCACGCCCAGAGTGCACCACGTGGAGGTTAACCAACATCGCACCCCTTGTAAATCGAACCTAAGTTAGAATGAAATGTAATTTCATACAATTTAATTGTAATAGTATCTGTAGTCTGGACGTATTTGATACTAATGGATGTTAAGTGAACTGAAGTTTAGATAATCATATTTTTCTAAGGAACATTTGAACGTTGTATCAAATACAAAGAAGAAGAGTAGAGTATAAGAACTGATATTATACTAAATTAGAGCAATAAAGGTTATAACGAAGCTAGATGCGAGTGCCAAAATTGCTTGTTTTAATTAAAAGCTAAGCCTCAAGGGTATCGTGGTGGGAATATATTCAAAACGTCATGGTTACTGAAATTCCTAACAACGATCAATTATAAAAAAATCGCATAGTTGTGTTATTTGTTCTTTGTTTAGGTACCAGCTCCTTAGTTAGGAAATGCTAAAACAGGTCAACATAGAGTTATATAATATAATAATGGGTAACTACATATTGTAACACCTATAAACAAAATCCTAAAAATGTTTATTTCTAGACGTGAAACTTAAAAATATATTAATCATTATTATATGTCGGGATAAATGGCCGATGATGCTACACAATTTGGACAGAACCCAAGTAGTCCCTTGGACTTGTGATCAAAATTGTGGTATCAGGGAGTTCCCTGCTACAAATGTGAACCTTTGCTGTCTAGGTTTACTATTTAAGCCTGGACAAAGAAGTAAAATAAACGAATGGGAATCTCCAGACAATCAGAAGCTATCTTATCAATGTTTTTACTTCTATGTTCGACTGACGGCCTTTAAATTATTTAAATACTAGATATAAAACGTATTACGTTTTTTCTTTTAACACAACAATTAAAACGTAACGAAAAACACTTAAAGCTTAAGAAGTAAAGTAAAAAAAAGTGTCGTATTATATAATACTGATATCTTAGAATCAGAGAATAAATAAAAAATAATAAAAGAAACTGGATTAAAACTAATAAAATCTCATCGATGGCTCATCGAAGGGAAGCGAAGTCAGGATATTTCAAAACACACGTTAAATCGTAGATCCATTATTTACTCCGTGGGAGATCAATTTTCCAGGTTCTTTAAATTTATTTGCTCGTGATGGAGGAAAAAGAGGGTGAAGACAAAAGAGCAAGTCCCTTTAGATTTATGAATATTGCGATTTTATGCGTATGTTCATCACTAACCAAACCCCTACGTAATATGAATTTAAATCCTATTCCCCTTTCCTCATTCGTTGTGATCTTGCTTGAATTATCTTTGGTTTCGGTGTACTTAAATGGTACTTGTATTTTTATATGTATGTAATACTCTCAATAAAATAATTGTGCATTTGGAGTACCCTCACGTAGAAAATTATATGTAACATCTTTTTAATATAATGTCAACAAGAAAATAGTCAGCAATAGTGTTGAAAATTTTTCATTGGCATTTTCGTAATACCCTTGTGTAGAAAATTATACAAAACATTTAATTTTATCTCACTAGAACAATTGTTAGTAACATTGTTGGTAATGTTACATTAGCATTTTGGGTATACCCTTGTGTAGAAAATTATACAAAACATTTAATTTTATCTCACTAGGACAATTGTTAGTAACACTGTTGGTAATGTTACATTAACATTTTGGGAATACCCTTGTGTAGAAAATTATACAAAACATTTAATTTTATCTCACTAGGACAATTGTTAGTAACACTGTTGGTAATGTTACATTAGCATTTTGGGAATACCCTTGTGTAGCAAATTATACAAAACATTTAATTTTATCTCACTAGGACAATTGTTAGTAACACTGTTGGTAATGTTACATTAGCATTTTGGGAATACCCTTGTGTAGCAAATTATACAAAACATTTAATTTTATCTCACTAGGACAATTGTTAGTAACACTGTTGGTAATGTTACATTAGCATTTTGGGAATACCCTTGTGTAGCAAATTATACAAAACATTTAATTTTATCTCACTAGGACAATTGTTAGTAACACTGTTGGTAATGTTACATTAGCATTTTGGGAATACCCTTGTGTAGAAAATTATACAAAACATTTAATTTTATCTCACTAGGACAATTGTTAGCAACACTGTTGGTAATGTTACATTAGCATTTTGGGAATACCCTTGTGTAGAAAATTATACAAAACATTTAATTTTATCTCACTAGGACAATTGTTAGTAACACTGTTGGTAATGTTACATTAGCATTTTGGGAATACCCTTGTGTAGCAAATTATACAAAACATTTAATTTTATCTCACTAGGACAATTGTTAGTAACACTGTTGGTAATGTTACATTAGCATTTTGGGAATACCCTTGTGTAGCAAATTATACAAAACATTTAATTTTATCTCACTAGGACAATTGTTAGTAACACTGTTGGTAATGTTACATTAGCATTTTGGGAATACCCTTGTGTAGCAAATTATACAAAACATTTAATTTTATCTCACTAGGACAATTGTTAATAACACTGTTGGTAATGTTACATTAGCATTTTGGGAATACCCTTGTGTAGAAAATTATACAAAACATTTAATTTTATCTCACTAGGACAATTGTTAGCAACACTGTTGGTAATGTTACATTAGCATTTTGGGAATACCCTTGTGTAGAAAATTATACAAAACATTTAATTTTATCTCACTAGGACAATTGTTAGCAACACTGTTGGTAATGTTACATTAGCATTTTGGGAATACCCTTGTGTAGCAAATTATACAAAACATTTAATTTTATCTCACTAGGACAATTGTTAGTAACACTGTTGGTAATGTTACATTAGCATTTTGGGAATACCCTTGTGTAGCAAATTATACAAAACATTTAATTTTATCTCACTAGGACAATTGTTAGTAACACTGTTGGTAATGTTACATTAGCATTTTGGGAATACCCTTGTGTAGAAAATTATACAAAACATTTAATTTTATCTCACTAGGACAATTGTTAGCAACACTGTTGGTAATGTTACATTAACATTTTGGGAATACCCTTGTGTAGAAAATTATACAAAACATTTAATTTTATCTCACTAGGACAATTGTTAGTAACACTGTTGGTAATGTTACATTAGCATTTTGGGAATACCCTTGTGTAGCAAATTATACAAAACATTTAATTTTATCTCACTAGGACAATTGTTAGTAACACTGTTGGTAATGTTACATTAGCATTTTGGGAATACCCTTGTGTAGCAAATTATACAAAACATTTAATTTTATCTCACTAGGACAATTGTTAGTAACACTGTTGGTAATGTTACATTAGCATTTTGGGAATACCCTTGTGTAGCAAATTATACAAAACATTTAATTTTATCTCACTAGGACAATTGTTAGTAACACTGTTGGTAATGTTACATTAGCATTTTGGGAATACCCTTGTGTAGCAAATTATACAAAACATTTAATTTTATCTCACTAGGACAATTGTTAGTAACACTGTTGGTAATGTTACATTAGCATTTTGGGAATACCCTTGTGTAGCAAATTATACAAAACATTTAATTTTATCTCACTAGGACAATTGTTAATAACACTGTTGGTAATGTTACATTAGCATTTTGGGAATACCCTTGTGTAGAAAATTATACAAAACATTTAATTTTATCTCACTAGGACAATTGTTAGCAACACTGTTGGTAATGTTACATTAGCATTTTGGGAATACCCTTGTGTAGAAAATTATACAAAACATTTAATTTTATCTCACTAGGACAATTGTTAGCAACACTGTTGGTAATGTTACATTAGCATTTTGGGAATACCCTTGTGTAGCAAATTATACAAAACATTTAATTTTATCTCACTAGGACAATTGTTAGTAACACTGTTGGTAATGTTACATTAGCATTTTGGGAATACCCTTGTGTAGCAAATTATACAAAACATTTAATTTTATCTCACTAGGACAATTGTTAGTAACACTGTTGGTAATGTTACATTAGCATTTTGGGAATACCCTTGTGTAGAAAATTATACAAAACATTTAATTTTATCTCACTAGGACAATTGTTAGCAACACTGTTGGTAATGTTACATTAACATTTTGGGAATACCCTTGTGTAGAAAATTATACAAAACATTTAATTTTATCTCACTAGGACAATTGTTAGTAACACTGTTGGTAATGTTACATTAGCATTTTGGGAATACCCTTGTGTAGCAAATTATACAAAACATTTAATTTTATCTCACTAGGACAATTGTTAGTAACACTGTTGGTAATGTTACATTAGCATTTTGGGAATACCCTTGTGTAGCAAATTATACAAAACATTAAATTTTATCTCACTAGGACAATTGTTAGTAACACTGTTGGTAATGTTACATTAGCATTTTGGGAATACCCTTGTGTAGCAAATTATACAAAACATTTAATTTTATCTCACTAGGACAATTGTTAGTAACACTGTTGGTAATGTTACATTAGCATTTTGGGAATACCCTTGTGTAGAAAATTATACAAAACATTTAATTTTATCTCACTAGGACAATTGTTAGCAACACTGTTGGTAATGTACTATTTTGACAAGTAGCAGACGCACGGGAACTGAAACGTCGTATAAGAACCAATCGCTGCTCATAGTTTGTCCAATTCACGACATCTTGCTGCTCGATTGCTAACTGTTAAAAATAGTAGGCGAACCGTGAGCCGTAGTGGATTGAACTATCTATCTTATTCTCTGACACACAATTGAAGGTAAGTTATAATATTCTTCTAACATAACGTTTAATAAATAAGATTAAGGATCTCCTATGTAAAGTTGAAAAAAAATTTTTTAGACGGATTTTTAAAATAAGTCTGTACAGTTCGACGTGAGCCAAGACTCAATTATTGAGGCAGCTATCAATGAATATTGATAGTTGCATTTGCATTCTCACGCTGCCTGCGAATTGAATAGAAAAATTGAACGAATACGGCTTACTTTTCACGGTTAAATAATATAATACAAAACAGTTAAAGTGGAATTTTCAGAAGTATATATTTCTATTCCTCCACTTATGGTACGGGAGCCAGATTCAAATTCGGTCAATCATATCAATCAGCAATATTTAATAACAAGGCAAATTATTAACTACACTATACTACACTACTGAATATTTATTTAGCTTTTAATTTTGATTTCATAGTTTAAAAAAAATTCTTGAAATATTTTCGACTTTGACTCCGTTCATTAACTCGCAAAACTCCTGTTTGTAAAAAGCTACTTAAATGGTAACTGTGATTTTGCTATAAAAAATCAAAATGTTACATGGTCAAACAGCCAGCTGACGGATATTCCACCACGTTATGGTCAGCTGACTTTATTTTTCCTTCAAGATGCGAGGTAAACTATAATCCAACAAATTTTCAAATGGGAGGAAATGACTGAAAAATTTTTTTATTCCACATGTTTGGGAGGCTGCCACTGCTAGCCCCACCCACGGAATCGCAGCTGACGATCACGAGTAATCATATTATTAACCCCTTATGCATTTCACGAATTTTCGCTTGGGAGGGACTTGGTCATGAAAATCTGTCACTGGATCCCGTAACATTATAACTATGTTTTATTAATACTATAAAGGTGAAAATGTGTATGCTTTGATTTCTCTACATACTTTATAGCCTAGATAACTTTATTTACACTTTTTATCTCGAAAAAAGTAAAGGTCAAGTGGCAAGAGAGTATTATTAAATTCAAAAGAAACAGGTCAACGTATTTAAATTAAATATTTAGATAGATATTTTATAAACTGACCTGAGCTGATATCGAAGATGAAATTTCCGTGATTTTTTAATATTTTTTTATAGTAGATAGTAGGGAGGGGGAGTGAAGAAAAAGTATCACTGTAAAATGCTGTGCTGTGATAAAATTCTGGTCTTTAATAAAAGTTAATCATCTAGGACTTCATATATTGTTTGATAAATCAAACGCCACTAATCGAGCAATGTAGGTGACAGTCTAAAGGTGCAAACTAGCTACTGGGTCTCATGAACCATTTTATTTAGTCTAGTTTGCATATTGTTCTTGTTTGTTGCTACACAATAAAGCTTTCAAATAGAAATTATGGGTTCCATAACTTGTGACATTTTGTTACAGACGATACCATAAAACTAAAAAAAAACTTGTAAAAAGTAAAATATTTTTGGATATTAAAGGTACTATCTCAAATTAAAAAAACCTAATCTAAATACTTATATTCAATAACGTTTAACATTATTCTACAATTTAATAAAATTGGGTTAAAACTGAAAACTACCGTTAACGATTGAATTATTATTGAAGTTCTTATTCGTTCCGAACATTTCATTTAGTTGAAGATGTAGTGAGGAGTTTTGCTTTGCTTTTGCTTTGAGAATCGTTTATAAAGCTCTATACAACTTGTACTAGAACATGTTAAAATTTTTTAATAATTAGGAGTATAAATTAACAGCTCCTAAAATGATAAGTAACAAAAAAACAAAGTAATTCTTTTTCCTCAAGGTACTAAGGAAGTAAGTTCTTAAAGTCTTTGTCTGTTTATTGTCTTGTTATTTTATACTGTTAATTATGATGTTGCCAATACTGATTTTAGTGGTAGTCTGTTAGTTACGGTGCCGACATTAATCTGAGTAACATTTGATTTTAGAAGTTCTCATAAATCAAATATCATTCAGTTGTGCCAACGTAAAGATAAAAACCAACATTGTAGTCGGTGCCAGAAATAGTATAGTAATAGTAGTAGTTAAATACATATACCTATTATTATTCTATCTCACTACACGTCTGTTCACCTGGCTGGCACCGACTACAAAAATAACAATTATTATATATTATTGTCCTAATAAAGAGAGAATAATAAATAACGGAATTATTTCTTACTTTTTAGTTTGAAGTCGGTTTTTTTAAACGTAGTTTTTTTTTATTTTTTACTTTTTAGTGTCTGTAATCGGTTGTTCTGTAAATCAGGTAGACTATATCATTTAGTTGCTTTTTATTGTCATATATTGAATAGTAATTTTATTTTAAGTAGCTATGGGTACGAAAGGTGCCGCGCGCTTTAAACTATATAGACCCCGAGAAACAGAAACGAAGAATAAAGTGAATACTACTGGGGCAAACTATGTTAAATTTTTATGGGACCAAATGGCAATTATTCCACATTTAACTAAAGAAGAATCACGTAAATCGGATCATAAATCTCAGCGTAATCGGTGTACATAAATAAAAAAAAAAATACCAATTGAATTGAGAACCTCCTCCTTTTTGAAGTCGGTTAAAAATAAATACGCCCCCATGACAGAAATCATTATTATGTTGATGTAATGTTGTTGCTCTGAGTATAGTATAACCTTCGGCGACCAGCCTGCTTCAGGTTGCAGGGCGCCAGCCAATAAGGAAGGACTTTCCTGTAGCTGACGCAACGAAGGGTGGGGAGAGGGGTGAACTGACACCTAGTTCTAATTAAAAATCCGTTATACCGTCAGTCTGCGTATAGTGCGTAGACTATTATTTAATAATACGTTCTTCTCATATTTATTGTGTTATAGAATTATATATTTATATGATTAAGTTTTAATTTTCACAACATTTCAAGGTTTTTATTTTAATAATCTAATGGATTTAGGATTCAATTACAAAATGGATGACTATCTAAATAATACTGCCTCTTAGAATAACATAGCAATTTGGTAACAAGATTAATTGTGTAAATCTCAATTGTAACCAGAAATTCTCAAATGTATCCAGGAACCGCAACTAATGTAATGGTTGAGGGACCGCACCAGTGTTGGAAAATAAGATTACAACCGATCCGTCTATACACTACTGAATTAATTGTATTTGATTTGTATTTAGAAATAAAACAATAATAGTTTATACAATATAAAGCGTTATATTATATTTTGTTGTATTAGTTACGTGTAGACAATATATAACCTTGAGATAGATTAGAGTCAGTCAGTCTCTCTGGTGTTGTCGCGCAGTGTCGTGGTTAAGGTTATCCTTTTATTTTATTACGTGGTGGAGGTGAGTTAATATATTATGAAAGTGCTCTTTAAACCTGCTTGTGGGTCTCAAGCCCCAGGCACTGCTCGTCTCCGGCTAAATTGCATGTAATTATCATATCTTGAGTGTTACTGCGCAGTATATTAATAGTAGCAAGCACAATATAACGCTTAGGCTGCGTTTCCTATAGAGATGTGTGAGGATGAGTACTATCCTCGCTTAGAGTGTGTCAAATGAAGCGATGCTCTTGGTTGTTAATAAATATATCCCTTGCTACAGATCCTCGTTTACTTCTGGTGGATACGCAACCTTTCTCTCAGCCATAGATGGGAGATTTCATTCAGAGTGAATATTATCGAATAATCGAATCGTCATCGCCATCTATGGCGTTGGAGTAGGGTAGTAGTCACTTCCGTCGGTTTGACAGTCTCGACCCTTTATATGCTATCGACAATCTGACTGTAGTCTTAGTCTTGCGCGGTCTTTCAAGGAGTGAAATAGACCCTGGATAGTGTTAGTGTTGTGCAATTAAGGTCACGTGAGTACCTTACAATGTAATTGCCACGTCTTGTGATAGGTTAGGTTTATGTTAGTTTAACTTTGCGTTTAAACAGAGAGCCTGAGCAGTGGAGGCGAGTGTTGTGATCACTTAAAACACGTCCTTACGCCTACACCTTGGTCACAAATCCAAGGCACTGCTTAGGTTTCTCTCGTAATTATTAGAGATCATATTTGATTACTTATCGGTTCAGTAGAAGTATCTATGTTGCGCTTACCCTATAGTCCATTCAATATCATCACCCTTTATAATGTTCCTCAATATTTCCCCCTCTTCCCAAAATCCCCAACATCAGTGATTCCTTTATTTTGCGCCGACATGTAGTTCCTTGTCGTGATGAAATTGACCAGCATCATTTTGTCACCAACAAAACGATAATTTGTATTAACATTACAATATCTGGTAGTAATTTTACCACGAAAATTTTTATTTCAAGGTAACAAAAATGTCTTTCCAAAAAATTTTGTTGTGGTTGAAATTTCAAAAAGTATTGAGTATCTAACAACTAAAAACACGTTGAATTGAATATATTAAATTAAAAAAAAATTAGAGTATCAATTTATTGCGATTTTTTACTTATAAAAGAATGATTTAAAAGAAAAATGTAAGTTTTTCGACATATTTTAATATTTACAGAATCAAAACATCTCACATCTACAGATAATTGTAAATATTACCTCTAGTTTTTTCTTTTATTTTAAACTAGCTGCGCCCCGCGGTTTAACCCGCTATATTTTAGATAATTCACACTATATCATTATGAATTATAGTCTATATGTTATTCTGATGTATAAGCTATATTATTGTAAAGTTTCATCAAACTCCATTCAGTAGTTTTTACGAGAAAGAGTAACAAACAATATCCATACATCCACACATCCATACATTCCTACAAACTTTCGCGATTTTATTTACAATATTAGTGAAATTTGTTTAATATTATTACTGTTCCAAATCATAAGAAAAAGCTTTCAACTTGATTTACTTATTATAAAATTTTATTACCCCGGTTAAACCGCGATTATATCCAAAGGGGGAAGATGAAGGATCATTTCACGGGTAATTCGGCTCCTAATAAAGCCTATTTTATACGACCTTCAATCTCGTTTTTAATAATTTCTCTCGTTCATAATATTAAATTAAATTTTAATTTATGCTTAAAGATAATTTGTAAATACGGAATTTAATTAAGTGCTACGATTTATTCCAAATTTATTAGACTACAACTATAGACAAAATTTATTAAGATTATATTTTATATATATAAATTTCGTGTTAAAGGTGTTTGTTATCGATTTCCTCCGAAACGTCTTGTACGATTTTTATGAAATTTTTTGTGTTTATTCGGTAGAAGAGGTCGTAGGTTATTTTAATACTCACTAGAAATACTTATGCCGAGTCATCTAGTTATTAAATATAAACAAGATCTATTTGCATATAACTTTCGTATCTGTGACTACTCTCTATAACAATAAGTCCAAAAAACTTACCATTTTACTAATAATTTACGAAACATATTGTAGCACTAGTCGATCCGCGCGGCTTCATCCGCGTGTAGCTCCGCTCCTATTACTCTAAGCGTAATGGTATATAGCTTATAGCCTACCTCGATAAATGGGCTATCTAACACTGAAAGAATTTTTCAAATCGGACTAATAGATCCTGAGATTAGCGCGTTTAAATAAACAAACAAACTCTTCAGCTTTATACATTAGTATAAGATTTGATATCTTAATATGGCGCCATCTCTTAGATGTTGGAGGATGGATGGAGTTCATTGCAGACAAACTTGGAGTGCCTGCATATTGTAATAATATATTGTTAAAAAATATTTAAAGGCGTAAAAATATTTTTGTGTTGTATTTATGATGAAAGAATGAGTATGTGTAAATTAATGAGTGCTTGAATTAATTAATGATTAAGGACTATATGTTAGTGACTGGATGAGCGAGTGAGTGTTCTATATAAAAATATATTATCAACTTTTTGATATATTACTTATGGGATAAAATAATCTCACATTTCGATTTCATTACTTCCCATATGTTATCATATAATGAAATCTTCCTTATCTCAATTTTTATGGAGCATATGAACGTCGTAAATTCACTCCGATATAACCGAATAATAATCGTTTAATGCTTTTTGGCAATGAGCTTTTTGGTGGGCTTTTAAACTTATCGCTCGCACGCAGCTGAATGAAATAACATGTGATTGAACGCGCGTCAGTCTGTTACTTCCTTTATGTGGTCTGATGGAAATTATTGCTACATTTTCAGATTAACTATCTGTACGTTACTAGTAAAATGTTCGGTCATTTTATATTTTATTACTCAGACATCATGTAATATTGTTTAAATTTATTGAGATAAAATTTCAAACGATTTGTTAGAAGCGTCAGTAGCTCAGTGGTTCGGGCGTTGGATTCACGATCAACAAATCGTGGCTTCGAATCCCGGACATTGGACTACTGGCGTGGCCCACTCCTCACACAAGCTATTTATTAGCTTACTAGGAGGGGTAACGGGAATACTAGTTGTATGTGATCCATACTGCTAGTAATCTTTAAAAAAAAAAAAAAATTAATTATTGAATCCAAAAACAGATATTAAAGTGGTGAGGAAAATATACAGAATATTTTGAATCATATTTCTGTTCAAATGGTTCTTTTTTTACAAGCTATTTTCCAAGTCACAAAGTTTTCATTATAGTCAATTGTTACCTCATATTTATAGAAATATACTTTTATAAGCTTTTATTAAAATTTTATCCATTAACCTACGTATGGCTATCCAGGGCTCTCAGATTTTCGAATATGGCAAATTAATTATAAGGGTTCTGTTTATTTTTCATCCACCTAAGTGATAAGGATGGTCCACTTCAAATTTATATGGTAAAACAACGTTTGCCGGGTCAGATAGTAGTTTATAAAACGTTTTCTATCAGGTTAAGGTTTTTTACGGTTGTCAACCGTTATCCCGTTTGATCTGTGACCACGAACACTGAAAAGTATTCGACACGTCAGGGTATCAAATAAAAAACCTTAACACAATAGAAACATATTTATGAAGTAATATTCAAATGTATACACACAGACTTTACACACAGACAAAGAACATGGAGAACTCTCAGAAGTGCAGGTTTCCTCACGATGTTTTCCTTCACTGTTACAGCAAGATATTAAACTTCTTAAAACACACACATGTCAGAAGTGTGTGCCAAGGATCGAACTCGGATCTCCCGGGTCTTAACTTCTAGGTTATTACCGCTTTTGATCGAATTATTCTGGGTTAAAAATCTCTACCAATGATATCATGGCTATTTTCCACACTGTAAACGAGTAATTTAAAATATTCAGTTATTATCTCCTGGTCTAAAGTCATAATCCAATCCGCAGCTTAGTGGTGAACCATATTTGCGAAGTCCTGACCTCAAACCGCACTCATTAGCGGCTTCATGTGATAACGCTTTAATAAACGCTCCCTATTTGTCACACTTTAAACAACTCTGCTTGGATATGGTAGTTTTTAATAGATATAATTATCACTATCTTTATACTGTAACTTAAATTAATCTATTATAAGCTTTTAAATTTAATCCATATATAGAGATCTATTACTGTTAGATGCGCCATGTTAAATCTGCTTTTAAATTAAATTCATAATAGGAGTTTCTATAACGTAAAAAAATGAGATCTAGAAAACAGTTCTCTGAATGCCCTGTCATGTCGGATTAGTTACACCATTTATAATTGAACACATTTTAATGGAATTTGGTACAGACACTAGAGTTCTTATTACGGAAAAAAGCCTTAAAAATATTGAAATAGGGGATGATATTTTTTTATAGGAGTTCGTTATATATACAGAATAATATGTATGACTAGTATTAAAAGATTATAGAAAGTTGTAACATAAGTCCTGACAGTTATTTTAAATCAATATGAATAAATGTTTTTATTTTTTTATCAACCGACCACCTTCTTAAAAGGTTATATGTTCGTCTGTATATTTTTTTAAGTATTGTTATTGTTACTTGAATGTTGGCCAACTGATAAACACAAACCAAGGAAGTGGGGATTGCAAAATAAATGCGCCATCACGACAGAATAATCATGTATTACATCGCGAGTATTCTTAGCAGTAACTCTGAAGCTCTGAGTCTAAAGTATAACACCAGGAGGATATTCTAGTCAAGCCGTCATAATGTTAGTCCGCATATAGACTACTACAACACTTTCTCTTTCTTCTTTTATTAATTAACAGTATATTCACCGATTTCTCAATCAAAATTCTATTTTATTCAAAAGAGTGCACTTCCGAGGTGGTCCCATTTTAACCAAGTCAGGATCTGATGGTGGAATCCGAAAAAATCGAGGGAAAACCTCAAATTTCAAAGGAAATCACAATGTTTTTCGCATATTTTTATCTATAAAATGAACAGATATTTGTGTGTAATGTTATTGCTGAGCTGATGTGATGGAAGACACAACTCCTCAACGGTTAGGAGTTAGAGAATACTTCTTTAAACATTATGGGGACGTACTGACAACTAATTGTATACTTTGAAGCTACTTAGGTTAGCTGATAAAAAGAGAAAAATAAAATATTAAAAGAAATTGATGCGACTTCAAAAAATAAATCTAAAAAGAAACTTAATATGTTTCAATTTACGTTTATGCAAATCCTGCGTAAGTCAAACAGTAAAACAAACTAAATCGCAATCCAAATAAATGCTACCAAACTTGTATCTAACATAAGTCATTCACTTTTGGACGATGTAATAACATCACATAATTCACGTGTCTCTAATTAACGAACAGATAGACAAGCTATTCGTCATTGTATTGTGTAACAGTTTGCGGTCGTTGCCTCATTACAGTACGCAATACGCATCAGCGCGATGATATATTACAATGTCGGCGATTTTATGATTCTCATTGTTTACAAGAGGGCAAGGAGGGTGGTGAGGGCTCTCACGTGAAGGAGTGAGGCGTACGTAAATGTAAATGTATATTACAGTATGCTCAGTACGGAGGTACGTAATATACTAGTTTGTGTCATAGAATGGGAGGAATGATACCTATTACTGTACAGCGATTCGTATACACATGCAATTTAGACAGGCAGGGCCTTGAACTTGTGATTAAGGTGTAGAGTTGAATGTCTTTTATATAATAATAACGCCCCCCTTCGCTGCCTGGACACTAACTGTAGTAGATAATAAAGATAACTAACGTGGCGACGACACTATAATACTATCTTCCTTGTACACTATACGAAAACACCAGAAAGACTGAGTCTAATATATCTCACTAAAGGTTTATATTTTGTCTACACGTCGGTATAATTTAAATAATATAAAAGAACTACCCGCGAATGTATTATAAATGGTGTTACTAACGGAGTAAAGGCGCTGGAGTAGGGTAGTAGGCACTTCCGTCATTTTGACATTCTCATTCATTCATTGTTATAGTATATACGCAAATCAGTTTTCTCAACATCATAATAAACAGCATGTAAAGGTGTTAACCTTATCACCTATGCAACTTACTTTTAGAACTATATTACTTATAAAACTATATCTTTTCTTTTGCAAAAAAATTCTTGTGTCACAATTTTAGTTACCATATTCCTCCGAAACGGCTCGATCGATTTTTATGAAATTTTATATGAATATTCAGTAGGTCTTAGAATCGGCTACTATCTATTTTTCACCCCCTAAGTGATAAGGATGGCCCACCTTAAATTTATGTATCGTCTGTATGTATGTACACGAATAATTTCAAAATGACTGCACCGAATTGGATAATTCGTTTTTATTTGCGTTTGTCATTGTAACGGCAAGGTTTTAAATATCTGGTAAGTGGGAGAGTGAATTAGAGTATGCATATAATTATACAAGTAAGGAAATAAGTATGCGAAAGAGGAGGTAGACAATAGAGATATCGAATGACTGTGTGAGTATGTGAGGAAGTGACTGAAAAAATTAAATTTACCTCATCGAAGCGAAGGTGGGTCTAATAATATATTGATGGCCTATCTTCAGAAGCTTTAATTTTCAACGTGCCAAGCATATGGTATAAATCATATTACACCGCCTATACAGTTTTCTACCGACGTACTGTCATTTTGTTGTTTGCTTGAATTTTGGAAAAAAAATTATCTACATTTTGAGAATTTATGAAATTATTTAGTTCTGGAAAAGTAGCTATATTTTTTTCCTTATGTTACTCTATATATTTTGCTACTATACTACTAGAAGCTGTATGGAAAAAGTTCAGTTTATTCAATACTAGGGGCCCGTCCCGGCTTCGCACGGGTGGATAATTTTTTTTTAATGTTTTGGCTCCCGCTTTCTGTCGCTCCTCTATCGCCGCGTTACTCGCTGCGCTGCGAGGCACGCCACACCGCGCCGGCGGCCCGTCTGGGATTATTTTTTATTTATCTTGATATTTTTATTTCGTAATATCTTTTGACTGGAATGTCCGATTTCAATAATTCAAAAAGTAATTAACAGGTATTGAAACAGTCTTCATTACGAAATAATTTATTTGGATAAGAATTAATACGAAGTTATGGAAAACATGGTCTGATTTTGAAAGGCATTTTTATCAACTTTTAAAATGTAAAAAAGTAGTTATAGTGACTTAACTATAATAGTTTGGCATATGGTCTCGCGGAGTTTTTTGTAGATATTGATACGGTCTATAATATTGTAAAACATTTTTTTGTTCTATCATCAATACTTTTCGCAGCGCATGCGATGAAAGATATTTTATGGTTAACTTTTTTGCACCTTGTGTTGGTTTTAGTGAGAATTTCTGGGGATCTCTAATTTTTTCTTGTAATAAATATAGCCTATGTTACTCAGGGATAATGTAGCTTTCTAATGGTGAAAGAATTTTTGAAATCGGTCCAGTAGTTTTTATGTTTATTCGTTACATACAAAAATACAAATCTTTCCTCTTTATAATATTAGTATAGACTAGAGTGGAATGTAATGTGTATTGTATAGTATGTTCGCTAAGTTCGACACTCCCGTCACCGGGGGCGTAGCTCAGATGGTAGAGCGCTCGCTTAGCATGCGAGAGGTACCGGGATCGATACCCGGCGCCTCCAACAATGTCATCATCTACGTTTTGCTTTTTTTGTTTAGTTTATTAAATTTTTATTTAACTGTTTTTTGTGCAAAAAATTATATATTGTATAAATCATATTACACATTGACATATGAAAGGGTCATCAAGGACATTTACAAAAAAATACTTACTAAACCAATAGATTAATGCAGTGATAGCCTAGTAGTTTAGTCATGGGTGTCTTACTCGGGAGGTCCAGTTCGATGATTTTTTATGTTACTTGTATTTTAAGTAATTAAATATCACTTGCTTTAACGGTGAAGAGTCCTGAGAGCTTTATAAAAATCTCAAAGGTGTGTGAAGTCTGTCAACCGCCCAGTACCATCGGCAGCGTTGTGAACTATGAACTAAAAATACCTTCTCAATCTGAGGAGGAGACTCGGCTTAGCAGTGGGTCATTAATTAGTTGTGAAAATTAATATAATAATTTTGAAAATATCGCAACATTATTCGTAATAAAGTTTGTACTGTAGGTTGAATCGTAGGAAGTAAGCTTTCCGGGAAAGCATTACATTTTAAAATACAAGCAATTAACTTTACAAAATAAGGCTGATTAATATGAATATATTTTTTATAGATTTTTAACAATTACATTTTATCTAGGCTGTTAACTGCTTTGGACAGGTTTAACTGTAAGAATTTGTAAACATTTCTATATATTTCATTATTTAAATGACAATCTATATATATAGATAACAAACTACTTCTATTAAGATTTAACGAAACTTATTCTCAAATATCAATAAATATTTATTTAACACAGAAAATAAAAAAATATTAATTCATATAATATCGTGATTTTGTAATAGTAACCTTTGGTCTGATAGGATTAAGCCCACGGATATCTATGATTAACCCAGAGTACGTGTGTGATGTACTTTATAATTTTAATATCCGACAGCGATGTCAAGCGGTGAAGGTGAGAGTTTTTACGTGGAATAAGAAGTCTTTAAACCTGTCTAGATTATCTTAAAATCTGATAAAGTTTAATTTAGTTTCCATATTAATGGTTGTTCATAAATACTTTAAAGCCTTTCTACTATTTCTCAGTTCCATGAATATACTACAACTAAACTGATAAAGCTAATAAAGGTGACCCTATTTATAAGGCTTGGGGTTAATAAAGATAAATAAGATTCTCGATCTTTCTCAGCAATCTCAACATAGAGGGACGACATGTCAAATAAATAGTTTACCCGCTTTCGTCTTCTCTTATCAAGAGTACAGATTGATTTACCGTTTCATTGGACTTCGAGTATTTTATATAATAAAGTACATCTTATGGGTTTATATATTCAATTGATCTGTTTTCTACTCTAGTGGACATATAATAGATAAAAATATATTCACCTATTGTAAGGAATGATACATTTTACAGTACAGCATTACTATATTATCGGTAAAATGCATTTAAGACAGGAAACCGAAGGGAGTTATGGAGTTCCTTTACATTAACAACACACTTCTACGCTTTTAACTACAATAGATAATAAAGTAAACTAACGTAATCAACACAACAGAAGACGATGTTAACTGTATGACATCACTTGAAACACCTCTCATTAATTGGGACTCGGGAATTATTCTAAAATTTCCTCATATTAATATCCTATTCCTCATATTATTATATAACTGAGGTAGGGCACAGCAGGAAAACCTGCTCAAATATGAAGCAGCCCGACTGGGGTAGTACCTCGACCTTACAGAAGATCACAGCTAAATAACACTACTCTAAAGCAGTGTTGTGTTCCTGTTGGTAAGTAAGGTGACCAGAGCTCCTGGGGGGAATTGGGGATAGTGTCGGCAACGCGCTTGCGATGCTTCTGGTGTTGCAGACGTCTATAGGCTGCGGTAACCGCTTACCATCAGGTAAGCCGTACGCTTGTTTGCCGACCTAGTTACATAAAAAAAAATCATCATCATCATAATCATCACAACCCATTTATGATCCACTGCTGAACCGGGTCTTCTTCTCAATGTTAGAAGGGTGTTAGGCCATTATATTTTCTTAAATATTTTTTGTACAAATGATAAGATAAATATATACATATGAATTATGAAGGAGTTGTTGGAACTAAATTCAAGAAAAACGTAGCCTCATTAATTGCGAATGTTTAGACGTTAACTATAGTCTAATTTATTTCGTGATTATTTTTCCAAAATACTAAAGAAAATTAAGTATTAACTAACAAAGGATTTCTCTTGTGTCTATTCGATAAATTACAATAGAAAGTAAAATAGCCCTTTAATTAACTTATATAGATAAGATAAATGTACAAACATAATTAAATGGTTTCTCTGAAATCTTATTCTAGTATTAAACCAATTTGAGAGCACCTTGCAACATGGTGTCTGATTAAACTCGTAAATATGGATGCCAGATGGCGCATGGCTCTCAGTACATCCACACTCGATACATTTGTCTCTAATTCCAGACGTAGCACATATTTATTTACCTTAATTAATACAAAGTATTGTACAAATAAAAAGTATACTATTCGACCTTGATTCTTCTCGAACTTTCGCTTTTTTCTGCTCAGATTTCATGTTATTATTGCCTCTTGATTTGAGTGTTTCTACGCAGTATATTTTAATAGATATAAATTAAACCTGCCCTGGCTTCGTCTGGGTGCAATTATGTAAAATAGCGTTGTAGTATTGCATCGCAACATAATGCTGAGAGGTGTACATATTGGTCACACTACATTTTTTTATATTTTTCATTAGCCTAAGTAAGTATTGTATTGCATTGAATTTGTTCTATGTAAAAATCCTTTCAGTTTACCACTTGTATCAAGGTTTAATTTTCAACATCTATATCTATACTATTATACTAGAGGACTGCCCTCACTTCGCTCCGGGTATTTAAAGCAATGTTATAATTGATGTCCTTAAATTATCACTCTGTAATTGTGTAGTTTTTCATTATTTGAAAAGAGAGAGAGTAAGAAAAAGTTATAAAAAGAAAAATAATAGAAATAAAATTAAAGAAAAGCGACAGATGATAAAAGAGGGAGGACAGAGCAGAACTAAAATTGAATGGGAAAGGGGAGAGAGAAAGAGAGAGAGAGAGAGAGAAATTATCGAAAAAAAAAGTGAAAAGAGTTTAATCATTCTGAACAGATAAAAATAAAAATTAAAGTGAGAAAAAAGAGAAAGGATGATAGTATTATAAGAGAAAGAGAGACGGAAATACTATAGACTTCTCTCAGTGAAAGAAATTTTAAAATCGGATCAGTAGCAACAAAATAGCCATGTTCTATTCATTAAAAATGTATATGGCAACACTAAATCACCTTTGTCACTCACGAATAGTGTAGTTTTCTATCAGTGAAAGAATTTTAGAAATCGGATTAGTAACAACAAAATGACCATATTCTATTAATTAAAAAATGTATATGGCAACACTAAATCACTTTTGTCCCTCACTAATAGTATAGTTTTCTATCAGTGAAAGAATTTTAGAAATCGGATTAGTAACAACAAAATGACCATATTCTATTAATTAAAAATGTATATGGCAACACTAAATCACTTTGCTTTAAATACCCGGAGCGAAGAGAGGGCAGTCCCCTAGTAAATAATAAATGAGTAATTCCCAAAGACAAAAGCGATTACACAGCTCGACTTGCACTTTTACCTTCAACTTCTTCATGTATTTTTGGCGATAAAACGTAGCCTATATCCTTTCCTAAACTATAGTCTATCTCTTTACCAAATTTCATCAATATCGCTTCAATAGCAGACAGACACTTACTTATGCATTTTTAATATTAAATCATTTCATCATTAATATTTAAAATCCTTATTTTACCTAAAAATCTAACGAACAAACAAAATCAGTGAACGTGTTATGGTGAATTAAAAGAAAATAATCTATTATACCTTTCATGATGCGATTTTATAAAAGAAATAACATAACAGTCACAATTTATCTACATTATATTGTCCAGCGTAGTGTAGAAATAATTATTTTCCTCTTTGAACCTGTGACATGTGATCGTAAATCATTTCTCCACGAGAAAAATAGTAAATTATAACTGTATTCACTACGATATTTGACCTTATAGTTCGATGGAGTTACAATCTGTAATTAGAAGTGTTCGGGACAAAATAGTTTCCAAAACATCAATAATATCATTGTACTATATGACAAGTAGATCCATTTCCGCTTTAGTTACTTTTGACTGTTTTGTTTGTTAGCACCTACATAATGCTATGCTAAATTATAATTTAAAAAATATGTATTGTAACGTTGTAATGGGGGAAGCTTGATGAGATGCTGGTGATGATGGGGGGTTTCGATGAAATGGCTCGATGACCGAGTAGATGCAAGTCCGACGCTGGCTGCACGATGATTATGAGGTGGTCGAAGTCCAAACGGGGCAATGATAGGAATCAGTGTTAGCGGGTTTCTCCTACAGGAGAGCAGACGTCAGGTGTGTGGTTGTAGCCCTAAGACTGGTGCAATAGTCAGTGTTCGTGGGTGCCTTACTCTCCTTACTCTCCTTCGGACTATCACTGGGTCGTCGGAGTTCTAGTACAGTTGACTGGTGGCGCCATCTAGTTTAATTTTGTTGAATTAGGTCTTGTTACAGTATTATATTTTTTATAGAGAGTAGATCATTTCTTTATTTTATTAATTCAATAGCACAACATTTTATATAAAAAACACTCAAAACTATCGAAACTATATTTCTACATATCTTGCAAAATTCATTTGAAGCAATAGATATATTTATTTATTTTTCAGTCTTGCATACTTCTTTCTTGATGTATTTTGTACTACTATAAATTATTGATTTACTTAATTGACTTAAAAATCTTAATTTATAAATGAAATTCTTACTTTATCGTAACTTTTAAGTATAACAATTTTCCTGTGGAATAAATAAGACCTGACGTCAATATTATTATAGGTCGATTCGATAGATGAAATACGAGCTCGTCCCAATAGAAATTAATAAAACGAATCGTAAAGGAAGTGTTCCGGTGAATGCCTTGTAATTTGTTTCTCGCCTAAAGCGTTCAAAGCCGTTTCCTCATTTCCTTTACGAAACCTTGCCACTTCGCGTTTTGTTATTCATTACTTTGTAATTCATTAATGAGTTTCATATTCAATTTTGATAAATTGAAATAAGTTGAATCAAATAAGTTAAGATTCGAGGTAAAGAGATATACAGGTATGACCGCCAAAGCGTAAAATATTGTGATACTTTTTAATTAGTATACGGTTTAATTATTACAAAAGGTAGCAAAAAAATATATTTTTTATAACTGTTACAAAGGAAAATGTCAAAATTTCATATTTAACTTTAAACAAATATAGAAGAAAAATCTAGAATAATTGTAATATTTATACGTGTAATAACTATTATATAAAAGGTAAAAACTAATACACAATGTGCTACGAGCTACGCGCTACGCATTATCGTAGCCCGTTCGCTCGTTCGTTTCGCAATTTGCGTAGCACCTAGCGTAGCAACTACAACTCAGGCTATTTCATGCAGATATGGCGGGTACTAAACGGAAATTGGTTGCGCTCTCTGCTCTGATGAAGTCACTGACGAAATTTTGGGTAATGTGCAACTTACTCATTTAAAATGTAGCCGTATTCAATTTCACAAATATATTTACTTTTATAACTATAATATTCATGTTATCAAGAAATTGAAAAATTTAACATTATGAAAACCTTTTTCTTGAATCACTTTGTCTATTGATGAAAACCGCATTAAAATTCGTTGCGTAGTTTGAAAGATCTTAGAATACATACGGGAAGCGACTTTGATTTTTATTATGTATATTGAAAAGGTGAAGATAGTTTAAAACAATCATTGTTTTTTCCTTGGTAATTTTGAAACTTTATTCATTTGCAATATCATCGCGCGATTCAAAGAATTATTCCTTAATATAATCCTATTAGCCAATTTACATGATTACCCTTTGGATTTGGGTAAAGAAAGTTTTCAAAGATGATAATAATTCTGCATTGTACCTACTGTATTTATTATTATTACTTGTTAGTGTTCTTATAATTATTGTATTCATCAATTCACAGGACTTTATGTATGGCTTGTTGCTCATGCTATATTTATATTCGTCAATCTACAGGATGTTTTGTGTGGTTGTTGTCTGCATTCTTATATTACAGAATTTTTTATACGGTTTCTATTGAGACTAAAATCAAAGCCTTGTTATTTTTATTTTTTGCATTTGCTGTAATATTAAACTGCGTTAAAATATTTCTCTATAGAGAATCCATCAGAAATTAGATTATTGCTGTGTGCAATAAAAATTATGTATTCAGCGCGAACGTTTGAGCCGCAAATCCAATACATTCTGGTAAATTGTGTGTACGTTGATATGTTCATTTCACGTCCTCGTGCATGTAAAGCGTCGAACTTTGAGCACAATAAATATCTATTTACTGGTTTCAGCTGACAATTTCATTTGAAATGAGAGGAAGTTATAGGCTGTTAATATATGGGGAATCTTTTGTTCAAATATGTAATAAAAATCTTACTTATTTTACAAATGCAAGACCAAAATTGGAATTTACATTATCTTATTCACTACACGTCTATTCACCTGGCTGGCACCGACTTCAAAGATGTAAATTATTGTATATTATTGTCCTAATAAAGGGAGGTTAATATATAACGGAATTATTTTATACTTTTTAGTGCAATTTTTAGTTTGAAGTAGGTTAAATTTTTTGTTGAGTGAGTGATACATAACAACGTGGTTGGATTAAAATTGTAAATATGGCCGCCGGATGGCAAACGTTTCTCTAAATCTTTACCACGAACGACATTTGTCTATGTTTCTACTGAATTTAGATAATCTGTAAATTTTAATTTATAACATATATATATTGAGTATCTAGTAGAAGCTAGTAGAAATACAACACGTCGTTATTTTCTTTTACGTATAAGTATAAAGTATAGTTCAATAGTTCATATCATAAACGCTTAATATTCTAGCTAGAACTGCAATAATTTAGAATTTTCACAAAATATACGTTTTATCATTTTCTGTGATAAATATTCTAAGAGAGTAAAAGTGGAAAATAAGTAATATAAACCTTAAAAAATATCATTCTAAATTAAAAAAAAGCTATAAAATGAACGTCCACAATTTAAACATCACGAGTAAACTAACTAAAAATTTAATTTAAAAATGATAAGGGAATATTGTAAAAGTGGTAAAAAATAACATATTTTAATATTATATATCAATTCCTTATACTTTGAAAATATCACATTGAAAGCTAAATCTCAAAATTAAATAAAAGTCTAAAATTAAATATAGCTGTATATATATATATATAATAGGATTAAATAGTGAAACTAAGCAGTGGAGGTGAGTGTCTCGATCGAATAAAGGAATTCCTTAAGCCTACACCTTGGTCACAAGTCCAAGGCACTGCTTGGGTTCCTGTCATAATAGTTCTTGTCAGAATAGTACGTGATAGTAATGTTTAGTTATATCCTGACCGTGTTACGCCCGTATAGCTTTTGAGATAGGCCATCCATCTATATCCTTTTTATTCTAGTTTCCGACATATATATAACCAAAGTACAAAATTAGAAATACGAAATTTTAGTCACAACACTGTTTGTATTAAGTAAATAAGATTCGAGTTCATTATTAATTTATAACTTTGTCAACGAAGGTTTCAAATATTGTTCGTTTGTTAGAAGAGTAAATGAAATTTAAATATTATTTACTGCTATCTGAATAAACTTTGCTCATGACAAATTTGTTATTTCTGTTTGTTGTAGTTACTTAGAGACATTGAAATCCTTCAAAAACATTATCATGTAGAAAATGTTGCTAAGACGAGACCATATACCTCGCACTGTCAAAAAGTTATCAGATCTCATATAGAGGCAAACGCGTCAAAGATACTTGGCGGTCGAATGATGGTGGTCACAAGCCAGTCGGTGAACAGATCCCCTACCACAAAAGGCTGCTGGATTAATCGTCTCTCACGAGATGCTTTCCCACACAGATAGAATAGAACTATTTATAAATAGCTTCCAACATCGATATCGTTTTGGAATATTTCACGAATGAATCAAATACAATAACAGAACAAGGTGCCATTTTTTATTTTGCAAAGTGTTCACAGTAAAAATTAGAAAAATCGAGAAGATGCAGAGAAAGTAGAGGAATATATAGGCGTTAGAAGAAGTGCCCTTGATTGAAAAATTTGTCACAGTCAGAGTGTTTTATATCTTGACCCATTAATCATAAATTTTGAATAATCATTCTTTCAAAGACTTTTGGAATTATTTACATGAAAAATTTTGCATGAATCCAGATAATAATTCTAATATAATTATTCTGAATATGAACCATTTCACCATTAAATTATTAATGAGGCATTGCAATGCAAATGTAATATTAACAGCGGTCATTGTTCATTATATATTTACAGTCTAAGTATTGCGGTGTAAAACGTATCATTGAATATTCATTATACATTAGATATCGTTAACTATAAATTAATTATAATTAATATTATCATATATGTACCGACTGAAACTATAATTTAATAGAGTCACCAAGTATCGACACTCACACAACATTGATTTAGAAAATCTTTTTGTATTGTTGAAAACAAAGTATAAGACATTGATAAAATGCAGAAAAAAAAGAAATTAGAGATAAAATATACATACTGTACTGTTACGTACTTTACATTACATAAAGTTTGATACTATACTTTGTCTAATCAAGGATGATAATTTTGACAGCTCACAATAGGGATAATCGTTAGTAAATTTATTCGTTTATCTATCATTACTCGGATAGAACTTGAAATTTTGTATACAAAACAAACTATCTTTTTTGGGTTCATATATCTATTATTATGCCAACGCTGTCCTTCCGATGATCTTGGTAGCAATTAATGAATGGAAATAAAATATACCTATTACATTCTTGATCGCTAATCTAACGAATAATTCTATAGTCGATAATCTGTTCGTGGCACTTCACTACGGAACTTGGGCGTTACCCATCAATAAAGTACGATATTATCTATAGTACATAGTATCGAAAAAAATACGAAACTTCATAGTCTTAATTTATCCCAAACAAGCTGACCTGCGCGACTTATTTCGCGTGTTGCTCCGCTCCTATGGGTTGTAGCGAGATGTTAAATAGCCTAAGTTATTCCTTGTTACATCAGCTATCTGCCCGTGAAATTGATTGATGAATTGAAAAAGACAAAAATTAAAAAAAAAATTATTTGGTTTATTTGGTATACCTATATCCATATGCACTTAGTAAAAAGCGGTTACTTTAATATTACACACGGACCCTCCAGTTTGATTTATTTATATGTATGGATTAAACATATTATTTTCACTCATTCGCCTTTTAAATTTTTATTTTAAATATAACCTCGTATGTAACGGAGACTTTAGACTTTTATCTTTTAATCGTTTCTTCTCTCTTCTCTTTTATTCTTTGCTTTTCCTTTCGTCTTTTTACTTGTGCTTCCTTCTCGTTTTTTTATTCACCCAGATTCAAACATTTGATTAACGTTTTCCTACACTCTTAATTAGTGTTGGTAAAGTCCATGAGGAGATCCGAGTTCGGACCTGGGCACACCCCTTTTCTGAGCTATGTGTGTTTTCAGAAATTAAATGTCAGCTTTAACGGTGAAAGAAAACAACGTGAGGAAATTTGCATTCCTGAGAGTTCTCCATGTTCTCTGTCAGTGTGTGAAGTCTGCCAACCCGCACTTGGCCAGCATAGTGGACTGTAGCTTAATACCCTCCCATTCTGAAAAGGAGACTCGACTCAACAATGGGCCTTGAAAGTCCATAAGCGACGTACCACATCTCTATTTCTCGTTAAGGGATTACTTTCAAAAAAATATTTTAACCCTATTTCATGACTTCCAATGAAGAACCTTCTCACTGAATTTCATTTGATTAACTTCAAAAACGGTAAAGTTTCATACTAAATTTGCACCCCCGTTTTACCCCCTTTGGGGTGAATTTTCAAACACCCTTTCTTAGTGCTCCCCTACGTTATAAAAGGAACCCCTGTGCAAAATTTCAAGTATCTAACCCTTATAGATTAGGCCCTGCGTTGATATGTCAGTCAGTCAGTTAGCTTCTCCTTTTATCTATATCTATACTATTATATAAAGAGGAAAGATTTGATTGTTTGTATGTTTGTTTGTTGCGAATAGGCTCTAAAAGTATTGAACCGATTTTGAAAATTCTTTCACCGATAGGAAGCTACTTCCTTTCCGGGTAACATAGGCTATGTGGTGTTGCCATAAATATTCTAATTAAAAAGATATGGCCATTTAAGTGCCATAAGGTGGCCATTTTGTAAATTAAAGAGTTTCTTAGGCACTACAAATCCGATTTAAAAAAAATTTCTCACTGATGGAAAACTACATTATTCGTGAGTGACAAAAGTGATTTAGTGTTGCCATATACATTTTTTAATTAATAGAATATGGTCATTTTGTTGTTACTTATCCGATTTTTAAAATTCTTTCATTGAGAGAAGTCTATAGTATTTCCATCTCTCTTCCTCTTATAATACTATCATTGTCTCTCATGCTCTCTCTTTTTTCTCTTTAATTCTTATTTTTATTTGTTCAGTATGATCAGTCTCTTTTCACTTTCTTTCTTTCGATTATCTTTCTCGCTCTCTCTCTCTCTCTTTCTTTCTCTCCTTTACCTATTCAATTTTATTTTTGCTCTGTCCTCCGTCTCTTAGCATCTGTCGCTTTTCTATTATTTTTCTTTTTATAACTTTTTCTCACTCTCTCTTGTCTTCAAATAATGAAAAACTACACAATTACAGAGTGACAATTTAAAGACATCAATTATAATATTGTTTTAAGCCGGAGCGAAGCGAGGGCAGGCCTCTAGTACACATATAATAAAGATCGATAACAAAGTGGCCTTGAAAATAACGTAACGTAAAAGCAAATATGCAAAAGGTCGAAGGTTCAAATCCGGTCACCTAAATTTTTTTTTATTAATCCAACATTTATTTTTATTACAAGATTTTTGGTATTATTTTCAAAAAAATATTCCTACTCTAACTATTTTAATTTGGTGTTTAAAATTTATTCTACATTAAATGACGTAAATCAAAGAACGCTTACGACTTTATCTATTGTGCATATTGCTATCTCTTTAACACTCCGTAAATAGCTATAGTTATCGAATAATAAGAACAGTTCCTACATCGCGCTATCAAACTTTTCTAGCCCGCTGAGTATATATACAGGCCGCGTGACGTCATAATCGGGAGTCCGTGTCTACGCAGTAAGGCAGTTGTTCGGACAGCTGCGCTAAAGTCCGTCGCGTCCGTTGCGTAGTTAGTCGGTCCTCGCACGGTCCTGCTCTGTGAAGCAAATCTGAAATATGATGCCTCATCCTACACTTAATAGTTCAAGTCAGCCCGTATGGGTTACTGTAGAGGGAATGGTTCCTCAACACCCCTGTGTAGACTCTATGACTCCTTTTTGATTTTTTAAAATTTTACTATCATGCCCTCGCTTCTCTTATTAACAAATTATTTATAATTTTTGTATTTATAATTTATTGAATTTTTATAAATCAATATTGATATTTTAAATACCCATCCTTAACAACATTGATGTAGTCTTTGAATTTTTAATTTTTTTATTTCACTATCAAGGCCTCGCTTCTCTAAGTAATCATTTTTTTACAATATAGTGTTTCTTTTTTATAATTTATGTATTTTTTATTGAACTAATAACAACCCATGTAGGTTTATGTAGAGAGGAATACCACTGATGTAGAGTCATTGACTTATTTGTTTTTTATTTCATTGTCAAATCCTCGCTTCTCTAAGTAATCATTTTTTACAATATAATGTTTTTTTATAATTTGTATATTTTTTATTGATTTTTTTAACAACCCCTATACATAGGTTTATACAGAGGGAAATGATTTCTCAACACCACGGATGTAGACTCCTTCTTGGTTTTATTTTACTTGATAATCCCTCTCTTCTCTTAGTACCTAATCAATATGACTACTTTAAAACAGCTCTATTTTTTAAGTATAATTTATTTAATGTTTGTAAAATGATATTGATGATACATTTGGTTTAATTCGGCCATTAAGAATTAATGTTGAGAGAAATGGTTCCTCAACACCACTGATGTAGACTCATTAAATGGTTTTTTTTCTCAAGCCCTTGGTTCTCTTTGTATTTTTGTAGAGCAAGACAACTATACCGCTTATACAGAACAATAATACTATAAATTGTAGTTTTTTTTAAATATATTAAACCAGTTATTTTTTTATAGTTGAATAGAAATAATTCAAAGGTTATCAGGATTATATTACAAATCTAGGAATCTTTTATTTTATAGATATTATAAGTAACTGTCCTCTCTACGATGAGGGATCTATAACTTGTAACATTTCAATCATACCTTAAAAAAATTTAAGAACTAATTTATAAATATATTTTAAAGGAGTTTTATCTCCTTAATTTAAAAGTTGAATAAAATTCAAAAAAATATATAGCAAAAATGGAAATCATATATTTTTTAATAGTATATAATTATATCTACACTACTATATAAAGAGGGGAGATTTGATTGTTTGTATGTTTGTTTGTTGCGAATAGGCTCGAAAACTACTGAATCGATTTTGAAAATTCTTTCACCAATAGGAAGCTACATCCTTTCCGGATAACATAAGCTATGTAGTATTGCCATAAATATTCTAATTAAAAGATATAACCATTTAAAGGCCATTTTGTAAACTGAAGGTTTTATTTAACTACTAATCCGATTTTTAAAATTTTTTCACTGATAGAAATCTATACTATTCCTGAGTGACAAAGGTGATGTAGTGTTGCCATATAATTTTTTTAATTAATAGAGTATGGCCATTTTGTTACTACTGAACCGATTTTAAAAATTCTTTCACTGATAAAAAACTACACTAATTCTGAGTGACATACGTGAAGTAGTGTTGCCATATACGTTTTTTAATTACCAGAATTCTCGCTTTCTTAAAGTCTCTCTTTCTTTCTCTTTTCTCTTTCTTAAAGTCTCTCTTTCTTATACATTCATTCTCTTTCATATCCTCTCACTCTCTATTTCCCTTTTTAATTTTTCTCTATATCTGTTATCTTTCTTTCTTTGTCTCTCTCTCTTTTATCTATCTCTCTTTCATTTTTATTTCTGCGCTTTCCCATTTTTATTATATGTTACTTTTCTCTTTATTTTTCTTTTTATTACCTTATCTCATTCTTTCTCTCTTTTTTAAATTAATGAAAAGCTACACAATTACAGAATGACAGTTTAAGGACATCAATTATAATATTGCTTAAAATACCCGGAGTGAAGCGAGGGCAGGTCGCTCGTATATAATAATAATAATATATATAGATTAGGCAAAGAATAGATTCTATACGATACTTTATATCAGTGTAAGCAATGTCACCATGCTTACAAAATTGTTATAATCCTACTAATGTCTGGATGTATGGATGTTTGTTACTCTTTCACGTAAAAACTACTGAATGGATTTTAATGAAACTTTACAATAATATAGCTTACACATCAGAATAACATATAGGCTATAATTTATAATTATATAGTGCGAAATATCCAAAATATAGCGGGTGAAACCGCGGGGCGCAGCTAGTTATCAATATATTAATATTGTCACACAGCTCTCAAGATAGAAATAACATGATAGTCTTCAAACGACTGATCAAATTATAGCTAAGAGCCATCTTGATTAAGTTACCTTTAAATACATGAAACTCCATCACAATTGGTCCATTATCTTGGTCGCTACGATGCCACAGACAGACGTACACAGTACACACACGATGTACTTATCGTCGGGGGTTAAAAATAAATATTGTTAATAAATGACACTGCGTTAGTGAGTGAATAAACAAGCGATTTATTTAGTTTATTTTAATAGCTATATATATTTGAACTCACAAGGGTATCGTATGACGAATATATTCTATTTTTATTCCTATCAAATGTCCCCTTCCCATGGGAAAACATGTTCCTGTTTTATATTTGCATGTACTCGAGTTTCACGGGAAACACGCAGTTAGATATAATTGCATTAATCAAAGTTAAATTGCCAACTGAATGTTTCATATAAATCTGACTAAATTCTAGTTGTTTGTAATTCACGATTTATAAAGTATATTTTCATTTACCAAATTCAAAAAAAGAGGGTTCTCAATTTTCTTTTTTGGATATGAATTTAATTTGAAAAAACTCCAATAATCTATTAAAAGAATTTTGTCAATCCAATTGAAAATAATTTTATGAAATTATACCTCAAATAGGAAGGCGAATAACACATGGGGATCGTGACCTATAGCGGGCAGGTTTACAGGTATAACATTCACCATTTACTGCTAATAAAATTATTCACGATATAAAGAAGATCTATACCACAATTTAGTTACATTGCTATTGCTCTATTTGAGACAAAGTTGACTCTATGAAATCACTATGAAATATTATCCTGTTCAAGTTTATAAGTAAGCCCCAATATGCATCTAATAATAATAATATACGCGATGCATTCTGTATTTCCCAAAAGCTACCAGACTATCGTGATTTGTGCGATATGCATCTGTGGATCAAATAATATTCGTATTCAACGAATTATAATAAAATATTTATGTATTGTGGGAATATAAGCGTTTGTATTCATAAGTCACTGTAAGAGCATAACGTGACGTTTCTGCTCCCGCGGGCCTGATATTTGTCAAAATAGTCGACGTCGTGGATTTAACTACCTGTACCGGTACGCAACTATCCTCACTATTTTTGCTTTTGATGTTAGATAGCTGCCGGACACTATAACGTCATTTTATTTTAATGAATGTATTCTCATCATTGAAGCGTCAGTAGTTCAGTGGTTCGGGCGTTGGATTCACTATCGATAAGCCGTGGGTTCAAATCACGGACATTGGACTACTGGCGTGGCCCACTCCTAACACAAGCATGCAAGCTTACTAGGAGGGATAAAGAGAATACTAGTAGTATGTGATCCATACTGTTAGTAACCTTTAAAAAAAAATTTGTTATCTATATTATGATTGACGATGTAAAAAAAATTAGTACGCCATCTTGGACCTTCCGACATATTGGATTTAGCATGACGTCGTAATGTCTATTATCGTTCAGACTAAACATGTATAAAATAAAAATGTTTAATATATGTCCGAGAAATAGTTATATTGGTTGTAATTTATTTGATTAGCAACATTGCAATGTCTCGGATTAATAGAAAGTACAGTGTTAGCTTCAGGTCAGTGACAGATGGTTGATTGTCAATGGTACGACTTTGACAGTTTGTGTCAGTCTGTTGCAAGTCAGTTCAGTCGATCACTTTTATCTCGGCTGGCGGAGGCGCAAGACGTGCGTACTGACAGTTAAATACTGGCAACATGGCGGACACAGATATGTCCAAGAAATCAAATCCATTTGCATCCGAGAGATATGTATATTGCAATTTAATTAATTATTATGTTGGCAACACTAATAATTTGAGTAGCATCGCAATATTTGATGTTAGTAGGATTGATATGAGTAGCATTTTTACTTTCTTGAATGTTGGACAACTGTTAAACGAAAAAGAAATATAAACAATTTATTATAATCTCTATTTTATAAGCTTTAACTGTCTTTACTCATCACCACGACTTAGAACGAGGAGGGTATTAGGCCATAGTCCACCACGCTGGCCCAGTGCGGGTTGGCAGACTTCACACACCTTTGAGAACCTTTTTGGGAACTCTCAGGAGTGCAGGTTTCCTCACGATGTTTTCCTTCACCGTTAAAGCAAGTGATATTTAATAGCTTAAAACACACATAACTCAAAGTCAGAGGTGTGTGCCCAGGATCGAACCTCGGACGTCCCGAGTAAGACTTGAAGTCTCAACCACTGGGCCATCACTGCTGTCTTTACTAAAAACTAATAAATAGCATAAAGAGTACTCAAGTAAAATATGATAAACGTTCTGAACTTCCATTAAGGACTTTTATGATGTTTTATAAAATCATAACTTTTTCTAGAGTGTTCTCTTGTACGTGAAAATTCTTGAAGCTCTATTATAAGTTCGTTAAAAGTATCTCAACGACATTGCTCTTAAAAGAAACTCGAACTCTGAAACTTGTAAGAAATTATATAGTTTCCCCAACAATTATAAAATTAAATTTCAAAGTACATAAGTTTGGTTTTCAACATCAACATCTCATAAACTTTAACGAAATAATTTTGCTTCTATTGAAATTTTAATTTATTTAAATGCCAACATAATTATTTTAAATTTTTTTTTGCTTGAGACTAAAGTTTAGAGTAAAGCCGAAATATTTTGTCTCAATTACTTATCCAAATGTTATTGTGAGTCAATATAATATTCTTTATAGTCAAAGTGCCGAAATATAAATAGTTTAGTATATCAGTCTGTTTGCTAAAATTACCAACAGCTCCTTTATTTTTTTGTTTTTGATATCAGAAACCGAAAACTTAATACTCCATAAATATTTTAAATTATGTCACTTTAAAAATAAAGATAATAAAAAGGAAACAAGAAGGAAGGTTAAAAGAAATAAAGACATATCGTGTTGTTGACCCCTGGATTTTTCTGAAAAAAAAAAAAATAGAAATTATCAAGTCACATTTTTTAAAACCAAAGTTACTACTACTACTATCATGGAATGGAAAAAAGTATTTTTTAAAATTTCAATCTAGAATTAATGATCTATAAGATAAATAATGATAACTATTTTTTTTTATTTTGTGGAAGGTAAAAAATTTAATATTAATAGGTAAAAATGTTAAAACAGACAAGAGAAGCTTACACAAAGGCATTTTTTCATTTCCTAATTTATGGAATGAATTGCTTTCATTTGCAGGTCGGTCGTAACAGACTTACCCTTAATAACGCGTTTCAAACTTCAATGGATTTCCAATTTCTTTTCATTCAAATAAAAATCTATATTAATACAAATTTACTACGTCCTACTGTTCATTGAAAATATTTAATAATTAACAAAAAAATTATTTTTTGTATATTTATTAAAGAAAACTTTAATTTTAAATTTAATAAATTTATTTTATTACTATCCCGAAGGATCTATGATTTTTTAAAAAGTAGAATATGTAATCCAAGTTATAATGTATCTGTGTGCCAAATTTAATTGAAATCCGTTTAGTCGTTTTTGTGCAACAAGAATCTAAACATCAAAACATACAAAACTTTCAAATTTATTATATACCAGTACCCGTGCGAATTAAAACTATTCACTCTATTAAATCATTCGTCAGGATGCCATAATTTTGAGTATTTTCTCTTTCACTAAGTTTTCTCTCCTTTAAAAATATTACGGTTCGTTGTATAATTATAAATTAAAACCAAATATTTATAAAGAAAATGGGAGTAGGGAAACGGGAGTAGTATCCCAATTTAATATTTAATTGTATAAAAAAGTTTTTCATAATATGATTCCTATTTAATTTTCTTTTCTTTACAAATTGGTTACAGCCGTAAAGGGTTGAATTCAATATGAAATTGAAAATTATGAATAAGAAATGAAGGGGAAGCAGAAAAAAGTTTTTAACCTTTTTTGAACAAATTACTCGGCATTCAGACGAATGGTTCTTTTAAGAAATTAATAAATTTTCACTTGTTATGTAATTATGACTAATATTTATACTGTTAGCAACACCAGCAATAGTGGTTTTTTTATGACATTTAAGAATATCCTTACTGGTTGCGCTAAGTAATTATGATAGAGTGAATACTGTCTGTATCAGTGTGTAAATGTTATTTAATTATTTAAAGGGGAGTTTTAAATATTGATTGGCAACACATGTCTACGACCCCACCTGTCATTATAGTGGATAGATGAGGGGGTATTTTGGATGAAAAGGATGACTTTTAAGCAATAAGGGACAGTCTGTTGTCCTCGGAGCCATTGTCACTTCAAAGTGTTGTGTATTTAGAAATAGTTTGGTGTATGTTTAAATAAATAGTGGAATGGCTGTTTTGCTGAAGAAGTGTTAAATATTACTCGGGCGGTGAAGTCGCAAATTCTAGGCTCAACTTTTCGTCTGCCGTCTAAATTGTATATTATTGCAGTCTTTGAGTGTTGTTGTGCAATTAAGCTACCGTGTAGCTTTCAAGTGCAAGGTAATAAATATTAGGTCCTATTCTATTAAAAATCACTGAGCCGTTAAACCTTTTAACACTGTTGGGACACTAGTGTCCCTTCATGATTTTTAGAAAATTGGGAAGAAATGTAATAAGAGTTTTGTAGTAAACAATATTTATTTATTAACCAAATAATAAAAAGTACAATTATTTTAACAGACAATGTAATAAAGCAAACAGATTACTTATATTTATTATTACATTTGATTAGTACCCCTACAACCGTAGGGGATCTGTTTCCCAACTGGCTTTCGATCACAAATGTCTTTGACGTGTTCTGATCACGGCGCATTTGGTATAGACCCTTATTTTCCCCTCCCATCCCATTAAAGATGCCGTTTTAGAGGACAGATCTTGATTGGATTTGGGTATAATAATGAAATTACCAGAAATATAAGGAATAAATTAAAAAGCTTAGTATTTTACTTGGAACACATATGACCCTGTGGGACGTCAAAGGGTTTACTTTATTCTCTTAATACTGTAAATAACTTTTTTTCTTAGTTTTATCTTGGTAAAATTCTCGAAATTGTTTTCGTCAAATGTCACCGAAGAAATACTCGAATCTTTTCTCTTAAGTTAAGACCGATTTGTGGCGGTTTCTATTTACCTAAATCTAAACCAAAGGAGACAAAGATAGAACGCCAACCTCCTAGAGATTTATGAAGATACCTGCTCATATATAAGCTTGGAGTATCTGTGAAAGTGAAGCTATTTGTAAACTGACTCTTACTTGGAAATTAAAACCCTGCCTCATCCGCATATAACAGAAGTTTTATATATTTTCCTGCTAACTGAAAACATGATTGTTAAAATCTACTACTGTTACATAACATATTTTTATTGTCTCATCTGAATAAATGTAAATTATTTTATTTAAAAAGAAATGGTTATTTTTAGTGACTTGAACATGGGCATTAAAGGTTTTATGTACACGTAGAAAAAATATGAAAAGAAAAATGTTATTTAAAATTATATCTCTTAAACGATAACAAATGTTGGAATTAGTTAGGAAACTCACGTAGTAGAAGAATTGCTCTTTCTGTAGAAACTGCACTAACTTGTTTACCGATACTACGTGAAGCTAAATTGCTAAACCCAAGTAGCTGATATACTTTATAACTGTTCAGTTATATGGTATCATAGTTTTAGCGAGTTTAACTTTAAAAACAACGTTTAAATATATATTTTATTTATATTGAATATTTTTTATTATACATTAACAGACCCGCTCTCCTTCGCTTAGGTGTATTTAAAGAGTTTCCTCCTCACAAGTTCACACACTCTATGAATTTTATACCTGTCAGTGGTTTGCAATAGACACCACCACCTCAATGACTATTTTCTGTTTTACACACTTTTTCTTTTCTACAAATCTTGTCCTGATAATAACTAACACAACAAAGAAAGAATTATCAAATATTGGTGGTCGTTCTGAAGCGTAAATAAGTAGAGGCGATCCATTTTTATTTATGTAGATATATTTATTTAGCTTAATTAAATACATAAACAGAACATTAAACTACACTTTCACTATCACTACTCCAGATGATGTTCACTCCATGAGAACATAGTCATTTTAGGCACTGTATTTTAACAGGAGATAGGAAACACGTAGAAACTGATTCTTTTCAAAGATTATGAGTGACACTCAACTTCCAGAGATAATAGAAGGATCCTAAGTAGTCTATACTGACCATAAACCTCTCTTCTTCGCACTTTCTGCGAGAGGGAGCGGAGAAAATAGTCAATAACAATCATCGCCAAAAAAGAAATTCACATTTGATTACCGGCAACTAGCCAAAGATTTACTTAGATTGGTACATAAATAAATAAATAAACCGAGAAACACAGTTTCGCAAAATTAATCAAAAAGCAAAGTGCTAAACCAGAAAGAAAGCTTGAAAACGTTGAGGTTTTGAACTTTGCTATTTAGGATAATTTGAACGTAAAAGCGAAGGTGCTAATTACTTTGAAATACGAGAGATGACGCAATGCAGTCGAGTTTTCGCGCTCTTTCATTAAATCCAAAGGAAAAGTCATGTGAGGTACACTCGCTTTTGCAACTATTTGAACACTTGAAGATTTCAGCTTTTGAATTTCATGTTTCTAGATACGTGGAAATTAGTTTAGCAAAAGACAGGAGTATTAATTACCACGATAAATATTGCTTTAGATATAAGTGAAAATATAATAAATATTACCAAATTATTATATGAATATTGGATTCACATTATAACACATAGAAAGTTTAGATAAGATTACACTTTATATGCTAATGCGAATATTGATTAGGATCAACTTTATAGAAAAATCCCCTAACATATTAGAGTTAAAAGATATTATTTAGTTATTTAATATTACCATTATATAAACGAGTTTGTAATAAAAAATATTATTAGACGACGAAGTTTTTTCATAGCGAAGTTACAAAAGCCCGCTATATTGCAGATTGTGAGGCATTACATTGCCCTCTATTGTTGTCACTTTCACGGAGAAATTGTACAATATTGTATTGTTTACTATTACTACAACTCATGTTCATCTAAAAATTATATAGTGCTTTTATCTATACGGGACCTAATATGCATTTTAACGGAAATTAAACAAATAACTATATCAGAACAGATGTTTTATATTATCTACACTTATAATAAAATAAATTGACCTGCCCCATAATACTAAGTTAGTATAGTATAGTAATAGTGTTTTTAACTGTAATAATATGGTATATCCATTTAGTTGTTAAAATCTTAATTTTTAGCTATTTCTGTGACATTTTTTTATTTATTGAACAACAAAGTGGACTCTGGGCTCTTGCTCAGGGTCCGCTGAATCCGCATCAATTTTTTTTCCCCCTTTCCCCCTTCCCACTCTATCTTTGGTGATGCAACGCATCGACATAACGAGAGAGTATCTCTTGTTTTTCCGATGTCCATGGGCGATGGTTGCCACTTACCATCAGGTGGACCATCTGCTCGTTTGCACCTTATATATTATAAAAAAAAACCTTGATATGAATATGAACTAGGAAAAAGTGGAAAAAAAAAATCAATATTAATTTCTCCAGTCTCATCGACAAAATAAGTTATTAATTATATAATACTTATTATCTACCTTATAAACACAAAATTACATGTTATACATAGGATTTTAAAATGATTCTCTAAAACATAAATAAAAATAGAGTAAGATGATAGAACACATTTAATTCAATCGTCACTATAAAATTTTCTGACTGAAAATTTTAAACCTTATACAGCAAAAACCGCTTCAAAACTGCGATTTAAATATGAAAGATAGTTTAGTCCTTTAGATTTTTATCTGCAGGTCGTAAAACTGAGGAAGTAAGGGAACATTTTCTAGATGAAAAAGTTTGCGGATTCAATTTTCCGCTGGCCATTCTATGCAGTCTGATTCCCAGGCGTTTCATTATTATCTCAAGATGCTCGTTACCCCCATTTAGTTAAAAAGAAAGGAAAGGAAAGCAGTTGTTTCTAGAATGAAATTCATAAATCACTGATACCGAGATTGTAGACGGCGCCGTTTGGTTTATTTCATGCTCTCTGCATGTATAATGTTAACTAGTGCAATTTTACCAGTGGAAATATTGCAGGAAACATTATTTTGTGTTAATTTAAAACTGCTGCTTATTTCATATTGTTAGGTTTAATTAAAATATGAATACTGTAAAATATCGATATTAAATATAATTAGAATAATTTGATCAATATCTCGATTATCGAATTTTAATTAGGCAACACAGGCCTACGACAATAAAGTTTAGTTGCTCTAGGAACTCGTCTGATTCCAGTGTTGTGTATTTAAAGATAGTTTGCTGAATATTTTAATAAATAGTGCAATTGCTGTTTTGCTAAAGAAGGAGAATGTTTACTGGTAGGCAGGCCTTTAAATCCTGCACCAGGGTCGCTAGCCCCAGGTAGTTCTGGGCTTTCGACTAGGTCATGTATTATTGTAGTCTTTTAAGTGATATTGTTCAGTTAAGCTACCGTGTAGCTTATAATATTAAAATAAAATGTAAAATATGAGCAATATCTTTAAATTCTACTAATGTGCTCAACAATCGTATTTTAATAAGAGGTAACATTTAATCTTAACATGACGCCATCTATTGGATTTCAAATTAACAAAAGATGTTAATGTGGTATCAATAAAATAATTTATAACGCCATCTATTAGAAACAAATGTGATATAAACATTGGTTCTTATTTATTAATCATATAGTAATTAGTAACAAAAAACATAAGCCAATAGAGTGAGATTTGTTACCTTTACTTTGTTTATATAAGAAAGTAGTAGAAGTAATGAGTCAGTAAATTAATCTACACCGCCATCTATTAGAAACTTATGTAACATAGTAGATACTGGTTGGGCTAAAGAAGAATACTTGCTTACTTAAATTATAGTTTTGCTAATAGAAGAGTTAGGAAATCCGTAGGTACACTCTACATACACATTTACAATTTTTAATTTGCTCCAGGGTCGATGACGGAATGAACGCCATCTAGCGGTGAGTTTTCGTGACTGTAAATAGTTTCTGGAATCGAATATGAATATATTTAATTTTTTTTTTTTATGTAACTAGGTCGGCAAACAAGCGTACGGCTCACCTGATGGTGAGCGATTACCGTAGCTTATAGACGTCTGCAACACCAGAAGCATCGCAAGCGCGTTGCCGACCCTATCCCCAATTCCCCCCAGGAGCTCTGGTCACCTTACTCACCAACAGGAACACAACACTGCTTTAGAGTAGTGTTATTTAGCTGTGATCTTCTGTAAGGTCGAGGTACTACCCCAGTCGGGCTGCTCCAAATTTGAGCAGGAAATTTCCTGCTGTGCATATAGTATATGTTGTAACTTAAGAACGACTGCAACAAATCGGATTATTCTTTTTTGTTGTGCAGTTATTGTCAGGACGAAGTTTGTAAAAGAAAAAGTAAGTGAGATAGAATACAGTTAGTGAGGTAGAGTTGTGGTGATGGTGTCACTGCTAATCAGTGATATACTATCTTAATATATATATTTCTTGTGTGCGTGTGTATGTGACTGAACTCCTCCTAAACGACTGGACCAATTTTGATGAAATTTTTTGTGTGTGTTCGTGGAGATTCGAGAATGGTTTAGATTTACAGTTTGGTCTACTGGAAAATGTTTTTTGAGAGGATGTTAAAACTCCAACGAGAAAGAAGAAGTTTTTATAATTTTATTATTTAATATATTTCTTGTGTGCGTGTGTATGTGACTGAACTCCTCCTAAACGACTGGACCAATTTTGATGAAATTTTTTGTGTGTGTTCGTGGAGATTCGAGAATGGTTTAGATTTACAGTTTGGTCTACTGGAAAATGTTTTTTGAGAGGATGTTAAAACTCCAACGAGAAAGAAGAAGTTTTTATAATTTTATTATTTAGAAGTATAATTTTACTGACATTGTCATGAGAAATAAAAAGAAAAACCTATGACAAAGAAGTCATAAGAGAAAAATATAATATAAAATAAATTGCTATGATGTAGAATCATATGATAATAAATAAATATAATTAAATATTGCTCCTCATTTGCCGTTTTTGCACATGTGGCGTTCAAGTGAAGTTGCTAATTAAAATATTTAATGTAATTAGTTTTCGAAGAGTTCTGAAGTGTATATAAATAACATACATTTTGTAAATTTAGTGCGGAATCGAATTTTTTATAAATTATCTTTTTTAATTTACACGTGCGTTTATTAACAACCAACATAACCTTCAAGTTTATTTGTGTAGTTAGAGGATTGAATTTTTTCAATTATTTTTATTGACAATTAATTCATTTTTGGAGATATTAAATAAAAAAACTCACAAAATGCGATTACATGTTCTTTATCTAAAATTTGTCATAATAAATCTTTTGAGTTAATTAATTAAAAATTCATTATCAATAAGTAACTCATATTCATTGTATATTATTTTGCAATATTTTATTTTTGTAGAAAAATGCCACGTCTTCGTGGAAGAGCAAGAAATATTGGTCGACGTACTCAACACGCGCAATTAGTTCATGATCATCGATTGAATAGAACAGTAGAAGAACATTCTATGGATAATGTAAATTTAAGAGATCGAGCTGCATGTACACGTGCAAATGAAAATTTAGAGCAACGTGCTCAACGTCTTCGTGCTAATACATTAAGACAACGAGAGGCACGTCAACGAGCGACCAACGCACATAGAGAACGTAACCAACAGCGAGTACAAGATAATCGATCATTGGCGCTGGTGACCCATGTGAACGTAGAGACATTCGCATACAACGCAGAGATAATACGATGCAAATAATTCAAGACAATCATCGTTCTTACGATGCTTTGCAGTATCTAGTTAATATTTTGGGAAGGAGAAGACGGATATCATTTAAATATTAAACAACGGAATCCAACTACAGGTACAACTTATAGATTATCTTACAATTTTTTTTTTGAATAAATAATTTTTGTTTATCTCATAATTATATTTATTTACAGGTGAAGAACTGACCAAGAAAGTTAGTGCCATGAATTTCTACGCATATCGGTTAATGATTCGTGCTAATGAAGATAATAATATTCTCCGCTGTAGACAGCTATTTCATCAGTACATCGTCGATATGTATGTAAAAATTGAAAGTGAAAGATTAAGGTATATAAAATTCAATCAAGCAAAACTTCGAGCTGAAGAGTATATTCATTTGCGTGATGCAGTAATCGGTAATGTAGATGCAACAAACGTCATTAACAACATCGGTACCACATATATTCTCCCATCATCATATATTGGTAGTCCGCGTCATATGCAAGAATATATTCAAGACGCTATGACATACGTACGTGCATACGGTCGACCAGATCTTTTTATCACATTTACATGTAATCCAAATTGGGATGAAATCAAAAACTTGCTGTTGTCAGGTCAAACATCGATGCATCGCCACGATATCACTGCGCGTGTCTTTAAACAAAAATTAAAATCTTTGATGAATTTGATCACACATTACTCGGTTTTTGGTGAAACACGTTGTTGGCTTTACTCTGTTGAGTGGCAAAAACGAGGTTTACCTCATGCGCATATTTTGATTTGGTTGGTGGATAAAGTACGCCCAGAAGAAATTGACAAAATTATTTCAGCGGAAATTCCAGATCCGAATGTTGATCAAGAACTGTTTAACATTGTTACTACTAATATGATTCATGGTCCATGCGGTACTCTAAACATGATGTCACCATGCATGAATGATGGAAAATGTACGAAACGTTTTCCAAAACCATGTCAAACTGATACTATCACCAATATTGACGGTTATCCATCTTACCGGCGCAGAGACGTAGATAATGGCGGTCAATCGTATGAATTGCGACTGTCAAACGGTGTAAGAGTAGATATTGATAATCGGTGGGTGGTTCCATATTCGCCATTACTATGCAAAACCTATAAAGCGCACATAAACGTTGAACTGTGCAGTTCGGTGAAATCTATCAAATACATTTGTAAGTACGTTCACAAGGGCAGTGATAAAGCTATATTTGCTGTTCAAAATGTAAATGACAATGACGAAATAACACGTTATCAAATGGGTCGATACATAAGTAGCAATGAAGCTGTCTGGCGCATTTTTACGTTTCCTATACATGAAAGGGATCCTGCAGTTATACATTTGGCTGTGCATCTTGAAAACGGACAGCGTGTTTATTTTACAGAACAGACTGCACTACAACAAGCATTAACGGCTCCAAAAACAACTCTTACTGAATTTTTCAATCTTTGTAATCGACAAGATGTTGTTGGTCAATTCGCAAAAACATTAATGTATACTGATGTTCCTAAATTTTTTACATGGAATAAGCAATCGAAAAATTGGGAACCACGAAAACGAGGGATTCCAGTCACAGGATTCGCCGACATATTTATGACAAATACTTTAGGTCGACTATATACACTATACAGTTCATCCTAAGCAACGCGAATGTTTTTTTTTGCGTTTGTTATTGGTTAATGTTCTTGGACCGACATCCTTCCAATATTTACGAAAAGTCAATGGTATTTTATACGACACTTTCTTCGATGCGTGTCGTGAGTTACATTTATTGGAGGATGATAACCATTGGGATCTCACACTTGCAGATGCAGCACTGAGCTCATCTCCACAACAAATTCGTCAATTATTTTCAATAATATTAACAACGTGTTTTCCGTCTGAAGCATCTGCTCTCTGGAACAAATATAAAGACTCAATGAGTGAAGATATTTTGCATCGGATTAGAATTACTAATCAAAATCCTGATATTCAATTCTCCGCAGAAATATACAATGAGGCTTTAATTATGATTGAGGATATTTGTATTCTTATTTCAAACATGCCACTCATCCATTTTGGCATGCCGGCGCCGAACCGCCCAGCAGTAGATATCATCAACAGTGATGTTCAACGTGAACACCAGTTTGATAAGACTTCGTTGGCTACTTTTGTTGCTAATAATGAACAATTGCTTACAGCTGAACAACGAAATGTATATGATCAAATTAACGTATCAATTGCAGCACAACAAGGTGGATTCTTTTTTTTGGATGCACCAGGTGGCACTGGTAAAACCTTTCTCATCTCACTGATACTTGCGCGCATTCGATCACAAAATCATATTGCATTGGCCATTGCTTCATCAGGCATTGCAGCGACGTTACTTGATGGTGGACGGACTGCGCATTCAGCACTTAAGTTACCTTTGAATGTTCATACAAATCCCGAAGCAATGTGTAACATAAAGAAGCATTCCGGCATGGCTGAAGTTTTGAGAAAATGCAAAATTATTATTTGGGATGAATGTACAATGGCCCACAAGCATTCGCTTGAAGCTCTCGACAGGTCCCTGAAGGATATCAAAGATAATACTAGGCTTTTCGGTGGTGCTCTACTGCTACTGTCTGGTGATTTCAGGCAAACATTGCCAGTAATTCCACGTGCGACATATGCAGACGAAGTAAACGCATGTTTGAAGGAATCTTATCTATGGCGGAGTGTCAGTAAATTGAGCCTTACTATCAATATGCGCGTTCAACTACAAAATGATCCATTAGCGTCAGGATTCTCTGAACAATTGTTAGACATTGGCAACGGTAAAATTCAACTGTATGAAGATACCCAATTTATTAAATTTCCAGAGAACTTTTGCAACATGGTGGCTACCAAAGATGAATTAATAAATAGTATCTTTCCAGATTTAAGATATAACTATACTAATCATGAATGGCTACGAGAGCGAGCTATTTTAGCTGCAAAAAATTTAGATGTAGACGCCATCAATTTTAAAATACAACAGTCATTGCCTGGTAATGAAATTACATTTAAATCAATTGACACCGTTGTTGATCCTGACGAAGTGGTCAACTATCCAGTAGAATTTTTGAATTCTTTAGATTTACCTGGAATGCCACCACATAATTTGCGACTGAAGATTGGCTCACCTATAATTTTGCTTCGTAATTTAAATGCCCCGAGATTGTGTAATGGCACGCGATTAGTTATAAAAAAAATCATGGGCAACATTATTGAAGCGAATATTTTATCTGGAAAATTCCAAGGTGAAATTGTACTTTTACCGCGGATCCCAATGATTCCTTCAGATTCACCTATACCATTTAAACGCTTACAATTTCCGATCCGTTTGGCATATGCTATGACTATTAATAAGTCACAAGGTCAAACGATGACATTTTGTGGCTTAGATTTAGAAAATCCGTGTTTTTCTCACGGCCAATTGTACGTTGCGTGTTCCAGAGTTGGAAAACCATCGAGTTTGTTTGTTTATACTCCTCATGGACTAACTAAAAATATTGTACATCCAATGGCATTACGATAAATTAAGTTTTTGTAAATTAAAAATAAATAAATATATATGTTATAAAATGTTTTGAGTGCAAGCTTTTTCACCTTTCATTAAAATGAGTTAAAGTTTTCATTTACGATGCTGTTATTTATTTAACAAAGTAATAACTTTTCAATAATAATTTTCATCAAAGCGGTCCAGATTGTTTCAGCTCATTAAAAAAAGTATGAAATTAAAGACGTGTGTACAGGACAACGTCTGTCGGGTCCGCTAGTTATATTATAGAAACTTAACAGAAATATTGGGAAAATATCATACTTAAAGTAGCGGGTGACAGAGAATTAATTAATATATGAGTATGAGTGAAGCGTAGGCTAGTTTTCAATAAAAATATTGTGGTCTACTAATTATGGCAAAACTTATTAAGTAGTAAATAACTATCTGACAAGACCAATTTATATATTAAGAGGTGAAAAAATTTCATCATAATTATTTTCGGAGTTTATCATGGACAAGAACCCTGAATCCTCTCAAGTGTACGAAATAATCGAGTGAAATTTTAATAATAAGCAACAAAGCAATTAAGGAAACGACTAGTAACTGGAGCTATGACAGGGAACTAATTACAAAATGTCTGCCAAGATGTTTGTTGTCGACAAAATATATTACTTTCACTTTTTATGCATACTTTACTATTTGATATTCTGTGATTATTTTAATAAAATATTCTTTACTAGGGGCCCGTCCCGGCTTTGCACGGGTGGATAATTTTTTTTCAACATTTTGGCTCCCGCATTCTGTCGCTCCCTCTATCGCCGCGTTACTCGCTGCGCTGCGAGGCACCCACATCGCGCCGGCGGCCCGTCTGGGATATTTTTATTTCGTAATATCTTTTGACTGGAATGTCCGATTTCAATAATTCAAAAAGTAATTAACAGGTATTGAAACAGTCTTCATTACGAAATAATTTATTTGGATAAGAATTAATACAAAATATGGAAAAATGGTCTGATTTTGATAGGCATTTTTACCAACTTTTAAAATGTAAAAAAGTAGTTATAGTGACTTAACTACAATAGTTGGACATATGGTCTCGCGGAGTTTTTTGTAGATATTGATACGTTCTATAATATTGTAGAACATTTTTTTGTTCTATCATCAATACTTTTCGCAGCGCATGCGATGAAAGATATTTTATGGCTAATTTTTTTGCACCTTGTGTTGGTTTTAGTGAGAATGTCTGGGGATCTCTAATTTTTTCTTGTAATAAATATAGCCTATGTTACTCAGGGACAATGTAGCTTTCTAATGGTGAAAGAATTTTTGAAATAGGTCCAGTAGTTTTTATGTTTATTCGTTACATACAAAAATACAAATCTTTCCTCTTTATAATATTTATATAGATTAATACCTATGACTGTGGAGTAGGTTATAGAAGCACTTGACATGATCAAGTCTCTCGCCTTTTTCTTTACCAAAGCTTGATGGCGTTACCTATAAAACTAATAATTTATGTTCAAATTAAAAACCGAACCGAAGACCTAGCAACAGCACACAAAATTACATCATTTGCGTTCCACTGATAATATTGTTTACCTGAAAGACTCACCTAAATCTAACGGAAAATATGTTTAAATTGAAATAGTGAATATTAGTGAAAAAAATACAAAGGGAACTATAAGTACACATGCAAGTATAGGTTTGACCTTGAATGCGCAGAAGTCACTATTAGGGACTTATTATTGGGGACCGCGGGGCGAGAGCAGCGCGTTACGCGCGATTGGTTCTTATGCGACGTTTCAGTTCCCGCGCGTCTGCAATTCACAAAACAGAAAACATCATGGATAGCTCTGTATGCAGGCACGCAGCACGCTCACAATGCGCAACTTTCCCTCACTATTTTATCTTATTTGCCAATAAAATTAATCAATGTTGCTAACTTATTACAGGGCTAAGTTTTCGGGAAAGTTTATTAAAGTGCATGCAGATATTCCTTTGTTTTTTTTTGTAATAGGCAACTGATTGTTACCGTTTCCGTATTACGTAGATTTGCCTGAATGCTAAGTATAAATGACTGCAATGATTTATTTAAAAAATGATTTTAAAACCTAGTTTTAGATTTTAGAGACAGTTACCTAAGCGATGAGTTGAAGTCTCTAGGGAGTAAGTGAGTCTAGACTGCATAATTATTTTTTACTCATAGGTAATAAAACTGTAGTTATTAAATCAATGAGATCTAACTACTACTATGAATCCAATTATTCCCACGAAAAAAATAATTTAAGTAGATGAGTCGAAGTTCTGTTACTACTTAGACATTACCTTCAATGTCTATTAGGCTGTTTTCTTTATCTGTGTTTTCTGGCAGTCAGCAATTGCATTAAAACTTTTGTGATTTTATTCTAACTGAACTAAGTACAAAAAGTTTAGTAATTTACTTAATGTATCATGTTAAGATGTGAAAGAAAACATATAATGTATTTTTATTCCGAATTTGTGATTGAAAATCTAATGCTACAGGAATAAATAGTATGCGAGCTATACTGCGTAGTAACAGACAAGATACGACGGAGCCCAGCTTTGCCCGAGGCTTGGGACCCAGGAGCAGGTTTAAAGAACTCTTTCATAAAATATTAAGTCTTACCCCCACTACACGACCTCGACAACAATTTATACTAATATATAAAGCTTGCAAGTTTGTTTGTTTGCTTAAACACGCAAATCTCAGGAATTATTGGTCCGATTAGCAAAATTCTTTCAGTGTTAGATATGCTATATAACATTACGCTACGAACCATCACTACTCGGCAGTCGACATACTCGGGTCAACTTGTAGGTAATCAAGTAGATTACTCACGTGCTCCCTGATAACGAAGGCCTAACACCACGCCACCAAACAACTCTACACTACACTATATTCTCAATATTTTGAATGTACCGCGAGACACCACTTGCTCAATAATAAAGGTTATTTATGTATTGTCTAGTCGAAATAAGAGAATATGATCTACCCGTGAATATTAATTGGGTCTCGGTATTTCGAGTGACTGTCAGTTTCGCGATCATTTGGCAAGCAAGCCAAGCTGGCCTCCAATAAACTAGGTGTGATCAGGCGAGCCATACAGTAATTCACTCCCCAACACCGACTGGCGCTATATCAAGCGCAGGTTCGGCCGCATATGGAAAAAAGTTCTCATCTCTGGGCTGGTGCACCTAAGTATCAGCTTGAACCCTTTGATTGCATTCAGCGAAGAGCTGCTCGGATTGTCGAGGACCCGGTGTTGCATTCACGGCTGGACCCCTTGGCACTGCGTAGAGACGTATCTTCATTGTGAGTCCTCTATCGCATATATCACGGGGAGTGTTACGAAAAGCATTTCCATTTGACCCCTGCCGCCAAATTCCACGATCGCACTGCACGCCATAGACTTAAATATCATCCTCATTATCTGGATGCATGACGTGCCTCAACAGTGCCTTTTTCTAGAACTTTTATTCCGCGCACAATCAACTTATGGAATGATCTACTTTCGGCGAAACATTACAACATGGGGACCTTCAAAACTCGCGTATATCTCCACCTTAAAGGCCGGCAACGCTCCTGTTACTCCCCAATTATTGCAGGAGCCCTTGGGCAGCGGTGATTACTTAACACCAGGTAACCCGACTGCTCGTTTGCCTTCCTATTTTATAAAAAAAAATTATAAACGGTGCTAACAGTAGATAATTTTTTCTTTAAAATTTATCTTTCTTGACTTTCTATCTTTTTGTTAGTTTGTACGCGCATCACGCAAAAATTATTTAATGTTCGAAATTGAATACTGTTTTTCAATTTCATTGATATTGGATTTAAATAAAAAATATTTGAAAAATGTTTTATCTCCATCATCGTCAGTGAAAAATCACAATTTTCTATAGCTAGTAAAATAAATCTTAAGCACAGACTTTTTAAGACAAAATTGTTCTCATCCTCTAAACTTGCCAGCGAGCACTTACAAGTTACAACTTTCTAAAAAGACTTTAAGTTTTAAAGACCGGAAATTACAAGGATTAATGCAATCCGTGAAACTTCTTTAAACATCTTATAACCTTTAGTTTTCTTGATAGGGTCTGATGGACCCAGTAATAAAAGAAATTTTGACATTTCATTTCGTAATTTAATACAAAATGTTCTTTAGTTTTTTATGAGTTTGTATTTCCTTTGCCATTTTGGTTTGCTTTGCCGTTTGATGCCTATAAACACTTGCAATAGATATGCAGTAATTTATCGAGTAATTTTGTGGAGTAAATATTGACTTACCGTATTTATTACCTTAGTCGAATGTTAATTAAAGAGGTTGAAGGTAGGTGAGAATTTGCACACATTGTAAATCTTAATAGGCCTTGTTAACTGGATTCTATCTGAAGTACAATTATTATTGTGTTTTGCGCACAGCGCATTATATACCGATACTAAACTATCAAATTGAGTAATTGTTCGAGAATACATTATAGGATTAAATTTAAGTTTTTACTCAGTTAAAATATCATCACAACCCTTCAATAGCCCAGTGCTGAGCCGGGTCTCCTACTCAGAATGAGGAGGGTATTAGGCCATAGTCCACCACGCAGGCTCAGTGCGGGTTGGCAGACTTCACACACCTTAGAGAATTTTTAGGGAACTCTCAGGAGTGCAGGTTTCCTCACGATGTTTTCCTTCACCGTTAAAGCAAGTGATATTTAATTGCTTAAAACACACATAACTCAGAGTCAGAGCCTGTGTGAAGGATCGAACCTCGGACCTCCCGAGTAAGACTTGAAGTCTCAACCACTGGGCCATCACTGCTTATATATAGATAAAATATGGAAAATAATTATTATTCTAAGGTTATATCTGTTTATGTGTTAAATATCCCTATCTATTATTGGTCTACGAGACCGATATGATACGCGCAACAGTTAATTATCTAGTAAAACTTTAAGTTGTTACTAAGTTGTAATTAGCGAAGGAAGAAAGTAATTTTAAACTTATTTATAGCTATTAACATATAATAGCTATAAATAAGTTTAAAATTACTTTAAATAATAGTTAGATTATTATCTATATCTATATCTATACTAATATTATAAAGAGGAAAGATTTGTATTTTTGTATTTTTGGATTTTTGTATGTAACGAATAAACATAAAAACTACTGGACCGATTTCAAAAATTCTTTCACCATTAGAAAGCTACATTATCCCTGAGTAACATAGGCTATATTTATTACAAGAAAAAAATTAGAGATCCCCAGAAATTCTCACTAAAACCAACACAAGGTGCAAAAAAATTAGCCATAAAATATCTTTCATCGCATGCGCTGCGAAAAGTATTGATGATAGAACAAAAAAATGTTGTACAATATTATAGAACGTATCAATATCTACAAAAAACTCTGCGAGACCATATGTCCAACTATTTAGTTAAGTCACTATAACTACTTTTTTACATTTTAAAAGTTGATAAAAATGCCTATCAAAATCAGACCATGTTTTCCATAACTTTGTATTAATTCTTATCCAAATAAATTATTTCGTAATGAAGACTGTTTCAATACCTGTTAATCACTTTTTGAATTATTGAAATCGGACATTCCAGTCAAAAGATATTACGAAATAAAAATATCAAGATAAATAAAAAATAATCCCAAAAATAATCGTAGCGTAGCGAGTAACGCGGCGATAGAGGGAGCGACAGAATGCGGGAGCCAAAATGTTAAAAAAAAATTATCCACCCGTGCGAAGCCGGGACGGGCCCCTAGTTGTCTATAAATACTAACTCATGTAATGTTAAGGGTATAATAATATCCCCTAAAAAAATATAATCATTAGGATTAGGAAGATGTTGATATAAATATAATTTTAATAACTTTTTAGGGGTGATTCATCATGAGTGTGTCCCTATGACTTATAGAAAGCAAAGACGAGAAATTAGACAAATATAAATTTAGAATTGAACCAGCGTAAGCATAAATTATGCACAGTAGAAGTGCTCTGCGACAACCTGGGAGGAAGCCAAATAGATGAAACGTTCCCTCTGGAAATTCTAACGATCATTGATTACTAGAGTAACATTTTAACTGAAGTTTTTTTATAAAAACTAAATGTATTGGTTGCATAGATCTTAATTTAACTGAAACCCTTTGAATGAAAAGTTTCAATACATACTCGTTCATTGTCCCAATGCTAAATAACTCTTCTAATAAAAACCATATTCAGTTTTTACTTCTTAATATTTTCTTTCTTCTGTTAGTACCAAGTTAGTTCATTTTATATTATTTCAAGTATACCGACGTGTAGACAATATATGTATAAGCTTTAGTGAAATAGATAAGAGTCGGTCTCTCTGGTGTTTCGTGTAATGCACATGGAAGATAATAAATAGATGAATAGACTACTAGCACTAGTGCGGTAATGGATTTATATAAACGACACGCGCGACTTTGTCTGCGCCTTATTATGAATATTGTAATATATTAGTACAGATACCATAAAAATAATAAACACATACATATTTGTTTATTTTGTTATTCGTTAGTTTTATTACATTTATTAGTGTCGTCGTTTAGTTAGTTTATTTTAGTTATACACAGATTTTTTAGCAGTGAAACGACAAACGAACAGATCGACATTATGGTCAATGTTAAGTGGCCACCGTCGACCATGAACATCGGCAAAACTAGTGTGTCTTGTATTGGCAATGCATTAGCGATTCGAAGATAAAATAATGAGGGGGACTAAAGAGAAGAAAGCTACGGTTTCAGTAAACCCGAAGCTGTAACCGAGGTTTCACTAGAATCGCAGCACGAAAGGAATGGTAGTGAGAAGGGAAAATGTGAGTGAACAGCGCAATCGAAACGCGTCAAACACAATTGGCGGTCGGATTCGCATTCTGGTAGTCGCAAGCCAGCCGAGGAAAAATACCACCGCCAAGTATACCGATGTTTTTTTCCTCGCAAATGCGTTGAAACTCGTGTGCTTTGGTCATTATAGTCGAAGCGGAAGGGTGTTGCAGGCCAGGCCCAAGCCGGAGGCGAGGGCGTAACGGAGCCGAGAATTTAGCACACTTGTATCATAATGTACTATAACCATACACCTTGGTCGCAAGTCCAAACTGCTGCTCAGCTTTTTGTCTAAATTGCATATGTATATGTACGTACTACTGTACAATGTACAGAAAGGGATATCATTCCTCTATAATTCTATGACACTTCTAATAAGGTTTTACAACGGGTTAAATATGATAGTATTGTTATTACTTATAGCTAACAAATAACAATTTGTACATTCTAGGTTAATTTTAGGTCAAGCGAAATATTGTATGTAATTACGTTTCATACTTGGTAAAGTTCTTTTTGAAATAAGATTTCCAAACATATTAAAAGACCAATGTTATAAGCAATTAATCTATTACGGTATTCTGAAATCATATCTTGACTGGATTACAAGTATTAAATATTACTTGGAATCAAACGCCTTTTTTTAAATACACCGATTTTTTCACCACCAATTTTTTCTTTTACGTAAACTTCTTTTTAACGGTGGAAAATACCTCTACGCATCCCCTCTGTATACGAAGGAGTATGTGGTGATTACAACGAGCACTATATTACCCACCAAAAACCTCTATCAGGTCTCTTGAAGGTTCTTTCCATTCTTCATCATGTGCCTTAGTCTGAAGTTTCCAAGGTGGATGTTTTATGAGCCTTGTATGTTAATTGAGAACACTTTGAAACACTGGTCTAGACATTCAATTTTCATAGTCAGCAGAAAGACTTTACTGGACAGTTATACTTATTGAAAGCGAATTGTGAAAATAGTATTAATTTCTGTTTTGTTTGGATGACGTAAATTTTTTAAGTGCTGATTGTACATGTAACTTCAAAATTCAAATACCATAAGATAAACCATACTTACTGTAGTGGTAACATTTGCTCGTATTCTCATTGGTAATGCAGCATGAAGTATTTGAACACCACTTTAATATATCTCGGAGCTGAAACGAATGCAATCCCATCGTGAGTTTCGTTAAAAGAAAAGATTGCTTTTCAAATAAGGGCTTGTTCTTACTGCGACGTTCATACTATGATATTTTTCTTACAATCTTTCTAATATTATAAATGCGAAATTCCGTATGTTTGGATATTTGTTACTTAGTCACACAAAAACTGATGAACCGATGTCAATGAAATTTGGCAAACAAATACTTTAAAGCCTGGCTTAACGCATAGGCTCCTTTTTATCCTGGAAGAATTTATTGTTTCCGTGGGATAATAATAAAATATATTTATTATCTTCAGGGCCTAAATATTTTTATTTGGCAAACAACAATATATTATACAATTAAATATTCTTTGTTAAACCTAATTTACGTGGTTAATGTAGGAACGTAATTTAAGTGTAATTAAAGATGTGAAGTGAAACGTAATTATAGAGAGTGTGTGATTGGCTGATATTGGAATTAAGGGAATGAAGTGAGTGGTTAATGGCGTCGTAGTATAGAAAGAAGCGTGTGTTATAAAATTAAAATTTAAAGAATTATTCATGATTTTCTTACTATTTACATTCCACATAATTATCCTCATTTTTATTACAACTTAATATTTTAGGTTAAAAAATTTATAATTTAAAAAAAAGTCTAAAAATTATTTTGTCATTCATTAGACTTAATATCTATCTTTTAGTTATCTACAACCATTTTTGTAGCAATAAGCGCGAATTGTCGTGGATTGAACTATCAAGCTATATAATTATTATAACTAAATATTTTCAATATAAATATATTAATTTCAGCCGCTAACCGTTGTACAAGGAGTTTTCAACATTAATTCGATTAGTGCCACGGTTGCCATAGTAACGAAATAACAATTTCTAAATCCCAGTCAGCATCAGAACAATCCTTGAGCAGTGGTACAACGCAGCGTCGCGTCGTCGGTGCGGTGAAACATTGTGTGTCGAACCTTCTATCGAAATGCATCCGATATTACACTCCAATATCAATACCAATAGATGGAACTTCCTCGATACGACTTGGATTTGCGACATGCGGCATTGGTTTAAACATTTTCTATTTAACTTTTTAACCAGCTTCAAGAAAAGAGGCTTCATACTCCACAACAATAGTTTTTAGTTTCGACTTGAATAGTTTGAACTGTCTCATTATTTATTTCAATTCATTTCTTTGTCTACATGCAAGTAGTGACATCTATTAAATCACGTACGAACTACGAGAGTAAAGCATTGGAAATTTTGTTGAACTTTGCGTACAATGACAGCTTATTAAGCGCCGTCGTCGCTTTGAGAATTATCGCTTTAGTAAAATTAGATAATTAAATGATAAACAAGAAATAATTACAATACAGCTAGTACGTACCGATGATACATGTTCCATGTTACTTTGAACCTTTATATCGTAAATTTTTAATTTTGCTTTACAATCGGGCGCGCTAGACTATAGTTTTGTAATTTATTAGTAGATATCTTAAAATTCTATAATGTTGAAATTATATATTTTGTCTTAACAGCCTTGTGTATGGAGTTTGGTTTCTGATTATCCTTAATGATACAGTATGATTAAGTGTTAGCAACATAGTGTATAAAGTAGTATTAGCGGGTAGGTATGTGTAGACAATATATAAACGTTAGTGCGATAGATTAGAGTCAGTCTCTCTGGTGTTTTCACGTGTTATAGTTTTGTGGTTAAGGTCACCCTTCTTAAGGTCCACGTGAGTTTACTTTATTATGTATTGTAAGTAGTTGGCGAGGTTGAGAGGTGGAGGTGAGAGTTAATATATATTGAAAGAACTCTTTAAACCTGCAAATGTAAATGGGCATCATTTCTCTCTCATTTTATGACATAAGATATTTCAAAATGAGAAAGGTTTTGACCATAATTTACCCTAACAGTCATGGGCATAACTGTACGAAATATTGAATATTATTTTAAATAGCTTTGAACAGTTTAATTTTGTTTACATAATTCGCAAACAGGATAACAATCTTCAATCTTTTCAAGAAAGTTTTAAATTAATTATGAAGTAGACTGTACTTGAACATGGACCGTCGTAACCAGATTTTATTATTTTACTTTACTATTATTAGAGAGCATTTTAAAAGAGTTTGGTAGTTTTTTTTAACCTTATTGATTAATAGTCGAAATTCAAATTGTGCTTTCTGGATTTTTGTACAAATAATTGTATTCATTTTCATGATAAAAAGTAGTACATATATTAATCCAGGTTCCATCAAATCCATCCAGGCAAATCCGTTAAGCCGTTTTTGCGTGATTGAGTCAAATATACAAAAGTTGAGTAACAATAAACTTTCAACACAGTTAATTTAAAGTTAGTATTGAATAAGGAATTGTATGTAAGATGTCTTCTTATTATGTAACAATGGAGAAAACGTAAAATAGTCTCTAATAAATAAGTAAGTCTTCTTCTATGTGTTGAATAAAGTCATATTTTTGCGCTTTCTTTCTACTCTATAAAGAATATTATGATAATCCATTGTAATGTGTAGAGCCATTATCTTTTTAATATAAGAATACTCGTCTTAATTACAGCTCGTACAATGTTTTTCCACATTATTCAACTCATGAAAGGAAAAGCTAACGTTGTAACGAATAAATTAACCTAGCATTGTGTCGTGGTCACATAAATTGTATTGTTGCTTAAAAATAAAGGCAGAACGGAAATAATTCCTGGTTACTGCCCCATTATGTGGATGATCCTTTGCCAAGATCCTCGGCTCGATTGTTAGCTAACTAGCCGTTAAGTGTTATATTGTTGACAATAAACGTACAGTCTTTGTCATATCAAAATATTTAGGGAATTAAATAGTTGTTTGCTTGACTTTTTTTACAGAAGTGTTTTGATTTCTGTTGTTGACGTGAAGCTACTTCCAACAGCTATTCGGATAGCAAATTTCTATTACGAACTCGGGAAATTCAACAGTAATTTTTTTAAAACATACATTATTAATATAGACTGTATTGTTTTACATAAGTTGAGAATTAAATATCCTTTATTTATGAATGATTTTTTTGCAATATTTGATTACATATCGGTTATGTCGGCGCAATACACGAGGGGGAGTCAGAGACATGAAAAAATTAGAATTTTCAGTATTTTTTTTATATTTCGTAATCATTTTATATTTTATAAAATTAATAATATGTCATCATTACACTATGTTTTCACTTGAAGTCTCGAAAATTTTGAAAAAAAAATTATAATTTCAAAAGTTATAGCTATTTGTATTGACTGAGTTCCTACAGAAGGTCCTTGCGGTGACCATCCTAAGTGTATAAGTCCTTGGAGATTCATTTAAAATCATTATCAAAAAAAATAGTTTTATAAAAACATAATCCTAACCCCTTAAGCTATAATTTATTTTTTATAACAAAATTGTAGCTTTGATACATTTTACCATGACTTAACGAAAACTACATTCAAATGCATTTCCTTTCGAAGCTCAGCAGAGTGGTGCAACTGTCATAAATAAAATGGCAAGTGACCTTAAGCATACTAACTAAAATAAGACTCCATTGTGAGACGGAGAATTTTTTTTAGAAAATCTCGAATATTATGTTATAATAATACGATTTACTTTATAATCGAATTTATCATTATAATAATATAAAAATATTTTTTTTAGCTTCAGGAAAAATAGATGGCTTAACTGGAGTTACAGCTCCTATATCTTAAATAACAGTACTTATGAATATTGTAAAGAAGATTATTGTGCTTAAACCTGTCTGAATTATTATACAAATAATTCCCTCAGTTAATTATACTAGATCTTATGAAATTTTATGCCTCCTATTGACGGTAACAGCCGGAAGGGGAAATGTAATTCATTCCACGCACAATCCCGCTGCTTCTAATAAAGCTAATTTGGTTAATTCTCCAATCTTTCCTCTTTACTTACTTTCTATTTTACTTTTGGTTTAAGTCATCAACGTAATATCTTGATTATTATATCTGGTTTTTAAAGTTAATATTATATTTACGCCTAATAATACTCTAAGGCAATTAATGATTATCATATTTAGAGCAGAGCTTCCGAGATTAAATCGACCCATAGAATGCCATGCTTGTTTATTTAAGTTAGCAACACCGATGATAACTGTTTTAGTGAGTAGTTCCTTTTGTTGTTTTTCAGGAATACTCTACAATGTAATATCATCTCTGTCCCAAAAGGTTTTTATATAACCCAAAAGGTTTGAGACAGCATATCGAGTGATATCACACAGTAAATAATGTTTAAGTAGTATATAAGTTCAGTGTGTTGTAGATCTTCTTAAGTTCTAGGAAGATCTACAACATTGTTCAATGTTAATTTAAGAGACTATATTGAGGATCAAGTAAGGTAACGAGGTCTAGCGGCGGATAGTGAGAATCTTGATAATGTCAAGGAGGTCCTTGAAGCTTGCTTCTGTGTCACAAGTCCTAGAAAATACTCAGATTTTTTTTTACTTTATTTTTTTTTGATGCAGAATTATACGTTGCTGTACATTAACACTTGATACTACTTTAAATTCCAGAGGTCAAAGTAGACGGCTTAGGGAATCAGTATCTAGAATAGATCAGCTATTTTGTGTGTACAATTTCTTTATATCTCTTCGAAACTGTATTTTAATCAAAGTTATAAAGTATCTAATAGATGAACTTTTACATCTAAATATAAATATATCGTCCTTATGTACATAATTCTGAAACGAATGAACCAAATCGGATAATTCTTTTTTTGTTGTGTTAGTTATTGTCAGGACAAGGTTTGTATAGAAGAATAGTATAAATGTATTCATAGTTGTGGGTGGCATAGTATGAATGAAAAAATGAGTGAGTGGGTTTGAGTTTCTAATATATGACATATAATAGTAGTATATAACAACTATGATACATAACAAGATGTATTGTAGTAAAGTAGAAAGTTAAATGCCTCGGTCTTTATGACATGAAATTGCGTCATGTCAAGTATAATTGTTGACTGCGGCGAGTCTATTATGCGGCTAGATGATCCTGCGGAAGGACCCTCGACGCCATTGTTTGCAAATGTGGCTTAGTTCTCACTGTTTTCGTACATAAATCTGAATATTTATTTCATTTTTGTATAGAATACAACTTCAATATTATGAATACAATTATTTTGTGAATATGGAGATAAAACGATCGTTTTTTAAAACAGTTTTTTGACAATATCTCCTCTCCTTCTTATTTTACGATGAAAATAGTTATGTAATAGATTAATAAATAAATACAGAAAAATTCCTATCACTAGACATTGCTTTGCACAACTAGCCCTGATCCTACTAAATCACAGGATCAACCACTGGGCTAATCTGAAGGTTGCCTGAATGTCATCAAAATCATGTATGTATTAGCAACAATTTTATTATTTCTTGATTTTTGAATCTTAATAGGAACCACCTATAGATTTCTATAAAAAGAAACATATATAATAAACCACAACAGATCTGAGGCAAACTTCCAAGTAATTTCATAAAGTTAACGTAGTTTAGAAAAGATACATCAGGTATAGACAAACTAAACACGCAATATCTTATATAAATACCATCCAAAACATAAGAACTGTTTCCGATATATTAGAGTACAATATGAGTATATAAGATTTACTTGTTTAAGGTTATTGGATTCTAATAGATACAAAATAAATTGTTTTGGCAAGATTTTCAGTTATATCTTTTCTCGTCGTAAGAACAACCACTTCAATGTCGCCGTTGCGATTATGGTGCTTACACAATGGTTAAAACAATCACCATTATACTACGCGCGCCTGCACAATAGACAGAGCAGCATTAATCAACATGTCTAAGACATTCTAAAGGTACATGTAAATCATAAGTCAATGGGGTTGTCTTATGGATAACACAAACCATGGGATTGTATTGTGTATACTATCCAATCAGTCCTAGAATTGCTAAGGTATGTATATACAAATTGTTCATTAATCACTTCCTCGCATACTCACTTTGCCCATCTACTTACTCGTACATTTATTTCATTACTCTCTAACTCACTCTTACTAATGTTAACTCTCTTCTTTATATACTCACCTTGCCCATCTCCTTACTCGTACATTCATTTCTTTATTCTCTAACTCACTCTTACTAATATTAACTCACTTCATCATATACTCACCTTGCCCATCTACTTACTCGTACATTCATTTCTTTACTCCCTAACTCACTCTTACTAATATTAACTCACTTTTTCATATACTCACCTTGCCCATATACTTACCCGTACATTCATTTCTTTACTCTCTAACTCACTCATACTAATATTAACTCACTTTTTCATATACTCACCTTGCCCATATACTTACCCGTACATTCATTTCTTTACTCTCTAACTCACTCTTACTAATATTAACTCACTTCATCATATACTCACCTTGCCCATCTACTTACTCGTACATTCATTTCTTTACTCCCTAACTCACTCTTACTAATATTAACTCACTTTTTCATATACTCACCTTGCCCATATACTTACCCGTACATTCATTTCTTTACTCTCTAACTCACTCATACTAATATTAACTCACTTTTTCATATACTCACCTTGCCCATATACTTACCCGTACATTCATTTCTTTACTCTCTAACTCACTCATACTAATATTAACTCACTTTTTCATATACTCACCTTGCCCATATACTTACCCGTACATTCATTTCTTTACTCTCTAACTCACTCATACTAATATTAACTCACTTTTTCATATACTCACCTTGCCCATATACTTATTCGTACATTAATTCCTTCTCTCTCTCTCACTAATCTCCCTACCCCCCAGCAACTGTGAATATACTAAGGTAGTTTACTATTGTAAAATTTTATTCGTATCCCCCATAGGAACGGGGTTTTATTCCGGGATAAAAGTATCCTGTGCCGATACATGTTACTAACAATTATTGCACGAATAAAAACCGTATTAATCTCAGAAATCAGGAAATATACTTGTTTCCGGGATATAAAGTATCCAATTTATTACTTCGTGATATAGCTCAGTGGTGCGGGCGTTGGATTCACGATTCGCGTCATCCACTACTTTTTTTTATGAATTTGTGAAGACATGACAAGTCTATTTTATTATCTATACTCTATACTATTATATAAAGAGGAAAGATTTGATTGTTTGTATGTTTGTTTGTTTGTTGCGAATAGGCTCGAAAAGTACTGAACCGATTTTGAAAATTATTTCACCGATAGAAAGCTACATCCTTTCCGGGTAACATAGGCTATGTGGTGTTGCCATAAATACTCTAATTAAAAAGATATGGCCATTTAAGTGCCATAAGGTGATCATTTTGTAAATTGAAGGGCTTCTCACGAACTACAAATCCGATTTAAAACATTTTTTCACTGTTAGAAAAATACACTATTCGCGAGTGACAAAAGTGTTGCCATATACATTTTTTAAATAATTGAATATGGGCATTTTGTTGTTTCTAATCTGATTTTAAAAATTCTTTCACTGTTAGAAATCTACACTATTCGTGAGTGATAAGGATGATTTAGTGTTGCCATATACATTTTTTAATTAATAGAATATGGCCATTTTGTTTCTACTGATCCGATTTTAAAAATTCTTTCACTGATAGAAGTCTATAGTATTTCCGTCTCTCTTTCTCTTATAATATTATAATTATCTCTCATCCTCTCACTTTTTTCTCACTTTAATTTTTATTTTTGTCTGTTCAGAATGATTAGCCTCTTTTCACTTTCTTTCTTTCGATAATTTCTCTCTTTCTCTATCCCTCTTTTTCTCTTACCATGGGTAACATTCAATTTTAGTTCTGCTCTGTCCTCCCTCTTTTATCATCTGTCGTCTTTCTTTAATTTTAATTCTATTATTTTTCTTTTTATAACTTTTTCTTACTCCCTCCAATTTTTCAAATAATTAAAAACTACACAATTACAGAATGACGATTTGAGGACATCAATTATAATATTGCTTTAAATACCCGGAGCGAAGCGAGGGCAGCCCTCTAGTATTATGTATAGAGGATAATATGTAGAGAAAACATTGACACTAAACAGTATTTGTCATTAAGATCGTTATTTATGTGTCGGCAATCGTATAATAAATAATATCAATATCATCTACGTTTGACGAAAACATAGTTATTTATCATCGTTACTCTACTACATCCTACTATAATATTATAAATGTAAAAGTTTGTATGTTTGGAAGTTTGTTGAAATTTGGTACACACTTTATAACCTGAATTAATGCATAGGCTACTTTTAAAGGAGATAGAGGGAAATATTTTAATAAAAAAAAGCTCAATGGATTTAAGCTCGAACATACATCCATAATGGAACATATATAGTATACTTTTTATACCAAAAAAGCAAAATTCCTATGAGTTCATCATCGGACGGAGTTAAATGACATATTGCATTAAATAGGATTCTTTTTATCCCGAATAGAAGCTTAGTTTCTGTGATATAAAGGTCTCTCTTAAATAGAGTACAGGAGAGAGTGAGTGATTCTTTTAATTTGGGTGTGTTTTCCAAACGACTCTCGAGCTCAATTTAAAAGTTACAATAGACAAAGTCGGAAGAAAATGCCAGTATTACAAAATATAATATACAATAAGTGGAACAAATACAGTATATCATACTTAGACCACGATAAGAATAATATAAAACTATTTTTTCAGTCGCGACAACAGACTGAGGACAATTCTGTTTGTTTATTATTTGATGGTGCGATATGGTAGAATAAATATAAAGGAATGGAGTCTTTGTGCCAATACACTTTGCCGCTTTGTATGATATTATTGTGATATCATTATTTATTTTCGTTATGTACCAACCTTTATTATTACTGTTATAACTTTATTTTATTTTTAAATAGTAACATTGTTATTTTCTACTTGCTATCTGTAATATTGGTATCATAATTGGCTTATTATTTATTACTAGGGTAAAGACTCAGCTAAGGGATGCAAAAAAAGGTCTTTAGGACTTTTGGGGCTAACGTATCTCATTCATTGTTTCGACAGAAAAAAATTGCCCCGTGAGGGAATGGGTCAGGATACAATTCCCTCTGCTGTTAACCCAGCACCCCTATTCATGTTAGGAGACCTGTTTTCCGACTGACTTCAGACCACCTGGTCGTGCCGCATGTGGGCCAAATCTACCCTCTCCCATCCTATTAATGCTGCGGTTCCAGTGAACACTGGGTTTTCGCTCCCTACCGTAGCATTCTTCTCTTTACTCCCCCTGTTGCCTCTATCTTCGCGGCGGAAACGCATCGGCAAAACAAGAGATACCCTCTAGTTTTGCCGACGTTTATGGGTGACGGTGGTTACTTTCCATTAGGTGACCGTTTGCTCATTTGTCCGTCATCTATCATAAAAAAAGGTAAAAAGTCGCCAATTAAATTAATACCTAGTAATGTCGTTAAAGGCTGTAAAAAATTACGATACTCAGATTCAAAACAAATGTGGGATGATATTGTATCATTGGTAAGCATCTTATTAAAATGATAATTTTCATAGAGACGACGGCTATTGGCGCGCTGAAACCGTACGTGAAGTACATTTAATGTTTAAGAAACTTTACTCTTTGGCCTTCAGCATGAAATGGTGAAGTTACAAGTGTAATATTTTTTCATCTTTTACGTATCCTATCTCTGTTCTATAGTATTCTATAATTTACTTTACTGCTAATTTTCTGTTCCACACAATTAAGATTCGTTATTACCATTATTTTAACAATGTATACTGATCATAAAATTTACTCAACATAATATTCGTTTATGATTTTTGGCAACGGTTTTCGGTGTGCCGTTAAAACTTATCGGGCACACGCAGGCACTGGGCAGCGCGTTTCAATGAGTGAAATAATATGTGATAGACCATTCTCCTTTATGCAGCGGAAAATTACACTTTCGTTGTCCAATTAACTAGCTGAAATTTGGTATACAGTTTACACGATAATGGTTTAATTATCCTACATTGGTATTGGATGTCCATGAAACCTACACATTATTATCAACTAGCCGATTTTCCTTAACTTCGCTGAGGTGTCTTCAAATCCTTCACTCACACACTCAAACTCAAAATATTTTATTCAAATAGACTTTTTACAAAGTACTATTGACACGTCAAAATTGGTCAGTAAGTCAGTTTGTCTGAAGCTACCATGAATTCGGATAGTAATTTCCTGATGAGAAGACTCGCTACTTTATAACGGCTGTCTGAAAAATGCAGTTAATTTCCTTCACGTTATTAATTAATGTTTATGGCTGTTTACCATTGAAAAAAATTAACCCATTATAACATGAGGTTTTATTAAAAAATTAGGCGACAGGTTATTTGCGATATTTTAGTATAAAACATTATACCATAAGTAACGGTGTTAACCTGCAAAACTTTAATGGGTTTTGCAGTATGTAGGCCTAAGCTTGTGTACTTGCAAGTATTATTTATGAGGCACTGGGTACTAACCGAGCTCGTTAAAGGATATTGTGCTTACAAACACAGCCAGCTACACAATAAATATGAATAATATTTAAGCATGGGATCGCATATATCAAAATTTGTATTTAGGCCGGTTAATTGTATTTTGCATAAAAAAATACCTTTATTTACTCTGATATTATTAATAGGTTAGAATTAATTTATGTATCAAATTTTAACAGTGGATGGTGACTGTTTGCAACAGAATTATACAAATATTACAGTTACAAACCCTAGTTCGTACGCATTGCTGTATAATAGATGATCTCATCTATGTCACTTGTAATCAAAAAAATATTTATAATATTAAAATTCTGAATAAAAAATATTGATTGACGTTTTTTGAATTTTGAAGTTTTTTATTTAATTATTCGAAATACACATACACAAATTTAATTATTTAAGCATCTGACTTTTCATTTATCTTCTTATATTGTCTCTTTCTATTTATTTAATTCAGTTTTTAAACGAGATAGTAAGCATTTCAAAATCATATTTTTAATTTTAAAAAAAAGATATTTTTTTTAACTGAAATAATTAGGTAATTCATTTGCTGGATGTAAATGAGCTAATTTTACAGAATAATGTACTTCACTTATTTTCAAAGATAATCTAATTTTTAATGGTTAAGTACCTTGTAGAAGACATAACTAAAATATAAATTTTATATGAGCAAAAAATAAAAAAAAAATCAAGTAGAAATAAAGGCTTATTTTATTTTAATTACATTATTACAAACAGCACGCTGTTAACCACAACCGTTAGTGGTTTCACGCTATAATAAACGTCACATGTTTGACGCATTATAGACGTTGATCGGCTAAAGAAAGAGAAATCAAAATGTTATAAAAACAAGTAATAAAACTATTATATTCTATTTTATTTAAATAGTTTTTAATTATTACTTAAACTTTTGCATTAATAAATCCTTTATACAAACAGTCGCGTCATTTTAGATTTGCAAAGAAAAATGTACCTGAAAATAAAGACATTTTTTATAAAAGTTCGTAAGTTGCATATTTTTATAAATGAAAACCAAAAAATAAAATCTAAAATTATAGCGTCATCTATCAGGACCAAGTTATCCCTTGGGTTTCAACAAAACTTTAACGAAAAAATTTAACAAAGTAATAAGTATTCAAAATAGTATTGCGAGAAAACAAAAGCGTGTTTATGTAGATTTTCTGCTATACAAAACATAGATAAAGATTATATTAATTTCGCTGATTATTTAAGCAAAAGTGGACATTACTATTTATACAGATAGTAAACAGTTATGAATTGATATTATTTACTCATGTGACGGATAATGGCCTCTTCATATAATTTACAGGGGTCGAATGGTTCGTACAGGACAATAGTGTTGACAGCGATCTAATTAAGCGACCAAACATAATATAAGTTATTTACACAAAGAGCTGTGATACTACTAAAAATAATCATAATAAATAACAATTTTCCTTCTCTAAATCCTAACCTACATATATTTCATATATACTGTTTTGTTGTGTTTCTTTTGCTAAAATAATTTAAATTAATTAAGGTCGAATTTCGAGCACCAAGCGTCCACACTACTTTTTACACGTTTATAAGGGTTATATTATAGTACACTTTATTTATGATAGTCAATCAAATTTATTCTATGTGAAACAACTCTTTGAACTGCAGCTTCTATGATTAATATAATTTTTAATTAAACATTTAAGATAAATTAAAAAAATAGTGAAGTAGAAAGTAAGATCCGATAGTGTAGAGTATTTAGTGTGAGTATTCCGTATATTAACTATCGTTGACGGTAGAATTATAACACAAGAAATAACAGAGTAATAGACAGTGAGTATTGTAATTATTTGAAAACGACCATATATACCTGCACCTAGGTCGCAAACAGCAAACCTATCAATTTATAGAATTTAGGTAGTCAGGGGCGTGTCTAGCTCATCCTCATCATTACCTCGCTGTAGGGCTTCATTGACGATGACGACCTACTATTTGCTCTTCATTATATACTCGATTTCCATCCCGCGGCGCCCGAGTGCACTGAACACCCGGTATTATAAGTAAAGCCACCACACAGTCTATAGGTAGCGAAATATAAAAGTGATATGTGTGTCTATAAGTACACAAGATAGTTAAATTGACACTTTCTGTTAGCTTCATAGAAAAGTACTGCGCCATAAGCGCATTCCTTAGTTATTGATAGCATTACTCGGAACCTTCTTATGGTGTCAGCAAGAAAACGAATGCTACTTGGATAGACACCATGAGAAGAAGCCTCAGTCTGATACGAACATCCAATTCCGTACGGTCGGCTCACTAGTTTAAGTAAGAACTTTAAATGGGATAATAGTTCTAGTTGCAAATGTAACATTTTGTTGTCATGGTCATTAAATTGTGAGATATTGGGTTGTTAATTGTATTAGGAGTAATCACTATTACTGTACAGCAATATGAATGTAAATATAAACAATTGTAAGCTTTATTAAAGGGAGCTTTATTAACTTGGTAACATAGGCCTACGAATTCATCTGTCATTATAGTGGAGAGACGAGGGGGGTATTTTGTATAATAAAAAGGATGATTTTGACGGAAGAAGGTTTAGTTATTATTGGAGCTCAAAGTGTTGTGCATTTAGAGATACTTTGCTGAATAATTAAATAATTAATGTAATTGCCGTTTTGTTGAAGAAATGTTAAATATTAGGGTTAGAAAGGTATTTTTAACTATCGTCACTGTATCAGATCACTTGGCTAACCACCTCAGAACAGTTAAGAAAATGGTTATATATAATCGGGAAGTAGGGTATTTTTAATATAAATCTGTAGCAACTACCGATGAATAATCAAAATATAAAAAAGTTGTAAACCGTAAAAAGAAAAATCTAGAACTATTACTATATTAAAGAAGAGTTATACTAAGGTTTACTTTAGTCATTCTTTCTCCTTCTTTTGGCCTCCCTATATATACATACTAGTTTTATTATCAAACAAATTTTCCCGGATATAATGTAATTTGTGTTTGATAAGTATCAGAAACTTTATCAGAAACCGGTGAACATTGATATTTTTTACTTAGAATCTCATAGTGTATTGTTGGTGTGGAGGAGAGGGGGTAAAATAAACCCACTATCATAGTTCGAGTAACATCAAAGCGACGGCGGCTCCATATAATCCTCTAAGTAGACAATGGAAATTCACAGTCCAAATGGGTAAAATGGAAAATGAAACTTAATCAATTTTCACGCTGCGTACAGCTATCAACACAGTTAACCTTTGATTGGTTAGAAGTTTGTACTGTTTTTTTTTACAAAATAATTTAATTGAAGTCCGTAAACCTACATATGGGTTACACGCTCCAGATGCTACTTGACATACTATATAAAGTCCATTTCATTACTTTCCGTGTGATTTGATTTGTTAGTGAGTAACTAGTCACACAAAAAAGGCCGAAGTGATTTGAATAAAATTTGACACATATATACATAGTATACTGGATTAATTAAAATATGAAATGTTTTTACACCTAAATAAATTGTACTCGTGTTACTCCGGGTTAGATGTAGTATGACTTAATTATCTTTAATATGGTAACCCCATTTGGCCAAATCCAGATCGGTTGTTTACATTGATCAAAGATTAGTCTCACATGGTCGGTTATTCGGTTCAAAGATTTGGGTCGCATAATGGGATACAACAGATGCGGAATAGACCAAATGAGCAATTACATGATATATTCACTGATTTAGTTTGCTTTGTAAGTTAGAAATAATATATGGTAATTATTATTTTGTGGTCTTATTACACTGTGAACTGTTTGTTGAAATTCACGACTTACGAGTTTTCGTACTGAGTGTGTTTTACCTCGTATGCAATGAGTTTAATGATTATCTTGATGACAAAATTTAATTATAATAATTGACATGAATAAGATACAATGACATTATAATTAGTAATATATATATTGCTGGGCTTTGACATTAAAATAAACCAAATTGATATTGAACTACAAAAAAAAAAAATCATATATTTAATAACTAGGAATGAAAGTTATGTAAATAGTGATTAAAAATGTAAATTATATGTAGAAAATGTAGATTAAAATAAATTAATTGTTTTTAATAATTTGTACACTGTACCTAACAGTAGAATACGATTGGATAATATATTGTTACACTAAGAACCTTATGTACACAAAGATATTATTATATTATTAGTAGGGTATCTTTATAGCCTTGGTAATATTGATGTTATCTTAGATTTAAATGAAGTCTGGTTTAGAGGAAAATATCATTAGTACTTCTTAAAATATCTGCGTAATCCTGGAATGTCCGTCAGTTACTGAAAATTGATTCTTAAGTTTAAAAATAAATTAGCAGTTTTCGTTATGATAACATGTTATTCCGTTCATAGGCAAACTATGTATAGGCTTTTAATATAAATAGTCAAGAGTAATTTTTTTTTATATATTCTTGTTTATATTATGATGAATGGAATGTTTATGTGATGCATTATATACATGTAATGTTCTATTTCGGGTTCGCTTCGGCCATTTCCTGTAGATATGGTCCGCAATAAACGGAAATGGGCTGCAGATAATCCGATTACATTACGAATGTAATTATAGAATAGATTGCCTTTGTGTGTACGTATGTATCTAATATCACAGGTGAGAAAAGGAAGCAAAATTAAATTTTAAAATATTTTTTATGTTTTTGGGTATTTGGAGACCATCCACAAAAACATCTAATCATTTTGGTAAGATGTTTGAAATATTTTTTTTTGTATCTATGTGCCTTTAACTCTTTATGTCGAAAATTGCTAGGCTGCTGCAGCTGTTTTTACACAAAAATGTATCCTCTGACCTTCTAGATATTATCGTATTTTATATAAATCTCACTTTAGCATCTGATCTTTTAATGAGAACAAATATGAGTAGGGCATTCATTGACATCAACTCACCCGTTTCTCAGTTTCCCATTCACATAGTAACACACTCTATCACCCCTCTACTAACAGATTCACTTCCGCACTCACATTCATTAAAATTATGAGAAAATATGTTTTACATTAAGTATTATGACCAGCATACTATTGTAAAAAAAGTATGCTGGTCATAAGACTTAACCACTGCAAATATGCACCTCATAAAGTATGTGTGTACCTCATTCGAATGCACTTCTTAATATATTCAAATACCTAAATATACAGACTTTCACTTTTAAATTATTAGCGAGATGTAAATACAAAATACATGTATAAAAATCTTACCTGGATCGCTATAATATATAAAAAATATTTCAAACAATTTCCAATTTTCTCAAGTCAAATGATAAAAATATTACCCTACAAAATATTTCTAAGGAGTTCATATGAGAAAGTTGTTTCTCACTTTATTCGCGTATTTGCACGTAACTGTCAACATTGTTGCTGTAAATAGAATTTGTTTGGGAGTTTACGTATAAAAAACGCAATAACTGTCACGAGGGCTATACGGTGCCACTGGGCCCCTACTTCCTGTACAGTAGATGGTAAAAATGGTATAAAAATATTTTGATTTCAATTTATTAATCTTCAGTTTTGGAATTAGAAAGGAAAAAATGTAACCCTTAAAGAATTCGTCTGTCTGTTTACCAATACTCGTTTTCTTAGGAATGCGTAAAGGTAAGCTGATGTTAGAGCAAAATATACTACCGTTAATGTAATTACTCGAAGGAAATCAAGACTTATATATAGTACTTATGGTTGATCTGGAATCATACATGTTAAATTTAAAGTTACATCACTAAATTAACTGCAGTTAATTAATTGATGACCGGTGTCGGTGTACGGAGATAACAGTTATCCAATTACGAAGTTAAATTTGTCCCCAACTCTATACTTTACGTGAGTCTTAGTTATACTTGTTTGAATTTATTTTTGTTAGGATAATATATATTCCTTACTATGCTATTTATAACGTGCTCCTTGTATCGACAAGATGGACCATTTCCACGGAATATTCTGATCCAAAGGCGACCTTCATATATCTTTAGGCGATAACTTCAAGGAATATTTATGCTGGGCAACCATTGTATTTTATCTTATTTAATAATGCGTATGAAAGGAGAATTCTCCTGTGTAACATCGTCGCAGTACGGTAATATTATGTGATAAAATGTTGGGAAATGCTCAATAAATCTGTGCAACTTTTACAAAAAGATAAATAATAACATTAGGATTTGAACATAATTTTTGGTGTGAATATCAAATGAGATAATAAACTTGTTAATGTGTGTTTTATTTAGAACTAGCCAACCAGCGCGACTTAATTCGTGTGTTGCTCCGTTTCTATGAGTCGTAGCGAGGTGTTAAGTAGTCCAAGTTACTCCTTGTTACATCAGCTATTTGTCAGTTAAAGGCGCGTCAAAATCGGTCCAGCCATTTCAGAGATTAGCCGGAACAAACAGACAGGTAGACAGACAAAAATTATAAAAAATGTTATTCTGGTATATGTACCTTGTGCACTTAGTAAAAAGCGAATATTTTAATATTACAAACAGACACTCCCAATTTTATTTATTTGTGTGGGTAGAATATTTTGCTATGTTTTTTTATTATTAAAAAGTGCTACTATTGTTTATAGGTTTTAAGTACTGGGACTGATTATTAAGACTTTGACTGACAATATTAACATATAATCTAGATGGAAGCCAAGCAGTGCCTTGGGCTTGACATCCAGGAGCAAGTTTAAAGACGTACGTACGACGACCGTAAACTCTCACCTTCACCGCTCGATCTCGCTACCAAATTCTATCGGAATGAAAGTTGTATATTGTCTATTATAAATAAGATAAAATGAACTATTCGCGAATACTAATTTATAAACGGTGTTGACAATATGATACATTTGTTTTTCAAATTTCCATACTACAAAAGGAAAAAATTAACCCTTGTAGAATAATTTCGTCATCCATCTGTTTCTGATTCAATATAGTTAGCAACACCATTGATAAATCTATATTCGGGGGTAGTACTTTTTATGTTATTCTAAGACTGTATATAACCTCTGTTCCGATAGACTTGAGCCAGTTGTCAAACGGAGCTCGTCTGGTGACGATTATAGATGTTATTATGCGATAACGGTCCCAAGTAGATGACAATAAATAAATTAAAATATTAGATAGTTCAATCCAAGACCCCACTAAGCGCGTCTACTAAGTATTTGTCAAAATAGTAGGACCGCTAAGTCACATCATGGATTGAAATATCTATAACATCCAATACTCATGTTTATTGAACGGTGAAATATTGAATTTGTATGAGTGCATATCAATGCAATCAAGAACCAAAAAAGGTTGCTGTTAACGTGAGAAGAAATGATAACTCACTGTGTTTAATCTCAATTAAATAACTGTATTCATCTTAGACAATGTTATATCCAATCTATACTTGTACAGTCTACGTTTAAAAGATTTTGATTAAAACCGTAAACATGGCTACAGTATGGTACACGTTCGTCGTAAATCCTTAGCCGATACAACAGTTGTCGATGTTCCCACAGTATCCATACTGGCCGGAAGCCTTTAAGAGATTTAAAATCATTATATTCAAACCTTACGACAAAAATAAAAATGGAAATAAGCTCAAAAGATTTTTGAGATATTCAAAAAGTTTAAATATATTATCTTACTACTATTATCGATTTGTCATAAACACTTTGAATATATAAACTTAATACTTAGGGTGTTATCTATTCTAAAACGGTTCTCGTTGCTGAATTTTAGTAATTCTGTTTTTTTTTTCTATTCTCAGAACCAGATATCTATAAAATAGTTTTGATTTTACATATAAATGACATCTATTATCATCTTAATTAGTAGAAATAAACTGTAATTGAAATAAAACTTTAAATAACAGTTGACAATTTTTTTAGAAGATAGCCAACTGGATAAGACTTTGATATCTACTAGGGAGGTTTGAGTTCGGTCTCTCCCAGACAGGCACACACATCTGACTTTTCTGAGTTATGTGTATTTTAACAAAATTAAATACCACTTTAAATGTAAAGGAAAACATCGTGAAGAAACCTACTACTCCCAAGAGTTCTCAATATTTTCAAAGAAGTGTGAAATCTGCAAACCTGGTCATCAAAACTCTATCTGCTGACCAATAAACGTGCTCTTTGTTTTTATGAAATAATAAATGTCCATAAAAGATCTATTTATTATTTCTATACCATTAAGCATAATATGTTAAGAGCAATAAATTAAATATTATGGACTTTCCTTTCCTGTTTTTGCCCTCGAAATAATCCTAAGCGAAACAGTAACTTTTTTATTGTTAACCCATAATGTAATTGCAAAAGTTTTATCGCGATTATTGTCGTATAATATATTCGTATATAGCTTTCTTATGATCATTTTGTTTATAAAGTTTTATCCTTGTTTTCCAGGTATATATTTCTTACATACATGTTCGTGTCTACTGTCGTTGTTTATTTACGAATTTATTAGATTGACTTAAAATCTAATCAAATTAACTCCTTTTATTTCCAATAATTTAAACTTAATGTTGGTGCTAATTAAAAACTAGCTCTGTCTTCGAAAAGTCAAAAAAAAATGAAAAAAAATATGGATTTAGAAACAATATTTTGGATTTTGAAAGCTGTTCAATAGTTTAGGGAAACAAAAAAAAATTAACCAAATTTTAGTAAAGATGTTTCGGACAAGAGTTACGAACGCACATACGCTCTTGACATTTATTTTTACTTTTTTTTTAAAAGAAAAGATAGATTCTTAATTCAATTGAAACTTCTTTCTTTCTCTAAAACTCTTAATATACATTTGAAAACTCTTCAAAATTAAGTAACTACTAAATGTAAAGTAAGTTATATATTGAGTAGGATGTAATTATATAGACAATAAACACGTGAATATTTTTACATGAACATATATGCCGTCATATATCTTGAAAACAATTCTTTCACCAGCTTTTATGTGAGTCAAATGAATTTTGCAAACTTGTGCTGAAGTAACAAGGCAAAAGTTCTGAAGTGGCATGGTTATCCGTCATCAAATAGCTCCTCGAGAAAACTGTACAAAGGAATGTTCTATTTTAGAAAACCTTTTAACTGAAGTCTAGACAAAAGCAAGATAAAATATGCATACTCAAGTACTTTTTTGAAAGGCTACAGTTTCTAGCGAGATGAGTGAGAAATATGTTTCAAATTTTGTGCTTCTTTTTTATTCAAACAGTTGTATCGTTATATTTTGCATAGCAGTTTAATACGGCTGTCTGTTGTGTACTACATAATTATTCATTATTAAAATTTTCTAAATTAGAACTATTATTTATCTTTCATAAACAATATCTTATATTCAAGCAGAGATGATATATATAACATACTAGCTGACCCGGCAAACGTTGTTTTGCCATATGAATTTGGGGTGGGCCCCCCTTATCATTTAGGGGGATGAAAAATAGAGAGTACTCGATTCTTAGACCTACTAAATATACATATGAAATTTCATAAAAATCGGTCGGACCGTGTCGGAGGAGTATGGTAAATAACATTGTGACACGAGAATTTTATATATAAGATTACTCATCTATAATATTGAGCATTTAATCAAAAGAATGTGTACTAAAATTTGATAATACAGTCAAGATATTTAATTAATTCTTCATGAAAACTGAATTATCTTTACCCTTAAGCAGAATATTCCAAATGACTGAGCACTGACCTGTAAAGAGGTTTTAATAGGCTGAAACAATTAGAAACGTCTGCACAGTTAATAACTTATTCATTTTATTCTAAATTATAAGCTAAGTACAAATTAAAATACATATTTATTAGCTTTGTTTTATAGTCGTGGAAATTTACTGTTAATAGAAATTAATTTAATTTCAGTAAGAAATTTGTAAGCACTTTCAAATTACTTAACTAAAGTAGTATGTTTAAATAATAAGTATAAAAATAATTTAATAGTCACATTATAATATTATGATCTTATAAGATATAATATGTGTATATCAATTTAATTGATTTTCATTATAATATTATAATTCCGTATGTAACACTTGAGAAACATAGAAAATACCTATAAATATAAAGTATCAACTAACAAAACTAAACCGGCATTGATGAAATATGATAATGAGATAAAGTAGAGCTTGGACATTACGAAAAAATAGCCATTAATATATGAATCGAAACCTAAATATAGGTGGAAAATTGCCGTCCAGGGGCGGGTCGACTACGTATAAAACTTACTTTAGAATTACTGTAACTTTACATATATTGATTTTGCCACTAACCATTTAACGATTTGATTATAATAACATATTTAATTATTTAGTGTCGTTATATAACTTTATACATACACATTCCATAGCAGCATGATTACTTATTTGTGCCAAATTTTTAGTATATTTAAAATTCTATGAAATTAAAATTTTTAATTTTGTAGTAACATTTATCGTTTATAATAGCGTTTAAAAACCATATTTTATAGGTGTCCTAAACTTGAACACTTCTTTAGATTTTAATAGCATATTATTTAATAAATACGAATAATAAAAAGAGATATTAATATAAATATTATTCTGTCTGCAAATAGCAGGTATAATTCAATAGGCTTACACTAAACGGTGGCCATCTTGCGAATAGCTTAAGAACGGGCTTTGTTCGCTGTCAAGGACGAAATGAATAATGGCCGATATTTACAGCAGGAGGACATTTCTCAAATCGCCCCATTAATTCCTAATGGAGCGACTGGCAACATTTCATCTGTTTGGCTACAGCCTTACCCGCAAACCTATTTTCGCTAGCATATCCCAAAATTTATAACTATGATATAGTAAATCGTTACGCAAAAGTAAATGGGATTTACGACTGTGTAATATTTTCTGCAATATATTTCCTCCATTTTGTTATATTATTTATATTTTATAATAAGAATTTGGCGTATTCTGGGTAGGTTATATCATTGTCGTTCATACATACTTGTCAAATCCCTTTTTCTTAGGAACTTGTGGAGGTATCAAGTTAAAATTAACACTACTCATAGAAATCCTCTTGAAATAGCCTCTTGAAGCTGTGATAAAATCAAACTTCTAAGTGCAAAGAATCAATAAATATGTCCATTTACATTGTAGTGATCACTAATAGTTTTTCTATATGGAGTCAGGAGATATGGACTCTTATTCGAATTTAGGAGTATATGTTTTATTCTCACTTAACGTGCAAGTACAGCTTGTACAATGCTTATATAGGCAGTATTTAAATTAGCCTTTGCATATATTTACAGTCATATTTCTATTTGTTTCAGTGGAGAGAAATATCTCATTTATTTGCCAATTTCATTCTTAGCCAAGTACATGGATTTCAATTATTTTTGACAATTTGAGACCAGCTTAATTTATTATATGTAACTACTAACTATTAGCTTATTTCGTAAGAGAATAAAAACTCTAAGAGAATTAAAGCTTTTGACTTTTTATAGATTAATAATATTAATTGTACAGTTAAAATAGTTTTTAAATATACAGGGTTGATTTTTGAGACGGATCAGTAAGGGCAGGTTAACCGTTATAGTTACAGGAAAACATGCCTAGGATACCATCCATAACTTTTTAAGATATTCTTAATTGCATTCACAGATTATTGAGAAAAAGTACGGTTAGCGAAAAAAAAAAATTATGCCTATCGATGATCAAAAGACTCTATGGGATCAGTTGAGTTATGAGTACTAGAAATGTCAGAAATCGCCAAAAACATTTTCAAACGTCTGAAAGGGTGGAGATGGGATATGGTAGGTACATAAAACTTATTTTTATATACCATATAGGGTATCGCGTGTATCGTGCTTATTATATACCCAAAGAACAGCTTGAAGGCGTTAAAATGGGGGATAAAAGTTTGTATGGGAGTTCTTCATATACATATATAGAGAACTATGTTAAAAATTGTGATAAGATAAAAAACTTTCATTATCAAAATGTTTCATCAAAAACTTATAGCTAAAATATGATCTCTCACTGAAAGCTGGGAGAGATGGAATATCAATAAAGATAGCGTTACATAGAGTATAAGTGAAAATCTGCACAATTAAGACATTTTCGTCGACTTAATTAACTAAACTATGACCTTATCTTTCAGATAGGAATATTAATTAAATTAATAGTGTAATAATCATGCATATTGTGGGCACTATAACATCGTTATCTTACACCGATAATACGTTCTGTTACTCCGTGTTACTCAGACCGTTAATATCTAATGATCGACCGCATCTGTTAATATTGAATTTGGATTGTAATGGCTACATTAATATATTAACGTGAAATGGGATATATAATTCAATGTGTAATTATTAGATTTTGAGTATATTAGTACAAGATTTCTAATTAAACTTAGTATATTAACTATATTATATTAGCTATAATACTTCACAGAAACAGTCTTATTGTAAAAGGCAAACCTCACCAGATATGTAGGTACTAACTCTTATAAATATGTTAAAGTTTTGTTTCCATGCTTCCACGATACCTACTTTAAACAATAATTCTTAACACCGATTAGGTACTTTAGCAGTTGCGATCCGGCTATGTCGATAACTGACACATCAGTGTATAATGGACCACTGCTGAGCCGGGTGTCCTCTTTAGAATGTGGAGGGTGTTAGGCCATACTCTACATAGGCTTATTGTGTTATGGTAGGGTATGGTGGACTTCACACATCTGCAGAGAACTTTGAAAAACTCTCAGGTTTCCTCTCAATGTTTTCCTTCACCATAAAAGTAAAAGATATTTAATTTCTGAAAATACACATAACTCAGAAAATACAGAGGTATGTATGTACGCAGGTTCGAATTCAGACATCCCGAGTAAAACACCCATGCCTGAACCACTAGGCTGTCACTGCCGTGATGTGTGTGTTACAATGTGTTAAAGCTACAATGGCGATAGATATATAAACACTCGCCTTCCCTACTCGATCCTAGTTCCTATTATTTATCTTTACACTATACTATTATAGATGCTGCTGCTGATATATTGAGATAGAGCTCTAAATTCGTCAAGAAACTCACTAATATAAAATTATCAATAATGTTAACTTTTATATTATCTTCAATGTTATTAATAACACTTGTTAATCATTTGATATTTGACAGTTTCTATAGGTTTATAATAATAATATATATCTCCCGACAGAACTGCAGCAGTCCAACAAGTGATTTAATTTCATACTAGTTGGTATCATCTAAATCATGGTAAAGTAGTGCTAGGGCTTAAAGGCTTTGTAAGCCTAGGCCTTGGTCACAATTCCAAGACACTGTACGACTTCCAGTTTAAACTATATGTTAATACACATTGATGTAAAAGAATCTATCATTCTTTACAATTCGAGTGCATTTCACATAAACAGAATAGAAAGTCTCTTGGGATTGCTGGATCGGGCTAAAAGTAGTCAATATCCGTGTCTGTGTCGCAAACTATCCATGTGCCGAATTTCACGACCGATCGGATAAAGTGGTGAAGCGTAAAACTGTAATAAATACACTTACTTGTATACATATAAGTAATAATTATTTTCTCATAATATAAACATATATTAGAAGTACAGGAGCTATAATGCGCAGGGATAAACGGCAGTATTAACATGTAAACTAGATGGAAAATGAGCAGTGCCTGGGGCTTGAGACTCTGGAGCAGGTTTAAAGATATCTAATATAACCGTACACTCTCACCTTCCGCTTCTAAATATTAAACCTCGCTAATAAATATTAAAATAATAAAGTATTAAAATATTAAAAAGATTACTCACGTGCTCCTCGATAACCTAGCACCACGCCAACGCTATATGACTTGTCACAGTTACTCATTACTATAGGAACGAAAGTTATATGTTGTCTACTCGAAATAAGATAAAATGAAATATCCGTGAATGCTAATTATATATATGTTGTTGCTAACAGATAAAAAATATAATTCGAATCGTCAGTAGCTCAGTGGTTCGAGCGTTGGATTCACGATCAACAAGTCGTGGGTTCAAATCCCGGACATTGGACTACTGGCGTGGCCCACTCCTGACACAAGCTATTTATTAGCTTACTAGGAGGGGTAAAGGGAATACTAGTAGTATGTGATCCATACTGCTAGTAATCTTTATAAAAAAAAAAACTACAAACGCGTTTTTCTCGAAACTACTTTTTTTGAAGTGGTTGACATGATATCTCAAGTTCTACCCTTTGAAATTTGGTGGAAATCTTCTTTATATATTTGTATATTGCGTCTGCCTTGGATTAAAAAAAAAAAACAACTTGGAGTATTTTCAAAGAAATCGAAAAGGTTAAAAAAAAGGGTAAAAATAAATTTGATAATACATGTCGACGCCATTTTGTGACTTTTTTTTTTTTTTTGTAAAGTCAATACTATAGCGACATCTTTACAGATTGAGAATTTTTCATATCTTTTTGTTTAAGATCACTACAAGGGCTGGAATCATGTCAACCAGGGTGCAACGAATTATATTCTCGAAATTTCAATAAACATCATATGAAAAAATGTATAGAAAATTGTTTTTAATTTTTTTTATATTAGTTTGAAAAATTTCTAAAATTTAGGCTTCTAGACCAGAATACCCTCTTAAGACAGAAGCCGAGCAGTGCGCAGAGATTGAGGCTAAAGAGCAGGTTTATAAGGCTCTTTTATGCAAAAATTCTCATCTCAACCACGTTAACACCATTTAATTTTTTTTTATTTCGCCGATTAAGAAATGTTGTAAATTATAAATAAATTTACAGACTAAGGTCTGTAATATACAGCATATAATCTGTAATATAGTGTATAAGGAGAGTAGATATTAGTAGATAAATAATGGTGGGAACTAGGACCATTCATAGATATAACACAAGGATATAGGTACTAGTCTTACTACTAGAACATTTCTAAATAAATAAAAAAATACGTTTTACATTTTTATTTTTTTCCTTCCTTCAAAGTAAAGATTCAGCTCAACAACTAAATTACACCCAAGCGATTTGCGAGACCTCTTTGCTTAAAACTCCTCGTATTCATGAAACACCTCAGCAATGACCTTTCTTATGAGCAGAAAGGGAGCGAAATCCGAGGGCTTATTGTGTCCTGTATTACCTACTCAGGCACATATGGCCTATTTACATAGCCTAAGTGTTGCCACCCTTATATGAAAGTATCGACTGGGGTTTTCTGAGGCTTATTCTCTTAAGCTTGTTTTGTTTTTATATAAATCTTTTAACTAAATGTCCTATCTGGCTTTAATTAGTTTTTACTTTATGAAGATTTTCACAACACAAATGATTATCACTTAGAATACAACTTGTTAAAATTCATAATTTGCAGATGACACCTTATAGCCACCGATATAGTTAGCAACTAAGGGAATCACTGGGTAAGCTTAAGGTTTTTTTTTAATGTTGGAAATGCGGCCTTATGCATACCCCCCCCCCCCCTATGTTGGGTGTCCTTGATGTCGCACGCAGAAGGCGAGTAACGGTTCAAGGCATACCCACTAAAAACAACGATACCTTGCCTCCGCTGTATGGAGGCGCCACAGGAACGCTTACGCAAACAACTGTGATGTCTCAGCGGGTCGGGCCTGCACGCCAGAGGGAGGTTAACATAATTCTAACCTGACACAAGGCTAACCTAACGTTATGGCAATTCCCAGCACTAACAACACTGCACTACACTTTCACTAACACTATCTAAAGACTACTTCACTTCTTGGGAGACCGTGCAAGACTAAGACTACAGTCAAACTGTCAAGGGCATATAAAGAGTCGAGACTGTTAAAGTGACGGAAGTGACTACTAACCTACTCCAGCGGCATAGCTGGCGATAACGATTCTATTATTCGATAATCGTTTACTATTTTCCGGCATTACAAATATATCAAGCTAACTAGACCATTATGAGAGAATTAAGAGATTTAAAATTTTAACATAGCGCCATATTTTGGATGCTTTCCTAAACTTGATGGCAAAAGATGTTAAACGTTGACCCAATAACTACAACTCTTTGTCGCATAATAAATTAAAATTATTGAGATATAAAAAATAGTATCTCTTAAGTTGGACCAAATTACACACAGTAAGCAAAATTTCATCGAGATCGGTTTAATAGTTTCGTACTTATCACACTTGTCCTCTATATCTTGAGACACCTCTTATACACAGATTTTTTCTAATATTATAAAGAGGTAAATTTGTGAGTTTGTGAAGTTGAAGAGGGTCAGGGAAACTCTGGATCTACTCAACCAATTTTGAAAATTCTTTTACTAGTAGAAAGCCACATTATTTGTGAGTATCGTAGGCTATATATTAACCCGAAAAATGAAAAGGCTTTTTCGTGGTAGTCGGATTTGCAAAGTAAGTCGGAGAAAGAATGGTCGAATGAAAACGTTTTTTACGAACGCTGTCTTAACGATAAGAAATAGTATATGGTTAAGTTCTAAAGAAAAATTTTAGACCTTGATAATTACTACAAAAAAGTCAGCGACATATGTCCCTAAGTAGTTTTTTTATGAATAAAAATAAATAAATCGTTAGGTCATGTTTATTGATTATATTACTTCTAATTCCTATCCAAATGATATCTTATAATAATATCTTAAACTAATCGTACTCCCAAATAATATGATTTTCACTTCAGAATAGGATATTACCATATCTGTAGTATTAACAAAGAGCCAGGCAAATGGAATCCGAAACAGTCTGAAAAGTTTATAAACTAAATTTAGGAATTATATTCCAGTTTCAATTGAAATTTGAGACTTCAACGCCATGTAAGGACTATTTAAATTTCTAGAGTTATACACTTGACTTCCTAAGTAAGTTTTATGCACTGATCTATAATAATATTTAAATTATCATACACATATTGTATGAAGACTCGGTTTAAATATTCTCTCTTACTCTAAACGAATGTAAGTCATATATTTGTTTATTTCGGAAAAATATATACTTTAATTTTTTGACAGTTTTAAAGTTTTTTCTTTTATTACTTAATTATAAAGAAGATTATAGTTCTGGTCAAGCCGTCATTGTCAAGTCCATTAATACTGTGATCCCAGTGACCACAGGGTCCATTGAAACCGTAGAATTATTCCTCTAATTTTGCCGATTTCTATGGGCAACGGTGGCCATTTTCCATTAGACGTTTATCCCTTATCTATCATAAAAGAAATAGGACCCAATTTTAATAATTTACTATGAGTCCACAGTGTTAAATGTAGGTCAATAATGAATATGCATCGTTGTACGTAACAGAGAGCAACATGTTGATAACATTGTGTTGTTGTGTAAATAGTTCATTTTGTTTTAATCCCAGAATATCCAATATTTCGACAATTTTTAATCAGATCTCTAGACCCAACGCAAGTTCATCTACGTGATTTCATACAGTAGGCATTGCCTGAAATAGTGCATGTATTATTGTTTAGTGTCATAGTGTGAGTTATTAATACATTTTGATTACCTTTGTATATAACGAACAAAGACATTAAGCTACTAATTTCAAGCAACTAATAACAAAGCTTCTTCAAGTAAACTAGTTACAAAATGAAACTAAATTAAAGTAACAGACAAATGTAATTTACGTCATCCGGAGCTCCTCTTTCACACTTTAATTCACACGACCTGGCCTAAAAATGCATTTCAAGTGTTGCACGGCAAATCTTTGTGAACAGTTGAAAAAGGTACAGAAAGTGTTGCCATGTTTTCCCTTTGCTTAATGAAAAAGCTCGAAAACACCGCTGCATTGCGCCATCTCTCGTATTTCAAAGTAATTAGCGCCTCGGCTTTTACGTTCAGATTATCCTAATTTGTAAAGTTCATGCACCTCAATGTTCCTAGTTTAACCTTAGATAGCGAATGTTCTCAATATTACCATACAATGAACTTTTTTAGGAATTATATTTTAGGAATTATAAATGTAAAATTTTATAGTATAAAAATAAACTGGTAAAAAAGTTAATTATGATACTAGTCGACTTGCATCGAATTAGCCCGGCTTTTTACATTTTAAATTTTAACAAAATTTACTATATATATATCGGAAATGTAAGTTAGGCTTGGTTTAGAGTAGTGTTGCGTCGGTCTTCTTTTAAGCCTAGACTTAGTCTTAGACGGAGAACCTAGGCAGTGTAGGTTAGTGTTCACATATGTGGCAGGACAGCCCTTAAATCTATACCTTGCTCACAAGTCCAAGGCATTGCTTAGGTTCCTGTCGTAATTGTAAGAGATCATAATGTTACGTTATTTATCAAATCAGTAGCAGTATCTAGGAGGCCTTTACCCAATAGTCCATTCAATATCATTGCTAAATTAGTTTCTTTTTTTTCCATAGAAAAGAAGTGCACGTTGAACACTAATGAACTCTTCGTGAGTTTTAATACAAACTTTCAGCCAATTTCAAACCACTTTTTCACAATATTTAGCTCTAGTCTATGTCTGTTCTAAATTCCATCAAAATGAGTTCATTGATTTATGCATAAAGTGTAATAGACAGAAAGACAGACAAAGTTAATTTTGAATTTATAATATTGTGTATAGTTGAGAATATTAAATAAATAAAAATTGAAATATTAACCCTTTACTTGCTAATACTTAAACGTACAATAATTTAATCAACAATTAATTATTTTATTACATTGAAAATATTTTTGGTAGGATTCGTCATTTCGACGAATGTTAGCTATGTAGGGTTAACGAAATGTTTGAAGGTTGCTAAATGTTTTGCTGACTACTTCAACCTTTTGTAGAGAGCGTTGAATTGTTACTACTTTAGTCATAATTGCAACAGAAATTATGTTGAATACAGAACTCGTATACTCATATATATTTGTACGCTGATCTTAACCTGAAGAGTTTGAATGTAGTGGTTTATCACAGATCTTGTAGGTTCAGCTCCATATAAAAATATAATATTATTTTACGGTGATAAAAGTGATACAGTTCTTCAATTTATTGTTTGGTTTAAGTTAATAGTGTTAGTAACACCGTTTATAAATTTGTATTCGTGGGTAGTTCCTTTTATTTTATTTGTAGACAACATATTATAACCACCTGTAGTGCAATAGATTTGAGTCAGTCTCTCTGGTGTCGCCGCGCAGTGTACATGGGAGTTAGTACTATACTGTTTTAGTTAAGTTCATCCTTCTTGAGGTCCATGTAAGTTTACATTATTATCTATAGTAGTTAGCGAGCTCGATTAATAAAGATCGACTTGTAAAGTACATTTCTCACGTGCTCCTTGATAAAGGAGGCCTACAAACGCGCCACCAAACAACATTACACTATTAGTCTCATTACTTTAATATGCATTGCGTGATATCACTTGATACACTGGCTCTATTCTATCGGAACGAAAGTTATATATTGTCTACCCGAAATAAGATAAAATGAACTAACCGTGTATAGTAATTTATGAACGGTGTTTTTAATAAAACCTTTTTTAATGAAGGATATTTTCCGAATCAAGTACATATTATTATTGTCTTTTACGTGTTACTACAGTATAGCTTCTATATATAATTTATTTATATAAAATCTTTGTGTTTTATTATAAAAAAATTAGATAGTACTATAATAACTTTTGAAACAGAGCAGTTATAAAATTCAGCTTGAGCTAAGCAATTTACCGCGTACTGTCTGTAAATAAGTTAGTGTAGTTTCCACAGCAAGTGCAATTCTTCTACTACGTGAGTTTCCTAACTAATTCTAAGGAACTTTTCTATACATAAATTCTTCTTAAATAAGTTATATAAATGAGAATCTTGAAAATCTGAAATGAGTCAGTACCTTTGAATATATTATGTCTTATACAATTTTCATTCCATTCCTTTTAAGAGAACTACCTAATCTAATTTAGGTTAGACCAGATTTATTATTTTTTAAAACTACTACCAATATTGATCGCATACTACTAGTATTCCTTAACGCCTACAACTAAACTAAAATTTTTGTCCATATGTTTAATTTAATAGCCGTCTTGTTTCAATTCTAACTTGAAATACAGGCTTTGTTTTATTTAAAATGTATTAAATATTATAACTTATTTAACGCACCAATTCAATTACTAACATTTTTATTGTCATTGAGGATATTTTATAAAAATGTTTTACTTGGTCTATATGATAAGTACAATTAGCCCAGTCCTGCTGCAGTCGGATAACGAAGCGACTCCACTTGCGTGCAGCGCGACTTTGCGTTCTTTCATTAAAAAATCGCTCCTAACAATAATCCTGAGTTACTATAAAAGAACCATACAGTCCATAATATAAAGTCGCTTTTACAGTGTATAAAATATAAAAGAGAGGTAGACTTTTAAGTAAATGTTATTCTGTGGATGCTGCATTTCGCCCACTTCAGTCTAGTGGATACAGTGGAGTACCACCGCACTTGAGTTTTTGTATGGAAAATTTCATGTCGCTTTAAATTTTGAGATTATGATAAGAGATAAAAATAATTCTAGGTAAAAAGAATCTTCATTAAAAGGCTTTTGATATTTTTTGTTGATTTTTTATGCTGGGGTACATGACGACGATGTTCATACGCCGTTTAGACTCTCCACAAATAAAAATGTTAAGAATTAGTTATGTCATTGAAAGTTACTATTGCTTAATTAAGTAAATATATTATTATTTATATGTAAAATACTAAAAGTGTCACGAAAACGAAGTTTAGATCTCACTAGGATTTTGATATTAGTCAGAATAATTTTAGTTAGTACTAAAAAAACTTCTAAAGAGGTAATTCTATTGTAAATAGATGTTTTTTAATTATTATAAATTTAACAAAACATTTACTTAACGATAAGGTAAGTGATTAAATAAACTATTTTCAGTACTTATGCTTAATGTATTATCTAAAGTAGTTATGTGTTTTATTACCACTAAGTTAATGGTTTATTATAAACCTATACCCATTAGTTAGCCATGTGATATATCGCTGACAATATAATTGTCATGAACTCATGAATTATACGTTATCTGCAATGTACAATCCATTATTCGCAGTCCCTATCGTCAGTGAGTAGGTAAGAGTCTCTTACAGCCCTTCCTTACAACAAAGCAAAGTATGAAAACCAGAAATTCGTCTAACTGTAGAGTATAAGGATACATTTAGCTCGTTTTTATCAAGAAAATTACGAGTTTATTTATTGGTAGAGAATATTTTTCATGCATATTCAGATTTGTATTTTAGTCGAACCACATACAAGCCAGTAAATTGAATAGTTTTTAATATAAAGCTACCAAACGTGTTTCTAATTCTATAAAATCATTAAAACCAAAAAAATGTCCTGTATAGTTAGACAAAAGGAATAAATTCCCAGTAAAAAATGTTAGCAATTTCAATTTTGGTTGGTCATTCGCTGTGCACTCTGTAATTCCCTGGCGTTCCATTATTGCAGCAAGACGCTTATTGCCCTCATTTACTTGAAAATAAAATCTTAGGGAAAACAGTTGTTTGAATGGAATTCATTAAATATAGATGCCGAGATTGGAGGAAGCTTGTCTAGTTTAATTTATACTCCTTACATAATATATGAATACAAATATAATATTCTCTGACTCTGACTTGCGACTGACATTAAGATCTCTGACATATATTATGTCGTCTCTTTCTTGTTTTCTGTAGTGACTATAAATATAGTGACCATTTTATTTAACACTTAAAACGGGACAATGATAACGGGATGGGAGTCTCTCAGACATCCACGGGTGAAAATCAAATAAAAATCAAACAAAACAATTTCTCCTCGGATATTTGTAACAGAAAAATCCTAGTGGTGACCGAATAGTGTCACCAAAAATAGAAACTAATAATCATCATAAATTCATAAACTTCCATTGGCTAGGTGAAATTCTCACGCCCAGGCACTGCTCGCCTCAGTCTAAAGTGCATGTGTATACGTATTGCTGTATAGTAATGGGTATCATACCTCTTTCATTTTATGACATCAGAACTGGGATAAAGAACTCGCCCCACAAGCCCACAAATTCACGTTAAAGGTTCTTTACGTATAATCATCCTGCAAGTATCTCAGTTTCAAAACGAGTAAATATAATTTTTAATAATGTTAAAGTTTATTCTGTACTACCTTAACAGAATAAAAAATCTTAAATATTTTGAAAAAATAATATCATATTAAAAAGTTGCGAAGGTAGTTTAAAATCCTGATAAATATTTTGAAGTAGGATAGGCCGAGCTAAATAGTTTTATGTTATGTATTGGCTTCTGGAATAAGAGTGAACACTACTGTGGTGTGAACACTACTGTATTGGTAGCATGATGATACACGTTTAGAGTTGGCCACAGGCATGTCTGTTCTAAACCATGGTGTAAACTTATCGTACACTTATACTGTCTCGTCTTGGGCTAATTAGTAGGCGCATTTTATTTATGTATATTATAGGCTATGGGTGATACGTTAATGTAGAGTGTGAATGAATGGTAATCCAGATTTCAAACTATGTATTTCGATACGGTTGAATGGAATTTTTAATCATTGTGATAAGCAAGCCATTCGGGACGAATAGCCAAGTAGGATGGCCGTGTTAGCCACACCATTAGTGGGTAAATCATTATATGTTATGTCAAATACACCGACGTGTAGACAATATATAAGGAGAGGTCGATTGGTGGAGGTGAGAGTTAATATAATTTGAAAGAGCTGATATGTACAGTAATGGGTAACATTTCTCTAGCACTAAGCTATGGAGATCGGCCAGTTATTGCCGGCTACGCAGTAATTTTTGCGTGATTTTAGAAAACGGGTCAGTTTAACGTTCCGAAGCTTTCTTTCAGGACAACGGAAGAAACAACTGAATAACGGGACTGTTCTTTTCAAAACAGGTTGTATGGTCACATTATATATAGAGCATGGTGCAGGAATGTTAGCAGAGATAGCGAACTTAAATCAGTAATATTCATGTCTATTGATTCGAATATTGCAGAAACAATACCAAAAAATATTATATTGTATAATATTTGTATAGTGTTGTTTAATCTAAAGGTTAGTCGCATAATAAAATAGCTAATGCAAGCAATTTTTTTGAGTGTCATTTAATAGCAGCACCACTTGAACATTACAACATCATATTAATTTATTTTAAGAATACCCCCAGGTAATTGATTATTTATAACTTATGTTACTAAAAATCAAAGGTAGTTTAACGGGAAATTTTATAGAGTGAATAGCTGTAAAATTATGTGACTCACAATACAAATAGCCATACAAATCATTAAATAATTTTTAATTTAAATATATATTTGTTTACCTTATACAAATATTTTACTTTTAATTATAATCATTATTCTAAACTTCATATAACAAATATTATCATAACCAACTCTCATACATAATTCAAATTGAAGAGTTACTGAACTACTGGGTTCAAAAAGCTTCCGGTACTTTATGGTCACTGGGTCTTAGTTTTCGCTACACAAATCAGTCTCTGAGCTTTCTGGTAAAATTATATTATTATTGTGTATATATATTTAGCGTATTTTGGTTAGACTTGTAAGTGCTTAGAAATCTATACTAATATTTTAGAGCTGAAGAGTTTGTTTGTTGGGTTCAGCGCTAATCTCAGGAACTACTGTTTTGAATTAAAAAATATTTTAGTGTTGAATAGCAAGACTATATAAAATCCCGCTACGATCCATAGGAGCGGAGCATTTATGAAAAGTATTAATAAAAATCTTCGTCTCTATATAACGCAGACAAAGTTGCGCAGCTAGTTAATATTATAAATGGATGGAAAATAAAAAAGAATAATTGCAAACCTTAGAATTAGGATATGGTCAAATGATCTCATTGCTAGATTTATAATTATTTTGAAGTTAGACATAACATAGTCCTGTGTCAAGGAGAAAGGATATCAACAGCATAGTAGATTGATGAAAATTATTACGTTATATTTCAGTATCACGTGACCTAAAGTTACCGTAAATCCATTCTCTCGTCAAACTTGCCAACAAGTTGCAACTTTGATTTAAAGTTTAAACTCCGGAAATTACTAGGATTAATGTCATTCAACCAACTTTATAGCATATCTTCAAAGTATCTAGAAAAGTTTTAAATTTTTCTGAAAGGTGCAATGAGCGATGGATATTAAAAAGTTTCCTAAGAAGGATTCATCGCTAAGCTAAAAGTGATAATAGATGGTCGGATTACATTTAATCCGACCTTATTTTTATAACCTCTCTTCGCTCGTTATATTTACTTTAGAAATTGAGTATACCATATCCTAGTTGCTTAAAATATTTAGAAGTCGGCTTTAATCTTTAAATAACCTTCGAGTCAATAATATTAAAATAAATCGAAGCGACCGAAATGGATACCTAAAATTAGAATTACTCTGACTAGGAAAAACGTACTTTTTTGCCTTGATTTACGAAATTAAACAAATTATTCATTTAAAAATAATTCTTAAACTTTAATTTTAAATGATTAGAAGGACATTTTCTTATACACCTTTAAAGAAATTTCGTTATAAAAACTCAAATGAGAAAAAGAGATTTTAAAAACATTTAGTTTTTATCTGTTGTAAAGGTTTTTTTAAAACATAACAAAAACAACATTTTTTTATTATAATAAATAAATTGTAGCACTTATTTAATGATACTTTTTCCCTCATTTCACGCCAGCAAGCAGTGTAATTGTACATTCTGTGTTTTTGGAAGAAATGTACATTATCAGTAACACTAGATGGTGTATGTCTAAATAAATGTTGTGCAATTACCTTACTTTATCGTTGCTATTATAGTGCGCAGGTGACGCAACCACACATTTATGAACATATTAGATTGTATGTAATATGTAATATTTTAGCAAGTAAGACAGTTTGTAAATAAATAGGTACCATAAATAACAAGATCACAACTAGTTAAATCTTTCAGAGACAAGAAGCAAAGGCAACATTTCATCTATTTGGCTGCATACCAGTTTTCGCCGCAGAGCTGCTTTCCGTAGTGTTAGAAAATTTATACGCGTGACTAAGTTCTAAATCGTTGAGCTACACTAAGTAGGTAAGAGGAATTTATGGAAGCCATTTACGGTCCATTTCATTGTGCAATATAGGATTGGGTTACGATACTTGGGCGATGCTAAAAATTTCAGTTATGTATCGATTTATAATACAAGCTATGAGCGCACATCCCATTTTGGAATTATTTATTCAGTACACAATTTTATTAATTTATTTATAAGAAGTTTAGCTTCAATCTTCGCTAAATAAAACGTATTTTTTTCATAGGCGTAGCAACGCCCGGGGGAAAATACAAGTAGTGCTACCAATATATAATTTACTAGCGGCCCATCCCGGCTTCGCGCGGGTGGATAATATTTTTAAAAATATATTGGCCCTCCCGCATTTCAGTGCCCCCTCCCTTGCCGCTTTACTCGCTGCGCTGCGTCGCTACACTGGCCCGTCGCGTCCTCGTGTATTTTTTGTTTATATTGATATTTTTAATTTCGTAATATCTTTTGAATGGAAAGTCCGATTTTAATAATTCAAAAAGTAATTTACAGGTATTGAAATAGTCTTGAATACGAAATAATTTATTTGGATAAGGATTAATACAAAGTTATAGAAAACATGGTCTGATTTTGATAGGCATTTTTATCAACTTTTAAAATGTAAAAAAGTAGTTATAGTGACGTAATAGTTGAACATATGGTCTCGCGGACTTTTTTGTAGATATTGATACGTTCTATAATATTGTAGAACATTTTTTTGTTCTATCATCAATACTTTTTGCAGCGCATGCTATGAAAGATATTTTATGGCTAATTTTTAGGCACCTTGGGTTGGTTTTCGTGAGATTTCCTAAGGATCTCTAATTTTTTCTTGTAATAAATATAGCCTATGTTACTCAGGGATAATGTAGCTTTCTAATGGTGATAGAATTTTTGAAATCAGTCCAGTAGTTTTTATGTTTATTCGTTACATACAAAAATACAAAAATACAAAAATACAAAAATACAAAAATACAAATCTTTCCTCTTTATAATATTAGTATAGACTAGCTTGAATTAGAATGCTTTAACTCTCGAGCTAATTGAAACAGATTATATAAACATGGATTTTTGAAAAAAAAGCGACTGTTGAGTTTATTGTTGGCCGGCTATTCTCAAACGATACTGCATTTCGAGTTGGTGGTAGCTTCAGATGAACTTTGAAATAAAAGTAGTAGTAAGTTTGAGTTATATACAGATAAACATAAATTTTAATTTATTATTTAAAATCAGTTTATAATCAAAAGTGTTAAAAATCACCAATTTACATTTTTGATTTCTTCAACTTAACCAAATGATAGAGCCGATATTGACGGATAGATGGTCTGATTGTTAATCAAGTTTAAATCACTGAATCGATCTTGGTGGTATTTGTTAAATAGATTAGAGCTTCGCGAAGGACCTGGTTATATTTTATCACGAAAAAAATACTTTAACAAATGAGTGTGCGAATGCCTCAATCAGTTAACCGCCACCCAATGATATAAGTTAATTTTTATGCCATTATTTTTTAATATATGTATAAATTGCTAATGACATTAACATAATTTATTTATTATTAAAAGTAAACTCTGCTTACCTTATGAGAAAGAGAGACGAGTGTATCGTTTTGTACTTAGGAGTGTTTGAGAACGGATTATTATGGAGCAACAACAAGGTACTGCTATTAAGCTCAGTATTTTCTTATTTAGCTTTGGCTTTGATATATCAAACTCTCTAATTTCATTATAGATTGCACTGTTTCCTGTATTTATGTTTCCTGTATGTTCAATTTGTATTATATCATATATAAACAAGCTGATATGATGAAACGTGAGACGATGTTGAGAACTAACTATACTGACAATTTAATCACTGCATTGTGCAATGGGAATGTCTTGATGGAACTGAGATTGTGTTAGACAATAACTAACTCTATGCACTATCCAGTGACAACTAATATGGTTTAAAAAGAATGCTTAAAAATAGTCATAAATATTAATTTTCAAAACTTGAAGAATCTCAACACAAATTGCTTTTCATACGAATGAAAAAAAATCTTATTATCTTCGGCGAAATCTGTGTTGGTTCTAGAGTAAAAGATAGTTGGACAAAAACAACCCACTAGCTAAAAAAATCGATTTCAATTCCACTATAAGATTTTCAGCTTATACAAAATCTATATGCAAAATTTTATTTAAACAATTCTAAAAAAGTATCCTTTTCCAATCATGGGTCAAATCCCGGACCTTTGTAAGGCTTGCGCAAATCCGTAGCCAACGCGTAGAGGCCCTTTAGACATTTTAATTTAAAATATGATGTGACACAAATCGGCGATTATCCCTGTATGCACTATTAGAATGCACCCAAGGATAATCCCTTGCCTGTGTAGGACTATTGCAATATAATATGGGAAATACTAATACTGGGCTATGGATTGGGTGATAGTGGACTTGGTAACTAGTGCTATGGACGAAACTTTGGCGCCTACCCGACAATGTTTTTATAAAAAGTATCCTAATTATTATTGCTAAAAACCAATTAGTCAGATTACAAAGTGCCAGTGCCAAATTTTTGATAATGGGATTTAAAAAAATGTTTGAACACAATTAATAAAGGTAGCATTAATACAAGTACATCGTAGAGAAATCTATTATCAACTAATAGTACGTTGTACGTACACACGTTGAAGTCTAGGAATAGCATTGTACTCGAAACGATGTTGATATCGAATTACTAAGTAACTGTGAATGGGATCCTAGTGATTACATTTCAGTTTCTAATTAATGACGTAACCAAGATCTCTAGAGGCCTTAGTTACTGAAGCTATTGTGACGTTCGCACTAAGATGAGAGAAATAGAAAGGCGCCTTAACTTAACTTAATATCTATTTTAGTACACAAATAAAAAAAATGTCAGATCTGATTTTGTTTATATATTTTTGTCTTATCGTCTTATGCATTGGTCTCCAACCAACCTCCATACCTCTTACACACCTCCTGGTATGTATGGTGATGATACCATATAAAATTAAGTTCTATGAGACATAGTTTTGGTTCTGATATACAAGTAAATGATAACAATTGATCCCATCCTATATATAAAATTTTGATAGAACAAAGAGAATAGTCTCATAATTTTTTGTACGATTACTTTAATATCAACCATTAGTGGAGCGTCCGTTTGTCGTGACGGCTTTTCCTAATATTCACTCGATTATCGCAAGTTTAGCTGGAAGAAGTGAAAAACAGATGTCTAGTCCTAACAAAATGGCGCCAAGATGCACCACAAATTTCAATTACTACCTTGTATAGACACTCCCTGAACATCTTATGCCTTTCGGATATGACTTCTGTTTTTAAAAAAAATTCTGATATCGGTTTTCTCAAATACAGACAAGAACACAGATACCTTCAAGAAATTATATAGTTTACAATGATATCGAGTTAATACTATATTAGTGAAATCCTGTATACACATCAACACACTTGAGATTAAGTTTAATCAATCGCTTTTGATGTTAACTGCCACTCCGCCATATTTGATGGGAATCTAATTACCTCGATATTGAACGTACATCTCCGTTGCTCAGTGTACTTGAAATGTATTTTGATATGGTACCAATAAAATGCAGGTTTATTTATAGTACTTAATTAATATATTCACTACAAGAAGAGAGATAATTTTAAAAATATTTCTTTAATAATAATAATAATTTTATTCTTACCACTTTTAGGGTGATTTTCCGGAATAATAACATCTATGAACATTATACATTAAATTTGTATTACCTACTCAAGGAGTGATGTGGCTTCATTCATAAGCTCAATAGTAAAAAATTATGACTTTTAGAGTGGCTTCCTTCATAAGCTCGTAAAAAATTTAGACACAACAACTAAATTATTAATTGATTTCATTTGATTTAAGAGAGTTCAATAAACACATTGTACATGCTTATAAAATTTTGTTTTTTTTTTCCATGAGATCCACTCACCAGATTACAAATAAAATCAAAATGAAATGATCGAAATAAAATGAAATTGATTATTCATCAATTAGTTAAATTGGTGAACATACTACTATAATTTAAGAAGAACTGATATAAATGAACAATTATTCGTTGAACCACAACATGGTTCTGTGCCTAAGGTAAAAACTAAAATTAAAATACATATAAACAATCCGTAGAATATAGAAATCTTAATAAATTCTTTTTGAAGTCACTTATAATAACATTATTCTAACAGACAGAATTAACACTAAAAAAGAAAATAAAATCACATTAAATGCATTTCAAAAATCCACAAAGCGAGTTGTAGTCTTGTCTTAACTTTAAATTGAATAATTCATGAATGTTTTTCTCTTAGCGTGGACATCTTGGCGTCTAATTAGATCCCTCACTGAGCGGCATCGCGGCATACTCCACTCGTTCTCTTAATTGCATTGTCAGTTAGTTATGTCTTCCAAACAAACGAATTTAATGTCTGTACTTGTAATTTTCGGCTGTAAATCATGAATATGCTCGATTGGCAGCAGTTTTTAGTAAACAATTTGCTTATGAATATTTTTATTCATGTTCGAACATAAGGAAATGCGACTTTCACTCTTTTAAACACAAAGATTTTCAAATGACATACGATTTATTATCTGTTACTGCTTTTAATAAAATGGACGACGATTAATGATATCTAATGCGTACTTTAACATAACCTGAGATAAGGAACATTTTATCATTGCACGTGCACGTACCAAAAACGAACCAACTAAAACAAAAATATTCGGTGCACGTGTAATATTTTTTAACAATACATAGTCTTAAAAAAACCGGCCAAGTGCGACAAGGACTCGCGTACGAAGGGTTCCGTACCAATATTTAGTAAAAAAATCAGGTTTGATGGGAGCCCCTCTTCAATATTTATTTTATTCTGTTTTTAGTATTTGTTATTATAGGGGAAGTACGAATAGAGTCTTAGTAATAGGGTTCTGTTTTTACCCTTTGATGTTATATTATCTAAACTTTTTAAAAAAGTTTGTTCATAAACTTGCCTTGTAAAACATTTGAGAGTAGGCTTAAAAAAGTGTTATTTTAGTCTCCTTACTACATCTAGCAAACCTATGGGCCAACATGTTGCATCTGACTGCTAGTGCTTTGCGCTCTCGCTCTATGTCTACTTGATCTCTAAGGTCCTACATACTTGAACTGGGTTACTCGTTTAAGCCGAGACCCATTCAGCGAGATGCACGGTTCGTATTGCACCTGCTTACCGAAGGCCTTTAAGACCATGTATTCACTCTTACGGACATTATATATTAGGCCGCGAATGGTCGCGTAGCCTTCACAACATTTGAGCACCTCTCTGATCGAGCCAGCCGTAAGACCCAGCAACACCATGCCATCGGCATGCAACATTCGACTGGTTTTTTGCTGAGCTCGACGATCAGCCCGTTAATGAACAAGTTGAAAAGCGATGTCGAGGTTAGTCCCCCCTGCCTCAATCCGCACTCCAACCCATACGCCTCAGAGAGAACCTCGCCCCAATTAACATTGTTCTTTTGGTTTGCGTATCAGTATCGCATCACATTAATCAACTTCGGTAGTATACCCGGCTCCTTCATCTTTTAGCAAAGCACATCATATGATACTAAATCGAAAGTCTTGGAAAAATCAAAGAAGCAAGCGTACACTGGGACTGAGTCACCTTCGTCCGTGGGAGAATACCCCTACTACGATACCCCACACGTGGTCCCTGGGTGGTGCTAAACAGGTGACAAACTTACTGGTGGTAGGCTTCGGCCATGGCTAGTGACCACCCACCGGACAAAACCGTTCCGCCAAGCAACTCTGTTGTGTTCCGGTACGTTGCCCGGTGACACCAATAAGGGAGTTGGGTCAGATCAGTTTCGTCTCTGCAGTTGACCGTACTAGATGCGTTGAAAAAATTGCCCCATTGGAAGACTAGTCACGGAGGGTAGCGGGATCCGAGGCACGGTGTACCGCTGGCCGACCGCAGTCAGATGGGGGCCCAAGTAGTGAACTACTCACGAAAGGCTGCCCCGCCAACTGTCGAAAAATCCCGAGGATGCGCCATCGTGCCGGTCAGCGACCGGATAAGAGGGCCCGATGGATATCCTTTGGGAGGCTCGGGCGTCCCCGCAGTCTCCGTTCTAGTCTCTCCGGTAATGTGTGCGTTTTTTCATATGCATCACAGTGTCCATGCAGCATGACGCCTCGATCTACTTCTGACTCTCTACCTAATTACTCGACCATAATTTATGATAAACGCGAAACTGAGGAAAGTTTCACAGCGGTTGCACTCCCTCTCGCTTAAAGTGCACCTCAGTAACATTAGAGGATTGCACTCTAATCTCGTACCAGTCCATTACCATCTAGAGACTGAGAAACCACACCTCTTGTTTCTCACAGAGACGCAGATTGGTTGTCCGTCCGACGTGTCGTACCTTTTCTACCCAGGCTACACACTGGAGAACAACTTTCAACCACGTGCGGGCGTTTGTGTTTACGCCCGGGACGACATCTGCTTTCGGCGTCTCCGGCAATTTGAAGACACCCCATACTCTGTTTTCTGGGGCCTGGTGGACACAGGACTAGAGAAAATCATCTATGCCTGTGTCTACCGATTGCATAGAGGAGATCGAGAGACAACAAGGTTGACAGAATATCTCAGTGAGGCGGCCGAGGCGGCTCAACATATGTATCCCACAGCCCAATTAGTATTTCTGGGGGACTTTAATAGCCACCACAAGGAGTGGCTTTACCCATACCGGGACACTGACCACGCTGGATTAGAGACGCGTAAGCTTGCACTAGCGTTAGATCTAACCCAGCTGGTCCAAGGTGCAACTCGGGTACCAGATGTTGATTCGCATACGGCCTATTGCCTAGACCTTCTGCTGACAACCGATCCAGACCGATATTCAGTAACGATCTCTTCACCGTTAGGTAAGTCTGATCACTGTCTGGTGAAATCAGTATCCGTCTACTCTCCGCCCAATGTCAATGGTTGCCAGTATGCTTCTCTTCTGGTGATCCCTCAATTTGCGCGGAAGCTGTGACAGGTGTGCTCCGTCAGGCTATGGAGTATTTTATCCCGTTTGCGGATCTACCACTATCCAGCAAAGCTCGCCCATGGTTTGGGCCTGAATGTGTTCGCGCCGAAGCGAAAAAACATCAGGCTTACCTAGCTTGGGTTGATGCTCGTAACCGCAAAGCGAGTGACGTACGCCAAAAGAAGAGAGCCTTCAACAAGGCTGCCAAGTACTGCAAAAAGGCTATGCAGAAGTCTCGATTTGACCACATTAGCCGAATAGGGACAAAACTCGCATCGCACCCCCCGGGTAGCAAAGCGTTTTGGTCCCTAGCTAAATCGGTTGAAGCGAACTTCTGCCGCCCCTCACTGCCTCCCTTGCTGAGGCCAGACGGAACGCTTGCCCACACCGCAGAGGAGAAAGCAAATCTTTTTGCATCTCTATTTGCGAAGTCTTCACGTTTAGATGCTTGTAGCGCTATACCTCCATCTCCACCCAAATCCGAGACTCTTATGAGTGACATAAAAATCCGACAGATGGAGGTTCTTAAAATGCTGCGCAATCTGGACGTGAACAAGGCTAGCGGACCTGATGGAATTCCAGCAATTATACTCAGGAATTGTGCACCAGAACTGTCTCCGATCCTAACACGTCTTTTTCGCCTCTCTTTGAAAACCAGACAAGTGCCTAAGTCCTGGAAGCTTGCTAATGTGCAGCCAGTGCCTAAAAAAGGTAGTCGTGCTGATCCTAATAACTACAGACCCATCTCGGTTACGTCTATACTCTGCAAGACCATGGAACGTATCCTAAACGAGAGGCTGTTGACGTACCTGGAAAACAACGTATGTCACACATATCTGGAGTGAGGCAATAGAGAAACACGGGGAAGCGCTTGCCATTTCTCTGGACATCTCGAAGGCCTTCGACAGGGTCTGGCACGACGGCCTTATAAGTAAGCTTCCCTCATACGGCCTGCCTGCTGGCTTGTGTGCTTGGATATCGGACTTCCTGAGGGACAGGTCTTTACGAGTGGTAGTTTATGGCTGCTCGTCCGATCAAATGGCTATTAATGCCGGTGTTCCTCAGGGGTCGGTACTCTCTGCGACACTATTTCTGCTGCACATCAATGACCTGTTGAAACCCGGTATTTATGGGTACTCAGACGACAGCACTGTTGTCGAGAGCTACACGTCCAACGCTAGAGCTAGTGAGGCACAAATTCAGTAAACTGACCTCGCTTCTCTGAGGTAGAAATAACCATCTATTTAAATCAGCATTCATATTTTTTACTTACCATGACAAGTATGTGAAATGTCACGTTAAAGTAGGTAAATTGTGATGTGACGTCACGTTCGACCGAAAACACGCGTAGGTAGCGGCAGAGCGCTGCAAAGATGTGATTGAAAGAAGCAGTCATGCATTATTAAAATATTTTTACATGTTCTATCCAATATTATCAAAAAAGTACTACAAGCGTTTGGGTATTAAGACATATTTTTTCGAAGACTGATTTGAAAATTAACTTCTATAATATGACGCAAATTTTTAATGTCTTGTTACGTACTGTAAGTCTATTTTAAGTTTTTAAAGAACTGATTACCTATAACGCATTTATCATATAACTTTAGCAAGGTGTGTTAAATTCAAAATATCTTAAATGATTAAATTTACCACGCTAAAATACAATTTGTTCGGTAAAATCAAGTCGAGTATCAATTTAAGGTAAATAGATTATTACGATATAACACAATTTATAACACAGTGATTAAAAATGTTTTTATTTAATACTAGTCGACCCGTCCCGGCTTTGCCCGAGTGCAATGTACTTGTATTTCTATTTAATTTCACATTTGAATTTAATAACTATATTTTACGTTTTTGGAAACACGTTAGATAAATATACATCAGTGAATTTATGATTATTTTCAAGTTTTGCTCAACTACAGATCCTTTTGGTTTGGCAATGGTGATAGATTTATTTTCATCTATTTAAGTTATAATAGTGATCAGAAATTGGTGCAAAAAGCTTTGACATAAACTTACACACTAATATTCTACATACTAAATTATATATATATGTCGGATACAATTAAAAAGGATATAGATGGATGGCCTATCTCAAAAGCTATACGGGCGCAATACGGTCAGGATATAATTAATCGTTACGATCTCGCACTATTCTGACAAGAACTATTATGACAGGAACCCAAGCAGTGCCTTGGACTTGTGACCAAGGTGTAGGCTTAAGAATATCCTTTAAATTATCATAACACTCACCTCCACTGCTTAGTTTCACTGTTTAATCTTAAGATTAGACTAACATTAACCTAACCTAATACAAGGCTAACCTAACCTAAGGCTAACCTAACCTAAACCTAACTCGCACCTCCGACATATATATAAATTTTTAATTATTATAAATATACATTTTACCATACATAAATATAATACCTCAAAATTATATAAATGACAACGTTAAATAATGAGCTTTAAGACGACGTTTAAATATATATTTAGATTGAGATTTTCTGATGTAACGTGGCAATGCATTCCATAGACTCACTACCTTCACCGTAAACGATTCGTTGTAGCACTGGGTGTGACTGATGGAAGTTTCTAAAAGTTTATCACTTCGTGAGCGAAGATCAAATGATAATTTTGAATGTGTACCTAAGGAGAAAAACGCTCTTTAAGATATGTTGAAGTGGAGTTGTCGAAAAACTGTGATTAAAAGTTATCACATTTTAACTTAAGATTTCACTAAATATAAAAAAAAATAACTCGAAAACTATCAAAAATCGCGGAACATAGTTGGTAGAGATTCAGATTTTACCCGTGAGGGGACGGGTTAGAATACTATATCCCTCTGCCGCTGGGAGGGCATCTCGTAAGAGCCGAGTAACCCCTAGGTAGTAGGGGATCTGTTTCCCGACTGGCTTGCGACCACCACCATGCGAATCCGATCGCAAAGTGTCATAGACGCGTTCCGGTTGAGCCGCATGTGGGCCAGACTTACCGCCTTCCTCTCCCATCCCATTAATGCTGTGGGTCTAGTGAACTCTGGGCTCTTGCCTAGGGTCCGCTGAATCCGCATCATTTTTCTTCTTCATTTCCCTTCCACACTTCACTCTATCTTCGGGGATGCAACGCATCGACAAAACGAGAGAGAGTTTCTTGTTTTGTTGATGTCCATGGGCGATGGTTGCCATTTACCATCAGGTGGACCATCGGCTCGTTTGCACCTTATCTATTATTATAAAAAAAAAATCGCGGAACATAGTTGGTAGAGATTCAGATAGCCCAGGTACTGCTGTAATTCTGGACTCCCGCTTGACACTACTTATTTAATAAGTTGTAGTGTATATTTAGAAATTATTTGTTTGCTGCAAAATTCATAGACTTATCAAAAACTAACAATAATGTTTAAAAAATGCGACTGTATTTACCACAGACTAAATATATTGTGAAGAATTGTTAGGCGTATTCCTGTAAACAAGTCTGAAAAGCTGCGGTTTTTCATCACCGACTCTTTGTCCTGAAAAAACAATGTCTACACAATTATTTTAACATCTATTGTTTTGAGTTTTGCATTCCTAACTGAAATGCAATCTCTTTTATGTATGAAAAAATGTTTTATTTAGGTGACTATTTTTTTCTATTGTGTTATTAAAAATATTATATTTTATCTAAAGAAGCAGAAAATATAATGAACATTATTTCGAGTTAGCAACACTGTTTATATTAGTATTCGCGGGTAGTTATCATATTATCTTATTCCAGTAGAGAATATATAACATTTCGTTCCGATAGGATCGAGCCAGTTTGTCGCGCATTACATATTATTAAAGTAGTGAGACTAATAGTGTAGTGTTGTTTGATGGCGTGGTGCTAGGCCTTCGTTATCAAGGAGCATTTTAATATTCGTTAGTGAGGTATATTGTATTATTCAGTAGCGAGGTTTTAAAAGACATTTTTAAACCTGCTCCTGGACATCGGGCCCCAAGCATGGCTCGTCTTCCAAGTAGTTTACATATTAATCGTTTGAGGGAGACATTATGGATTTATTTTTACGGCCGTTTGACGAGTAATTTCATAGAGTAAATATCGTCCAACATAGTATAGTTTTCCCTTATTGTGGATTATTTTGGTCGTTAATTTTTAATTTAACTATTATGTTATTTAGTTGCATGTTAGGCAGTTACGTCGTAAAGCTTTTAAAGTTAATGTGTTATAAAAATGCTACATAAAGTTGGAGCTGGGTTGCAAGTACCAGGTGGTGCATGGTTTCCTATTTAAACTCCATGTTTCTACTATCTTTTCTACATAACTACGACTTAAATCTAACGAAATTAAGTAATAAAGTTAACTACAGACATGAGTCGTTAATCCAGTGGGAATAAACCAATATTTATATAAAAATCAATTCATAAGGTAAAACTATTTTTTTAAATAATTAGAATGAACAAATATTTAGAACTTAAGTTTTCATATTCTAACTAGTATTAAAGTTCATTTTATTTCATAAAATAAAAATAGACCTCTAAATAAACATGCTGTTGATGTATCAGGAGAGAATAAAGTAGTTGAACTAATGGAAATATTCTTAAAACAAACCAACGCGAACTACTACCCAATTTATTAGAAGTGTTGCTAACATTATATAAGTGTACATATTATTGTGATTGCTAATCCAATTCCACATACAGACAGAAAAATTCAATTTAGCGAGTAGAAGGGATCCATAGCGAAATGGTTTTAAAAGTTTTCCGTAGAGGCACGTTTAACAGTTCCGTCACAAAGCATTGCGCCATTCCTGGCGCATTCTAATGCAAATTTCATTGAAATGGCGCGCCATTGTTGTCACTTCCAGCCATTGGACTAAGCCTTGTTCATGCCGCTGATTTTGTTTATACCTACCCTTAGGTATATTAAATTATTCATTGTATTGTATAATTGCTTATTGGACAATAAGCAATTGAATTAAATATTTCTCAATTTATTTTAACAAATATTTCAAACTGAAGTCTACATGATCATTAATTAGTAAAATAAGGTAATCGTATTGTATCCATGAAATTTTTGATAGCCCGGGATTCGCTGACGATTCTCAATACTTCTACCCCCAGAAGTAGAGGGGCATTGCTACCACTGTCTTGTCCCTTTATATTCCCCGACTAACTCTTTAGTACAACAGTACAATAGAATTTTTTTTAGTTACAACGGTACACTTTAGACCTCACGAGAAGTCTCTTTGAGTGAACATCACATGGAGTGGTGCTGGAGGAATTGTAACAATAGTGTGTCGTGTCGCTATGTTAAGGATATTGGACCTCTCCGACTAAGGATCATGTGATTTATTACATCGTTTTTCTCGTATGAAACTCAAACTCAAACTCAAAATATTTTATTTCAATTAGACTTTTGTATAAAATTACTTTTGATACGTCAAAAATTGGTCGGTCAGTCAGTATCAACATTTATCAACAGTAATTATCAAAATTTTATTTAATTGGTTCATTTTCTATTTTGGATCTTCCAGTTATGCTATTAATAATATCCCAGGTAGCTTTTATTTTGTTGTCAGAGTTAAGAGTTTTGTTTCTAATGTAAATTGCCTTTGCCTGGATGCAAACACTTTTAAAAATCTTAGAATAACATCTAACGCGTTCTAAAAATACTGGATCCCGATTATATTGCCTCATACCATATAATTCATATAATTTATCTCTACTTCTAAATATACCTAAGGTAGCCCAGTCACTTAATTTCAGTTTTAATTTTTTACTAAAAGTTTTTATTTTAAATGTGTTATTAAATTCATTTAAAATCATAGTAAATAAATTATTATATAGCCTATCTGGGTCCTTATAAATCAAACACAAACTAGGTATTTTTTGTACTACCTTATCCTTAAACAAGTTTATTTTATTACTCGACTTTGGTCTACATGAAATCTTATTTGAATTTTTAATTTCTTGGTCTGTGAATGAAACGTGAATTTCTGTCCATAATGATCCGAAGTTAAGTTTATCATTATTAAAGTCTCAAACACTTCACAGTCACAAAACACATTGTCTATACACGTTGCAAAATTATCGCCAACATGAGTCGGCTCACAGAATAAGTTTAATAAATGAAGCAGTAGAGGTAAGATCACATATGTGGCAGGGAGCTCTCCCCTAAACCTACACCTTAGTCACAAGTACACCTTAGTCCTCTAAACATACACCTTAGTCACAAGTACATCTTAGTCACAATACTAAAGAATCATGAGATTCGGTTACTTCATACATTCAAATCGGATCAAATATTAATAGACAAGATTTTAGCGCTAAAATTTCATCACCCATTTTATATTTAATCAAAAATTTTTGCTACTAATATATGTTACTTTTAAATAATGATATCGGAGTGATATAAAAATATTCTCATATAAGTCAAGTACAGTGGATACTTCAGTATTCACTAAAGTGGAGTGGACGAAATACTACATCCATTGAATGACATTCAATTAAAAACCCCCTCTTTTCGTAATTTTAAAGAAAAATCAACTGTATATCTTACCGATCAAGGGTCAACATGGCTGAATTTTAAATCACATTAAAAGCTATTTTCCTTCGACATTTGTGACGAAAAGATACATACTAGATCCGCTTCGTAGTTCTACTTCAGAGGATTGGGCTAATGGTATACTCAAATCGTGGAAATCCAGATATAAAATATTGCTAAAAGAAGAGGTAAAGAGCAGGATTTGAAATATGGTCACTACTTATTTCAATATTCAAATTTGAAAAAGATTTTCAACGAATTTCAGTTTTCAAGTCGCTGATATTTTATTAGAACAGAACAGACCTTCATTATTTTATAAAAACTTAAAGTAATACCATGTTTTGCAATTCTTTTAATTTTTTTATGAGAATACTAAAAAAATGCTTTAGTAATATTAACTCAACTTAAAAGCAAAAGTTACTAGGTAAGCAATATTCCTTAAGTAAACACTTCCATTCATAAAAAAATAAGTTTGAGAGCGATGAAAAATCAGATTTATATGTAAGTAGAAATCTGAGCAATGTCTGTTTTATTGAAATTATTTTAAGAGCCTCTAATAAAAAAAATCAAAATCAGTTCAAGTGCAGTAGTGAACTGGTTTTCTGAGTGATATTTGAAACTATACCCACGAGTTTTATCCAAATATAAGGGGATTTTTAATTGAATTACATAAATGTATATCTATTGAAGAAATAGTAGTATAGGTTTAATTTATTTCTCATTTAGGGTTAACAAGTTAAAGGGAATATAAAGAACTACTGACAAGGACTACTTTGTTTCTGAAAACTGTAGTTAGCATTAGACCGAAACTTTTTATGAAAAAATATATGTGTAAATAATAATATGGAATATGAATACTACACTACTAAATATTAATAAATTATAGAGAATAATACTTTAATTATAATTATTAACTTCATCTTGTTTGTTATTATAGATTGTGACGTCACGCAAACCCGTCAGATAGACAGACGTTGTAGATGCTTGCTTCTGTTTACTAATTATATTTAAAATTATTAAACTACAAGAGCATAGTTGCGAGAAAAAGTCAAAGTAGTAAATCTCCTCCAGTCGAATTTTCAAGACGAGACGGCTTAGTCCGCTCTAGTAAATGTTGACTCTACGTGGAGCATCTCGCGACTAATCTTATAGAACTGTTTGCGCCCACGATTGAAGACTTGAGGTCCGGAGGAACTTTTCGCAATCCAAACATTATTTGAATACAGTCTTCGAGGCAATATTCCTACCCCATTTGAATATTGCTGACAAAATGTAGGAAGGCAAACCATCTGTCGAGGAAACGGACGTGCTGGTGCTTTGACTATGAAATAAGATTTATTCTTCATTCTTTTAATAATATTAGCTTTAAAAATTCTAGCAATAGTAAAACAGTTCTAACTTAAAGCAAATTAAAAGTAATTGTCCATTGCGTTATTACACTTGTATCTTTAATCTTGTTTATTCTCTACGATCAGATTTTTAAAAGAAATTAAATCTTTCTTAATAATACATTTGACTGCGACTTTGTTTCCGTAGACTACAGTATTGATTGATTTACATTATTATTTTTCCAATTTATCCACCATTTTATATCAGAATTTAGTGCAGTAGTTTTAGGATGATGTGCCAATAAATAAAGAAAAATTCTGCAAGTCATTGTTTTGACTTGTATTATTTAATTGCGACTCCTCCATATATGTTTTCTCAGACATTCTCTATGTACAGACACCTATCATTTTATTTTAGATATGAATAACTGGATAATAAGCGTAAATTTAGTAGCTACTTGCAATATTAAATTTTCAGATCAAAAACTGTAAATTTGGATAGAAAACTCACGTAGCAAACGAATAGCCCGTGCAGTGGGTAGTGCAGCATATTTATTGACTGAACGTGTAACTAAATCGTTACACTGAAAAACTTTTAAAAGTATAAAAAGTTTCTAGTAACTAAGTTTTTTTTCTTTTAATAGTACAATAAACCCGTTTATCTTCATCATAATCTACGTCTAGATTTAAGATGTTTATAACGTTAGTGTTATTTTTAAACCCCGATAAACCGATTGTGATGAAGATTTATTCGCTTGAAAGGCAATTTAATCGAGATGGTTCTTAGCTATAATTTGTGAAGATCTGGGCAGCCGTTTGAAGACTATCAGCTCATTCCTATCTTGAGACCTGCGCGACCATATTAAAATATTGACAATTATAACAATGTTGTAACCATAGCAATACATGATACATTGCTTGGCCTGAGTAGAGATGAAACGGTATTTTTTGATACCTTTCTTTCAATATCAAGTATCAAACTTTTGTATTATATTTTAACTATCATTTGTTTTTTTTGTTACTTAAGTCTGTTCTTGACTGCTGTTTTTATATTTTTTAACCGCCTTCCTCAATTTCAATAATACGAAAAGATCTACTTCTACAAGTTAATATCGATTCTTCTAAATCGATGTCGTGTAGGTATCGATACTTGGTGATTGTATTAAATTGGAGTTTCGGTTGGGGATAACTGAAATTTCTAATTTAATATAATAAGACACAATTGTCTGAAGCGTCACGATCAACAAGTCGTGGGTTCAAATCCCATTGGACTACTGGCGTGGCCCCCTCCTGACACATACATTTAGCTTAGTTGGAGGAGTAATCTTTAAAAAAAATAAATATATCATATACAATTCTGCAAGTAGCTGGTTTGACTGATTTGACTTTTCTCTCCACTAGACCTCTGCAAAGTGAGTCACTAGTTATAATATGAGTATGAATAAGTTAAAAGATGTATTACACCGAAATATTTTTCTAAAAGTTTTGGTTTCTTTCGGATATGAACTGAACAAGTTTATATCCTTGAAACTTTTGCTATAAAGGTTGACGCATTGCAGTTACAGGCTTAAAAGGCGGTTCACAGGTCGTGTAAATCATTATATTTTTAAATATACTAAACTACAGCTTTTTACATGTATTTGTTTTACTTTTGAAAAGCTTCCACTCTCATACACGAATAAATATAATGTTTACAGCAAATTTATACGTAACAATTAATAATGCTATTAGAATAGACCTTAGACATAAAGCTGGGAAATTCCAAGGGCTTGTGACTCTACCTATTTATTTTTTAAAATAGATTACTAACAGTTTAGTTAGCAAACTACTAGTATCCAATGACTGAGATTTGAACCCACTACCTATCGATTGTGAATCCAAAGTCTGGGCCACTGGCCTACTGATTCTTGAACTTAATACTTAAATAAACTTTGAATTAAAGCTAACGACTCGTGATCATCTATAAGATTTCCACTTGAACCATCATAGACAATATTGCCTTTATTGAATTTAAAGTACTTTTAAAATACACCAACATATACAATATTTTAATGAATATTGATTTAACTCCATATTGCATTATTTCATAAATAAACTTTTAATATTATAAAGATTAGATTAAATAATACTAAATCCAATTTTGGGAAATCAAATTATTATGTTTGATCTTTTGAGTTTATACTTCAAAATTAATTTTAAAGTTTACTGAAACGTTTGAAGTTGCTTTTGAGATTCGAAAGTAAAATGTATTGGGGATAAATTCAAATACAGATTTTGTTGGTATATAAAAAAATGATAATACGTCCCTGATTTTTTTGAGACGGTAATGAAGATGTAACTCATATTTACGACTACTTATTTTTAATTTAATTATAGTGTAACCTCTGTCCCGGTTAATTTGAGGTAGTCTTTGACACTTAAAGTAATGTAGTTTAGTGTCGCGGTGCTACGTACCTTCTTCATCGAGGATCAATGAATCATTTAATGAATCAATCATAATTCAATATTTAATGGCGAAGTTGAGGATAGGACTGCGAGTTTCTTTATTATTCAAGGATATATTAAACTTGCATCAGGGTCAACTTTCACCAGCACGTAAGTATAGGTTTGAACTTGAATGAACAGAGGTCATTATTAGGGTCTTTAAATAGCGGGGAGCGCAGATCGAGAGTAGCGCGACATACTCAATTGGTTCTTGTGCGACGTTTCAGTTTTCTCAGACCTCAAGTAATCTGCCGGTTACTATATCATCCGTTCTTATCCTCTAACAATCTAATCTTACAAATGGTACCAAAAGCAATATTTCTAAAAATATCTAAACCGACAACAAATACAGAAGTTCCAGCTGAAATTGATATTGCAGTGTAATATCCGATGCATTCCGATAAAAGGTTCGTCGCGCGACATACGCCAATGTTTTACCACTACCCACCCACCACACTCCTGTGCAATCACTTATTTGAAAAACAATCTTTTCCTTTTACTGAAATAAGTGATAAAATCAGCGTTTTGCACTAACTTACTGAATACATTAACACGATAAAAGGGACGTTAATATTTTAATTTTTCGAGCTATTTTCTCATCTTTTTGTTTATGGTCATGATTTATATCTAATAGGGTTTTTGTCTCTCTATTTAACCTACCAATATTCTTTAGTGTCTTAAGGCCAGGACCGCAAATGCAAATCAAATTCGATAGGGTTGCATTTTATTACAGAGTTCATGATCAATAGATGGCGTAAGTAGTATATAAAATGCACGTTCGTTTGTTTAGTATGTATTCTTAAAGTATTACTGTTATCTCGTGGGATCGATACAATAACACGCACAAAATAATAATATGCACTTAAAACGGATACTGAATAACCTCCAGCTGCAAATATTAGCATCTTGACATCACACCACTGCACTGCTATAATAGTCACCAGGCGAGCTACGTTTCACCACTGGCCCAAATCTATCAGAACAGAGGTTATATATAGTCTTGGAATAAAATTAAAAGTGCTACCCGCGATAATCGCGCCAAACCGCGATAAACCGCGTGGGTTCCAATCCCATTCATTGGACTACTGACGTGGTCCACTCCTGATAAAAGCATTTTAGCTTCCTAGGGGGGTAAAGGGAATACTAGTAGTATATAATCCATACTGCTAGTAATCTTTTTTTTAAACCTTTCTTAAACGTTGCTTTTGAAATTATAATATTAATTGGGAAGATAGGAGTAGGATTTAAAATTGTGTGAGAATATTTTTTACATATACGATTATTCACAAGAGCTAACGAGAACATGTTAGAGCCAGCCAAAAAATCCGACTAGGCAATTTAGCTTATACTCAACTTTGAAACCTTTTTTAAGGGTTTAGAGTGCATTTTTGTCAAAATACAGTTTTGCTGTTTACATTGGAAGTTCCAAAAAGTTGTTCATCGCTTCGTTAAAGGAGAGGCGCTGGATTACACGGTCGAGACACTGATTTAGATTGTTCACACACGTACATAGGTATAATTAAACTGTTACTTCGAAAGTTCAGTTCTAACGTCGATAGAACTTTTCGTATCACGTTTACTAAACTTTGGTAGTATCGAACAAACAAAGAACTAAGCCGTTCCACTTTGCGAAGACTAACGTAATTGCAGTCTCATGAATAAGGTGGTTAAACTTTTGGTTTTTTTTCTATCAGGTAAGCTGACGTGATTAGAATTATATATGGAAACTAATTAACAACTCCGTGATAATGTTAAAGACTCAATTTTTTTCTCTATAAGTTTGTTGGAAGCTACTATCAACTTGTAAAGCAGTTATTTGTTTAAAATAATATAATTTCATGTAGTTATTTTAAAGTTCAATATGGATATGTAAATTTGTAATTTTTATACTTTACTATCATCCACCCTTGGCTTTCTGATCCAGGCGCATGTTTTAAGTCTTTAAATTGATCTTCTTTGAAACAATTATACGTTACAAGTGAATTGACTCGTAAATGAAATTTCCGGTAAAAATAGCAGATAATAATAATAAGTATTATTTAAACCTAATTTCATTAGCATCGAAAGATATATTTTTATACTTTAAAAGATATATTTTTATATAATTTCCTCCAAAGCATCGATTTAGAATATTTGTTGAAAATTTCCATCAAGACCATGGTTTTATTACAATTATAATTAGATCAATGGCTACATATATTTAACATATTTTCATATAATAAACTTTGAAGCACTGAGAATTACAACCTTACTAGATATTAGTCATCTTTATATTAGGCACTGTCGTAGTGCAAAGATAGCTACCGTCACGTAAGTATAGATTTTTGTCTTGAATGGTGGGCGAGAGAGAGAGAGAGAGAACTACCAATACAGACACGCAGCACGCTCACAATTATACACAACTTGCTCTCTTTTTTTCTCAGATCTACATTTAGCTACCGGCTATTATACCAACAGTAGTTCTTCGATCATGGCCAATAAACAGCATAGTGTAGCTACGCGCTAATAAAAGAAACATAACTGACCTAATACTAAACAATACTTAGGTAGATAAGGTAAAAATTAAATTAAGTTATTTGAAATAAGCCTTGTAAATTTATTGCTCAACATTTGCCTTTGAAATAAAGTTTTGCGAGTTGATTACTCCCGACAGGTCACGCGAACTATTTCGTGTTGCCAATGCTAGTAGCTTGAATTCATGCTTTGATTCTTACATGGCTAAACTTTCCCACGTCAAAGGTTATGATTAAAACTTCAATATTAATATTTATTAATGTATAAGGAAGGTTTTAGCGATAAAACGATTTAAATATTATATAACTCTGATATTTGTGTATTGAAAAACACTACAAGGGGTGTGATATTGTATGGACTATTGGGTAAACGCAACGTAGATACTGCTACTGAACCGATAAATATAATCAAACATTAAGATCTCTTACAGTAACGACAGAATTCTACACAGTGTCTTGGACTTGTGATCAAGATGTAGGTTTAAGTAGCTCCTTTGAGTAATTGCAACACTCACCTCTACTGCCCAGGTTGTCTGTTTAAAGTTTATGGCTAACCTAAGCCTAACTTAGGCACCGACATACTAACAAACTAACGACACGACTACAATGTAGTAGTTTAACAGTAATTAGAAAAATAAATGGATACACATTTTTTATTTTTTCAAAATAATATCTAGGTAGTGGTTAAAATCAATTTTGAAATTAAATCTATTCAAAAAAAAATTTAAACCCCGAATGACGTAATATTATATATGGTTAAATAGCGATATGTCTGCTTTAACAAATAAGACAAACAAAAATTCAAAATTTTTAAACAACTCAGTGCAGATAAATAAAATAAATTGTATTTTTGTTTAAAGTGCTTAATATTTTTGAAATTTTGTCATTTGGTGAATCACATCAAAACATAATATTTTTAGAACCTATATAAATAAAATGAGAAAAAAAAAATATTTTATATCTTGTAAGATCTTTCTTTTATCAATTTAAAAGTTTTTTCCATTGGTTATGTACAAACAGAAAGTACAATAAAGAGAACGTCCTTCAGTTCGCGAGCCGTCACTCAGACACGGTAATAATATCAGGGGAGCTGACGCTGCAAACTTGCTGTATTATACAAAATATCGCATTTTTATCCTTATTGTATATAAGATAAGAATGATATTGACCGCAAGAATAAACTTGTCAGAACATACCTGTGTTCACAGTTGGACAGTTTGACGGTAACGTAGTAGAGAAGTAGAATCATGTGATGTGGGTTTCTAATATTTGTCTATATTTTTGTAGTGTCACCGGCTTCAATAATCTTTAAGAGCAGCTGCTATTTTTCGAAACTTTGTGGTAAATGGAGTTAAAATTGTCAGAATAATATGCTTCAATCTATTAATTCTTTGCAAACCAAATTACACTATTTCATGTATAACATAAAGTATTTCTTCAATATAAAGACTAGAAGTTTTATAATATAAGGATCAATTAAATGAATAATATAATGTTAATAATCACAAATACTGTTTAACTGTCTTAAATAAATCCTAAATACACAAATATGATACACCAGCTCATAGCCAAACTCTATTTACTCCTTAAAAGCCATTTAAATCTGTTTGCTAATTTCAAAGATGTCAAAACCGATTGAGCGATTAATGCGGAATTAACACCGTCATTCCCGCAGGAACTGTCCTTAGTTTCGGGATAAGTAATATCTTATGTGATCATTCAAATTACAAACTATTATATGTGTAAGACTTTCGTTCTGATCTATCTAGGCATGTAAGTAAAATCCGTGTAACCCACAGAAACTGTACATTTTTCCAGGATAAAAAGTATTCTATTTGCTAAATCAGGCTATAAAGTATGTGTATGCTAAATTTAATTCAAATCGGTCCAGCCGTTTTAACTCAACGCGTGCTAAAACAATTTTACAATTTCATTATATAAAAAATAATATAGATAGAGATAAGTTTTTAAGAATATCATTGTCGAGTCCAAAGCTTATTTATGTACATTTCTCCTTGCCATGCTATTAAGTAATACATAATATGATTGGATAATATGCTAAATATATACAACTAAAAACCTTGCAGTGTTTACAGTACGAACCCAAATTACTTGAAGTAGTAATCATCAAAATGAAGCCACACCTAAGTATCAGATATATGGCGGTCATTCATTGAAATGAATGATGTAATTCGTAATGGGGGATATCATAGGAGAACTAGGCAACCCGCCCCGGCTTCGCACGTATGCAATTAGCCACCATGTTTAATTTTTAATGTACTGTAACAAAAAATATTCAGATTTTTAATTAATATATTTTATTATTATCTCTAAGAAAATATGTTTTTTTCCGGGATAAAAATGTAGTCTATATGTTAATCCAATTTATAACGTATCTGTGTGCAAAATTTCATGGAATACCGTTTAGCCTTTTCTTCGTGATTGAGTAACAAACTTTCCTATTTAAAATATTAGTTAGTCTGTCTGCCTGTCGTTTGTTCCGGCTAATCTTTGAAATTGAATGAATTTGATGGGACATTCACTGGCAGGTAGCTGATATAACGAGGAGTAACTTAGGCTATTTAAAATATCGCTACAATCCATGGGAGCGAAGCAACACGTGAACGAATTCGCACGGGTCGGCTAGTTGTTATATAAAATTTATATATGTCGGAGCATAGTAAAAGATTATCAATTAATCGAATCGTTATCGTTGTCTATGGCGTTGGAGTGGGGTAGTAGTCACTTCCGTTGTTTTGACAGTCTCTACCCTCGACCCTTTATATGCGATCGACAGTCTAACTGAAATCTTAGTCGAGCGCGGTCTCTCAAGAAGTGAACATCATCTAAGTAGTGCTAGTGATAGTGATAGTGACAAGTGCAGTGTAGTGTGGAAGTGCTGTCCAACTAAGGTCACGTAAGTCCTTACAATGTAATTGGCACGTGGTTAAGTAAACACAATGTTAGGTTAGGTTAGCCTTGTGTTAGATTCGGTTTATGTGCGTTTAACCTTGGGTTTAAATAGAGAGCCTAGCAGTGGAGGCGAGTGTTGTAATTACTTAAAGGATATCCTTAACCCTTGGTCACAAGTCCAAGGCACTGCTTGGGTTTCTCTCGTAATTGTTAGAGATCATATTTGATCATTTATCGGTTCAATAGGAGTATCTACGTTGCGTTTACCCAATATTCCATTCAATACCATCACCCCCTTTTAGTGTTCCCCAATATTCCCCATCTTCCTCCTTCCATTTCCTTTCACATCGTTTTAAAATCCCCGACATATATATCTAATTTTAATGGAATTGAGCTTTTCATTATATATTTTTTTCACATTTTCCAAAGGACAAAAAAGTTTAGTAATGAAAATATAGCTCCAGTAAGCTCATAATCCATGGGATTTATTCCGTTTGGCTTATCAGTCGTTCAAATTTGCCATAAAAGGATTTGAATTATCCATTCATTCATCCATGCCTATCGAATGAGAGAGGAATAATTCCCATTACTGTACAGCAATACGTATACACATGCAATTTAGACGGAGCCCAGCAGTGCCTAGGGATCAAGACTCAGGAGCAGGTTTAAGGAGCTCTCATAATAATAATATAATATATATTAACTCTCCTTCACCACTCGACCTCGCCAACTATAATAGATAGAAAACACTAGAGAGGCTGAGTCTAATCTAGCGCACTAAAGGTTATATATTGTCTACATGTCGGTATATTTGACATAATATAAAATTACCTATCTAGTAATACTACTTTATAAAAGGTGTTACTAACTTAGATATGTTGAAGACTGTCTATATAGACATGATGACGCCATAGAGCATAACCAAATAGATTTCTAACGGCCATGTAGTCACGTACGCACTTGTAATATTAAGTGTCAATAGCTCAGTGGTTCAGGTATTGGATTCACGATCGATAAGTCGTGGGTTCAAATCCCAGTCATTGGACTACTGATAGGGCCTCCTAACGCAAACATTTAGCTTAGTTGGAGGGGGTTAGAGGATACTAGTAGTATGTAATAAATTCTGCTAGTAATCTTTTTTAAATAAAAAAGATATATCGAACATTGATTCGATTTTGTAATATTCGATTGTAAATTGTAAATGGCGCCCTAACATCATTTAAAGAAATGCTAACATTATTATTTTATAATATCGGTTTTTAGGGATTCAGAGTTAATTTAACAATTGCATCTCAATATGAATATTAATTATAGATGGAAGAATAAGGTAAGTCTAGTGGCTTGCGTAGCGTTGGTCTACTGGTGTGACTGTGCACTTCTGTGCCGGAGGTCGTGGGTTCGAATATTGTTGCTCAGGACATTGCAGGCGACAACCTGATTGTCTGATGGGATGGCTTCGGATGGGTATATAAAAGTCGGTCCTGGTCCTTCCCATCCAACCTGGGACTTAGAGAGTGCTTCACAGTAGTCATAAATTAGTGTTAGCGAATTAAAATAATTGGTACGGTTCTAACATGATGACGACATAGATCATACCCAACTAGATTTCTAAAGGCCATGTAGTCACGTACGCTGTAAGACTTCTTTAGCGGCCACAGCCTGACAGAAGCACCACGATACTCTTGTGCGACCTGGATCATCCATTCGTAATATCCTAGGATGGGATCTATATCCGGTCCGATCCATGGATCTATATCCATCTGTGCGTTTCTATAGTTTTATTGCTATAATCTCTATAAATATTAAACAAAAGTATGTTATCGTATCTTAATGTAAATTATATCTTACGTAGACTAGATATATGTTATGTTAATATATTTGAATACTAAATATGTGTAGGTTCTTAGTACTAGGAATTTGTTGAGTATAAATAGTTCATTTGAATTTCTAGATTTCGTATTAATTTATAGACATGAATATCCTAGAGTTTATATGAGAATTGCGAAAGATATTAAATCTACTTTATTATAATGAACGGAATATTTGCTTTTATAGAAAATATATTACCCATAAGCAATATCTTGGCGCAATTTTGTATCTCAGTATTATGCAAAAAATATTGGTACAGCTGTATTAGACTGACATATTATATTCTTTACAAGACTTGATAACATTTTTTTTTAAATTATTATCATTCATTGTTTATACTGTTTGCAAAGAACTTCGAAACTTAATTATATTATGTAAAAATACAATACTTTTATAAGTCACTAGAGGCCTGCCCTCGCTTCGCTCCGGGTATTTAAAACAATATTATAATTGATGTCCTTAATTTGTTATTCCGTAATTGTGTAGTTTTTCATTATTTGACAAATGAGGGAGAGTAAGAAAAAGTTATAAAAAGAAAAATAATAGAAACAAAAAGAAAAAAAAGCGACAGATGCTAAGAGAGGGAAGACAGAGCAAAAATAAAATTGAATAGGTAAAGGAGAGAGAAAAAGAGACAGAGAGAGAGAGAGAAAGCGCGAGAGAGATAATCGAAAGAAAGTGAAAAGAGATTGATCATACTGAACAAAAAATAAGAATTAAAGAGAGAGACATTGATAGTATTATAAGAGGAAGAGGGATGGAAATACTATAGACTTCTAACAGTGAAAGAATTTTAAAAATCGGATCAGTAACAACAAAATGACCATATTCTATTAATTAAAAAGTGTATATGGCAACACTAAATCACCTTTGTCCCTCACGAATAGTATAGTTTTCTCTCATTGAAAGAATTTTAAAAATCATTTAAATAAAAAAGAATCCCAACAATTAAAGAGTGAAATAAAATAATACCTAATTGTATATATAATTTTTTTATCAAAACATCAAAGAGCTCTTTTAACAAAATTCCCACACTCGCCTCCACTGCTCAGGCTCTCTGTTTAAACCTAAGGTTAAACTCACATAAATCGAACGTATAGGTTTGTACATTTATTTGTACATTGTAAGGTAAACTCTTGATCTTAATCGGACAGCACTAACACAACACTGCACTTCACTAGCACTATCTAGAGACTAGTTCACTTCTTAAGAGAACGCGGAAGAGTAAGATTACAGTCAGACTGTCGAAGTCGAAGGTCGAGACTGTCAAAACGACGGAAACGACTACTACCCTACTCCAACGCCATAGATTGCGATAACGATTCTACTATTCGATAATCGTTTACTCGTTACCGACCCATATATTTTTAAATTTTATTTTGGAGAATTAGATACTAAGTAATGTCCGCGTAATTTTCTAAAAAACGGATGCAAAATATTTGCTCATCCTATTAATAAAAACACATAATAAAATAAAAAATTGAAGCCGTTAATATAAATCGAAATGTTAACAATGCAATGTTTATTAAGCTCTGGAAATCTTAATTAAAGTACATTTCTTGCGCAATTTCCTCAAATATTTCCTTCACTGTAGTAATGGCAAGTTAAGTCCCATAAAATATTCACTGTAGCATCTTTATCGGTTGAAACTTAAGCCTTTTCGTTTATGTTTTGCCATTATAAATAATTATTGGTTGTATTCTCATCATTTAGTGGAGTGACATTGACTTAATACAATGGACACACAATCTGCGACCTTCCATTTTAGTCACTTTGCGACCATATTCATAATATTGGAAATAATTATAGAGTATTGTTTTTGGAAATAGATTATTACTACATTAGAAACAATATTTTATTTGTCATTGAATAATATAAAAATATGCATATATTTGTTCTTGTACACTTAATATTAATATTATTAGAAAGATAAATAATATATGTATGACTTACATTATTTCAATTACTACAATTATCCACAGAAATTGGAAGATGTAATACTTTTTTTATTTCTTGCAAGCTAATTGAATACTAAAATTTGAGAGTAGAAATTTAAGTTTATTGGCAGTTCCATCCATGAAGTGTACTATTTTGATAAATTGCAGACGCGCGGGAACTGAACCGTCGCATAAGAATCAATCCCGTGTGACGGGCTGCCCAACGCTCTCCGGTAAAGAGTCCCTAATAGTGACTTCTGCGTATTCAAGGTCATACCCATACTTGCGTCCCTATAAAATTTTATATAAAAATAAATAAGAAAAAAAAAGCCTTTTATTTCATGCATTAAATATTCAATATTGACAATTTCTTTTTTAGAAGATATAGAATTAGATTAATTAATACTAGTCACCATTTTGATTGCTCTTGTAATAATAATGTTAATTATTAAATGAGGGGACGGGTTAAAATCTGCACTGGGAGAGCACCTCGTAAAAGGCGAGTAACCCAGCACCCCTTTGGTGGTAGGGGATCTGTTCCCCGACTGGCTTTCGACCACCAGCATGCGAATCCGACCACCAAGTGTCACTGACACGTTCCAGCCAAGTGGCATGTGGGCCAGATCTACCACTCCCTCTCCCATCCCATTACTGCTGCGGTTCCAATGAACACTAGGCTCTTGTTCGGAGTCTATTGAAACCGTAGCATTCTTCTCTGCGCTCCTTCTCCTCACTCTATCGTCGAAGCGGCAACGCATGGGCAAAACAAGAGATACCCTCTCTAGTTTACCGACATCCATGGGCGACGGTGGCCATTTTCCATCAGGTGGACCGTCTGCTCGTTTGTCCCTTATCTATCATTAAAAAAAATATGCATGAACCCCTCAAGTTGTGAGGGTGAAGGGGTCCTCCAAAGAACTTCAGTGGTCTCGGTCATTGGCTTCGGTTTGCCAGTCCTTGCCTATTACTTGTGTGATGTTGTTCACCCCTTTCACCATAGCAGTGATGGCCCAGAGGTTGAGACTTCAAGTCTTACTCGGGAGGTCCGAGTTTCGATCCTGGGCATACACCTCTGACTCTGAGTTATGTGTGTTTTAAGCAATTAAATATCACTTGCTTTAACGGTGAAGGAAAACATCGTGAGGAAACCTGCACTCCTGAGAGTTCCCTAAAAGTTCTCAAAGGTATGTGAAGTCTGCCAACCCGCACTGGGCCAGCGTGGTGGACTATGTCCTAATACCCTCCTCATTCTGAGGAGGAGACCCGGCTCAACAGAGGGCCATTGAAGGGTCGTGATGATGATGTTCACCCATCTGGTTATAGGTCTTCCTCTTTTCCGGGTAACCGCTGGGTCTGGCCATGCAGATCATCGCTTATTCTCACTACGTGTCCTACCCATCTCCATTTTAACTTTAGGGTGTGGGTGAGAGCATCTGTTCCCTATATATAAATAAAATGTTCTATATAGCTATACACATATATAGAACTTTTTCGATTTTATTGTGTGAGGTTCGGACTCTGCTTTAAAGGTATGATATTATTATTGTTCAATATAATTTTATAAAAACGACTATATATTGAAAAAAATATTACTATATTATTGCTTCAACATTAAAATGTGTATTAGTAAGAACTTGTTTATTTAAATAATATTTCAAGTTAAAATTTCAAGAGAACTTCAAAATGTATTTGAAAGCTCACGTTTGTTCAAATTACTAAAATAACACACGGAATTCATGCGTCTTTACTTTTAGAATTCTTAATTAAAATAAAGTTTAAATTGCGGAAGCTTGTTCACATAAAGACGTTGTAACGTTGTATTCATCTATACTAACATTATAAAGCTGAAGAGTTTGTTCGTTTGGCTTCTCTCTGTTGTACACCAGCTGTCGTGAATGACGTACGTCGCCGCGTTGCAACTTTTTGGTTAATTACAAAGTAATCAGTGTAATTCGTCTGTGTAAGTGAATTGTTGTTAATGTCATGGGAGCGTAGTAATAAAAGTTATATTTTACTAATTACAGTCTTTTTGTTTGTAAGTTTCTCATCTTATCAGCAGAATAGCAACAGAAGCATACACTATTGATAACCATTATCATTGACTAGTAGTTTTTATTGGTTTTTATTCAATGTCGGGCTAGGAGACAGAACAGTGTATGCGAGAATTAACTAGTTTAGAGCTATTTTATCCTGCACCCATATAAAATGCGTGTTATTGTTGTTTTAGGTTATTTATTATCAACACAATTTTTTAAGTAACGACCGATTTATTGGACCAAAAGTTATATAGATAGCATTTCGTTGCAGTTGTTTATTGATAAATAAGTAAACTATCCTTGTTGCCATGGTAGCTAAATATAATTTTGACTAGGATATTCTTGTGAATAAACCGTTAGACTCCAAGTTATCTTCGCTTAAAATTTACAGCAAATGTTGCCGGTCGCGGTTTCAAGGCAGTTTGCATTTTATTCTCACTCCTTAACTTTGATTGAAATTTTAAACTATATCAGTTAGAACGTTTAAATTTCAATTCCTATAATAAATAAGATATACAAAACTTAACAATAATTTGGAATAAGATATAACTATATCTGTTACTTTTATTTAGCCCGTTTATTGGTAAAATTTACTAACAATGACCGAAACTAGTTTTTATAAAATACTTTCCTGGCTTAGGAATAAAACCTAAGATCGAAATTAACTATGATTAACGCACATTTTGGACTTTTACCATTCAGTATTTATAAATGTTAGATTTTACTAGAAAATTTCAGTTTTAAAATTTAAAAAAGTATTTTTTTTTAATTTAGACATCACTCCACATTTAAATTTTTTTCAATAATAATGTTAGTTGTATTAGTTATACATGGATTCTCAATAATATTATGCAGTAGTTTTATAAGTAGTTCTAATATCACTTGCTCTTACGTTGAAGAAAAACACCAGAAACCTGCGCTCATAAAAATTTATTTTCATGTTCCTGAAGGTGTGTAAAGTCTGCCAACCCGCACTTGGCCAGCGTGGTGTACTATGGTCTATGGCCTAATCCCTGATCACTCTGAGGAGGAGATTACCGATTGATGATGATTTTCTTTTTCCTATCGATACCCACACGGGACAGAGGAATCGATATTAATATAAATAGGATAAATGAGATGTATACTATTATGTATTTAATACTCGATTATATTCAATAATTGACAAATATCGTCTCATACATAAGTACACCTAAGCAATATCAGTGTGTTACCATGGTTACAAGATTGTTATAATTGTCAATTTAATAATGTAGTCACCATTTTGCAGCTCTCTAGTTAGAAATGAATATTTTTTTAATTAAACGTATCGTTTTCCAATGAATTCTGTAAGACAATAAATTTATCCTGTTTTTATCTTAAAATCACACAATTTTTAAAAATTTATTTAACCTATTGTTGTAAATATATATTATCAACATTCTAGTGAAAATATACTGTCACTAGAGAACTCATACATCATAGAGTTACGTATCTAGAGTCCATTACTCTTTGACTGTCAAGAACACTGTTGGGGAACGCCCCTCCGATGTTAGTTTCTACTTTTATACCATATTTGATTTTCAGTTTCAATGACATTTATTACACGGAAACATCAATTATGAATTTCGACTATTTCTTGTCTCTTTTCTATTGTAATATCAATCAAAATGCTTGTGTTGTCAATATTTAATCTTTAACGTTCAATGGTCTCCAAAATTTTGGTTTATATCATGCTTCCTATGATTTATAAGAATATTAGACAAGCAAATCAACATTAGGTTTCATCTTAGAAATAGAAGAATATTTTGATTTGAGTTCTTTGCAATTCTTATTTTTCTGATTTTTGTTTCAAGGTAAAACAAGAACAAGAGACCCAAAATAAAGCTGTTACTATAGTACTTCAATTAAAGTAATATAATTTTCTACTATAAGGGTCCCTTATTGGTCCTGGCTATAAAAAATATTCAGGCGTTACAGTAAAGTTAGATTATATTTTTTTAGATTTGAACTTAAATTAAATTATAATTTAATTCCTACTTAAATTATTTTTTAAATTCTTATAATTTTAGCGCAGAAACTGACAGTTTTTTCAGAATAATAATAAGGCGCAGTTTCTTTCAGATCTTTAAGCAATGGTCATGTTAAAAATTACGTTGATTCTTTGTTCTGTTACAGCGTTACAAAAAGGATAAGCACTTTTATGTTTATTGTTATGGTATTAGTACAGATTATGGTAGAAGTAATGAAATGAGAAAAATAAAATAAAATGTTAATAGTAGCCTTAAAAGAAGTAGCTCCTCAAACAATTTTTTTATGATAGATATCACGCAAACACGCAGACGGTCCATCTGATGGTAAGTGGCCACCGTTGCCCACACGATGTCCACATCGACAATACCAGAGACTATCTCTTGTATTGCTGATGCGTTAACACCTCGAAGATAGAGTGAAGAAAGAAGAGAAGAATGCTACGTTTTCAGTGGACATTGAGCGAGAATCCTCAAAAAACAGGATGAGATATTCTCATGTGTTGTCGATGATAAGAGCAATGGTGGCCATTTGCTACCTAGCTGTAACAAAGAATATTATTATGCATATAGTGGGTATGGGAATGATACGAAATCATGCATCACGTAGGTCACACTACGTGATGGATCCCATCACGTAGTATTACGTACGCAAAACAGCCTGTTCATATAATTTATTTTACGGCGAATTAATTTGCACTCAACTTGTTTACCCATTAAAGTTTGTTGTCACAAGCATTCCGGACATGCGACTGTGCAAACACTGGGATAAAAGGGTCTTGTTAACGCCTTTGCCAGAAGCCCTTTTCGTGATAGTTGAATAGTCTCTAAGGGAATTTAGAATTCCTTTCTAACAAAGCCTTTTTGTGCTAGAACAATTAATTTAGAATTTTACTTGAAGTGTAAATATTTTTCATTACAAAAGCGGGACTGTACTCTAGACTGGTCGTTAAAAATTTTAAAAATTTACGCCTTTTAAAAAGCTTCCTTTTGATACAAAACTGCGAGGGATTTTTTTAAAGTTAAAAATAACACGACCTGACGAATACTTTCTTAAATAAGGGTAATCCCCTATTATCAATTATTCCTGTAATACACCCTTATGCAGCTAAATTCTTTGCCCGAAGCAACGAACTTTTGATAACTAATGAATAAATTTCATACTGCTTTTACTACTTTAGCTGTTCATAGATTTTGCGACCGAAATCAAGACATGTAACAGCGAGTTTAGCCAAGTTCAGCAGCGCTGCAAACGTGTCTAGTATTTCACGAATCATTTCGAACTATTTTTGACCCGGTCACAACTCAAAAGATATTTATCCTACAAACATGAAATTTGGCGCATTTATTAACATCTAAAGTGAATTTACAGCATTTTGGAAAAAAAAAATATGTTTAATATTAAGAACTTATATTACCTCTAAAGTAACAAATATTATGGTAGTACCAAGAAACAAAAAATTGTTATATACATTTATTTTAGAACGTTGCTTGTTCTTGCAACTAGATTTTAAGGTTTTTTCACACAGAACTTGGCATACATAAATCTGAACCTTTTATCAGCGAAGTTGAAATGCATATTCATTATACTGAACTTTGCTCTTACTTCACATTTATGTTTTTGATGGGAGCAGTATTTCCAACAATTTAATCTTATAATCTATAATTTCTTAATAATTTAGATTGGAGCGATCAAAATTAAATATTTGAAACTTGAAACAGAATTTATATTTAAATCATTTATAAATAGAAAAAGATATTCTTTAAAATGTTTTTTTTTTGCATTTCATAATGTATTTGCATTAGAAAAGTTGGAGATGACAGCTCGAAAGGAATATATAAAGGATTTGTGTACGCAGCATATCGTTGTAAATATTTAATGCATACCGTTCCTTTCCGAAAAATGCCTCGTGGCATCCGAAACACTATTCAGAACTACGTTGGGTGAATAAAAATTGCTTGTATAGAAAACATATGTTATATTATGGTAGAAAAATGCTTTTATCGAGGAAGGCTTTTAGCGAAATCACGGTATTGCGTGCTCTATATAATAAATATGGAGGAGTCATTCATTATTATGGCAAGATTTAATTGTATAAGTTCATGTTATTGGTGTTATTTAATACATTAAAAAATGTTTTATTTTTAACTAGTCGCCCCGTGTGATTTCGTCCACCTAAAGCTTGGTTTGTTCTAAGATAAAGGCATTCTAAGCGTCGATTCATGTTACAAACTATCCCCCTTACTTATAAACAGTGATTGTGTGAATGGCTAATTAAGATCTATTTCTTTCTATTTCAAGTTTATTTGTATTAGAAAGAAAGAGACAAAGCACTGCTTAACTAATCCTTTTAACTGTTCTTGTAAAAATAATAACCCTTATCCCACAGAAACTCCAACTCAGTTTAAAGTTAGAAACTGTATGTGTATAAGATATCATTCCTATTATATTCGTCATTATTGCACAAATCAATCCCTTCTATTCAACAGGAACTTCGACAAGATTTTATTATGAATATAGATGATTAAAAAAAACTTTAGCTTTAGTGATATTTCTAATTTTAAAGATTTTTATTTCTATAACTTATTTTTTAAATATTGCGTGCAATAAATTATCTGTATACCTAATTATCATTAATTTTCTAGTGTAGATTCTTTATACCTTATGACCTTATCTCAAATTTAATAGGTATGTCTATTTTAATATCATAATTAAGAAATGGAATATTTACTATTAAGATAAAGGCTGTTTATACATAATATTTTCATAATCAATAGGGTACTTGCCGTTAACATTAAATCATACAATTTACTTAGAGGTACTGTCTTATTAAAAAAGGAAGTAGTTATTTTACAAAAACATCTCGATGTATGGGGACAATAGTTTTCCAACGGCAAAGTTATGTTTTTTCCTCAATCCAAGTTGAACGGAAACCTTGGTGTGTCCAAATTAGTCTTGGCAATTTTTTATTATTTGAAAAGTTGTATCAGTATTTTTATTTAGAAGGAAACAGTAAACGATTTCATAATAATAGCCGAAAAATATCTGTATTTAAAAATAGTAATTTTCCGCGACAGCGTTTGTAATTTAGTATTCGCGGGTTAATTTTCTTATTTCGAGTAGACAATATATAACTTTCGTTCCTATAGGAGGCTAATAGTGTAAAGTTGTTTGGTGGCGTAGTTGTACAGGAGCAAGTGAGTAATGTACTTTAATATTGTAATATTTGGTAGTGAGTTTGAGCGTTGAAGGTGAGAGTTTACGATACTAAAAGACATCTTTAAATCCGCTCCTGGGTGACAAGCTCCAAGCACTGCTCAGCTTCTATCTAGATTACATGTTAATATTGTCGTTTGAGTGTTACTGCATAGTATAGCTCCCATAATTATATTTTTAATATCCTAATTGGAATATTTCATTAGCATTACGGATTGTTTTTTTGCGTGTAAAACAATTTTCACGCTAGGTCACCTTATTTTTTTAACCTGTACATAATTAGTCTGCGGCGACATTTGTAATGGCGGAAGGAAGTGAGCATGCAGAAATATTCGAGGCTAATAACATCTGATAAAATTTACAGAATTTTTAACACTACTAAAGGAGTAAAATAAAATATTATTTATTTCAAAATAAAAAAAACATTGTGAATAGAGAACATTTATTTAAGTACTAGCTGACCCGACAGACGTTGTCCTGTCTTATCTACACTATTATACAAAGAGGAAAGATTTGATTGTTTGTATGTTTGTTTGTTGCGAATAGGCTCGAAAAGTACTGAACCGATTTTGAAAATTCTTTCACTTATAGGAAGCCACATCCTTTCTGGGTGACATAGGCTATGTGGTGTTGCCATAAATATTCTAATAAAAAAAAGCCCATTTAAGTGCCACAACGTGGCCATTTTCTAAATTGAAGAGTTTCTCAGGAACTTCTTATCCGATTTTAATTTTTTTTTAACTGATCGAAAACTACACTATTCGTGAGTGACAAAAGTGATTTAGCGTTGCCATGTATATTTTTTAAATAATAGAACATGGCCGCATTTCACTTTCTTTCTTTCGATCATCTCTTTCTCTCTCTCTCTTTCTCCCCTTTACCTTTTTAATTTTATTTTTACTCTGTCCTCTTTTATTATCTGTCGCTTTTCTTTTTTTTTTCTTTCTATTATTTTTCTTTTTATAACTTTTTTTTACTATCTCTCTCTTTTTTTCAAATAATGAAAAGCTACACAATTAAAGAGTGACAAATTAAGGACATCAAATATAATGCTGCTTTAAATACCCGGAGCGAAGCGAGGGCCGGCTGCTCGTCCCCGATAAAGAAGACTTAGCTCTTTGATATTAAATTACCTCACTAAAACTACTTTAGGCGATATTTACTGCATAAAATAACTTGACTGCCTTAGATCTATCGGGACAAGGACATCTAATATCATCGAGACAGTATAACTAAAAATAAAAAAGAATTGCAGACCTTAATATTTTATAATAATTTCCAGACGCATTCCTGAAAAGAAATGGTCTGGACAAACAAACGAATAACCTAGTTATACAATAGGGTTCCTGTTTCATTTTTTAATTTAGTACAGTGATACAACCATGGTTGGCATGATTTAAACAAGTTGTTTTAAAACACATTATAACGTATTTAAAAAAAAATAAATGTCAGCACTCGGCCGTCGAAAGAAGGTAATTCAATGGACTAGTGGGTATTCCCCTTATTTAAATTAAAATAATCTGAATATTGGGTTTCCCCTATTAAAAATGAACATTACTTAGTACGGATTAGAGGTACGCACGCAACATAAAATAAATGTTTATCCATTGATCGATTTTTGTAAATATTTAATTTACTATGGTGAATTTGAAAATACCTAGTCTAGAAATCAATTAATATAGGTCTATTTTATTTTAAATCAATGGCTTAAACTAAAAAGAACGACACTAAACCAAAAAAAAACACTTAAAACAATTGGAACTGTTTGTTTTATAAAATAAAAAAAAAAACGATTTTTTTTTCAACCTTGCATATTACAGATAATAAATATTAACAGTTATAACTAATTATATTAAAAGTCAAAACCCAATTCCTATATTTAGTGAGTAGGTTACTTAGGTTAGGTAAACTTATCAATTAAATAAACTAAAAATTATAAATTAAAATAAATAACAACAAGTACACGTCCTAAGGTTGACTGGCAGAAAATGCTTTAAGTATTAAGTCCACCTTTTGTACGAATATTTATTTTTATAAATTTGGTGCAATAAAGTCTTTAAAACAAAAAAAAAAGTACGAAAAGTCACTGAATTTTTCTTACTACTGTTATAAATATACACGTTTGTATGTTTGTTGTTCAATTATGCCAAAATGACTGAGGACTTATGAAACAGATTTCAATGAAATTTGGCACACAGATTCAATTCTGTCGAAAGCGAGTTATATAATTATAGGTGGGGTGTCGTCTTCGGGAAGAAAACCTAGAACATTTTTTATACATATATTTTCTTAGTTATGCATGTTTGCCTTATAAATAAATCTTACAAATTAGAGAGGTGAGCTAATCTCGAGTTTTGAGCTAAGACTTTACGCTCTGATATTAGAATGAAAAGTGGAATAATTCTGAAACGATACACAAGTGAGGGAAAGAGCATTGCATCTCCTGGAACTCGTAACAAGCGTTTAAATATTTTTATTTAATAACAATATATTGTAAATGAAATGATTTTTGATAAATCTAAGTATATATATTAAATATAGATCTCAAAAGAGCCATCAAATTCTAGTGGCTTTATGGATCTTGGATGGTAATATAAAGGTATGGTATCTTTTAAACAATCGAAATATCTAGCATTAAATTGTACTATACATTTTGGTATAATTGATTATCCTACTTAATCGTTATAACAAGGTATGGTTGCTCCAGTATCCCGATACTCTAGTTACAAGTTTTGGCATCGATGTCTCTACTCTCTATTAACTGTTAGTGAAATGGATGCTAATTGATAGGGATTCGAAATCAAGCAGTACACCTTCATTTCCTTTGTGTTACATGAACTATATTAAGTATTGATTACATACTGAAGATGTAGTGGTAGCAACACTGTACACAATATCAAACTAAGGCGATAGATCTCCCTCATAGAGGATCAAGTCACAGAATCTTTAACTTTATAAATTACTAGGGGCCCATCCCGGCTTCACACGGGTGGAATATTTAGTTTAAAACATTTTGGCTCTCCCGCATTTCGGTGCCCCTCTACCTCGGCGTTACTCGCTACCACTCGCTGCACTTCGAGTATCACCGAGATAGAACTACACTGGCCCGTCGCGTCGGCGTGTATTTTTTGTATATATTTTTAATTTCGTAATATCTTTTGAATGGAAGGTCCGATTTTAATAATTCAAAAAGTAATTTACAGGTATTGAAACAGTCTTGAATATGAAATAATTTATTTGGATAAGGATTAATACAAAGGTATGGAAAACATGGTCTGATTTTGATAGGCATTTTTATCAACTTTTAAAATATAAAAAAGTAGTTATAGTGACATAACTATAATAGTTGGATATATGGTCTCGCCGAGTTTTTTGTAGATATTGATACGTTCTATAATATTGTAGAATATTTTTTTGTTCTATCATCAATACTTTTTGCAGCGCATGCGATGAAAGATATTTTATGGCTAATTTTTTTGTACCTTGGGTTGGTTTTAGTGAGATTTCCAGAAGAATTTTTTCTTTTAATAAATATAGCCTATGTTACTCAGGGACAATGTAGCTTTCTAATGGTGAAAGAATTTTTGAAATCGGTCCAGTAGTTTTTATGTTTATTCGTTACATCCAAAAATTCAAATCTTACTTTATAACTAAAATATTATAAAGATATAGACTAGCATCTGCTCGCGACTTCGTCTTCAGGAAAAAATTAATGATGTCTCAAGTCACAAATAAGCAAGAAATAGGTATTATAAAATTCTGACATTAATAGAGTAATAGTTCTCGGCTCCGTTAAAAACCCCGCCTCGACTGTAATAACCAACTTAGCACACGAGTGTTATAATGTACTATTCCAACAGACTTGCTCGTAAACGACGGGAAACTAAGTTTCTAGAAAGATACTTTCGAAATTATAATATTATTTAGGAATTATGCATCAAACACGCCCTAACCGCTTGGCGTCCTTACTTCTTCATTTTATTTCCTTAACATCATCCCGTACCAGATCATGGTCTCTGATCATGCCCCAGATCAATAGTCTCTGTTCTTCAAAATGGTAACTGGTTGTAAAAAGTTATAAAAAAAGTGTTACCTTAGATGTAACTTACAAAAACTTATTACCAATTGATAGAAAAGGGACAAACACTATCAAATTATTATTTTCTTGTGATGGGTCAAATGTCATCAAAAGTACAAAGTATTGGGAGGAGTTTAATCTCGATATTAGAAATGCGTGTTTTAATTGACATATTTATAATTACTTACAAAACTAATATGTACAAAATATGATAAAACAATTTTAACAAAAAGAAATTAACCGACTTCTAACTCTGAAAAATGCAATAAAAAGTAAAAATTATTACACTCAAATAATTTTAAAGTCGGTCAACATTTACTAATAAAATACATATTACCAAATATAGAACCTCCTTTTTTTATTAGAGTCGCTTAAAATATTTTATAAGTTGTCATTTAACAACATATCATGTCGTCAACAGTCGCGAACGTTTACTTTTTTCACATCTGCGTCTGTGGAATACCCTATAGAAAAACTACTTGTTACAACTTAAGTGTAAATGGCCATATTTTTTGATTCCTTGCACTTAGAATTTTTATTTTTTCACAGCTTCAAGATACTATAGACTTACATGTTTAATATAAATTTCAAAATGATTACTTCACGTGTTATTCAAATAATGCGTCCAAACCCAAAATATATAAAAGAACATTTTTTTCATGATTTCACAACAAATTGCCATTTTTAGGATTTTTCCCCATAAGACCTTGCATCTTGCCAAAAATCATGCTCCTAGGTCAAAAGACGAAGCCTGGGAATTTTGATTTATTTCGAAAATGAAAATTACAATACCCGAGATAAAAGCGGCTGCGACTTTTCATTAAATTGAATTAGCAGTTTGATGTTTTTACATATTTGAGGAACTAGAGATTAGAATATTTTTTATAAATTTCAACTTGATGTCTTCACGTTTTTCTGATAAAAAGGGTGTTGCGTGACAGTCCAAAAAAGTTAATTTTCTAGTGAAGTAGAAAAAAAATTACAGTTTTTTAATTGTATCCTTTATTTGTGCTATGAGACCTTACTTCATGCTTATATTTATATGAGTGACCACATTAACGATCTTATCTTTTTAATGCATGTACTTAGAAGTTTTTTGCCAGCCGCAAGGGACCGCAGGTTTGAGTATTTGATGTTAATTTCAACTTGATACCTCCACGCGATCCTGAGAAAAAGGGTCTTGATAGACGGACAGACGGATCGGAACCCTATAAACAAAGACATTCAAGATATTTGCAAATCGAATGTTATTCTTAAGCAAACCATTCATGATGAATAGTTATTATTTATGCAAGAACAGCTAAACAGATACGAATGAAATTTGATACACATAAAGTTTGTGACTTGAATCTACACATACTGTGTCGGCTAGTGTACTATAAAGGCTTTATTACATTTTTAAGTAGGAAAGTCATGTAATAATTTTCGTAAAAAAGGAGCTATAGAACAATAATTACAGTTTGATTATAGGCGTCCTTAAAAGCGAACTTACACTGTTTGCCTTAGACTAATTATAAAATCGATTAAAAAAAATACGCTAAAAGCTTGAATGGCGTGAAGGGTTGAAATCACGCGAGAAAGCACTCGGCTTATGTAACGTACACTGACGCTAATTTTCAATTGAGTCATTAGATGTGAAAGTCTAAATTACACACAAACAGAGTTACTATGGAGTTATTAATAACACCATATTAACACATGAGTTCTCACGATAGTATATTTCTAACTCCATTAATAAAGTATGGCTAAAATTTATCAACAAATGCTTTAGTTAAGCTATCCATTAGAAGTCTACTACAACGATTTTTTTAGTGTGGATCACTTTGTGTATTTGAAATAATCTTAAATAAGAATACTTGAATAAATAAATAAATAATGTCAATTCTTTTCATAGTCGAAAAATTCTTCAGTCACATGGAAAGCCGATTATTAAAAAGTTAGTTGACCTACACGACTTCGTCCACGTGTAGCTCCGCTTCTATTGGTCTTAGCGTGATGATATATAGCCTGTAGCCTTCCTCGATAAATGGGCTTGTAATTAATACAATAACTTTTATAACCGTCATTGAAAACTGGCCAATTTTTTTTATACAAAAAGATTATTATATTTTGTCATTCAATTTTCAAGTACCTAATGTAATAATGCAAAAAAAAAAAAACTAAAAATTGTCTATACAACAAATGTTATAAATATATCTAATATTGATGTGGTTAAAGTTACTGAGTAGGTGCTTCCATAGATACTAAAATAACTGATTTAATTTTACATGATATCCCACAAATTTTATAGTTAAAAAGAGTTGTGAAAGTTGTCTGATTTTAATTTACAAAAACGGATCAAGATGTCAAACAGTCTGTAGGTTCAATAAAGAGTACGTCAGTTTGGCCATAACCCGTCACGCAGGAAATTAACGCGAGCTCTGACATTTCAATTAATTACAACCACAATATCACTCGAATTTGAACTTTATTTCAATATAGATAAGATGAAATCGACAGCAATTGTAAGTTTGTTTACACCTGTACTTGTCGTTTAGTTTCACGAATAAATGACGCAAATAATGTGAGATTATAGATTAAATTTTGAATTCTCTTGATACTGGTAGATTGGAATGGCATTGTATACTTGTCGCTTGTCATTTAATGGTGAAACATAGAGTAATAATTAAATAATAAGCCCCTGAGTATTAATACGTAATAGTTTGTCATAGTTTTATGTTGTGTGCTGTTTTCGTTTTGTTAGCTCTTAAAGTAATAGTTTAATTTTTTTTTAACTTTTTATAACATTACATCATTATTGAACGTTAATCTGTGAGAAGTAAGTATTAACTTATGCAACTATAGCCCGTAATATTTAATTGTATAAAAAGTCAAAAGACTTTTAATAAAGTGTTTCCAACATAACGACATCTTACATTTATTGTAAAATACGATCTCACTGTCAAAAAAGTATTAATGTTTCATACTCTCATGGTCATAATAAAAATCATAATTCTGGTAATAAGAGACGGTTAATGAAAAAATCGACATACTGTATCTAAAGATTGTACACAATTCTAAAAAATAATATGTATAAGCTATGTTATTTATACAGCACATGTTTACTCATAAATGCTAATATAATGGATACTTTAATCCAATTCGTTGAAAGCACTGACTATGGCGTCCCAATTTTGTATATCACTACAGTATTTTGATTTATTTCCTAGGTTCTAAAGCTCCAAAAAGTTTTAAATTAATATTTACAATTAGGTCATAATATGCACAGAGTAGAAACTTTGATCATTCATACTATTATATCTTTTAGGCCCGAGATTAATAATAATTTAACTTGGCAACCCCAGGCTTCCCAGAATAAGGAAAGTTGGAAAGTTTCCTTTGTCGCTACAAATTAAACAGAAAGCATATAATTATTTTAATACATTCTAACTTCACATAAAGTGTGTTCACAAAACTGTTCTGTTGCGAACTTTCTGCCATTGAATGGGTAAATTAATGTTTATTTTGAAAATTTTCAAAATTATGAGAGTGGATTCGTGCATCCTCGGTTCGGAATTCGTAACTTCAAAGTTGGAATTGCACTTTCGTATTCGAACTCATCAGCGGTGAAATGTAGCGTTAAGTTTTAAGGTTTCATTTTGCAGAATAGAATTACGTTAGTTAAAAGGCTTATTAAGTTTAGAAAGGTTTCTTTGTTTTAAAAAACGATTTTTTGGATTTAAGATTTCTTGTTATTAAGCCGAGACATATTTCTTCTCATTCTTTTTCATTAGTTTTCACCAGCACCATCACCATTTCTTCTCGATTCTTCCACTGTAATTCCACTTCCTCTTCTTTGCTGTTTACCTCGACTTGTCTTCTTAATCATTTTCTGTTAATTTATACACTTATTTGTGAAAAACCTAGATGTCGAATATTTTAATGTTGTTTCCTAATTATCATTGTATAAAATTTATATTTATATTGAATAAATGTCTGTTGACAAGTAACTTATTCGTAGTGTTCTTGCTATCATACAAGTGATTCACTTTGTTCAACTTTTTATTACAACTTGTAGCTGTATAATTTAAAAAAGTAGACAGCAGAACATATAATATACATAAATGTACATTAAATAGCTATCCCAATTACACATCTTGATATATGTAATCAAGATTTAGTCGCAATCCTTAGCCAAGTACAAGTAACGTCGTACTCTATAGACAAGAGTGAAACTTCTGTTGAAATAAACTTTTCATTGTGCTCCCCGTGGATTAATACGTGAAGTTTCTAAAGGGTGACCTAAGTTTTCGTCGGTTCCTATTAATTACTCAAGTTGGGATAAGGTCGATAATAATTAATTAGAGACCGAATTTTGTGACGTACTAGCTCGAGTTCTCTCAATATAGAATTACGTTTAATATGATTTTGGTTAGAAATACTCACAAACAAACACGTAAGAAAGTAATGTTGTTTTTTTTTATAATTATAAGTGGAAGTGTATCTCCTTTAGGTTTTATTTGTATGACTTTTCCGACAAACTTTACGTTGATGTTGAATATCTTTTGTCATAATATATCAACATAGATAACGTTAATTTGCTTCAAAAAAATTGTAATTTAATGATGTATTTATGATTTCTGCACCTTTTCTTTTATATGTGCTAGATATAGATTTTGATTATCTTGCAAGTTGCGACTTAAATGACCATAACTTTTGATTGCATTGACTTATATTCACACAGCTTCTTGGAGCTGTAGAACTAAGTATTTGATATCAATTTCAACTAGATATTTCCACGAGTACTTGAGAAAAAAGATCTTGACGGATAGACGAATTAAAAAGTAATCCTAGCTATTCTTGAACCTTTATTACATAGTGGAGTTATTATTTTGCAATAAAATTTATTATTTATAACACACATCTAAATAACGTATCATAAAAAGAAAAAACCAAGCCCGTGAATATATTTCTTGAAAACTGTAAAACACTTTGTCATTATTACGACTTTGGCGCGGCAGTAGACTTGTCCTCTGTGTTTAACTTAATAGCTCTATTACTATAATGAGGAACAAGCGTTTATGTGACACGCTTAAATTTACTACGGTAACTACTTTTAATAATATAATTTGATGTTAAGTACCTTTGTTCTATTTTATGGTTTGTAGGTCATGCATAAGCATTCTAATCGATGTTCTAATAATAATAATAATCATCATCATCACAAATTAAATTAAATTGTCTGAAGGACCTCTACGCGTTGACTAGGGCTCCGGGTCACACGGGAAAAGACATACAAAATAATGATATCAATAATGCCGCAGGGCAGCTTGAGGCGAGCTGTTGGGGAATAGCGACCCCACGGACCTGAGCGCTCCCAGGGGAAAGTCCTGTTCCTCATCCTCAACTTGCCTTTACTGGCTGGTTTGAGTGAACACTGACGAGGAACTCCCCCTACCTCTGGCTTGCCTTAACCGGCCGATCAGAGTGGAGGCGCGAGAGCTTATGATCTAAGGGTATATGTGTCATGTAAGTGGTTAGTTGGTTCCCTTCGGGAGGGACTAATGATCGGGTAGAATACCGGGTGCACATCCCTACCCTTAAGCCGCTCAGCAAATGTTGCCCCCTAATTGCAATGTATAAGCGACCTTTCACGGGGGCCCATTGATGAGTTGGCGAGTCTCCCTCTACCTATTTTTCAATGTATAAAAATATTGTCGTGTAGACACCACAGGTCATCCATAGCACTAGTTACCGAGTCCACTATCACCCCAATCCATAGCCCAGCATTATTAGTTTCCATATATTGCCATAGTCCTACACAATCCGGGGATTGTCCTTGGGTGCAATCTCATAGTGCATACAGGGATAATCGCCGGTTTGTGTCACATCTCATATTAAATTAAATTGTTCTATCATCTCTAGCGGGAAGACTCAGCTCAGCTGCCTACGCAGTAAGGAGAGTCAGACAAATAACTGATATCAATACTGCTAAGCTAGTTTACTTCAGTTACTTTCACAGTATTATGTCTTATGGCATTTTACTGTGGGGTAGGGCCGCGGACATTGAATCCATTTTTATTCTTCAAAAGAGAGCTGTTCGGGCCATTTATAACTTAAGAGCGCGGGATTCCCTTAGAGATGTATATAAAAAAATAGACGTTCTTACAGTCCCATCTCAATACATATATTGTAATATTTTGTTCATTTACCAGAATATTCATTTGTATTCAAAACACAGTGACAAACATAATGTTAATACTAGAAACAGAAATAAACTTGTAACGCCGTACTATCGTCTCCACAAAGTGAGTAATAGCTTCATGGGGCTTGGTGTTCGCATCTATAATAAGATTCCACAGCCTATATTAGACTTGCCACTTCAACAATTTAAAACTCGTATCAAGAAGTCATTAATATATAAAGCATACTATAATGTACAGGATTACTTAAATGATGAGAATGTTTGGAATCTAAGTGACGTTGACTCTCAAGTTAAATGATTTGTATAACAGACTATGTAAACAAGGCTTTTTGAAAAGAGAGACTGTTGAGTTTCTGGCCGGCTCTTCTCAACAGAAAACTGCTTTCCGAGCTGGTGGTAGCTTCAGACAAACTAACTGACCGACAAATTTTTGACGTTTCAAAAGTACTTTTCAAAAAAGTCTAATTGAAATAAATAATTTTGATTTGATTTGATTTGTCTAAAGGGCCTCTAAGTGTTGGCTGCAGCTCCGCGCACGCCTTCCAAAGTTCCGGGTCACTGTTGACCCATGATTGGTAAAAATATCAATAATAATATATTTATTTTTTAGACTTCAATCACTGTAAGACGCGCACACGTACACGCGCATTGTGGCAAGAGCCAACGGTCCATATGTAAGTTTAACATTAAGTAATCACAATTTACAAATAAATAGTGAAATAAATTATTTGAAGTGTGTGTGTGTATGTCTATGCGTGTGCATGTACTTGTGCGCATAAGTTTAGTTACTGTAAGTTTTTATCATATTAGGGGCAGATCGAGGAGTGACTCAACTTCTTCTAATGTTAAAGGTTTAATCCAATTGATCATTACATTTTTACTTTCTTTTACATTTTTTAAATATTTTAACTACTTTATTATATATTTTAGCTGACCGGTTCATATATTGAGTAGTGGCAAGTACAGTTTTAGTAGCTGAGACAGTGAGAGTGTGAGGGTTTCTTCTTATCATTTTTTGTTTTTATTTATTTTAGAGGTTCTGTGAATTTTTAATATGAGCCGAAGGACATACAGCTTTCTTACTGACAATACTAGTATTATGGTGATTTAGGTGCCATGACGTTATCACAGTTTATCAAAAAAAAAAACAACATATTCGTAATATTTGATTATTGAAAATGAATAAATATCTGACGCGCGTGAAAACCATGATATCATGACCTCTCCATGGAATTGTTATATTTTTGAAGGCTGTCTATGTTCGCTGAAATAGGAAACATTATATAACCTTGTATTCTTTATATAATATACTCTACAAAATCTCTAGTAGGTCCCCAAGACGCTTTTAAGTAAATCCCCATTAATATCTTGGGCAACTCTACTATAAAGATATAACCTGTCAATACTAGACAAAAAGACACTGGAACATTATCAATTACTCATTTTAATCAAATACAATGAATAGAAAACATCAAGAAAGATTAACATCTAGAATTTTCCATACATAAAGTCAATTAGATAATTAGATTCAGAGAGCAAATAGGTGAAATTTAAACTAACATGATAAAATCTGAAGAAATGGTTTAAGAAGAGTGAGATAGTGAGAATTGATACTTATAAATGAATAAGTCACTTCCCGTTGTCTGTCTACCCTACTAGATAGATCAAAATGTGAACGTTGTATATAAAGACATTCTGTCGTATATTTAGTATCAACATTGTACCCGTGCAAAGTTGGGGCGGATCGCTAGGTAGCCAATAAACAATCATTCTTAGCAGTATTGATTTACGTTCAGTTCACCTTTTATACATTTATCTCCCAAGTTAGACAGGTTGCAAAGAAGACATATAGATCAAAGTGTAAAAAACCAAAGAGCATTACTCTTTGACTGTTAAGAACCTTGGGGAATCCTCCTTACTAAAGTCCTTTTAGTTTATATAGATAGCAATTATAAAATATTTATGGATTCACCATTATTTAGATACTGAACATTCATTTAATATTTTATTCGATATTTTACATGCTACAATAAAATTTAATGAAACTTTATGCATTAATATTTTTTTAAGGGTCCAAGAACGTGCAGAGACTGATATGGTTGCAAAAGCACTTAATATATTTCTGTCACATAAGTCCCTTTGTTTGCAAGAAAAAACTTTGCTTGTAATAACAAAAAACAATAATTTTATTTATTATTCTTAAAGATCAAATAGTTACTTAGGCCTGAGAAAGATGTCGGGCTTATTTTTTTTATCTTAAATAATGATAATACTAATAATTAACTATTCTCATTTTTTTTGATCTGATGATGTGGATAGAGGAACTCCTCTGTTAGTGTTTGACTGGTTAATGGAATTTATTAATAATTTAAACTATATATTACTATTTAATAAATTGACTGTTAAATAAAACTTTATAATACCAAGTCTTAGCAACGGATATGTCACAAACGTAGTAGGACCATTCATTACACACCATTCTATATTCACTAAAAGGAAACACCTGGAGCGCATTGAAATTGTTATTTTATCCTTGTTTGAATTTCGTTTTGGCAATAAGGACAGGATTACACTTCTTGAAACATAACATCTTGTGTACATCTGGATAAGATACTTGCAAGCAGATGGCGTCTAACAGTAAAATAATTTGGTATACTTTATGTACGTATTGTTTGTTATAATGTTGGCAATATTGGTGTAGCATTTGACTATTTTAAGTTGACACAATCTGCATCAGTTGGATTACGGATAGAAAATAGAATTCCATTTTTTTATTTTTATTTATTTACTGTTAAAATAACACATATAATTACAAAGTTGTTACGGAACCCTAACGGCAGCGCTGCACACCTGACTACCCAACTCATATTACACGTCCCGGAATTTGCCGACTCCGTGAGAATAGATCACCGAGGACTGTGGAAGCATCGCCTCACCGAGTCAGTCTCTGCCCTCAACTTTGGCAGAGCTCACTCCTCTAGTTTTAAGTTATAGTATTAAGTAAATATGTAAAAGAACTAAGAAAATATAATTCTTAGAATATTCCGGATTTTCTTCCCCTCCTGACGACGCCATCCCGCCTAAAATATAATTAAGTTGATCTATTAGCATTTACAAGAAAAAGGTTTGAAAACAATGTTAATATTTGAGTCTATAGTTACAAAAACGTTGTTAATATAAAATAATAAAAAGAAACAATAATAAAAACAATAAGTAAAATTTAAAATGAAAACTATAACAAAAGTAAAGAAAAAAAAAGTAATATATGTAATTATAACTATGCGATATACTTATTTAATTTTTTTAAATTCAAACTTTTGATCTGCAATGCAAAGATTGATTACTAAGAGTATAAGCTATAATTAATACTATGTATAAAAACGACAGACGACCATTATTGTTTATAATATTAATTTGCCTTAACATATTTTCCTTCACAATAAACAAATATTTCTTTGGGTTTTTTGTTTAGTAAAATTTAATTAATAGAAATATAAGTTATACTGGACAATTCATAATCAATAATACTAACTATAAGAAAATCTATAGTATCTACTTTCAGAATGATCACAAAATTCGCCTTTACTATGCGGTTCTAAAATAACGGCTAACGCACCCGACCACCAGAACCAAAATGGCGATCGACATTCCGTCGCTCAGTAAGTTAGATTTTATGTAATATATTTTGGTACTGAAAATACCAGCCTCCATTCGAAGTCATAAAATCAAAAGTCAACAGTTATTGTTCAATTACCCAAAAATTTAGTTGGACGTAATAAATCGTCCTTATGTTTACGACGCAATAAATTCCAGCACTCAAGCACCTGCCTGAACCTCACCGTGACTGTGCCACTAACGTTGAAAGCAGATTCAGTATTATCTTCGTAATTCACTTAAATACAGAGAGAATCTACCAATCTGATCCATTTGTATGGCTCCTTTTATGTGATTTAAATTAATTTAAGCACTTTACTAATTTGCATTTATCGATTTTGTAGCATAAATTCTACTGTTGAACTAACAGATTCTAAGATACAAGGAGCTTCACTGTACAATAACACTCAAATATATTCTTCTTATCTCTTTAACTACACTGAATACAACACTTCATCACTCTAATGTTCACCGCGTGATATCACTTGACAGACTTCCCGAACCTATCGAAACCGAGGCTATATATTCTATTTCTAGGTTTACTTGCGACAAAATAAAAGGTATTACCCTCGGGCACAAAGTGATAAACAATATTGCCAACTTCTCATAATTAAATTGCACTAAGATTAATTTGGGTATATTTTCCCATAACTCAAGATATTGGACAGTGTAGTTGTCATGATTTTTTGTCTTAGGGACTTCAGAAGTTTATAGCTAAAACAGACTCCTTTACTGCACTCCTGAAAAATTTCCATATTCTCAAAGGTGTGAGAAGTCCTCCAACTCGCACAGGGCCAGCATGGACTATGGTCAAATCGGTCTTCATTCTGAAGAGGAAACCTGGCCCAGCAATGGGCTATTAAAGGGTGATGATGAATATAACTAAACGAATAGTTAAATTTAGCTCACTTCTTTCAACTTCTTCGTCTTCTTGATACTTTACTTTCAATTTCTATTCTGTAAAAACGCAAACTACCTTGTCTTTATAAGTTTAACTACAGAATTTAACGTTATTATTGTCACTAGTTATGTCTCCATCTCTTTCATTTATATTATGATAGTCTTCCTCTTTCTGCTTAAGAGCAGAAAGTGGAAGATTTAAGCAGAAAGAGGAAGATTATCATAATATAAATGTATATGCATAAGTCGCTAATGCTATATAAGTATAGCATTAGCGACTTATGTAGCATTTCGTACGGTTTCTCTACAATTATATGCATGTACTATACATATAAACTTATCTTGAATTCTTTTTTTCCATTGCTGAAACCGCATTAAAATTGATTGCGTAGGTAGTTTAAAAGATCTTAGCAGATTTACATAGACTTTATTTTATTCTATTGAAATCTTTTAACAAGCTTTTACTCCTTTATTATTAAGCTTTGAGTATTCAAATATATCAAAGGAGTGTATAATTTAGAAATTATACTGTTCATAACTAGAGTACAGTGAATATTCTTAATCGATATAAACTTTTTATTGTACCGCGAGCCAAGGAAGGTAACAGTATCGTAAAGTATTAATGACATCGTTAGACCGGTAAAACGCTTTCCAGTTTAGTCGTTTACCGATAATCGAATACATAAATCACAATAAAACTCACAGCAGAGTGTCGCCATTGCTCTAATTTATGAACCTGATGTATCTAGGGGGTTTCTGAAATAATGGTAAAATTACGATCGTATGCTGAGTTCGTCACTAATAGGATTGAGGGTCAACGGACTTTGCGTGTTTTTGTATTTTTTGTTCTAGTATTCAGTTTATACACGTATATAAAAGTTTTAATTCTAAAGATGGAAAGGAATTCGAATATTATTTAGTATAAATATTTTATTTATACATGGATTACTAGTTAACACGCGTGACTTCGACTACGTAAAAATTTAAGTCAATTTAAGTATAATTATGTTTACAAAATTTCCGCTTTACCTTTTTCCTACCATCCTACCATATAAAAAATAACCTATGTGTATCCACCTACTAAAGTATCCATGTATCAAATTTCAATCAAATCGGTTCAGTCGTTTTAACGGGATGCGTGCACAAAATACGACAACTCTACGATTTTATTAAAGCAATAAAACAGTGGAACTTATGTATATTATGTAAATTCAAGTATCTTTTTAGATTCACAGTGCCTACTTTAAATATGATAAGAACTAATGAAGAAGGGTAAGGGGACTTTGCGTTATTTTTGATAGCTTGAAGGGATGAGAGTCTCAATGGTAATTACATCTGCAATATTAATTTAATTCACAAACCCAAAATTACGACTTCAGATCGGAGGGGTAAGGTGGGAAAGAGATTTTCGAATATTTATCTTTACCAGCATGACCCCCGTATATAACTTCATATGGAATACTTGAATAAATCCACATTCAAGTTATATAGCCCAAAATAATACATTTTACATTTAATAGCTACAATTCAGGAAAGCGCCTATTTAGGTTACAGCTTTTCATTTAAGTTTTAAGGCGTTAAGAGGATCCAGTACGGATAACACGCAACTGTAATTAAATTAGTGCAGTGCAGTAAAATATTTTCACCTAAGAAATGAAAATAGTTAAATAAGAACGTTGAGGCAGATATTTCTATCTTTTGTTCAAATTCTGGTGCTATCTTGTAATTAATTAAGAAACTCCAGTTTGGAGTGAGACCATACAGACCTGTCGCCTGTTATACACTTGCTATTTATGAGACCTCGTGAAGACGGATGAAGTTAGTGTAAAATTATTATCATAATTTCTCACCAAAAACTTCCGAGTGAGTTTACGCTATGAATATTCAAAGGAAAAGTTCAGTTCGTGCCAAGTTTTTATTAGCGCTGTCAAGTTGCCCTGCTACCATTGTTATAATTTGCATTTTTACTTGCAGTTACGAAAGAACGAACCAAGTGCGCTTGTTAGATACATAAAATTAGGCAACATTTTGTGGTAAAAACATACCACTGTTGCCTTGATAACCCCAGTATCCTCCAAGATCAACTTTCAATTCTTTTATCACTCATAATAAACGTGCTGTTTATTTTTTAGGTGGAGTTTCTTTTTATTTTTTCTAATAAAATATTTACATTGCAATCGTACGCTTGATGTCTCATGTCTGCTGCATAAAAATTAATATCCTCATTATACAAATAAAGATGTCTAATATTGATGCGGTCAAATATAATAAATAGTTATCTTTAATGAGATATCAGAACTTTTTATAGTCAAATGAATTCATTGCGGTAGTTGTCTTTTTTTACACCTAGTTTATATATTTTTTTAAAATTGTATTTTTAAGATGGTTTAATTTTTTGTTTACTTGTGCTATAAGACCTTGCTTCTTGTTAAATTTCATGATACAAAGTCACCGGGAAGTGCCTTATAATTTTGTGAGTGACCACATTAACGGCTATATCTTTTTGTTGCATATACTTAGATGTTTCATTTTTTGAGAGCTATAAGAGACCGAAGGCTTGGTTATTTACTATTAAATTCAACTTAATACTTCTAAGCGTTCCTGAGAAAAAATGGTCTTTATAGACAGACAGACAAGTGGTCTTATATTTCCTTCTGTTAGCAACACTGTTTACTAAGTAGTATTAGCGAGTAGGTTATTTTAAATATAACCTTTAGTGCGATAGATTACAGTCAGTCACTTCGGAGTTTTCGTGCAGTGAACATGGAAGTCATTGTTATAGTGTCGTGATTAAGGTTACCCTTATCTAGGTTCACGAAGTTGTCTTTATTATCTACTAGCTGAAAATAATAGACACAAAAATAAAAGAGAAGCGACAGATGATAAAAGAGGGAGGACAGAGCAAGAATAAAATTGAATAGGTAAAGGATAGAGAGAGAGAGAGAGAGAGAGAGAGAGAGAGAGAGAGAGAGAGAGAGAGAGAGAGAGAGAGAGAGAGAGAGATAAACGATAGAAAGAAAGTGAAAAGAAACTAATCATTCTGAACGGATAAAAATAAAAATTAAAGAGAGAGAAAAAAGAGAGGATGAAAGACAATGATACCATTATAAGAGGAAGAGAGACGGAAATACTGTAGACTTCTCTCAGTGAAAGAATTTTCAAAATCGGTTCAGTACTTTTTGAGCCTATTCGCAACAAACAAACTTTTGTCTTAATAAGGTAAGGAACCCTAAACATGAAAAAGAGGAACGCTATAAGATTACTACGTGGTCGTTCCTTCGTCGGTAAACGAGAAAATATAAAATCAAATCAAAATTATTTATTTCAATTAGACTTTTTTTAAAAGTACTTTTGAAAAGTCAAAAATTGGTCGGTCAGTTAGTTTGTCTGCTAGTATGTATATTTCTGTTTACTTTAAATATAAGAGATGTATCATCAGCAAAAAATACAATATCAAGTTAAAAAAGTATCATATTAGTCTGAGAACTTGAAACGACCTTCACCGAGCTGATAATAGAATGAAACATATTTACCTTCACTTGCTCGCTGCGGGGTTTGCGAATTTTAAAGATTAAATTTAAAGATTTCCACTCGTGTTAAAATTTAATCTTTAAAATTCGCAAACCCCGATTAGGACCAAGTTTTTTTCAGACAACCCTATATCAATGTGTTCGTAATAAAACAATGCTTATATTGATATAAATTTTTTTCTATTATCAAGCAAGTTAAGGCATCGACGTACCCGCTTATACCCGACAACCGAGTAGTTTGTCCAGGCAAAGAATAGGCAACCCAACGGCTGCACATTCTATACGTTTGATTCTTTAAGCCAAGATAAAAATTTTCTTATTATCTTGATGTTGCAACATTTAATTAAAAATATTTTTTTTAAAAATAATTAAAAATAGTCTGTCCAGGATTTTTTTAGGCAAACCATTCTTGACATATTTTTTAATATACTAAATTTGTTATAAAATAGGTTTCATTCTATTATCAGCCCGGTGAAGGTCGTTTTAGGTTCGGATCTTCTACTATATGCTCAGGTAGTAAATTCCTTTAAGCTTTGAAAAAAAAACAGGTTTAGAAATTATTAATCAAAAGAGTAAAATCTAAATTTAGAGATTTATTTATATTTAAGAACCATAAAATTTGTACACCAGACTTTTAACACGTCGAACGATAGATATGATGAATAAAACTTAAAATGTCAATCGCAAAATTGATGTTCATACTGTTTATAGTGTCTGTGACTACAATATTTTTTAAACCTACCCACACTGTCTCTAGCTCATTGATATGTCGCGGCGGACGCCAGTTGGACGGAGGGTCGCGAATCGAGATCTGGCTTCGGGCTGCTCATAAAGTATGCCATAGAGCCAATGATATGTGTTGTGAGTGATATGTGATGTGTGTAACGTATACACTACACTGTTTAACATTACTTAGTAAGCAATTACATTTAGATATATGTTTAATTCTGACTGCTAAGTTCTCATCCTTATTATAGAAAGAATTATATCAAATATTGATGTCAAAGTTGTTGACTGTGTCCTTGCATAGACTATTTTAACTGAATTGGTTACTGAATTTTTAACAGTACAAAAAAACTTTTTAACAGACTTCCATGCGAGAACTGGTTTCTACAACAGTTTCTATTTTTGAGATTAATTATAGCTACATAGTTAATATCTACAAGTCGTTGGTCTAGACTAAGTTATCCTATATTTAAAGTAGAAAGTAATAGCCGTATTGCTGTAATGAAAGACTGAACGACTGCAATACAAAGGACTTATGATTTATGCATCACTGCAATTATATAATTGTAACTTTAGAACAGATAGTTGCATGCAATATTTCATGTTCCAATAATTTCTGTCATTTTGCAATTAAAAAGTTATTGGAAAATGATAGAACATTCTATCAAATAGGCCAATATTCTTAGTAAAAAATCGGCCAAGTACGAGTGCAGAACTCGCGTATTGAGGGTTCCGTACAATGCAACATAATATTAATTTATGTAATTTTATGGGTCTTTGAGACTAAGTTAAATTATAACTTTGTGTCTGGAAAACTTTTGTTCCCAAAAATTGCTACAAGACCTTTTTTCATACAAAATTGTAATATTAGTATAAAGTAAACTTACAGTTGTTTTTGGGAGTATCAAAATATGCTATGATTACGATGACTTAATGGTTAACTTTTTAAGGGATTCTGTTTTAATGTGAGGAATCCTAAAAATGGTCAGTCACTTTCTAACGTTAAGTAAAAGTACTATACTTCAATTTAAAAAATAAGAGGATTTTACTGGAAAATTACTTTTTATGGTATAGAAAACTGTAATGCGGTAATTTCTTTAACATTTTATTAAATTTAGTTGCATCATTGAATCTGATATTCTTGATGAATAAAGGAAATAAAATATATTTTTGTTAGATCAAAGCACAAAGTATCCAGGCGCATTACTCTCTGACTGTCACAAATACCGCTTGGGACGGTACTTGCAACTTTTATCTTATATATTTGATCTTTGCTTCGATCTTGCTTCGACCCCTGTCTAGCAGTTGGTTTGTGTAAATGATAGGATAGGATATATACTAAGTTTGTTTGAGAATAAGTAAATAAAAACCATCAATCTCAAGACAAAAATAATAATTATGATAGGTTAAAGGTACATACATATGAAGTAGTATTAGCAGGTAGGTCTTTTTATATTATGAAAAGTATTATTATTTAACACTTTATTGTACACTACATACAGGATCACAATAACAGTAATTTAACATGAAAAAACAATGGCAAATAAAAGGCGGCCTAATGGCTTATTAGCCATCTCTTCCAGACTACCTTCAGGTTAGGTAAAGTATTACGAGATGGGTATAGGGTGGTCCATCCATAAACTACATTCAAATTATTACAACCTAATACATATACATTTACTTATATACTATAAATATCATATATATGTTAATAATAAACTAATAAATATCCGGATGAAAATAAACTAAGTATAATTAAGTCATATACATATATACACAAATTAGATTATAAATGTCAAACATCAATATAATCAGAATCATCTTCGTCCAGCTAAAAGATAATGGTCTTTAACGGATTTCTTAAAAATGCTAAGAGACTTTGATAGTCTTATGCTTAAGGGTAGATCATTAAAAAGTATACCGACGTATAGACAATACGTAACCTTTAGTGCAATAGATTAGAGTCAGTCTCTCTGTTGTTTTCACGTAGTGTACATGGAAGTTAATATTACAGTGTCGTGGTAAAGCTCACCCTTCTTGAGGTGCACCTAAGTTTACTTTATTATCTATTGTCGTTAGTGAGGTCGAGTGTTGGAGGTAAGAGTTAATATATTATGAAAGAGCTCTTTATACCTGCTCCTGGGTCTCAAGACTCAGGCACTCCACGGAGCACGTTCGTATTGCTGTTCAGTAATAATAATAATCATATCACTCTAATTCTATGACAATATGAAATGATATAATGTATCTTACTAACAAATTTTTGAATAATGAAACATTTTATTCAAAAATGTGTACATAAAATGAAAATTCTGCTTTTAGCTGCTTAAAAGGTAGGGTACGGATGCTATTCATTCAGTTTCAAAAACGCGAGCGAGTTCGGACTCCAAGCTCGGGTTTTCAACATTCAGAGGGTTGAAACAAAAGGGATGTAGGAAGATTTACGGACAGTTCACAATGCTATGATATGCCATCCACTGAAATACCCTCGTAATGTTAAAATTAGAGCACACGAGTTTTAACGAAATTCCACAATTTTTTTTAAACTTTAGCTAAGATTACCAAATTTGTTTGACCCGTAACCACTTATCAAATTATATTCGTTTATAAATAGACCTCCTGTCAGGCAGGAAGTACCTACTAACTATTGTACAATGAAATCATTACAGAATTCTTAAATTATACAAACACTAAATTACATACATACGTTTAATAGACCATAGACCTCTTTTTACTTCTCACCGACGCTTAATTCTTTTGTTCTTTTATTTGGAAATTATCAGTCACTAGATGTCGATATATAATACTTCGAAAAACAATACTTTCTGACTCTATCCTGTTAGGTTTTATTAAAATATTAATTAGAATAATTAAATCAATATCTCGATTATTCGGATATTAACTTGGTACTATCTAATCTACTTCCCCACCTGTCATTAATGTCAATAGATGAGGGGGGTATTTTGTATTATAAATAGGATGACTTTTACGTAATAAGATTTAATTGTTCTCGGATCTCGTGTGACTTCAAAGTGTTGTGTAGTTAAAGATAGTTTGCTGAATATTTAAATAATTAGTGTTAAATATTAGAAGAAGTCGGGCGCTGAAGGAGAATGTTAATGCATTGTGGAAAGGCCTTTTAAACCTGCACCTGGGTCGTCAGCTCCAGGCATTACTCGGCTTCAATCTGGGTTGTGTATTATTGTAGTTTTTTGAGTGTAATTGTGCAGTTAAGCTACCTGTGTTAACTTTTAAATCTGAGGCAGTCAGAGAGGCAATTTCATAAAATGAATATTGTCTTACGTAGTAGAGATAGAGATGTAGTGTAGTGCGACTATCCGGTCTCCATGATGGACGATCCCGAATTACACCTGGTTTTCAATCCCAAGCACTGCTTTTGGGCATTGATATTTAATTTTATATTTAATTAAAACTATCGTAGAACTTATTTTTAATAACAGAATGTAGATTATTTTGTTTTAAGGTTTAAACGCGCCTCTCAGTCTGGTTTCTCAACTCAAAAACTACTGAACATATTTTCTTGCGGTTTTCTCTAATAAACAGAGTGATCCATGAAAAAGGTTTAGGTGTTTAATTTGTAAGGGTTTTGTTTCAATTGGTTTCATTATAAATGCTGCCTTATCGCTTTTGAGATATAACAAAACAATGTAGTGAAATAATTAAAAGGCAAATTAGCTGTAATTTAAATAAATGTCCACAATTAAGCTAAGCTTATTTGGTGAGCATAGTCCGTTGTTTATCCATTAAAGTTTATCCTCAACATTCCGGACAATGTGATCCAAACACTACCCTGAAGGGTCCTTAGCATTTTCACACAAAAGAACCATTTTGGTAATAAACCATTAACCTTCAAGTGGTTTCAATATATTTAATAATAAGTTTACGGGCCACAATTAAATTATTATTTTAAAGGGTGCTTTTATGTAAATTAATTGTTTATGATACCATTTTACACAGGTTCATGATTATTTTTGAGTATTTTACAGCAATACTTATGAACATGAAAACTGAGCAGCATTAGGACTTGTGAACTAGGAGGAGAGATCCCGTACTATTTTGACAGAAACCCAAGCAGTGCCTTGGACCTCTTGTGACCAAACGCGTAGCTTTAGAGACGTCTTCAACACAACTGTAACACTCACCTTCACTGCCCAGTTAGATTAGTAGTAGGTTAGCCCACTTAACTGTTAGTTTTTTAACTAAGCCTAACTTACACTTCCGACAAATATACGTATTAGAATAAATATAACACCAACATTTTTATACTTATTTTCCAATCCGTTATGTTTCGTTATTACGTATTTTTAACCGACTTCAAAAAGGAGGAGATTCTCAATTCGATTTGTATTTATGTTTTTTATTTATATATTTTTTATGTATCTATACCGATTACGCTGAGATTTATAATCCGATTTAGGTTATTCTTCTTTTTTTTTGATGCGGAATAGTTGCCATTTGGTCCCATAAAAATTTAACATAGTTTGGCCCAGTAGTTTTCATTTTATAAACATTTATTTGATGTACACCGATTACGCTGAGATTTATGATCTGATTTACGTGATTCGTTTTTAGTTAGATGGGGAATAGTTGCCATTTGGTCAATAATTTAACATACTTTGGCCCAGTAGTTTTCTTAAAATTGTCTTGTGTAGCTTGAAACAGCTAATCGTCCTCAAAAATATAAGATTTTAATTATCTAACTATTTATTAATTAGTTAGTCTATTTGTTTATTTAAATAGTACTGGTAGTAATTTGTTCAGTAAGTTCTCGATTAAATCAGATGTTTTATCCCAATTTGAATTCAAGTACGGCAACAAAGACGGGATTACGCCTGAAACAGCGTCTTGTGTGTATTTGCATAAGTTATTTGTGAACGCGCACTCGGCATATTGCCGTGAATATTTAATACGTCTACTTCCTTCACCAAAAATATTTCTTTGAACCAGAACACTATTCAAACTACGCTGCTTGAATAAAATTTGTATAAAGGTATGTTGGTATCCAGCAACTGTCTATTTACTGAGGAGATACTGCATGAGAAATAGAGGTAAGATCGTAGTCTAAAATAATGGACTGTCTTAAAAATATTTGAATAATTCATGTAATATATTATCTATATGGGAGGTACTGCACAGCAACATGTAATAGATAATAAAAATATAAACTTTAGGCGGAAAACGAACAAGTAATATCGATATACAGTATTGCTATCGGCACGTAAGTATAGGTTTGACCTTGAATGTGCAGAAGTCACTAAAAGGGCCATTTAACGCTGGGAACGCAGGGCGAGAGCAGTTCGTCACACGCGATTGGTTTTTATGCGACATCTCAGGTGTGCAGACGCGCTTTATCGTTTGCTTATTGTCAAAATAGTAAACGTCACGAATGGAACTGACAATACAGGTAGTACGCAGCGCGCTCAGAATGCGCAACTTTCCCCCGCTATTTTTTTTCAGTCCTAAAGTTATCTGCCGGCTACTTCACAACGACTCAATAGAATTTGCAATAATGAGATCGATGTTATAATAGGTACTTATTGATAAAATTGGTATAATTTTGACGTTAATATTGGGAAATTTTAACTCACATAAAACGTGCTCCTGCGCAAGTCCCTCTTCATAATAGTTGGTATCGTCGTCTTTCACTTTTACATAACCACGCCTTAATATAACATTATAATTTTTCCACCATGATCTGGTTTACCATAATTTATTTTCGAACTTTAATCTATAAAAGTGTCAAAAAGAAAATATATTCAAATAATGGTAAAACATTAAACCCAATACCTTTAAATTTATGGGGACGTTATGGTCTTGTCATTTATCAGTATTTTTGTTAAGGCCAGTAGTAAATCATAGCCTAAATCGAAACAAGATAAACTGGACCGTGGCGTAAATCCGTATAAAACCGCGAATCGTTGGAAAATGATTTATAGTAAACCCGATCCGTAGGAAGCTTCGAACAAAAACAGATTATCGAAATCCCTGTCACACCCAGCTATCGGTATAGTTTGGACTAACTTAAAAAAATACCTTTAAAATACAGTTTGTAAAAATACAGCTATAAAACCAGCTTGTTATGTTTGTATGCCATGTTTTAGTTTAGAAGTTAACATGAAATTGCAAACAAAATATTTTTTAAATAAAAATGATAGCAACATACTCCATATAACTTATTCTAATACTTTAAACTCAAGCTCAAAATCGTTTATTTCAATTTGTATTTTAGATAGAAGTACTTTTGACACGTCAATCAGGTCTGTCAGTATTATTACCTGTGCACAATCTAAATGCAATGCACCTTGGAATTGGGGCTAAGAATCAGAGAAAGTTTTACGGGGGCCTTTTACAATAATCACAATTCTCTCCGTAAATAACGTAGAGTGAATTTTAGAAATTAAAATCAATTTTAGCATGCCTGACCGAAGTGGCGGTCGATCCTTTACCGCTCAAACTTGTCAATCAGATAGAAAGACTTTTGAGCTAGGTAGAAATTTATGTGACTTGTTAACGTCTCCTACCTTGGCTAAGCGTTTAAGTTAACTGTAAATTTGGCAATAAGAGTTAACTTGAATAATAAAATAACTTCTTGTGCGCCCGATCGCCCTGCGCCCGGTCGCTGGTGCTAAAGTATCTATCGATTCTCTGCAAAACCCTGTTTATTGGTAATTTATTAATAGTAGAATTTTGTTTCAAATAAATATATATTTTACTAATGGCTTGCCGTATATTCAAAGATCAGCTCATCTCAGTTTGATAATCATATTCATTGTTATCCCGTCAGAAAATATATATTTTTGTGATAAAAAGAAGCTTGCGTTACTTGTAGGCCCATCAATTATGTCTATGCAAAAAAATCGTCTCAATGCGTTCTTCTATTTTAGCATAAATGAACGACAAACCAATAAACTATCAAATCAAAAAATACACTTTCGAATTTAATATAGATTCAATTTAGACTTACAAACACATCTAATAAATGCCGCGAAAGGTAGTAAAACGACTATGTAAATTTATTTCACCTATGTATTACGGTCCCATCTGAAATATCTCTGCCATAAAAATATGAAAACTTGCAAAAATCCGTTCCGACCAAAATTTTCGAATGGTCGTTTTGTTTGTTTTATGCATTTATTATAACCGTATTTTATTGTATCGTATATCAAAAGAACCCTGTTATTGTTTATTTCGAACTTTTATAAAAGTTAGATTCCGTAACCAAATATTCTTTATTAGTACTACAAAATATTTTTTTAGGCTACTGTCATCTAGTATGTTTTTTAATCAATATACATTTAATTTTTATTATATAAGTGTCACCTAGTGCATCTTGTGACCACGAATACCGCAATGTCTTTTATTAGACAACTGTAATCGAGTGTGTCTAGTGTCCACGAAAATTGCAGAATGTTATATTAGATAACTGTCTACTAGTGTATATTGTGACCAGCAATACTTAAAAAAAATTATTAAACAACTGTCTCCTAGTGTGTCTTGTGATCATTAATACCGCGATGTGTTTTATGGAACAACTTATCCATCCAGTGATCCAGTGATCCAGTGTGTCTAGTGTCCACGAATACTGCAGAATTAATATATATATATATATATGTCGGAGAATAAGTAAAAGATTATCGATTAATCGAATCGTTATCGCTATCTGTGGCGTTGGAGTAGAGTAGTGGTCACTTCCGTTGTTTTGACAGTCTCGACCCTCGACCCTTTATATGTCATCGACAGTCTAACTGAAGTCTTAGTCGTGCGCGGTCTCTCAAGAAGTGAAGTAGTGTCTAAATAGTGATAGTGTTGTGCAGTGTTGTGTTAGTGCTAGGAGTGCTGTCCAATCAAGGTCACGTTACAATGTAATTACCTCGTCTTATGTTAGGTTAGGTTTAAACAGAGAGCCTGAGCAGTGGAGGTGAGTGTCGTAATTATTTAAAGGAATTCCTTAAGCCTACACCTTGGTCACAAGTCCAAGGCACTGCTTAGGTTTCTCTCGTAATTGTTAGAGATCATATTTGATAATTTATCGGTTCAGTAGAAGTATCTACGTTGCGTTTACCCAATATTCCATCACCCCCTTTTAGTGTTCCTCAATATTCCCCATCTTCCTTCTTCCATTTCCTTTCTATCGTCTCATGGGTGGATTCGTATAGAAAACAAAAATTCATTCACAGGAAAAATATGAGAGAGGTTTCGGAAACGGCAGAAGAGCACAGCCAGGATGTCTAAGATAGGTGGGAGGTGCTTGAACAAATATTAAACTGAAAAAAAAACAAAATGCAGCTTCTAGATGGCGGCCATTCAAATTTCGTCGGCGTCTATCTCAGAAAGTATAGAAGGTGGAAGAGTGATTTTCCGGAAAAAGATGATCAATGTATGAAGATCTACTTGATGAACAGAAAAAAAATTCAAGATGGCGGAATTTATTTTTCCATACTAAATATATGGGAAATATTGAAGAGACTACAAGTTGAGAACTATACAAGACTTTGATACGGTTCATAGAAGAACTTTCATTCTGACAAATTCATCGAGGGTATCAGATAGGTATGGAGCACGGCCTGGTTATTAAATATAGGTGGGTACCACTCAAACAAAAGAATATTCTAAATCTCATCCAATTGGCAGGGAGCTGAAAAATTGTCCAAATTGTCTGATTCCGTATGGCGGTTTTGTAGAAAATGGTAGACAGTGGTAGAAAGTATTAGAAAATGGTAGTCAGTAATTGGCAGTAGTAGACAGTGGTCTACCATTTCACATTCAATAACTTCTACTGTGAGCACGAATACAGCACTCATTAACATATTGATAATGTTTTTTAAATAAGCGTAGAGAGGATATTCTTAATAATTATAGTAAAATTAATATTTATTAATATATTAAAAGAGATTATTCTAAGTAAAACATTGCTTAAGTTTTAAATACACCTAGTATTTAACACTTTAGAAAAGTTTCTTCTTTAATGAAAGAAAAAGAAACGTTTCCTTGTTTTGGGATATAAACGGAATGGACAATTTGCGAAGGCGCCTGCGGGTAACACAGAACGAACAAAGTTGAGCTCTGCTTTAGCGCTTGCAATCTGTTAGCATTTTATATTTACACTATCTTAGAAACTAAGAGCAGAAATATTACTCTTCAATTTTAGATTAGCATAAATTACATAAATAAATATTTTGAATAAAAACTTTACTTATCACAAAGCTACCTATCATCTCGGGCACTATTATTATTACTTTTAATTTATGAGTAGTGTATATAGTATATACAAAATTAATACCAGTAAGAGAATTAGGTGATGTTAATTGTAAATATATTGCAATGCGTAAAAACCTGCATGGGTCTTTTGACCTAAGGAACGGGTTTATAGTGTTTGATATAACATGTTCACCATCCACTATTCAATATCGATCACTGAAATAATCCTCTTGAGTGAGATTTAGTTAAAGTTTTCTGTATGAAATATGGTGATACTGTCTCAAATCTAGTGGTATTAAACTATAGAGCATGTGATATTTTGTTTATACCGACAATCACTACATATTAAATAGCACTTAACGCATACCTATTAAGCCACATCCATCCGAACAACGGATGATATTATACTACTTAAGCTTTTTTGTGTTTATCAATATACCACAGAGCAAGACATAAATTTTGAACAAGACTGAAATAAAACAATAAAGACAACTGAATATTTGACATTGAAATTATTCCTTTCAGCAAACAACATAACCTAAATCGGTTCATTAAAACAAGGAGTGTTTCTGTAAAAATGCAATTCACTTTTTTAATATTATTTATGTAATTAATTACTTTTTTTAGAGTTAGAAGAATAACTATACTTTATATAACCTATAAATCTAAGTTTCTATAACTTATATTTATAAGATTTTCCTTAAATTACGGTTTAGAGAATGTTACCACCTACAGTAAGTAAGAAACATAAATAACGTATCAAGCAGCGTGATGGTAGCAAGATTCGGTACTATTTCTATTAAATTATTCGCGACTCTACGCAGTATAAACAACTTTATTCGGCAATATTCGACGACAGCCGAACGTTGCCGAATATCTCTATTTTACGGCGGTCACGTAGCAGCTCAGTCGCGTCGTAGCCGCTGTAGAGGTTGCGTGTCTACGGAACCTCTACGACTTCGTAGCGTTCAATAGACTGATCGATGATTGACTTAGTATTTGTGTTTTAAAAATGAAAATGGTGTAAGTTGATGAAAAACTCGGATGGATATTGATTTATCAAGGTAAGTGAAAAAAAATATATAAGGTTAATTTACTTTTTTAAGGTCGCATAATAAGAAAGACCTCTTTTATTGCAATTTTTTTTTATTATAAGTGTTACAGGAATTTATTTTCTCACATATTTTCTAATTAATTACGACAAAACTTACTAAATCTCGCTACTCAGAGGAGTAACTATAATCATTACTAGATAAAGTAAAAAAAATAGGAAAAGTTTATACAGAATATTTTGGTTCCTATGTTATATTTATTTTTTTATTTCATATAACATAGTTTAATAGTCTTGGATAACATAAAAATATACCCTAAAAAATCGAGTCTAATATTATAATCTCCAAAATATATCACTAATTTTAATGAGGTTAATAAAAAGATAAATAAATGAATAGCTTAATAATTGCGTGAATATTATTATATAACAAATATAAATATTTCTTTAGCATTAAATAATTAAAATATTAATATTATTAGAGTAACAATTGAAGCATTATTAATGTACTTTATCTTTAATCAATATATAGGTTTTCCCTATTGAATGCGGGTTTTATTTCAATTGTATAGACTGAACGGGTTAATTAATTATTATTTTCAATGCTGCTGACAGCCTTTTCATAGCTCGGTTCTTTTCCTTTACATTTCATTGCATATAAACGAATAGTTAGTTAATTTTTTTTTCTTTTATCTCAAAGAAGTGATAGACCACCATTTGAAATGCATTTCCAGGCTTCAAATCTCAATTGTCTAGAAGATATTGGTTAATATCACCAAATGTTCATTAACAATATTGCTTGAGTATTGTAAACATTTAGTTGAACATTTAGAAGTTTTGCTTACATTATATTTGCTTATACGTATATTTTATTAAATTTAATAATTTAGTTTAAGCACGGTACTACAGTTTACATTTTAAATTTAAATTAAATTATAATTTTTTATTTAATGTTCAGTCCAGCGACTCCCAACAGCCGATGTTGAGTTACAATTGATCCACGTAAAAAATGGTGTACTTTTCATAAATGTTTGTAATTTAATCATAGTACAATATCAGAATTATATAATGATTTAGTTTTATAGCATTCACTAGACACTTTCTTTTTTTAACTTTGAAATTAATTTGGTAATAAAACTAGTAATTATTAGTCATGATGTCGGTTTAAGTATCATTATGACTTTCTGAAGGTGGTAAAGCTGATGCTCTATATCTAATGTTTAACCCGAGTAGTTTGAGTAATATTCTAATCATCAAGGAGTGATACTATTGGTCTTTGTGTAGAGTATAACCCATACTTAATACAATATAAAACCTGGGGTTAATTTACAGCGAATAACATGCTAAGTAATTTAGGTTTAAATAAGTTGGTATATTTATGAACTTATCATAAAAAAAAATACATACAATTCAATGTCATAGGAAAAATTACCAAAATTAGGTTTAAATATAAATACGATTCCCGCCTGCCGCTAAGAGAGTATATCATAAGAGGCGAGTAACCAAGCACTCTTGGGTGGAAGAGGATCTATTCTCCGATTGGGTTACGACTACCAGCATGCGAATCCGTGTCCGTGTCATTGATATGTTCCGGCAACACCGCATGTAGGCCCTCTCCCATCCCATTAATGCTATGGTTCCAGTAAACTCTAAGTTTTTACTCAGGGTCGACTGAATCCAGCATAGTAGTAGCATTCTTAACTTCGCTTCCCTTCCTCACTATCTTGGAGGCGGCATCGACAAAACAAAAGATACTCTCTAGTTTTGCGAATATCCATAGGCCACGGTTTCTATCAGGTGGACTGTCTGCCTGTTTGTCCCTTATTTATCATAAAAAAGTGAATATTAAGGTTATAAATGAATAGTATTTTTATTATATTTTATGTCACGTGACAGAAAGGGTGCTATTTTCCATGGCTGTAGGTTATCTGTATAATCAAAAGCAGTTGTTGGTTCAAATTACATACCATTAGGGTAGATTGTAATTAATTACAGCTCTGTTGTTGATGGGGAGTAAATTATTTTTGATACGATCTATGTTTGTATTTTAGTTAAATTGATTCTGTATTATGGTTTTAATAGTTATAATTATACTGAAAATATTTTTTTAGAAATTACGCTACTTTAATATAGCGTTTTATTCCACTAATATTCTGACTTCGATAAAGAATCTTAGAAATCTATTTTACCTATTTTGTGTTATCATATCTGTCTGATGACGAAATCTGGAAGAAGATAAAGAAACTATTGTGTCTCTTACTAGTTAAGACTTTGGAGTAATAAACACCTGGTGGGTCTTATATTAGAGTTAATTTCTTCCAAAAAAAAAATGAAATGCTACCTAAGCTGGGCTAAATTATTTTTTAGTTTATAAACTTTTTTCTGACTTAAATGAAACAAAACATAGACGTACTATTAGCAACAATGTTTATGAATTAGTATTCGTGGGTAGCACATTCTGTCTTATTTTGAGTAGACAATATATAACTTTTGTTTCGATAGGATTGAGTTAGTCTGTCAAGTGATATCGCGCAATACATATTAAAGTAGTGAGACTAATAGTGTAGTGTTGTTTGGTGGCGTGGTTCTAGTGTAATGCTTTATTATTTTAATATTTGGTAGCGAGGTCGAGTGGTGAAGGTGAGAATTTACGGTTATAAAAGAAGTGTTTATTTCTGTATGTAATTCTTGCGTAATCCTAGTACAAACATAAATAGATATGTAGAGATGAATAGGCAGTAAAATGATGAGGAAAAGTATCGATTTGGTTATTTGCATTACAAAAACCCCATAAAGGGGAACATTAATTCCAGCCGTCGTGTGGGGTGGGGTGCACGTGATGGTGTCGATGGGGTGTGCAGCTATAGCAAACTGCAAATTTTCTCTTGTTCACCATGTGAGTGTTCTCATACGGGATTAAATTTTCAGTTATCATGAAAATAATTAAAAAAATTTTATATTTTATATATTCTGATGTGACTAAAGAATTGGCTCTTAAGAGAAATGAAAACATATGTGATAATAACATTAAACATTCAGACAGAGAACCTTACTTGTTCGCATGCAGACTAATTAACTAAAACTTTACTTTATCTAACTATAATAAATTGTTTTTATGAAGAATCCTTCTCATTTATTAAAGGTTTTACTAGTTTTTTTTTTAATTTTTCGGGCATAATAATAAAAATAAATTAATTGAACCTTTATATTATTAACGAATTTGTTAAAAATCTAACAAAAAAATCGACCCTTTTTATCGCTTTCAGGGGTGAATTTTCAGGGATTCCATTTTATTGTAATACAATTCGACGCATGCCTTTTTCGCACGAATGCAGTTTATCTCGGACAATACTTACATTTATCAAAAAACATTTAATGACAACGATATTGAGTTCGACTTTGACTCCGTTCATTCACTCACGAAACTCCTGTTTGTAAAAAGCTACTTAAATGGTAACTGTAATTTTGCTATAAAAAAATTAAAATTTTACATCGTCAAGCAGCCAGCTGACGTATTTTCCACCACGTTATGGTCGGACTGGCTTTATCTTTCCTTTAAGATACTAGGTAAACTTTTAGTCATTTCTTCTCATTTGAAAAATTTTCAAATGAGAAGAAATGACTAAAAAATTTTTTTTTCTACATGTTTGGAAGGCTGCCTACTCTCTACTCTCCCCACCCGCGGAATTGCAGTTGACGGTCACGAGTAATCATAATATATATTCCTTATGCAGTGTACGAATTTTCACTCGAGAGGAATTGACCGAATTTGAATCTAGCTCCCGTACCATTACGAATACAATATATAATAAAATCATGCATGTAACGTAGGTTAGACTTATGTTAACCTTAATTTAGGTTTAAACAGAAAGCCTGGGCAGTGGACGCGAGTGTTTTAATTGAATAAAGGATATCCTTAAGTCACCTTGGTCACAAGTCCAAGGCACTGCTTAGGTTGCTGTGGTAATTGTAAGAGATCATATTCTTTAGTTATTTATCGGTTCAGTAGCAGTATCTACGTTGCGTTTACCCAATAGTCATACAATATCACACCAACCTTATAGTGTTTTTCAATATACCCCCTCTTCTTCTCTCTCTCTCCCTTCTCATAACTTTTCTCCACGTTGTATGAACTTTTTGATCTATTAATTTTGATTCAGTTTTTGAGTCAGTATTACTGTGGGTAACGAATTATATTTAGTCATTTAATGGGGGGGAAAACATGCTAATATATTAATCTACGTATACAACAAAATTCAAAAAGTTGCGTCTTTAATACAAAAGGCGCGAAAACAGCGATGTCTTAGTTAATGGTAATAATTAAACTTTAGCAATTACCCGCACGATGTTGCGGAGTTATGAACGCATTCCCTTATCCTGTCGGAAATCTTACGATTTTCTGAGGAAAACTTCTTCAATTTAAGAAGCAACGTTAATGATTTAGTTTATCTTTTTAATTGTATTAGAAAGTGAAATCTTAATCTCAACGTTAATATTAGAAATGGGAACATTTTAAGAGAGTTTTTGTATAAATGAGAACACTATCTTTAAGGCAATCTGATTTTTGAATTTCGGTTCAGTTAAAATTATTTTCTTAGTACTTTTTTCAGCTTATTTTAATCTATTCTACCTACAATTTAGTTTTCTACTGATGTAGTTATAGGTACCTAATAACGACAGGTACTTTTCGATCTGGTCTTAAAACATACATACGACAAAAAATCCTTAGAAACCAGATGATATTAATATTGTAATTAAAAAAATTATAACCCGACTACGTAAAAAAGTTGCCTAAAAAGGACGAAACAAGAAAATAATTCAGATAGATCACAGAAATGCATCGGTATAAAAATAGTCAAGGTGGTCGCACCCACGTATACTTACCATGTCTGTTTCATGGTAGTGTTCCTCTAATCATATATATAATCAGTCGTTGTCGGGTTATAGTTTTTTTAACTTTATTTTATTATTTAATAGTTTTCCGTTTCCCGATCGAGATAACCTTTATACTCACATAATATTGTAACGTAATTTTGGGCTTTATTTGCTTAAACGTATGAATAACTGCAACGATTGTACATATTTGTAATGTGCTCGCCTAGACCTTTCTTTTGATACCAAACACGTGATAATTATCTCAGTTTAATTTTTTTCGAGGTAAGAATCTGAGGATTAAATTCCGTCATTTTAAAAAATCATAAAATTTTTAAAGCCTATAATCACCCGCACCATTATTACAAATCTTTTGACACCTCGTTCATGAAAATTGGTTTAGTAGTTTAGGCTATTCGTCGTAGTCGGGTAATATCTGTTATTGTATATCAATTGTTAATTATTGAGGAGAAAAAAAGAAGTGTTGTAGTCTATGTTCAGACCAACAGTATGACGGCATGACTAGAATATCCTCCTCACATTAAATAAAAATAAAAGTAGCTAATAAATGTGGTATTAAAAAAATGGATACCTTGTATGTTTGGATATTTGTATTTAATCACAAGAAAATTGCTAAATGGATTTCCGTGAAATTTGGCACATAGGCCGAAAAAATTTTATCCCGAAAAAATTAATAGTTCCTGCGGGTTAACATGTTTTATTTTTTTTATTAAATGTAAGTAGGTACATGTACCAAATTCTCTCCCGTGCGAAGCCGTGGTGGATCGACTAGTTGTATAAATAAATCAAGCAAACATGTTTTATTATCAGTTACATAATTTTCATTCATTATTCTTCATTAACATTCTGCCTTTACAAAGAAAATATTTAAATTAAATTGCATTCGTTACTTTGTAAAATCAGTACATTTTCAGCTTCAGTTTAACGAATAAAAAAAACATGCCTCTAGAAAAGTCCCAAAAGCAATAAAGATTTTATTTAATTCCGTTCTTCATAATATAGGGTTGTCGAAATATTTATCAATATATCGATACTTTGCTGTTATATACCTCAATATTTTTGAGGCATATTCAATTTTTATTCAATATAACTAATATTTTAATTCGGAAACAATTGTGTTATAAATCAGAAAGTCAAAAAATCACAATTTTAGGTTACTTAAAAAGTTTAATCCTTATACTTGTTAGGTTACTTCGCCACAACACCATGAAAGCCCTCATTTTGACATTTAAATAAGCATTGAGAGCATTAAGGGCAACAGACGAGCAAAAATTACTATGTTATGTATTATGATATATGAAATACACAATATAATTAGTTGGGAAATCTTTTTTTGTCATCACAAAGTTGCATCGAAGCAAAATATCGAACATGCGATAAATGATATTTTAAAAATATCGATATTCGATATTATTTAACGTTTCCGCCACTCCAACCATAACATTTTATGAAAAAGTAAAGCGTACGCGTGATTGGCACGTAGCTCGTAGGTTCGCTTTTTGGCGCTCGGTCTTTATTTAACACGGTAAAAGGCTTTCACGTGAAAACTACACTTATATGAAATTCATGGATAAATAAGGTTTACAGATCTCTCTGGAATTGAATTTGAAGTCTCTGAGTGGTTTTTAATTTATTTATCTATACCTTTTATGGCGCTAGAACGAATGATGTTAATGGAAATTGAAATTCCACACATTGTTAACTACCAAACTAGCTACCCACAGTTTTGAAAATATATACTTATTATTCAGATAGATTTGAGGAACTCTATCAATTACTATTACACAGTAACATTATATCTAAAGTAGTAGAAGTAGTGTTGAATCGTGTTTTTTTATTAGAGTCTATAAACTATTATTTGAAGTAATCGTAAAATTAATACGTCTTCGAAAAATAATTTGGAGGTAAACAATACTTTAAAGTTAAGTTTTTATGCGTAAGATAAAAGAGATAAACAGTTCGAGAGAATATAAATTGCGCCCATTTTTGCAATATTTCTCATTGATGCTTTGCTTATGGGCCATAGCGTAATGTATATATAACTTATAGTCTTCCTCGATAAATGGGCTATAAAATACTAAAATATTTTTTTTTAATTCGAAGCGCGTTAAACAAAACAAACAAATTTTGAGTAGTTAAAAAAAATATTAATGTCAGTGTTAGTATAAGGGTCTACATAGTTCAAGTCAGTGAAGTAGACTAATTTTCATTAGAGCCAGGCAGTTAGCAGGGAATTGCAGTGAAGTCTTATTAAGGATATGCGGCACGTGATTGTGAAGCCTTAAGAGCTAATTCACATTTGAATTAGAAATCGATGTCAAGTTAGAAGAAAATGCAAAAAACGAAGCGAATATTCCAAGAGTAACGTAACTTCAGAACGACTGCACCGAATTAGATAGTTTTTTGGGCTGTGTAAGTTGTTGTCAGGACAAGGTTTGTATAAAATATAAAGGGAGTGAGACAAAAGTGAGTGAGTGAGATGGTGATGTATACTCCAAATCTAGACATAACTACGCATTGTAGAATAGAAATACAAAGGAAAATTGTGGGTAAATAACATATTCATTAACAGATGGGAGAATATGAATGAATAAATAAATAAGTGTGTAAATAATAATTATTTGAATACAACTCAGTGAAGCGCGAGCGGGTCGGTTAGTATGCAATAGATCTGTTAACGTAATTGTAATTCTGTCTCAAAAAGCAAACAATATAAAAAAAAAATCTCTGTGATAGTAAGCTCTTTATGTAGATAATCTTCTACTAATTTTCTATTACAAGAAGCCTTAATGGTTAATCTGCTTTTGCAAAAGAGTTTTGTATTACAAATGGGGTTGCCTCTTTATTGTAAAGTAATTATTATACATTTTTAAAAGCAATTAAAAGTTTAATTTTTATTTATAGTTACAAACACAGTTGGGTAGTTCGCGTATATACCCATGTGTAGATAATATATACGTCTGGTCAGATTGATTTGAGCCAGTTGTTAAAAGGATATCGAACGAACAATGGAGCCAGATTGTGAAAATAGTAAGGTGTCACTACTGGGATTATTATCATTATGTGTTTTATGCTATTTGCTCGGTTCTTTACGTGTTACTATGTACTATAGTATGGGATCATATAAATCATACAGAATAATTTAAAGACATTACAAACTTACGACCCGTCCGGCTTCGCACGAGAGCAAGCTCTAATCTATGTCTATACCAAATTTTATCAAAATCTGTTCAATGATTTAAGCGTGATTGCGTAACAGACAAGCCAGACCATCTATCGATTGATTACTATTACTATTAAAGGCCTATAATATGTACCTATTCAAAGTTATATTACCATATTTTTTTTTTTAAAGATTACTAGCAGTATGCATCACATACTACATTTGAACCCACGACTTGTTGATCATGAATCCAATGCCCGAACCACTGAGCTACTGACGCTTCTTTACAACAAATGTAAATTTTCAGAAAACAAATTCCTTGGTTTCGAAATATTTACACGTTATTGGATACCGCGTTCTATGAAAAATACCAATTCAATGAATTGGTATTTAATTGGAGCGAAACTTCGTGATATATGTGTGATGCATTGCTTGCATAGTTTGATTTGTATTTTTTTTTTTCACTGCATCGATGATTTTCAACTTTAATATTTTAGCCAAATACAGGCAGAATTAATATTCAGCTTTCAAATGTGAAAAATATTTTTGTTTTTAAATCAATAACTTTATTTTCTGATAACAAATTAATTTGAAACAAAGCCCATATTTTAAGTAAAATATATTTTTTTATAATTATTATTTTGGTTTCTATTAGTGTTATAAATATACTTATCCTCCGCATCCCGTTTTCGCATACTCGTATAGTTTGTCTACTATCATACGCATGTATTATACGAATAAACTTTACTCTTGAATTACTCTATCTATTGGTAAGAACTACATTAAAATCCATTGCGTAGTTTAAAAGATAAACAAGACAGCGTCCCGATCTAAATCTTACTAATATTATAAATGTACGTCATATTCTTTATATATATAATCGAGTATTATAATATTGGCTACTTTTTATCCTGGGAAAATTCATAGTTTCTGGTATATAAGGATAATAATACATTTTTTTTTACGCCTGAACATATATGTATTGAAAATCTAACAATACTCTAGTAGTTGACTAGAATTTAATTATAGGAGTAGATGCAATATTTGAACGTTAATATATAACGATAAAACTCCAACTCCAAAAGTGAAAAATCACTAGATATTGGACTGCAGTAAAATACTTTTCAAATGTGTTTCCAATACGTCTGACTCGCCGTCAGCTGTTATTGACGACTCGGTGTTTTTTTACCTTCATTAAAGAGAAGTTATGACTCGAATGATTTTATGACTGTTTTGTTGATACGAATATAGCTCAGACGATTTTTCTTATCAGAGATATTACCTGTTATTATACAGCAATACATCTTATATATAAAATTCTCGTGTTAGCTCCTCCGAAACGGCTCGAAAGATTTTGATGAAATTTTATGTGCATATTGGGTAAGTCTGAGAATAGGTCAACATCTATTTTTTATACCCCTAAGTGATAAGAGAGGCCCATCCCATTTTTTAAAAATTTATATGATAAAACAACGTTTGTCGGGGCAGTGTAAATACACTTTTAAGACAATAAACAGCGTAGCGCCTAGGAATTACAACCAAGGTTTAGGGTTAGGAAGCTCCATTAAAATAAACTTACGTAAACCTCAAAGAGGATGACCACGGCACAATATCACATCACTAGTAACTTTGGATTATATTTACTATATAAAAACAATTGGATGAATGCCTTAGATCAATTGGAGCAGATAGTTTTATTATAATTGAGCAAATAGAATATTTTAAATATTACTCTAAAAGGACTACCAATAATCAAAAGATAACAAAACTAACAACACTATTAAGATGTTTAATATTTTTTTAATGTTCTCTAAATATTTTAAAAAATGCTGAAAAGTTGAACAATAAGTGTAATGCAGAGGTCATTCATCTCACAACGCCAGCCGCACATGTTATCAGTTATGTAATATTATATTTAACTGGGAGGTTGCAGCTTATACATGTTTACTTTTGGCGTTAAAATGTTTTGTTTATAATTATTAAAACGTGAATGTTATTAATTGTACGTTATATAAGTCTATACTAAAGAATTTTGGCAATATACGTAGATGTACGACAGTGCGTTAGCTATTTATTTATGTACTGTACTTTTATTTCATCTAGCTACAAACAACAAAGAATTAGGTCATAGATAAGAGCAACTGGGTATTACTAATTTCAGTGGTTTCTTTTTGGGTTTCGGAAATAGATGTTTTTGATATTATACTCCAAATAGTTTTGAATATTTAGATTTACGTCTTAAAATTCCAGACTTTAGCATAATTTGAAACTCCTCCCAGACAGGACACGCTTAGAATCTTGAATGCACATCGTTTTCGTACTATATAAAGTTTTCTTATTTATTACGGAGAAAAATGCCTTAAATCTTCTGGGGTAAATTTTCTGCTTCGAAAATCCATTTTACACAAATTTTTACTTTTGCTAAACTACTTAAAATATAATTTATATAATAAAATCTTTGTAGATTTTATTATATAAATTATAATAAAACTTTTAAGATACAAAACTTGAAACAAATTTAACTTGAAATACACAATTTCTGTACAAAATAAAACTATACAACATTAAATCAAGTTTGTTATCTGTGTGACAGTTCCACTGTCCCTACTCCCTGGTGTCACACTGTCTACTACTATGCTCAAGAAACTGCTACTTGAACTAAATTAAACTTGGTGAACACTAGATTTATAATGTTAGCAACACTATTGATAGTTTCTAATAGTTTATTTAAGAAAAACACCCACAATCTCAGACATCTGATAGACCCTTCTTCTGAGACATGTTGAGGATCAATGGATCCTTTAATATTATTATTTCCATAGTTAAATTATAGATATTGAAGTCGAGCAGTGTAGGAGAGAGATTTTAAAATCTTAAAAGAACTTCTAAGCCTGCCTTAGATCTCAAGGTCCAAACACTGTATTAGTTGAAAATTATAAATGTATATTTTTAATTAAAACATTTGAGGTTGTTTTTTAACATTGTTGTTGTTGTCTGAAGCAGTTCGATATAAATATAATAATTTTATATTTATCTCTTTTCAATCCATTACATCAGTAAGAACCATCAAAGTAAAAGGCGAAGGCATAGAAAAGTAATTTCGTTTAATATTCCTTTTGTATGTAATAATTAAAACAATCAATACTGCTCCAAGTGTAATCCTGTCCACACTCAATATAGAAATACTACTTGAACTTAATTGAACTTGCGCTGTTCTATTCACAAGATATATTCGAATTTATTGACGACACGATTTAGATTTATTTCAACTCCTTAAACAAAAAAGATATAACAATTAATTATAAATACACTATAACGTACAGTAATACGTAAAAAACAATAGCATTATCGATGTTAGATAGAAGTACAGCAATATCTGTGGCGTATAACCCTGAAACTATACATGAACACACGACATTACAGCTTAATTTCGCTATATATAAATGGTTTTAGAAATACAGCTATTTGTCACGTAATTCTCAAAAAACGACACTATATTAACACGTCATTCTAATCTAAATACTCTATCAAATTACTCGACAAACTGGTACTAATCTATTGTGGCAAAGTTTATCTTCTATTAAAGTTATACTTTATTAAAAACACACTTCATTAGTCAGTATGAAACCTCGACAATCCCTCTAGCCTTTCTCGGCTCGAAGGTTAAATCCTTCACTGCGTTTGGATCATTTAACATATAACTTTTGATGAAATCTCTCCGTCAAACCTCCGATGAACCTTCGACTTCGTCATCTCACCGCCTCTAACCCATGAATGAATGGCTTGAAGGCTAAATACCTCCTCAGCTACTTACGGTATGTAACACAATTTTTTATACATAAATTAATATCAAAATCTGAAAAAAAAATGTAACAATTTATATTTCTTATCAAAATAAAACGTAAACGTTACTATTATAACGTTACCAGAAATAGAATATTGTGTCGTTTCGTATTTATTCTATAACGTTATATTTTAGCAACCGGAGCATTTTAAAACGAGACTTTTATTTGTAATTGCTTGTAAACTGCGAATGGTGGAATCAATTCCATTGTTGGCATTGCCACCCAAACAAATTCATCCGCGCTCTGAATTTTGCAATCCAGCGATTATTTTATCTGCTCTAAAAACAATCAATATTTTAAGTTCAAACGATTTATTCTGATTCGAATAGAAAATATTGGATTGGTACGCAAAACGTAGTTTGATAAGATTTGATTTGTTAAAGCCAGTTCAAATGTATGGTTTTAAACGCCTACTACATAATTAAAATTTTGGGCTACGTGCGAGTCGGTCTAACTGAAGGTTTCGTATAATCTGAATTGAGCTAACATTTTTAAATTATTACAAAAACTTTGCTTGGGAAGAATGTTATATCCATAAATCATGTTTAGCTTACCAACTGCAAAACATATTGTTTTTGACGAGGGGAGGTCCAAAAGTTCGTGGAATGGAAGGGTTTGAAATAAAATGAAACAACATAACTATTTTTCCTTTTCAATATAATCACCCTGAAGTTGAATACATTTATTAGATCTATGAATTAATTTTTCTAAACCGTCGTAAAAATATGTTTTATCTTTTGCCGCAAAATGAGCCAAAATTGCCCCCTTTACTTCATTGTCGTCGGAAAATTTCCTTCCCCTTAGGTCTTTTTTTAAATTAGGGAACAAATAAAAATCACTTGGGGCCAGATCTGGACTGTAGGGTGGGTGGACTAGCGATTCGAAGCCATGTGTGTGCAGAGCAGCCATTGCAACTCTGCTCTTGTGAACCGGTGCGTTGTCTTGCAAAAGCAACACACCTTTGGTCAGTTTTCCTTGACGTTTTTCCTTGATGGACTCCTTTAATTTTTCTAGAATCGTTGCGTAGTATTCTCCTCTTATGGTACTTCCCTTTTCTTTATAATCAATCAGTAGTATCCCTTCACAATCCCAAAAAACAATTGCCATCAACTTTCCAGCCGACTCCGACACTTTGAACTTCTTTGGCGGTGGTGTCCCCTTTTTGTGCCATTGCATGGATGTTTGGACTCAGGCTCAAAGTGATGAACCCATTTTTCATCTCCGGTAACAATTCGCTCCAAAATCTGTGCAGGCTCGTCTCCACACAACTCTAAAAATTGTTTTGAAGCATCGACGCGTTGCTGTTTCTGAAGCGGCGTGAGTATTCTCGGTACCCATCTGGCACTGACTTTTGTCATACCCAGATTGTCATGTAGGATTCGCAAAATGGTGGTATCTGATACTCCAACTAATGCAGATATCTGTTTTTTCTTTAAACGGGTATCTTCCAGTACAAATTTTTCCACTTTTTCGATGATGTTTGATGTGGTGGCCTCAACTGGCCTTCCTGAGCGAGGGTCGTCTTCAATCGACTTCCGACCATGTTTAAAAAGACCATGCCACTTGTAAATCATTGATTTACTAGGGCACTGGTCCCCATAAACGGTTCCCATTTCATTCAAAATGGTTTGAGCGGTCTTTCCTTGCTTGGTAAGGAATTTTATTACAGCACGGTGTTCAATTTTCTCCATAGTTTTAGTGTTCTTCCGGATTGACTTGTTTACCAGGCGAGTATTCGTAAACGAATGACACAATTAGGCTGAAACTCAGCTTCTAATGATGAGTCTGCAATTAGTATGACAGTAAGCAAGCATCCCTAACCCCACTCCATCCCCTCCATTCCACGAACTTTTGGACCTCCCCGTGTATATTACAAATTTCCAGATTTTACGGTTACTTCATGATTACCAAAATATACATAAACAACCGTATTTTTTGATTGCGTTGATTTAGAAATATACTGAATTTCAAGGTACTGTTAACCACTCCGGTTATTAAATTTGCTATTAAATTCAATTTTATATTTCCACGTGTTTCTAAGACTAAGGGTCTTGACATGCAGACAGTCAGAAAGATAGAGACACGAACAAGGAAGGGATCCTATGAAAGTTTAATTATTCATTTTGAGTTACGGAATTCTAAAAGAAGAGGAGAGAGAAAATCTTCATAAACCAACAAGTGATGTATGACTACTTTAATAAAATTAAATTATTGTTGCAGTATCCATGGATGAAGATGAGATAGTAACGCTGTAATTAACCTATAGAACAATGTATAATGTAAGAAAGATGGGTTTGCTGATACTACTGACAGTGGTACTCGCCGCACACGTAATTACGGCGCGAGTGATGTGTCCAAGTCACCCTAACTGCGTTTGCGGCGGCACGTTCGCTGTTGAACTCAATTGCAACATCGATGGTAAGTGCACTTAAAAGCTTATTCTCCAAATTGATTTTCAAAGTGATTTAAAATTATCAATTTATATTGGCCTATAATAATATGGACGTCGGGTCTACACATCAATATTGCGGCAGCGGAAGTATTGTACTACTGTTGTGAACGAAGTCATATAACAAGCTCATAGCTTTGTTGTTTGTTTGTAAAATAACACAAATATCACTAAAGAAGTGTCCTAGGCACACATAATCGTTATTCTTTCGTTTTTCGTATTTATCTAAACCAGGGATTCCTAAATTGGACGAAGTCTAAAAATCGACCCCTATTAATTAACACAACTTTTTTAAAAGTTACTAAATACTGTATAAGCTGTGTATTTTTTCAATTTATGTTTTTGTTTTCAAATAATAGTAATTTTCTTAAGTATTTTTAGATCATTTGTATTGATTATTGTTTACTGAATATTATGTGTATTTATTTTGAAGACAAAATTATGTTTTTACTTATTGAATAAACCGCAACGTTTTTAAATTGGTAAATATTTTGTATCAATAGGAAAAAAACTAGAGATATTTTTTCAAAAGTAATTTGGCTATAGGGGTCTAAGGTATCAAGTTATTTTGAAAAAGGGGTTTCTTGCCCAAAACAGTTCAGAAATCCCTGGTCAAAACCAATGAACAAATTCGATACCAAAAAGTAAATTGTCCAATTTTAACATTGAACGCTTATTGTGAGTCCATAGTATCATATACCATGTTTGTAAAAATAAAATCTATTTTTCAGGAAGAACAGTCAAAATAAATCTACTTCCAAGCACTTATATAAACATTAAATGCGAAAATGTAACAACGCTAGACTACACCAAGCTACCTAAATGTGCCAATGAACCAAATACATTTAAATCGGTGAGTTTCAAAGACTGTCCTCTACCAACGTCATCGTTTAAAGATATACTCAATCATTTAGGAGTCTCAAAAACAATGTCGCTAATATTCCAAAATGCTAAAAATTTATCAGGATTTTTTAATAGAAAGCATTTTGCTGGATTGCATTATTTAACAAAGCTGCTGCTATCCGTGAATGGAGTTACACATTTGCCAGATAATCTATTCATGGACATTACAAATTTAACATGGTTGAATATCCGATGTAATAATATAAATCTATCCGAAGAACTATTCAGGCCTCTGGATAGGTTAGAAACCTTGGAAATAAGTCATAATCACATGACAAATATGTCGTCAAACCTATTTTCTCACCTATCTCTGTTACGAAAACTATCATTGTGGCAAAGTAATGTAACCTGGTTTTCTAAGGACTTCTTCACTGGCGTCGATGTTCTTGAAGAGTTAGATTTAAGCTCGAACGGACTTAACGAACTCCCAACATCAATTTTCAAACCATTAAGAAAATTGAAAAAACTTACGTTGTTCTCGAACAAGTTCTCAACCTTGCCACAGAATTTATTTGCGACCAATAGTAAGTTGGAAACTGTAATAATTCTCAATAACGATGTGAAGATGAAAGAACTGCCAAAGAATCTTTTTGGGAATTTAGCAAACTTGAAACAGGTATATGTTCAAAGAAGCGGAATAGAAAACGTACCTTATGATATATTTATCAACTCTCCTCTCATAACAAACATATCATTAGCGTACAATGAAATAGCTACAATACCGGAGTCAACTTTTAACGATCAAATAAACTTGTTAGAACTGGATTTAAGTCACAATAACTTAAAGAGTTTAGAGTCTAAATTATTCTCATCGTTAGTACGACTCGAAAAATTGAATTTATGTTATAATTCAATCGAAGAAGTTTCCAGGTGAGTTTGTTTGAAAGTGTCTACTTAACTTTTATCATATTTGTATACAAAGGCTATATATGAGCTTATTTATTTTCCAGTTCTACATTTTCGTCGTTATTGAGTCTAATATATTTAAATATGGAGCATAATAACTTGAAAACGTTATCTCCATACTTATTCAGTAACAACAAACAAAGAATGTCTGTATCGTTAGCGTACAATAGACTCGATTTTGAGAACAAGGAACTGAAAAATAATTCATGGACTGTAATAAGAGTTTCTCCATTTGCTCATACATATAATCTTAGGATGCTTAATTTGAGTCATAACAAATTCAAAGTCTCTTACGATGACTGGTGGATCAATGGTCATGAAAATCTGGATATCAGCTACAACTCAATTCAATATCTCTGGGTAATAAAATATTTGAGTTATTATAAAACCAATTTTTTATTTAATTGAAACGTAACTTAAATTTTCATTTATGTTTTAGGATGACACAAAATATTCATTGCTACAAAAGACAAAATCAAGCTATGAGGATTTGCTAAAGAAACCAATAAAAGAAGTTTGGGTATCAAATAACCCTTTGAATTGCAGATGCAGAAACTTTCTCTTCGTTGATTTTCTCAAAGAAAACTTGAAGTCAAAGGTCAGTTGAATTATCAGTTAAAGTTTATGTATTTTTCTAACCAACTAAGTCCCAATTTAATCACGTTGTTTAACAATAGTTTCTATATTACTTAATTTTGTTTTAGATCTTGGATGATACATTAATACATTGTCCAATCTGGACGAAAGAAGCTTGTTACTTAAGATTTATAATATTTATATCTGTGGTAACCGCATCCTTATCATTGTCGACTGCTACTATTATTTTGTATTTCGTATACAAAAAACAAATAAATTTAATGATCAAGAGAAAATTCCAATATTTTTCTAAGAAAGGTAATAATTATGATCAAAATAAAAATATTTTGGTGAAATATTCCGAATATGACGAGGAATTTGTACTGAAAGAGATTTTACCAGAGTTAAGGGAACATAGAAATTTCAAAGTGCAGACACAACTTATTAACAAAAATAACAGTAAGGAGAATTTTATGAAACATTTTAGGAATGGTTCCAAAGAAAGTGACACAACTTTGGTTGTATTTTCTCCCAACTACTTAACGTCAGCTTACAGTCACGTAAACATCAAGAAAATTCGTGGTGAAATGTTGAAGACGAAAAACACAGTTTACGTATTCGCCGATATTGGTCCTGAGAATTCGATTTACGCTTTTCTTAAAGAGCAACGTGATCAGCGCACAACTGTCTTGTGGAGTGACCGAAATTTCTGGAATGTTCTAATTTCCATGTTAGTTAATAAGTCGTTGAAGAAGAAAGTTCGATATTGTTCGGGAAAAGATATGCGCTCGAAGGTTAACTCGTCTATAAGTTCGACGAAGAGCAAGTTGGTGTCGGACAGTACGTTCACAAGACTTCCGGACTGGCCGGATGTTTACACTTCCAGTACCTTTGCACACAGTCAAGTTTAGGTATCGTTATCATTTTTAGTGAGGTAAAGACTGACTTCTTCGCTACAAACGACAAATCTCACATTTCGCAGTTTCAAATCACAACATAGGTTATAATATAGCTAACTTGTAAAAACGTGTTAACTTAGGATATTGTAAAAATAAGTGTAAAATTTTTACAAAGATGTATTTAATGTGTACGAATTTGTTCAATATTGTTTCTTAATACACTCATATTAGATTCAGGTTCCCATTTTTATTGTACGATGGTTAAACCTACTTATTCATTGATAACTTCAAAGAAGTGTTACATTTACGATATAATCAGTATTTAATCATTATTTGTATTACGTATGTAAATATATTGTAAGATTGTATTACTTAACCCATTTAAGTTTCAAGGAAACTGCATATTGTTAATGAGTTGTAAAGCTACAGCTTAAATAAAACAAATACTTTAATTATCACTTTCGTTTTATTTTATATCATCCTAACTTATCAAATAAGATGTACTATAAAAAGATTTTCAAGCAAATTTATCATAAAACTACTAAATAAATTTGTATGCAGTTTTTACAGCAGCATTTCATGTTTTATTATTTTTGTTGTCACTTAAAAAATCAACATTTAAAAACATTTTTATCCTAGTGAACAATTTTTCTAATTTACGTAAAAAGTATACAACTTTTTATAGTAATACCTCATGTTTATATAAAACTTCTTACACGTTTACAGAACCTAAAATTAACTATTAAATAATATTAGGTATAAGGGTTTTGTTAAAACTCCATTTGTTCTCAGTTCACATTATTGTTAACCGCCAGATTTTATGATTTTGATACAACATACACTTAAGTTTTTTTGCACAAAAATCGTCAGTGGGCAAACGTTACTTGATATCACTGATTTGTTATGAATATTTGATATTTAATTTATTCCGTCAATCAATTGAGAGTCCAGGCAAATACAATCTCGTGCACATTACGTCAGTTAAACTCGAGTCGCGGGCGAGAGTAAGTGTACTGGTAGTTATCCTGATACCTGCCTGCAATACAAGTCACTAACATTGCACACACACAGACACACTTGTATAAGCACACGTCAACGCTCAGTCTAAATAATCATCCTTTTTTGGATTCGTATATAAATGAATGTCTTTTAGCCTCCGGAAATTGCACGTGAGCAGTCGTGTGAAACCCCTCAGTGGACTGGGTGGTGGGTGGGTGGTAAGTCAAAATCGACCGCATTATTTATGTTCCCCACGGATTCCGCCCGCTGCCATACATAGCAATTGGACATCCAGCGCTGGATAGTTTTAATATTATGACCACAACGTGTTATATACGGATAATATGTCATGTCACTTTAATTAAAACGCTATTGTATTAATTTATTGCTCGTGCATATAATTTTCTAATAATTAAAAGTTATTTTTTACACTACTATTTAAATTGTAAATAAATTCAGTATCATTCAGTGTATTAAACTGACTAATAGATAGTCCAGTCACAGTAGACATTAACATTAGGGATACCGTCATAAAGAAAAATAAATTATGGAAGGCCAAAGATGGTGAATCAGTAATTGTATAATAAAAATAGTTCAAACAAAAAGTGTACTACAAAAATAGCTCCTATGAAAAAGCGATTCTTGATATTTATGCAAGGGTCTTTTTTGGCCAACTTTACCGGATTACAGTCAACACCTGCTTACGTTGAAGTAAAAGATCTGAATAAAAATCTGACTATATTGTATACGACATAACATTTGAATTTACCGTAGTCCTCTAGTGCACTTACTTTACATGGTTCTAACAACCTGCCAGACTTTGAAGATGGTCCAAACCTTGAAAGCCTCTTATAGAAGGTTTTGTAAAAAACCTAACTAAAACTAAAACAGAAATGATTATATTCAATCTTATGTCCTCGAATAAAAATAAAAATTCTGTACCCCTTCAATATTATTTCTGTAGCCTGACTTAGCTATGATTGATAGCTACAAATCGCGTGTGTCAAAAAAATGCTACCAATGTTACTTGTGACAGTTTCCTAATACTCTTGTCTGACAAATAATAACATAAAACTGAGTATTTTATTATCAAGTGTATTTTGAGACCGTATAATAAAAATATTTATAGATACATAAATTATGTAGTATAATTTATTTTGGATCCAAAACGATACTTAATCATTTAAAAAAATGAGAAAATAACGAGATACTACTATACTATGCCGATTTATAAAATCAATCAAAATTTTAAATTAAATAATGAATTTTTACATTAACTGAGGTAGGGCACAGCAGGAAACTTCCTGCTCAAATATGGAGCAGCCCGACAGGAGTAGTACCTCGACCTTACAGAAGATCACAGCTAAATAACACTACTCTAAAGCAGTGTTGTGTTCCTGTTGGTGAGTAAGGTGACCAGAGCTCCTGGGGGGAATTGGGGATAGGGTCGGCAACGCGCTTGCGATGCTTCTGGTGTTGCAGACGTCTATAAGCTACGGTAATCGCTTACCATCAGGTGAGCCGTACGCTTGTTTGCCGACCTAGTTACATAAAAAAAAAAAAAAAAAAAAAAAAATACAACTCTTATGTTTCAATATATTACAACTAGTATTCCTCTGAAAGATCCTTAACTGTTGAAACATGTTTCAAGTTTTGAACAACTCATAATTCAAAGTTAACTCTTGAAGTGGAATATATTTGCATTTCTCACAGCTTTTAGCCTATGGAGCTAAACACTGTTTATTATACAAACACCCTTGTATTTAATCATGTTTACAAACTAAACTTCTACATCATAATTATCTTATCTTTCTAATTACTAATATTATCAATGAGTAAGTTTGAATATTTGAATGTTTAGATGTTTGGAACTAAATCATTTAAAAACGCCTGTATGGATTTCAGTGAAATATGGCACACAGATACTTCATGAGGTAGATTAACACATAGGCTACTTTTATCCCGCAAAAATTCAGAGTTCCTGCGGGATAGTAATAAAATGTGTTAACAGTCATAAGCGCCTGAATAGAAGTAGTTTCTTATATATAAATATGAATTGAACTGTTTGTTGCAGTCCAATAAAAAAACATTGAGTAATATTTAATCGATTTTAATAAAACTTTTATCTGTAGCCTAAAACACCTTCGTGAAGCGAGGACGGGTCAACTAGTATGATAGTTTAACTTTTAAGAGACTTATGAATAATTAAATAATTTTTAAAGAAACTTCAATAAATTTATGTTATTTTAGACATAAGATCTGACTTAATATTCATATAAATTTTATTTACAAAACTATTTCTGCTATAAATGCTTTAAGTATTAAGAATAAATAAACATTAAAGTACTTTCATAAATGATAATAATAAAAAAAACTAAAAATAGGCATACAGGTCTTTTCACATTGTTTTACTCCATCATTAAAACAAGTTATAGGTATTTAATAATTCAAAACAGAGGTTCTCAAACTTATTTGACTAGTAATCAACTAAGAATATTATTTTGCTGTTGATTGACTAGACACTTTCTCAGCAGTTTTTGATATTACCAAATCATTATATCCTAACTGACTTAGCTATACTGCGCAGTAACACTCAAATCAAATCAAATCTCTATGAATACCAATTAATAAACCGTGTAGCTAACAATACCAGTTATACTAGAATAATGTTATTTTGGATTAATCATCTATATTTTTTAATAGAATGATAAATTTAAGTAAAATGACTATAGCTCTCGTTAAAAACCGTGGACATATTCTATATTTTATCTATATTTTATAACCATGAAAAGATGCAACGAAATATTACATATGAAATATTTATTTCATCGTTTCTCTTACAGTACATGTAAAGAATTACCCAGCGCCATATGCACGAAAGTTATAACGCAATTTCAAAGCAGGAAGGGCACGACAAAATATCAACAGAATTTTATTAAAGTAGCGATCAATAACTGGCACCCAGACGCCGACCTCTCAAAGATCTTACGGTCAAGTTTCACTGAATACTTATACATGTCCAGTTTACTTAGAGCCCCTTATTTGTGTGGGTGGAAACTCTTTAAGAAGGTTTTTTAGGCTGGAGTGACGCTGTTATTTATTGACTGGCTCTTATTATCTGGATTCCCATGTTATCTTATATTTGCTCTTCTTTTTCAGAAACTTTATTACTATATTTATTTTATTGTTAACTAGCTGACCGGTTTCCGGTTTGCTGAGGTATTAGTTTACTGGTAAAAGTTTTATCAAAATCGTTTTAACATTTTTCATCTTTTAAACCTTACCTGAACTTTCACTAATATTTCAAGATCAAAATTATCTAAATCGGTCTAGCTATACTCGGAGTTTTGCGAGACAAACGAACCGCAATTTATTTTTATACGTATAGGTTTATTTTAAGCGTAAAGTGATATTTAAACAGCAATTAGTGGTCAAATAATTAAAAAACGGAGACAGTGATATTATCTCACTTTTTTAACGTATCTTCCTTAAAGGGATTATGTGGGACTTCCAGCCCCAACGATAAACGCCGGACTACCGTACTAAAACCCACCACCGTCCGCCGCAAGTTAGAAGCCGCAGGAACGCCTTTGTATACTCCTACAGACGCCTCGGCATTTCCTCCGTCTGTGGGTACAAGTACTCGCAGTAAAACCCACCACCTAAGGTAGGGGTGCTACCAGGGTAAATCAATTGACATCCAGCCCCCGAAGGAGTCAGAAGCTTCGCCTCGCATATCCCTCGAGATCGGGTCTCTCACAAGTCATTTCTGCAAATAGAGGTGACCCGTACTTCCAGCCACCGGATCCCTGTGGGCTTAACCGCCGTCTGCGACGCCCAGGGCACGAACGCTGGTGTCTGAGGCCCGCGCCCGTCACGCCCGCGCTAGTGTTTTAACCGTGTGCCCATGTTTAATACTTTATTATTTTATAAGTGTTATAATTCAATAGGGATTGTTTTATTTTCAGTGGAATTCCACGATAATATGCCAAGAAAGTCTCAAAGTCAAAAAGTTGTCTTATTATTTATTATCAAATTTACCTTATTAATATAAGAAATTGACCCGTCCCGCCTTCGCACGGATGGAGTTTTACCTCATATAATTAGGTTTATCTAAAATATTCAATTTTTATATACGGAAACTAATAAAAGAAAGGAATATAGATGGATGGCCTATCACAAAAGCTATACGGGCGCAACACGGTCAGGACATGACTAAACGTTACGATCTCTTACTATTATGACAGGAACTATTATGACAGGAACTATTATGGCAGGAACCCAAGCAGTGCCTTGGACTTGTGACCAAGGTGTAGGCTTAAGGATATCCTTTAAATGATCATAACACTCACCTCCACTGCTTAGTTTCACCGTCTAAACCTAAGATTAGACTAACATTAACCTAAACTAACACAAGGCTAACCTAATCTAAGGCTAACCTAACCTAAACCTAACTCACACCGACATATATATTTTTAAATAAAAATATTCAGATTTTATGATAGAAAACATTTTATTATTGTCTCTGAATTTTTCCAGGATAAGAAGTTTCCTATGCGTTACTCCAGGTTTTTTTTTATGGAAGATAAGGTGCAAACCAGCAGATGGTCCAACTGATGGTAAGTGGCCACTATCGCCCTATGGACATCGAAAAAACAACTCTTGTTTTGTCGATGCGTTGCATCCTCGAAGACAGAGTGGGGAGGGGAGTGAAGAAATAACTGCTACGGTTTCAGCGGACCCTGAGCAAGAGCCCAAAGTCCACTAAATCCGGAGCTTTAATGGGATAAGAGAGAGAGAGGGTAAGTCTGGGCCACATGCACCTCGAGCGGAACGCGTCTTTTAAACTTGGCAGTCGGATTCGCATGCTTGTGTTCGCAAGCCAGTCGGGGAACAGATCCCCTACCACCAAAGGGGTGCTGGGTTACTCGGCTCTTACGACATGCATTTATCGATTCATTTCAAACGATTTTCAGATATATAAACAAGTTCAAAAAGATTGTTTAGCATAGTTCATCTGGATTGGCAATAAATGAATTTCAGTCCACAAAGCTAACAGAAATTCAGGAATTGTAACAGTATAACCTAAAGGGCACGAACTCGACCGCATTATTTATGCCCCGGAATTCCGTTACCGTAACAACACTAATTACAATAACTGATGTAAAAATACTTCAAGATTAAACGTTTATTATATACAGGTTTTTGTTACAAGAAATATTTCAATAAAATACAATATCTTAAATTTGACGGGGGGACGGGTTAGAATAGTATTTATTCCCCTCTATCGCTGGGAGAGCATCTTGTAAGAGACGAGTAACCCAACACCCCAATGGTGGTAATGAATCTGTCTTCCGACTGGTTTGCGTCCACCAGCATGCAAATCCGGCAGCCTAGTGTCCTCGACGCGTTCCAGTCTAGCCGCATGTGGGCCAGACTTACCCCCAATATTGCTGATACAATATTTTTTAAATAGTTTTATAAAAATCTCAGCGTTATATACATACATAAAAATATATATATATATATACCAATCGAATTGAGAACCTCCTCCTTTTTGAAGTCGGTTAAAAATAAGGATAGTTTTTATATGTTACTAGCTGACCCGGCAAACGTTGTTTTGCCATAGAAATATGAGGTGGGCCACCCTTATCACTTAGGGGGAAGAAAAATAGATAGTCCGTAGTCGATTCTCAGACCTGCTGAATATGCATATAAAATTTCATAAAAATCGGTCGAGCCGTTTCGGAGGTGTATGGTAACTAACATTGTGACACGAGAATTTTATATATGAGTTGTCGATTTTATTTATTATTTAAATTTGAGCAATAACTGTCAACTTTTCACTTTTATAGCAACACAGGACTAAAGCCGACGGTTACGTCAATCTTAATACTAGTAAATGCTTGTGGCTTTGCAAGTTAAATTTCATTCTTATTCAACACGAATTTCGCAAATTTAAAGATAATTTATATTTTATACTTTTTGTGGAAGCAGATATACTGAATTGCTATAAAATATTCAGTTCATTAACAGAAACTAGAATTTAATATTATTTGTTTGGTTATTAAATTACTGTAACTATTTATAGTAAGCATATTTGTTTTTCATTTCAATGTAAGTGAATTAAAAAAATGTGGCTGTTATTTTCATTACTTGATTTGTTTGTCCTTTTGAATAAAAAATACATAGACTATCGAATATAGACTGTCTGTCTGATCATCCTAAGATTTTCTTATCGTAATTATTGTTAGCGCTTGTCAGAATTTTGCCGAAGGGTTTTGTAAACCTGCATCTGGGTTGGCTTTTTTATTTAATGTGCATTATACGTATAGTTGTAAATGAATAGGTATCATCTTTATACTAATATAATAATCAAAGGATAAATGACTAAAGAATAGAAAACTTCTTAAAAAATATAAATGGATATATGTGTGAACAAACTGTTAAATAATGAATTATCGTTTCACGCTCAGCTCGATATTTCAGGTGAATTCATTTTACGGACTTAATACGGAGTAATTAATTTTCTGCAAATGGTTTTTGTTTTAATATTGAAAATATCAATGATATCCTGTTACCGAAACAAATTGTACTTATTGCGAATTCGTGCAAGGTTAATTGAATTTTTATATAGATGTGTAAATTAAAATAATACACTAGCTGACCCGACGGAAGAAGTTGTCCTGTCTTAACTTGATATTGGTTAAATGACTGAAATTTATGTCAATATGGTCGTTAAGTTTTTTATTTTATTAAATATCCACGTCAAATAAAAAATTAACGAAATCGGTCCAGCGTGCATGCGTGATGATGTGACCAAGGGAAATAGGGATTTATATATATATATAGACTGTAGGGCCGACCGTAATGATAATAACTCTTTTTTTGAGTCATATAATTTAAATTAATAAGCCTAAATTTTGATCATTTATTTATTCAACGTTTTATTAAGGCTGCAAAAAAATCTTCTTGCCGGCTCTTGTCAACAGATAACTGTCTTCCTGCTGAATAAAAATGGTGGTAGCGTCAGCAAACAAACTGACTTACTAACCTATTTTTACGCCTCTAAAGTAGTTTGTAAAAAGTCTGATTGAAATAAACTATTCTGAGCTTGAGTTTGACCTTCAACCTGTGAGGGGACCGGTTAGGATACAATTACCCTCTGCCGCTGGAAGAGCATCTCGTAATAGCCGAGTAACCCAGTATCCCTTGGTGGTAGGAAATCTGTTCCTCAACTGGCTTGCGACCACCACCATGGAAATCCGACCGCCAAGTGTCTTTGACGCGTTCGGGTCGCGCCGCATGAGGGCCAGATCTACCCCCACCCTCTTTCATCTCATTAATTCTGTAGTTCCGGTCAACTCTGGGCTCTTGCTCAGGGTCCACTAAAACCGCTGCATTATTCTTATCGCTCCCCCTCCTAATTCAACTTTCGAGGCGGCAACGCATCGGCAAAACAAGAGGTATCCTCTAGTTCTGTCGATGTCCATGGGCGACGGTGGTTACTTTCCATCAGGTGGACCGTCTGTTCGTTTGTCCCTTATGTATATTATCTGTCATAAAAAACTTTAGGTTAGGAAAATTGTTTAGGGTATAGCTCCCATGTTCTTAGCAGTTCATTATATAAGTTAGACCGTATTTAATTTCACGAGGTGCGTGTTTATACATATAATTATGAATGTTATGGCTATTTTTGGTGTTACAAAAATCCCTTAAATTAAACTTTATATGATGATAATACAGTAAGATTAAATAGATAATAATATTTACTTCGGTTAGTGATGATAGCTTATGAAATATGCATAAACAGGACCGTCCAAGGATATTTACCGCTGACCGCGCCACCGGCTGCTGTATAATATTGGAGGACAAAACTTTGATATTAACTACGGCACAGATGAACTATACTAATGTATTATTAAGTGCTATATAAAGTTATTTAAGATAAAAATGGCTACAGTATATTATGCAATGTAATGTTGGATATTCTAGACATATTTATTTTAGATATATTTTCAACGCCAAGATGAAATATTATATTATAGATTACCTATTGTATTATTTCTATATCTTTGTTAGGTAAGTCAATAATTATGTAGAATTGTGTCCAAAATATTAACAAAGGTTACAGGTAACATAGGTAACTAAAAAAAAACAAGTAAATAAGTTTGATGTTTTTCCTTTGCGTAAGCTATACGCTAGTTCATACTAAAATTACGACTCTAAATCGTACTTGTAAAAAATTTCCTTACGAGTATTAAAATTAACATAAACGACAACAACTACAAAGATCACTTAGAAATTCATTATAACTTAGAAACTCATTTAAGATATTTCGTTACACACAATACATATCATACAATGGAAATGAAAAATTAAACGTCAAATATTTCAACTGAACCGTAGTACAGTAGCGTCGTGCTCAAGCTGTGATTGATGCCTACAAATCGTGTGTGTCAAAAATGCTCCTGTACGTGTGACACATTCCCATTATTCTCGTGTTCAGATTTCAGATGAACGTTACTCGAATAACGATTCGATGGTATCAAACGAGTGTTATGTCACTAGTAGGTATCTATGTATTTTTAGTCGACCCGCACGACTTCTTCCTAGTGATACTTCGCTCCTATTGGTCGTAGCGTGATGTTATATTGCCTATAGCCATCCTAGATAAATGGGCTATACAAAACAAATGTTATATTTCAAATCGAATTAGTAGTTCCTGAGATTAGCGCATTCAAACAAACAAAAAAACTCAACTATAAGTGTTGCACAAAAGGCAGAAATGAGCACAGTCTACCTTAATTAACATAACACTTGAAAGAAACTAGTAAAATACTCTTTAGATAGAAATCAAACAGTGCCAAGGGACTGAGACCTAGAAGCAGGTTTGAAGAGCTCTTCAACTTCGCCTAAACTCTCAGTATTTAACGTAGGTAGAAGTTAAGTAACAGTTTAAGCATAGTAAAGGAGCCCTATAAACCTGTTCTTAGGTCTCAAGACCCGGTATCACCAGTTTTCCTTTGTAAAATGATATAATATGCACTATTACCCCACTGTTTTGCTTAATTCGTCTTTTGGTTTTTAATGTTCGAACAAAAAATCTTAACACATGATTAATACGTTATTGGCAATCCACAAATTGATCTCCAAATAAAATCATAAAATATGTATCCATATGAAAAGAATTATACATAATTTAAAATATCAATTTCAAATATACCCTCGATTTCATAGCGGTCAACTTTTATCTGAAGTATTTCGCATGAATAAATCGCAGTTATATTTCAGGCTGAAATATTAGCGGTTTCAGTCACCATATCTCTAGGGCCGAGTTCGCCGATACTGTTAATAAACTCCATTTTTCTTGCAAAACGAGAAATATAACCGCCTATCCTTACGAGAAAAATGTACTTTTCTCCATGAATCTATACAAGAAGAGAATGTTTCTTTTAATATATTATTGAAATGCATTTAGTGTGGTGGTCTTTCAATATTATTCCGCCTACTAATATCCTGGACACGTGTAATAGGAGAAGATATATTAATGGATATATTAGCCTTAATAGTTAATTTACTAACGGATATATTTTAACTGAACTTAATAGTAAGTACCAATTTAGAGAAATCACTGGAACCATAAAGAAATAGATGGAAAGTTTAGCTTTTATAAGAATATTAAAATTCTTATGACCTGTTAAGTTACTTTCTATTTAATACATTGATTATATGCTTATGCTTAGGCTTACATATGACTTTAACTTGCATTTGCGTTGCACTTCAATTCATCTGAATATAATTTCCTTTGTAACATTGACGACATTTAGATCAAAATGGCTTCTAATCTATTCTATGTTTGTTATAGCTATTATTAGATCGTGAGATTTAGAATATTTTTAGTAGACGAGCCGTGCTACTGTAATACTATATGTATAGTAAAATCTTAACGATAAAAATATGCTGAATCTTTGATATGACATCCTACTAACTTATAATTTAGTCGTTTTCTAGTGCTGTAAAATCAAGTCACGTTACACTACTTATTTTTCGTAGAGCTTACTTTAACATACATAGAAAACGTATAATTTGGTCATTTGTCAATGTCTTGCGTTATTAGCGAGAGAAAAATGATTCAGTGAATCTGTCGGGTTCACGTCCCTTGGTTAATTGATACAAATTACAGACGAATTCTCTAACGAATATTAAAAACCTTTAGACATTGTTTACGTCGTTATTAATCTTAATTTAAATCAGATTGCTATTTCAAGTTGCTAAATAAATTGTTTATCTTTGAGTTGATTATATTTCTTGTGACAAGACAAAGTTGTATAACTTTTATCCAATTTAAAATATCTTTACCGAGTTGTTTTTAAATTTGGTTGTTAGGAAACAGTTGCCAAATTTCTAACACTAAAACTTTTAATTGGAATCTTATGATGTTGCTAAATATGAAACAAACCATATTGTAATATTCGGATATTAAAAACTATCATTACACTCAAATGAAAATTGTAAAAATTAGAGAAATAATTACTGATACTTCAATTGGATTGTCAAAACCTAAACTAAATTTTAAATTTCCTATTTGATTTCGATAAGTTCCCTGTGAGCGAGGTGAGGTATCCTATTTTCAACACAAAACCATATTCAGAAATACTAAAAGGATGATATCGATTGAACTGTTGGGTAAACGCAACTCATTTGCTACTTAATCTTAATTCTGCTTATTTCTGCTACTTAACCGATAAATAACTAAGTATTGCGACATCTTACAACCATGACAAAAACCTAAGCAGTGCTTTATACCGAGGAGTTGGCTAAAAGAGCTCTTCAAATTAAACACTCGCTTGCCTTACCTAGAACGCCTTAACTGAACGCTGTTTAAGCGTAACATTAGATTAAAATAAACCTAATACAAATCTAACCCAACGTTATTTTATCGACGTGCATTGTAACTTATGTGACTTTAATAGGAGACCAGTATAATAACACTACAACAATATTATTACACTTTCACTAGCGCCACTTTATATAATATTCGCTCAAAGAGATAAATCGTTGGACTAAACTTTACTTACGCCAAGAAAGGGAACATAAAGTGACAAAACAGTGATAAGGGCACTACACTAGTCAATGTGTGTCAAAGTACCAATCACAGGCTACCAAAAGTCGTTTTTTTTACGATATGACAACGCTAGTGGTATTAAATATTACACGCAAGTGACTAATTTAACTTACCCGCCAAATTAAATGCATTGTTGAAAAGCGAATATAATAATGTGAGAGTGTACCTATGCAAGCTTTTCAGATCATTTGAAGTATTTTACCTTAAGTATTCATAGTTTATAAGTTTACAAACTTCTAGAACTATTCAATTTTAACTTAAGTACATACAAGAGTGCATGCAATTTCTGAGCTGATAGTTTGCTTTCGTGCACTAACAATTTTGGTCAAAAACCTTTCAACCTCAATAGAATATTTAAAGGTCTGCACTGAAAATATGGCTCAATTGGTACTTCGATACGTGTGGGATTTCTACTCTAATATTCAGGCGATGAAAAATATCCCTGTCATAAAAACCTGGACCATATGAGTTTTTAGAGCAGCGCATTTGAATATTGATGTTTATGGAAAGCGGGTAGGAAATATTAAACGTTATATCGGTATGGTAAACTTTTCATAATGGAACTATATCACGGTTCCGTAGCTTTCTATTAGCTGCTAGACGGCTAAAAGAGCAGAGATTATTTGTTCTCTGAATAGATAATCCAGCAGCAGATATTAACGTTTCAAATATAGCTTATCTTGCTTTTGTATTCTGAAAATGATTTGTGTTCATTTTTGTTCGTAATATACTAGCGAACCTGTCGTAGCTTAGGATGCGAAGGATATTTTGCTTTCCATTTAGAAAATCAAGAATTCAAGTATTTACAAATATCATTGTGGGCGTATTTCTGAAATTGGACAATAGTGGATAGATAAGTATATATAGCTTTAAATCAGTAAATCATTAGTAGGTATATCTAGTTTCCTTTTTGTTTTCATCTTATTTTAGACTTAATACTTATTTTTGACGCTTTTATTTGTTCGCTTTAACCAACTTTTATAGGTTCTAGCTTCTTTTCTTTTCACAACCTACTTTATACATATAGTGGACGAAGTTTGGCAAACGTTGAAATAAGTGTTTATTTATTTTCTTTAGTAATTTGTACTAAATTTAAAGTCAATAAAAGCAAAGGTTTTTACTTCCTTATGAAAAGTTGTTCTTAGTGGTTTCACATGAAAAAACTATTATAAATTTCATGGTTATAGCTTCGGTCGTTTCGGCTATTCGTTGATGAGATAATTTTACATAAACTTTAATATATTTACATAAACTTTGACCAGCTTTACATAAACTTTAATATATTTTCGGGTCTTGAAACTGATTTCAATATCAACTGTGTAAAAAACGATATCTAAAGACAATAAGTTATACGATTTATAAAGTCAGAAAACCCGCAATGGAAAAAGAACATTAGGGTGTAATTTATCACAGTTTCCACTCCATTTAACTAGGAGTTGCAAAAAAACGTGCGTGATAGGCTCCAGCTCCACGCGTCTCAATTGTGTGAAAATTTCAAAATCATTGCTATCATTAGGATGTGTGCTCTTTTACTCTACTATCTGTGTATTGAGTAACTCTATATTACAATACTCGTATACATCTAATTTAGTCTTCGATTTTCTTAACGCATTGACGTATCTATCTATATAAATATAAATGAACCGTCAAAATATGTGTATGCACAACTTCCATTTGTTAGAGAAGAAGAAGGAAAAAGGATTTTTTTTTAAAAACATTTTTAAATGTTATTAAATACTACGTAGACGAAGTCACATACACAGTTATTTATGTCAGGATGATGCTTATTTTCTCAGTTATTTGATGCACAATTTCATTGTTGAGTATAACAGAGGGCATGCAAATGATTTGCATTCTCTCCTCCACGAGAATTTATTGCTCTAAATGCTTCAGGTCTTAAGTATGCAGGGCAAGGTGCATGTTGAACATTTATGTGGTATAAATAAAACTCTATGCATAGAAATTAAATAAACAGATTAAGATTATAGATTCTGCTGCATAACTCTAAAAAATGGGTTGCACTCCGGGAGTGCCGACAGAAGTGAAAACTTGAACATTAACGTTGTGCATTTTTGAATATTTTGGGATGGTAAGGTAATAATTTCTTACGAATTCCTTTATTTATCAGTAGAAAAGTACTATCATTTAAATACAATATTCATCTATTGCGCTATCGTACACAAATTTAAATTCAGTTTTTTATATAACGTACTACGAATTAAGCGTGCAAGCGTCGTCTTACGAATTTTCGATCAGGTCACGTGTCCTGACGCGAGTTTAACATTTTCTACCCATCCCATAAGTGCACAACGCCGCTAAAGAAGTTTTCACTTCAAAAATTAAGTTTCTACATATTAATTATTACTTATAGTTTCGTACCTAAATAGGTAAACTTAACAGTAAAGTTACGCCATGATACCCGTGTATCTGTCCGAAGTTATATTTAGAGATTCTTGGTATATATAACTAACATGAGTAATCCCTATGCAAAAACGGTAAAATGAAGAGAATAGTTTTATATTTTAGTAACATTTATTTTGTCATATAATTTTCATCATAGAGTTTTTTTCCTGTCAACAATTTTTAACAATCCCATATAACTCTACAGCAAAATAATATCATACGTAAAGAAAATCCTATTAAAAAGTATCATAAAGTTATATTTAGTAGAAACAAAATCATAATAATTAAATGTATATATTATAATAAGCTATATTCTATAAAGCATAAAAGATAATAATAATAGTCTTAGGCTCTAGGAGTTGGTTAAAATGGTTCTACTATGCGTAAACTCTCGCCTACACTGCTCAAATTCGTTACCTTAAAATTGACTTATCTAACCTAATATTTATTTTATAAAGCAACAAATGCAATGACATACATAATAACCTTAATCTACATTCATGAAAATAAATCCCTATTTCCCTTGGTCACGGAATCACGCGTGGACGACCGGACCGATTTCGCTAATTCTTTGTTTGTTGTGTTTGGTATTGTCAGGAAAAGGTTCTTATGTAAGAAAAAATAAAGAAAGTTTCTCAGAAAATTTAACAAAAAATAACGACCATATTAAATTTCTAATGTAACCTTATCGCTTTTGACAGTATCAACTTCGTCAGTCATTTAACCAATATTCATAGATAAGACAGGACAATGTCTGTGTGGTCAGCTAGTCTATATCTACACTATTATATAAAGAGGAAAGATTTGATTATTTGTATGTTTGTATATATGTATGTTTGTTCGTTGCGAATAGGCTCGAAAAGTACTGAACTGATTTTGAAAATTCTTTCACCGATAGAAAGCTACATCCTTTCCGGGTAACATAGGCTATGTGGTGTTACCATAAATATTATAAATAAAAAGATATGGCCATCTAAGTGCCATAACCTGGTCATTTTGTAAATTGAAGGGTTTCTCAGGAACTACTAATCCGGTTTTAATTTTTTTTTCACCGATAGAAAACTACACCTTTCGTGAGTGACAAAGGTGATTCAGTGTTGCCATATATATTTTGTTATTAATAGAATATGGCCATTTTGTTGTTGCTAATCCGATTTTAAAAATTCTTTCACTGATGGAAAACTACGCTTTTCGTGAGTGACAAAGGTGATTTAGTGTTGCCATATAATTTTTTTTAAATAATAGAACATGGCCATTTTGTTGTTGCTAATCCGATTTTAAAAATTCTTTCACTGATAGAAAACTACACTTTTCGTGAGTGACAAAGGTGATTTAGTGTTGCCATATACATTTTTTTAATTAATAAAACATGGCCGTTTTGTTGCTACTAATCCGATTTTATAAATTCTTTAATTTAGAGAAGTCTATAGTATTTCATCATCATCATTCTCTCTCATCCTCTCTCTCTTTTCTCTCTAATATTTATCTCTGTTCAGAATGGTCAGTCTCTGTTTGGTTTCTTTCTTTCGATTTTCTCTCTCTCTTTCCCCTTTATCTACTCAATTTTATTTTTGCTCTGTCCTCTCTCTTATATTATCTGTCGCTTTTCTTTTCTTTTTGTTTCTATAATTTTTCTTTTCATAACTTTTTCTCACTCTCTCTCTTTTTTCATATAATGAAGAATTACACAATTACAGAAAGATAAAATGAGGACATCAATTATAATATTGCTTTAAATACCCGTAGCGAAGCGAGGGCAGGTCACTCGTAATATAATAATTCAATATTCAATCCTCAAAATTAATATTCAATATGTCGCTAAACTTTCGAAATATGATATGATTTCTTTTTACAAGAAACAGACAATAAAATAAATATACATTTTAGTACAATAACAAATAAAATCTATTCTTATATCCATTCATCTACAAATAACAGTTGTAAGATAATGTTGTTCGGCCATGATAGCGGTTGCAGTACAATTGGAAAATTCGGACGCGTTCCATCCTGGAACCGCTGTTCCCAAAACGTGACCTGTATTGGATATTTTGTAGACTATATATTTATATAACATATGCAATCCAAATGTATTGGGTAAAGAGAGCGCATGTCGAATCAATAACGAATATTGTACATAGAAATGGTTCGGTAGTTTACATTTTTATAATAGTACAAGCTGTATCCCGCGGTTTACCCGCTATATTTTGGATAATTCTATGTGTTATTCTGATGTGTAAGCTATATTATTGTAAAGTTTCATCAAGATCCATTTAGAAGTTTTTGCTTGAAAGAGCAACAAACATCCGTTAATAAACAACGTTTATGATATTAGTAGGATATGCTCGTTATTCTAGAAGCTGAGAAGGTCCTGGGGCTTGCAACCCAGGTGCACAGTCATTGGCTTTTACATATTTTATTAATATTTATTTTTGACATCTTTATTATTTCTCAAAACTTCTGTAATATAACTAATAGATTAAGTAAATAAGTTAGTATAGAGGTCGTATTGAATCTGAAGACTTGTTTTAACAATTGTCATTTAGAAAACATACATTTTGGGAGTCTACAAACTTATTAAGTTACTACATAGTCATTTGTAAACATGGCGACGGAAACATTATACGATACAGTGCGTAATATAAGTTCAATTTAAAGGTAACCCGTTGTTTTAGAAGTAAATATAAAAAAGGTAATGTCCATTGCAATCGTAACCCTTTTATGTTAAGAGCACGACGGTCGTAAAAGTATTCAGTATCGTAAACTTTATCCCAACAATAAAATTACATACAGCAATTGGGAGGAAGGAACGGGTTACTAATATAAATAATAAAATTTATGAATTTTAATAGCGAGAATAAAACAAAAAAGCAAAATTCCTATAATATAACATGAAACTATCTTATTTATACTTATAGCTTTCCATTAGTGAAAATTACATTAAAAACCAAAAGTTTAAGGGCACAAAGCAGATAGATAGAAAGAAAAAGACGTTGAAATCACTTTTTTTTCACATAGGCTGAAAAAAGACACAATTTTTTGAAAAAAAAAAAGATATCAACGAATTTAAAATGAATATAATGCTGTATTTGAGTTCTGAAGTTTTACTCCAAAATATAAACAAAATCATAAGTACACCTACAGATATACTTCCACCACAATGGTGGTGGTTAACTTAAAACATTAGGAAAGATAATTATAATTACAAAAGATATTTCGCTCCTTCACACCCCAACTTATGTCGTAAACATAAAACAGCCTACAGTACTCACGACACGACACTGTAACTTCTTTTATCACTGAAATTTCGCCAAGATACAGATAATGAAATTTAAGACCACGAAGTATCCTAATTCATGTTTCAATTTTGGTTCTTAGAAATGTGTACTTTTTAGAAATATTTTATGCTTTGATTGTTGTTCTTATTTTAGATTTATATTAAAAATACCGCACTAGTATTATCAACACTTGAGACGGAAATCGTAATAATAAATCAAACATTTAAACAAAACCTTCATAATGAGTTCTTAGCATCACATAACTGATGACTATTTTAGTTAACAGTATTTATATTGAACAAAAAATAATATTTACACACTGTCAACTATTCTCATTTAATTGTAGCACAATTTACAATCCAACAAACATATAACGCCTAACTAACGGAGGTTCCCTTCTTCAAAAATTGTAATATTCACGAGTTTAATCTATCGCGCTACATTCAGTGTGAGGGGATGGGTTAGAATATTTGGAGAGCATTTCGTAAGAACCGAGTGACCCAGCACCCCCTTGGTGGTAGGGGATTTGATCCCCAACTGGCTTGCGACCACCAGCATGCGAATCCGACCGCCAAGTGTTATAGACGCGTTCCTAGCGAGCCGTTTGAGGACCAGACTTGACCCTTCCTCTCCCATCCCATTAATGCTGCGGATCTAGTAGACTCTGGGCTCTTGCTCAAGGTCCGCTGAAACAGCAGTATTTTTGCAGTGATTCTTATGCTAAGTATAAGAGTTATCTTATAACTCTCTGGCACTAAAATTGTGGATACAATTAAAATAAAATAAAAGGAACTACTCGTCCCAATCGATCTGTCTCTTCTCAAAGTTTCTTCTTCAAAGTTTTCAATTAATATCCTTCAAAATGTTCTATGATGTGAATCAGTACCCCTTTTAGAGATTAACTAGTTTATTTACTTTAATATACTATATTTAGTGATATTAGTAATTTTTAGTCCAGAATCCAGTCCAGTAGATCCAGAGGGATTTGAAAAAATTGTGAGATACATACAAAACCACTCACTTAATCAGGTTAAAAGTGTTTGTATGCAATAAATCATTTAAATCTGTTGAGCTGTTTTTGTGTAAACAACTTCCTTCTATCCTACAGCCCCTTCAGATTTTCGGGATAAAAGTAACCTATGTATTAATCCAGATGATAAAGTATCTGTGTGCTAAATTTCATTTAGATTCTTTCTGTAGTTTTGGTGATTTAGTAACAAACATAGTCACTTTCAAATTTTTATTACTAAGGCAGGCAGCATTGTTAACCCAAAGGAATTTCTTAGCCCTACACTTTGGTCACGAGTCTAAGGCTGCGTTTCCACTAAAGATATACGAGGATGTACAGCGAGGAATATGTTTGTTAAGAACCAATAGAATCGCTTAATTTACCTAGCCCCGCTCAGCACTATTTCTGTGGAAACGGCTTTGCCTACTAGAGATGAGCGAGGATATGTAGAGAAATGTAGAAGAAACCAATAGAGTCGCTTAATCTGACACACTGACACAAGGAGCGAGGTTTTTGTTACATACAAAGTAAGCGAGAAATGCGTGCAAATAGTGTGTAGCGAGAAATATGTTTGAGCACCAACAGAATCGCTTCACCTGACACACTCTGACACAACGAGTGAGGTTTTTATACATACAAAGTAAGCAAGGAATGCGTGTGAGAAATGTGTGCAAGGAGCGTGTAGGGAGAAATGTGTTTGAGTACCAACATACTTCATCTGACACAAGGAGCGCGGTTTTTGTTACATACAAAGTAAGCGAGAAATGCGTGCAAATAGTGTGTAGCGAGAAATATGTTTGAGGACGAGTGAGGTTTTTATACATACAAAGTAAGCAAGGAATGCGTGTGAGAAATGTGTGCAAGGAGCGTGTAGGGAGAAATGTGTTTGAGAGCCAATAGGATCGCTTCATTTGATACTATCTATATAATACTACGTCGCACGTTGCGAGGTATATGTGTCAGGAAATACTTTTTGAATTTGAATTAATGTTTGAGAATTTTTCTCCGTTCCGCCATAGACGTACTAGGCGAATAAACGGTGTGAGAGATGTGTACTAGTGATGGAGACGAGCTCGCTCGCATCTATAAAGAGCATCCTCGCATCGCTTAGCTACCTCGCACATCTCCAGTGAAAATGCAGTCTACGGTGTAGTTTATTCTCTAAAAATATGTAAAATCTTGCTGTTTAGTAATAAGTATAATTACTATAAGTCTCTAAATACATGTTTCAATTTCTGTTCTTATAAGAAAATGTAGAAAATGACGGTAAGATTCGCTCGAGCGACGCATAAAACCAGTTGTAATGTGACAGAGTTCGTAGCGCAGCTGGCGGCCCCTGGCGGCGGCGCGGGTAATGTCTGCCCACTCCTAATATTCTTGGGTTTATCTTGCCAACGTTTTGTGACCTCTGTGACCTTTGTGTACCATATCTATGTCATATAGTAACTGTAATATACGATTGCGGAGCTATTTGAATAGCTCTACATAGAAATATTCTACGGATTTGAATAATTTGTAATAAGTAGCAATATTTCAAAATTTATAGGAGAGAATAATCTGTAAAAGATAATAATAATACTCACTTTAGACGGAAGCCGAGAAAATACTGACAGCCAAAAAATCCTTCACAATGGAGTTAGCACCACGACACCACACCATTACTACAGCCACAAGTCGTTGCAGAGGTTATATATTGTCTAGTTACAAATTGTTACGTGGTTATAATTGAAATAAAATAAAGGGAACTACTCGCCAATACAGTGTTATAAACGGTGTTGCCAACTCTTTTTTTATTTAATCACCAACAATATACAAAATAATAGATTCTTTTTATTACATAAGTGATAATATAGAAAATCAAAATAACAATCTAGGTAGTATTCCAAATGACATACTTGATCGTTAACATTGATATCTTGTATTAAATGGTGTCTAAAAATTTAAGATAATAATATGACAGTACGTATTAAAGTGTGATTAATAGTGTAGTGTTGTTTCGTGGCGTGGTGCTAGGCCTCTGTTATCGAGAAGTACGTGAGTAATGTACTTTATTAAACGAGTAATGTATATATTTTAATATTCGATATTCGTCGATCGGTGGAAGTGAGAGTTTATGTATAGTAGAAGACGTCTTTAAACCTGCTCCTGGGTCTCAAGACCCAGGCACTGAACGGTTTTCTTTTAGATACATGTAAATATTGTTATTTGAGTGTTATTGCGCAGTATAGCTCCAATACTCTTAATATAAACATCAACCATAAAGTGAATTTTTAAATTTTGACTTTCCTTTATTGACTAAACTCGTAACTGAAATAAAATTGATTAATGCATAGATTTTTCATATAATTTATATAAGCACTATAGCAATTGTTGTGTTAAAGTCGTGTTAAAGTAAATAAAGATAATTTTAACAAAGAAATGAATAATAGGTGTTTCAAGTATGCTTTCAAACAGCTAAGTCTGAACAGATGCATCAACAGATTGTGCTGTTGTGCATAGTTTTGGACTCCAAGTTTACAAACTCCGGCTAGCGGTTACAGGAAGAATGGCTTCCTCCTTTCGGTTCCATCTTAATTAAGCTAAGTAAAATTGATTTAAATTCAATTAACTTAGAAGTAACGTTTCTTGGATAAGTTTACCTTATCTTTTTACAAGCTCTTAGAATAATTGACTTTGTAGCAAGAAAAAATTCTTTTGAAAGAGAAATATAGAATTTTATAATATTTTCATTATTTGGTTTTTAATTTGTATTATGGTATTATATAAAAGAAGTATTCTTAGTTTATACTAAATCATTATTTCTTTAATATCTTTGAATGTCACATTTACTATCTAAGGAATTTGGGAAATGTTAAAAAAAGTGTTTATGTATTTTAAATAAGAATACGTAATTTGTCCCATACAATCTTTAACACCTTAGTTTACCTTTTAGGCATTAAATTATGCAAAATAACTTCTGCAAAATAAATTAATGTATAAATTCGACGTTTTTAGCTTCAGTAATATTATTCAATTTGAATTTAATTAATTCTTTAACGACATCAATGTTATCAATATTTTACCTTATTTTATTCGAATAACAATACTACTAAAATATAATATGTACTAAAACGACTACTGAATAAAACAGTCTTCTTTAATACAATATTTCATATATAAACATTGAGCATACATTCCTTTTCAATACCACGATAACATTTTAGGCTTCTTATTTATGTCTCAGCTCCAAAAAGTGGCAAACATTTCATCCACTCGTAAATAATATTTCATACCCGTAATATAATAAACATAACTAATAGAATACCTTGTTTTATTGGCGCAAATATATAAAAGTATTGTTTTTCTTTCCCTATTATTTCTTTATGTTCATCAAATCCATATAGAACTAAAGCAAATATTCTGTTATGATAAGTGAGGTTATGTAAAGATAATATCTTAATATACAAGGTTTTTACGATTTTGTGTTGTATATGGCCGGAATAGAGTCGAAATTGGAAAAGTAAAGGTAGGAACACTCTTACTGTGTTATTTCAAGTAGTGATATCATACAGTAAATATTAACTAAAGAAGTGCAAGATTCTTCATAATGTATGGATACGTTGCGGACATCATTCTAAATCCAATATGGCGTACGGCTCCAAATGGCGGACTAGTTTTTCCTTGTGCAAGATTCATCATCGATCACCAGGCTCAGATTGATATGAAATTTTAAATACTCGTTTAGATTAGAAGGCTATGTACAGTTAGGTTGCAGACATCATTTTAAATCCAATATGGTGGACGGCTCAAGATGGCGAACTATTTTTTTTTTGGTGCAAAATTCATCTTCGATCACTAAGCATAGATTGAGATGGAATTTTGAATACTCGTTTAAATTGGATGACAATGTATGGTTAGATTGCAGACATCATTCTAAATCCAATAATGCAGACGGCTCAAGATGGCGGACTAGTTTTTTTTGTGCAAGATTCATCATCGATCACCAAGCATAGACAGAGATGAAATTTTAAATACTCGTTTAGATTGGATGACTATGTATGGTTAGATTGTAGACATCATTTTAAATCCAATATGGCGGACGGCCTAAGAAGGCGGACTAGTTATTTTTTGTGCACGTTCACAATAGGGGTATCAAATTAAAGGATTTGCTGAAAAGGAAAAAAAATGTATTTGAATATTAGACAGCGAGACTTCTAATCTATAATGAATATTCGTGCGTATTGTTGTGTAGTTTATAGGATTAATAGGTATCATTTTCTCCAATTTATCGTACAGTAGCATTAGCATTAATGTTGTGGTGTACAGTATATGTAAATAGGACAGATTTTGGAGCCAGCGGACTATTTGGAAACGTTTGTTTGGTATAACTTAAGATACATCTGCATGTTATTTGCGTGACGTGGTACGAGTACGAGTATATCGCGCAAATTGTCGCATTCTCTGTCCATGAATATTTCATGGGGTGTCCATACTACGATTAGTTTATCGCACAGCAATGTGAGCCGTGCCAACTTATCTAGGAAAAGCTTTTGAATGTTTGCTCAATTAATTTATGTTAAAACAAAATATATTTTATTTTTATAAAAACTGAGAATAATAATACGTATTAACCATTAACATTTCCTTTAGTTAAACGTTAATATAATTACACTTAAAGACACATTATCGTCTAATTATGTCTAATATGCTTAGAAATTATATAATTATAGACTTCCTAATTTTAAGATTTACATAAAAATATTATTAACTTATTCTTTAATTAATAGTGTTGTACTTCCCAATTTCATCAGTAACAAAATTCAAAGACCAAAAACCATGTAGAGTCAAGTAGAAACGTGTAGGTTTTAAAGTCTTTTTAAATGATCGGTCGGTTCTATAATTCACAAATTATTTTTTTTTTTGGAAAAAATAAGCAAAATCATTTTACAAGCATTATTTTTTTCTTTAAAAGGAATCAAAATGTTACCTTGCTATAAACCGCGGCAATCTGAACTACCAAATTCGTATGGTACAACCTAGAAGAGCACCCTGTCCACACAAAAGTGAGACGCGCGAACCCGAACCAAGACACACCACACAAGTAGGTAGCTTAACGATCTAACAACCAGACTCGTACGGCACAATCCGGAAGAGCACACCATTGACAGAAAAGTGTAACGCGCGAACGCGAACCAGTACACACCACACAAGTAGATCGCGATCGACACTTGGGGACAGGGTGCTCTTCTAGGTTGTACCATACGAGTTTGGTAGTTCAGATTGCCGCGGTTTATAGCAAGGTAACATTTTGATTCCTTTTAAACCATAAATTTCCGCAAAGTAACGCCTGATTCAATTCAATATTATTTTTTTCGTAGATAAATAAACATTTTTGTTTTTACACTTACATGACACACCAATATATCATGACATTTAGTAAATGTTGAAGGCTTTTGCATATATTATGATCATGTTTATACAATACTATGGACTCATAGTTAAGGTTTAAAAATGTACCGGATGAAATAGATCTAAAATGCAAAAAATCTAATTCCACTTTAGTGACCACTCCATAATGCCGCACTAAATTTTAAAAATTGTTCAAGTGATGAAAAGTTACAGTGTATCATTTTAAATTATTTTACTATATGTAAAACAACATTTTATGCAATAAGTCCACTAGTTGGTTTATTTTATTTAACAATAAAACACATCTATACTACTGGAGCTAAACACACGTCTGATCACTACCGCTGCACGAACACAAGTGCCGAGTGATCTGATTTACCCTAATTATAATAATCCACATTTGCAAATACCCAATATCAAATGTTAACAATACATATGAAATCTACAAACATGAATTTTAGGAGGACTAGGATGTATGTTACGATAGCTTCATCTAAAACTGTAACTATTGGAACTAGCAAAAACATCCGTGACGTCAAAACCCATTTCTGTCGTTCGTCCAGTTCTGTATCCAAATAAACTTGCAAAACGTATGCAATCTCGTCGGTTGACTATAACCTAAATGTAAAAGCTATGCAGCCTTCGTCTGAATGATGCATGAGATCCGGACGGCAACATGTGTTCAGCTAGCTAGCTAAGCTAGCTGTATAGATACGTTTAATTTAATACTCTGCAACGCATGCCAACAGATTAATCCCAATTTGCTGTCACGAACTATACGAACTAAATCCAAACAAAAATACTACAATTTATAGAAACAAAGAAAGTATTAGCTAGTATTTTAAACTACATGCACATGTATTTAGACTATTGATGCAGCACTTTAAAATTCGTATATAATATGAAATAATTTTGGTCATATGCTATGAAAGACAAAAAATGAAAAGCATCCAAATCCAAATAGCACCTGGAGCTTGCAACACAAAGGAAGATTTAAGGACATATTTAGCATGGCAACAACACTCGCAACACTCGCCATTCAATTTTCAATATCACTATTCAATATTAAAATAAAATATAAAATTAATATTTCATGTAGGATACACCAGGTCAATTGCACTTTTTTAGGCAATGTTTTTTGAATGAAATTACATTTTTCATTAGCTGACAGATTAAACAAGCATATAACTGAACAATTATACGACCTATAATAAAGTACAAAGATTTTTATAAAATTATCATGAACATCATTCCTTTCAACATATCCATCTTCTTCCTCTTTATTTATCTATGAATTTTATTTCTGTGAATACCCTAAATAAAAATAATGACGTGATATTTTTAGAGAAAAACAGCCCGCGTTCAAATCCATTTTTTGGCGCAAACTCATAAATAACCTAACATTCATCTTCATGACACTTGAATAACATGCCCAAGCCGGACCCCATTAGTCTTTGAACAAAACAATGGCTACGAATGGACTTGACAACCATACGAGTATCTATAGAGGTACTTCGAAATATGGATACTAAGTTCACTTAGAAGTATCACGCAAAAGCTTATTTCGTTTTAAATGAAAATATACTACTAGTACTACAAATTTTACAATGGTTTGAAATTAATAATTCAAACTGTATATTATCATCAAATCATTCCATAAATGTGAACGAATTTAATGAATGTATATTTGGTAACGTTACAATATTAATTTGTTTATTAAAGCCAACAAAAGTAACCTATGTGTTTCTAGTTACCGTTACCATATATAATCACCAATTAATTAAAAAAAATCATCAAACGAGAGAAGTCCAAGTCAGCTCAAAGGAAGGAACATCACAATTATCACAAAATGCCAAATAGTTTCCAGAAACGCAATGATACTCGTAAGTCGTATATCAAATTAAGAAAAAAAACAATATAATTTTTAACTATAAACAAAAAGTAGCGCCATCTAACAGAACTTGTAAGAACTAGGTGAATAAAAGTAACAGTGGGTCAACGGTCAACGCCTCTTTGAAAAACATAGCTTTAATGATAAGTTTATTTAACAGCTAAACACTAAATAACTAAAATGTTTAATAAATAAAATGCTTCTTTCAAGCATTTGTAATGTAATTTTTGTAGCATTTTACGACGCCACGACGAATGAGACACATTAGCCCTATATTTCTATTTTAGGGCCCATTTACTACAGAAACTATACTATCTATCAGAATATTCATAGGATTTGCAAATGGTAAAATGGTATCGCAACAAATGTTCACTGATGATACTGCAAGTTCGCTCGGACAGTGATTTATTGCGTGAGCTTGCAATCAAACTGTACCGCAGTAATATGAAACTCATGACTAATAGATGCTATACTTGTACTTCAAATATACATTTTATTTTATCATTACTATTGATTTTAATATTTGAAAAATTGATTTCTCGTATGATTTATTATATTAGCTTGACCTTCTTTCTTTATTTCTTTATTATACAATATTTGAATTATAAATGAGAATTGTAGAACACAGATCTATATATAGATATTGTTAATTAAAAAAGAGTTGTAGTCTCGAGGCAGAGTATGACGGCTAAATATACTCCAGCGGGTCCTTTAGACCATAGATATCAGTGGTCTTTTTTTTTCTTTCTTAAAGTATGTTTATTCACATGGGACTTTATAGTGTCGTTAAATTCAATATGAACTTGAACTAAAACCAAAAGAAAACATTTAAGAAGTAGGCTCTGTTCTACGGTCTAGCACTTCCACTGCGATTTGATACGGCGAGGGGTCTGCCTCGAGGGGACTTAATTACTTTTATTTACATCTGATTGTATTGGAAAATATAATACAGAAAAAGATTAAGAATAAGAAATTAAAAGTTTGATTTATATGATATACAAAACACTTAACTAGTAACTATAGAGAAATGAAAATACATATATTAATTGAAATATTATTTACCTACGTATGACATTACTACAAATGAATAAAAATCTTAAGACCTAGGTAATTTAATAAAAAGATAGAATACACTATTTACACAGTAAACTAAGATTAAAACTATAATTGAATTAATTACATAGATTACAAGATACGTGGTCGTAATAGTTTATAAATTAAATAATTTGTCGATTTTTTGTAGGACACTAATGTCGAAAGTAATAATTAAAATAAATTTTGTTGCTTTACTTTTCTTCTATTTTTCTTATATTTCTTATACTTAGTAAATTGGTTAAATATTTGTAATAATATTATTCAAAAATTCAGTTTTAGTCAAAGTCATAAAGATATGTTAGATTAAAGTATTTTAATATAGTTTTGAGTTAGTTTTTAATTTATTTCTTATCTTTTACGAGTATTATACTGCATTCAACAGTTACCTTTTTATTTCACACGCTGAGCTACAAAACCGCGTAGCTGCTAGCTCTTTTTTAATATAATTGTATAGAAAGAAGCGATAGATCTTGAAATCTTAGTAGGTATACAGATTTTTAATAACGTTATTATATAAGACATAAAAAATACTCATTGACCTAATTTTCTCAGGTAGGTAATATTATTAAATTTCTAATTTAAATTCTGAGCATGTCTGCAAACGTTCATTAATGACTTAAAAAGAATTTCTTATAAATTACGAGTCCTAGCTTTAGAAATTTAATTTTTAACCAAAAAAAACTCCACTGATGAGTTTCAGTCGTAACCAGAAATGTGACTTGGAACTGTATTGACATTGACGATTACATTTGCCGAAACAAAATGTGTCCCCATTTTTTTATATAACAAAAAACCGTAGATTTTCATATTGTTCCACACTAGCAATCTATTTTTCCCAAATGTAAACTCCTCCACGCAATATTAGGTTAAGGTTTAAGCAGCGTTTTTAATTAAAGCTCTAGGACCTCTTGATTTTTTTTACATTTTTAACAATTATCGACATATTTCAACCAATTTACACAAAACTATAACAACCTATACATTTGAATCTTTCTAATGAATCACTCTGTCTATTGGTTAAAACCGTAATAAAATCCGTTCAATAATTTTTGACAGACAGACACATCGAGGGTCTTTGTTTTTTAATATAGGGATAGTTATTATTTATTCATATACCAAAAATAATTTCTTATTCTTTAACCAAAAAAAGCAATGATAGCCCAGTGGTTAAGACATAGATGTCTAACTCGGGAGGGATGAGTTCGATACTGGGCATACACCTATGACTTGCTTTAACCGTGAAGGAAACCTGCACTTCTAGGAGTTCTCCATGTTATTCTGGGGAGGAGACCCGGCTCAGCAGTACGGGATAGACGGGTTACGATGACGATTATACCAAAAATATTTTATTTAATTTCATAATTTCGTAACATTTAAACAACCTTACGTGAAAGTTAAGAGATCTTTCTCTAGAGAACAATATCTTTGTGTTAACATGACAAGGGTTTGTCGTTATGGCCTTAGGGAAGTATTGTGATTACGATGGTTGTATGTTTATTATATTTAGTATATTCATGTTATGTATTTTGAAAACGTATTTCGAATATTCTATATTGCGTCATATTCGTGCAGTAATAAAGTTTTTATATTTAAAAGGTTAACGAGGGTAATATTCAGAATAGATTTTTTTTATAATCTCCCGCCTGTAACAAATAATAGTAAACATTTTACTATCTTAAGCTTTTTTTAAGATACACTTCAAGTTTTTATTTTTTTTAACACACTTAGCAAGTAACTAGAAAGTCTGTAGGATATACCTAATATCACACTACAACCTTGTAAAACAAAGAAAATTTTAGGTCCTTCAGAACTGTATTGGTGCCTACGAACAAAACGGTAAAAAGAAGAGGGTTAGAGAGCCCCCTCTCTCTTTTCGAAGAGTATCAAATATTTTTAAACCCCGACTCTACAACAACTTGATATAAGTTTTACGTGTGTATCTGTCTGTGGCTTCGTAGCGCCCTAGATAATGGACCAATTCCGATGAAGTTTTATTTGTTTGAAAGGTAATTTAATCAAAATGATTCTTAGTTACAATTTGTAAAGATCTGGTCAGTCGTTTAATGACTATCAGCTCATATCTAACTTCACACTCACATTGCTTACACTGAGTAGAGAAAAAACAGTATTTCTCGATACCTTTTTTCGTAACTAAGTATTGAACAGAATCGAGTATTTAGTTTTTGTTAAGGTTTATTTTAATATTTGTAAAGTCTGTATTGACTACGGTTTTTATATTTCGTTTTCAACATTACACAAAATAGACTAATACAAGTTAATATCGAATCTTCTGAATCGATGTCGTGTGGGTGACTAATATAGTCAATTAGATTTTAAGTCGGGGGTAATTTAAATTTTAAATTTTATGGTTATATTGATAATATAAGTAAAAGAAATTTAAAAAGGTAGAGCAAATAATTTTTGGGAATACGACAGTGCCAAGCGTTTTAAAAATTCCCGTTCAAAGCAAGTATAACGTTGCATCCCACGAGCCTGGCACAGATTCAGAACCAATATCCCAGTCACGCTTCCCTTACAGCTTTATGACGCCGCGAAAAATGTCGTCTTCGTGAACCATTATCAGCTTCGTCGTTTATCGTAGTTATGCGACATGATATGTGCTGCATATTTTATAAATAACTTACTTTTATTACAGACTAGGAACCGTTCTTGACTTTGAAAGAGTAATTCTTACACTATAGTGGCAAAACACATAAAAAAATGTATCTTCAGAAGATACAGCAGACATTTCTCCCGGGTACTAAGAAGAACTACATCTCGTCAAATATTGAAGATGCAATGTATAGGTTAGCAGTTTTGAAAAAAGTAATCAAGATACGCCTATATATATACAAGTTTGGTTTTTAATCCAACACCTATATTACAATATGTAACACAAAGTAACATAAATAGTTTCGTGGCAATGATAGGCAAATTACAAACATCGGTCTATTTAAAATGCGACAAAAATGAAGATGTATTTTACATAATGGCTGAGTGTCTCCGTAACGAATCTGATAGATATGATTACTTCGCACTGTCAATAAGTTATCAGATCTGATATAGAATCAAGATTCTAACTCTATACGTCCTACCTCTACAAGCTCTAACTCCACAAACTTTACATCTTAGTCAATATATGTGACTTGAGATTAAAAAACAAACATACAATAACATGATGTGAAGTTTTTTCCAGTCTATACCAGTCTCTCATACGCAGCCGTTATTTATATACTATACTATTGCAATACAATAACTTATGTTTAATTACTTCATTACGCTATCAGTTGGTTTAAAACTTAAACTCTACCGCATTATACTAAAACAAAACTAATTAAAGCATACGTAACCAGGGTTGGTCGTTTTGTCGCACACCCATTACTCCAGTAGCGGCTAACCCGAGTTTACTCTTAGCTATTAACTGCGAAATGGGTATCTAATAAATCCGTACTTTCTAGTTATAAATCAGGAAGTAAGGGGACTAAAAGAAACCTTAGTGAATTAGGGAAGAAACACGGAGATAATAATTTATTACAACTACCTTCATACATTTTTTACTTATTAAATGTTATTTACCCAAGAAAAACAGAAAAAATTATCTTAGTGTTTGTTTCGTATAATTTTTTATTTTTTTATTATTTTGTTTACGACTATACTCTACTACATTTTGTACTGATTAATGAAAATTACGACTTTGTCTTACCAGGAAGGAAGAAAATATTCCATAAAATTTACCATTAAAATACTAATCTTGTTAGCAAAATCGTTAATAAATTAGTGGTCACGGATCGTTCCTTTAATATTATGTCAAGTATATCCACGTGTAGATAATATATATCCTTCTCTCTCTCTGGTGTTTTCGCGTAGTCCACACGGAAGTTAGTACTCAGAATAAAAAGGAGGTTTAGGCCATAGTCTACCACGCTGGTCCAGTGCTCGGTTGGCAGACTTTACACACCTTTAAGAACTTTTAGAGAACTTTTTTTTTTTTACATTTTTTGTCTGTCTGTTTGTTCCGGCTAATCTCAGAAATGGCTGCACCAATTTCGACGAGACTTTCATTGGCAGTTAGCTGATGTAACAAGGAGTAACTTAGGCTATTTAACATCTCACTATGACCCATACACGCGAACGAGATCGCGCGGGTCCGCTAGTCTGAGAATAAAATATCTAGAACAGAAATATCGTTTTTTGAAACTAATGTCTTGAATATACAATGGCCTCTATTATTCAAGATTATTTTAAAATTATTTTTATAAGGTATCAAAAATAATAACAATGAGCTAACCTTACAATATTTGGATTGTAGTTATTTTCATACAATCTTTTATAATGAGATTATTTACCCTTTTTGAAACAAAATTGTATTTCTTTTTATGACATGAATTGAAACCTTTCCAAGAATAAGCTTTTATTTCTTTTAGGTATAAAAATGAATAAAGTAAATACATTGAATTATTTATATAAAAAAGTTTGTAAGGTCTTACAGTACAGTATTGTGTTACAGGTAAATTTATATTATCCTATTTATACATTTACCACAATACAACTTGTTTGAATGATGACTAACTATAAAAATTGTTCACATTTTTAATCTACCACCTTCCAAAAACTTATTACTGTTAGTAACACCGTTTATAAATTAGTGTTCGTGGTGGAGTTTCTTTTATATTATTTCAAGTATACCGACTAGTCGACAATATATAACCTTTAATGAGATAGAGTCATTCTCTCTAAAGTGTTCGTAGAGTATACATTGAAGTTAGAATTATAGTGTTGTGGTTATGGTCACATTTCTTGAGGTCCCCGTAAGTTTACTTTATTATCTATTATAGCTCGAGTGGTGGAAGTGATATATTATGAAAGAGCTCTTTAAACCTGCTCCTGCGTCACAAGCCCCAAATACTGCTCGGCTCTGTTTAAATTACGTGTGTATACGTATTAATGTACAGTAATGGGTATCATTCCTCTCTCATTCTATGACATTATTAGGCTGAATTTCACTTGTAGAGAAGGTAAAGTAAATTTTTTGGTTGAGTCTTTGCCCATGGCTGCGTCAGTTAATCCTAGACACGCACAATGCGAGATGGAATAATGCAACAGATTATCGACAGTCCAAACTAGCCGTCCGTGCTTTATCAAGGACCTTATCCATAAAACTGCTCAGTCTGAATCGAATCGATCTCCGTCTAATAGTGGGAGTAATGACGGGACACTGCCCACTTAACAAACACTTATTTACCATAGGCTTGACTGCCAGTATTATCTTTAGGGGTTGTCTGCAAGCAGAAGAGACGATTGCCTACGTAGTCCTGGAATATGTGGACGTCGCCACACAACGCGCACAAACCATCAAGGACATGAGGTCGCTCCAAGAAGCCTGTGAAGTTCCCAGGAACCTTCTGCACTTCTGGATGGAGCTGGCCTCGTATAGTTAGTCATCCCTGCACGCACAATGGACCGAATTAGAGTCTAAGTGCGGAAACAGGAGCCTACTTACTATAGAATACACAATTTCTTGTCAGGCATTAATAAAATTATACCTAAATAAATTGAATTGAAATTTGAATTTTTTATTACTAAAATTTTCACAGAACCTAAAACAAGACAAAAAAAAACAATTTTAGGTGGCAATGCTTTCAATTAGCAAAACTGTTTATAACTTTTTACTGGCGAATAGTTCGTTTTGTTTAAGCTATAGCCAAAGTCTGACTAACCTGTGGCTATCAAGTGATTTCACACAGTAAACTATGTATATAAAGTAATGTTAAGTGTAGTGTGATCTAGACTTTCCTTATATATACTTTGTCTGTTTTAATATGGGATAGCTAAATCAATCACTGGACTGTGAGTATCGTTATAATGTGAAGGACGTCATTTAACCTGCCCTAGGGCCATAATCCTCTGGCATTACCGTGTCTGTGGCTTTTAAACCCCTTTTTTAAATCTGGACTTTCAAGAGTTTTCATTTTCATTAAATTATGTTTCTTTATTCGTAAACAAATGGACAGCTATAAAACAAAGAGAGATACACTAATAAAGTTCCAAATAAAAAAAGCAAATAATTTCTACTGTCCTTTTAAACGAAGGGCAAAGGTTTTATTGCCTATTGATCTAATATATCTTCGGACAAGGTGAACAAATGCAATCAACACGGAATACGAGTCACGTTCTGTTGTATCGTGTTTGGGATGTGAATCTTCTATTTGAGTGATATGTTATGCTGATAGCATGGAAATTATTGTAAATGTAAGAGGATATGTGTAAAGATGCTTTATAGACAGAAAACTGGGTCTTTTGACACAGGAGCAGGTTTAAAAATTATAATATCGTCACGTCACGCAGCTCTCAAGTTAAAAATGATCTGATAGTCTTCAAATGGTTAACCAGATCCTATCAAATTATAGATAAAACCATCTCGATTAAATTACCTTTCAAATAAATAAAACTTCATCAGAATCGTTCCATTATCTTGGACGATAAGATGCCACAAACAGACATACAGATACAAAGGACAAACTTATAACAACTTGTCCGTTATGTTGTGTTGGGGTTAAAAACTAAAAGAATTACGATAGAATTTCGACTACTAATGTAATATAAAAGAATTCTATTTCGTATTATGAATGTTAATTATGAAAACAGTGCTGAAATTAGTTATTATTTGCGTGAATAACGCAGAAATTTAGTTTGCGAAATAATTATGTAAGCAAATACAAACATTGATAGAAAACAATTTGAATTTGTTCATTATACTCTAGGTTGGAATATTATGAAATATATAATTTACGTTTTCATAATTTCATAGATATTTTAGTACAATCTACTAATAATATATGTATCGGTTTCTGGCCGAAACTACGGTTGAAACTGAAACAATATTCAGGAAGTTTCACACTACTATCGTATATGTAGTATTTTTTGTAGTTAAAAACGAGATTTTGGTTTAAAATTATTCGCTTCAAAATGCCGCTGCTGCTCTGAGTAGACTCCTATCTAATTTGGGAGGCCCGAATTCGACTTGCCGGCGGTTATATGCTGGCATAATTAGATCGATGGCACTTTATGGAGCACCAATATGGGTGGATGCTCTCACTGCTCGAAATAAATCCCTTCTTCGAAGGCCAGAAAGAATTGTAGCTATGAGAATAATTCGTGGTTATAGCACGATATCGTGGACAGCGGCAACACTCCTTGCGAGTGATCCACCCTGGGAGCTCCAGAAGCCGGAATTGATGGCGGAGATATTTCGTTTTCGTGTAAATATGAGAAGAAGAGGTGAAAGCCCACGGCCAGAAGAAACTTTGAGAATTAGAGCTATCGCAAATGAAACTCTAATCCAAAGATGAGGAGGAGATTTAAGATCTCCTAACGCCGGCATTGTGACTGTGGAAGCAATAAACCCACACTTGAGACGTTGGATTGATAGGCAGCATGGCATACTCAGCTTTAGGTTGACACAGGTGCTTTCTGGGCACGGTTGCTTTGGAAAGTACCTGCACAATGTATCTAGGAGAGTGGCGACACCTGCCTGTCAGGAATGCGGTTCATCAGTTGACACAGCACATCACACGTTGTGTGAATGTGCAGCGTGGGGACCCTAACGTCATATCTTGGCGTCTGAAATAGATAGAAACGTGTCACTGGTAAGTGTGGTGGACGCTATGCTCAGCAGTGAGAGGTGTTGGTCTGCAATGGTTTCCTTTTGCGAGACAGTGATGGCTCTGAAGGAAGCAAAAGTGCGAGAGCGTGAGGCAACGGGCCTCACAATTCCTACACGCAGAAGGAGACAGGGGATGAGGAGGGAGCGCTTTGCACAATCTCTCCCCCCGCTATAAAAGGGCAAATATGAAAAGGGCAAATATGAAAAGGACATTATACCCTGGGACGACACGGTTGTGTGCGCGAGCGATCCCGTTTCGTCACATTATAGCGGTTAGGGAGCGATGGTTTTTAGTGGGTATTCTGGCAGTGCGCCTGTGAGCCCAACATACCCTCTCGGGATATAACTTGGGAGGGATGCGTAAACTGCATTTTCCATCGAAAAAAAAGCATCCTGTTTCTTGATCTTGATGTTGGTACGACTGATATGAGTAGCATCCGGTTACTTGAATGTTGGCCAACTGATAAACACAAAGCAAGTGAAGATTGCAAAATAAATACGCCATCACGACAGAATAATCATGGATTACATCGCGAGTATTCTAGGAGTCTCTGAGTCTAAAGTATAACCCCAAAAGGATATTATAGAAATTCAATGCTGCCTCCAGATCCTATAAGAAGCATATTGCCAGAGCAAGGCTTAAGCACATTCGAGGCATTGGTGAGAAGTTAATAAGCTTCCCTTCAGGAAGCCGTGCATTTTGGTCTCTCGCTAAAGCCGTCGAAGGGAACTTCTGTAAGCCCTCTTTACCACCTCTGCACGGTCCTGATGGTTCGCTGGCACACTCCGCGAAAGAGAAAGCCGATCTTCTGTGCTTTCTTTTTGCGTCGAGTTCAAATCTTGATGATGGGGGAAAGGCACCGCCTGCAATTCCGAGATGCGAATGCGTTTTGCAAAATGTACGTTTCTCACAAAGCGCGGTGCGTCGAACGCTCCTTTCCCTTGACGTTAAGAAATCTAGCGGACCTGACGGAATCCCAGCAATTGTGCTAAAAACGTGTGCTCCCGAGTTGACTTCAACACTAACGCGCCTTTTTTCTCTCTCTTATACCACTGGAATAGTCCCAACTTCTTGGAAGGTAGCCATCATTCACCCTATTCCCAAGAAAGGTGACAGCACCAACCCGTCTAATTACCGGCCTATTGCAATAACCTCCTTGCTCTCTAAGGTGATGGAGCGTATTATTAATACACAAATCCTTGGCTAACTTGAAGATAACCAGCTTATTAGCGACCGACAGTATGGTTTTCGTCATGGTCGCAGTGCTGGGGATCTTCTTGTGTACCTTACTCACCGCTGGGCAAGTGCCATAGAGAGCAAAGGAGAAGCTATGGCTGTTAGCTTAGATATCGCTAAAGCTTTCGATCGGGTTTGGCACAAAGCTCTATTAGCGAAGCTACCTTCCTATGGACTACCCGAGGAATTATGCAGTTGGGTATCCAGCTTCCTTAGTGGGCGGAGCATCAAGGTCGTTGTCGACGGTACATGCTCGAACACCAGGTCCATTAATGCTGGAGTACCCCAAGGCTCAGTGTTATCGCCAACATTGTTTATTCTGCATATCAACGATATATTGCAAATCAGCAACTTTCGTTGCTATGCGGACGACAGTACTGGCGATGCTCTTTATACTGGCCGAGCAAACATTCCTTGCATTGAGGTGGAGGAAAGAAGAGAAAGCCTGGTGTCTGAAATCGAGACCTCTCTGGAGCAGGTCTCTGATTGGGGAAGACATAACCTCGTCCAGTTTAACCCTTCGAAGACCCAGGTTTGCGCGTTTACCGCAAAAAGGACTCCCTTTATTTTGGCGCCCAAATTCCAGAACATTCCCCTCCACAACAGCAATAGCATTGGGATCCTTGGAGTCGATATATCGAACGAGGTCAAGTTTCGGGGCCATTTGGAGAGCAAAGTCAAGCTGGCTTCTAAAAAACTGGGCGTACTTAACAGAGTGAGACAGTACTTCACTTCAGAACACCGGATGTTGCTATACAAAGCCCAGGTTCGTCCACATATGGAGTACTGTTCTCATCTTTGGGCTGGCGCCCCTAAGTACCAGTTGCTCCCACTTGACTCCATCCAACGACGAGCTGTTCGTATTATCGACGATCCCATGCTGACAGACGGTTTAGACGAACTTAGTCTCCGGAGAGACGTTCGATCTCTGTGTGTTCTCTACCGCCTCTACAATGGGGAATGTTCACATGAACTGTTTGAGTTAGTGCCTCCGACACTTTTCCGCCATCGCACTCTCCGCCGCTGGGACAAATTTCATCCACACCACTTGGATGCTTAGCATACCAGCAATGTACGTGCGTCTAGACCATTCCTCCCACGCACGTGCAGGCTGTGGAATAATTTGTCACCACAGGTTTTCCCAGAGCGCTTTAATATGGGAGTCTTCAAACGCCGAGTGTACAGGTTCCTCAGAAAGTAGGGTTGGCAACGCATCTACAATCCTCAGTGTATTGCAGATGTCCATGGCCGACGGTGACCACTTAACATCAGGTGGGCCTTCAGCTCGTTTGCCCCTATATACTATAAAAAAAAAAAAAAAAAATATAGTCAAGCCGTCATACTGCTAGTGTGCATATAGACTACAACAACTCTCTCTTCTTTTCTTTATTAATTAACACTACTTATATAAGATAAATAGTTTTTTTGCTTGATAATATGATAAGTTGACAGTTATAAAAGTTAGCAAGTGACTGAATTAATATGTGATCTAATTATACGACTTCGTCCGCGTGATGCTCCGCTCCTGTTCCTGGTCTTAGCGTGATGATATATCTGTAATATATGAGTCTATAGCCTTTCTCGATAAAAGGGCTATCTAACACTGACAGAATTTTTCAAATCACACCTGTAGTTCCTGAGATTAGCGCGTTCCTAGCAAACAAACAAACTCTTTAGCTTCAGCTAAATGAATTGACGTTGGTTAGTCTCGCTAAAACTCGAGAATGACTGGACCGTTTTGGCTAGTCTATGTTTAAAAGGTGAGAAATGCTAAAAATGCTTTTGATAAAACTTTTATAAGTATTCTATACACTTTCGCAAAGCGAGGACTAGTCAGCTAGAGAGTAAGTAAAGAAAGACTCATTATGATAATTTATAACTTGGTATACTTTATTTAATTCCCAGAATTTTAACTTACAACTCAATGGAAGTTTCGGTTTCAATTTTGGCTGAAACTGAGATCGTTGCCGAATATCGATTTCGGTTTCGGTTACGGCCACTATAACTAGTTTCGTTTGGACACAAGTTTTTATGTTTGAATGTTTGTCACACAATTACACAAAAATACTTTAACTGATTTCATAAAGTTTGACACATAAATACTATAAAACGTGGATTAAATTGTTGGCTAGGTAGACTGGTTTTTGATTTTTTATCTTAAAAAATCTAGATATGTAAACAAGTATAGAGTATGAGAATAATTAACTCTATAAGTGCAAGATGGAAAAAGAGCGATGTGATTTAATGAGTGAATGAGCGTTTAATTCACTTTAAACACAATTCTGAAGTCTTCGCAGACAAAGTCGTGAGAAAATGTTTGTTATCTACACTATTATAAAAAGAGGAAAGAGGAGGCTGGAAAACTACTGAACCGATTTTGAAAATTCTTTCACCGATAGAAAGCTGCATCCTTTCCGGGTAACATAGGCTATGTAGTGTTGCCATAAATATTCTTATTAAAAAGATATGCCATTTACGAGTATGTGCCATAACGTGGACATTTTGTAAATTGAAGGGTTTTTTAGGAACTACTAATCTGATTTTAAAAATTCTTTCACTGATAGAAAACTATACTATTCATGAGTGATAAAGGTGAGTGTTGCCATATAATTTTTTTTATTTAATAGAATATGTCCGTTTTGTTGCTACTGATCTAATTTTAAAAATTTTTTTACTAATAGTCTATAGTATTTCCGTCTCTCTTCCTCTTAAATACTATCATTCTTTATCATCCTCTCAATTTTTTCTGTCTTTAATTTTTATCTTTATCTCTGTTCAGAATTATCAGTATCTTTTCTCTCTCTCTTTCTCCTTTATGTATTCAATTTTATTTTTCCCCCTCTTTTACTATCTGTCGTTTTTCTTCCTATGATTTTTCATTTTATAACTTTTTCTCATTTTCTCTCTCTTTTTCAAATAATGAAATACTACACAATTACAGAATGACAATTTAAGGACATCAAATATAATATTGCTTTAAATACCCGGTGCGAAGCGAGGGCAGGGCACTCGTAAGTATAAAAAAGCACTTTCATAATATATTAAGTCTCACCTCCACCATTCGATCTCGCCAACTACAAAAGATTATAAAGTATATTATTCACGTGCTCCCCGATAACGGAGGCCTAGCACCACACCACCAAACAAGACAACACTATTAGTCTCAATTGATATGTACTACTCAACAACAGCTGACGGACTGGCTCAATACTATCGGAACTAACCAAATAAGATAAAATGAACTACTCTCAATTTCTAATTTATAAACGGTGTTGTTAACAAATAAGTAACTTTTCGAGATCTCGAGATCAGATACGTATTTCTCGTGAAGAGAAAGAATGTTGTAATTTTGGCCTTGTCTCAACAAAACTATTGTTACCAAGTTAGCATTCAGCACCATGACAAGGCAGTCAGGAAAAAAACATCTTAAACAAATTCCGAATACTTATTCAAATAAGCGTTGTTTTTTCCATGATACTAGATTATTCAGCAAAAAAGCGACGAAGAGAAATATTTTAGAGATAGAATAGTACATATACTCCCGTGTCAACCCGTCCCGGTTTCACACGGGTGAAAGCTCCTTTAGGCTGAGTTTCCACTAGAGGTAAGCGATGATGCTTAGCAAACATTACAGGCTACAGCCTGTAATGTTTGCTAAGAACCAATAGACTCGCTTAATTTGACAAAGGGCGAAGCCAAATAAATGAAGCGTAAAGTAACTTCACACAGTAAATATTCCCTTAAGACGGGTAAGTAGTATACTGGTAAGGATCAAGTAAATTATTAATATTATACCTTGATCATTTTACTGTCGAGCTGTCAAGCACGTCCTTAAACCTGGGTCAGAATTCCCAAGCACTCCTCTATGTATTACTGAGCAGTATAATCATTATCATGCCCTGTTAATAGGTGCTGCTGAGCTGGTCTCCTCCTCAGAATGAGGAGTGCGGGTTCAGTGCGGGTTGCACACCTTTGAAAACATGGAGAACTCCCAGGAGTACAGGTTTCTTAACGATGTTTTCCTTCACCGTTATAGCAACTGTTATTTAATTGATTAAAATGCACATAACTCAAAAAAGTTAGAGGTGTGTGTCCAGCATCTTCCAAGAAGACATCAACGTCTTAACTACTATAATCACTGCATACACACTATACAGTATAGCATATATGTAGGTAATACAGATCAGCTAAACCACTCGATGGATATTGGAGTTGTCGCTTATAATGCAATTGCCAATATAATTTGCATAGAAAATGATACTTGTCCCAATGTCTGGACACTATGTGCAGACGTAATACATAAACATAAACCTGAATACTCCATTTGACTAACTTAGTGGACATAATTCCATATCTGGATAACTATATTTGATATTGTTTGCCTAAGAAGTATATTTATAAAAGAAACGCTTTATAACTACAACCTAATACTTCGCTGAAGTGCATTCAATTCATACGCTCACTTACACACCCGTATATATAGAATACAGTCACTGATTTGCTGTAGGCACCATCATCTCACTGACTATCTTCTGTCTCACTCACTTTTCCTTGTATACAAACCTTGTCCTGACAATAACTAACTAAATAAAAAAAGAATTCCCCGATTTGGTGCAGTCGTTTTAAAGTTATACAGTATTAACATGTAATCTTGTTGAAACCCGAGCAGTGCCTGCTGAAGCTTGAGACCTAGGAGCAGGTTTAAAGACGTCTTTTATAAACGTAAACTCTCACCTTCACCACTCGACCTCGCTACCAAATAGTAAAGTACATTACTCACGTGCTCCTTGTTACGGAGTTTTGGCACCACGCCACTAAACAACACTACACCATTAGTCTCAATTTAATCCTATCGGAACAAAAATTATACATTGTCTATTCGAAATAAAATAAAATGAACTACCCGCGAATACTAATTAACAAACGGTGTTGCTTATATACGCGTACATACATAGGGGCGATAAATTTTTATCTATATAGAAGATTTAAGAGATTGTAGTAAAATGCACTTTAGTTGAATAACCGTTCACCGCCTGGGACTTGTGACCCAGAAGCAGGATTAGGACCAACCTAAATTCACAGATTATAAAACCTGTAAATTTATGGTTTAAGATTTCTTTATTTCTCAAAAAAATAGGTACATTATTCACTTAAAGAGAAACAACTTACTGTCTATTATGTAAACATACAATCACAAGCGAGTGTACGGAAAATATCACATCTTTATTATTTTAGTTTTACTTATTAAATATATTTAACTTATTTAAAACTTAGTATTAGTAAATAATATAGGGTAGAACTAAATTATTTTTATCAAAGAAATAACAAAAATGAATAGTTTATTAATCGTTTAAAAAATACAATATATTAGCGGGTAGGTAAGAGTAGTTCGAACCCTATTACATGTCGCTTGCCATGAAATCGTTATGAAGATTGTAAACAAATATTAGTTGCTATCAGAAAATTACACTTTTACTATTATTCATCAATTTATTTTAAATCTGTGAATTGTTTACAAAATCCGGCCCGAAGGACTAGGACCCACATGTAAGTAGATCTTATGAAAATGATCAATTAATATTTTGTTAAAATTACACCTTTTAGGAAGGAGTAATGGATGTTTTTTATTGAAAGATAAATTTGATTGAGAAAGCCTACCCCCCACCCTGAGGAAATTGTCTGAATCCAGGAATGGATTAAGCTTTCTCAAAGATCCATTGCATTGTTCACCTTTAGTCAACAATGCAATATCTTGAGCAAAATGTTCTCGTTGTACACTTTTAATAATAATATCGTGAGCCTTGCGGATATCGCTTATTGAAAACGACCTCCATTTTGAAGACTTTTTGCTTACGATGTTTCACATTTGAAATAAATAAGAGAATTCTTACTACTACGTTAAGTAACTTATTGAAACTAGAAACCTTTCTGTCAAGTCATAAGTTAAATTTAAAATTATAGTGTCAGATACAATAAGCGTGTGACTGACTGGTTTAAGTTCAGGAATGTCACTATCCCTAAATTCATCGATGGCAACAGGATGGCATGGATTACAGGCCAAGTAGACATGTCAGTATATAGCCATGCTGGTCCATTGAGCCACTCTGTCATCTCGAGTAGTGCCGATGATAAGGCACCACGAGAATGCAATCCAGCCGATATTTCCACCACAAGAGAAGAAATATCGGCTGGATTGCTTGCACCAGAGACATGATACCAACATGAACTCGGTAAAGCATCTACGATCTTGGCAACACGAATACCAACAAACGTTTTTAATGTGGAACTAGGAGTGTTAAGCCAATTTAAGACTACAGAAGAATCGGTAAATAAGAGCGTATCATTCACTTGAAGACGATTTGAAAGTATTGAATGTACATATTTGACTAGTTTCGACAAAAGATGTGCAGCCATGAGCTCCAATCGAGGTATAGAGATTGACTTTAAGGGAGCTACTTTACATTTTGCAATCAGCAAACTAAATTTAACAGCATCTCGGTTTAGAGTGCGCAGATTGATGACAGCAGTGATTCCTTTTGAAGAAGCGTCACAGAAACCAATAACTTGACAGTTAATGTGTTGCTTGATAACTACATGTCATCATATCATGCTTGAAATTAGTTAACAAGGGTAGCTCATTTGCGTAAGACTGCCGCTGAAGTTTTAAATTTACAGGCAAGTTTTCATCCCAACCTACTTGTTGAGACCAGAGCTTCAGCATTAAACACTTAGCATAGAAGACGCATGGTGCTACAAATCCAAGAGGATCAAATTGTCGACCAATTTGTGACAAAATTGTCCTTTTCGTTACTACTGGATTAGAAGGCAGAGTAGAAAAGGAAAATGAATTTGAAGTAGGAGACCACTGGAGTCCCAAAACATTGACAGACAAAGTTTTGTCATCATCGAATGTGAGAGGTATTTCTCTGTGGTCATCTGGTACATTCTCAAGAACTTATGGAGAGTTGCCAGACCACTTGCGGAGCAAAAATCCACCACATTTTAAGAGAACAATAAGATCGTTTTGAAGCCCAATCGCTTCCTCAACAGTATCTACTGACCAAAGAAGATTATCAACAAAAAATGCTAATTTAAGTATTTCAGCTGCATATGGAAACTTCTGGACTTCGTCATCAGCTAGCGTTTGCAACACTTTGATTGCTAGATAAGGACTGCTAGCGACGCCATAAGTGACCGTATTCAGCTCAAAGACTTGAATAGGATCGTTGACAGAGTATCGCCATAAAATATGTTGATATGGACGTTGAACTTGATCAATGACAATCTGCCGAAACATTTTACAAATATCAGCAAATAAACAAGTTTATCGAAGACAAAAATTAATAATAAGTTGATTGAGATCAGCTTGAAGTTTAGGACCTGCTAGAACTATTGAATTGAGAGAGTTACCATTAGAAGTCTTGCATGAAGCATCGAACACAACACGACATTGAGTATTGCTGCTTGAAGGTTTGACAACACAAAAATGCGTGATGATATATTATGAATCCACGTTTTGAATTGAACCTAGACAAGACATATGTCCGAGAGACTCATATTCCTGCATAACCTGTGATATTCTAGCTTGAGATCTTATTTGCGTTCGAGCCTTGACTCTAAGTTAAGAAAGCGTCGAATAGCAATTTGATGACAATCACCGATTTCAATAGACGGTCGCATCGGATATTTCACGATATATCTACTAGTAGCATCTCGATGATGCTCTTCAGCGAACAATCTCTCCGCCAAAACATCATCAGGGTTTTGAGGAACCTCCAAAGGTAAACTTTCAATGTCCCAAAATTTATTCATAATTTTATCTAAAGACATAGAAATACTACAATAAGTATTCATGATTCGATTATCAGATTGAATGACTGAAGGAGCAGACTGATTCGAATGTTGAGATAGCACAGTCTGACCTGCAATGACATAACCAAAAATCGAGTTCAAAGCTACTGGCAAACCACTAAGATGTGGTAGAATCTTGTTACCATCATAGAAGAAGGCGAATAAGTCACCCGCTAACAATATGTCGATTGGACCCGGTTTATAGAAAGTAGGATCGGCTAGACTATAATCTTTAAAGCAATTAATGACTTCTTTTGATAAAGCCATGGTAGGTAAATCACCTGTGATTTTTGAAAAAACTACTGTGTCTGTAATCAAAATAGGATTTTCAGTGCCTTGGTTTCACTGTGCAAGTTGTTAAACCAAAATCCTGAACTTTATTACCACCTAACCCTATTGGTTGAAAGTGACACTTACGCCGCGCTAAACCTAAACGCACCGCACATTGTTGAGTAATATAGCCAGTCATAGCACCATTGTCTATCACAGCACCGATAACTTATAATCTCAAACGAAAACTATCGACAAGTTCTGGATTACTTAAAACATTCTTTGATAATTCGAATAATGATTGAATACGCATGAAACATATTTCTTTTCTACTAATAAAAGGTTGTAATAATGTATATAACTCATCTTCATCGGTTTTCGATGTTGAAGCAGGTTTAGACATTTTGAAATAAGAATAATGCAATTAATTACGGCGTACGACTCGAATCGCTCCTGCAATGCGTTCGCGATCTACCCTATTATAAAATATTACAGTAATACATTTATTTCGTAACTGGCAGTATCCGAATGACCAAAAAATGGTTAATTAATCGATAGCTCAGTGGTTATTAATTTATTAATTTTACGACTCACCCTCTCGCCGTGCCGCCGATATATCACAATACACAATCACACAGGTCCTTTTGATTATTTCTTAAATATTTTCGGGAGCGTACGCGTCGCGTGTCGTTTTGTAGTTCGAACTTGACGACAGTGGCGCCACTTCATGCGTTGTACATGACGGCGCGCTCACAGCAGCGTTTTGGCGGGAGGGTTTAAACGAATACCAAACACACTGATTGGATAATATATAGAATTTTATAGTAAATGTCTGCAATATATTTTATGATTCTATTTTATTTATTTTGGTGATTGTTGTGTACATGTAGAATATATATTATTGTTTCAGTTTTGTATGTATGTAAATTTTAGGTATATATGTTTGCGAGAATATATGAATCTATGTATTTATGTATAAATGTATGTTTGTGTATATTTACGTATGTAAAAGTATGTAAATACGAGTTTACTAAGTTTTAATCTTGTATTTCGACACCAGCAATTTATACTAAGCTAACTCATAAAAGTGTACTTTACAGTAGAGGCATATAAAGGGAAAAACGTGATAACTTTTATATTAGTAAATATAAATATTTGAAATTTGGTACTTATTAGTTAATTTATTCATTGTAATTTCCCATATTTATTTTTCCTTAATTATTTATATTATTTGATTTAGCGGAAGTTAGCCTTATATAAACGTAATTCCTCAATAAGATCTTACATGTTATACACGTCTAACTAATGTTAGCGCAGTGTATTACAGGAGATCATAGTGCTAAACAAGTGTTATTTTTATTGCGTTGCAATAATATTTTTAAATTAAATTACGCATTAAATAAACCTTTAGGTTTCTATATAGCCACAAGATATATTATTATAATATAATTATTTTAAAATAACAAGTTATTAAAGTTAGCTCTTTTTAACTGGTACATCCGTCACTGGCGGATATCGTATTAAAAGCCGTCAAATTATATATAGCGTACTATACATCGACCTGTGCCACAAGTTAGCGTATCATTTAACTTTACGTTGAGCTATAATACAATATAATATAATATAATATAGATTTTTAAAATTTTAAACAAAAATTTAATTAAAACAAAAATAGTATAGTAATCAACAGTTTATTAAAATTTCAGATAAGTACTTACTTATTAATCATCTATAGGAGATCAGAAATCAATCACAGTTCGACTTTGCTTATTATAATAATCATTCTTAAATCAAGATTGCACTTAATATTTTTATTCTTAACAGAAAACAAAAAAAGTAACTGATAACGATAAATCACATAATTTAAAGATTATGTTGTAATCATTAAATACTTATAAAAATTCAAACCTCATCATCATGTTCAGTCGTTAATAAATTTCTATAAAATGTATGATACTTGTGGGGTATAATATGGTGATCACAATAATATTGTAAGTCTTTATATTTTGCTACATTAATTTTTAACAAAGTTTTGTTTGCTTTTTCGGGAAAAGACTTTGACTGATAATATAATCTAGTAGATGTCTTTTTAAAACTCTGTATTAATTGATTGTTTTCGTGATCACCTAAACTATAATTATATTTTAACAACCCGTAATTATCAGGACAAGCTTCAATTTTTAAAATTTTATTCCACATAATTTTTTCGTTATTTAAATTTTTGCTTCAATTTTATTTTTGCTAATATTACTTTTAAAATCAAATATCATGTTTTGATTGACCTCGATAACATTATAAGGATTCCCATTGACCTTTGCCCATCGCACAGGTGAATACTATTCGTCTGGCGAATATACCTCTCTACCTCTTGCAGTCTTTTCTATTAAAGCATGAACTGAATCGCCCTCATTCTATTTATGGCCCTTTTCCATGAAATGGTGGCTAATCTTCATTTTATAAAATGTAGCAGCAAATAAGTACATATAGTAAACGATACGGTTACGATTTTGTCCCCCACAGTTGTCTGACCATAGATTTACTTCATGAACACCTTTAGAAGCTAATTTATTAAAAAAATCGTATAAACAACTAGCCACTTCATTAGCCCCCCTCTTAGCCGTTTGCTCATCCCACATATAACAAAATGCTTCTTTTGATCCCCTATTGTAAATTGTTTATATACATTGAGCTTACGCCTATAATAATAAACACTTATATTACCATGTGGTGAGCTTAAAACTATTTGAAAATCAAATACAATACAAGCTACTTTGTTACTTGAGACTTAAAAACATTTTTGAAAAAGATAAAGAAGGAAGAAATATTTTTTACTCGTACGTTTTCAAACGTAGTGAGACTCTACAGGGGTGAAAGAATTAACGTGATCTATGAGACTCTGTTTCATTTCACTTGAAATTACATAGTTATGGTTTTTATGCCGACCTCTGTTATCAGTAACATCAGTAAACTCATTGTTTACTTGGATTTTTCGAATTGCAGTGTAATTAAAATCTTTACTAATATCAAAGGTGTTCATGAACATTGTTTTGCAAACTTTTTGTAATGTAATGCCATTGTCAGAATTTATGGGAAGGTGATAATGCAAAGTGTGTGATCGACGACAAGATTCGCTTTCAACGTTAGTGGCAGTCTGTTTACTTTTTTGTATCACATATTTGGCGATGATTTTCCGTTATTTCGCGTCATTACCAGTGCCTCAGAACTTATCAAAGAAGTCAAGACGAACATCTTGGCTTATTTTATTAGAGCATTCCAGACGACAAATGACACAACTGACTTTAATGCTTCTTGCTGCTTTAATTTTTCCTTTAGACGTTGTATACTCTAATCCCTTGTTACAAAAACGTTTTCTCCTTCCAACTATCCACTCATCTTCAAATTTAAGACGTTCGAGACCCACATCAGTCCTTTTTCTAGATCTACGTCTATTATTTTTTGGGGTCGATATTGCAGAATAGTCACTATCATTGAACATTGCAGGCGAGGACATTGAACGAGGATTACAGGGAGTAGATATTGCCGATACCGAATCTGTGTTATTACTAAGGCCGTTATCCATTTGCGAATCGGGAAGACTTTCCTGGGCGGACATACCGATTTCAGGTATGAGAGGTCTCTCTTCGGTATCCTGGCAAGAAGTTGGCACCAAGGTATCGTTTAAACTTTGTAAAGATTCCAAAAAATCACAAGGTGAAGGTAGGGGGTATTGTCTATACTGTCAGAAGGATAGTTAATGACGACCGAAAACAAAGGTTCGATACTTGGCGGAGTTAATGTCAATGGAGAAGGTTTTTGGATAGAAGTCAATACCTTTGGTGAATAAATATTAGGTAGTATTAGGAGCCCCAAAGTCGTTAAAATTTATATTTTTATTTAATACTACATCATTTTCGTAGTTAACTATATTATTATCTCGCCTTGCAGAACTGGATATAGAATAATCATGCTCTTGAATAAGCTCATCAAACATGACGTGATTTTACAAAGCAATGAATTCAAGATTATCAACTTCAGGTAATGGCGACGATTCTATAGCAAAAGGTATAATGTATTGAAATTATATTACGATTATTTTATAAAAAATAACATGTAAATTAAAAAAAGAGGCAAGATACCATCAATAAACTAAAAGTTAAGTCGCTAACTAGTGCATTTTACAAACGAACAAGTATACACTAACACACTAAACTAACTAAGCTAACTTTGTGTTAGCGTAGTATTAAACGGACTTTAAGCTAAACAGCTCTCATTTTCAAAAAACGTATCGTATTACTATAAAACATTTATTTATACACTTTGACATACACTAAAGTCTTTAATAACACATTAAACTGACCTCTCTCGACAGTATTTAGCGATATCTCACCATCTTTATCAACACTCCTCAATGCATATTCTTCCTTTTTGGCTAAATCCACTAAATATTTTGCTCGGTTTTCGTGACACTTTGGTAATAATTAAATAACACTAACGATATTTTAAATAAATAGTAACAATGACGCTATCGATTATGATTTACTGATAAAGTTTTTAAAATCGCGCAATCACATTTAACACAGCGACAAATGTCGTTAGATGAATGTAAACGAACGAGCGGTGCGTCCCCTCGCGGGCCATACTCCGCTAATAATAGTTAGCGTAATATAAATCGAGCGATTTCAAAAAGTACCTTTACTTAACGTAGTATAAGATTTGTAACTTCGTTATCTTTATATATTTCTTCACAATTTTTTTATAACAAATAAAAAACCACATTTTGAGCAATTTGGCATAAAAACGAATTTTCTTAAAATTTGAGTTAGCGTAGTATAAATTGTTGGTGTCGATTTGATGTATTTTGACGAGTGACTTGTTATTATTCCGTATGATCATCTATATCTATACTATTATATAAAGAGGAAAGATTTGATTGTTTGTTTGTTTGTTGCGAATAGGCTCGAAAAGTACGATCGATTTTAAAAATTCTTTCACTGATAGAAGTCTATAGTATTTCTGTCTCTCTTTCTCTTATAATGCTATCATTGTCTGTCATCCTCTCTCTTTTTTACTACTTTAATTTTTATTTTTATCTGTTCAGAATGATATTCAGATGATCTTTTCACTTTCTTTCTTTCGATAATTTCTCTCTTTCCCTCTCTCTCTAGAGAAAGAGTTCTCTCTCTCGTTTACCCATTCAATTTTAGTTCTGCTCTGTCCTCCCTCTTTTATCATCTGTCGCTTTTCTTTAATTTTGTTTCTATTATTTTTCTTTTTATAACTTTTTCTTACTCTCTCTAATTTTTTAAATAATGAAAAACTACACAATTACCGAGTGACAGTTTAAGGACATCAATTATAATATTGCTTTAAATACCCGGAGCGATGCGAGGGCAACCCTCTAGTTTATTATATGTTTCTTAGTCTACTTTTAAATTGTGGTAACGATGTCGATTCTTTGATGTAATTGGATAGGTGGTTATATAGTTTTGGTCCTTCAAATAGTATACTTTTCTTACCATGGTTTGTTCTTGGTGTTCCGAAAAGAATATCATGTACATAATATTTTCTGAGTGGTCTTTGTCTAGTAAGCGCCTTCTTAGTGAATGATATTCGGGAATGTATGGCTTTATTCAGTATTTTATATACTAGTAGACATGTATTTTATTTATATATTTGCGTTAGTGTCATAAATTTAGTTTTTTTTATAGACTGTTATTGTTGGTGTGAGATAGTTAAAATTAAATAGTAGTTTTATTATTTTATTTTGTGTAGTTTGTAGTTTTTTTTAAAGTTAGTTTTAGTAGCACATCCCCAAACTTCAATCAAATAGTCTAGGTGTGATTTTACAAGCGATTTTTGATAAATCTACGTCGTAAATTGCATCTGTGCAAAACCGTGGTGGGTCGACTAGTCACTTTCTAAATAATATAAAAAAATTAAATAACTTTTTCATAAATGAAATAGAAAACATTACTTAAATATGAACTTTTTATCTTTAACAAAAAAAAGGTTAAAGATGTTAAAAACAACCTCGTTATAAAATTAGCATACTGTTTTCCAAAAACATTTCCTAATAAATCAAATAACTTATTTTATATTCTGAAATATCTAATGATTTATCGCTTGAATAGATATTTATTGCGAAGTGAGCGAGAAAATTACCGCAAAAACTTTTCTATATGATTTATTAATTAGCTTGACCTTCTTTCTTTATTTCTTTATTATACAGGATTTGAAATATACATGAGAAATTGTAGAACACAAATCTATATATAGGTATTATTAATTAAAAAGGAGTCTATCTTATACTAAATCTATACTAATATTATAAAGAAGTAAGATTTGTATTTTTGTATGTAACGAATAAACATAAAAACTACTGGACCGATTTCAAAAATTCTTTCACCATTAGGAATCTACATTATCCCTGAGTAACATAGGCTATATTTATTACAAGAAAAAATTAGAGATCCTTAGGAAATCTCACGAAAACAAACCCAAGGTGCCAAAAAATTTGCCATAAAATATCTTTCATCGCATGCGCTGCAAAAAGTATTGATGATAGAACAAAAAAATGTTCTACAATATTATAGAACGTATCAATATCTACAAAAAAGTCCGCGAGACCATATGTCCAACTATTATAGTTACGTCACTATAACTACTTTTTTACATTTTAAAAGTTGATAAAAATGCCAATCAAAATCAGACCATGTTTTCTATAACTTTGTATTAATCCTTATCCAAATAAATTATTTCGTATTCAAGACTATTTCAATACCTGTAAATTACTTTTTGAATTATTAAAATCGGACTTTCCATTCAAAAGATATTATGAAATTAAAAATATCAATATAAACGAAAAATACACGACGACGCGACGGGCCAGTATAGCGACGCAGCGCAGCGAGTAAAGCGGCAAGAGAGGGGGCACCGAAATGCGGGAGGGCCAATATATTTTTAAAAATAATATTCCACCCGCGCGAAGCCGGGATGGGCCGCTAGTAATATATAAAGCTGAAGAGTTTTTTTGTTTGCTTGAACACACTAATCTCAGGAACTAGTGCTCCGATTTGAAACATTATTTCAATGTTAGATAGTCCTTTTATTGAGGAAGGCTATAGGCTATATATTATCACGCTAAGACCAACGGGAGCGGAGAATCACGCGGACGAAGTCGCGGGGGTCGACTATAGTCCTGCGGGTTATACTTTAGACTCAGACAACAGCATTACTGCTAGAATACTCGCTAGGTAATAATAATTATTTATAGGCGTTTTCATTTTGCAATCTCTACTTCTTTGATTAATGTTTATCAGTTTTCCAATAGAAGAAAGTAAAAATGCTACTCAAATCAATGCTAACAACATCATAAATAACACTATGCTACATAAATTAGTGTTGCTAACATAATAATGAACAGTATATCTCTTACTTAATATTATAAATGTGAAAGTTTGTATGTTTGGATATTCAGATGTTTGTTACTCAATCACGCAAAAACGGCTGAACGGATTTCCATGAAATTAGGCATACAATAACTTTAATAGCTGGAATAACACATAGGATACTTTTATCCCGGAAAAAAATCAAAGTTACTGCGGGATACAAAAATATGTATACGGTGACAAACGTCGTAATATTTTAAACATTTTTGAAGCGTCAGTAGCTCAGTGGTTCGGACGTTGGATTCACGATCAACAAGTCGTGGGTTCAAGTCCCGGACATTGGACTACTGACGTGGCCCACTTCTGACACAAGCATTTAGCTTAGTTGGAGGAGTAAAGGGAATACTAGTAGTATGCTAGTAATCTTTTAAGAAAAAAAAAAAACACCAATATATTGAAAAAAAAGGTGAGAGGTAACTAAATATATACGTCATTTATTTAGTTACCATTACATCGTGAGTACTCTAGCAGTAATACCGTCGCTCAGTGTCTATATATAAAGTATTACCCTCAGGAGTTATATTATGGTCATCCAGCCGTGATACCGCAGATCTTTCTTTAGTATCACCCCTGTAGTATCAATAAAAGGCAAACGATTTGTTTATCTGTTTGTATCTCTTACGCGTATCATTCAAAAACGCTGCAGTTCTAACATAAGGTCTACGTTAAGATTTTTTTAAATCGTTGTCAGAAAAAAGTTTTTTTTTTATCTTAATTAGAGGTAGAAAAAGTAAACTTTAGCTGAACCAACGTAATTAGAGGATACGGCCATTAACGATTTATCAATGTTATTAGAAACTTTCTGTCGATAGAATTTAACAAGAAATTAACGAGAATTTAACATTTCGAGGTATTTATCTCACTTAAAAAATCTGTTACAATATTTTTATTATTTAGGTTTTTTTTTATAAAATAGAATTCTTAATGTTCATTTAGCCAGTCAAGGTTTGAAAAAAACTTGTACTACATAATAACACCCGATTGATGGTAATAGCATGGACTTTTACAAAAAGCTGATCAGCGCTGATTCCAAGGCACTTTTGCCAATCATTGCCTTCGCTGCTCGATCTCCAAAGTCAGTTTGATAAGTAATTATATAGAGTGAATATTATTTATTCGCCTTTATTGAGGATCACAGCACTTATTCTTCTCTGTCATCACACTCTTAGCAGAGTGGTCGTGGTCGTCATTACAGGGGTGGCAAGCTTCACAAGTCGTCGCCATTCTTCTCGTACTGTTGCTTGCCTCGTGCATTCGTGCAGCTTTGACTTGGTCGGTCCAGCGCATTGGTGATCTACAGCCCTCGTACCCTCAATTTTTCCCTGAACCACGAGCCACTCCACAGACATATCCTCTCGACGTGTGTGACAGCACTTAAGAGTTGAAGTAATACAACTAGTCATGTAATATTACTACTAGAATTTCTTGGATGACTATCTGAGATTGATTGAATCAAAGATTATACATTATCGGATAAGTTTTACTAATAGTAGACTCTCATGTTTAACTTATCATCAACAACAATCCCTAATTATAATTCATATGTTATTCTTAGTACCTACGATCCATTCGATGTATGCGTTGTATCATACATATTCATCAAGCCTATCCTAGATAAACGGATACGCTCATCCCAAGCCAAGAGATGGAGTGATCATCTTATGGACCTCTCATGAAATATGCAAGGGCAGGGAATGCGGCAATTTGTGTGATATATCCCATATCTTACGGACGGCATTACGAATAAATTGCATGTTACTTGTATCATAGCGAAATAGCTAAGTGGTGCTTGTGTCTGTCTATTTGTAAATGGAATAACATTATTTTAAGTCATTCATATATGGACTAATCTTTCAACTGTGGAATTCCCTATTATCAAACAGACTTATAAATCATATTCTCCCAATAAGATTTCACAATTTCCTAGAATGAGAGTTCGGTTTTATGAAGCGACATAAGACAATTAGGAGACATTTTGAGTTACTTTTCTATGAGATCTAATAGACAAAGAAGACCTATAAAAAGAAGAAGAAACACACCTCTGACTTTTCTGAGTTATGTGTGCTTTAACGGTGAAGGAAATCGTGAGGAAACCTGCACTCCTAAGAGTTCTCTGAAGTCCTCTAAGCGAGTGTGAAGTCTGCCAACTGCGCTGGGCTGGCGTGGTACTATGGCCTAACCCCCTTCTTATTCTGAGGAGGTGACCCGGCTCAGCTTTGGGCTATTGATTGTGATGATGATTATCAAGACATACACGCTTTCTTAACTGTTAAGTGCGTAAAAGTGCGAGCCTAAAACCTTTAACCTTTTTTCTATTGAAATTTTTTTGTTACTTAACAAAATGCCTTCGTGTTAATATAAGACTTTACTTCGTACAAAATTGTAAGATTCTAGGTAAAAGCGAAGTTCTTTATTGGTTTTAATTTCCTTTCGAGTGACGATATAAGCCAAAAAATCTTTTAATCGCTTTCTCTTAAAAGTTTTATTTTTTTCACAGCTCCAAGAGTTACAATCCTGAGTATTTGATATTAATTTCAACGTTATGCGTTATTATGCGTTCTCGAGAAAACAGGTTTTGACGGACAGACAGGTTTTCAGTTTCGAAATCTTAAAAATGTTATTGTAGATCTTATAGCATTAAGCTCTATTGATCTAATTATTTTTAGTTAAAATATACCTTTGTTTTGTACCAACTCTACTCTACTAAATACAGAATAGTTTGAGTCTCAACTATGAATATTTACACGAAAAGTAAAAATAACTTTTTTTTGTTTGGATTATAATTAAGGTCATATTTCCAGAGCGGAATTATTTCACTAAAAGTTTCCGGAAACAACACAACACTTCAGCAGGTTTTTTATTTGCTGGCAGTTTTCCAGTTGGAAGGTAGAACAATTATAAAAACTGTGTTACCTGAAATAATACTAACCGTTTATTGAGGTTATGCTGTATAAAAATTAAAACTTTGGCTTTAATATTTCATTTCTTGTACCTGAATACTTAGATGTAAGAGTTTATATTGTTATCCTGTTCTCATCTATTATGTTAAAAAGTTGTCTCAGGAGTTATTTACTATTTTTAGTTAGTAAATTTGGACTCAATTTACAGGAAAAAAACTGTTCTCATTTGATGTTCCGGTCGAACCGCATGTGGGCCATACCAACCCACCTATCTCTCCCATCCCATTAATGCTGCGGTTTCAGTGGTCTCGGGATGCTTGCTTCCACTAAAACCAAAGTATTCTTCTCTTTGCTCTCACTCGTCACTCTATCTTCGAGGTTATACGCATCGGCAATAAGAGAAACTTTCTTGTATTGCCGATGTCTGTGATCTCTCTTGTATTGGGATGATGTGTGTTTTTTTATGGTGCATAAGGTGCAAACGAGCAGAAGGTCCACCTGATGGTAAGTGGCCACCATCGCCCATAATCATCGACAAAATAAGAGAGTATTTCTTGCGTTGCAACCTCGAAGATAGAGTGGGGAGAGGGAGTGAAGAAAAAAAAATGCTGCGGTTTCAGCGGACCTTGAGTAAAAGCGCAGAGTACTAGATCTACACCATTAATAGGATGGGAGAGGTAGGGGTAAGTCTAGCCTACATGCGGCTCGACAGGAACGCGTCTATAACACTTGGCGGTCGGATTCGCATGGTAGTGGTCGCAAGCCAGTCGGGGAACAGATCTCCTACCACCAAGGGGGTGCTGGGTTACTCGGCTCTTACGAGATGCTCTCTCTGCGGCAGAGGGGAATAGTATTCTATAAGCCGTCCCCCATGAGGTCCCCTTCTTTCCATCTATGGTGGACGCTTACCATCAGATGAAAAAAAAATTGAAATGTAAAATACGTAAAGACGACAAAACTAAATAAAAGAATAATAACATTTGTGAGTTATTGATTAACCAAAGTTGCCCCAACGTAGCAAGGTCTGGGTGAGCATGCAAGAAACCCCGTATTCGGCTAATAAAGATTTATCGTACCGATAAAAATTTTCATAGCGGTGAGTAGATCGTAAATAATTTGAGGCATACCTGCGAATACTGATTTGACATGGGTCAGGACCTCGAACTGTGATCTCGTATTTCATTTTTGCTGGCCTGATTACAAGTCGCAACCGCATACCAAATTGAATTTTCCTCGGCACGCGTAATTCTCACTTTCAAAATTATTTGGCTTTTGGTTTGATTAATAGTGCTTATGTTGCTAAAGATAACTACAATATACTTGCTCCTCGATCCTAATTAGGCCTATATAGTTACTGTCAGTTCTTTAAGTAGGCATTTGTGTAAATAAAAAATAGAAAATGAGAAAGTGGTCTGTCTTAAGGTAAATAGTCTCCCCATCGCCTTTGAATATCAGCAACACAATTTCATGGCTCATTGTCTTTTCGAGATTTTTTTATGTTTCAGCAGAACCAAAGCCGTAAAACTAACTGAAACCTAGAATTTAAAGGAAAGTTAGGGAGATTCAGAGTATGGTCAACGAGTAAGGGGAAGTCTGTCACTTAATAGGAAAGTTTGTACAATGGTAATCGCAAGTGAATAAGGGAAAAGATCTCCTACAAATTAGCAACGGAGGAATCTTGTTCTGTTAAACTTATGGCTGTTTTGACCACTTAATAATTTTGATAGGCCATTTGGAAGATATCCTAAAATATTATTGTGTGAATCTTTGTTATGTGTCAGATAAATTAATCGTAAATCAGTAAAACTGATCGTTAAAATTAAACTAAACTTCTAAATTATGTTAGTTAAATATACTACAAATTTTAATCAAACTTAGATGCACCTTTTGAACATGGCTTCCATAAATAATCCTGCATATTTAATAAAATATTCTATTCAAAATCCAGTGTTAGAATGTATAAAACTAATTTAAGCAATGGAAAACCACATTCGGTCGTTTAGTCGCACACCCATTATTTAAGTAGTGCGGCTAACCAGAATTTACTCTTCGCTAACTTAGCCAAATGGATATCTAATATATTTGTATTTATTTTTAAGTCCTGACGCTATACAGACGAGGTGTTATAAGTTTAACGTGTGTATCTGTATAGTAGTATGCCTATCTGTGGCGCTCAAGATAATGGTCCGATTCTGATAAATTTTAATTTGTTTGAAATGAAATTTAATCGAGATGGCTCATAGGTACAATTTGTGAAGATTCGGTTTGCCGTTTGAAGAATATCAGCTCATTTCTAACTTGACAGTTGCGTTACAATATTAATATACTGACAATAGGTTTATGTCCACTAATAACAAACTGCTTGGTTTATAGTTTCTATATATAAATGAAGAGACGTAGATAATAAAAAATCAGTCTGTTTGTCATAAAAGTTAAAGATGTTTTATATTTAAAAAAAAAATCAAATAAAATACGCATTAAGTCACGTGACCGCGAACACCAATCAGGAAATGTTACGTCACGCCCCGCAAACCATCATTGTTGTTGTTAACGTTTTCATACAAATCATTATAATTTATTTCGCAGACTGTGACGTCATTTAAAACGCCATGACACTATTCAGCGTTTTCGAGGGAAATCTAAATTGCTTTTTTTAAATACAAAATACGTAATGTAAATATTTCTTTTTTAAACCACGTTACAGTATATATTTTACATGTCATTTGTTCCTATATACTACTTTGAATCATTTAATATTTAATTGCGATTTTAACTAGCCATGATTTACTAAGAAAACTCCAAATACCAATCAATTTCATGTAGGTACACATGCTATAAAGTAAAATATACAGCTATTATTTCTATATATCTTCATATATTTTAAAATAATGATATACCAGTATTACAATGAAAACTAAATACAACTCAAGTTTACGTTTTACAGGCATTGTATAAATATTATTCTCATACCTGTGTTGTACCTCATTTCAACCACATGTCACAAATACGATAAGTTAAAGCAAATAAAAAAAATATTTAACAGACTTCAAACTCTGAAAGATGCAGTATAAAGTAAAAAAATAATTCCGTTATTTATTAACCTCACTTTATTAAGTCAATATAGATAATACACAATTATTGCTATTTATGCCAGTCGGCGTCAACCAGGGTAAACAAACGTGTAATGAGATAGTAAAGTATGTATATTTTATAGGATATGTTCCTATCAAATCCAAAAAAAAAATCCAATTCGGTTCATAAACAACGGAGTTCTGAGGTAACAAAAATATTAAAAAAAATACAACCGAGTTGATAAGTTTTTTTTTAGATTTTAGGATTTTTAAATTGAAAAAAGCAAACAACACAAGAAACCAGTAAAAAACAGAACTTTTCAATTTTCTAATATATACATAATTATGTTTAAAAGAAATCACATACGATTATTTATTTCTAAGAATGATTTTAATAATGTCCGCAATTCTACGCTATCAAAGATGAAAATTCCGATTAATTGGCGTCTCGTAGAAGTCATGCAGAGTCGGAATGCAAAGAACGCTTTACCTAAGGAGAATGCTACTGACTTGTTACTGAATAACCTTTGAGAAACTTGCATTCGTTAAATTATAGAAACTCCTACTTCATACTTTTGTTTAGAAGAATATTTTATTCATAGATATATTTTTTACAACATATTATTATATACCTCGTTATTGAGTGAGTCAGAATGATTAATACTGCATCAAAACCATTTTATTCTATTAAAATCCATCATGTTCATAAATTATTTAAAAAAAAACGATGAGTGACTTTACGCCTGTGGAATAAATGTCTTGGTGTGGTATAACAAATATCGATAATAAAAGCATTTCACAATTTCGGACGTCACATTGTGTTTACGTGACAGTATTTTTCTATTAGCCAAATTATTTCTGTATAAATCTACATACATATTGAATATATTTTGTAATCAGTAAATCAAATCTATTTGACTGACTAGAAGAGAACATTTTTCTGTTAGTAGTTACTGAGGCGTCTCAGCTACGTGTAAGCCAGACTTCTACCTCCATTTCGCTTAATCCGACAGGTTTTAGTTGTTAAAGCAGGTATTTTTATTTTTATTTTATTCCATTTTCTAAATAACAAAGAATGTATCGCTGGTATCCATCCATGAACGACAGTGACCATTTACTATCAGGAGCAATGTCTACTCGTTACATTATTGCTGTAAAAAAAAAGTATATAAGTCTCTTGAGAGATGGCATTTTGTAATATGTTCCATGTCGGCCTGGATCGACGCCAAAGTATGGACGGAAATTTTCAATGTATTAAGTAAAAACTTTTCAGAAATGGCTCTCATACAAGTTTTACTCTACAGTATTTGAAAACGCTCTAGAAACTTGAACTGGTCTTTAATAATTTTAAATAACGACTATTGAGCGAACTACGCATTTACGCTCGATGAAACCTCGTAAATTTTTACAACTTCGCCTGTTGTATACAAATGCGAAATCAATACACTATTATCTTTTCAATAGCTTTCATATCGTAAAGTAATATTAATACTGTATATTGTACACTTGCATTTTGAAAATATCTATGACAAAAACGACGATAGAGTTTACTCGTATTGTATGTTTATTTGTTGCGAACAGGCTTGAAACTACTAAACCGATTTTGAAATTTCTTTCACTGATAGAAAGCAACTTCCTTTCCGGGTAATATAGATTATGTAGTGTTTCCGTAAATATTCTAATAAAAAAGATATGGTCATTAAGGGCCATAACATGGCCATTTTTACACGCTTTTTATTAGCTTCACTTGTATGTCAGTATGTAACTCTCCATGGGTAATTTGCGCGCCTGCGGCCTTCCTTGGTTCTGGTAGCCGTTTCTCAGGCTCCCTCTCCGAAATCGAACTCTGATTCCCCGTATTTATAATATTTATAAATAATTATTTTATTCTCACTAATAAATAAATTTTTTGGGCGCGATTTTGACCAACTTTAAACGGCCAGATTTCGTTCAAACTTTGTGGATTTATCGAGGACCGATGACAATACACTAATTTGATAAAATTATTCCATTTTTCAATTTGCAAAATATGATTTTTGTTAATTTATATATTTTCATCTATAGTCGATAAGGTAGAAACTTAATTTCAATTTTTATAATTTTTCTCTACAGTCGATAAGGTAGAAACTTAATTTCAATTTTTATAATTTTTCTCTACAGTCGATAAGGTAGAAACTTAATTTAAATTTTTTATAATTTTTCTCTACAGTCGATAAGACAGGACTTGATGTTAATTTTAATTTCCAATAATTATCTTTAGCCGATTTCTCTAATATTGACAAATTTTCGAATACTAAGGAGATTTTTAACTCTACAAAACAAATAATAGTTTAAAAAAACTAAAAAATCACGCTTTTATAAATAAACCAAACTAAAAAGTAAAAAATAAATAATAGTTTAAAAAAACTAAAAACACGCTTTTTATAGAAAACCAAACTAAAAAATAGAAAATAAATTTTAATAAATTTAAATTAAGAATAGTGTTAAAAATTTCAATAAATATAAATTAATAATAGTGTAAATAAAAAAAATGTATTTTATTTTAAAAAAAGCGTGCTGCTTTGTTCTTCTCACTCTTTTATTATCTATCTCTTTTCTTTTTTTCTTTCTGTATTTTGTCACCTTTTCTCGCTCTCTCTGAAAATAATCAAAAGCTGCAAATATAGAGTGACAATTTAAGGACATCAATTGTAATATTACTTCAAATACCCGGAGCGAAGCGAGAGCATGCCGCTCGTATTTTATATATTTGTTATAAAGGTAATAGTTTGAAAAAATCCTTTATAATCTTGTAGTTAAAGTCATTTTTTCAATGATTTTCCTAAAGTTTATGATTACTCTTAATTTGATTTTAAGAGCCCAAAACTATATATTTTTAAATCAATGAATCAAGACAATCCTAAGGCTTGTTTTTCTCCTCTTTATGTATTTTGCTTTTATCCTGAAAACCAAGTCAGTAAGAGATCTGAAGCTTTTAGAAAACTCTTTTCCTCTAAAGTATTTTAGTAGTTAGAAAAAACATCACTTAGATTCAATTAAGTTTCAACATTATCCGACACTAAACGAAAGTTGTAAATAACATTATTAGCAGTATATTACATCTAAATATTTATAATAAACAACTTACTCAGTATAGTATGTACAATGAAATATAATCATACAATCTCCATCATAATGTGTTCGTGGTTTGGACAGCCCATGAAATATTCATAGGCAGAGTTAGGAATTTCCATCGTTCTATAATACCAAACAATATACATACCTATAATTTAGCTACGTACGTTTATTATATCTCCTTGCTTTTTCCGTGTTATAAATAGTATTTGCACAAGCTTTCCAAGCTACATTTAATTTAATTTTCGGTTGGTGTTTCTTGAAGTGGCGTTTTATCTACATTTACACTTATATTTAAAAATAAACTTCTAACCACTAGTAAGAGGAACTAAAAATCCAAGATCCTAGATACTCCTAAAACCTGATGTGTTTTTAGTAAAAACTATTGATGTTAGAAAAATACAATCTAGAATAAAATAAAATGCGCTCCTTTTAAATCGTGTAAAACTTGCTCATATTGTGTTGGAAACTCATACGATATTATTATAAATATGTTTCATATGAAATGCCAAAAATAATACTAAATTCATATAATTATTAGACTGGTACAAGTGATGAAATAAAAAGAAATTAAAATATCAGGAAATATTTTTAATATTAAATACCTATACACACCTTATTATAATAAGCAAGAGAAAATAACACTTCAATACGGTATAAAGTCAGAGAAGAAAAATGTCAAGTGTGAGCTTGAATTATCAGCACATAATATATAGAAACACTATATAAAGAGAAGAATACTGTAATACAATATACTTATATAAATACGTTTTTTCGGAAACGAATTTTATTATTATCTTGTCGCATGTATTTAATTTAAAGTATTTTTGAATGCTAGTTTAGTATTTAAAAGTAAAACATATACGTTATTAGTTTTAACAGTTAATGTAATAAATTAAGAGATCTATGGTTCAAAGTTTTAATTGCGTTTAATTAAAATTGTGGCCGTTTGTCAGCTACGGCCATAATTATTCCTCTTGAAAGTTACTGGTTTTTACATTTCGGGAATTTTCAAGAGACTTTTTATATACGGGCATTGTTCCAGGTCATATTTTATGTCAACAAAATAAAATATGTTTTTTGAAGAGTGCTGTAGTATCCATTGTATAATTTTACATTTTATTTTTAAAAATGAAATAATAATTTATATATTGTGTTATATAAACTTGACTACTAAATATATATACGGCATAAAATATTACCTACTTCGTAAGCATAGTCAAAAGATGTAGTTACACTTTAGCTACGGTGATGGGGTGCGTTCGACGTTATATTAATCACTAAAATTTAGAACCAATTACAATCTAATTTTCGTTTAGGTTAAACAATGAACCGGACCTACGAACAGTAAGATGTGATCATCCTACAAGTCCGTAAATCTACATCTGGATCACAAGTACTTACTTAATTCCTCCCCTGACAGTTAAACAGTAAATAGAGTGAATGATAAAAATGAAAGTTTTATTGCTGATCTTTCTGTAGAACATACAATAAAGTGAAAATGGCGGAAATAATTTCCATCACAAAATTTAAATCGACGGTCGCTTAAATTTAGAATTTTAGTTTACGGTTTTCCACAAAATGACCTAAGCCATTAACTGCGGAATATGTACGTAATAAATTCTGAGTTTTAACTTATAAATCAGGGTCTAACGAGTCCCGTAAGGTCCGGAGATAAACTCTACGGAATAGCGGCCTAGAATATTATCCGGAGTAAAAACGTGTCAACAATGTATTTCTTGTTTTCCACTATAAGTATATTTTACTCGGTTATAATATTATATTAAGATATTTTCAGATTCATTTTTCGTGTACTTCTTTCGCTCTTAGACTCTTAAACATTTTAAAATTAATGCTTCTCTTAGATAATTAAGATAATAATAAAAATATATTATTAATCAGTTATTATAGACATCTTGTAGATAGTATGCTTTTTTAACGTCAACATAATTTGTATATGATTAATTTCCACAGACATAAACGGTCATACATATACACTCGTACATGCATTTTATCCCCTTTTTAACCTCTTCTAGCTGTGTTTTCGCTATAAATCGTAGCCTATGTCATTTCTCAAGCTCTAGTCTATCTCCGTACAAAATTTCATCAAAACCAGTTTAGTGATTTAGGCGTGCATGTGTCACAGAGAGACAGAGTTTCTTTCGCATTTATAATATTAAATTAGTGAAGACTATTTACTGAGTTTATAAAGTTAGTATTTAACGTCTGCATATTGCTAGAACGGTCGACCTTAGACCGGCTTTTTGCTGCAAATCTCAAAGCCGGATATCCGTTTCTCTGAAGCCACTCGCCAGCTCGACAATTTAGTTACTTATAAAGGAGAGGAATTGTTATATAGATTACGATAACGTAATGCGAAAAATAAGCTATATACTTTACGTGAAAATAACTTCTAATGGTAAATTTCTTTCATATTGAAATAATCTATATCTATATCTATACTAATATTATCAAGAGGAAAGATTTGTATTTTTGTATGTAACGAATAAACATAAAAACTACTGGACCGATTTCAAAAAATTCTTTCACCATTAGAAAGCTGCTTTATCTCTGAGTAACATCGGCTATATTTATTACAAGAAAAAATTAGAGATCCCCAGAAATTCTCACTAATACCAACACAAGGTGCAAAAAAATTAGCCATAAAATATCTTTCATCGCATGCGCTGCGAAAAGTATTGATGATAGAACAAAAAAATGTTATACAATATTATAGAACGTATCAATATCTACAAAAAACTCCGCGAGATCATATGTCCAACTATTGTAGTTAACTCACTATAACAACTTTTTTACATTTTAAAAGTTGATAAAAATGCCTATCAAAATCAGACCATGTTTTCCATAACTTTGTATTAATTCTTATCCAAATAAATTATTTCGTAATGAAGACTGTTTCAATACCTGTTAATTACTTTTTGAATTATTGAAATCGGACATTCCAGTCAAAAGATATTACGAAATAAAAATATCAAGATAAATAAAAAATAATACCAGACGGGCCGCCGGCGCGGTGTGGGATGCCTCGCAGCGCAGCGAGTAACGTGGCGATAGAGGGAGCGACAGAATGCGGGAGGCAAAATGTTAAAAAAAAATTATCCACCCGTGCGAAGCCGGGACGGGCCCCTAGTAATATATAAAATAAAAATTTCTAGCTCGTATTTAATGATACGATTAAAAAAATATTTCATTTAATTTAATCGTAATAAAAATATGTGCCTGCGATTTTTTAAACTATAATATAAGATTATTAGGTAATCTTGAAATACAATTTTATCCTACCAATAATAATTTTTTTACGGTGATGGGGTACGACAAACGAGCGGACGGTCCACTGTGTATATCTTTTTCACGGAGTCCATCTTTTTTGCGATGCGTAGTTGCTTAGAAAATTGAGTTAGAAGGGGGAATGAAAAGAAGAATGCTGCGGTTTCAGATGACCCTGGTAAGAATCCAGAGTTCACCTGAATCGCAGCATTAATGGGATGGAAGTGGCTGGAATGCATCGTGTTAAAATATTTTGAAGATACTTCTTTGAACTTTACGTGATACCACAATGAGGGAATCGCATATTACAAAAAATAATCTGTTAAATTCTTCTTTTAAGTACTAATTTATGGAACCACCTATCACAAAAGTAAACAACACTGTTACTGTATATAGCTCACATTTATATAATACAAATTTTTCAAATTAAACATAAATATGAAACAAATATTAAAAAAAATCAGTCACTTTATGAGTTTGTTATAGACTAGAATCCTTATGTAATTGCTTTATTTGAACTTACTTCTATGTAGAACTAAGCAAGTTAAGTAATTACATAGCGACAGGTAGTTCGACCGCTGCGACTGTAATTTCAGTGACCGAGGCTACCGTGCAAATTATGAGGTATGTGTACTAAATTTCAGTGATTTCAGCGTAAATAACTTTATAATGGAAGAAATATGGATTTCTTTGTATTATTGTGAAACGTTACTTGGAATTAAAATTCAAATTAAAACGCTTATTGTTTTCTTTGTATTTCATGATTCCGGACTTTGACTTAACTGTGTGTAAAAATGAATTCATATTCAATTTGGCAGCGGGATATTATTTATGTGAATATAGAAAATTGGCTAAACCGAATTTGAATAAAATTAAGCACTTTTAGTAGATTACCTGAATAGCTTTTATTTAAAATAAAAACACAAAGGTCGCAATGGCATACAAGGAAGTTTATACAAAAATAACTCAAAGGATTTACGGGAGAAAGAGAAAGAATGAGTTGGTGTGTGATTTAGTCTCCTTCAATTCCCGCAGTACATATTTCAGAAATTTCTGCGGGGTTACTCGGGGACAAATACTAGTGTTATAATAATTCTTTTGTACTACAATAATTGTGGGTATCTGGAAAGAATAGTTCGACCCAAAGCTATCAGCAATGCTGCGGCGCTTGAGGAACGATAATTTAGAAGCATCCCACGGGGTAACTGTTGTTCTCTCAAAACGTGACTTGTATAGCAATTGTTGTGAGTACCGACACATACATATTGATCTCTTACAGATTTTAGCTAGACTTACATTTTTAAAAGCCTATCGGAATGCGACAATGACCAAAAATATTAGATTAAACGGTAATTACAAAAAAAAATGGTACTCAGAAATAGTCATCTGGTCATGACTCACATTCTCCTTTAATAATAAAATACAAGCCAGAAGAATTTTTTAATCTAGGCGTACAGTAGTTCCCCCGTCAAGATGAGTCAAGTGAAGGGCAAGGACGCTACTACCTTTTCTCAAAGCGCTTCATCGTTTTTTGAACCCTCATAACTTGGATTTGGATTATACCAGATCCACAAAATTCTCAGGATATACTGTAAAAAGTCGTCACTGAATCACTGATGATAAAGAAAACTTTTAGGACACTTCCTAAGTTCTCGAAAACGCTGAAATTTGTATCGCCCTGATCTATAATTACGTATTATAAACTATAAACCAATGAAGACGAAAGACAAAGATAGAGAGTGGGCTATGAAAAAAGGCACCTCTGATGAGAATGAAGTGGACTAAAAAGATAAAAAAATTAACAAAATAAAAGAAAATATTTTCCGAGACGAACTTTTTGACAGTTCTGTCTTGGCAACATTTATGTAATTATTTATGTAGTTTGTAGTATTATATTTATTTATGTAGTTTTGGTTTCACAACTTATAGTATATTCTTATAAATAAAAATTGTATGTAAGTATATTATTTTCTTTTGTGCCTACATCACATTTTAAATAATTTTTCTCCTACACTAGCCGAAGATTTCTGGAAGAGATCTCTTTAAAGAGATAAGTTATCCGCTGTACATAACATTTCTTTTATTAAAATTGTATGTTAGATTTTAAGGTGCATAAACAAATAGTAAATAAATTTTATATAAAAATGTTTTAGGTGGGGTTTGCTTTTTACATTTGCAAGCTAAATAAAAGCATAAAATAATCAAAACATTTCGGGCGTTTCGCATTTTGATATTGAGATATTAAAAGATGTAAGGTATTGAAATGTTTTCTGCACATGGAAATATGTAGATGTTCATGAATCTTGTAGAGTAGACATTTGGTGTGGTATAGAGCTGTCTATACCAGTATATACAAGTATGGTATCGACACATACAAGGATTGTAATGCAAGTCACGTTTTAGGGGAACAGCAGTCGGCGGCGAGACAATTCCAAATTATCCAATTGTGCCCCTCGCCTATGTGCCTTGCTACTGCTACTGCTAGGACATATCAATTTCTGTACAATTTTTCTGTTTTGTTCTGTTTAATTGAAGTTAGCTTAAAATTTATATTTTTGGGGATATTTCTTAAATATATAGAAGCTGGTCGATTAAGACAAGGGAATCTAAAAACATAATATTGAGAATGATGATGATACTTAGTAAGAACTAAAAATTAATGAATAAATATAGACAAAGTTCAGTGTAAAAATTAATGGTTTTTTTGCGCGTTTAATTGATCTGTTTGTGTGTTGTTAAAGAGCACAAGGCAGAAAGATTTTGCACGTTATTTTAGTGGTCAAAAAAAATATCTGATTCCGTATGGACCACGTTGCCTAAGTTTAAATTAATTTTTAATTTTGTATTATCAGACTTTATTCATAAAGTTCAGTTAATACGCCAAAATAGCTCAGTGATTGTATGAAATTACATTGTTTTCTAATACATATCGATTAAGAAAAGTCTGCAAAAATATAACCGTTTTTTTCTAACTTTTCAAAATAGTTATTGTTTATATATTTAGTCGATTATAGTATAATAATATTAGAAAACTGGAATAATTCGTAAGGTAATAATTTTTTCTTTTGTCTTTGAATGCTGTCAGAAATATATTTTAGGATATATATTTATACTTTGTTATTTATTGAGACGACTTTCTGCTGCAGCTCGTAACAGCTCTGTGCCAAAATATTGCAGCGTAAAACGTCGACCATACAAATAACGGTGCCAATGACAGTTTAACAAAGTCTTAAAAAAACAGACGGTGTCCATCTTTATGGGACATGTGCCAAGAGTCGGATACAAGTCCATGCCCAGCTTTAACTCTTTGACGTCCTCAGGGACATATACGTCCCAAGTAAAAAAAAAAACACAAGATATTTTTAAAACTTCATAGAATAGTTTATAAAATATTAGTTATTATTGCAATGAAACCTATGCCTATTCACTCTTCTTTTAAAGATATCCAAACTCAAAATCAAAACAGTTTATTTCAAATAGACTTTTTACAAAGTACTTTTGACACGTCAAAATTGAGTTAGTCAGTCAGTTTGTCTGAATTTACCACCAGTTCGGATAGTGGTTTTCTGATGAGAAGAACTGGCAAAAAACTCAACAGTCGCTGAAATTCTATGACTTCGGAAATACTGACGCCGGTAAGGCGTTTCACTCCTGAGTCGTCCGCATTAAAAAAGACGAAGAAATATGGCATCTTGTAGTTCTGTGGTAGAAGGGTGAAGCAAGAATTAGATGTAGTTGCTGCGCGCTTGTATTTATTGTTATACAGACACTACAATGTGCTAGCAACACTGTTGTTAGTGTTTGGCTGGCTAGTACTTTTTGTTGGTACCCTTATGGAGGATCACGTAAGTCTTCCACATTTATTGTCAAATTTAAACGTTAGATTAATATTTTGTAACAAAGTCTAGCAGTTTGATTTACATGTATTAATTAGATTTTTTTAAACCTACTCCTGGATCTCAATTCCCAGGAATTTTAGGCAACTTATCTAGATAGCATGTTAATCGTTGTCTTAATTAATCTATATAAGTAATTAGATATAAAGTGAAGCTCTGATTTTAAAAAATGATAAAGGGACACAAGTGCCTCAATCATCATTACAAGGTTAAGCACATACTCGTACATCAAAGAGGAGCCTCTAATCTAACTTTGGCACTAACGTAAAGTATAAAACGTGACGTAAATAGCTATATAGAGGTAGTTTCAAGGGATTTCAAGACATTGTGAACAACCGTTACTAGAACGTATTCGCTACAGAAGGCTTCACCCGTTAAAAACTCGTAAATTTTTACGACTGCAACTGTTATGAGTAAATGTGTATTGATAATGCTGTTGCATATACCTTATGTTATCCTCTTTAGTAGAATGGAAGACAATGTATAGTTTTAACAATTTCGTATACTTATTACTACTCCGTACCAGCTTCGCCGAGATGCATAAGGATTGTGTTATTTATGCAATACTATATATAATACCCTTCAAACTTTGTTTCGCTATAAAAATTACAACATAACGCGATAAGTAGTCAGTGTCCTTTTCCAATTTTTCAGTTACAAATGGCGTAACTTATCCCGCTTTAATTTACATTATAAAAAGGTTTCAGTTAAAAGAGATCTTTATAATCATTAAAGTTAAATGATAGTGAATCAAATAAGAGTATTAGTAAAAATTATTGTGTAGCGAAAGCCGCATTAAAATCAGTAGAAAAGTTTAAAAATCTAAGCGGTCAAACAGCGGGAAGTTATTTAGTTTTATATTATGACCTTACAGATTTGATTATAGTAAAAATATATACCTTATTTCCTGATTAAGAGATCGGAACTAAAAGTTGTTAACAATATTCAATGACTGGAATAACGCCAAGTAGCCAAGCAGTACAGGATTGAGCGTGTCCTTGTCTTGAGACATAAACTTTATGGGAGATACTTTAATCTAACTTTGGCACTATCTTGCTGTATAAAATGTGAAGAAGATAGGCCGAAAAGCGTTAACATTAACTATTTGATCTGTATAAAATTTAGTAGCCTAGTAATATCGGATTTTGATGTAAATTATTATTCATTTAACAATCTTTTAAGTGATTTCACACTGTAAACATTGAAGTATTGTTATTTAATGTCGTAGCGCTAAATTTTCTTTTAATTTATGTATGATGTGTGCGTTGTAATCATGTCACGGACGTCCTTTAATCTCCACCAGACCCAGATTTTAGGCACCAAGGTCCCTAGAATCTAGGTCTGTTCAAGCTCCTATCTGAAATTTTCTATAATTAAATCTATAAAGACAAGAAAAAGTTTTTAAATCATTGTACCTGTTAGCGTGACTATATTTTACTAAAAAATATTGTCACGCTCAAAGATGAAAGTTTACAGAAAATTTAAGTAGAAATCTCAGTAGTAGAGTCTACATGCCCTGTCGGCCACTTTTACTGCAATCTAAGGCCGGATATCCGGTTTTCCGACCCCCGCTCTTGCTCACTCTCGACAATTAACTTATTTGACGTTATAAATGAAAAGCTCTTGAAGAAAATGTATTGGGGAATTTTTCAAGTAATAAGGTCACGACTGCCCCGAACATTTAATCGTTATTAAAGATTCCGTCCATTTGTAAAATATTGGACATTCCGTTGATATTAGTTATAACTAGAACCTTTAAAAGAATATACAAAATAATGTAATAACTATTTATTTATTCATCAGAGAGACTCGATTTTGTTATTTGACGCACTGCTTTATTTACCAGAATCTTTATTTATTTTTTTTATTAATTATTATTTTTCTGAAATGGCTATTGGCATGTATAGTTAACATCTGAGAGCTAGATTTTATTATTATTGTATACTAGTCGATCGGTCCCGGTTTCTCCCGGGTGCAATTTACCACGTGCAATTAAGGTTTAATTTTACATTTTAATCGCTTTTAATTTATATATTATGACTAATTCCCAAAGACATAACGACCACACAGCTCGACATGCACTTCTTTTCAAGTCGCTCGATGGCGTAATCGCATACTAATTTGTTTAATTTGTATTCTTAAGTATTTTTTTCGCAATAAAAAATATGCCTGTGTAATTCTTCAAGCTCTACTTTATCTCCGTATTATAATTCATCAAAATCGGTTTATTAATTTAATGACTGATTGTGTTAAAAACCGACAGACGCTAATTATTTGTCAATAGATGCCGTAAGTAGTATATTAAATCGCACTTTCGTTTCTTTAGTTTGTATTGTTAAGTATTTCCTACGTTTCTTAAGTGTTACTTTCCGTGGCCGACGGCTTTAGATAAACTAACTGACCGATCATTTTGACGTTTCAAAAGTACTTTAAAAAAAAGTCTAATTGCAATAAATAATTTTGAGTTCGATGGTTAGGATTTTGATCCTCAAATTTTATATAGAAACAATTTGGCGTTTAGAATATTATAATGAAACCAAGCTGTTTAATAGATGACCCTAGGCAAATTTAACTGGACGCTAGCAATAATAACTTCACAGAGCAAAAGTTTCGGAACATGAACGAACTCTGACATAATCTGGGATTATATATGAATAATACATTAGCTGTAACTTTGAGATTGAAGTCTAATTCCCTTTTGAGTACTGATAGAACCGCAGTGCATTGCAAAGTTATTACTATGATGATGATGAAATAACCAATGACCTATATAAGTTTCATACAAGCTGTAAGTATGTTTTGTAATATGTAAAAAAATATCTCAAAGAACCGTTTGTAGAGGAAGAGCAGTATGCAAATCCCGAATATTAATTTTTTTTTGTCAAATTAAAAATATATAATATTTTCTTAGTTTTATAAAAGCATACTATTCGTCTATATAAGAGAAAATTTCAAACAAAAAATCTTAATAATTGATATCACTGTAATTTTAAAAAAATCATATCTCAAAAACTATCAAAAATCGAAGATGGACACATGGAGGTGATTCGGATAGCCCAGGTACTGCTCTACCTCTGGTCACCTTCCTGACCCTACTTATTGGGACACACTGTATGTTTTAGATTAAGTGATCTTGCAACGAAATAGCTTAATCACATTCGTTCGGATGAATAACAATACTTTAGAAAAGAATTACAATTAGCTATGTGGAGACTATTCTACTATTTCTATATTCTCATAGAATTGTTCTCAATATTATTAAACTAAAAATGACTTCAGTATTAATAATGCAATAATTATATTAAATTTAATAAATCATACTTATTCGTATTTACAATCAGTTTACAGAAATATATTAAATTATTAACGGTTATGACATAAAAAGGTTATGACAGGATGGAAACAAAGATCTAAACTAATGAGTATCTAAGTAAAACATAGAAGAGTAAATTGAACTTCACGCACGTTGACAGCCTGGCAATGGCCATCACTGCGAAGAAATTATTGCTGTAATAAAAACATCTACAATAAAGATACATATCAATGAAAGTATATCTCTTTTTTCTTTTAAACTTATAATTCGCGAATCACTAGTGCTATTTTAGCGCTTTACTGGAGATATTTTCTACGTCTGTTTGTCTTACGCTAGTAATATATGAATCGATACTTTTTAATAATATTTTTGTATCTCAAAATGTAAAATAAAGCTGAATAATACTTTTATTAATTGGAAGTGCGCCAGAGCCAGCGGGATGTTGTGTTATGCCTTGCTTTAAGCATAAACTTTAATCGCTCTAATCTATGCTTCGTACTGAAGTACAGTTTACCGGAAATAGTCTAACTATTAAAAAAGATTGCGGACTTTTAAGGGTACTATTGTTTTTATATAAATGCTGTGGCATAAGAAAATATACGGTATATTGGTAAATCTTAAGAATTTAATGGTAAGTAGTTACCGTCGCCGAATATCACTTGCTATTACGGTTAAGGAAAACATCGTTAGGATACCTGCACTCCTGAGAGTCTTCCAAAGTTCTCTAAGGTGTGTGGACTCTGCCAACCCGCACCAGGCCAGAGTGGCGAACTATTGCCTGACACATCCTCATTCTGAAGAAGAAATTCGGCACACCAGTATGCCATTAATGGATTGTTATGATGATAATTAGTTCCCATGAACATGAGCAATATAAGAAAGTTAAACCTCCTTCCTTTACGAATTCTTTGCTACCTTGAATATTAATTAATAGGATATAATAAAAGAAAGTAGTATGAACCTAAGTAAAAATTAAAATAGAACTGCAGTGTTAATGGGGTGGGAGAGGAAGAGAGAAATAATGTAGCTTACATAAGCGTTCAGGATCATATTCGTATATTGATGGTCGCAACAACCTTCCTCTCTTTTTTTTGAAGACGAGTGTCTCATTTTAAAAATTAGATAATCACAATCTATTGGAACCCAAAAATATGTTTATTTATTGACATTTGTGGGTAAAGTCAATATACGTTTACTATTCAGTGTTCTTAAATTATAGATTTTATTAGAAAAATATTGGATTTTTGATTTTACCCTTTCTATGTTAACAGTGATATCGGATAGAATTAAAACATAGTCATAGTTTATGAGATTATAGTTATTTTTCATGCGAAAATCAAAAGAATTGAAGAAGAGTTACAATATTTCTGTTAAAATATACGATGCCAAACAGACACGAAGTGCAAACATATCGTGTGTACTGCAACCGATTTATTGATACAACTCAAAGCAAAGCAAAAGTATTGGTATTTAAATTTCTCTGGCTATGCCATTCCTAAATTCATGGTAATAAACATTTTGAAGACATTTGTTTTTTGTAAAATATATAAAATATTTACCACTGGTACAAAAACATATGATTTACTTGAGTACAGCAATAATAAAATTATTTGAACATCGTGTACGCTGATAACGCGTCAATGACCGTCGACTCTATGCAAATTATCGCTTTATTAAAAATTATTTTATTTAATTGCTTAATAATAAATAAGGACAATGAGGAGTAATAATAAAACATTCCATTTTTTAACCTTTGTATCTTACCTTACTTTTGTATACCTTTTTTGTAGTTTTTTCCTTAGTCCTGTGATAGTAAGGGACCTGTTCCCCGACTGGCTTGCGACTACCAACATGGCAATCCCACCGCAAAGTGTCATAGACGCTTTTCGGTCGTGCTGCATGTGGGTCAAATCTACCCCCTACTTCTCCCATCCCATTAATGCTGCGATCCTGTGAACACTGGGTTCTTGCTCAGAGTACACTGAAACTGCAGAATCCCCCCTCACTATCTTCGAGGTGGCAATGCATCGGCAAAATAAAAGTATCTTTATTTATATCGTTTGCCCCCGTATACTATAAAAAAAGTGGCCACTTTTCGTCTGCACGTTTGTCCTTTTTTAATTCACGACATATTATGACGACGCTTTGGTCCTAAATTTTTATTATAGGACACATTTACTACTTGGACACACATTTTGAGTCCACCAGCCAATGATTCTCAAATTTGTACTGATATTTGCAATTAAAAATTATTGACCTAGCAAAGCCTAGATTTGCTTGCCTCATTAAAATTCTGTGCCGCATGCGATAGACCACTATACGTGTAATTAGAAATTCCAGTCTTTGTCGTTGGTGCCTAATACAATATAATGGGATGCATTTGCAGCTCCAACAGATGCGAAAAACATTTCATAGGGCGAAATTTTCAGAAGGGTTTAAACGCCTTCTTCATGTTTTTCATTAACATTCAAACAAAGCCGATTTTTTTAATATTTTAGAATGTTTAGGGAACAATTTCGCACGAATTGCTTTATTTATCAGTATATTGCTTTATATAGCAGTGATGGCCCAGTGGTTGAGTCTTACTCGGGAGGTCCGGGTTCGATCCTGGGCACACACCTCTGACTCTGTGTGTATGTGTGTTTTAAGCAATTAAATATCACTTGCTTTAACGGTGAAGGAAAACATCGTGAGGAAACCTGCACTCCTGAGAGTTCCCTAAAAGTTCTCAATGGTGTGTGAAGTCTGCCAACCTGCACTGGGCCAGCGTGGTGGACTATGGCCTAATACCCTCCTCTTTCTGAGGAGGAGACCCGGCTCAGCAGTGGGCCATTGAAGGGTCGTGATGATGATGATAAAAGTATCATTTATGTGGGTGAATACAATATTCATGTATTGCGTTATCGTAGACAAATTTTAATTTAGTTTTGTATGAAACGTGCTACCAATGTAGCGTGCAAGAGCAATCTTACGAATTTTCGATCAAGTCACGTGTCCTGACGCGAGTTTAATATATTATAGTTATAGTTTTTACCCATCCCAAAAGTGTATAACGCCGCTAGAGAAGTTTTCACTTCAAAAAATAACAAAAAAATAGAATCGCTTCGTCTGACACACTCTGAGCGACGCTATTGGTTCTTAACATACATATTTCTTGCTAAACATCGGTGGAAACGCAGCCTAAGTGTGTAGGAGCTTCGTCTTCACTACTACCCTGTTTATTTATGAATTATGTGTTAGCTAACATTAAGCTTTAGTATCTAATTAAAATAATGTATAGGGTGCCTGACCGCTCACAGTTATCAGACTGATACGACATCTGTCATGCTTAGTTCTACCTCCGATCATTTTATCATAATTTACAATTAATATTGAGTATTCAAATTTATAATAATATAATTGTTGGTTTGTTATTTTACACGCTAACGAAGTTCAAAGCAATTAAAATGGTGGAATCATTAGTATGCTGGATATGTTTCAATCAAAATTATGCTTTCAATGAAATGCTTTAAATGAAAGAAAAAAAATATTTTTTTTGTTATACTTTTTAGATTCCTTAGCATTACTAGGAACTTATATTATTCGTATGCTTATTACTACAATAAGATTTTTATATAATATAAAATATTGATCAACGCGCAGCTGAAACGATGGAAATTAAAACATGGAGAAAGAGAGAGATTTGTACATTAGAATTTTTGATATTTTGAAACTCACTAAGAATGCCATTTGCCCTTAATACATAAATGGGCATTAATTTCAGAGTTTGCCCTACATCCTGTAAGTTAATAAGGTAAAACTTTATAAAATTTTTACTCTTTCTCATTTTCACCGCGAGCTTGCATGTGATTTATTTTACTAAAATCAGATGTGAGGAAAAGTTATTTTCATCTAAGGATATTTTTACTTCAATGAAGAAAAGATGGCAATTTTTTTTAAACAAAAATTGTGCCTTTCGTTTGAAATATTTATTTAAAATATTACCTTTAATACAACAAACCATAAATAAGAGATCACCAGAAAAAAACGCATGTAAAACTGGTGCTTCTAAAGCCGGAAAACCGGCTCCGACCACATCCGGCAGTGTCTGCTTCTGAAAGCCTTTTAGTTCAATTTACCGTAAAAAGAGACTAACCAGTTTTATTCCGATTTTATTTTGCGTCACTCCGGATATTATCCTTGTTACTTTCATGTTCAATATGAATTTTACCAATTATATTTACTTTTATCTTACGACTCAATAACAATTTTTTTTGTCTGGATTTACTACTGGAAACTGTCAACTACAATTGTTATTAAAAAAATATCAACCGAGCTTAAAAAAAGGTTAGGGGTGAACTGAGTAATTATAAAATATTATCCCACAGGGACTCCGAAACGTAGTTTATGTGTTAATCAAAAGGATTAGTTTCACAAACTTCAATGCAATCCGTTCTGCCATTTTTACGTTATTGAGTATTAAACATCCAAATATCCAAACATACAAACTTTTGTAAATAAATTATTAGTAAGATATATGGTATTAAACTAAATCGATTCCTGCCTGTCTATTTATCCGTTAACTCCTATCCAATAGATTTTTATACTAACATAATTTAAATAAAGTTATATTATCTACAAACAATACACGAATATTCCCCTTTTATCATAATATTTATTCTTACACTTCCATGACTTATATTAATTAAATACACCGAAGTATTAGTCGCTAATAAAGTATTAAATCGTCACATATATAACACATTTCCCAATAAATACAAAAGATCTATAAACACAAAATCGTTATAAAAAAGTATCGCTAAATATGATAAGCAGATTATTTATGAGTCGAGACCTTTGTATTATTTGTATATTTCCTGTTTATAAACCCCCGAAACTCGTAATATAAGAAGTAAATAAAGGAAGATAAAGTTTCTTCAGAATACAAAATTGGAATAGCCAAAGCTATCGGATATTAGCAATTCAAATAGCTCCCTTTGAGGATAGAGGGATTTTTCCTTAAGTTGCAGTTCAAGGTTGGATGAAGACTATGTAAGTAATGAAATCGACAACTAATACCGTTAAATTGTATAATCGAACATTTTATTATATTTCTTGTATAACCACGTGACAATATATAAAAAGATAATATATACCATTTGTTACGATAGATTTGAATGAGTAGTCAAAGCGATCTCGCCCAATAATCATCAAAGTTGTGTCGTGATGTTAGGATTAATTATGAAGGTTTTCGTATGTTTGATTGTTAGCAACACTGTTTATAAAATAGTAACAGCGTGTAGGTCATTTTATATTATGTCAAGTATACCGACGTGTAGACAATATATAACCTTTAGTGCGAGATTAGTCTCAGTCTCTCTGGTATTGCCGCGCAGTGTACATGAAAGTTAGTGTTATAGTGTCGTGGTTAAGTCACCCTTCTTGAACCTGCTCCCGGGTCTCAAGTATACGTATTGCTGTACAGTAATGGGTATTGTTCCTCCCTCATTCTTGACACGATATTGTTTTACTTGCATTTTCATTGATGTTTTAGCCCAAGCCAGAATGGGTTCGTCCATTAGTCTAAAATATTATATAGCATTTGTATGCTACAAAGTATACAGCTTAGTTGTTACTTAAAGCTTTCGCGTTTTATCTTCTTATATATGTCGGAGCATAGTAAAAGATTATCGATTAATCGAATCGTTATCGTTGTCTATGGCGTTGGAGTGGGGTAGTAGTCACTTCCGTTGTTTTGACAGTCTCTACCCTCGACCCTTTATATGCGATCGACAGTCTAACTGAAGTCTTAGTCGTGCGCGGTCTCTCAAGAAGTGAACATCATCTAAGTAGTGCTAGTGATAGTGATAGTGTCAAGTGCAGTGTAGTGTGGAAGTGCTGTCCAACTAAGGTCACGTAAGTCCTTACAATGTAATTGCCACGTGGTTAAGTAAACACAATGTTAGGTTAGGTTAGCCTTAGGTTAGGTTAGCCTTGTGTTAGATTCAGTTTATGTGCGTTTAACCTTGGTTTTAAACAGAGAGCCTGAGCAGTGGAGGTGAGTGTCGTAATTACTTAAAGGAATTCCTTAAACCTACACCTTGGTCACAAGTCCAAGGCACTGCTTAGGTTTCTCTCGTAATTGTTAGAGATCATATTTGATCATTTATCGGTTCAGTAGAAGTATCTGCGTTGCGTTTACCCAATATTCCATTCAATAACATCACCCCCTTTTAGTGTTCTCCAATATTCCCCATCTTCCTCCTTCCATCTCCTTTCACATCGTTTTAAAATCCCCGACATATATAACAATGAACCGCTAAATGCGTTGCCAAGCACAAAACTCGAGAATGGCTCGACCGATTTCGCTAATTCTTTTTTGTTGTGATTATTATTGTCATGAGAAAGTTCTTATGGAATAAAAAGCTAAAAAATTGGGCGGAAATTTAGAAAATTTAACAAAACTTAAATCAAATGACATACATAACGTTAAAGATACTTAATATTGTTTTAAATAATATTTTATTTTGTTAATTTTTTATTTATTGATTTATTACGTTACACTTTTGATGGTGTTCATATTCTTTTTTCAGAACACCTATATCATCACGTAAGTGAAAAAGTGTGTACATACACATGATGCACACTTATGAAAGTTTTAGTGATAAAATATTTTATTATAACCTGTGTTGAGACCAATATGAGAATTAATTGCATCGACTAAACATAGTCAAAAGTAGTAATAGTAGTTTAGTTTTGTAAATTAAAACGGGAATTATATATAATTCCTTTTTTTAATTTACGATATATGTCGGAGAATAGTAAACGATTATCAAATAATCGAATCGCCATCTATGGCGTTGGAGTAGAGTATGCTCTCGACAGTCTGACTTTAGTCTTAGTATAGTGAAGTAGGTTCTGGATAGTGTTAAGTGCAATGGAGTGTTGTGTTAGTGCGGGGAGTGCTGTCCGATTAAGTTCAGTAAGTGTGTACCCTGCAGTGTAGTTGCCACGTCTTATGTTAGGTTAGGTTTATGTGAGTTTAACCTTAGGTTTAAACAGAGAGTCTAGCAGTGGAGGCGAGTGTAGGAATTATGTATAAGATACTGTTTAGGTATCGCTCATAACTAATTGTAAGAGATCATATTTGATTATTTATCGGTTCAGAAGAAGTATCTACGTTGCGTTTATCCAATAGTCCATTCAATATCATCACCCCTTGTAGTGTTTCTCAATTCACTTTGATTTTCAAGGAAGTAAAAATGCTACTCATATAAATGCTACAAACATCATAACTTACAGAATTTATTAGTAGCATGTTTGTAGTTTATGGTCGTACCACCCTATAACCTTTATTTTAGCATAATAACTTTGCTAATCTAAAGGTTGTCTGGAAGCAATGGCTATGGACATTATAGTTTTATGATTTTTCTGTATGTAGAGTACAATTTAGACTGAAAAGAATCATTAATTTTTAATAATTAAATAATAGATCTAAATAGTTGAATTTGAGTTTTATCGTGATTTGAAAGTATCCTATAAATCTGACCCGGTCATAAGTTCTGGCTAAAAAGCATATTTACATATACAAGTATGTACAGTAGTACGAATAATTCCTTACAATTGTTACAGTAATTCTATATAATCCATTGATTCTACAATAAACCACAATACAATGTTTTCCTGAAACACTTCCATGTAAGGCTAGGCTGGATTTGTCACGCCTTAAAGCGTTCCATCTTATCGATAAGAGCATTACCGAAGGAAATAAAATCAACCGTGCAAGTACAGATTAGAGATTTGCGAATGTATAAGGGTACTATTTCAAAATATACATTTTACAGAATTTATGAAGGTCAAAATTTACATCAGTTTTAGCAGAGTAAGAGCTTAAAGAAAAACACTTTTATTAGTGGTAATCTCTACAGCAAATATGTTACTTACCTATAATAGTTGTAAATTAAAACACGACTAAGTATGTAGAGCATGTTACTAATATTATAAATGTGAAAGTTTGTATGTTTGGATGTTTAGATGTGATGACTGAACAGATTTCAATTAAATTTGGCACTGAGATACTTTATATAAAAATGCATAGTACCTACATATTTTAATATAGTAATATTTTATTTTTGGTTTTATTTACCTAAGTACAAGTGGTAAATAGCATCTGTGCGAAACCGTGTCGGCTAGCACATATATATATAAAACTCAATCGGTAAATATGTGAACATTTGGTCCGTCAAGAAAGGTTCATATATAAAAAAAGCATATATTTATATCGTATTTTCTGTATGAAGATTTTAATAAAATAATATAGAGTTGGTTGTGTTTGTGTAACATCCTCTCTTCCTTTGGTCGCTTCCGTTGTGTGAGGGGTTAACAAAAAAAGGTAAATATAATATTTATTGCTAGTAGAAGTTAGTGAAATTAAAGATATTAGATTTATACTCAAACCATTTATTAATTATTAGCCTTAGCCTTATTTTAACAACACTAAGAAAGAAAACAAAAATCTTTAAACCATGAAATTTATATTGCTATTAGAACATAATCTTATAATTATTACATCATATAACATCCTACTAACATTATTATAAAGGCGAAAGTTTGTAAGAATGTACGGATGTATGGATGTATGTTTGTTATTCTTTCACGCAAAAAGTATTGAATGGATTTTGATGAAACATTACAATAATATAGCTTATACATCAGAGTAACACATAGGCTATAATTTATAATGATATAGTGTGAATTATCCAAAATATAGCGGATGAAACCGCGGGCGTACCTAGTATATAATATAGGTCGAGGTAGAATTAGACACTTTTTATAAATAAACATAATTAATTAGATACTTATCCTGTGTCAGTTATAATTTCACTAATAATAATAAAAAGTAATAACCAATTACTAAAGCATTCTAAAAGTTCCTATTTAAAGAAATTCTATTCTTTTCGTTATATTTAACAAGAAATATTTCTTTGATATAACCTGAACAAGATCAAACAACAAAGGATAATAGTGTAACATGAGTGACTCAAAGGCTTGTTTTAAAAAGAGCGAAAATACAGATAAAGGTTGCACTCAAGTGACGTCTTGTAAAGACATTTTGTAAAACAGTATTTCCTTTCTACTAAACCCTGTTTTCCATTGGTAAAATAAAAGCGCTTTTTAGAAACTTAAAAGATAAATTTAAATATTATTTACATTCTTTTTTCACCTTCAATATAATAATATTATGGAGTTTCTGACACTACGGATTCGATTATAATGATTCTTTAATTTCTACACTATAATGTTCAAAAACTTAAAAAAAATATGACTTATAATAAAAAAGGCAGTCGAATCTTTAAGGATACGAGTTATAATTATATGTACATATCAAAGTGAAGCGATAGCGGTCGCTGAATAAAAATGTACCGATTGTAACTTAAAAATTTATAGTCCAACAAAATCTTATTTTAACTTCTCAAACTTTTTAGTTTTAATTAAGTTGTTATGTATTACTTGTTAATCTTGTTGTTAAAACTAACTATAAATTTGTTCTTATTTTTATGCAATTTTCTAAATATTATTTATAGTTTGCAAACAACTGTGTGTGCTAAGTTTCAGTAGAAGATTTGCCTATAAATACAAGTTCTTTGGTGTACGTTTTACTTGACATCTTACCAAAGTAAACGCTTCGTCCTCGAGTGGTTTGTCAACAGTTCAATACAACCTCGGAAAAGCTTTTAGATGTTCGAGGCTTCTTTAGGAGACGCTCAATCGGTGCAACTTGAAAACTTTTAAGTATCTGTCTTACAATGTGCTCGAATATTATTATAAAATTCTGATATTATTTCATTTCATATTTTTAACTTGGTGCCCCAACCACTATATTAGATTTTAAATTAGTGACCAGTTTTGCACTTACGGTATGATATCGAGATTAGCTCGACATTTTTTGGGAAACACGCAGTTAATGCTCCGTGAAGAAGAGAACCGTAAAATCCCGAAACATGTCGAGCTAAACTTTATACCTAATAAACACAAAAGTTTTAGTGATACAACAAAAAAAGTTTTTATCATTGATAGACTAGTAGTAATAGTAGTAGTAGTAACATTGGTTTAAAATACTTTCCTTGGACTTACTATTAATAACCTCAAGTGCCGATAAATCAGAGGATATTGAACAAGAAATGTGGTAGAATAAATAATATCTATATCAGTGCAAATGAAAACAATAGAGTGTAACTTTTTCTAGACTTCCCTTAGTTAGAATAACATTAATCATAAGTCCATGGTTTATTATTGACATCATAACAAAGCTAAAATAAATACTTCTTTTTTTAACAACACACTAATACAAATAATAATTAAACATTTTTATACCCTGACTCTTTATAAATCGTCGCAATAAAGTAATCTAATTCTCGTTTAAAAATACATAAACAACATCTTTTTACTTTTGTGACAAAAAAGCTTTCCTTCTTATATATTTCAAGATAATTCAATTCAATAGCCCGAAATATGTCTTTAGAGCAGTGTTTTCCATTCTTTTCGAGAACGCGACCCCTTTACACTAGCCAACCTGTGAGACTTCGTCTGCGTCACATAAGAGAAAGGAGAGAGAGTTGGAGGTCACATCTATAATACACTTTACTCATCTTTACTCCGTTTTTCTTCACCGTTAAAACAAGTAATATTTAATGGCTTAAAACACACAAAACCCAGAAAGTCAGAGATATGTGCCCAGAATTGAACTCGGACCTCCGAGTAAGATACTGATGTTGTGTCTGACAAACACTCCATTTTTTTTGCCCGCGAGCCCTCGAATATAGTTACCCTTATGGAGGTCTCGAACTACATTTTGAAAAACACTGCTTTAAAGAATATAAAGAACATTCTACTAACGAAGCTAATTAGAAAAACAAGATCTTTTGTTTATAAACGGAAGTAATTTCGTACTCAAGATGTTACGAAGCAAAAACGGAGAAGCAATTATGGATTCATTACGTGTCTTCTTATCCTTATTTTTGTTCAATTTTTGTAACATTAAGGATATAAAGGTTTTATTTTTTGTGAAGGAAATATACTTGGGTACTTTGTGGATGATGATCTCATGAGTTATTCCGGTCATGGAAGCTAAATAAGCATGAATTACTAGTTTGGATGCCTTATTCTGAGACATGGAATATAAAAATCAAAATTTTAAGTTACATATTTTTAACTATAGTATACTCTTGATCAAAATAAACTCATAACTCAATACTATTTTATTTGAACATGTTTATTACTAATCTTTATTTTATTTTTATTTAATCTATATAAATACAGAATAAATTAGTGTTTATTAGTAGTAAATAAGTAAAAACTGTTATAAGGGGTTCGAGTAATTTTATTTTAATTAATTTCTTTACCTAATAATTTGATAGTGTTTGTCCCTTTATTGAAATTGTACGGAACCCTCAGAGCGCGAGTTCCACAGTCGCATTTGGCCGAATTATTTTTATTAGTTAAGAAATATATTTCATTTAGCTGGAAATCTCTGTGTTTATATTTATATTTTTTTCTTTGATTTCAAAGTTTGTTTACCGCAAAATTGAGGATTTATTTCTTTTTGAACTCGCCTAAATAAGGGTTTAACTAAAAATAACCTTTATAAATGGAAAGCCTATTACAAATAAACATGATATACTGCAACCTTATATTTTTGAAGTATCTCCAGCAATATATCATCTACTTTATCCTAACCTCGTACCAAGGCATGAAGAAGCTAATATCTTTCACACTTACGTTACATTTAATCCTGTGGTCTCGTATATAGGAAATATAGAAGAATAGAATAGTCTAGAAAATAGACACGTAACATGATATCACACTAATCACTAAGTCGTCATTATATCAGGTGTGATGTAGCGACGTAGCGAGGTAGCGACGTAGCGATGTAACGACCTAACGATGTAGCGATGTAGCTATGTAGCGATGTAGCGATATAGCGATGTACGATATATTGATGTAGTGTTGTAGTGATATAGTAATGTAATGATGTAGATATATTGACTTAGTAACCAATACTAATTAAAATAGGAAATAAAATATCTAAGTCCGTTATAAACATTACAGTTAGTAACGCTGTTAATTAATTTCATATTACCTACTCTCGATAGATTTGAGATACTCTTATCAATTGATTTTACACAATTAATTAACATTGTCTATAGCAGTGCAAATTATTCAATATGTATTTGGTGCTAAGTCTTCTTGTTTGAGAATCAAGTGACTTATAAATTAAAAATTTGTTTATTTTCCTCCACTTTTTTAGTCTGTAATAAATATAACTACTAGTTATTATAATTTGTTACTTAATCTTTTTGTGTGTCTTGTATTCTTATCATTTGCTCAACAATATAGATGCGGTGTCATGTCCGCTAACCTGAAACTGGAGCAAGTAATAAGTATCTTACAATAAGGACAAAACAGTGTCACCATACACTAGTTACTAAGGTTATAAAATAAAAAGTTGTTTATATATTTGTGCTTAAAGTCAGCTTAATTCATTCCATATTCCTTAGTTCAAGGCACAGGAGGGTGTGAACGCTAAATATGTTTCAGCTTCCTTTATCGTGTACAAGGCAGGATGGTTTAATGGCTTTTTCGATAGTTTGTGAATAATATGGATATTAGAGTCGACCTACATGTTTGATCTGTAGAAGACACTTTTATAAGATACTAGTCGACTTCTGTGACTTCGTATACGATAAAGTATATGTTAAATTAAGAATATATGTACAAAAATAAAAATAAAGGAGAGAGATTCTCGAAAGAAAAAAAACCGAACAGAGACTGACCATTCTGAACAGAGATAAAGATAAATATTAAAGAGAGAAAAAAGAGACAGGATGAGAGAGAATGATAGTATATAAGAGGAAAAGAGACAGAAATACTATAGTTACGATAAAATGGCCATATTCGTTTAATTTAAAAAAATGTACATGGCAACACTAAATCACCTTTGTCATTCACGAAAAGTGTAGTTTTCTATCTGTAAAAAAAAATAAAAATCGGATGAGTAGTTCCTGAGAAACCCTTCAATTTACAAAATGACCAGGTTATGGCACTTAACTGGTCATATCTTTTTAATTAGAATATTTATGGCAACACCACATAGCCTATGTTACCCGGAAAAGATGTAGCTTTCTATCGGTGAAAGAATTTTCAAAATCGGTTCAGTACTTTTAGAGCCTATTCGCAACAAACAAACAAACATACAAACAATCAATCACTATTAAATATTGCTTAAAAACATCTAATAAATTTATTGTCCTATGCTGTCAATTTAGAAAGGATCGTTGAAAAAATGAGACAGGATTTTTGAACATACCTAAAAACATATATTTTAGACAGCAAGCAGAGCAGCGCCTATAATTTAAGACCCAAGAGAGCTCTTTTATTTTTTATAATTCACATAAGTGATCTTCGCCAAGAGATAATTAGTATGACGGAAACGAAAAGTCACCACTTAGTAATTATACCACTTTAATGTTCAAAATCACCTGACAGACTGGCTCAAATCTATCGGGATACAGGTAATATATTGTTAAGACAGTGTACCTACACTTGCAATAAAACTACTCACGAAAACAAAGTTATCGACATTTAAAATATAAGATTTAAATATAAGATTAAACTGTAAATGAATTGTAACACACAGTAACGGTTATCCAAACACCGATGAGCACGTAACTAATGGTTCGTTAGTAACAAGATCCGGTTTCCTTATCTGTCGGAACGCGTCCGGTGTCCGGTTATACTTCTCCGTAAAGCCGGTTAATCCGATTAGGTGGACTACCTTTCATTTATTAATGATATTATCTATATAAAACTATACAGTCTGTTTTTTTATGGCAAGCGTTTGACCGTAATTTGCCTGATGTTAAGCACGACACGGTGTAGGATATAACATGCTTACCTATAAGGTACCTGATTACTCTGGTTTTGAAGACACCAACGTTGTATGTATCAGGAAACACAAACTCGTTCGTTCCACAATTTCGCAGTGCGAATAATGAAAGTGGATTTGTTGAGATTCACTGTCTTTTTGAACTAGTGGGAAACTTCTAAGGATGAGAGAGGAATGATTACTGATCCATTACTGTACAGAATACACATGCTATTTAAACAGGAATCTGGGCTGCGTCTTGGACATGAGACCAGGGTGTAGGGTTAAAAGTCTTTTCAATAAAAATAAGTCAAGGTAATAAAATAAGCTTTTTCACTGCTTCCATGTACACTGTACGAAAACACCAGAGAGACTGACTAATCTATCGGGTATACTAATATAAAATAAAAGGAACTATCCGCGAATACTAAATTATAAACAGTGTTGCTAACTGTTAATCATGATGTTGACAACATTCGAGTGGCAGTCCATTAGTTATCACGTTGGCAACATTATTCTGGTTGGCACAAACTCAATGACGTTTAGTTGCGCCAACGTAAAGATAAAAGTTAACGAAATAATACGTAGTCTAGGAGTAACGTTAAAGGATTTCGTCTAAAATGTAACCCTCGGGAGTAATATTCTAGTCAAGCCATCAAGTCTGCTTATAAACTAAACTTCTTTTCATCAACATAACTTAGTTTTAGTCCGAGCAGTTCTTGATCATCACATGATACGACGTGACACAACTCGCAACGTCCAATTATCGACATATAACTCACGTGATTCTCGATAAGGAATAATTATACTCATCACGACCCGTCAATGGCCCACTGCTGAGCCGGTTCTCCTCCTCAGAATGAGAGAAGGGTATATTACTATGGCCTATAGTCCACCACGCTGGCGCAGTGCGTGTTAGCAGACTTCACACACCTTTGAGAACTTTGGGTAACTCTAAGGAGTGCAGGTTTCCTCACGATGTTTTCCTTCACCGTTAAAGCAAGTGATATTTAATTGCTTAAAACACACATAACTCAGAAAGGTCAGAGGTGTGTGCCCAGTATCGAACTCAGGCCTCCCGAGAAAGACATTGTAGACACTGCTTACTGCTGCTACATATACTATTTAAGACAATTTATTGTGTGAAATTAATTGTTAGGTGGTTGTAAAATATTGTTGAGATAGTGAGTATTCATAAAACTTCCACTAGATACTATCGCTGTAGATATAGTGACCATCGACTTTCTTTGCTCACTATTATGAACTTTTGGCGTCATTTTTAAATAAACTCTACTTTGGAGTAAAAGGATAAAGTAATAAGTAAATTGTGTAATTAATACATGGTATTAATATATATAAGCCTGATTTTAAGTTTTTTATCAATACATATAATAAAATCATGTCTGTAAATTAGAGATTGTGGTAAAAAAGTGGGAGACGCACGAAATAAATAATAGAACAAATAAACAGTCTTTAAAATTTTTGTTTGTTTTTCAATTTTTTGTTTGTTTATTTGTGCTCACGTCACGTTAGAATGGCTGGATACTATTGGATTAACAAATGCACTAAAACCTAAACTAAAAAAGCGCTGTTTCAGTGTGATTGATAGCTATTATTCATACCAGGTATATAAATAAAACATATAGATTAATTTAATCCCGGAAGAAACCAGAGTTCCTGTAGGATAAAGGGTTATTATTCGTGCAGAGCAAAAGGGATATGAATAAAATTTTATACACATAGTTTGTAACTTGATTTTTACTTCGACGTTTACGTGGACGAAGTCACGCGGGTCGACTTGTAATTAATAATTTTAATAACGTTAAATTAATGGTTTTTCACAAAATTGGTGGACATTGTTTTATGTCCACAGTCATTATTCGTCGAGATAAGGCACGATTTACAAAATGCTAACGCGTAAAATGTTATTACGAGCCCCGAAGTTAGTGAGTTTTATATTTATTATCTTGTTAGTATCCTGTTTTATGCAAGCGCTATTACCTTTGTTCGTGACTTTACCCGATCTGGGGTAATGTAACTATTTTATTCACTTACCGAAATATGCTTACAGAAATAATTGATTTTGGCTTTAATAAATGTGCTTGGACATATATAATATATATATCTCGCGGATTCAATGGATTCGATTTCTTGGGCTTATTTCTGTCCGCCATATTGCATGTATTTAACTGTCAGTACGCACGTCTTACGCCTTCGCCAGTCGAGATAAAAGTGATCGACTGAACTGACTTGCAACAGACTGACACAAACTGTCAAAGTCGTACCATCGACAATCAACCATCTGACACGGACACTGTATCTAACACTGTACTCTCTATTAATCTGTGACATTGCAGTGTCGCTATTCAAATAAATTACCACCATTATAGCTATTTCTCCGACATGTAATTTGATACAGTAATCCGGTCAAATAAAGTGGGTATTCGCAAATGCAAATCCGATTTGTGGCCATTTGTGTTCATGCAGTGTTAGTGAACAAAGGTGTGTCCTAAGTCTTGCTAGTATCATCATCACAACCCATTAATGGCCCATTATCCCGGATCTCCTCAAAGTAAGGAAAGAGTTAGGACACAATCCACCACACTTACCCAGAGCAGGTTGGCAGACTTTACACAAATTTGAGAAGAGAATCTTAAGGAGAACTCTCAGAAGTACAGGATTATTCACTATGTTTACCTTGACCGTTAAAGCAAGTGATATTTAATTGCTTAAAGCACACACACGCACAATTGCTGCACACACAAATCAAAAAAGTCAGAGGTGTATGCTCATCAACTCCCGATTACGGCATCAATAACTTAACCACTGGGCTATCACTGCTTTTAGCTATATCGCTATTACATACAAGTGTATTATTTCTAATTATTTGATATTAATTAATCAATTATTAGTAAAAAAATACTGCTGGAGATCCAGACGGAAATACTAAAAGGTTCTAACTATTATTATATTTTTTTATAATATTCATCTGTTTTGTTTTGTGAAATGCTCACATTACAGAGAATATGTTGATTTTTCAAGAAAATTATCAAATAGGATTCCTTAAAACAGCATTGTATTTATTTTTTATTTTTCTTTCTAGTCGTTACTTTCTACGTTTTTAAAATATCAGAAGTGGGCTTGTCTTCACGTCCACACAAAAGACGATAATAAAACACAATAAAAATTAAGGAGGAGAGTACGAAACTCAAACCATGATATTCTCAGGAAATCTATTGCTTCATAATTATGTAAAAGACCTAATCATTTTAAACAAAGCTTAATATATTCAGCATAAGATTATATATAAATTATTCCCTTAGAATAAATAACCATCTGATAAAGTTTAGCGCAAGAGCGAAGACAGGTGTAAAATTAATGAGATGAGAGCAGATTATACCGGGAGCTATTGTCACACTAATGGATGCGCCGAACCTAATCCTTATACAATATTTCCGACTCTTAACCAACTGAATATTTCAATTGAAATTTTAAATAGTATTATAAACCATCGTATTTCTAAAACAATGTATTATCATTAAGAATACCTTTAGGTGCCTAAACTAAATTGATCTTTGGACAATGAAACTTTAACGTTATTTACATTTGGACCCTTTCTGATCTTCTATATTATCCAATCAATTGAAGAATGTTATATAATGAAACCATTATGAAATCAGTATTTATTCAATGAAATGCCCTACTCGTGTTCGTCCTTCACAGACCAAATATTTTATGTCCTCCTTCAACTCTTAACTAGACCACTTTATTAAAAAAAATTAGTATAGGTGAGTAAAAAAAAATTAATTTTATTTCTGAGTTAGGCAGCGAGCTCCAGCACATTGGTTGCATGCCTTAGGTATTTAAATATATAAATAGGTAAATAGGTATATTGATAGCTGGAAAACTACAAATGATAGTTTTACCATAAACGAAATAATAATTAAGGAAAATATTTAATTACCATATATTTATCACATTTGTCAATAAATCGAGTACTGTATGAAAACAAACCAGTTTAAAATTATTTAATCCCGTTTGCTCTCATTAAAATACAATTATTTGTGTTTGACAGTTTAATGTTCGAGATACCGACGTATTTACTGAAATACGAGCTATAATATTCTGAAATGGAGCCATTACGTATTGTAAAATCGTTAATAAAAATACAATATTATAAGCGACATTCAATATCGGCCTTCCTTTATCGAGTTTTCCAATGTAAGGTATATTTTTATACAGATTTCGTATCACAGCTTTATGAATTCGGAAAGAGATTTAATTTATAATAAAAGCATCAAAATGTACGAGGAGATAACCGTTACAGTGCAGGTATACCTACGTATAAACTTATTTTCTAGAGTGGAAATCAACTAATGCTTGGAGCTAGTGACCTACGAGCAGATTTTAAGGACCTCCTTTGCTAGTAACATACTTATTGTATATTATATTAGCGTTTGATTGGGAGTAGTTTATTTTACTGATTGACTTACTCATTATTAGATCAGTCTAGACAGACTTGCGTCAAAAATGGGTGCGAAATATTGATTTATCATTGTAAAATATAAATGAATAAAGATTTGCTTTTCAAAATAATCTATATGTCAGTTAAATGTTAGCTTAGTTTAGTTAAGGTAGTGATGTCAAGCGGTGGAGGTGAGAAATATATGTTAAAATAGTTATTTACACAACCTTCTTCATTTCTTCATACTTCTTCTACATTTTACATAGTATACATGTGCTTGGATCTCAAAATCATTTGATTTACAGTTTTTAATTCACTGAGACAGAGATTATATGACTACTAACAGACCTGGAAAACGTTGATTCCATGTAAACTATTTCTAGTGGGCTCTATTTCTAGGGATATAAAAATAACTGATGATCTATTAGATATATACAAAAAATCATAAAAATCGGTCAAACCGAGTTCGAAGACATTCATTGTGACACAAAATTTTTATACATGTTATTGACAAGATAAAGAAAAGAAACTACTCGCCAATACAAAGTTATCAACAGTGTTGTATACTAACTAAATAAGTACTAACAAAATTAATACGTAAAGAGGGTTATTGATATTCTCTATTATTCACCCTTTCGATCACGTTTACATTGTTTTCACCGTTTTCCTATATATGACACGTTATCTACAAATATTTTGTCATGCTCTTACACGTATTACGTTGACAGCCTCTTTGTAGATAAGATAGAAGGTTTACTTTATATGACGATATTTTGTGGTAAAGTGTGTTTGAAAGTATAGTTGAGTACCTGCAACTTACATATTTTTTCTAGAGCTCTTTATATCTTTCTTCATCTCCGTTTTATAAAGTGTATAGACAACATAAAATTATATTATAAATTGAAATAGCTTGTATATATATTATCGCTGATATTTTAGATGATGTGGCAAGTCTACTGATGATCTGGAAAATAAATAAAATTTCTTCTACATTTTTATTCGTCATACATATTATGGAGGGGTCTATACAAAAAGCGTGGACAGGTTCAAAATTTTTTTTTTATTGTGATATGGATAAAAAGTAATTAACAGTACTCATATGAATTTGTCATGTTCTCTTTGAGTAACGAAGATTTCTTATAGCTATAAGTATACATACATTTAAGGTTGTGAGAAACGTCGAGGAAATTCGTCTCCATCTTGTGCTCGGTCTTTATTAAGTCACTTTCCTAATGACATCATATTTAAAATTCAAGCAGTATTAATATAATATTAAGTGGCACATAAATTATAAGCTTACTTAACTGATATGCATTTATTATTCAGTCAACACCAAGGTATATCTCAAATTTATGTGCCCCCTGCCGATGGCTGAGGTCGTACATCATCCTGGCGTTGGAGATTGATGGCCTTACTTACAAAATTGCTCTTCATTAGCAAATATAATTAGTATACCAAATTAAAAACAAGCGTGACTCTTAAATTTGCTCTGAATTAAAAATTACGAAATGTATGATATTCACTTTTGTTTTTATTTTTTGACGAATAAGCAAATTGAGTTAGGTGAGCGTTAAATTTGTTTTTTGCTGTGAAAAAGTTTAAGGATATAAAATGGTAAATCGTGTTGATAAAATGTTGTTGATTTTATTACAGTCTTCTTACACATTTGAAGACATTGATTTGGAGGTCTTAGCTAACTTAAATGATACTCTACTTTACTGTTACTACCTTCTCATAAGCTAGGCGAAAATTAAAAGTAATTTTTTTAATAAGATTATTACGGGTATCAAACAATTGTATGGTGTTAAAATATGGTTAATTTTATTTTAATCCTATTAAGACATAATTGAAGTAGGTGTTTCGGAATTCATCTGATTTCATTTCTACTTGACTCCGTTTGTTAAAGATGAATTTACCAATCATTTATTGATTTTACTGATATATGTAAAGCTCTATTATCCCTGAGTAAATATAAAACAAAATGTGTACATATCAAATCAAATATTTAACAACACGGTACGTTTGATGTGTTTATAAAAGCAAATACGCTCTGAAGGCCGTAAGCGTAACAGTCATTCAATTTACATAAGCCAGCCAAAGGACAGATGCAATATTTAGATAAATTTTAATAAATGCGCCGATCCCTCGCTTGTTCATTTATTAAAGCACCGTAGGCTCGCTTATTAAATTTGAATATACTGGTGGAGCGAGCTCGCACACTCTTCTTTATTAAAACGAGGTGCGTACTCGCTGTGTTGGTGCTTGGTATGAGCTAACTCGTAATATGCAATATACAAACAGTTCTGTAGATGCTGGAGATTCTACTTTATGTTACTTTATAGGGGATTTTAGCTCCGTATTGTTTGTGAATCTAGAGATAGTCTCACACTGACAATTTTGAATCTTATCGCACTTTGAACAGAAGTCTAAGGTACGCCTGGGGCTACCTAACCATTAACTATACCAATTAATACAGTTAATGGCTGACCCTTAAACTAAATTTAAGTTTAAATTGACACCATGAGTATTAATAATCACTCTACGCAATTACTCGTGAAACTGTCTCCATTATCGGAACAGAGCCTATATGTAACCACGCAAGTGAGGCTGGATTTCCACTAGAGATGGTATAATAGGATGTGTAGCGAGAATTTACTTAGCCTCACATAAAGAATTTCAAATGGAAGGACTGTATTGGTTCTTAACAACCAAATTCCTCGCTCATGTCTGGTGGAAACGCAAAAAATTTTAAAATAATCCAATAGGAATCATTTGCCATTAACAGTGTTGCTACATGGGCAATAGTGAAATTATTCAGTCCCGTTGTGTTTAAAATAAGTAAGGGGTCGTTTTAGTATTATGTATGCACCATAGAGAGGGGTCTTTGCCATTTTTGTTTTATTACACAACGGGAGAATAGGCGTCTAAATGGTAATTTGATTATTTAAATGTATTAATTTACTTTTTCTGCAAAACTTGTAGGTTACAACCAAGGCATGAATTTTCGGCAGATTTCTTACCCGAGTGCGAAAGAAGGCGGGTTATATATTGTGTGTGTATGTGTGTGTATATTTCATTGGCACGCGCTAAAGCTTAAACGGCTTGTCGTATTTTTTTTGAGTTGTGTCAATAGATTCGTCTTAGTCGTGAGAGTGACACCGGGTACATCAACATTAAAAAAAAACTAAATGAAGGATTTTTGTCGGAAAAATTAATCTAAAAAAAAATTATTTCCAAATACTATATATAAATAGTGTGGTATCAAAATAAAGAATTTTTAACGATGAATACGAATATATATACATACAACTAACGGATTTTATTGTTTAAATTCTGCTTACGTGTTAATTGATTTAATTTCAACGATAAAATAGAGCTGGCGTATCAAATTAAAGCTCCCACTACTTATTACGTTCAGGTTCCATGCTTCTATACGGGTATGAGGTTTGCAGTCGTTTTTATTTAGCTCGAACGAGCGTAATACAAAGGCGTGTCACCTCACTATATGTAAAGTGTTACAATGATAAGAGTAACTGGAAGTGATTCAATAAAACATTTATTTATTGATAATACATATATTTAATTAATTTTCAAATCTTATACAATAAGTCTAAAAAGGGCATAAAAACACAATGGCATCTACAATAAATACTGTAAGGCGCCAGAGCGTAATTAATAGGCACCGTGAAGTTTTAAGGGGGCGCCAATGTATAAATATATTTCGAACAAAAAAAGTTGGTTCAAAAAGCGCGTCGAGCGAAGAGGTTGGTCAACAATTGCATACACTTAAAAGACTCAATCTCCGTTTTTTTTTGCTCTCACCTCATCAGAAGTACCATAAACTACTGGAGGGGATTCAATCCGGTTATTATAGGCTAGCTAAGACAGCAGTTTTTTTTAACAAGGTTTTAAAAACATAGGCGCTCATGAGTATATTATTGGCACGACAATTTTTCAAAAATTTCAAAATTCTAGTATTGTAGAAACAGTGTTTCTTCTGTAAAAGAGATGAAAATATTGTATTGAATAATAGATGCGTACTTGTGACGCTTATTGAATTTAGATTTCTCAGGTGCGGCTCCTATATTCCCACAAAAGAGCCCGTCCCCTTACCTAGCCAGCGTCAAACCAAATAACTTAAATAGCTCAATAAGAGCAGGAACATTAATAATGGCAAGAACTGTGACGAGATAATCAACAACGAAGTGGGAATTTATTGAGTAAGAGAGTACGTCCAGTCCGAAATGCAGTTTATAAAAATAAATTAACTGATTACTACAACTACTGATCCAATTCCACTGATAAAAAGCAAAATGTTTTTAAAATAAGATGGGCGAAATAGGGTCAAAATAAAGTTAATAGTTAAAAAAACTCTATTATTTAGATATTTTTGAATTTCTATTTAATAACATTTATTATAATAATATTAATAATGAAGCGAAGCATGGTCTAGTAAATTTAAAACAGAAAATTTCTGGAAATATTAATTAATGAAAACATTTCACCAATCACAGTTCTATCGAGAAATGTTATTGCAGCAGATAATAGGCGAATACTCATTTTGAAATACTACACTGTATTCTTGCTATTTCGAAATAATTGATTTTAATTCAATCTGCTAAATTTTCTTCTTTATTAATAGTTCTGTGTGTGTTGTATAAATGTACAAAAAAACTAATAACAAAATTATCTATGAAGACTTTTTTTAATTTTAAGTATTATCCCTTTCTACTTATTTAAAATAACTATGTTATATTGGTATGCAACCTATGTAAGGAAAATAGCGTAGGAAATGTTTAATAATTGAATATAACTTTCATGGCTTCACTACATAGTATAAAACGCTTACGGCTGTCTGTCTGTCTGTTCCTATGTATGACGCTTAGACCTTAAAAAGGTCTACAAAAAAGTCCGCGACGGTATATCTCTATCTCTTAGGGATAACCCACAATAACCATTTTTATCTTTTACTTTTTACGAGAAATAATGGCTTATTTACGAAGCGATTTTAAACAGTACAACATTAATCCTTATCCAAATAGGTACCTTAAATACATTGTGCATTTAATATAGATCAATATGGCCCTTTACAGCATTTTAAATGAATATTTTCGAAGATATTACAGATTTAAAATTCAGGGACATAACGGTTACGGCTAAATACACGTGTTAAATTTCACCCGGGCGAAGTCGGGACGGGTCGACTAGTACATAATATATCAAAATGGCTTTTAATAAAACTTTGTTTATAAGTGGTAAATACAATTAATATTAAATCGCCAATAATTTTTAGAGATCATGTTTTAGAGATTTCTGAGTCTGTTTTTTAGTCTTCTTTATAAAAACAACGTCTTAGTTTAAGTATTAAAACTATCCATCTTTCTGTATGTCATATCTAGTCTAAACTATATAGAGGATAATATCGCGTACATATGCTTGTGTATGGTGTAATCATGGTTTCATCAAAAGAGCTACATATATACGCTCGAGCTATCAGTGCTCGTCAGAACGGTATTCACGTAGACCCTTGATGGTCGTAATTATGAGATACGAATGTACCCAAACTGTATTGCGTCTAGAGTTCATGTAACCAAAATTAAATGTATGCTATTTTCAATCAAATATATAACAAAAGGCAGTCTATTTATAAGTATCTTTATGTACTTTGAATGTGATGGATTTTGATTCACTGCAGATGAAAGAAGATAGAGATCTTTATCGTTGATTTCGAAATATTAGCCTTGCGTAAAATGGAAACTGTGTTGTTTGACAAGCTTTCTTTATGCTCTTACTAGCTAGCTACTACTATATGTCGGGGATTTTAAAATAATGAAAAGGAGATGGAAGGAGGAAAATGGGGGATATCGGAGAACATTAAAAGGGGGGGGTAATATTTAATGGAATATTGGGTAAACGCAACGTAGATACTTCTACTGAATCGATAAATGATCAAATATGATCTCTAACAATTACGAGAGAAACCTAAGCAGTGCCTTGGACTTGTGACCAAGGTGTAGGCTTAAGGATATCCTTTAAATGATCATAACACTCACCTCCACTGCTCAGGCTCTCTGCTTAAACCCAAGGTTAATCTAACCTAAGGCTAACCTAATCTATGGCTAACCTAACCTAACATTGTGTTTACTTAACCACGTGGCAATTACATTACTTACGTGACCTTGGAGAGCACTTCCAAACTACACTGCACTTGACACTATCACTAGCACTACTTAGATAATGTTCACTTATTGAAAGGCCACGTACGACTAAGACTTCAGTTAGACTGTCGATGGCATATAAAGAGTCACAACGGAAGTGGCTACTACTCCAACGCCATAGTCAACGATGACTATTCGATTAATCGATAATCTTTAACTATTCTCCGACATATATACACCCTTTCGTGACGTACGTTCTAGATGTAATTACAATATAACTGTTACTAATTCTAGTAACAATATAAAATTACAGGAAAAATGCTTATAAAAATTAGTGGGCGTAGCTAGTATAAAATATTATCAAAACTCTTTGACATAATAAATATAATCTACCCAAATACTTTTAAAAGAGCATATCTCTACTTTTATAGGATTTATTTTAAGTAAGTCGTTTAGTTCAAGCGTAAACGGGTTCATGTCAGGAAACTTCGGATTGCAATTTTCAATCGCACAATTTGCGCTTAGTCTCTGTGTTGTCTGAAACTATAAGTATATTAAATAAGTAAACTACAATAATACTCAGAGTTTGATTATTTCCTTAACCTTATCTGTATAACTATTATTCTAATGATGAAGAATTTATTCGAAGTGCCATGACTTGGCAGGGGTTACCACGACCATCCCGAATTGTACTATTTAGACTTATTTACCGAGCGATATAGTACATTACATATATTGACTAGGACATTAACTTATTACAGAAATAAAAAAATGTTTCTATAGATAAAATAATTAATTTGGCGTAACCTAAGGTCTTTTTTTACGATGAAAAGACTGTAGTATGAGATTATTTTATTTTATTATATTATACTTCTAAGTATAATTATAATTGCTAAGACAAGATTATCTTTACTGTAATAAAACTGACTTGGTTTAATTTGCGGTCTTACAACTTATGACGGTGAAAAGATTACGTTGCAAAATTGACTTCTTTTACTGTATAATAATTTTATTTCCTTCTTTTACTACTTAATTTAATATAATGTTCTGAAATATAAACAAGGACGAAAATTTATAAGCTTTAGTAAATATTTTACTTAAATAGCTTTGGTGGGCTCCACTGTAAACTATCATAATCCCACTAGATTACAGTATCAAAGGACCGCTAGAAAATATGGCCTCTGAATAAAACGCCTGTTAAGAGCTTTAAGCCTCAGGCTGTTTCCTTTCCTAGCCCAAAGAGATTTAGAACCGCATTAGCCTACCAGCATTACATCCACTGAATACTGATTTATTTGATAGTTTAGTGGATACTTTACTAATAAATATTTACACTAGAGTTTATTAAAACTACTTAAAGTAATTCTTTTTTATTTTAGCGATAATGAGAGATGGAAAGCTTTCATACTAAAGGTAAGAAAAGCCATTTCGTATCCGGTACAAACTATAATTTTCTTATTTCATTCCTATGATATGATGGTGAGAACACTGCGAGTTATTTCTATATATTTTTCTGTTAATTTACGTCGATGTAGATGTAAAAAACTAACTCAGTCCGATATTAAATTTCATACAATACTTTACACTGTTTGAAGATATACTTAGATAGATATTTGGCGTGATCGTAACATAAACATTGTTAAATAAAATTTTAAAATTAATTTTAATCTGAATGACCACCGACAGAATTATTAACAAAGCTTATAAAAAGCTCCTTATTGAAAATATACTTTCAAAATATTATTTTGAAAGTATATTTTGAGTTCGTCTTAACCGACTAATTGTGATGGAATTTGGTCAGTTAGGGTGACTCTTTCAGATATTTAGATTCACCACAGAAACCATGACACCACTCTACCACCACTGAATCAGCAAAGTGAGACCAACTAGCAAGTAATTTTAAGACACATGTTAATGTCACAATCACTATACCGATATCTGCCATGCCTTTATTATTATTAAAAGCTATTGTGATATATATCCGCCATGTCATAATGAATTATATTTAAACCATTTTCTGTCCGAAGGTGACATGTGCAATCTTCGAAACCAAAACGCACATTCATATCAATTCTGACAATAATAAGTAAACAGTATTCATAACTATTTCGTGTCCGCATTACATTAGTCATTATATTATTTTAGAAAACTTGAATAAAACTGTATTAGGCCAGAAAATCTATATTATAAAAAATTGTTATACGTATTGGTGAGCAGTAATAGATATAATACCTTACATAAATACAAAATAAAGTAGATTTACTTAACAGTAAGCAGTTTATGGATAACGCTGATGATATTTCTAAGCGTATAAAGGGGAATGTTATTGCTAAGGCGATTACGCACATGCGACTGCTGGCTCAGGTGGGTGTCGAAATTGTCGCCCATTACATTCGCTCTGCCGGACCATTTCATACCAACTGATGTGAAATCGTTAGGAAAGGGAACGACTTAACATTCATGTCTTGAATACATTCCGCAATTTACGAATAAAATGTTAAGCACCAAATACTTTTATGTAATACTGATAAAAAGAAAATGTATTGATTTTTTTTATAAGTTAAACGCTTTTATTTTCGGGTCAAATTTGTCGAGACTGACTGAGAAGAAAATGTATTGATTTTTTGACGAGAGCTCCCAGGGAGCTTGATATTTTACGACATCTTCACCAATTGCCATATTATTTTAGCCAATTTACACAAAACCTTAATAAACCATCCTCATAAATCACTCTGCTCGTTCAATATTTTTTTACTTTTAGCGAACATACGAGCGGACAGAACAGACAGGCTTGGGACTAGTTAAAGTTTTATCCAAATGAAATGCAAATATTCTGTATTAAAAACATTATTTTAATATTGAAATAAAACGAAATGGTAATGTAATGTTATATTTTTTATTATATTTTAAGATTTCATTTTTCATTTTTATCTTTAACTCTTCCAGACCATCTCTTCAGTTCAAAATAAATAAAACAATGATAAATATAAAGTATCGTAATAGGAAGTTAATTTATTTATACATAACAATATTTTAATTTCATTTAATAGTAGTCCCCTAGTGGTCGAATTTCGATCATAATAGATTTAATTGACTTTAACAATAAACAAGGGAGTATATACGCGTATTTTATATGCATAATTGTAAAAAAATATTTATAGAGAAGATATTTTCACTCCTTTATAAATATATAAACCATAAATGTAGGAAATTTCATACTCCTTCATCCACGCATTTTTCTTAAAAAGGGGTACAAAATTATTGCTTCACCTATTAATATACACACATCAAAAAGTCTAAGCAACATACATGATATTACAAATTTACCATTTATATTAATTAATTTCCAAGTAATTACTCACTCAAAGTGCATAGGTAAGTAAACTTTTTATCCAATTACGAATGTTGTACACTATACTGGGGGGTTGTGAAAAAAAATTTCGATTATGTTTTGTTTTTTCATAAAATTTAAATGACTGCGAATTTGTTTGAATTTAAGTGCGTTTTAATTGCTACGTTTAGTCTTGATTTTATAATTTTACCAACCATTTAAATAAAGTTAGCGACAGAATTGAATTATTAGATATTCTTTACGTCATGGAGCGACGTCATTTGACAGCAGATGAAATGCAAAGAGTTGTAGGGATGTTGCAAGCGGGAAGTAATCAATCTCAGGTATCTCGACATTTTGGCATTCATAGAAGTGTTATTTGTCGTCTTTGGAAGCGCTACAATAATACAGGGGAATCCGCTGAACAGCATCCAGGCCGTAAAAGGAGTACAACCACTCGGCAAGACCGATACATACAACTGACTGCAAGACGCCAGCCGATGTTAACCGCTCGAGAGATAAGTTTAAGGCTACAAAATTCAAGTGGTGTTGATGTAAGTCCCCAAACTGTGCGAAATGGACTGCATGAGTACGGCCTACGAGCTCGACGCCCAATAAGGTGCCCACCAATAAGTCATGGGAATCGCGCTCATCGAAATGAGTTGTGTAGAGAACGCATAACATGGACCCATGATCAATGGAATAAAATTATGTTTTCCGATGAGTCGCGATTCGGGTTTAGGCCTGATACAAGAAGGGTGCGAGTGTACCGTCGGCCCGGAAATACTGAAAGGCTCAGGTGCGTTCAGGAAGTTCATCCATACAGCGTCTCAACAGTTATGGTATGGGCGGGTATTATAAAGAACAGGCGAACTGAGCTCGTTTTAGTAAATGGAAACATGAACGCTGAAAATTACATTGAGGATATTCTCAGACCTTATGTCCATCCATTTGCACAAACCTTTGGCTCCGATTATACGTTAATGCGCGTTCACATACAGCTCGGCGAACCAGTGAATACTTGGCAACGGAGAACATCCGGGTATTGCCCTGGCCTGCACAATCACCAGACCTCAACACCATCGAGCACGCATGGGACATGCTCCAAAAACGTGTTTTGAAGGACTTGGACGGAGTGACAACAACCCAACAGCTGAAGGATTTGCTATAATTCCATTGGGAGCGAATACCGCAAGATACATAAACAGTCTCATTAATTCAATTAATAATCGTTGCCGACAAGTTCTGAATAGCAGAGGAGGCCATACTTTGTATTAAATTGTCCTATTCTTTCACAATAAATTCATTTTCTTTAGAAATTTCATTTTGTAAAAAAAAAGTTTAGTTTCTTATGTATCTTAGTTTCTACAGTATATTCTAATAATGTTAATTTCTGTTATTAAAAGAACTTATAAAGACAACAGCTGTTATTTTTACATAACCCTAAAAATATTATTTTAAAGATAAAATACAACGTTATAATGTGAAGAACCATCCTAAAATTTAAATTAGTACATATGTCGGAAGTGTGAGTAAGGTTTAGGTTAGGTTTATGTTAGTCTAATCTCAGGTTTAGACAGTGAAACTAAGCAGTGAAGGTGAGTATTTCGATCGAATAAAGGATATCCTTAAGTCTGCAGCTTGGCCACAAGTCAAAGGCGCTGCTTGAGTGCCTGTCATAATAGTTCTAGTCATAATATTAAGAGATCGTAATGTTTAGTATTTATAGAATACCAGCTGACCCGACAGACGTTGTCCTGTCTTATCTACACTATTATATAAAGAGGAAGGATTTGATTGTTTGTTTGTTTGTGATGGCCCAGTGGTTGAGACTTCAAGTCTTACTCGGGAGGTCCGAGTTCGATCTTGGGCACACATCTCTGACTTTGAGTTATGTGTGTTTTAAGCAATTAAATATCACTTGCTTTAATGGTGAAGGAAAACATCGTGAGGAAACCTGCACTCCTGTGAGTTCCCAAAAAAGTTCTCAAAGGTTTGTGAAGTCTGCCAACTCGCACTTGGCCAGCGAGGTGGACTATGGCCTAATACCCTCCTCATTCCTCATTCTGAGGAGAAGACCCGGCTAAGCAGTGTGCCATTGACGGGTCGTGATGATGATGAATAGGCTCAAAAAGTACTGAACCGATTTTAAAAATTCTTTCACTGATTGGAAACTATACTTTTCGTGAGTGATAAATGTGATGTAGTGTTGCCATACATATTTTTTAATTAATAGAACACGGCCATTTTGTTGTTACTAATTTGATTTTAAAAATTCTTTCACTGATAGAAAACTACACTTTTCGTGAGTGATAAATGTGATGTAGTGTTGCCATATACATTTTTTAATTAAAAGAATATGGCCATTTTGTTGTTACTTATTTGATTTTAAAAATTCTTTCACTGAGAAAAGTCCATTGTATTTCCGTCTCTCTTCCTCTTATATAATAATATTCACTCTCATCCTCTCTCTTTTTTCCCTCTTTAATATTTATCTTCATCTCTGTTCAGAATTGTCAGTCTCTGTTCGACTTTAATTTTGCTCTTATATTATCTGTCGCTATTCTCTTCTTTTTCTTTCTATCATTATTCTTTTTACAACTTTTTCTCACTCTCTCTCTCTCTCTCTCTTTGCAAATAATGAAAAACTATAAAATTACCGAAAGACAAATTGAGGATATCAATTATAATATTGCTTTAAAAACCTAGAGCGAAGCGAGGGCAGGCTCGTCTAAATTCAAATGACTGACAGTTGTCAAACGCCATAAATATTACATTAGAAAAGCTAATATGGTCGTTAAGTTTTTTAAAATTTTCTAATTTTCCCAGCACCTTTCTTAATTTTTTTTTACATAAGAACCTTCTCCTGACAATAACAAACACAACAAGAAAAGAATTATGATGCCGTGACCAAGAGAAATAGGGATTCATTTTTATATATATAGATTTATCAAACTGTCATTTAAAATACCTTATAAAATTAGTAAAACAAATTTCAGGAATTACATTCATTCTCATAACAGAGACAAAAAGAGTCATAGCCGTTTCCGTTCCGGTATTTTTGAGAGCATTGTTGTAATGGAATTTTTCCGTATGTAGGAGGTCGACAAAAGTGGATTTATTTTCTTCTCTGCTGTTATAAAATTGAGTTTATAACCGGTGCAATAGAAGCACAGAGATGAGCTAAATTTAGACATTTCTATTATACAGTGATACGACTCGCAAACTTTTAACGTTATATTTATACAGTGCTACGACGATACGTATGTGATGTACCGACTAATCGGCGACTATTCCATAGACTTTCATAGTCCTTTCGTAGTCGGCGATCAATTGGCAAAGAGCGCCAAGTATTCAGCTTTTTAAATTTTATGTATTTGTCAACAAAATTTATTTAGGAATAAAAGGAATAAATTTCCGTGAGGGGATGGTTTAGAATACTATTCCCCTCTGCCGCTGGGAGAGCATCTCGTAAGAGCCGAGTAACCCAGCACCCCCTTGGTGGTAGGGGATCTGTTCCCCGACTGGCTTGCGACCACCAGCATGCGAATCCGATCACCAAGTGTCATAGACATGTTCCGGTTGAGCCGCATGGGCCCACATGTCTCCCATCCCATTAATGCTGTGGGTCTGGTGGACTCTGGGCTCTTAACTAGGGTCCGCTGAATCAGCATCATTTTTGTTCTTCATTCCCCCTTCCCACACATTCTTCGGGGATGCAACGCATCGACAAAACGATAGAGTGTTTCTTGTTTTTCCGATGTCCATGGGCGATAGTGGCCACTTACCATCAGGTGGACCATCTGCTCGTTTGCACCTTATCTATTATAAAAATAAAAAAAAAATAAAAAAAAATTCAATGCGAGTAGAACTCATACACTGAAGGTTCCGTCAAAAAGCTGTTGTCCCCATTGTCAGTTTACCAATTGCAATAAAATATTTTTTAAGTAAATTTACTTATTAATAGGTTGCAACTTGAGCGCGAATTAGTTGTCGGCGATTGAACGCTCTTGAAACCGTGATCAGTCTCGCCGACTTATCTTTCAATTTGTTGGCCTCCGACAGATTAATCGGCTAGTTGGCCAAAGTCCTAGTCGGCACATCACTACTTATAACGTTAAATTATACAGTGACATGACAGGATGCAAACGTCATAATATTTTACAGTGATATAACAACACTCAATTTTAGGATTTTACTTTGAATACTGAATTTCATTTGAATAACTTCAAAAACGGCAAAGTTTCATACTAACTTTGCACCCTCATTTTACCCTCTTAGGGGGTGAATTTTCAAAAATCCTTTCTTAGTGCTCCCCTACGTTATAAAAGGAACCCTTGTGCAAAATTTCGAATTTCTAACCCTTATAGTTTAGGCCCTGCGTTGATATGTCAGTCAGTCAGTCAGCTTCTCCTTTTATATATATAGATATAAATTTCTATTATAATGATAATTTGTAAATTACCCTATTCTATCGTGAACTGTTAAAAACACCTTCAAAACGAAATTGCTATGTCACTAGGGTTTTTATTAGGGACAAAGATTGTAAAAATAATAAATGAAAAGCGTACCAGTCACCATCCGCTACAGTTTTCGTGAATTCAAATGATTAAGTTGCCTTGGATAATTTTTATGGACGATTTGAAGCGGCTGCTTTCGGAAATATAAAACACATTTTAAATGGCTTTGGAAAGGAATTTATATAATTTCGGAACTTGTTTTTTATGTAAGGACGAAGTTTAAACATTGAGTACCAGTTTAAATGTAACTTGATCGTTAGTATCTTGCAAATAGCGTCTTTAGGTCATTTCAGAAACGATGACGCTTGGTATTTTATAATATAATAATAATAATAAATATTTTAATGTCAAACGAAAGTCCATACATTTTTTTTTTAAATTAAAAGACTATAAATAAATATATAATATATAGAAAATTATATATAGTATTAGAGTTAGTATAATATTTCTTAAAATAAAATATGCTTGACTTGATAATGAAATAAGCTATTAGATATTTTAAGATAATGCTATACACATAGATTGTCTGTATTTTTAGGAAATACAGACACCGGCAGATCGTTCCATATCTTTGCTGTGTGCATAACAAAGGTGGACTCAAAGCGCCTGTACGTATCCGAGGAATATCCACTATGTACCGACGGCGCTTCGGTCACGTTTGTCTGGCTGTCCTGTAGAAAAAAGGAGTGACAGGAATCAGATTATTTAATTCCCAGCAAACTCATAGAAATGTATCCGACAGGGAGGCATATCTGCGTCGAAGGTCGAGGCTATGCAACCGAGACTTGAGCCGGGTGTCATCTATTATTCTTCTGGCGCATCTTTCAATTAGCTCGAGTGCCTCAAGTTGATATTTGGCAGAGCCGTCCCAAAGATGAGAACAATACTTCATGCACGTACTGATTTGCGCTTTGTACAAGCTGAGCAGGTGTTCTGGAGTGAAATAATGTCTCACCTTACATCCACGTACGCATTTATAACACTACTTTGTAAGGAGGAACTTCCTGACCTTACCACGTCTTTCGATTTACGATATCGTCCATCCACGAATAAAACATCAATACGGAGTAAAAATGTATTTTTTATGTACCTGATGTTCAACAAACATATGTAGGACTGTTCATATATGATGCCATAGTTTTGACTTTAATATCATTTTTTTAGAAAAAGCTTGTACTATTTAAATAATCTTACATGAAATTAGGTAAAAGCTTGCACTCAAAAAAAATTCTACTTCAAAAATATACTTTTATGAAATCTGAAACATATCCTGAACACTACTATTACTAGTATGTTTCCAATTTCGAGATATAACGTCGCCATGCATCATAAAACTTCCGAAGTCCAGTTTCATGTTTTATCGTACTATTGTTTCTGAAGTGGTAAAACCGATAAGTCCAGTAACTGCTAAACTTCGGTTCCGTTGTTCATGTCACTGTTGTCGTGGTGATAGCTTTTGTTTGTAGTTTCTGGAGTTTTTGACTTGTTATATTACGAACGAAATGATTTATAATATCTTATAGATCGTGATAATAATAATTCTGTTAAGATTTCGGGCTTTTGTTTGTACTAAAAATATATTTGTCGGTGCCTAGTGAATATTCTAAATTTCCATAATAAATTGTCACGTGGGAAGTAACATTATTATATAGTTTAGTCCTAGTTCGCCAGTCCCAGTCCATACTTGGTCTCCTGTCATAGGAATTATAATGATAGGCTTTGTCGATAAGTATAGGTAATATCCTAACTATACACCTTAAGTTTTAGACCAGCCTTTGCTAATAACTTTTAATGGCGAACAGTTCCTTCTGTTTTATTTAAAAATTCACTAATTGTCAAGATACTATATAGACTCTGTTGCGATAGATGTGTGGCAGTCTGTTAAGTGATTTCATACAATAAACATAGTCTAAAGTAATGCAAGTAGTGTTGTATAGTGCCGTGACCCTGGGTCTTCCTTATAAGAGAAACATGTGAGCTATTAACTGTATTAATATTGGTTCGAATAGTCGATGTTAAGTGTCTTGATTATGTCAAAGACATTCTGAAGATCAACGTGTGTCGCTGTGTTGCTAGAAGAAAGACAGACAGACAGAAAGAAAGACATTTTTGTTTCTATTTATTTGTTATAATGTTTACTTTTTCTTAATATAAAAACTGTTTAAATTTTAAAAATTACTTAATTTGACATGTTTACCAATAAACCTTTCTTTCTTTCTTAAACTGCTCTTGTGTTACAACCCTCAGGTGATGCTCGACTCTTTAGCGTAATCTGGATATAATTATGATACTATGGCATATAATAATTAACTTGTTAATTTTGAACCATTGAAGTCACAAAAACAATATGGATTTTGTTTGAAATAAATTGCCAATTAATATTGTTCAGATATCAGCAATATATTTTAATTGAAACTAATTAAATGGTTCATGTTTTCACGAATTGCTTTATATTCAAAGCTTTATGATGGTATTATTAAATATTGTTATAATAACATATTTTTTGTGTGTGTACCCATATTTGAATGTTTAGATATTTGAACGTATCCCTCAAAAATGGTAGAACGGCTTTTAATTAAATTTTGCTCTTATTTATCCCAAAAAAGAAACAAGACGATAAATTAATAGTACCTTAATACATATTTTTTGAATTAATACTTTAGATTTTGTTTAGGTATTATTTTGAAAAATAATGAATTGAATTTAAATTTCAAACATTACACTTCTGTAGGAAAGATTGTCAATAACTTTAATTTTAATAACAATACATAAAACTTTGAAATAAACAGGTTTTTCTACCATTCACAAACCCACATTTAGGTTATATAAGAAAGGACGACCTTTTCGCAATTTTCCCTATAGTCAATTTTCCATTTAAGTGATTTAAAATATATGAATGAAGTTACTGGATTAGATAAATTGACTATAAAGGCTTACTTTACACATGACTAGACAGAATGTAAGGCACTTTTCTTTGTGAGGCTGAAGGCTTTTTAGTAGATGTTTTTATGACCGTCCGACATGCGAAACTTGATACATAAATTTGAAACATAAAAAAGGAAAGTATTATGGTTCATATTGGCCTTAATATAAAATTTTAGTACAATTAGAATTAATTTATCTGCCCTATTATACTATACTATATAGTACTCAATTTAAATGATATAAATAATAAAATGATTTAAATTGAACAAAACGTGTAAATCTATAAGAACTTGTAGATTAACAAAAATATCTGCCCAACTGAGGTGAACATTTTGTACTTTATATTAATTTCGAATTATTGATGAGTATAACATAATATTTCTTACAATATTATGTGTGTGTGTTTATGTGTGCGTGTGACGTTATGCTAGTGCATAATAGTGTCAATAACCGAAAGCATGCGTAGGCAGCAAGGGAGTGCAAGGAGGGTGAGATACGACGCGACGGGACAGGGCATATTAATAAAATATTTAACACTCAGGTAATAATTTAAATAGAAATATATTACCTATTACGACGTATTTTCTGTAAGACTAACCAAAACAAACTCGGTGTAAAGAATTATACCATATTCAACCCACTCCGGTGCAATTTACCACATTTATTCAGGTTTAACATAAAAAAATTCTCGTGACACAGTATTTGTAATCAACCTACTTCGACCGATTTATGATTTTTTTTTGTGTGTATTCGGTAGGTCTGAGAATAGAGTGTGAACTATTTTTTATAAGTGATAAGGGTCGCCAACCCCAAAAATTTTTAAATTGCTATAAAAGCATTTCTGGGATAAAAGCCTGCATGTCACTCCAGGATATAAAGTAAGTAAATGTTTTCCTATCATTAAAATACGTTTTTGTGTGATAAGTAACAAAAATCCAAACTTTTACATTTATAATATTAGTAATTAGCAATATAGTAAGTTGAGTGCTATAACTGTTATAAAATAGTATATATGAGACGGTATTCAGAGTTCTCCATAAGCATTCAAAGAAAGGTAGTTCATACGTATTTCGGCTACATTCGTAGCGCATAATTGCTGGCTCTATCAAGGGGCTCAGTGAAAGCCGCTCTGACGTTTCATTCGCTGATGGCTATGAAGCGCGTAGTGTCGCTCTTTTGATGAAACCATGATTATGCCATATATAGCCACATGCGGCAACTATTGAACGTATATAGAAACTAGATGGGGTATTGGCGTATTTGTATTGAATGCAAAAACGAGTGAAGGTAATTATCGCAATTTCATTGAATGTAGTACGTTTCATGTCTCGAAAATAAAAAAAATCACACATATTGAGAATATCCAACTAATATATTGCTTATTTGTCATAGCTAGTAGCTGTAAGAAGCGAGAGAGCCGAGAGAGAGAGAGTGGGTGATACCTATTACTGAGCAGCATGTATTTTAAACTGGTAGCCGATTAGTGTGGAGTTTGTCACCCAGGAGTAGGTTAAAAGCACCCACTGCTATTTCTCTTAACGTCACATAAAAATATACAAAGTATATAATTTAAGAAGTCCTCGATAAGGGAGACCTAACACCACGACATTAAACCACAATACTTGCACTATTTTAGACTGCTATAGAGAAATTGGAACAGAGCTAATGTACATTATTATCTGGATTATGGGTATTCTTTAAATGAAGCGAAGGAACTACTCGCTAATATAAATGTCCGCCGGGAACAATTCTTTAAAAGTGTTTAGTATACAGTATAATTTTGTCATATTAAAAAAAAAATCAATACTTTAAAAAAATAATCAATGTGTCTCGCTTATAACGCCGTACGCGTAAATCTAAAAAAATCGCACAGAGACCCATTTTCGGCGCTAAATTAACATTATAAATATTGAAGATATAGTTCCGGGAGTAAGAAGTTTTATATTGAAAATTTGCTCCTCTTTAAGAATCTTTTTTTTTAATTTTTTAGATATTAATAGTCTATGAAACATTGGAGAAAAACAAAATGCATTTTTTTCATCTTTAATTATTTATAACTTTGGCAATTGGCTAGAAGAAGAATAGAAGATTCTGACAACGTAACGAACACCTAAGATCCACTCTCCCACCCCTGTGACAAAGCGTGGTATTTTGAAGATCCGCTCCCCCTCAGAACGGGTCAAATAGTATGGGTACGTTCCCTTACATTATTAGCAACTTTGTAAAAGAAGCTATATTAAAACGCATTTTGAACGTAAGTGAAAAAGTTACTCCATATTTAAAGTCATAACTAGCTATATTCATAATGACTACACAAGAAATAAAGTATTATTCTACGAGGAAAATTACACAACTTATATTATATTAAAGTCTCTTCCATGTTGATTCTAATTGCACAATACTTTACATATATAGTGAGTTGACACGCCTTTGTATTGCGCGCATTCGAGCAAAATAAAAACGACTGCAACGGCTGTAGTCATATATGAAACCGCGCTACTTTTACGAATATTACAAAACGGTTTAGAAATATTGCTAGTGTTGGCTATATTTTACTTACGATATTCATATCAAAAATATTACGTTATACGTTCCAGTAGATACGGAGGCTAAATCTGGATTATCCCATTCCTATTACAAGTTTTATTAAAAACTAATATTCGTCATGTAATGAAGGAAGTTATTATTCTTCAAACGTATTATGTTAGCTTCAAAGGATCTGAATTTTATTGGATACCTTTTAATGTATCGCAATACTCTTCTCAATTCACTATTGACAAAAAAAACCTAGCAGTGCATGAGGCTTGTGATCCTTTAACCCCTATACCCAACACATTACAAAGAATATGGGAGCTACACTGCGCAGTAACACTATCAATCTATATCTTATATATAAAATTCTAGTGTCACAATGTTAGTTACCATACTCCTCCGAAACGGCTCGACCGATTTTTATGAAATGTTATGTGCATGTCGGGTAGGTCTGAGAATCGGTCAACATCTATATTTTATACCCCTAAGTGATAACTGTAGCCCAGGGTGGCAAAACAACGTTTGCTGAGTCAGCTATTCTTATATATAAAATTCTCGTGTCACAATGTTAGTTACCATACTCCTCCGAAACGGCTTGCCCGATTTTTATGATTTTTTGTGTACATGTCGGGTAGGTCTGAGAATAGGTCAACATCTATTTCTTATACCCCTGAGTGATAAGAGTGGCCCACTCCAATTTTTTAAAATTTATATGGCAAAATAACGTTTGCTGGGTCAGCTAGTATATTTATAAAAGGAGAAAGCTGACACACTTAATGACCGACATACCAACGCAGGGCCTTAGCTATAAGAGTTAGAAACTAGAAATTTGGCACAGAGGATCCTTTTATAACGTAGAGGAGCACTAAGAAAGGATTTTTGAAAATTCACTCCTTAAGGGGGTAAAACGGGGGTGCAAAGTTACTATGAAACTTTGCTGTTTTTGAAGTTATTCAAATGAAATTCAGTATGAAGGTTTTTCATTGAAAATCATGAAACACTTTTTAAATATTTTTTTGAAAACAATCCCTTAAGGGGGTAAAAGGGAGGTGTAAATTGAGAAGTGTCTAAAGCTTGAGACCCAGGAGCAAGTTTAAAAACATCAAAGTGTATTATTACTCACGTGTTCCTCGATTACCTAGCACCACGCCACCAAACAACAATACACTAGTCTTTTTAGTCTCACTGCTTTAATTATACTGCGCGTTATCATTTGACATACTAACTCAATCCTATTGGAACGAATATTATATATTGTCTACTGAAATAAAATAAAATAAAATACCAATACTAATTTATATACGGTGTAAGTAATATGGTCATTTGAATTTTTAACTTAATCTATATGACAAATAACGGTAAAATATTAAATCGCATTTCCTACGGACGTACAACTGTTGTGTAAATCCCTCCCAATCCATACCTAACAATCCATTAAAGTCCAGAACTAATAGCTCTATATTATCTAACCTAAAACAAAGAGCTTCATATTCAAAAATAACTTTTTAGGTATTAACAAACTATTATTAAGCTAAAAGCAGTATTTTCTATAATCTCTTTCATTCATGTACTCAACGCAATAAAGCTTAGTACTTTAAATCTAATGTACTTATATTATCATGTTCGCATGAATCATTGCAGAACTAGATACATAGTCCCAAGCAAAAGTACTCATAACTTTGACTTAGTTGACAATTTAAATAAAAATACTATTCCGTGCTCATTGCGTTGAGTTACCATTTAATTTATATTGCATTTCACTCTGATATCTAGGGGAAATTATAAGTATTAGAAATCGACCCACCCCGGCTTCAAACGGGTGCAATTTTTTAAAATTCGTTCATCCGTTTATACCTGATTGAGTAACAAACATCTAAACATACTTTCACATTACTAAGATAACACTGAGATTAGAATTACCAAAATATCAGCCAAAAATCATAATCTTGATTTTTTTGGGTTTTTACATAAGCATTATGACGTGTTTAATGCGCACTAAGCGCACATAAAATATTAAATTAAAATTCCACCCAAATATGTGTGTCTAATTTATATACTCTAGTCCTGAAACACTTACTCTTAGGATTAAAAAGCTACGCCAAGAATAGTAAAACCAAAGTGTAAAGAAGATAATGGATTAATATTGTAAAAACGTGTACCCGACCACCTTTTCAGCTTTCTGCGATTAAAGTTGTGTAACTAACGTCATCAGTAGCAGTGATGGCCCAGTGGTTGAGACTTCAAGTCTTACTCGGGAGGTCCGAGGTTCGATCCTGGGCACACACCTCTGACTCTGAGTTATGTGTGTTTTTAGACAATTAAATATTACTTGCTTTAACGGTGAAAGAATACATCGTGAGGAAACCTGCACTCCTGAGAGTTCCCAAAAAGTTCTCAAAGGTGTGTGAAGTCTGCCAACCCGCACTAGGCCAGCGTGGTGGGACTATGGCCTAGTACCCTCCTCATTCTGAGGAGGAGACCCGGCTCAGCAGCAAATAAACAGTATTTTAGTACTTATGGGTCTTGGTCTACGTAGATACTGCTACTGGACCGGTAAATAACTATACATTATGATCTCATACTATTATGACAGGACTCTAAACATTGGACTTGTGACCAAGGTATCGGTTTAAGGATATCCTTCAAGCAATTGGAATACTCGCATTTACTGTCCAGGTTCTCTGTTTAAACCTCAGGTTAGCCTAACTTACACGCCGACAGAGATGTGACATTTTTCAAATACTAGTATTTAAATACAAAATACCTATTTCCATTTTGTTTTAAAACCATTTTGTATTTTATTTGAAATACCTTTATGACATATTTTGTATTTTCAAAATGCAAAATACATTTTAACAACAATAAATTTTGTCATCAACGATAAATGAATGTGATAAACTATTTTTACTATGGCAATACTGAATTGAATGGTAATAAATGTCCGTTAATTTAATATTTTATAGTCCGTCTAAAATAGCTTGACACAGATGTCAGCTAATAGAAAATCCGATGATATCTTTAACCAGCTCCTATGGTGCGTGTTTAATTTATTTTCATAATTCCTTTGACATAATCATACGTGAATAATATACTTGATACTACACATATATGACATAAAATGAATGTGATTGTGTCAAAAAACTTAGTAAAAAATAGGGCAAATTCTTTTAAACCCATAAACTTTTAGGCGCTGTCTGTGAGTTAGCTCACTGATTACAAATTATAGTATAATTGTAAAACCATAAATAAAATAAAAACTTTAATTATATTAAAACAACTTTTCTCCATTTAAAATGTCGTTCCTAAAATATTCTGCTGCTAAAACCCTATTTAGTTATTCACAAAACATAAAAAAATCCCTCTGTATGCTGACAAATTATGCTAATTATACGTTTTTTTGTATGTTCGTTTACACAGATATTTGGTGAATACACAAAGGGTGAGTTTTAAATTCTTGATGCTCACTACATGCCTTCGCTTCGCTGGTCTAAAAAATCCTATATAGTATTACTTAGACAACTGTATTCAGTTTCGTTTTTGCATTATACTAGCGACGTCCCGGCTTTGTACGGTTTCTCTGCTATTATATTATGCATGTATTATAGAGGTACCTAATCCTCTTGAATCAATATATCTATAGGTGAAAACTGCATTAAAATCCATTACGTAGTTTAAAAAATCTAAGCGTGTAAACAGTAGGAAGCGAGTGTTTTATACCAATTACCTATTTTACACTCGTATGTTTATGCTAAAATATTTTATATTTTACAGTTTAATGCAGTAAAATTTTTGAACAAAGCTTTTTACAAATGCCTAGAGCAGTTGTGTTTAAGGAAACTACAATTCCAACTTATTACGGAAAACGTTTTTCAAATTACGCCAATTTAAAGTTTGTAATTATGCTCAACAAGTCAAAATAAAGTACTTTCTTTAAAAACCCTATTTCTTTAAATTAACTCTACCTACCTGTATACTATTCTACACGTACAATAAACAATTCTAATTCTAGATTATTCTTAAACTATGATGTATCTTTGAATAACTGTAGGATTCAGAAATTGAAAGTAATTTATACTAATAGTTTTGATTTTATCGGCACTATGACGAGTAGTGTCATAAATTAAATATTATATACCATAATAACAATCACGTCAACTTTGTTATTGTAGCTTAGTTTTATTTTGGTTAACATTATTAAGCAATGTAGGCGATATATGTAATAAAAGAGCTCTCAAACCTACTCCTAGATCTCAAGCATCCGATATTGTTATGAAAATGTTGTTTTGTATAATATATTAAATATTTATTTTGCTTATTTAAATTCTAACTATGGGTAAAAAACTAACGTATTAATACATACTATGTACATAACATATTATCCTGTCCATAAATAAACTAAAGTTTTATAGCGAACGTTTACGTTTTATAACTTTGATGCAAAACTGTCTAGACGCAGCAAATCGGACTTTGCTTTATTGAGTATTTCAGTTTATTTTATATTTAAGTCTGTTTATTAGAAAGTATTGATTGAAATTCAAAATAATAAAAGAAAAAAGAAACCTTTATCTTTAACTTAAAAACACTGCACAATATTTTTAGAAATTTAGACAAAAGAAAGGTATTATCAGCCAAAGTTTTATGAGCATACCAGTCGACCCGCGCGACTTTGTCCGCGTGTAGCTCCGCTCCTATTGGTCGTCGCGTGATGTTATATAGCCTATATTTCTCAATAAATGAACTATCTAACACTGAAAGAATTTTTCAAATTGGAGCAGTAGACCCTTACTGATACCTTATTTTTTGTTGTCAATGTACAGAATTTCCTTCCGAACATTTTGGATTTATTTAGTCTTTTAATCTTTAATATGAAATCATGTAAATTAATCAAAAGATTATAATGGGATGTAATGTAGTATATTATAAGTAATTTAATTGCCCCAACATCCCAAGCATTTTTCATTACTCCTAAGTATTCCTCGCGTCCATAAATAATTTTCTTTTATACATAAAGAGCAATTAACTAGAGGAAGTATCAAAGGAAGTTTGCTCTCATATTGCGTTACCATAAAATACTTTCTTTAAAAGACTATAGCTTCAAAAAGAGCGCTGCTTCAGATAATTAAGTTTCTTATAAAATGTTGTAATTTAATAAATGAACACGGGAAATTTTATAATCAGATTAATGCTAAGTACTTCATAGAAATATTGAAATATTTTTTTCTTATTATTTTATTTCTTACTAGCCTATCCGCGCGACTTCGTTCGCGTGTTGCTCCGCTCCTATGGGTTGTAGCGAGATGTTTAATAGCCTAAGTTATTCCTTGTTACATCAGCTATCTGCCAGTGAAATTCCCGTCAAAATCAGTGCAGCCATTTCAGAGATTAGCCGGAATAAACAGACAGACTGAAAGACAAAAATTAAAAAAAAATCAAAAAAATCTCTTCTCTTTTATTCTTTGCTTTTTCTTTCGTCTTTTTGCTTGTGCTTCCTTGTCGTTTTTTTATTCTCTAACCCAGACTCAAACATTTAATTAACGTTTTCCTATACTCTTAATTAGTGTTGGTAAGTCAAGTTCGGACCTGGGCACACACCTTTTCTGAGCTAAGTGTGTTTTAAGAAATTAAATATCAGCTTTAACGGTGAAAGAAAACAACGTGAAGAAATCGGCATTCCTGAGAGTTCTCCATGTTCTCTGTCGGTGTGTGAAGTCTGCCAATCCGCACTTGGTTAGTGGACTGTAGCTTAATACCCTCCCATTCTGAAAAGGAGACCCGACTCAACAATGGGGCTTGGAAGTCCATAAGCGACGTACCAAATCTCTATTTCTCGTTTTATTTTCTTTCTGAAATAAAAATCCACGGTTATAAGCCAAGCTTCCATAAATCAAGTCACGTTAAGTGGATGAATATTCTATTCAAAGTTTTATTCAATAAATACACTAAGGCAAACTAAAGAGAATATCTAAGAACATCTTTACTGAGCGTCTCAAGTAGGGACGCCGAGGGCCCTCAGAAACTTGTGTAACGTGTATCACCGTAAGTCTTGTTTACTTTCTTTAATATATATATTTTCATATTTTATTATAAAAGAAGTTACAAAAAGGGATAGTACTTATAAAGAATAATCTACATTATAGAAACAAAATATCGGATGTGAACGAAAAAATGTATATTGAACATTCGGAATTATATTAAGGTACACTAATTTAACCAAGATATCCAATATTTAAAAAAATAATTCAGCTAAGAGCGAGTAATAAAGGGACAAACACTATCAAATTTTGATTTTCGTGTGCGGGTTAAAATATTATCAAAATTAGCTTTGGGAGGCATTTATTCCCGACATTAGTAATGTGTTTAGTAATTTCAATTGATATATTTATAATTACTTACAAAAATATATAAGAAAATACGATAAAACATTTTTAATAAAAGAATGCAATAAAAAATATAATATATCAATAAAATATATATTGTCAGATATAGAACCTCCTTCTTTTTTCGAGTCAATTAAAATATTTTACAAGTTGTCATTTAATAACATGTTATATCGTCAACAGCCGTTGCTTAGGATTAGCGTTGATATACTCGTAGCTTTGATTCATTTTACACGATAAGACGACAAAAACGTCGGTGTTTGCGATTTTACTAATATTCGAATATGTTATAAATATACACGACTTCGACATAAATTTAAGCCCTAATGAATGTTAAGCTAGCGAATTTGAGTAAATGGAAGAGGTGTCTTACTTTAAACCTTATTGAACAGTCTAAAAATTAAAAATTTAATAAATTATTTAATGGAATTTATATATTACCAAATAATCTTTTTTTAATTCATTTTTGCATTACATATTATTTCTTTCTTGAAATAAATTTATTTAAAGTTTTTAAATTTCAATATCTTAAAATTAAACTCGTTAACTATGTAGAGTTAAAACGGTAAAAATATTTTATACCTATATGTATCGAGGGGAAGTATATAGTTTAACATATTCGAAAACTACTAAAATCACAATCATCGACTTTTTCTTGTCCGCATATCATGTGGAATAATACCCTATAGAAAAACTACTTGTTATCACTTCAGAATAAATGGCTATATTTATTGATTACTTATATTTAGTAGTTTGATTTTTTAACAGCTTCAAGATATTATACACTTACATGATTAGTATTAATTTCAACTTGATAACTTCACGTATTCTTCAAATAATGCGTCAAAACCTAAAAAGATCATTATTTTAGTGACGTAACAAAATTCCATTTTTAGGATTTTTCCCCCAAGAAATCCTGTTCCTAGGTCAAAAGACAAAGCCTGGAAATTTTGATTTATCTCGAAAATCAAAATTACAATACATGAGATAAAAGCGGATGCGGATTTTTATTAAATTGAGTTAGCAGTTTAACATTTTTACATATTTGAAAAACCAGAGATTAGAATATTTTGTATAAATTTCAACTTGATATCTTCACGTTTTTCTGAGAAAAAGGGTCTTTCTTGCATGCAAGTCAAAAAAAGTTAATTTTCTGGTGATGTAGAAAAAAATTTATAGTTTTTTAATTTTATCCTTTATTTGTGCTACGAGACCTTACTTCATGCTAAATTTCACGACGCTAGGTCCTTATAATTATATGAGTGACCACATTAACAGTCATATATTTTCAATATGTGGACTTAGAAGTTTGATTTTTTGCCAGTCGCAAGGGACTGCAGGCTCGAGTATTTGATATTAATTCCAACTTGATACCTCCACGCAATCCTGAGAAAAAGGGTCTTGACAGATGGACAGACAGACAGACAGACAGACAACGAAGTGATGCTATAAGGTTTCCTTTTTTCCTTTTAAGGTACGGAACCCTAAAAAATGTAACTTCTAACGAAGTAGGAGACAGACAGATAAAACCAGCATCGTTCGTTTTTATTATTATTGAAATACAGTAGCGTTATTTAAGAGACTGGTGGCGCCATCTAGTATGTAATACTGTGTATTTGTTAAGTATTGTTACTTTAAATCTGTAAATTATTACTTTAACTCTTTATCTAATATACTCGTATTTTATGTAATGAATAGTACACTATTGTAATTTTTGGTTCAATATTACACTACCATAGGAAATGTCTTTGTTATCCCTACCCTCAAATAGGGCTTGAGTGGTAGATATATTATATTGTTAAGTCAGGTTTTTTTTTTCAAAAAGAACATTATAAAAACTTTTTCACTAGAATATTACTCGCGATTGAATATTAATTATGTCTGTGTATCTACTATTACAACACCACTCGTATTCCTAGTTTAATTAAAAGTTATTTTTAACGTTAGAGTGTGATTCCAACAGAGGTGAGCGAGGATGCGTAGCAAAGTATGTGTTTTAAAGAAACCAATAGCATTGCTTTATTTATTAGTACTTTACAAATACCACCCTCGATACACATTCTTGCTCATCTTCACATCACCTTTTACAAAACCGCTCAATTCTAACGTTACGAAATTTTACGAATCCCTATAAAATCACTGAAACGAAAGTTGTTTTATAATTATTTGAAACCTATTTCTAATTAATTCTAAAATACACGCATTACGGTAGACAGTATAAATATCTAGAAGTAGAAGTTGCAAGAGTTTTTTTTTGTTTGAACTTTAAAACTTCCAAAATAATAGTTGTGTCAGACTTGACTTTTTTGTTTTTGCCAAAACTATTTGTGTTTATTACAATTTGTTCATGCGTAATACGGAACGCGCGGCCGTTACCGGAACAAGTGTTTTTCAAAATCGGTATGACTCACTTTGACCTCTGTACGCGCGACATTAACTGCTTTTGTAACACTAATTTTGAAAATATACGCTATTTTGGGAGAAACGCTAGTTCTACATTATTTTAATCTTCCAATCTCAATTATTGGAGCTTCGAGCCAAGATACTTCAATCGCAAGAACCAGAAATATCAAGAAATTAAAACTTGATTGATCAACTATAACTTCGCAACGTTACGAGATCTTTGTTCGGTGAGACGTGCCAACCAGGTAATTCCTTCTCTTCCTTTCTTTATACCAAAGGCTAATATCTAGTGCTAATACCGTGTTGTTAGTATATTTCAGTAATATCAAATTTGTCGTATTATTTAAAGACAAAAACTAAGATGTCTAAACCTCAGATTAGCTTGCCTGAATCTCCAGTTTTAGATCCTACAACTCAACTGATGAAAGAACTAATTAAACAAAGAGGTACTTTAAAAGGTCGGTTAGCTAAACTGTCTACATACGTTAATAGCTTTGAAAATCAAATTCTAGACCGCGCTAAAAGGGCAGAGTTAAGTTTAAGGATAAAGGGAGCATCTAGTATCCTGTCAGAATTTAACGATGTGCAAAATAAACTAGAAGGGCTTCTTCCTGAGTCACAAGATGATAAACAGCTTGACGAGAGAGAAACCTTTGAGAGTAAGTATTATAATATATTAGCTCAAGCTAACTGTATCTTAGACAATGAATTTAGTACACATAGTTTACAATCCATTAATGGAAACCAGGATAATATGCATCAGTCGGTTAGATTACCTACTATAAATTTACCTACCTTTGATGGCAGCTATGATCAATGGCTCGAGTTTAAAAACACTTATATCTCACTGGTTCACACATCCAATAATATCAGTTCCATTCAAAAATTTCACTATTTAAAATCCTCTTTGAACGGTCCAGCTTTATTAGTAATTGATTCACTAGAATTTACTTCAGATAATTATTATGTTGCCTGGGAATTGCTTATGACAAGATATAACAACAGTAGACTTCTTATTCACAATCATGTCAAAGCTTTGTTTACAATAAAAACATTAACTAACGAGTCCCCTATATTATTACGTAAATTAATTGATAATGTGCTTAAAAACCTACGATCTCTCAAGTTATTAGGTGAGCCGACCGAGCACTGGGACACGTTAATCATATACATGATTGTTTCTAAGCTAGATGGCATCACTGAACGCGAATGGGAGAAATATCGAAGTGATATATTATTAAATGAACGCCATAAAGACAAATCGCGAATACAGGTAACTGATTTAATACAATTTCTTAAAGCACGGGCAGATATGTTAGAAACGTTACAAGCGTCACATAATAACAAACACAGCTACGAATCTAAGGTCAGCACAAAAACATCACAAAACATTTCTAAAATTCACTGCAATTTGTCTACAGCGAAAACCAATAAAGTTGTTAAAATGTTATGCCCGTATTGTAAAGGAGATCATTACTTGTATTCGTGTCACAAGTTTTTAGAGTTAACTATCGATAATAAAATCAACTTTATAGTAAATAGTAAACTCTGTAAGAACTGTTTGCGTCCCTCACACACCGCGAACACATGTAAATTAGGCCCGTGTCGGAAGTGCAATTCTAAGCACAATACGATAATTCATCGCGATCCAATAACGACTGAAGGGCAGATCTCACCAATGCAGTCGCACGCGCTAGGCGAATGCATTAGTGATAATAATCAATTAACTCAACGCACACATTTACAAACCCTTTCATCGCAGGTGAGCAGTACAGACCTATATACCGCGCAAGCGTCTATTGCGAAACCTGTTTTGTTATCGACCGCGCTAGTCAATATAACAGATGATTTGGGGAATAAGATCATCACATGTCGTGTCTTACTAGACAGCGGCAGCCAGTGTTGTTTTATACGTGAATCTATATGCCATCGAATTAACGCCTTAATGATACAGTCCGCTCAAAGAATACAAGGAATCGGTAATTCCATAACGCAAAGTTTACAGTCTTGTAAAATAAATGTAAGCTCGTTGACTGGCGATTATTCAACATGTTTACAATGTTTAGTACTACCACAAATAGTGCCGAGCATGCCGGCTATACCTATTAATTTAAGCAAAATAATAATTCCTAGTTATATCACACTAGCAGATCCTACATACTTCCAAAGTCATACGATTGACATATTGATAGGAGCTGATTATTTTTGGGAGTTATTAAGCGACGGAAAAATACATCTGGAGAGTGGTCCATACCTACAAAATACAAAACTGGGTTGGATTATCTCGGGTCCTATTAATAAAATTTCGTTTTCAACTAATACAATTTATTGTAATTTTTCTCAGTCTATTGACACCCAGTTACGCAAATTCTATGAGTTAGAAGAGGTCGAGGTCAGGTGTCCTGCATTATCGCGTGACGAACAAACATGCGAGGAACATTTTATCAATAACACCAAGCAGAACAGCGACGGTCGTTTTATTGTTTCGATTCCTTTTCGTGAATCACCCACATTACTAGGCGAATCTTATACGCAGGCATATAAGCGTTTTATTTCATTAGAAAAACGACTTACACGTTCGCCTACTTGTAAAAAATTATATAAAGAATTCATCGACGAATATATACGGTTAGGTCACATGAGTCGTATTCACACTTACAATAAGATTCATTATTTCATGCCGCATTTTTGTGTATTTAATGAAAATAGCACAACAACAAAACTTCGTGTTGTCTTTGACGCAAGTGCATTATCATCCTCAAATAAATCTTTGAATGATTTACAACTGGTCGGACCTCCTATACAGGGCGATTTATTTGCAATTTTATTACGTTTTCGTAAGTATGCCTACATAGCTTGTGCAGATATTGAGAAAATGTATAGGCAGGTTTTGATCAGCGAAAATCAACGCGACTTACAGCTTATTTTATGGCGTAGCGATCCCGCGGCACCGATCGAGATCTATAGATTAAATACGGTGACCTACGGTACTGCGTCGGCGCCGTTTCTAAGTGTAAGATGTTTACATCAATTAGCCAAGGAGAGCAATGACCTTGACGTTCAAAGAATTATAACACACGATTTTTATGTTGATGATATGATCACAGGTGCGAATAATAAAACCGAATTATTAAATTTATGTGAAAAAACATCTAGGGTTTTATGTAAAGGTTGTTTTCCACTTCGAAAATGGATATTTAATTTTGAACATGATCATGCACTGTCAGGATCACACGCTTTGAAAAGTCTTTCTTTAGGTGAACAGACTCAATCAAAAACCCTTGGTTTATGTTGGTTAAGTCAATCAGACGAACTAAATTATCAAACTAAAGTTCATGTAGACCGTAGTAAAATTACAAAGCGTGCAATTTTGTCTGTAATCTCTCAAATTTTTGACCCACTAGGTTTATTGAGCGCATTTATAATCTCAATAAAAATACTGTTGCAAAAATTGTGGTTGTTAAAAGTTGATTGGGACACAAAACTACCTGACGAAGTGACAAATGAATTCATTCGATTTGTAGAAAGTCTGGACGAACTTAGCACCATACGAATACCACGTCATACGTTCGCTTTACACTACACACGCTGTGAGTTACATATTTTTACTGACGCTTCCCAACAAGCCTATGGAGCATGTGCATACATACGTACGTTAAAGCAAAGCGATGTTCAAGTAATGTTATTGTGCGCGAAGGGTAAAGTAGCCCCCTTAAAGACGTTAACAGTCCCTAGGCTTGAGCTGTGCGGTGCTTTGACAGGTGCTAAGCTTTGTTCAAAATTAATTAAATCACTCCGGTGTCAATTCGATAACGTCGTGCTATGGACTGATTCAACAATAGTGTTAGGGTGGTTGCGTATGGCACCGTATCAATTAAAAACATATGTACAAAATCGGGTAGCTGAAGTTCAGGAACTTACGCGAGACTATATCTGGCGACATGTGATGACACATGACAACCCAGCCGATTTAGTCTCAAGGGGTACTGATATAAAAACGTTAAGAGATTCAAGATTATGGTGGAAAGGTCCTAATTTTCTTCATGATCCTAATTTCACATCATGTGCTGTTCGGCCTCACGAACTTGAGGATACGAATTTCCTCCCCGAAATTAAAAGTTTAATTGCACAAGACTGTGATTTTAATATGTCAGTCAGTCAGTTTCTTTTTCCATTTTCTAGATTTTCTCAATTCAACCGCATGCAACGTACCATGGCATATATTAAACGTTTTTTATATAACATTCGTAAAACAAATGTTAAGCGATCGGGTGCATTGCGTGTGGATGAGCTGAGAGAAGCTGTAAATACGCTAGCATTATTATCACAACAAGAATCATTTCCCGAATATGAGGAGATTTCTAAAAATAAATTTATTAATAAAGGCAATCTAAAAAATTTAAACGTATTTATAGATAATAATAAATTAATTAGAGTCGGAGGGCGTTTATCAAATGTTAATGAATTTTGTTATGATAAAAAACATCCTATTCTCTTGTCATCTAAACATCACTTCACTTACCTGTTATTTCGCTACGAACATGTGAAACAATTACATGCTGCACCACAGTTGTTGTTGTTCACCATTCGCGAGTCATGGTGGCCTATCAGTGGCAGAAACCTAGCAAAGAAGGTAGTACATGAGTGTGTAATTTGCATCCGTTTCCGGGGAAAAACCCTCACTCCGTTGATGGGAAATTTACCGACTAAGCGCTTATCGATAAGTTTTCCATTTATGGTTAGTGGAGTTGATTATTTTGGGCCAGTGTTCATCCTAAATCGGAGAGGTAAAGGTGCCAGGCTAACTAAAGCTTATGTGAGTTTATTTATATGTTTTGTAACTCGAGCTATTCATCTTGAACTAGTGGGTGATTTGTCTACTGATGCATATTTACTAGCATTAAAGCGGTTTATCTCTCGTCGCGGCAAACCATCAGAAATCTTCTCTGACAATGGAAGAAACTTCACTGGTTTAATGACAGAATTTTCAAAATTTTTATCTAACTGTGCAGAAAATATTAAAGATTACGCGACTAATAATAATATTAAATTTAAGTTCATTCCGCCCTATTCTCCCCATTTCGGGGCCCTTTGGAAAGCAGGGGTCAAATCATGCAAACATCATCTTAGGAGAGTACTAGGTAATGCGAATTTCACATTTGAAGAACTTTACACGGTATTGACACAGATAGAAGCAGTCCTAAACTCCCGTCCCATATCTCCCATGTCTGCAGATCCTAATGATTTTTCCCCACTCACACCAGCCCACTTTCTGATTGGCCGCTCATTGACATCGCCTGCTAGCGAAGACTATGAACGAGTTCCACCTCATCGACTTACCCACTATCAAAGAGTGGAGCAAGTCCGTCAACATTTCTGGACCCGGTGGTCGAAAGAGTACGTGTCGGAACTTCAGGTGCGGACCAAGTGGACAAAGGCTGGCGATAGCTTGAAGGAAGGAGTTCTGGTGCTCATCAAGGACGACAACAGCCCTCCTATGAAATGGAGTATGGGACGCATAGTAGCTACGTTTCCAGGGAAGGATGGAGTGTCTCGAGTCGCCGCAATAAGGACAGCTTCTGGAGCCATCACGAAGCGTGCCTTCCCAAAGATTTGTCCCTTACCAGTGGAGGTCTCAACTGCTACATCATCCAAGCCATAAGACTGTTGGAAGTAGGTGCTTCCAAGGCCGGGGGCATGTTCATGCGTAATACGGAACGCGCGGCCGTTACCGGAACAAGTGTTTTTCAAAATCGGTATGACTCACTTTGACCTCTGTACGCGCGACATTAACTGCTTTTGTAACACTAATTTTGAAAATATACGCTATTTTGGGAGAAACGCTAGTTCTACATTATTTTAATCTTCCAATCTCAATTACAATTGTTTGTACTATACATGTGAAATATCATTTTTTTCTTGACGAGTTGAGTTATGTATTTTTAATGTATGTGTGTAATTATTGTTAACATTTTCTATGTTTATTCTATTTATTTCAATTTAATTTATATCAAAACACTTCCTCAGTGTAATAGGTAACAACGTCTACTACATATCTGTCTAACAGAAAACCGAACCGGAAGGGGTTTGATAGGGAAACCGGATCTTTTCCACTAACGAACACGTAGTTACAAAGGAGCTGGAGCTGCCTCTTACATTATATCGACTAGAGGTATGATCGTGTGTCTGTGATAAATATATTGTTTAGAATACAATATTCGTTCAAGCTAGGCTTGTTAACGTTAATGAACTTTTTTATCTAAGTAATAAAATAAAGTAATAAATAAATTGATTAGGATAGCAAGCTAGTTAACAGCTGCTCAGTGATTAGGTAATTTTTAAAAAGCGATTTTATTGTTTTAGAGACGAGAATTTAAAGAAATTGAATTAAACTTAACTTCAATTATATCTAGATAGTTTCATATTTATACCGTAGAAAGCCTTGTACTCCAATTTAATGGTAATAATTGATAATAATTAAATTGCATTATTCGAAGCATAAAAATAAATACACGGTTATTTATTGTAAAACACTTGTATACATTCCATGACATATGTAATATTTGCATTTGACGAAATAACGCAAAAGTTTTAATTATTTTACAGAACCCTAAAGAGAAACAAAAAAATAGATAATATTTTTAATAGCAGCATCTTAGGTCCAGAGAGATTGCTCCCGTCTAGCTAAGCAGAAAAAATGGTAGACAAGCGATTCTAATTAGATTCGTTTACGGCTTTCTGTTGCTAGAAAATATCTGAAGATTTTACTAACGTCTAACATTTTTATTTATAAAAAATATTACCGTCGGATATTTAAATTATATTTGAAGTTGTAACGTAGCTTTTAATTTTAATAAAAGCAAGTTTTACTGGTTTGTTATAAAAGTTATGGTAATCATTTTTGTTTAGTTTATCATATATTTATCAGGAATTAAGTAATAAGTTACTGATATTTCACGGTCGATAGGTCATGGGTTCAAATCCCGGACCTTGACACAAGCATTTCAGCTTACTAGGAGGGGTAAAGGGCTAAAAGCTATTAGTATGTGAACTATACTGCTAGTAATCTTTAAAAAAAAGAATGTCATTTATAAGATAAGATATAAGAGAAGCCATTAGTCACTGCACTATACGTTATTACATTTCAATTCTCACTAAAATATTCACTCTATGAAATTGGTTTACAAAATGCATCTGATCTATCGTAACACATATTAAAACTTTCTCGAATTCAGTAAGCTCATTCAAATGATAGATTTATGTTTATTCTAAAATGATCTATATAAAATAGTAAAATCATATATTAAACAAGCCGAACCGCGCGTCTTCGTTCGCGTGTTGCTCCGCTCCTATGGGTCGTAGCGACATGTTAAATAGCCTAAGTTACTCCTTGTTACATCAGCTATCTGCCAGCGAAAGTCCCGTCAAAATCGATCCAGAGACTTCAGAGATTAGCCAGAACAAACAGATAGACAGACAGACACACAGACCGACAGACAGACAAAAATTGTTTCAATTTTATTTATTTTTATGGATTGAAATAGGTAATAACATATAAAAATAGTTTATGATTTTTTGTCTCTTTCTCTGGTTTGATTGAAATTTGATACATGGATACATTATATGGGCTAGGGATAGGCTGGATAAAAACAAAAGGGAGTACTCTTTATCCCGAAAAATGCGCAGTTTCTTTGGAATAAGGGTATGGTTCATACAAAAATATATAAAGAGAAAAATACAAGAATACTTTCATCCCGCCACAACCTATAGGTTCTGTGGGATGAATAGTTATTATTCATGCAAAAACATCTAAACAGATACGAATGAAATTTGGTACACTTAAAGCTAATAACGTGATTCTAAACATGGAAATGTTTATTCCCGAAAAAATTAGAGTTCCTATTCTTACAAACGAATAAGAGTTATTATTCTTATAAGGACAGGTAAAGTGATATGAATGGAAGAAGTCACGCGGGTCGCCTAGTACTAAAATAAAACCAAGTCAATCGAAGTGGAAATAACTAAAATAGGGGCCCTAACTCTGAGCTCATTGGTAGAAAATGACACATCAAAGCCAAACCAAAATAATACCGAAATGTCCTCGGATTGAATCTGCTTCTGTAGCGTTGAGCTAAATTAAGTGGAAACAAAAAATAATGTTACTCTCCAATGAAACGTGGTTCAAAGCTTTCGGATTGGTCTTTTGAAGCAGTGATGAATGGATAAATATAATACATATAGGGTGAGGTCATTGGCCTATAATGTTATGGGCGCTGGGACTTTTTTTGTTACATCCTGTTAGTTATGATGCTGAAAAAATTGATTTAAGTAGAATTTTTCTTTCGAAGTAGTAATACAACACTCAGGAGTATAAAGCCGTCATATTGTCTGCGTGTATGTGTATACCCTGGAAATATAAATTAATATTTTTTGTTTTGTTTCCAATTTTTTCTATATAGTTTTGAGAAACTCCGACTTATATGACCTCACTGCGAACCATATATTATGAAGGAAACAGCTTCATTTCTATTAACGTTTTTTTTAGATTTTTGTTAAATGAAAATTTGATATTTACGTAGGTAAAAGTATAATAATATGACGGTTTAACACTTACGAGGCTAATATCGAGTTTAGCTTGACATGTTTCAGGAAACTCCGGTTCCCATCATCACGGAGCATTCGCTGTGAGCTCGCGAAGGCGACTTCGAATTCGATCTCGATATTAACCCCGTAAGTGTTAAACCGTCATATTATTACATAATGAGTGCTTACGAAAGTTTTAGTGATAAAATAGGTAAAAGTAATTTAAAATTATATTTTTTCACGCTATACAATTATTTAGAAATTAGTGCAACTATAAAGTCTTATAAATACTATAGCAATGTATTATCTATGTTGGAGCTAGCACAGCTACAGCGTAAAATATAATAATACTATTCACTTTAGACGGACCCTGAGCAAAAAATATCAAAAACTTTCATCAATCAATCCTTCATAATGGAGTATCACGACACAATACTATTTGCGCAGCCCCAATTTTACTGGGCGACATTATTTTGACATTATTTTGCCCAAGTCTGTCAGAACAGAGGTTATACACAGTTTGGAATAAAATAAAAAGCACTACCCGCGAATATAACGTATTGAAGGTGTTGCTAACTAAAGTTAAAAAAAACTAAATTCGATCCCCTTTTGCATTTTGGAACACTATTAAGCGACTAATAACTTTTGTCAGCGAGTATTGCCTATTGCTCTGCATCAAGAATATAATAATCTCTCTCTCTTCACAATCCATTAATGACCCACTACTGAGCCGGGTCTCCTTCTCGGAATGAGGAAGGTGTTAGTCCATAGTCCACCACGCTGGCCAAAGCGGGTTGGCAGACTTCACACACCTTTGAGAACAGGAGGAACTCTCAGGAGTGCAGGTTTCCTCACGATGTTTTCTTTTAACGTTAAAGCAAGTGGTATTTAGTTTCTAGAGATACTCATAACTGAGATTCAGAGATGAGGAGGAGATGAGGGATCGTACTCAGTCTTCCCGAGTATAATGACTAGGCTGAATTCATTAAATACTAATTAATAATAATTAGTATTTAATGAATTCAATCTTATCAAAAATATTGCTAATTCATTCTTATCAACTCTCAAGTGAGTTATTAATTTACTTGGTTTTAATGAATGCTCAGTGGCGGGGCTGAGCAATAAACTTAAAAAGTCGTATCAAGAACCACAACTCCCAGGCACTGCACAGCTTCATTACAAAAGTTTTCAAATAGAAAGTTGTTTCTAAGCTGCTGTAATAAGTTTTCAAGTTGCTTAACTTTCCATGCAGTTTTAGTCATTAGAAGAATAGTTAAGTAACAACTGTGTCAAGTTTAAAAAATCTCGTCTAGGAAACTTTTAAAATTAAAAGTAGTTCAGGAAAGCTAAATACAAGACTTACGTTAAAGTTTCAAAACTTCAGGTCACACATTAATTTTAAAGTCAAACCGATTTTCTTAAAATTTCTAGAAACTGTTAGTAATATTTTGTCGAATCTATAGATTTATTTTAAGGATAGAACGAACGCAGTCTGACAAGTGAATGTTATAGTCAAGATTATAACAGTTGTTTTTAGTAATGCCGATTCGAGAAAAAATATTATTTCAAGTTATGCAGGCATTTCTCGTTCTTCAATGCATGTTATATGAATTTATGTTAATAGTGATGGTGGCAACTTATATTGGTACAGCTGAAAATCATTCAGTTAAGCCAACGTAAAGATAAAAGCTAATAAAACGCCGCTATGATAGAACTTATACTCTAGAAAATGATAATAAGAATATTATTAATTTCTTGCAGAAGCACATTTCGTGGATAATTAAAATACTTAATTATTCTCGTTTGTGAAACATAAATTTTTTGAATAAAATGTACATTTGAGTGTCTGATAGAGCCTTTGTGTGTGGAGCAAAAAAATTAAGTTATGGTAAAAGGGAAATGAGAATGTTAAGCTGAGTATGTTGCTTATATTAGATATTTATGTTTTATATGGTTGTCTCCAGGGATAATATTAATATTTAATGTATAATGCACATTATATATAAAAATTAATAGATCATATTTTTTGTGTCTACCTTAAAAATATTATAATTGGCAGTTAATTAAATTGCTCTAACATTTACCTTAAGGTACAGCAAAAAAAATTTCTCTCAATTTTTAAATTATCATATTTTTCTATTTAACAGTCGGTTTACAAAAAAAACTTACCACAAACTATTTTTTACTGCTTGGTTTTCTTATTTTTTCCATGCAAAGTTCTATTTATGTCATTTTTATCTAACATAATTATGTTGAAAAAATAAGGATCTAATATTATTTGATGTAAAAAAATACGAATACTATTTTTTCGACTTTCATATCAAAAGATTTTAATTTATTATAATTTAAAAGCTCTGTCAAAAGTCCTCATAAAATCTTTTTTGTCATCTTTCGTAATATTATGTTTCCATATTAAATTAAAAAAATTAAAATTTACAACGATATTTTTGTTTCTAAAATATATTAAAATTTTCACTATAATATGTTTAGAAAAAAATAAATATAGTGCTCCTGAAAAACTGTAAGTTTAAATAAAAAATTACATTACTGCAAGTTCAAAAAAACATATTCGATATTCCTGGTAGCTTTTATTATGGTAATATTATAATTTCCTTCATCAAAGCCTAATGGAGTCATTACCTCAACGCCACTGTACTCGGACCTAACGACTACTTAGCTGTTTCCACTTTAGAATTACGAGACTGGGACATGCTCTACTATAAAGAACATTATAAATTGTATTTTTATATACACATTTTTTAGAATTAGGCAAGAGAAAATACTTAACTACAATTCTTTTGTTATGATTCTAAACTCCAAATCTTTATTATAATATCTCTTATAGTTCGAGCGACAAGGCATGCCAAATATATAAACATTGTTACGGGTAGTTACAATAGAATATTTACATATATATATATATATATATATGCGGGTTATACTTAAGTCTTCTAGTGCCATACAATTTGTATGCGATTTTTGCTGGCTTAATATGTTACTTACTTTTGTCTCTCTTACTACAAGGAATTTTTCTTTTGGCGTTGCTCTATTTATACCTCACTGTGTATTTTTTTAAATTGTAATTCTGTGTGACATATAATATGCTTATGTATGTATATATGTTTATATTCATGTATATGTGTAAGTATCGCTATATATGTAAATGTTAAATTACTTATAGTTTTTATTTTATTGTTCATATCCCAACCCACATTTTCTTCCATGTCTTGAGTCAGCTGGTAGAAAATGTTCTTAGCATTAAGCTCGCCTCTTGTACACCACAGTGCAAAGAAGTAGTTAAATATATAAATAAAATATAATAAATAGGTGACATATAATTTTAGGAATTATTTAAAATTATGAACAAATTTGAGGAGAATCCAAGACCAAGGTCCAATGAGAATTAAATTATCTTCTTTACAACAAAAAAATCATCTTATAAATAAAGAAGTTACTTCTAGAATCTATCCTTTATTTTTATTTCTTTAATCAATTTGTAATGAAGTTGTAAATTCTTATGTAAAACTAAGTAACAAGTAAACTACATCTACCTACAGAAACTGTGACCTAGTCCCTCGAAACTTCATTCCATTAAGAGAAGGAAACGTTTTCCTTAAAGCCAGTCTTAAGTTGTTTCTTCGAAAGTGAAATCCGGTTTAAAAGATTACATACTTAAATAAATCACTTTAATTCAATGAAATGGATTGATGTTTCCAAAAATATTTAATGGATATTTTTTTCCAAATAATTAGTCTATCATATCAATATTAGTCCCTCTAGAAGACTAACCAAGACGAGATTGATCACTCAGTCTTTTATGTGTAATACAGATTTTTTCTGATAGTCTATTGATTCAGCATTTTTAACATGATGCGTGCGCAAGCACGGAAACTACAATTTTTATTAAAAAAAAGTATAATATTTTTTTAAGATTACTACCAGCCTCTATGATTCATTATTCACTAAAACATTTCAACCTACAATGGCAATTTCAATAAAGTTTCATTTACAAAACTGTTCATTTGAATTGCTAATGCCCTAAAGAGTATTTTAGTTTAGCTATCTAGAGCAATTTTATCTTTTACCTATTTACAAGGGTTTAAATGAGGGGAATAAAGAAAAGTTGTTGAAGTGAAAACATTTCGTGTAGTAACTTTTATCAGTTAATTAACCCTCAAAGGTACCGTAATTTCATTAAAATGTGTCTTAAACATTATCTTAAAGTTTAAAGTTAACGAGTTGTTTAGTTTTTCATTGAAGGGCTAACGATATTATTATGATGTTGGAAGATGAATAATATTAATGACAACGTTTTACTACGAGTATCAAGAGCTCTACTAAGCTCTGCTTTGCTACAAAAGGAAAAATAATCTCATGAAATCATTAAAATTATTAAATTTCATCCAAATTGCTCAAGTCAAGCAAACAATCATTTACATTATTGATCACATAATATTAATAATTTCTGTGGATATTTTTTTTAAGGTTCCGTACCGCGAACTGTAAATAATAAACTCTTATAGGATCATTCTGTTGACCATTTGTATGTCTGTCTCTCAGTTAATATCAAATACACTATTCTGAGGTCGTAACCGACACACTTATTATAATCCAAAAATACGACTGTTTATGTCGTTATTTTCAAACCTATAGAAATTTGGTAGAAAGCTCCAGAAATGTATATATCATAAGAAAAATATCTTTTTTGTCTGTCTATCAAGAAAATTTTGTCAAGAACGCGTAGACATTCAAGTTAAAAAGAAGTATCTTGTTTCTGTCTTCAAAGTAATAGATTTTCAGCAATAAATATTATTAATCTGCTGAATAATTCGTGCTGAAAAATGTCCATAAAATAAGAGTTGTCAATCCGAATGGTGAATGAGCATTGAACAAAAGGCTTTCAGATGCAGAGCACTGATAGATATTGCCGACACGACGCGGCGTTTCCGCCGATTGGAGATTTCTTAAAAGTAGCTATTATTGCAGATGGGAGTATTTTTGAGTCATATCCGTTGTTTTATTTTGCATTTTTACTGAAAATATACTTTGAAACTTATGGACTAAAATATAAACAGTGATATATGAGACCGAAAAACCTTCTAGCTATAAGCAACCTCTTGAAATTTTCAGAAAATTTATTTTTATGTTTGTGTTACGTACCTCAAAAGGAGGGAAATCCCCTTATAGAATAACTTAACTATTTGTCGAGTCCATTTAAAAAAAATGTTTGGACATATTCAATTAAAATTAATATCAAAAGATAAGGTCTGCAATTTTTTGAAATTGAAGTAATTAGGTGGCAATATCCTAGATCGATGTATGGGGATGGATTCCTAGGACAAAATTAAGTTTTTTCCTTAATTTTTATGAAACATCAAACGGTTAATAGAAAAAAATGTTATAGTAAAAATAGAATAATGAAGACAGAGATAGTTTTACAATAGACAAGACTATTACTAAAACTATCTATCTTTCAAATAATATAGCAGAAAATAGTTTTAAAACAGAATTCCTAAGTAATGCAATTTAGCACTAATGATTCAAGTACTAATTGACATCGTACTAGACTGAAGAGAGCTTTATTATCAAGAGGATTGACTACCTAGATTGTCGCCTAGAAGCCTAGTGATCTGTTATAGAGCTTCTAAAATAGATCACCCGTTTCACAGTAATATTGTCTCCATACAAAATTCGTCACAATGCTCTCCTATATCTTTGGAGGCAATTTCAATACCTAATTTTTAAATTTAAGAAATAATTTAATCTATAACTAAAAGTTTGCAATGCTACAATATTAACAACAAAAAGAATCCTCATAAAAACATAAAATGTAAAAAATGCTCAACTCTCGCTCTATTCTCTATAATTTTTGTTTGTAAGACATTACATCAAACTATCAGTAAAAATGATTTAACTTCTACTTACAAAATGTCAATGTACCTTGAATTATAATATTTATGGCCTTCCCACATAGCCTATGTTAATCATCATATTTTTTCTTTTAAATCAATGAAAAGAATTATATAAATAGATATAATCAGTGATAGAAATATATCAAAACAAGTTAAAAAGTTTGCCAGTCTATTTGAAACTATTCCCAACAAAAATACAATCAATAATTGTTTCTTTTTATAACATAATAGTGGTGTCGGCATAAAAGCTTCTTTAAATATTAAGTAAAAATTGTCTTGATTTGATCTCATATTTTTTTCGGTAGGAAGACTCTATTGCGAGATTGGCTTTCTTTACATTTATTTTGTAATTGAGATTACTTTTATCAGCCTTGATTACATGCACAAATCATTTATTAGTAAATGAAAATACAAAACCGAACATTATAAAGCATTACATCTTAATTTACCGAAACGAAACTTGTGTTATTTTTACTCAACGTTAAACTCAATTCGTATTCCGCTTGTGTTTTAGTACTAATTGGATTGTTTGCCGAAATGACAAGTAAACATCGCCACGGTAGCCTACACTGCTTCATTTATTTCGTCTTAGTTCTGTATATAGACAGAGTAATCTCTCTTAACGATAATAAGAAACGTGACTATGATATTAGTGGCCTGGATTGTGGTCGGTTCTTGCAACGTTTAATACTAACATTTTATTACAGGATTATAGTAAGCGTTTTAGTAATGGACAGACAATTTTAAAACCTGTAGCATAAGGATTATAATTAATATGATTGGCAGAATGTCGATAAATTGTAATGTTTTATTAATTTATCTCTTTCTAATTTATATGATATACATATATTTTTAAATTTTAGTCGTAACTTTTATTTTTTAACCTATTTAGTCGCAATTATGTATTCCTTATTAGAAGTAATGTTTTTGATATTAGATTTCTACGACTAGGATTGCCGTTTAAGATTATGACTGTTGCTGACTTTAAAATATAGTTAATAAATAAGTAAAATTATGCTAGCACATATCCTTGTCATTTTTTACATATTAATTTTTAAACGAAAAATCTACTGGCCTGACGTTAGACGTCATATTTAACATTGCATGTGACGGCATCCGCAACAACGACCTTCAGAGTGCATCCATCAGTTTCAACTTCAAGCAGTCGCTCACTCCTTTTTCATAAAAAAATAATCAAGCACTTTCAAGCGCTTTTGAAATGCTTAGTAGACCCAAACCTGGTCACATCAAACAGAGTAAGATAAGGTCAGTAGAAATATTTTTGAACTAAAACGACTGAAAGTCAAAAAATAGGTTCATATCCATTACTAGGTTGACAAAACTAGGAAAACAATTCGCAAATTTTATTCATGAATTATATTGATATCAATCACAATATCTACAATTCACAGGAATATAATAATATTTCAAAAAATGCAATTGTTCTTTGTGTCCTTAATTGGTTATTTACCGTACTTTAGTGAGATACAGGATAATAATAGACAATAAAAAAAATAGAAATTGATGTCTAAGAAATAATTTATACCCCTACTTTAACACATACCTACTTGTAAATACCATTTATTTATAGTAGTAAATATATTTAAAATAAAAAGTTATAATGATAAACATCTATGTGCAACAGACGTTTCACTCGTTAAACCCTCAAACGTAATGAAAACTTCCATCAAAATAACATTCATTTCTGAAAATCCTGTGACTCTGATAGAATTTTAATCACGACTACAAGCGATGTTTTTTCAAGATAAAAAATTCTCACGTCCCTTTCGTAAATATTAAAATTCTCACTGTTTTACATTACTTCTGTGCTTTTACTGATTTTTTTAATGAAACTGAAGCTATTGTTTACGCGTTAACTTAACACCATTCAGTAATATGCTTTGAGTCCGTTTTGTAAATATTTTACATAAAAACTATTTAATAATAAATATCTTACCACTTAGTCACCATGGCATAAGTTTTTCAACACATTTTCAAAACATTATCCATATTATGGTATTACTGTTGTGAGTCAGAACTTTTCAAAACTCAAAAATGTATATCTCTTGTTAGAAGAAAAATCATTCCTGAACATTTCAGATTTTTTAAGATCAGTTAGAGGTACTAGAGAAATAAATAAAAAATTTTGTCAGGCGTCCATTTTTACAATTTTTTGATTTTCAAAATCTTGCAAAAAAAGCGATTTTTGGAGAAAAAAATAGAAATATTCCCCTTTAAAACAAACTGAACAATTTTTGTAACTTTTTTGATATAAAAATTTATAGTTCGAAAACGATTATTAGTCTTCGAGAAATTTATTTGCAAAATGGTGATATTTTGAATTTCGGATAACCTTCAAAAAAAATTTTTTTTCCTTTATCTATTCCTTTCATGATAAAACGAAAGTTCTGACCAAAAATTCATCTAAATCGAAAGGGGTGCATTCGATCAACAATTGGTTAATTTGACATGAACCCAGGAGGCTAACCGTGCCTGTAGCTTATGTCTTGTGTTGTGTAGGTTTACGGATCTCTTTTACTATATTCTTGTCACGAAATGCTTCAATCATGTTGCTTAAAATTTAATGAAGTTAGTAATAATATAAAAAGCTCAAGGGATTATTAGAGAAAAGAATATCTACTTTATAAAAATACTCGTTAAACAGCCGCTAAACTATCGGAGCTTGTAGTTGTCGAGAAGGTCTGGGTATTTTTAAATTATAGGTTTTGCGAGCACTTAATTATAAACAAAACCTTGTAAATATAACCTAAGCGCTCAGTTAAAAACAGTGTTAGTTTACCAATGTAGTAGACATCCTATTTGATATCTCAGCAAAAAGCAAACGTTTACGACATCGAGTGGTTTGTCAATAGTTCAGTATAACCACGGAAAAGCTTTCGAGGATACTTGTTAAATACTCCGTCCTCTAACTCTTTCACTTACGTATTTGAGTCCGATAAACTCTTGGATTCCATTAAATCTTTTTTTATTTTGTTTACAAGTATTTTTATTTATTTGTTTTTTAATCTTAATTATTATTTACTAGCTAGTAAGCCCCGGCTTCTCACGAAGCCTACCTACTACCCGGTGAATATCTTTGTTTTATTTAGTTTATTCATATATATTTAGTATTTACAATAATTATCCGTAATTAGTAAGTTATTGTGCATATAATAATTAATGACACTATTGTCGAGTGAGAATTATGAATTTCGATAATAATGTTTTAAAAAAGCAAGCCCAATGGTTAAGACATCGGGAGGTTGAACCCGTTCAACCCTGGGCACAAACCTCTGACTTTTCTGAGTTATTTGTGATTTAAGCAATTAAATATCTCTTGTTTTAACGATGAAGGAAAATATCGCGAGGAAACCTGCATTCCTGAGAGTTCTCAAAGGTGTGTGAAATCTGCTAACCCGCACTGAGCCAGCGTGGTGGACTATGGCCTAAACCCCCTCCTCATTATGAGGTAGAGACCCGGCTCAGCAGTATGTAGCAATACACAAATTCTAAACATCGAAAAATATCAGAATATTAGTCTTCGAAATAACAAGTTTGCGTTTGTCTGTTTAACGTTGATATTTAAGTAAGAACTTATTATAAGACAATGGGTTGTAGTACTTTAAAAGAAAATGGTGGCGTTACGTAGTCTACCGTTTTGAGTGTATGTCTCTCTATTACAGCTATAGCAACTATTTTTGTATATATCACTGAATAATAAAATGGCCTCCAGACATTAGTAATCGAAGTTTTTTAAAAAAAAAAACTATTTAACCTTTATTAGTAAAGTAAAAGAAATTCAAATTGAACATTTTGAAATCAGAGTCAAAATCTATGTTGACCGATGATAATCAGCACTACACTCTCATGGAAACCAATAACTGTTTTCAGATATCGATAGATCGTAGTGTCTAGTTTTCTATGAAAGTTATTTTTGTTTTTTTCAAAATCAATCTTTCCCTTCCCAGTTCCATCAAAATGTATATACTCTTTAAATTGTCGTACATTTCTATTATATATCACAACATTTTACTTACAGAATAAATGTTACTTTATAATTTCACTTTATGAAAAATAAAATTATTTCTAAGAGTTTAATTAAGAACACTTTTCTCATTCATAACAATAACAGCTTAGAACATCTAAACAGTGCTTACCAACCTCTTGCCTATTAAAGTACAATAGCCGTACTTATTCCATTTTTATGTAAAATAAAATATGAACAACAGGATCCGCTCCATGGAATAATTTCTATCCACTCCAGCATCGCGTGACTTGTTGTCAAGTTAAATAATGGCAGACATTTCGTGGAAACGTTATAAAATATTTTGAAACTTTTCTCTGTGACTAAGGACATTATTTAGCTTTAACCCTCTTTGGATATTTCAATTGTCATTTGTTTTAAAGTAAGATTGATTTATCTTTGTAATTGATTCAGTGTATATATTAGGATACCTACTTCCTAGTTACGTCTAAGACTATTAAAAGCAACTTTGTTATCTATACTGCTGAGCAACACGTAAAGACAATAAAAATATGCACATTAGCACAGAAATCGAGCAAATAATATCCAACATATATATTAATCCTTCATAATGAAGTCAAAAACAAAAAACTTTGATAGGTATCGGGCTAGATCACTAACATCTGGCTGAAATCCATCGGAACAGAGGTTTATATATTTTCTTTTTATGGGTATTAATAAACACATTTCCTATATAACTTTAAAACTTATGCAAATATTAAAGCGTAAATTAATATTTTAAGGTGTGAAATAAATCTACATCTATATCGGGCGCGCGTCCTAGCAACAGCTGTAGACTCGAAAAAAGAAGGAGGTTCAAAGTCATTTAAGTTTACCTAATTATTTAATACATTTTTCAGAGTTTCAAGTCGGTAATTTTTGTAATGTTTTATTATGTGTTTTTATATTAAAAATATCTCCATTAAAACACACTCCTATTAATAATAATAGGAGTAAATACTACTTTTAATTATATTTTGAACCGCACTTGAAAATAAAAATTTGATATTATTTGTGTCTTTATTGCAATTTTCCACACTCGCACTTGGCCGAATTTTTATAATATCATTTTGTTATCGTACGCTTATATCATTTATCAAACGACGAAGAATGTTCAAAAGCATTATTTCTTTTAAAAGAGTTGATGCATCGAATATTACAAGCCATTGGCGATATTAAAGTGCCCGCAGCAAAGAATATTGCATGCATATAAACTTTAATGTGATAATATCGGCGCCGCTGGCATATTAGAAGGGCATTAACATGAAAACTTGCTACTGTGTGCACGCGAGACTTAAGATAATGTTTAAACCTGTACTCATAAAAAACTGATACAATAACATGCACTACCAAGTAACGGCTTAGGGGAACTGTAGTAAAATGAAAGCACGTTAATAGAAATACATAAAATTTGTACATTAAAAGAGATCCCTTAAACCGACTGTTGGCTCGCTAGCCCCAGGCACTAGTCGAGCTTCAGTTAGTAAATTAGTTTGTCGTAATATTCAAAGTATCTACTTAAGAAATTTGGATGAAACTGTTTTAGGAAAAGGAAATTTATTTTAATTCGTGAAAACAACTAGACATTTTGCTGTATTGTGGGTTTGTTTATTACTGTAGCTACTGGTACGTAAGAATAGGTTTGACCTTGAATGCGCAGAAGTATTATTAGGGCCTTTTTAGAGAGAGTGCGGAGCGAAAGCAGCGCGTCACACGCGTCACTCAGTCTCGCGCGTCTGCTATTTGTCTAAATAGTAAACGTCACGGATGCAACTTTCCCCCACTATTTTTTCTCAGACCAGAGAGATAGATCAGCTGCCAGCTACAATATCACTGAATGGTGTCAAAGTTTTGATTGTTTATAACCTCATAATTACAATACAATAAATATGAGCAATTTGGTATGTTCAGAAAGGCCATAGGACGATAAGAATATCATCATAGTGAATTGGCCGCTGAAGGATATCTGATTCATCATTTCAGGGTATGTTGGTGTTAACAAGATACACTGATCCTACAAGTATCAGATCACGATGTATAACCATTTTTTCAAAAACGCAAAACCAATATTTTTTTCATATAAACTTCTTATTAAATTTTTTGATTTGAATTTTAAATATATTTTGGGCGCTGATAGCAGGTTCAAGAAAAAAATTAAAAGTTATATCGTTCCATATAATGCTTAATTTATAACATCCTTTGTGGTTCTGTAATGTTTTTTCAGCAAAATAAAACACTAAACCTGGCAACAAGCTCAGTACGAAACTCAAAAATATATCCATAAAGATTCTGCTCTTTATGACGTACCAGGTAATGACGTAAATACGATACGATAATGTAAAGTAATTACATTCCATGGACAATTTTAAAGTATCGCTTAAGCAACGTTTTCCATATAAAATTCAGTACTGAAGCGCTTGCATACTTAACAGTTAATACCGTTTAAAGCCAATTGATGTAATTATGAAAGCGGAGGTGAGTCAACTAATGGTTACTGCGAAAACTCATAATTGGTTCGTGGTTGTGACCCCCCTGAAGGGGTTAGGCAGCGTTATAATGGGTGCGATATAGGGAATTTTATGAAACTTTGTAAATGTTTGTAATTTCTTACATGCGACTGCATAAAGTCAGCAATAACTTACATCGACAATAATTTTTAAATTCCTTCACCAATCATGATATGAAAACTATAGTATCCATACATTGACAGTGATATCTACATGGTCAGTTTATCAAAATTTAATGAAAAAAAATTGTTATGTAACAAATATATAATAAAGATTTTTCCCTTTACTTGTTCCCCTATTTGCTTTTACTCCAACGGGACAAAAAATCTTATAGGTTATTATAATTCCTTTGCGAGTATTAGAATACGTATAAGTAACTTATTTTGAGAAAAGTTACTTATTTTAACCATCAAATGGTTTTACTTAAGAATCAGAAAGTAAAAGAAAATTATAATCTACTAACTGTCTTCACATTGTATTTTTGGTTTACGTTTGAGTTATTAACATATTCCAAAATTATTTTAATAAGCTAGATGTGAACGAACATAAGTATAGGTATATGAGTTACAGAGAACCTTTGATATAGTAGCATGTAGTTGTATATTATGACTTCCACAATAGTGATATTTTCATCGTCTCTGACGTCACCCAGTTAAGTTATCTGCGTGGGAGTAATGTGAACATTTGGAGATATCGCAGTTTACGCTCCATAAAGCAAACACATCCGCCCCATACAGGCGCAAACAACGTAATACAAAACAAATATGAAGCTGCGATAAATTCAAGCAAATTCGACGAAACACGATTCAATGTTTGGTTTACTTGAACGTGTTTACTTTTCAAATGCGAGTTTCCTCAACCTTCTAACTGTGGCGATATGCATTGAAGACAAACTGAACTAACCGACGCCCAATCTATGCAGATTTCAAATTTACAATAGATAGATCATACTACTGTAATCAACTACTAGTTATAGTAACTTTACTGACTCTAGCAATATTTTTTAACGGAGCTATAACACTCACACGACAAATGTTACCACGTAACCTAGATAAAAATGAGCAGAGCCTGGGACTTGAGACCATGGAGCAGGTTTAAAGACGTCTTCTAACTACACACAATATACACAAACACTCACCTCCACCGCTCCATCTCACTACCAAATATCAAAATAATAAAATACATTATTCACATGCTCCTCGATAACAGAGGCCTAATACCACGCCACCAAACGACACTACACTATTAGTCTCACTACTTTATATACTTCGCGATATCACTTAACAGACGAACTCTAATATAATATACTAATACCCGCGAATACTAATTTATAATCGGTGTTGCGCTTTTTTTGTCCCTTAAAACTTTAAAATTTAGCCAATTCTGACCCGGCAAACGTTGTATTGCCATATTAATTTTAAAAATTGGGGTGGGCATCTGCGGAGCGGTAATCAGCCAGAAGGAGTCTGCAAAACGAGAAAGAGAGAGAGATCCCGCTGCGAACCTGCTTCGCAGAAGCAGGCTAGGCAGGCGCAGGCGCGAGTACGCGCGGTTAAATCTAGCCTCCCAAGAATAAACCCCGAATTTCGGGAGGTGGATCCGTCGGAACGTCGCGGTGGAATGCAACTCAGCGATCCCGCGGCATCCCTTGCAGACGGCGATGGTCCCGGTGGTTTTTAGTGGGTAGTATGGCACATGATTGCTATGAGCCCCACATAGCCCCACATTTTCCACCGCATTAAAAAAAACAATCAATCACTTACGGGTATAAAAAATAGATGTTGACCTATTCTCAGACCTACCCGTTATGCACACAAAATTTCATAAAAATCGGTCGAGCCGTTTCGGAGGAGTATGATAACTAACATTGTGACACGACAATTTTATATATAAGATTATCTAGATATATATTTTTACTAGCATTACACAAAAACTACTGGACAAAGTTTAATAGGGTTTTCATTATTATATTGCTACATTACTAACTTAAAATTTTAATTTGATTGTATTCAAATCTGCTATCAGGAATTAATATACTGCTGTTTAAGAATGTTTGTGTATGTTTGGGGTGCACTAGTTGATGTCGAATGTTGTTTAACATGTTTTGAGTAAAAAAGTCGCTCTGACTTATTTTCTTGTAGAAATTAGATGTATACAGCTCGTTCTACAAAATAACCCACTAGCACTCAGCTTGTACAAGCTTTATTTTACAATCCTTGTCCACCGCGGTGTCCATTAAGCAAGTAATTGGACACTTTTCCAGACTGTTATACTAACACCACAAGATAGGATTTTAAACATATGAACTATTTTTGCAACTACTTTAAGATTATAAGGACCCAAATTTGGACTTTACTTTGGTTCTTAGGGTTATCCCTAACCTGTCTGCCTGTGTGTCTATATGTCTGCGTGGATGTGTTTAGTTGATACAATTATCAAATACTTAAGTCTTCAGCTCTGAAATTAATACTTTTAAGTTAACGTAATCAAAAGATACGACCGTTTATGTCGTAACGTGCATGGCAATGTAAACATATAAGATACGTTCTTTTAACATATAATCATGTGTCTTAAATCCCTTGAGGCTATAAAAAAATTAAAGTTTTAATTTTTATAGCCTCAAGCTTTAACCATGTTTTTATTACACGTTAACAAGTAATTCTATAGCAACGCTTATTGAACATTAATTTAATTACTGTTTACAATTACTACAGAGATAAAACACACAGTACGCGTGTTAAAATAATTTCAGAATTAAATCCTGGCTGAATTATTTATAGGCAAAATATTACTAACTAACATTATAATCCTTTACACATCTGTCTGTTAATCAAATGATATTTTCATTGATTCGAATTGCCATAAGCTCAATTATAATCAAGTTAATGTTTAGTGTTAGGGCAAATATTTTAAATTAACTGTCAGTTTGTAGGATTAACGCATTCAAACATGACAAAGTCTAGCTTAATAATATTAGTACTGAATATAGATATGACTGTAATTCAATAATACGTGATTATGATCCATAATATTTCATAATATTTCTGATATCTTATAACTACTGATATCCTATAATCTACATAAACAGGTTAGAATGTCCCACATATTATAATAATTGCTCCAGCACTTAATAAAAGAAGAACCCACGCTTAAAAATAATTTCGTTCTAATACATTTTTCTCAAGGTAAAAACTGTAAACGAACCGACAAAAGAAGTGAAAAACACAACAATTTTTTGTAAAAACAGACCATATGTGCTCAATACTTTGCATAATTTAAACTTCTTGACAGACACTTTCAAAGGCCTGAGCATATACCTGTTCGGAGTCTTTTTTTATGGTAGAAAAGGTGCAAACGAGCAGATGGTCCACCTGATGGTAAGTGGCCACCATCGACCATAGACATCGACAAAACAATAGATAACCTCTTGTTTTGTCTATGCGTTGCATCCTCAAGATAGAGTGGGGAGGGGGAGTGAAGAAGAAAAAAATGCTGTGGTCTCAACGGACCCTGAGCTAGATCCCAGAGTCCACTAGATCCACAGCATTAATGGGATTGGAGTGGGAGGGGGTAAGTCTGGCCCACATGCGGCTCGACCGGAACTCGTCTATGACACTTGGCGGTCGGATTCGCATGCTGGTGTTTGCAAGCCAGTCGGGGAACAGATCCCCTACCACCAAGGGGGTGCTGGGTTACTCGTCTTTTACGAGATGCTCTCCCAGCGGCAGATGAGAATAGTATTCTATCCCGTCCCCTCACGGGGAAGAAGATCAGATCCAAACAGTCTGACATTGTTCAAAAACAACTTTCTATGATTTATTCCAAAGCCATCACCGTTGAATATTCATTACAGGATTTTTTTCAGAATTTTCATTTAATAGAGATAGGACTAGTTATTCAAGATTCTAGGTTTAACTTAATAGAACTGATGTAAGATATACGAGAAACTACACTGCGCAATAACACTCAAGGACTACAATAACATACAATCTCGACAGAATTCGGGCAGCGATTGGTGACACCTAGGATAACGTTCAATAGGCCATTTTATAATAAATAAACTCTCACCTCCGTCTACCTCCTTATCTAATATTTAACACTCAGATGACTCTTATTATTCCTTTTGAAAGTTCCGTAAATCCTATTACTAAAACTCCGCTGTCTGTCCGTCCATCTGTCTGTCACCAGGCAGTATCTCATAAACTGTCATAACTAGACAATTGAAATTTTCACAAATGATGTATTTCTGTTGTATAACAATAAATACTAAAAAGAATAAAATAAATATTTAAGGGGGGCCCCCGTACAACAAACGTGACTTTTTTGTCAAACATTGATACGGAACCCATTGTGCGCGGGTCTGACTCGCACTTCGCCGTTTTTTTTATTACATTATTTTATCGATTATTTATTTTCTCGGTTGCTCCAATGAGCATTCCTTAAATCGATGACCATTATGAATTAATTCTACTACATATATGAATATATATATGATTTTATTAAAATGTTTTAGTTTAATCTTACAGTCACAGAAATTAGCAGATAGTTACAGAAATTTGTGCACACCTTTTAAAAAAATACGCAGAAACATAATAATGTAACTTTCATAACAAACTTCTGAATCATAATAATAAATGAATGCACGTGAATATTAAAAATACAAACGCTTAAATAAAATTCCATTTCTCGCTTATAAATTATCACTTTTCCATAAGCTGAGTACAATTTCAATTACAATGCAGTGCCGAGGCATGCAATTCAGACCGTGATAAAAAATTAAAGAATTAATTTCATTTGTAGAATATTTTGCAGTCAACAGATTATAAAAACGTAGACTTCAATTTCAAAAAATATTTAGAGATATTTTATGGAATGGAAGTTAAAAATGCACTAAACTTTTAGTCAGCAGCAGCTCGTAGTCGCTTCGCTAAGTATTAAACAACGTGAAATAAATAAATACTTTTCTATTTTGTCTAAGTCGCTCCGCTGTAGTTTCGATAACTTTTAACGAAACAAAGTAGTACAATACACGTAGAAACAAACAGACAAGAAGACAAAGAAATTAATGAATTGATTTTTATTAGTAATATAAAAACTCATCACATTAGATTTTTAAAATATTTTTTATGTGCAAGACATGTTATAAGTTTAACGTGTGTGTATGTCTCTGTATTTGGAATCGTAGCACCCAAGATAATGGACCGATTGTAATGAAGTTTTGTTCGTTTGAAAGGTAATTTAATCGAGATGATTTTTAGATATAATCTGTGAAGATCTGGTCAGCCGTTTGAAGACTATCAGCTCATTTCTAACTTGAGAGACAATTATAACAATCGTAACCATGGTAACACACTGACATTGATTTCACGACCTTTCTTCGATCTCAAGTATCGAATAGAATCGAGTATTAAACTTCTTTAAAGAATGTAACATTTTATTTTTTTTTATTTTATGAATATTTTTTAAGTCTGTATTGACTGCTGTTTTTATATTTTGTTTTTTTAACAATACAAAAAATCGTCTGATATAAGTATCGTTTCTTTTAAATCGATGTCGTGTCGGACTTTGTGACGAATTAAATTAGTTTTTCTGTCTAGGTTAGTTTAAATTTTTGATTTAATATTAATAGTTGTATACCTAATAATAACTAAGAATAAATCTTATACTACATTTTTCACCCCTTTTCTCATTAACCGATCGAGGTGAAATTTTGCATATTCATGATCAGGTGCTGTCAGGATCATCTTCTCACGAGGGAGGTCTATACATATTGTATCTATAATGAAGTGAAGGGTCCTTTTTAATATCGGATGATTTTTCATTTTTGATGGTATAGGTTAAAATATTACTCTTAAAAAAATATTTGTTACTCGTATTATTTTGTTAATTCATTTTAAAATTGGTTGGTAGTTGAACAACTGAAATTTCTCTTTCATAGAAAGTAAATAATGAAAAAGTCTAAATTACACACGACTTGACAGAAACTTTTTCCGTATATTATTGTAAAATTACGTTATGTTTATAGTGTTACCCATTAGCAGATTAAAAATAGACATCTCTCATGCAATAAAACCACACATTTGGATTTACAGAATAACTAATGGGTGCATTTTATTTCTAAAATGTGTAGTTATAATTCTATTTTATATTTTATGCCTCTCATTTTTATTTCTTTTAAATCTGTAATCAGATTTAAATAAAATAAAAATGAAGTATATATTTATAATTTATTTAACTATTTAGTTAGCAACACTTATATCTTTGTTTGTATAATAAGCAGTGATGGCCCATTGGTTGAGACTTCAAGTCTTACTCGTACACCTCTGACTCTGAGTTATGTGTGTTTTAAGCAATTAAATATCACTTGCTTTAACGGTGAAGGACAAACAAACATCGTGAGGAAACCTGCACTCCTGAGAGTTCTCCATGTTCTAAAAGGTGTGTGAAGTCTGCCAACCCGCACTGGGCCAGCGTGGTGGACTATGGCCTCTCTCCTCTCCTCCGTCTCCTCCTCATTCTGAGGAGGAGACCCGGCTCAGTAGTGGGCCATTGAAGGGTTGTGATGATATCTTTGTACGTTTAGACAATATGTAATATCTGTTCCGATTAATTTAAGGCACTCGGTCAAATGATTTTATACATTACTAGCTGACCCAGCAAACGCTGTTTTGACACCGTGGGCCACCCTTATCACTTAGGGGTATAAAAAAGATGTTGACCGAATCTCTGACCTACTGAATATGCATATAAAAATTCATAAAAATCGGTCGAGGCGTTTCGGAGGAGTATGGTAACTAACATTGTGACACGAGAATTTTATATTTAGGAAGATACATCTCCCTCATCGAAGATCACATGAGTAACGTACATTATTTATTTCAATATGTCATGGCCCACCTACTCCTGGATCACAAGTTCCAACCACTGCCCAGCTTCTTGTCTAAAATGCTTTTAAAAAGTCCCTTTTTTCAGCTTTATATATCAATGTAGTATTCTTATAAAAATCAAAAACATTTATGACGCGGATTAGATTTAATTCAGAAAATTTCACGCAGAGTTTTTCGAGCTGACAAGGGTTAGAAATCAAAGCGCCATTTCCAGTCAAATTATAAAGCTTGCCAGTTTTCTGTAAATTGAGATGAGATTTTTCATATAGGAAATTTTTGACATAGCTGAATTTTTTCACATTCTAGGCCTTTATTTTCTCTTTGTTCCACATGAAATTAAATAAGAACTTGTTTTAAATATTTCGTTTTTAGTCTAAAGGTCTTGCCTTACTATTATTTTAAGTGTCAAATAATTTAATTTTATATTATAATGTAATAGATTTTTATTTTATTGTCTTACTAACCTACTATCCTACTATTCTACTATCCTATTATGCTATCTACCCTAATACACCACTACCCACTACCCAACTAAATCATTACCCCACTATCCTACTACCTTACTATTTTACTATTCTACCAATATTATAAATATGAAAATTTGTATTTTTGGTTATTTAGATGTTTGTTACTCAATCACGCGAATACAGCTAAACGGATTTCCTTCGAATTTGGCACACAGATACTTTATAACTTGCATTAACAGTTTGGCTACTTCTTATCCCAGAAAAAAAAAGTTCTTATGGGACAATAATAAAATATATTTACTGTAGTATTCAGCTGACTATATTAATTTAGGAAAAACATTTTAAAATAAAAAGTTTTTGACAAATCTATATATATAAAAGGAGAAGCTGACTGACTCAACGCAGGACCTAAACTATAAGGGTTAGAAACTTGAAATTTTGCACACGGGTTCCTTTTATACCGTAGGGCAGCAGTAAGAAAGGATTGTTGAAAATTCATACCCTAAGGGGGTAAAACGGGGGTACAAAGTTAGTATGAAGCTTTACCGTTTTTGAAGTTATTCTTTCTTTGAAGAATATCATTTATTAAATATATCTACAGACAATCTACTTTAGGCTAATATAACTACTTCAATATCGCAAACGAAGTAAAAGCTAGTCTAAGTATACGTGGAAAATTGCACCCGTACGAAACCGGAGCGGGTCGACTAGTATGTAATATATGAAATGATACCGTTCAAAAATAAGATTTTTGAGTTTTCTAGTTCTAAGTAAGTTTACGACTGTTTTAAATCTGTCGAAATATTCATTTTAAAATATTAGCTAAACTCAACATGGTACTTAAACATGAAAATAGACCGTAATATTTTATGATAACCATAAAATTGATACTGGTAATAAAATCAAGTTATCTAAGGCGTGTAAAATTGAGTGCCGGCTGCTGGGACATAAACAGAAAATTGCCTATTAATATTGAAGCTATTTCATATATATGGCCGTGCATTTATTTGCCCTATTTGATATTATAATATTTTATTTCATAATTAACATCACAATAATTAACCACTTCAATATATCAAACGTTTGTAAATAATTTAAAAAAAATTACGTTTGTTATTATGGTTATTATTTTTGGACTATGAGTATAAGAGTAATTTATTATTTTTAAAAATTTAATCATTGCAGTTTTATATATAAACTAGCTTTTACCCGCAACTTCGTTTGCGATATTAGGGTAGTTATATTAGCCTACAGTAGATTGTCTGTAGACATATTTAATAATTTCATGATGTAGTCATACTGACATTGCACCCCCCTTTTAGCCCCTTAAGGGATTATTTTCGAAAAAATATTTTACCTATGTTTCATGACTTCCAATAAAGAATCTTCATTCAGAATTTCATTTGAATAACTACAGAAACGGCAAAGTTTCATACTAACTTTGCACTCCCATATATCCTCTTAGGGGGTGAATTTTCAAAAATCCTTTCTTAGTGCTCCCCTGCGTTATAAAAGGAATCGCTGTGCAAAATTTCAAATTTCTAACCCTTATAGATTAGGCCCTGCGTTGATATGTCAGTCAGTCAGTCAGCTTCTCCTTTTATATATATAGATAGATATGTAGGGGAAAAGAGGGATCCTTGATTCGTGCGGGAGATTTAGTAGTCATTCTACAAATCTATTAAAAACCTAATATTATTGAATACTAGCAACATTGGTGGTACAAGTAGATTTTGTGTCACAAATGGCGTTGTCTCTTCAAGTAATAATTAAAGGAAAAGTAATTAAGATACAATAAAGATTAAGTTAGCACCAAAATTTAAGACAGTGTGATATAAATATAGATTAAAGAGTTCAAAATAGCTACTAATTAAATTGCCCATATTGCGGCGGCTGGTTTTCCCTCTGGTGCAAGTCTCCTAGCACATGGGACTCTTCATTTTTCCAATTCCATGTAACATCATTTTTCCATGAATGTAAAAGGTTATTTTAAGACAACACCTAGGTAAATTCTACATAAAGTAATAAAAATATCTTGTAAACTCTTCCAGTTTTTTGATTTAGGTACAAAAAAAAGAGGTACCAAGTCTCCCTCTTTTCCCGGTTTTTAGTGTAATATTTGAATTTTTTTCTCCGGATCAAGTGTGATATAAACAGAGATTAAAGAGTTCAAAATAGCCACTAAATAAACTGGCCACATTGGGGCTGGTTTTTTAGTATAATTGTTATCATTCCCTCTGGTGCAAGTCTCCCAGCCCTCTTTATAAAATTTACCTTACGATATTTACTTACGTGTAATATACAACCTTATTTTCTATTAATGTAAAAGGTTATTTTTTAGGCAATTCCTAGAGAAATTCTACATAAAATAGTAAAATAATCTAAGTTGAACTATTTAATATTGAAATTGTTTAACTTGAGAAAAGCTTAGCTTATTACTTAAATTTTATGTACATTAATGTGACACTGAACCTACTGCTGCAGTATGCGTGAGAAAAAGGGAAGCCAGATACAGTGGCGCCGTAACGCGTTACGTTACGAAGCAGTTTGCCCTCCCATAAGAAGTTATCACTTCAAAAATATCTTTTAAACTCTTTCAGTTCTTTAGGATACAAAAAAATTTTCAAAAATGTTCATAAAATAAAAACAACTGGGCCAAACTATTTTAAATTTTTACGGGACCAAATGGCAGCTATTCCGCATCAAACAAAAGAAGAATCACGTAAATCGGATCATAAATCTCAACGTAATTAATATACATACATCAAAAAAAATATACCAATCGAATTGAGAACCTCCTTTTGAAGTCGGTTAAAAATAAAGGGGAGGTATCAAGTCTCCCTCTTTTCCCATATAACTTGTTTAAGCTTAACCTACACTAAATAATTTTAGTTTGGTTATTCAGTTTAGTAAAATTAGTGCCTATATTAAAAGTAAAGAATTATAAACAGTAGTATATTGAAGTAAATTTTACTTTAAATTACAGTTTACTATTATTACCCTAGTAAAAAATATCAAGATGAATTTACACATATTTTTAATCATATTTCACGAGAAACCAATTTTGCCAACAAGCAACTATTACAATAATAAAGCATCTGATATGCAAAATTAGAAAAGCTGCTGCTGATTGCATCGGGGACTGTAACTCCCTGTGTTATTTGCCCTCTTTATGGCTCGCATATTGCATTACGTAATTGTAATACAAACCTTGTAATCAAGTAAATATTTTTTATTATCACTTTCGTACTCACTTCGCTGAGGTAATTTGGATTAAAGTTAAAACCAACTTTCATAAAATTTAGAAGCTCCTGATAGTGATAATTTGACGACCAATTTCGTGGAGTAAATATTGAGTCATTATAGTAAAAAATAAGTGAAACGGTTAATCAGTTTTTGGATTTATTAGAGAGTGTAAGAATAGTGAAAAGCTGCGCGAATTCTTGTTTATATCTAACGAGTCGATCCGTGCCGGCTTAGCCCGGGTGCAATTTAACACATGTGTTTAGCGGTAACCGCTATGTCCCTGCATTTTAAATCTGTAATATCTTCGAAAATATTCATTTAAATTACATGCTGTAACGGGCTATATTGATCTATATTAAATGCACAATGTATTTAAGGTACCTAATTAAATAATAATTAATTATTAATGCCATATTGTTTAAAATCGCATCGTAAATAAGGCATTATTTCTCGTAAAAATTAAAGGATAAAATATGGTTATTGTGGGTATAAGAGATAGACATATACCGTCACGGACTTTTTTGTAGACCTTTTTAAGGTGTACAGTACAGTAGAACAATATTTATTAAGGGTTTATTTACGACATCACATTAGAGACCTCTAAAATTATCAGTATTTATCTACTATAATATGCATGTATTATACATATAAACCTTCCTCTTGAATCACTCTATCTATTAAAAGACCGCATCAAAATTCGTTACTTAATTTTAAATATCTAAGCATACAGAGGGACATATAGACAGCGGGAAGCGACTTTGTTTATCACTACATAGTATAAAACACACTCCCACTCCTAGTTTGCGATGACCTCAAAAAAATCTCTACGGATTTTCATGCGGCTTTCACCTATAGACAGAATGATTCATGAAGGATGCTTTGGTGTAAAATTTGTCAAGATTTTATGATTTTGTTGAAATTGTCCTGCATCATTTTAACGTCTACATCTTTATAATCATTTTAATTATAAAGATGACGAAGTGCTAGAAGTAGTTATTGTTAGTTTATGTGAACAATAAGTATTATTAGATTTCATTAAAATCTTTACTACAATTAGACTTAATTCGATCAATATCTGGATTAACCGATAGATGAGTTAGCCGACCGTAACCCTACTCTGTGGTGGTGGAAGTAGTGTGATTGAGCAATAGGTCTCGAGACGATACAAAATTTTGATAAAGCATTGAAGGATCAAGGTTGTAAAGAGTAAGAATAAGTAAATTTTGAAATAACTGACATCGAAAAATTCACCGTACTTCTTCATGCTTAAAAGCCCTTGTACTATTTAATCATATTTTTGTTGGTCAAGAGTGCCAGCGCCATATATCTAGAGCCAGGCGCGCATAACTCAAAATACAACATTTTACTCCAAGTTTATTCACTCGAGGACCATCCGGTCTCACTCCTCTGAAATAAATGTCACATAACGTTGATATAAAGCGGTTGGCAGAAGCAGGTGACTCGAATTACGGTGAACATAGATCCAATTTTCCTAGCCAATCTGCCACCTTTGTCCTATTCATTTAAGATTCTGTGATAAGGCGACGTTTTATGCATAATTCATAAGAAATTTTAAAGAGAAAAGCATGATTTATTAATTTAAAATGTAGTTAAATAAATGTAAAGTAGAATTTTGTGGGATTTAAACCATTTCTTTTATGAAACTCTACGTTTGTAATAAGAGATTTTTTCCTGTCACAGTGTCATAATATCTTCATATCTATCGGTTAAATACATATTATATATCTAATAATTGATATTATTTATCTTTCATAAAATCTTGATATTTTTTAATATTCTAAAGGAAAGATTTGGATATATTTTGAAGCGGATGTTTAGGTAGGTTCCTGAGTGGTAAATGTATGAGAGGCGAGTGAACGAGCGAGTGAGTAAGATTTGTGAGAGCAAATAACGAAAATAAATAATTAATTTTTTCCTCATCTTCAACATACAGACAATTTTTCCTTCGAGTTGTTATTATTATTAATATTGCTACTATAGTATATTTTAACAGGTATCTGTAATCGAGTTTAATTTTATGTAGACATATTTCAAATAAAACACAATAAATTGTATGGATGAATTGTAATCTCAATTCATTTGTTACTAAAAGTCCTTTCTAGTGTGAATCCATTAAGAAGGAGCACTCGGCCAAGAGGATTTAGGCTAATGCAACGGAAATGGTCGAAACAAGAGACAAAATCACCAATCCTTGTGCGAGTTTCAGCCTAAAGCTTTAATCTACGCTGAAAAAACAGACCACTCTGATAGACTATTACGGGCGAAAGGATTATTGGATTGGCAGTGGAGAGGAACGTATCGATTTAAACGAAGCGAAAATTCATCAATTGTGCTTGAATTTACAGTGTCAATATTTTTATATTAAATATTTTTTATTTATTATAGAGGTTTCTCCAAATCCAATATCTTATTTTTATAACCATAATCTTAAGCAAATTAAGTATTATATAATAGAGTTAGCAACACCGCTAATCGCAAGTAGTTCCTTTTATTTCAATTATACCAACGTAACAATTCATAACAAGACAGTATAACCTCTGTTCCTATTGATGTTTGTCCGTTGTCAAGAGCTCGCCTGGTGAAAATAAAAAATAAATCCTAACTGGACTATATCTCTCGGTTTCCATCTAAAGTGCATATTATTATTGTCTTTTACGTGTTACTGTACAGTATAGCTTGTTACGTAACCCTAACGGTAGAGCTGCACACCTAACTACCCAACTCATATTACACTCGGTCTCGTAATTTGCTGACTCCGTGAGAATGGACCACCGAGGACTGTAGAAGCATCGCCTCACCGAGTCAATCTTACCCCAAACTTACGGTTGAGTCTACCGTAAGTTTGGGACTAAGACCCCCCTCTAGTTTTTAAGCTTTAATTATAAGAAAAATGTAGAAAAGTAAGAAAAATATAATTTTAAGGATTATTCCGGATTTTCTTCCCTCCTGACGACGCCATCCCGCCTATAATATAACTAGCTTGCATAAAGATAATAATAGTTATATGAAAAAAATAACAATAACGTAATATTTAAACAGTAAGCCGAGTAGTGACATTGCATTCATACACTGCTCAACTTCGTTACGAAACATTTAACCAAGCCTATAATAATATTAAAGACTCACATACATACATAAGAACATCAGCAACGTTTACTACCCGTCACTATAATACAGGATACAAATCGTTCAATAACAATGAATTAGTAACTAGCGTTAGGTTTACGCGTCACATTAACACTCATGTAATTTTCAGTAAGCCTAGTAATTATTAAGCAATATCTGTTAATGTGTATATTATTAAATAAAGCCCTCACTAGAGACTATTTCCAACAATACATTAAAGCAATTTATTTATTGATAAAGAGTCTAAAATATTTATCTTTATTTTTTATCACTCGTGGTCTGGACAAATTATTGTCTACATTTGAAGAGATAAGGTGATTTGGAATTATTGGACATTACAAAACTAACTAAATACCACATTAATAGATAACATACTTTCACCTTGTCTTTTGCTTAATTTTGAAGTTCCTGTGCTAAATATCAAGTTAATGGATATTTTTCGATCTCCATACAGTCTTTATCACCCTCGTTTATCTTCTTAGATAATAAATTTCGAATAAGTCACTATATAATGTATGTTTATAGCGTCAGTAGTTTATGAGTTAGTCAACCAGCGTCTATTTATAATAAGAAAGTTCTTCTTAGTTCCTCTAGTTATTTATAAAAGTAATCAAGTTCGACTCAGATAATAATAATTCATTTAGAAACAAAACGGTCCCAAGCAGTTCTCGCAGTGAGTTAGGTTCTAAGACAAGTTGAGCAATTTCAAGTCCTGAAGAGGTCTAAGTGCGGAAAGTTGCAGCTTCTATCCTAGAACGAACAAACTTAAGGATGTATAGTTTATCTTTTGAAGCTCAAACTCAATTTAGACTTATTGTTCAGAGAATTATATTTGCTGAGTCAGACTTCGAATAAGATTGAAATTGTGTTTGTCATCCAATGACTTTGTAATATGATAAAAGATTAATAGTCCTCCTAGACAAGAAATAATGTTTTCCTTTATAAAATTTTGACGGGGTTTTCAATGGTAGGTAAAAGGGGAACAGATTTTCTATACATCTATTCAATTTGTATAGTCAAACAAACCTTCCAGTATTTAATTAGATTCGTAATTAGTAATCACTGCAATTCTCGTACAAAATACACACATTACTCTGAAAACTTAAACACTAAAATAGTGGCGACTCGACGACATCAGTCTTCCACAACAGTCACTACAGTGCCAATAGAAAATTTATTTATTTATTATTTTTTGCACACCACAAGCATAAGAGTACAATACAGACAATACAAAAACACTAAAAAGTGGCAGAACAAAAGGCGGTCTTATGGCTTATTAGCCATTTCTTTCAGACAACCTTTGGGTTGAGAAATATTTTATTGAATGGGGAATAAGGTGGTGCAACCATAAACTACATGTAAATAAGTTCAACCTAATACATAAACCAGATAAAAATATACAATAAATATTATAAATATTTATAATAAAATACTAATAAATATCTAGAAATAAAACTAAATATAATAAAAAGAAAATAAAAATACATAAATAAATAATAATAAATTTCATGTCTTCAGTATCTGTCCGAGTGCAAATAAAAAAGTTTTACTGAGTTTTTGAAGATCGGGAGGGATTTTGATAGCCTTATGCTTTGTGATAAGAAGTTCCATAGTTTTACGGCCTGTACAGTAAACGATTGTGAATAAATTTTAGAGTTATGTACGGGCGTTTAAGCATAAGAATTCGGGGTGATCGTGTTTTTGTAGGTGACCCTATGTATTCAAATTTTTCCTTCAGATAGCTAGGAGCGTTTGGGTTCTTTAACACACAGTACTGAAGAGAAAGAATATTCATATCCCGGCGACGACGTATAGGGAGCCACTTTCGGGATTCTGATACGTGGTCATATTTTCGGAGACCGAAAATAATAAATGTTTGACAAAAAATGACCAGATCTATACTAACATTAGCCTTCTTTAATGATGCAATGAAACAACGGATATCTAATATGATCTTGTATAATCCTTTGGTGAGTTCTCAAGTAGTACGTGAAAGTAGCACAAACCAACAAAACACATTTACAATATTAAAAAAGTATGTGATAAAAATACTGAAGTACCATTCAGTCAGGAAATTGTTTGTTTTCCCACAACAAGCAAACACGTCCCTACAGACCGATCCTGCGTCCCTTTAATTTCCGAGACATTTTGACCTAATAATATTCTTGGACCCATTTCTGTTATGATTTCAAAAGTTATTTTCCTTCCAGCTACACTAGTATTATATGTATAATATTATATTTACAAAATGGCAACTTCAGTTCGTGTATGGGTGTATTTCATCATAAAACTAATTTCGTTTATAATTTCATTTTCAAATTATGCCTTTTAAAGTGCAATGTATAAGCAAAATATTTTTTTTTAATTTGTACAGAATATCTCATAAATAATTCTATAATTTATTATTAAAAGTAAAAGGTTTAGTTTTTTTATAATACCTAATTTGTCACCTTCACTACATGAAATTTACTTTCCTAAGACCAAATAAAACCCTTAGAAAAATTGCTGATATGGACAATTAATTCAATATATTCAAGAAAGACGTCCAGTTGCATGTCATCCGTTTGAGACCAGATATCTGTTTGTACCTATACAAATGTCATTCAGTTACAAAGTGTTTGATATATCAAAGGGATTAATTAGTGAAGCGTAACAGCCATCAATACTAGCAACACTGATAACGAGCTCTCTAATCAGCTCCTTTGATCCTTTGCTAATTAATATGGAGTACGTATTAAGTGTTCAATCATTCGTACAGAGAAATTTCTTGAAGGTAACGCCTACGTTGCTTTTATGTTAAGTGGATTTAAACGTGGATACAAGCTTATTTCGCTCTATCTATATATTTAGGTTATTTAAGTACACCAAAAACTAAAAAAAATTAACCCCTGCTACGATTGCATATTTCAAATATAAAGGAAAACACTTCTGCTAGCAAAAGATATTTTACATACTGAATTGTTGTTAGTAGTAATAGTATATTTTAGTTTACTAAATCATAGGTAAGTTATAATATGTTAGTGAACTAGGTTGAGTAGTGAAGATGACAGTTTACGTAAGTCAAAAATGCTTATAAAATTATTCCTGGGTCTAAAACCCTAGGCGCTGTTGGGCTTCCAGACTAAGTTGCGTGTTAGTATCTTTTGCATATTTCTGAGTAATATAGCCAGCTCATTTGTTGTTAATAGTAGAAGCTCTTGCTCGCTCTCAAAAATTGTGTCATGCCTATATATGTCGGAAACTAATTAAAAAAGGATATAGATGGATGGTCTATCTCAAAAGCTATACGGGCGCAACACAGTCAGGATATAACTATACTATTCTGACAGGAATTATTATGACAGGAACCCAAGCAGTGCCTTGGACTTGTGACCAAGGTGTAGGCTTAAGGATATCCTTTAAATGATCATAACACTCACCTTCAGTTTCACTGTTTAATCTTAAGATTAGACTAACATTAACCTAACCTAACACAAGGCTAACCTAACCTAAACCTAACTCACAGCTCCGACATATATATAATTTTTTTAAATAAAATATTATCAAAAATAATATATTGTAATAAAATATCAATTAAACAAGCATCGCACATCACGCATTGTTGAACAAGGAGAGCTCGTTAGCCACCCAGGAAAATAAATTTCACACGCTTTGTGAATACGCCATTAAAATTTTAAAATTTTGCTTTGCTGAAATAACTGACACATATTTATATACTGGTAGAGGTTTATAATTAAATTTAAAGGGGCTTCAATATGGAGATTTTAATTATCTTAAAACTGCTGCATATTTTCATCATATTATTTGACTATAACATCTCATAATTTAAATAAAAACACAGCATAGTTTAAAAAAATATGAAGTGTGTTTGATTGTTTGCCCTTCTTTTACTCTGTAATGGAATGATGGACCGATACATTTTTTAACATAAGCCTAAATGTAACTAAGGCTACTTTTTATCCCGGAAAGTGCGTAATTTCTGTGTGTATAAGATATATTTATCAAGATAAAAGTGAATTTGCATCTAGAAATACGTAATTGGTTATATGACCGCTGGAAATTGAGTTGAATTTTTTTTTCTCTAATTAAGGTGCGCCTAAAAAGGGAATATAATATTGCTAGTCATAAATATAACGTAGTAATATACGTCAAAAAAATTATTTTAGTCCACGTGCCAGTTTAAGCTAGCACAAATATTAAACCAAAGCTGCAAAGGCTGAAAATTTGCATATTTCCTCTGCGTAGACAAAGCAGAATGGGGCCAGATTTACGATTCACGCCTTGAATAGATATCTAGAGGGAAATTGGACTTTTTATTTTCATTCTCACTCGGTTTTTAACCTCTGGCATAAAAGGGGAAGTGTTGTAAATTCAACACGTTTGTGTGAGAAACAATTTTTTTTGTAAAGAATAGATTTCATTACTTTTAGGAATTTATTTACATGTTACTTAACTTGTTAATACACAATACCGTAGAGGTACCCCACATAGAAAATTATTCATTAGAAATCTATAAAAATATATCGGAGAATAGTAAACGATTATCAAAAAATTGAATATTTATCGCCATCTATGGCGCTGGAGTGAGGTAGTAGTCACTTCCGTCGTTTTGACAGTCTCTACCCTTTAAATGCCTTAAACAATCTGACTGAAGTCTTAGTCTTGCGCGGTCTCTCAAGGAGTGAAGTAGTCTCTGGATAGTGTTAGTGCAGTGCAGTGTTTGTGCTAGGAGTGCTGTTCGATTAAGGTCATATGAGTACCTTACAATTTAGTTGCCACGTCTTGTGTAAGGTTAGGTTTATATGAGATGACGATATTTATATTTAACCTTGGGATTAAACAGACAGCCTGAGCAGTGGAGGCAAGTATCTCGAATAAAGGAACTCCTTAAGCCTACACCTTGGCCACAAATCGAAGGCACTTAGGTTTCTCTCGTAATTATTAGAGATCATATTTGATTATTTATCGGTTCAGTAGAAGTATGGATTTCCAATATTTCCCTCTCCTCCTTCCTTCTCAGCATTAAAATCTCCGACAAATATATAAAATGTATTGCCGAAATGTGCCTAAGTATAATTTCCGAGCGAATGCACCAAATTGGACAATAATTTTTGTATTCGTTATGGTCAGGATAAAGTTTGTATATGATAAAATTCAACAAAAATGTTTAATAGCTACCAAATACAACGTAGACAAAGTCATGTGTGTCAACTCGTAGTTAATAAATTTAGGTAAAAGAATATTTTCAGTAAATTGGCCATAAAATAACAAATAAGGAGCAACGCGGGTCATTCGTCACTCAAATGGGATATCGTATCGTCACCATGTACGAAGTTTTGTTAAATTTTTCAATGCTAGGTAGTTCTAGTTCTGGCAGGAGCTTGAGACCTAGGAGCAGGTTTAAAGAGCTCTTGCATAATAAATCAACTCTTACCACAGCCAATCGACCTTGCCAACGACAATAGATAATGAAGTACATTACTCACGTGCTCTACGATTAGTCTTATTACTTGATGGACTATCTCAATCTAGACAACACTATAACGCGATAAGATGAACTACCCGCTGATACTAATTTATAAACGGTGCTAAAAATGTTTCTATCATCTTGCAAGGAACATAATTATTACGAAGGTTATTGTTCATTTTTACGAAAGACTAATGAGATACGACAAAAACTATACTTAAATTAAAGCGCAGATTTTCATGAATTGAATTATAAATTGCGAAGAAAGTAGAAGTATTGAATAATTCAGCATTAAATATTCTATTGCCAGTCTAAAATAACGACAGACAAATCAAAATATGTAAAAGAAAAACCAAAACAGAGAAATGAGAGAATAAACACAGCGAGTCGAGTGCAGCCGGAAATTAAAGGGGCTCGAGTCATTCCGCCCACTTTACATCTCGTCCACATGCAACTACGTTGTCTTACTGATTTGTTTTACTCATAATACTTTTTTTATAATTTCAGCATGCTAAACTTTTGATTTACGTCAGCACTTACTTATTTTATGGACAATCTTTTACAATTTTTTTGTAGATACCAAAATATTCGAATCTACTTTTGCAAAACATGCACAACTATACTCATATTTGCTATCTATTAAAGTTACTCCATAGTAATACGCAAAATATAATAATATCATTGAATTTAGGCAGGTAATGGACCTCTGCTTCTGACTTGGGATTCCGGAGATACAATGCTGAAACCTTCTACCTAGAATTTTACAAAGTAATATATCGCCTCAATAAGTGTTACTCCAAATTAATTTTTATTAAACGTTAAAGCCAATATTCACTTTATAAAATGATTTGTTAAACTACGCTGATATATCGGGAACAAAGTTATAATTACTCAAATCAAGTGGGGATATTCTTAAAATTATTTCACTTCACTTTTCTATTACTTGGCAATTTTGAATTGAGAAATTGACTTTACTTCTTGTCAATATAAAGTTATTAAAAGTTGTGCTAATATTTATTTTAAAAATATATTCATAAAACCTTTAAATTCTGTACTCAATTTAATTAGGATTATCTAAAGACACAGAACAAGTATCGTCTGAGAAGTTTTGGTATATTTGGTTCATTTTATAAGCTGCTTTATTTACTAAAATATTCAGGCACTCGTTAAGGGGCCTTACACAACATGCCTAACCACCCAATTCATGTTACACGTCCAATAATTCGCTAACGTCGTTGAAAGGAATCACCAAAGACTGTGGACGAACCATTTCCTTACCGAGTCAGTTCTAGCCTTAAACTCGCTCTAGGTTCACCCATAAGAAATGTTCCGGGTTTACTATCGCTCCTGACGACGACCATCCTATTATATAACTCGCTTCTAACTAAGAAGTAATATTTTCGCGTCCTAAAACTATTTCTATGCAAAAAGCAATGGAAAAAACACTTTCATCCATTGCTCGGTTATAGCGTGGAAAAAGGACAAAATGCTAAACACACTTTACAATTTGTAATATTGGTATGGATTCCACTATATGTAGGAGACAACTTCACTAAAAAGCAAACATATTTTTAAGGCATCATGAGAACAAGTATTTCCTTGTTTACTTGGTGCCATGGAAAAACAACAATGTCCGGTTATAAATGTAACCGGATTGATGTTGTTTGGCACGATAGCTATGCTAATTAAATTACTATGAAAACGACAGTAATAGTGAAACTGGTGCAGCCATGATAGTACAGAAGTCTTCTGGGGTTAATGACATTTTTATTCGTTACATTATTATTTTTAGTTAATAAAAATGTATCCTGCTAATATTATAAATGTTGCTGTAAATGTTGCAATAGCTTGAATAACACATAAGATACTTTTTGTAGGGACAAATCCGCGCACAAGTGGAAGCTTGCTGGACCCGATTTAAGCTTCTTAATATTTTAATTACTGTAGTCAGTTTGGTGATAATAAAAACAATGTACTTACAGATTTGGATAACTGGATGTCGCATATTTTAGGGGGGCCCCGTTCACCAAGCACAATCACAATAGTTAATCACTTTATCACCAGTCAATTCTAAATAAAGAGCCAAATTCCGGAGAACGCCCACACAAAACAAGGAAATACTGTTATTTAAATAAAACAAAATCTTTAAAGATTATATAAACGGGACCGCACACACCAGCATCAGTCTTTTTTGCGACTTTCTTTATTAAAATCGGAGGGTAATTTTATATGCTTAACACTTTTTATCTCAGATTGAAGTTGCGTTTCTATCAGTTATGAGCGAAGATGTAATTGTTAAGATCCAATGGAACCGCTACTTTTACCTAACCTCGCTTAGAGGGCTAAATGATAGGCTAAATTATTAATCATACAAAATCAATGATTGTATATGTCAGAACAGAGAGACAATTTGAATGAAAGAAGTTATCAAATCTAATGGAGAAGGCCGTATTTGAATGAATGAAGTGATCGAATACCACGATTCCGTAGATTTTTAACAGGAACCCAGGCAGTGCCTTGGACTTGTGATCAAGGTGTAGGCTTAAGGAGCTCCTTTAAATGATCATAACACTCACCTCCACTGCCCGGTCTCACAGTCTGTCTTAGGTTAGGTTAACCTAACTTAACATAAACCTAACCTAACCTAAACCTAACCTAAGGTTGTGTTCACACATCTAAATACAATGTAAGGACTAACAACAAGTCCTCTTTACTAACATTCTACCCTAACTACAGCCCGGCACGGCCTTCACCACTATCCTCACCCTATACCCCGACATATATAATTCGTGAATTAGTGAAAACGATATAATGAGTCGGTGGTTCGGTGATTGAGTGTATCTATAAGTAAATAATGTATCACATATAAGTAAATATACACAATCCTTTCTGGACCCAATTCTCAAGTTTCCATAAATACATTAGCAGGCAGATACTACTCAAATTAAAAAAGTATCAAGCATGTGAATTTAAGCAATTACATTATGTTAATTTATACTACCAATATGCACACACACTTTATTATAAAATCTAAAACTACTAACTTCTAGAAAAACTTAAGATTTAGAAACTTTAGCAGTTCCGTAATGTTTTGTGATCATCGTTTTTGAACTTTTTATTATCGATATGATATGAAGTGGCCAAAATAATACCTTTTTAGGTTTTACTAATTTTAACCTTACACAACTCATCTTTGTTATTTTCGTAATGATGATTCACGTAAGGTTTTGTCCAATAGGTAACTAAAGTAATTAGTAAAGAAATATGTACTATTTTATCGAGTCTTGTTTCTTGTAGAATCTATATTTACGTGTATCTACATTATATTTATCTATATTATATTCGCTTTCGAAATTTATACAATGTACCAAATATACAGGATTTTACAATAAATGACTGAATTTATGTTGTTTGTGAAGCAACGTGGCGATGCATGATAGGAATGCTAATTAAAATACAATATTTGGATACAATGATTTATAGAACTAAAAATAGAAAATATTTATTAAAAATGTGTATAAATACAAATATCATGAACTGTCCAAAGCTCACACAGATATATATGTTAGGACTTATTTTCTATCTTTCGTAGATGTTCGTAATAATCTAAAGAAATGTAAATCATATATTTTTTTTTAAGTGCTGTCTTCTCTCCGCCGTGAGCTCGCGGAGTTTTAATTTGCAGTTTCATAACAGTCTTCTAAGAAATTTCTCTTTTTTGGTACTTTTATTAAGCGTATTTATTTAATTATATCTATGATTCATTACTTTAAATATCTACAATGTAAACTAAATATAATTATTATATTTGTTACATTTTATTTTCGTTTACAACACTTTCATTTTTTTATATATTTATATATATGACAATACTTTTTATTTTTATCTATTTATTGTTTTCTTTGTGATAATTATTTATATTGTTACCTTACCCTTTTCGCTCTTCCCGTATCCTTTTTTATTATTTAATTATTTGCCGTACTTCCATTTCTTTTTAAACTAACTGTAGTCACATATTCACAAAATTGAATAAATTTATTTCTTATATTTCTATCTGCGATTATTTTATGTAAGTTGTTTTTATTTATTTCAGTCCCTAACTCTTTTTCAAGGCTTTGGCGATGAATACAGAATTTTGGACAGTCTACCAGTAAATGGATAACTGTTTCATCGACTCCAGGGTCGCATTCGCATCCTGGGTGATCTTTACATTTAAACCTAGCCAAGTATTCTGCATATCCGCCATGTCTTGTTAGTGTTTGAACTAATTTTGGAGTCAGTTTGCAAATCATATATTTGTATCGTTCTAATTATTTTACTTTTATAATTGTTCATTAATAAATTATTAGATGACCCTCTCTCGCTTCGCTGATAATATTCAAATCATTAACTAAGTAATTAACTCTTACCCATCTATTCACTGGCACACTCACTCATTTATTCTTTCATATTATCTCATCTCCAATTAAGAATGTCCTATTTTCCCACTACTTCTCTCAAATTTCTATTCTTTAATGCGTATGATATAGGCAGATCACTAAAAATCACTGAATATCTTCCGTCGTACTTTTTCTTTTACACATACCTTGTTTTGATAAAAATATGACGCACTATAGTTTTTTTTCTTACGTTACTTCAGCAGTATTTATAATTTATTGCGACATAGAGGTGCTCATGCAAAAGGTTGGGAAGAGATTAAAACAAAATTGGATCTTCTTTTGCGTTTTGGAATACATTGACTCATACAATTTTTAGTGCTGATTGTAAACCCATAATATTACAGGTATATATTACAGGCAAACTTTAGTATCTGAAATTTTGTTTTCTACGAGTTTTGAAATGTTCCAGCACTTAGTCGGCATTCGGATAGACTAAATTAGTAATTCAGTACTATCGATTTACTGCAGTCACTTAAAATGGAAACTAATATCGTCCCAATAGATTCCCGAATATACCCTATTTATTCGGAGGCCAGCTCTACAGGGAAATACTATAAAATTTGAGTATAAATACAAATACATATTTGTTTTTCTGAAATATTTATTTATACACGTGTGCTTTTGACATCGATATTTTAGTTAATGTTTTGGTATGTGATCAGCAATTCCCAGAATAACAGTGACCCAACTCAAAATTGCACTTTGAGGGAAAAGAATAAACAATTCTGTAAACATTTTACGTTTAGTTAATTTAAATATATTTCATTCGAGTTTCGCTGGAATCCATTGATAGACATCAATATTTTTATTTTTTGGAATTTTGAGTAAGATATATTAATTTTGAATTTTAAGTATAAAGCTGAATTTCCATTAGTAATGTGTGTTAAGAACCAATCGCTTCATTTGACATACTTTGAGCGAGGCTAGATAAATTAAACGATTTATTGGTTATTAACAAATACCCCTTGCTACGCCTCCATCTCTGGTGGAAACGCAGCCTAAGAATGCAATTTCAATTACAAGAAGAAGGATTTCGCGTTTTTATTTCGTGTATGCCTATAATTTGATAAAATAGAAGAGTCTGCGTTATTTCTCGTGCATCTATACATAGTATAAAAAAGTCACTTCACTAAAGCAACAGATTTTAATGCAATTTTCATCAATAGACAGAGTGATTTAAGAGGACAGTTTATATGTATAATACATGCATATTTCAATGGAGGAACCGGGCTTTGATGGTTTAGAATTTATTTTCCTACTCGGAAAATGCGAAAGTTGAATGTTTACTTAGCGTTTATAAGGAAAAATACAAATAAAACCTCAATAATTTATCAAAGAAATGTCTTTTGAAATGTTTCCCTAAATGCTCAAATAGCGCCCTCACAAATACACATAAGGTCTTTGTATGGGCTTTAGTGCAAAGCGGAAAGTAAGCTAATTTAGGAAATGGGTTCCAAACGTGCACCCGGACCTGGTACACGCGTATATCACCCTTACACGACATTTACACCCAGACCGTGTGTACTCCTGTTAATTGAATAACTACGTGGTGAGTAAATGATAATAAATGCTTTCTTAATTTTTAACTTACTTATACTTTAAATTTCACTTGTAACATAATTACAAAGTTGGTATAAAAACTAATATTGTTGTAGTTAATAATATTCACCTGCTTCTATTTGTCATAACGGAATGAAACTTTTTAACACACGTACATACCTATGTACATATATTAGACTAGTATTTTATTTTGACAAAGGCCCTTAAAGTATTTTCATAAGTACATATAATATACAAAGCTAAGATTTTTTTTGTTAAACATAAAAAGTGCCGCAAGATGATCTTGATTTTGGTAATTATTTGGTACTCTCGGAAATTTCTCTTTAAATATGGAATTGTTATCATTTTTAGTCCTTAATATATATTTTTTTTTACAATAAAATAAATATTATTTTCATTTTTATGAGTAAATTTTAACTAAAATGAGTCAGTTATATTATGTTAGCATCTATTATGCACTTTTTAAGTAAAAATAAATTTTATAATCAAAAAGAAGCTTTTTGGAGGGTGACAAAAATATTTTTTTAACAATCGATCTTAAATCGATTAAACGATTCGTTTGACAAATTAAGATATAATTATGTTGAAGTTGCGATTTTATTTTAAATGAAGTTCTGATTTTATTTGACTTGTTTTACAATCCACTTTTTCAAAAAATAACACTAAGCATAATTTAAAAATATTAACATAAAAGAATACACGTCTACAAAATGTTAATAAAAGTTTATTATCACTTTTGTATGACACGAACATTACGTGCGTCTTTATTTATGTAAGCAGAAAATATATTCAAGTTTGGAGTAAAGTTATTGAGTAAATGAGTCTCTAGAGCATAATGTACAAAAAATTGCTCTATTTATGTATACTTCCATACTAATGATAAAAATGAGACAGCTTTTCACGTTGTCGTATCAGATTAAAAAAGGGGAATTGATAGTTTATATTCCTTAATAATAATATTATTTTGTGATTTTCTATTCCTGTTAAGAGAATGGCGTATGTTTCTAAAAAATAACAATATAATTAATTTCCTGAATTACATATTCATCATCTTTCTTGTCTTATTTTGATTAAAAACTATGTTTAGAAAATACATAGGTAATCTAATTATAAGAATTTTAATCTAAAGTACATTTTTTTTTTATAATAGATAAGGTACAAACGAGCAGATGGTCCACCTGATGATAGGTGGCAACCATCGCCCATGGACGATGACGTCGATGCGTTGCATCCCCGAAGATAGAGTGAGAAGGGTGAATGAAGAAGAAAAATGATGCGGATTCAGCGGACTCTAGGCAAGAGCCCAGAGTCCACTAGACCCACAGCATTAATGGGATGAGAGAGGGAGGGGTAAGTCTGGCCCACATTCGGCTCAACCGGAACGCGTCTATGACACTTGGCGATCGGATTCGCATGCTGGTGGTCGCAAGCCAGTCGGGGAACAGATCCCCTACCACCAAGGGGGTGCTGGGTTACTCGGCTCTTACGAGATGCTCTCCCAGCGGCAGAGGGGAATAGTATTCTAACCCGTCCCCTCACGGGTGAATACGCTCCAACTTATTTATTAATTTATTTATTTATTAAGGCTTACCAACAATTGTATACACTTAAGCAACATTTAATACATTTTAAAAACACATGCAAGAGCGTAACAATTAATTATAGGTAAACACCGCTTGTATTTATCATAAAAAAGAAAAAGTAGCTACACCATATATAAATGCACACACTCCCTCATCGTCTCAAATGCACATATATATTAAAAAATACGTCAGTCTGAGAATGTGAATACTAGAAGTTATTTTATTAATTAAAATAGGATAAGCCAGCACAAGTTGATTTTAACTTTATGAGAGAATCAAAATGGAGATCGAATTGACCACTGCAAGCATGCAAGGAGGGAGTCTAGAGGGAACGCGCAACTTCAATAGGCCTAGAAGCCGGGGAGAGTTAATTTGGTGGCCAAAAACTTATACTTTGATCATAGGAAAAATCTTTTGAAAACTTATTAAAATTAATAATTAATATTCTACTATTACTACATGGGAGCTTCACTGCACAATGACACTCAAAGACTACTATTATACTTAAAAATTCAGCAAAACCAAACGATTTCCGAGTACAAATCGCCCTAGTGTAATATATGATTTGTATAATACAAATTACCATCTCACTTCTATTCGATAACGACCAACAGTGGGGTCATAGACCTATGTTGCCAAGTTAATGTTCAAAACCTTCCTTTAAATAACTAATGAACTATAGCTGTAGTAGTTATACCTACTACAATTTTAAAATGCAGCTACAACTAAAGCTGTCATAATTAAATACCGTGGAATTAAATATAATAAAATTAAGCGTGTGTTGAACAGTACAATGAGGTCTGAATTGTGAAAAAGATAAAATGTTTCAGCATAAAATCTTTACCACTACGTGACATGGAAACCAATCTCTTTTCTCATGAAATTTACACACGCGCTCAGTTTTTTAACATTTCATATAAAAAATATACTGAATTATTTATTTCACGTTTCAGACAAAAATATTTTAGAAGCTGTAGTCGGGTATAAAAGTATAATTAATTGTATTACAATAACTTTCATTTTATGTTACAAAGTTATGAGAAACAGAAACCGTTTCATGGCGTCTATGATCTTTCTAATAAATAAAAAACTACTTTTTTATCCTTGACTTAATTAATATATACCTATACAATATTATATAGATTAAATAGGAAAAAAAACATTTTTTTCAATTATCATTTAGCTGTTTGTTTAATAAAGCTGTAGATTTAATTTAATTTTTTGCTAGAACGAATCAAACGAAATTAAAATAGATGGTTCATAAAGTACCCATGGCCAGCATCCGGATTCCAGCTTCATTATCGTAACAGTTCCATGCAATAATATTCCATAGACATCCAAATATATAATATAATATCATTGATTTGCGATTTCATATCAACTCAATCGAATCGCATGCAAAATCTCAACTCAGTCAAAAGTCAGACAGACTATCTCTAAGTTTGTAGCATAAAATACAAATACCTTTTTTCTACATTAAATAATCACAACCACCTTTATATAAAGAAATTGATATAAAGACTGTATATCAACGTTATGCGACAGTTATTTCAGGTGGATAGGATTTGAATGGGTCTTGAGAGAACCAGCCCGACAATGAAATGCTGTACTTTGAAATACGTAACCAGTAATAGGATTGTGAATATACGTTCTAATGGGTAGCAGTTAGACAAATTGCATTTAAGATAAATACTACAATTTTGTCGAAAATATTTTATCCACAGTTGTATTAAACAATACATATTATAATTCGATTGCTTTCAATTTCCTTTCATTGACCATGTGTTAGAGATGTGAGAGATGATTATGAGCAACGCCTGGGTTTGGTGACCTAGGTTCAGTTCTAAGGACATCTTTTGCATTGCAACATATACACCACTTACTACTCTGCTTCGCTTCCCAACAAAATGGTTAGTAATAATATACCTATCAATTACTATAACAACGCAGACTCAAGACAATATTTAATGTGCAAAATTACTTGAGTTTTATCGAGATAGTCGAGATAAGAGGTATAGGTAAGTATATGAAGTTAAACAAAAACTTTAATTGCTAGCAACCCGGCTTTGCACGGGCGCTACTACTACTAGTTATATCCTATTCTATAAACTTCTGGCAAATTTATATATATAAAAATGAATCCCTATTTCCCTTGGCCACGACATCACGCGTTAATGGCCAGACCAATTTCACTAATTATTTTTTTGTTGTATTTGTTATTTTCAGGAGAAGGTTCTTATAGAAGAAAAAAAATAAGAAAATTATGCGGAACATTAGAAAATTTAAGAAAACTTAACAGCCATATTAACTTTTCTAATGTAATCTTTTGATAGACATTTAGAAATTCAATATTCTTAGAAAAAGGCAGGACGTATGTTCGGTCAGCTAGTAAAAATATAAAATCTCAAGTATTTCTTGAGTTGGCTCAAGCTCGACAGTTTTAATGAACTAATTGGTTATAAGAAAAAATAAAAAGGTACGAACAAGTAAAGTCAGCAAAAGTATACTCTCCGATAATTGAAGTCTGCACTTTTGATTACAACTCCCAATAGAGGTATCCATTGAGACTGGGAAAATAATGATGGTAGAAATGCCGAGAGCTTGTTAACTTCGGTATAAATTGATTATTCTGGGAAAGCTAATGATGAAAATTTTCCTTTGCACACATTATAAGTTTTATTTCCTTTCAAATTGAAGAAGTAGTATTTATTACTGTACATAATGAAACTATGGACTCTTTTTAAAGTATCAAAATACTCACGGTCTATTACTCGACCTCATTACTTCACTTGGTACCTAACCTAAAGTAAATATTAATATCTATATAATTAACTCTTTTAATTGCCGCTGATAATACATAACATTATATTGCAACAGTGTTGCCAACCATAGACATCCACAATTTAGTTTTTTTAGATTACTAACTTATTGGTACAAATATCTCGAAGAATCAGTAATCAGTAATACAAGTTTGAAAATATACGAGTATAGTATAATTATAAACATTTATATATGCAGCACAACACAACACAGCACTCAACACTTTCACCAGCACTATCAAGATAATATCCACTCCTTGAAAGACCTCGCATAAGACTAAGACTCCAGTCCGACTGTCAAGGGAATATAAAGAGTCGAGACGGTAGTAGCATTACCCCTCTACGGGTGGGACAGACGGAAAGGATTATTATTTAACTCTAGCGCCATAGATGTCGATGACGATTCGATTATTCGATAATCGTTTACTTGTTCCCGATATATATAATATTTGTAATTTTAGATGTACAATATTTCATAGAACAATATCATCGCAATAATATTATTATGTCGAGAATTGAGTGAATTTATTATTTTCGTATTGTTTCCTCTCGTACCATATTTTGTTAGGAGCTCATCTTTCGTATAAAGTAAGAGATATGTGCAGCGCCGCAGGGCACCGAGATATTACTTCAATATATCGCAAACGTCAGATCCATAACGATAAGGAGAATTAACTGAGATTTATTTAATTTGTCGGAAAATATCATGTATTCGTACTATATATGGAACTAAGTAAGAATTATAACATTACCTTCAGAAAAAAATGAGATACAATTTAAAATGTAGCCTTATTTGTTAATGTTACACACTACGAATTGAGATTTATTAAAAATACGGGAGCTATACTGTACAGTAACACTCAAACGACAATATTAACATGTAATCTAGATGGAAACCGAGCATAAAAAAATAAAGTTTAAAAACTATCACCCGACTACGTAAAAAAGTGGTCTAAAAAGGACGAAACAAGAAAATAATTCAGATAGTCATAGAAAAAATCCATAAAATTTTTATATTGTATGTCACCCGCGCCATTATTACGAATCCCTTCCTATAACCTCCATAACCCTTCCTTTTGGCTTCGCCGTAGTGGGGCCAAAAGCTAACAAAATAAATGCGCCACCATGACTGATGAGGATATTCTAGTCAAGCCGTCATACTGTTAGTCTGCGTATAGACAACTCCATTTAATTAAGTATATAGATTAAATAGAATTTATATGACAATTAATATATAATAGTATTGTATGTATCCGTTATTTACAGCAAAATAATAACAAAGCAAACACAACAAAGTCCAATTAAAGCGTAAAAGCCGCTTGATTGATGATTCTATTGATTGATCGCAACTGACGCTGCAATGGTATGACAGGGGAAAACCATGGTAAAGCAATACTAGTGTTCTGTATCTGTATTAATCAAATACATTTGACTTTAAAGTAGTCAATTATATAAAAAATGTATATTATAATCATTTCAAATCACTATACCAATGTTAATAGTTTTAAAAAGCTATTAAAATGTATTCGCGGGTTGTAGATTTAAAAAAAATTATAAAAAAAATGAAATATTTACTCTGACAATAAAATCACCTGTAAAAAGAAAGTTATTACCTACAAATGTAATCATATGAGGAAACAGAAAATCTATATTGTTTGTATAATAAATAATTAATGTAAGAGTTTTATATAAATCCAGTAATCTATGACTAATTGCACAAAATCTCCTGAAAAAAACTCCAAAAAATTTTAGTCAGCTAACTTTTATTTTCACGTAAGGGATGGAAGTCCCGTTTCAATCTCTATGAATGTACCCTTATTTAATTCGTTTTTACATATTCTTTCAGTGGTAAAAAGCTCAAGGTGTAATTTTAACTTTTATTTTGTGAAAATATTAAAAAAGTTAAAAATTTGTTACTTAGATAACTGATTTCTTCGCATAAGGGTTGCTTATCCGGTTTCAACCCCTTTGATTTTTATCTCATTTTACTCATATTTTAAAACTTATTCAGCTAATAAAATCTCATAGTGTAATAATAGCTTTTATTTTGTGAAATTGTTATTCTATTAAAAAATAAGTTAAAAATTATTCGGCAACTAATTAATTTCTTTACATAAGGGTGCTCACGCCTTAGAATGAAATATTTATTTCATGTTATTTTTTAAAATTAGTACTAGTTTCTGGTTAATTTTACCTTATTTTATGTAGACTTCTTTATTTGGTTGGATTATCTTAGTCAGCCAACTTTAGTCAGCTAACTTCACACCGGTAATACACACATATTCCCACACACAACACACACACACACACACACACACACTCATACACGCGCGCCCGCACACACAGTCACAAACACATTATACCATTATACACCCGAACACACTTCCAACATCAACATTTTCAATTAGTTTATATTATAGTTACGTTTATGTTAAATAAGGGTATTATTAAAACTTTGTAATTAATTTTTTGGCAAAATAAAAGATTATTATTATTACTTTTTTCGAGTAGACAATATATAACTTTCGTTCCGATAGGATTGGGTTAGTCTGTCGAGTAGTTAGATATCGCGCAGTACATATTAAAGTGCTGAGTCTAATAGTGAAGTGTTACTTGGTGGTGGTGGCGTGGTGGCCTTCCTTATCGAGGAGTACGTGAATGATGTACTTTATTATTTTAATATTTGGTATAGAGGTCTAGCAGTGTAGGCCTGCTCCTGGGTCACAAGCATAAAGCATAAATCCATGTTTTTGCGCATTGTTTTACAGTGATAGGCATGTTACATTAAAACTTTACAATCAGTGTTAACTCCATAATATGATTAACTATCCTTAAATGGCTAAATATAACTACAGATAGGCAGTAAGTTGAAAACTATTTTAAAAATGTACCTTATTTAAAACACAAATAGAAAAGCAGTAATACTTAAAAGTTAAATGAAGTTTCCCACTTCGTTTTCTGCAGTGCTGTTTCCTGAAATTATATTGCTTGAGTTTCCTATTTGGAACTGGAGAGACGTTATAATACTTAACTGTTTTGTTAGTATAATATGAATGGCTAAACAAATTAGACATATAATAAAACTAGCCTACCCGTCCTCGCTTCGCTGAGGAATATTGTAATTGTATCGTTAACTTACTGAACCAAAGAAATCGCTTCTTAAGTTAACTAGCCTCGCTCATCTCTGGTGGAAACTCAGACTGAATTTACTCTCTTATGACCGAAATACAAAATTTTAGTATTACGGATTCCAAATTCAAATTTGTGTATATAAAATTCAAATTTGGAATCTATTTTCAATCTATTAGATTACAATATACAGATTTAGGATAGAAGTATTTTCAATTTTGATTCTTATTTAATTTGTTACACAATGAGTTTAGATTGAGATTGGTCATTAATTTTAGCCATTGTTGGATACCAATTATTACAAACAAGAAGGCACTATTTTATTATATCAAAAGGTTAAAGCGTTTTTGATGAAAGCTCTCAGTTGGACATTTTTAACAATTATCGTCATATTTTAACCAATTTGCAGAAAATCTTAACACATTATTTACAAAAACCTTCCTCATTCATCACTCTGTCTATTAGTGAAAACAGCATGGAAAACCATTCAATAGTTTTTAACATCAATATGAACAAGCTGACAGACGCGGCATCGGGACTAATATTTTAGAGACGTAGTAATTCTCTCAGTCAGTCAGTCTCATTATAACTAACAAAATAATCTACTTTTTCATAATAAATCACAGAACTACGGAAACTTGTGCCATTTTTCTAAGCTAATCGACTTTGAAAGTAATAAAGGCCCATTTAATTCTTTCGGAGCCATTATAAGTTTCTATAAAACTTAGTAATTTTAATTATAATGACCCTTAAAGTTTCCTTTATGTTTATTTTGGATCCACAAGCGACAGGTCGTGAGTTCAAATCGCAGTCATTGGACTACTGACGTAGCCCACTCTTAACACAAGCTTTTAACTTATTTGGAGGGTTTAAATACTAGTAGTTAGCGCTCCAAACTGCTAGTATTTTTTTTAAATAAATAAAAAAATATTTGATTGTAATTTCAACATATTATTGCATCTCAAAATATTCTTACAAATCGCATGATTTTTTTTAGTTGTTCTTTCGTGTAAAATATGAGCCGTTAAGATAGAATTACATGTTAGAGGATGATACCTGGGGATGATACTACTACAATATCCTCCCTGACACTACATATGACACTGTTCACTATGTGAAATCTCTTAAAAGACTTTCTCACTATCTAGAAATTGATCTCGTGTCATTTAGTTAAAACATTTACTAAAAACAATATAAATATCTACTTAATTCTAGATGAATAACGTCTATATAACATAAAATATAATGTAACATATATAACATGTGTTACATTATATTTTATGTCATTCAGAAATACATTTTATATGAATGTTAGCGGTTTTGGTCACAATTGTTTATTACTGGGAATTGTTATACTCCTATTATTTGCAATTTCGGTGAAATTACCTAATAAGCCTAAATTAGATTGAATGGAATATTCGCTTTACTGAATATTTTCTAAGTAGACCCTTGTATATTGTTGATAATGTTAGCAACACTTTTGTTATCTTTTGATTGTTGGTAGCTCCTATAGACTTAGATTTTTTTATGGTAGATAAGGTGTAAACGAGCAGATGATGATATCCACCAAGTGGTAAGTGGCCACCAGAGAGGGTAGGTCTCTTGTTTTGCCGATGGAGATAGAGTGGGGAGTGAGAGTGGAGAAAAAAATGCTGCGGTTTCGGAGCCCAGAGTCCACTAGATCCGCAGCATCAATGGGATGGGAGAGGAAGGGGATAAGTCTGGCCCACATTGTAGGCACATGGTTCTTAGGAGATGCTCTCCCAGCGGTAGAGGGGAATAGTATTCTAACCCGGGACGGGTTACACTCACGGGTAAAACAATAAAACATTAGGAATGCCCCACTTGCTGGACTTCATACTATCAACATCTCTTTCCTCCTTTTCGACCCCTTTGAGAATCATGGTATTATCAACTAGTCGACCTGTCGCGGCTTCGCACAATAGTTTTTCAAAAAAATAATTATTATCTCGCAGGAGCATGTTTTTTTCGAGATCAAAGTAGCCTCCATTTTACTCCAGGTTATAAAGTATCTGTGTGCAAAATTTCATTGAAACTCATTTTGGGTGATTGAGTAACAAACTTTCACATTCACATTTATGATATTAGTAAGATAATGGTTACAGGTCGGGGGGTGGAGGGGAGTACTGTTAATTTAAAGAAACTCCGTAACCCTGCACCTAAGTTAGAAACCTCAAGTGCTACTCAGTTTCCTATTAAAATGCATATAATATATAGGGTCTGTATTTATTTTTGTTTTTTGTAAGAAAAAGTTGGATTTCCTCTTAACGTTTTATTACCAAGAAATATGATCATTAGTGGAATGAAAAATGACTTTAATGATGTATTATTGTGTTCAACATTGGCTACTGATGACGGTATCATTATTCAAAATTCTGGTCTGGTAATAAAATATTTCTTATGTAATATAATAAATTATTTCAATTAACATATATTTCACTATGAAATTCATAGTGTTAAGCCACTGTCATCAGACATACTGGATTATCCTTATTAATGAATTTTGATCTAGATTTCAACATTATTTATAAATTTTCCTACAAATTGTTAATTTTACAATAAAACCTACATATGTTTTAAAAGAGAAACTATGTTTGTTTGTTCTTCTTACACATTTAAATAGAACAATGGATCACCATAATATTTTGGATAAAGATACTTATGTTATTGTAAATTATTATTTATTAAATAGTTTTGTACATTTTGATAAACACAAAATGCGTGATTATTATTTATATAACAAAATATTTTATTAACAACAATAACACAATATATGAAAACTTTGAAGAGAGATACTTTTTATATATTTATGTGTTATTTCTCAGGGCCCTTTAAAAGTAATATTTTAAATGTTAGTCAACCCGTCCCAGTTTCCAAGTATAATACTTAGATTTATCAAAAAACATTTAATTTTCAGTATATTGTTGCTAAATAAAAATATTCAGGCGCTTATGACAGTAAACATATTTTATTATTATCCCTCAGAGACTCAAATTTATTCCGGGAAATAATCGCTTGTGTACTTTCATGATGTAACCTGTTCAGACGTTTTTACATGATTGAGCCACAAACATCCAAATATCTACACATACAAACTTTCACATTTTATAATATTAGTAAGATTACAATATTATAAAAATACTAATATAAACAAATGTTTATTACTGTGTGATAATAGGAAATTTCTAGATAATTTGAAAAGTAATAGAAGCGACCCAAATGGGATCCAAAGTTGGCATTAATGTGTCGTTAGGACATAACCTTGGGACATGTAATTTATAGCAAGGGTAATCCTTAAAGCTTGCTCTCTTTTTCACTAATGGAAGATTTTAACTCTTTTTACTATGCTGATGTGGAGATAACATATCCTAACAGTTATAATAGTTAGCAACACCGTTATTCGCTAGTAGTTTCTTTTATTTTATTTCAAAGTTTCTTTCGTCTAATGTGCATATTATTATTGTCTTTTACGAGTTAATGTATACGATATAGATCTAATTCATTGTTCTTTTACAAGATTTTACTACTTTTTCTTCACATCAAATAATCGTCGTTGCTGAAACTTCTTAAGCAGAAGCAAATGTTACTTTACAGAAATTAATGTTAAAAGAACTGTTTGATTGCTATTTTATTATCAAATACTAGTTACAGTAGCTGGCAGATAACTTTAGGTCTGAGCAAAAATAGTAGGAAAAAGTTGCGCATTGTGAGCGTGCTGTGTACCTGTATTGGCAGTTCCATCCGTGAAGTTTACTGTTTTGACAAATAGCAAACGCGCGGGAACTAAAACATTGCATAAAAATCAATCACGTGACGCGTTTCATGCTAATAGTGATTTCTGCGGTTTCAAGGTCAAACCTATACCTATGTGCCGGTAGCTATAGTAATAAAATAGCATATAATCTGTAACATTTGATCAGTGTAGTCTATACTAATATTATAAAGAGGAAAGATTTGTATTTTTGTATTTTTGGATTTTTGTATTTTTGTATGTAACGAATAAACATAAAAACTACTGGACCGATATCAAAAATTCTTTCACCATTACAAAGCTACATTTTCCCTGAGTAACATAGGCTATATTTATTATGGGAAAAAATTAGAGATCCTCAGAAATTATTACTAAAACCAAGGCAAGGTGCAAAAAAATTAGCCATAAAATGTCTTTCATCGCATGCGCTGCGAAAAGTATTGATGATAGAACAAAAAAATGTTCTACAATATTATAGAACGTATCAATATCTACAAAAAACTCCGCGAGACCATATGTCCAACTACTTTAGTTATGTCACTATAACAACTTTTTTACATTTTAAAAGTTGATAAAAATGCCTATCAAAATCAGACCATGTTTTCCATACCTTCGTATTAATCCTTATCCAAATAAATTATTTCGTATTCAAGACTGTTACAATACCTGTAAATTACTTTTTGAATTATTAAAATCGGACTTTCCATTCAAAAGATATTACGAAATTAAAAATATAAATATAAACAAAAAATACGCGACGACGCGACGGGCCAGTATAGCGACGCAGCGCAGCGAGTAACGCGGCAAGAGAGGGGGCACCGAAATGCGGGAGAGCCAAAATGTTTTTTAAAAAATATTCCACCCGTGCGAAGCCGGGATGGGCCGCTAGTGTTAGATAATACTAGAAAAGTTCTCGTTTTTCGTTTACTCGATAGGAATAAACAAACAATTCGATATCATAAAACGATTTATTAAACTCTGTGGATAATAATTAATTTCATAATTAATATATACTTTTTATAAATTAGTTTTATTTTGATAAATCAATTAGAATAACGTAAAAATTGACTTCTAAGATTTGATTTTCTATCTCAATAGTGTATTGATCTTTGTCTTAATAAATTTGAGGCTGTTTGTCAAGTGATTTTAGTCACTATTAATTAATATTGTCTTCTGCCTGTTATTGATCAGTATAGCTATATACATTGTTGCTATGTGAAGATAATATAAAGGTCCTAAGAATAGTTTTAAACCATTTTCAATCTTTATTTTTCAATCATTCTACTTCATAGTCCACCAAATAGAGCGAATAGCATAAAAATCGTTTAGCATATTCTATATGATGTTTTAACATTATTATTTAACGTATTTTCAAGAAAAGCAATTTTAAAGTTTGCTGTAAAACTTTAACAAACAACGTAAACCCTTAAACCTCGGGCTCCAATACCGTAAAGCGAGAAGGCGATTATCGATATATTATTCAAATTACGCCAGCGCGAAGATTTTGTAATAAAAAGAAAGTTCGCTGAAACCCTGTTACCCTGGTAATAAAAAGAAGCAATTTTCGACCGCTTATATCTCTTGTTTGTTGCCAACGTGTTTTGCGAGGAAAGTTTTTGTATAGAATCTGATAAAACAAATCTCATTTCCCCGCAATATTATTCGCAACTTGTTTGTGTTGACCACTTAATTTACGCAAATAACGAAACTTTTCCGTATCTTATTCTGAATTCTCATTGTGCTTGGAATGAGATATAAAAATTTACAAAAATATCTAAGATATTAATTTCAAGCACACAATTTTTTAACCGGTTTTAATACAAGAAGGATGTTGTTAATTCGATTGTATACATAAATTATTTTTGGGTAATAACTTCTAGAAGAATATAAAATCTGTTTGTTGGATTAAACTGATATTATGTTCTCCTTGACATCACAATACGTTTTCTCTTAGGTGCCGTCAACTTCTTTTCTAATCTCCTTATCTTCTTCAGAATTTCAGCTTCATAATTATTCAATTTTCTTTTAAATTTAACGATAGAACCTGCAAAGGCCCTGAGTACGAAAATGTCAATCTATTATTATTATTTTTTTAACTATAAGTGCAAGGCTACCAGCTAGAAAGTGTTGCCAAACTAAGTTATACCTAAATTACGTCGAATAAAGCTTTTTTTAATTATAAAATGGGCTTACTCTTGACCTCAGTCTAGCTCTAGAGCAGAGACGAGGTCGAAGATGGAGCGAGCTCGCCCAAAAGAAGCCTGTTCTTTCTTGCTTTAAAAGCATTCGGGTTATACGTACTCGGAAATACAGACGCCGGCAGGGAATTCCATTAAAAAAGATGATTTGAAGCGCTTTGACTTGAACGTATGAAGGGTATATCAATTAGGTGGGGATGAAAGCCTGCGGTGCGTCTGTATGTCCGATGGAAGAAAGGAGATGGGGGTATGAGCTCGTGTAGCTCCAGGGCACACTCCCCAAAGTACAACCTGTAAAAGACCGTTAGACTGGCAACTTTTCTTTGGTGAGCCAGAGTGTGAAGAGATTCCACCGAACTGGCGTTAACCGAATAGCCGCTTGGCTCTGCGTTCCACTGAGTCCAGTGCGGCGAGTTGATGTTTAGCTGAGCCATCCCACAAGTGACTGTTCATATAATTATGATCGAACTTAATTTGGTAAGTTTTATCATTAAATTGAAATGTATTTTAGATTATTAGTTATACTGCAGAGTAATGATAGGAAGCTGAATGGTACCTGGAGCTAGTATCTGGTAACGTTTAACTCAACCAAATAATAGAGTTCCCATGAAATGTTAAGGTTCCACAAAATGACGCCGCGATTGAAGCTTAATAATATCTACGTTTAAATAAGAAAATTTCACAAACTATTTACACTAAATTCGGATATTATTACCATTAATGAAAACAGTGAACAAAATATGTTCCAACTTATATAAAATCGCGTAAACGAGTATAATTTTATCCGATCTATTTACTGCAGTGAAGCAAAGTAAGATATTGCAGCGGAAGTAGGAAGCTGATAAACAAATCATTTTATACGCTTCACTCCAAACAGTTTCACCATTCACGTGTCATGAACCCGCCATAAAGTTCTCAGACCGAGTCAACTTGTCTAACTTTGCAGTTTGCTCCGATGTTGGATAACAAAAATTACACGCGTTATATTTCAAGCTTTCTTAAATAAAAATTTTTATCACTACTATATTTTATTTAAGGCTATTTTAATTTTTTTAAGGACAAAAGGAACCCTTATATAATCACATCGTACATATTTCAGTTGAAACCCCTTTTTTTGGAAATACAGAATACTCAGGTCTACAATCCCTTGATGTTTTAAAAAAACTGACTTCTAAATCAACGCAATCAAAAATTACGACCGTCTATATATCATTACATATCATTACTCTTACAGCAATCAAAACCAACCAACCACCAAGGATTGACCATCGTATCACTGACAATCGTATCGTAAGTATACAATCTATGCTTTAAAATAAAAATTTCAAAACCATAAATTATTAGATACATCAAAAAAAATTTTTGCAGTTGGTAAACTTACTTGTGTGGATGTATGAGTACAATAATTTTCCGAGGGTAAAGTTAAGTTTATCCTTCAAGTCATAGAATTGTACGGAACTTACGGTGTCCAAGTGTGGAGGATCGATTGACACTTTAGTTCCAGCGGTCAGGCGCGCTAGATATTAAAACGTTAATTAGTGTACTTAAGTAGTATACTAAGCGAATTTTGGAGCATTGAAAGAGTATATTATTATTATTCTTGACATATTACAGTTCTAAGTTAGTTAAATTGTTTGATATTATAGTTCTATTTAGAGAATATTTATTGAAAATTTTTGCCAAACTAAACTTTGAAAACTTAATAATATTAAACAAAAATAAAGAAAAAAGATATATAACTATAAATTATCTTTGATAAATAACTCTGTTGATAAACAAAGTAACTAAAAGCTTCAGTCCGGTGAAAACACTCACGTATCATGAACCCAATATAAAGTTGCTCAGAGATAGTCGGGTTCTAACTTCTGCCTGTCGGTGAACACAAATTATTCTGAAAACGTTTCAAACAACATTTCCTCTGTCAAAATTATCTGTGAAACTAACATCTATACTCGTAGTTCCAGCTATCCTTTTAACGGAGATAAAACTTTTGAACTCCGCGATATTTTTGTATTGTCAACAGTTAGAGAGTTTGTTGGATGTTTATGTGAGTACTCACAGTTTATTATAGTAGGGGAGGCCATGATGCTAAATGGGGATTTACTCGAGCGTCTTAGGGACATATAATATTTTGTAGATTAGATGATAGTGAGAATAAAAGGTTATTTAACGTTTCCCATTTTAATGTTCCGAAAAACATCTATAGCTTTTCAAAAATTGTAAAATTAAAAAATTACATGAAGATAATTAGCCAGATGTCAGATATTGCTTGTTAAGATGGTTTGACTTACCACTGATATGACGGTATGTTCATCTACCGACTTGAGCTGTGGGGGTGGCCATCTAGATGGGTAGAAAAAAAATGTATTCAAGCGCCCATAGATACTCAGAGGGGATATTAAGTGATATATACATACATACATAAAATGACATAAATGCGTTGTTTTGTGAGTATCTGTGATGATGTGATGACGTCGGAAAGCGGTGTGGTGATGGTACGAGCTCTGCGGTCCGCGACGCCCAAATCGTCAGATTTTCAAAATACTCGCATTCTATCTTGCAATTAACCCACCTTTACCTTAATCAGACGCGCTCGAGTAAATCCAAAAATTCCCTCTTGGGCTCCCATACTATTAATAGCCACCTTTATTTAGAAGATGAATATCAAATTATTTTTTTAAATTATAAATAAAAACCTGATGTCCCTGGTACTTGGAAAAATTGTTGATCATTGTGATAAATTATGTCATCGTGACAAGTACATATCATCATCAGTATAACAACGCATTAATGGACCACTGTTGAGCCAGGTCTCCTCCTTAGAATAAGGAAGGGGTTAGGCCTTAGTCCACCACGCTAGTCCAGTCCGGGGGGGCAGAATTCACACATCTTTGAAAACTTAATGGAAAACTCTCAGGAGTGCAGGATTCCTCGTGATGTTTTCCTTCACCGTTAAAGCAAAGAGATGTCAGAGTAAGACAAGCAAGTCTTAACCTCGGGGCTGTCGCTGCTTCTGGGCTGTCATCCTTCTAGAGTTTGAAAGCACAAATGAGCGTAAGATAACATGTATCTACTCTAGACAGGAAGCTTAACAGTGTTAGGGTATTGAGACCTAAGACCAGGTTTAAGAAGCTCTTTAACATTTATCTTATCTAAGTTTAATCAAAGACTCACGAGACTCTCACTTCACTATGATGAGTCAAGATTAGCTCCACGAAATTACTCGTCAAACTGGCGCTAAACCAACGGGATTAACTTTATAAATTGTAGATTTAGGTTTCTTAAGTTAAAGCAATATAAACTAAAACCATACCATTCATTCTAAAAACAAGCCGAATTGAAAATTGAGATAATGAAGCACTAATGACAAAATAAGTAACAAAAATGCGCAAAATAATTGAAATTTATAACTAGATTTTCATTTAACTTTACTGATTTGAATCACAAGAGTGTATAATGAAAAGGTTCTTAATAAAGGAATACTCGTACGCTCGTAGTTCTTATTATAATAAGAACCACAGAACAACTCCATAGCTCAATGATATTCATTAGTGGGATCGTGAATGACTTTAATGATGTATTGTAGTTCAACATTCAGCTTGCGTCTAATTATTTTGCCGTCTGTGTCGACGTATGATTATTACTTGCTACATTCAGCGAACTGAATATGTTAGAAGCATGAAAAGGAATTTTTATACATATATTTTTTTGATTATAAAACCATAGATAGAAACTAAATAACAGCATCAAAATAAGTGATTAAAAGTAGGGTGAAGTATTTTATAAAAATATACCTTAAAATGACTACCTTCCTTTTTCTTTTCTCTTTAAAATAAGGGTAAGGTAATGAAGCCAACATGTAATAAAAATGTAAAGTCTGTAAAGGGACACGCTAACATTTTTGCAAGAAGTAGATTTTTTTGCTATCGACCTCCTCGCTTTCCAGCCAAGTAAGCAAGGCAAGATACCCACCTGCCCCCAGCGCTCCCCTTTAATGCTTACGTAATACTCGAACGGCCCCAAATACATATAATAAACATTATACAATCTATGTCATTGTCTGATCCACATCCATATTTTAGAAATATCCCACATTCCCTTAGCAAGAGATCCTTCAAATAAGAAATAAAGAAAATTTTTTACTTTTTCCACGACGTCGGCAAAAACTGCGAAGAAATTAAATATTATTGTTATCTACATGGGATCGATAACGCACAGCATCACGAACAAGACAATAATAATAATATGCAATTGAAACGGAAACCGAGTAACAAATATTAAAAACTTTCTCCAAACCCTAATAATGCAGACCCAGCATCATGACACCACACCACTGCACAGACACAATGGTCACCAGGAGAGCTCCGTTTGACAACGGGCTCAAAACTATTGGAACAGAGGTTAACTACAGTCTTGGAATAAAATAAAAAAGTATTACGTGCGAATATAAAGTTATCAACTTTTTCTGGAGTTAGTGGAGCAGCATTTTTAAAAATATTTCCATCAATTAATGACAGTAGATTTTATTAGCCCTGAAATGGCAGAGAATATTTGCAATTCATTTTAATCCAATAGCATATTTACACAGCTTTCAGCAAAAACTATCTTGTAATCTCTTTACATTCGATGTCCAAACGAACGAATTAAGTCAACACTTCGTGACAAAGGAAAGGCTTTTCCCATTATGCTAAAGCAAACTCCAGTAATTTAGTTTGGATTGCTTTAAAGATTTATGCTCGTCTACATTCGCGTAAACATTCAGCTGTTCCAATATTTTCATTGAAACGAATTACGCAAAATCTGTTCAATATTCAACGGGAAAACAGGAATTGAATGATAGGCCAGCGTTATTTGTCATTGAATGTTGGGGTATAAAAAAATCCAATTTACAGGCACTTACGTTAAATTAGTGATTCTCAAATTTTGATTGAATCTATTCGTACTGAAGATGAACGAATATAGTCACTTTGTGGGAATGAATTACTATACTATACGACTACTAAACAAATAAGATTAAATCTTAATATAAAATTCTCGTGTCACAATGTTAGTTACCATACTCCTCCGAAACGGTTCGACCGATTTTTACGTTTCGACCGTCTGAGAATCGGTCAACATCTATTTTTTATACCCCTAGGTGATAACTGTAGCCCAGGGTGGCAAAACAACGTTTGCTGGGTCAGCTAGTTATTTATATAAATATTTAACCATCAGTTACTTCTTAAGTATTTTTGTAACGTCACTCAAGTTGCTGCAGGAAGAACCCCCCTACTTAACCCTTTCGCCCTTCTGTACCACAGTGTGAAACCCTCTGCCGCACGCCATTAATAAAATTTTTTGATTGGCAATAAGGGTTGATCTTGTACCGCCCCGTGTCACACGGTTTCTCTACTTTTACATGCATTTATACTATGAAAAGATTATTCGTGCCATAATGGTATGAATAGTCACTTAAGTACATAAGTGTATATTTAATTTTGAACAAAAACGCCCATATCGTTAATGCACATGTTTTTTGTCTTATATACTTTATTGGTCACACCTTATAAGTAGTTAAATTAAAATACATACGTCATACATAGAATTGAAGATATTAATATTTTACAGAAACTGAAAATTCTATTTTCTAATATAACATTTTAAAATATAGATATTTTTAATATAAGTTCAAATATCTGCAGTGGAACGATGCATGATGAATGTGTCTCGGCACCGTCACTACTGTCTGATCTGGATATAAATTATACTGTTCAAGGTACAACTTACGTTTGCTAACCGAACATTTAATAATTCAACATGATTTAGGACGAAATCTTATTAAATTATAATGTTAACATGTTGTCATAAACATATGCAATAGTATTATCTATATGCAAGCTATACCGCACAGTAACACGTAAATATGTTTGATAATATGTTTGATAACTGACACAAATCTAGCTGAACAGAAGTTATATTTTATCTATACTCTATACTATTATATAAAGAGGAAAGTTTTGATTGTTTGTATGTTTGTTTGTTGCGAATAGGCTCGAAAAGTACTGAACCGATTTTGAAAATTCTTTCACCGATAGGAAGCTACATCCTTTCCGGGTAACATAGGCTATGTGGGGCTGCCATAAATATTCTAATTAAAAAGATATGGCCATTTATGTGCCAGAACCTGGTCATTTTATAAATTGAAGGGTTTCTCAGGAACTACTAATCCGATTTTAAAAATTCTTTCGCTGATAGAAAACTACACTATTCGTGAGTGACAAAGGTAATGTAGTGTTGCCATGTACATTTTTTTATTAATAGAATATGGCCGTTTTGTTGCTACTAACTCGATTTTAAAATTTTTTTCACTGAGAGAAGTCCACAGCATTTCCGTATCTCTTCCTCTTATATACTATCATCCTTTATCTTTTTTTCTCTCTTTAATTTTTATCTTTATCGAGCTGTTCAGAATGATCAGTCTCTTTTCATTTTCTTTCTTTCGATTACCTCTTAAGGGGAGACCTTTATTTACTCAATTTTATTTTTGCTCTGTCCTCCCTCTTATATTATCTGTCGCTTCTTTTTATTTTTCTTTTTACAAATGATAGAAAAATTGATAATGAAAAATGAAAAAAAAAAACAGTTACAGAATGACAAATTGAGGACATCAATTATAATATTGCTTTAAATACCCGGAGCGAAGCGAGGGCAGGCCGCTCGTCTTCGTATAAATTGCTACGTGGGTATAATTGGAATAAAATAAAAGGAACTACTCGCGATTAACGGTGTTGCTAACTATATAAATCAAAACAGACTGAACTGATCAGAAAGACTTAGATCATATTTCATGTCAGAAAATAATTTTAAAATCAAATGTTATTCGAACTGTGATTTTTTTTTTATAACGTAGAGACTCAAAAGAGAAATTTTCAAATTTAAGCAATGAGGTAAACAGATACCATAAAGTTACAAGTTACAGATACAAAAAAACCACCATTTTCAGCATTTGCAAAAGACTTTTAAACTTTTTACCTTAGCGAAGCGAGTATATAACCGCTACTTTAATACATGTAATTATTGTTAACAACACAGTTTATAAATTAGTATTAGGTTCATTTCATCTTATTTCGAGTCGACATACATATTTCGTTTCGATACGATTGAGAGAGACTAATAGTGTAGTATTGTTTGGTGGTGTGGTGCTAGGCCTCCGTTATCAAGGAGCATGTGAGTAATGTACTTCTATCATAGAATGAGAGAGTATCATCCCTCTTCCATTACTGTACAGCAATACGTATACACATGCAATTTAGACTAAGGCGAGCTGTGCCTGGGGCTTGAGACCCAGGAGCAGGTTTAAAGAGCTCTTTCATAATATTTTAACTGTCACCTCCACCACTCAACCTCGCTTAAGACTATAGATAATAAAGTAAACTCACGTGGACCTCAAGAAGGGTATCCTTAATGACACTATAACACTAACTTCCGTGTTCACTGCACGAAAACACCAGAGAGACTGAGACTAATCTATCACACTAAAAGTCATATATTGTCTCCACGTCGGTATACTTGAAATAATATAAAATGATCTACCCGCTACTTGTTAACACGTCATTATTTTAATATTTAGTAGCGAGGTCGAGCGGTGGGGGGTAGAGTTTGTGCACAGTAAAAGACGTCTTCAAACCTGCTCCTGGGTCTCAAGCCCCAGGGACTGCTCGACCTTCATCTAGATTATATATTAATATTGTTGTTTGAGTGTTACTGCACAGTACAGCTCCCATACCCTGAATATTTGCGGTTCACGCAAACATTATCCCTCCAAAAAGGTTTTCAGCCAATCCGCCACAATTTCAATAAAATTGACACGACTCGCACAAATTGGCCAGATTTGAGATAATTGAGTTAATTTGTGGTCACAATGAAATTGTACAGTTGCTATGAAAATTCACAACAAGCAATTTCTGCCGCTACACTATTTGTATTGTAAATACTAAAACAAAATAACGTTGTTAAATGTAAAACGTACAATCCAAAAATTAACAATACAAATACCAGTCACTGTCCACACCAAACGTTTAGTATAAAAACTGATATTCAAATTCTATTTATATCAAGCACTGCTGTTTTCAAATTCAGACTGAAGCAACACTTTCTCTCAATTTCGACTTAATAATATATCTTATACTAGGGGCCCGTCCCGGCTTCGCACGGGTGGATAATTTTTTTTTAACATTTTGGCTCCCGCATTCTGTCGCTCCTCTATCGCCGCGTTACTCGCTGCGCTGCGAGGCACCTACACCGCGTCCGCGACCCGTCAGGGATTATTTTTTATTTATCTTGATATTTTTATTTCGTAATATCTTTTGACTGGAATGTCCGATTTTAATAATTCAAAAAGTATTTTACAGGTATTGAAACAGTCTTGAATACGAAATAATTTATTTGGATAAGGATTAATACAAAGTTATAGAAAACATGGTCTGATTTTGATTGGCATTTACATTTTTATCAACTTTTAAAATGTAAAAAAGTAGTTATAGTGACATAACTATAATAGTTGGACATATGGTCTCGCGGAGTTTTTTGTAGATATTGATACGTTCTATAATATTGTAGAACATTTCTTTGTTCTATCATCAATACTTTTTGCAGCGCATGCGATGAAAGATATTTTATGGCTAATTTTTTTGCACCTTGGGTTGGTTTTAGTGAGATTTCCTGAGGATCTCTAATTTTTTCTTTTAATAAATATAGCCTATGTTACTCAGGGATAATGTAGCTTTCTAATGGTGAAAGAATTTTTGAAATCGGTCCAGTAGTTTTTATGTTTATTCGTTACATACAAAAATACAAATCTTACTTCTTTATAACATTAGTATAGATATAGATATGTATTGTATTGTATGATATATATGTATGTGTAGTTTATTGTATTTTAATATTTTATGTAGTATATAGAAAAATGGAATTTAGTATTAAATTATAATATTATGTATTCATATATAATTAAATATTAATTATTTGTTATATCTTGTGCCTACACCATTTTTTAATGGTTTTTTTTTTCTGTTCCTATATTTACTCGGGGTTTCTGGAAGAGATCTCTTTAAAGAGATAAGTCATCCTGTGTACACAATATTTCTTAGTATAAAATACTTGTATTAGATTTTAGGTGCATAAATATATAAATAAATAAATATATTTTATTTCGCTGTGAGAAAATGTATTTTCTCATACTCGTATCGCTTAAATAAATACCGGTTTAATTTTTTTTTTAATTATTAGTACTTTGGTAATTTAATTATTAGTATTCTTAACTCTTGTGTTGGGAGTGCTCACGTCAGTAGTCCAATCATTTGGATTTGAAGCCACAACGTTTCGATTATGAATCTTACGTTTTAACAACTGAGTCGATAAAAGACTGAAAAAGTAAAAAATTAAATGACAAACTTAACTTTGCCGTAGGAAAGCTGTTGTCCATATACCTTTACATAAGTCGCGATCAGTTAATCAACTGCATATGCATTTATAATATTTATTTTGCTATATTTTTTTATTTGATTTCCTCCTCTACTTATAAGAGATTTCTGCAAAGAACGTGTAGAGGAGAATTCAACTTCTTTGATTTTGTCGGTATATACAGGATGGATTTTTGAGACCGTTCAGTAAGGGCAGCTACCTTAACCGTTATAATTCCAGGAAAACGTTCCTAGGAGACCTTCTATAACTTTTTAAGATATACTGAACTGCATTTACAGTTATTTGAGAAAATGTACGGTTAACGAAAAAAGTGGTAAAATCCAAAAAAAAATTTTTTTAGGTCTCCTAGGAACTGTAACCGTTAAGGTAGCTGCCCTTACTGACCCGTCTCAAAATACCACCTTTATAACTGACTAGGGGCCCGTCCCGGCTTCGCACGGGTGGATAATTTTATTTTAACACTGGCTCCCGCATTCTGTCGCTCCCTCTATCGCCGCTTTACTCGCTGCGCTGCGTCGCTATACTGGCCCGTCGCGTCGTCGTGTATTTTTTGTTTATACTTATTGATATTTTTAATTTCGTAATATCTTTTGAATGGAAAGTCCAATTTTAATAATTCAAAAAGTAATTAACAGGTATTGAAATAGTCTTGAATACGAAATAATTTATTTGGATAAGGATTAATACAAAGTTATAGAAAACATGGTTTGATTTTGATAGGCATTTTTATCAACTTTTAAAATGTAAAAAAGTAGTTATAGTGACGTAACTATAATAGTTGGACATATGGTCTCGCGGAGTTTTTTGTAGATATTGATACGTTCTATAATATTGTAGAACATTTTTTTGTTCTATCATCAATACTTTTTGCAGCGCATGCGATGAAAGATATTTTATGGCTAATTTTTTGGCACCTTGGGTTGGTTTTCGTGAGATTTCCTAAGGATATCTAATTTTTTCTTGTAATAAATATAGCCTATGTTACTCAGGGATAATGTAGCTTTCTAATGGTGAAATAATTTTTGAAATCGGTCCAGTAGTTTTTATGTTTATTCGTTACATACAAAAATACAAAAATACAAATCTTTCCTCTTTATAATATTATTATATTATATATTATATTATATTATATAATAGTATAGATTGCGTGTACTTAGGAGTTTAAGTTTTTTACAGTTCTAAGGATTGCTGACCTAAATATCAAATATAATTTTAAGTTTACCTTAATGTCCCTGAGTAATCCTTCTAAATTCAAAAACCGGCCAAGTGCGAGTCGGACTCGCGGACAAAGTTCTGTACCAATATATGGCAAAAAATTACGTTTGTTGTATGGGATCCTCTTAAATATTTATTTTATTCTGTTTTTAGAATTTGTTATTATAGGGGTACCAGAAATACATTATTTATGAAAATTTCAATTATCCAGGCTATCTCGGTTCATGAAATACAGCCTGGTGACTACAGACGGGCGGAAGGACTGCGGAGTCTTAGTTATGGGGTTCCATTTTTACCTTTTGGGTAAGGAACTCTAAAAAGAATATAATATTTAACTATCCAATAGCATAGATAATATCTCAAAGTTTTCCAATATTCGCAGAATAGTTTGACGTGGGAAAGAATTAAATTATCCAGAGTTTACTGGCATCCATGCTAATGTAGTGACGTATTCAACAGTGATCGACGAGGTCTAGAGCGAGTTGCTTTCAAACTTAGACTCGATGAATACAGGTGATTTATCTTGTGCAAACATTCTATTGAAATCACGGAGAATATACTGTAATATAATATTTTACACAAATTTACATACATTATGACACAAAAAAGAAATATATTGCTTCAAACTCGATCGATACTTCCTTTCGTTTTATTAATTGATATACCTATTAATATGATAATTTAATGTAGAATACTATATTATTAAAATATTTATTGTACTTATATATGTTTCATAGGTCAAAAGTATAATATAAATTATAATATAATAAATTTATTTATTTGGCACAAAAACAAAATACATTTCGCATACCTTAAACGACGAGTACATTTTGAGACACAGATCCAAATGAGCACTAACGTCTAAACTAGGCCGGACCTGTATCTTAGACGTTAGTTACTTTACATTAATGATTGACACAGACGTGTACACTAAATAAATGTTAAAAATAATTTACAATATTAAATAGATAAGTTTATAAAATGTACAGTATGAAATCGTGGGTATTTATAAACTTAGAAGTTGAAGTTGATTTCACTTTTTTCTTAATACCGTCATAATTTGTAACTTGAAGTTAATAAATCCTCAATTATTATTTATCATGCACGATACAGCTATCTACTTATTTAAAAATATTGGATATGGTCTTTAACCTTGGAGCGGTTTTCACAATTAAAATATCAAAAATGAATTTAAAAAATATTTAAAATTTTGTATATCAAACAAATTAAAAATTAGAAGATACAATACTGATAAGTTTAAATTAATTAATAAATTTTAATTTTAAGAATAATATATGATTTTCTTAATCATTATCCTACTCTAATTATAGCCCGACACGGCCTTCACTATTATCCTACCCCAACTATACCCCGACATATATTTATTGCCAATATTATATTTTCTGTATTTACTATTTCATGCAAAGTGATAAATAAAAGGCTTTTTATTTTATTAACACTACTAAAGATATTTTGAAAACTACATAAATCATTCACTAACACTCTTATAATCTCTATATAATGATTTTAATTTAAAATAATTAATTGAAGCTATTGTGTGACAAGGATTAGAAGAAGTCCTAAACTTCGCCACATCACTTATCGAGAACAGAAGAGAATTTTTATACGTCCTATTTAGAGATGCATTTATAACTCACAAATCAATTTTTATACCTCCACATTAACAAGACATTAACGCTATCCATCTCATTTACATACAAGCTAGATAAATTACAGTTTCATTCAGTGAGTTAGTGAATACGAGAGAGTTCGCTATGATCGAAAACCCATTAGTACTGAACGGTTCTGCTCTGACGCATTCAGTGTGAATCCACGGTGAAAAGGCTAGTCATTGCCTTTTCTATTGATCTCAGTTGTATAAGAGGAGATTTAGATCCATTTACTTTAACATACAATTTTCTACAATACTATTTAAATATTCTTAAGAATAATACAATCTAATAACTTTAAACAAACGTTATACATTTGTGTTTACTTTATTAATTATTTAAAGGGAAGTTTCGAACAATAACTTAGCAACATAGGCCTACGAAACCACTTTTGGCCGTTAAAGTAGAATTTTTATTTTTTATCATAGATAAGGGATAAACGGGCAGATGATCTGACTAGATGAAAGTGACCAACCCCGCCCATAGACATCGTCAAAACTAGAGAGTATTTTTTGTTTTGCCTATATGTTGAAAGTTCGCCTCGAAAGTTGAGTCAGGACGTTGAGAAGTATGCTGTGATACTTAGCAAGAAAATATAGTTCATTACATAGCAGAAATGGAGTAGAAGAGGAAGGAGTCGAAACGCGTCAACTTGTCGGTCGGATTCGCATTCTGGTGGTCACAAGCCAGTCGGGGAACTGATCTCCTACCACCAATGAGTGCTGGGTTACTCGCCTCTTACGAGACGGACTCCAACGGCAGATGGGAATTGTATACTAAACCCTCACGGGTAAACAGAGATGAGAGGGTATTTTAGATGATTTTTATGCAAGAAGTGTTATTTGCTCTGGGAACATAGACTTCAAAGCGCTGTGCATTTAAATATATATTGCTAAATGTTTAAATAATTAGTGTAATTGCTGAATAAATATCCATTTATCTGATAAATGTTAAATTAAATTGTGTTAAGAATTAATGTCAGTAGGTCAAGCGGTAGAGGACAGTGTTAACTGGTAATAGAAGGACCCTTTAACCCTGTTTCTGGGTGGCAAGCTCCTAACACTGCTAAACATCCGTCTAAATTGTATATTGTTGTAGTCTAAAGAGTGTCATTGAACAGTAAAGTTAAGCTTATTATTGTAAGTTAAAATTTTAACAACATTGATTTAGAGATCGTTTTGGTTCAGCGGTAGTCAGTAGGCGGATATGACAGATATCCTTACTATTTGATCGCAAGTAATATTATAGTTAACAAGCCGTGGCACTGTTGTTCTGTACGCCAAAGTAAAAAGCATCGACATAGCTGACCTAAAAAATTGCATTTACAAAAAAAATATCTACTTTATTGGTCGCCGCTTAGTTAGTAAATTCCATTTAGTTCAGTTTATTTAGTAGGTTCTCACTCGGGTGGTCCCGAGTTCGATCCTGGGCACACACCTCTGACTCTGAGTTATGTGTGTTTCAAGCAATTAAATATCACTTGCTTTAACGGTGAAGGAAAACACCGTGAGAAAGGCTGCACTACAAAATTCTCAAAAATGTGAGAAGACTGTCAACCCGCTCTGGGTCAGCGTGATGGACTATGGCCTAACACCCTCAATCTGAAGAGGAGATCTGATTCAGCAGTGGGTCATTAATGGGTTGTAATTATTTGCATTGGTCAGGTGGATTTTTTATAATATAATAGCAACGCCAAGAGAATTTCGTTCGCCAAGGTATTTTAACGTTCCATCTTTATTACAAACTAATTGCCTTTTATTATTAATAATGATGTAAAGCTAAAATGTCATGTAATTATAACTAATTGATTGGTTTCAGTTAATTGAATAAACTTCAGTTATATTCGAAATTCCAGAAAAATCTGTATTAAGCGGACACGAAAGACTTAGTTAATGTAATATGTGTGTTATTAGAAAAGTTAGATTGTGTTTATTTTTGCAAGTTGAACGACGAGATTTGTATTGAAAAACTTTATAATCTACTAGAACATGCTTAGTTCATGTGAAACCCAGTATTTTCAATTTACATAAGTTTTGCTTACATTGTTGTAGTCTGAACTTCTACTTGCATTGTTGTGCACTGGAATTTGATAGTTTCACCTTAACTTTCGACTTCTATTGAGCTATTTATTATGCTTCTATTTTAGCAAACATTGTAATCTAAGTGTAAGTATATAAATATATATATTTTAATACCTGTGTGTAACATCAACTGCCGAAATTCTACAATAACGCCTTAAAAGATTAAAGTCTTACTGATTTCTTATAAAATAACTGATACATATCTGATATACTAAAACAGTTATTCACACAAAACAGTTTTGTAGTTTATGTTCAAAAAATATTTAAAGTAGTTATGGTGTGGTGGTGCTACGCCATTCTCATTTAGAATCACGTAAGTAGTTTAATTAATTTAAACATTAAATTACGAGTTTGTACTAAAATATTGCTGTACAGTTACAGGTATCATTCCTGTTAGCAAATAGCAACATTTTTATTATATGTCAATTGCTGATAATTCCTTTGTATTATTAGTTAATAGTCAGGCAGCGGAGAGGAGTGTTTCTGACGTAAAGAAGCTTTCTTAACCCTACACAATATATAACTTTATCAGCATAAAGTGATATAGGCCCCAAAAGTAGTGAACGAAAAGCTAAAATATTGACTAGACACCACTTTTCCTCCCTCAAATACTTCACAATTAACGTCGGTAATTCGGCACGGGATTTGCTTTGCAAACCGATTTCCTGCAAAGGAGCCGATCCACTTCACTCACGAATTAATTGGAAAAGGAGGGTGACCACAGATTTAATCAGTAAGCGATAAATTGTGTAAGTAATGAATTTAGAGCGTTTTCTCTACGATAATCATACTCGTAGCTTTAAACGGGTTTTATTTTACGCACAGACTTCGATATCGTAGCTTGTTTATATTATCTATAAAGGTATACTGCACAGTAACACGTAAAAGACAATAATATAAACTTTAGACGGAAAGCGAGCAAATAGTTTAAAAGCCTTTACAGTAGAGTCTCAGCATCATGACATAGTACATCCATAATGGTCACCAGGCAAGCTCCGTTTGACGACCGGTTCAAGTCTGTTGGAACAGAAGTTATATACTGTTATTGGAATAAAATAAAAGGCAATACTCGCAATTATCTTCCCGTGAATATAAAGTTATCAACGCTGACTCTTACTACATTGTATTACTGTTTTAGATTTTATTATTATAATATATTAATAGCGTCATGTCAGCGTATTTATATGGATACTACCTAACCCACTGCTGTTGCAAAATTTATTAAAAACAACTTTGACAGCGTGTCTCAAGCAAAGTTACAATGACTCAAATGTTTCCATTGGAAGTGTAAATAATTTAAAAACAGCTGTAATAGGATTTACTATGAATACTCTTAGTATATAATGTATAATAACAGCCTTATACTAAACAGTAAAACGTAATAAATAAAGAGAATTGTGACCCAAGTGCAAGTTCCAAGATTATTAACACTTTACTGTTGCCTACTGTCTAAAAGATTAAAAAATAATTCAAACTTTATCTGTTAAACAAACAAATACTCTAAGGTGATAAATAAATATTTAACCACATTACAAGCGATACAATTCTTTCTAAATACTCTCTATACGCTTATAAATCGACACCGCTAAGGGCTCAGTTTCCATTTCCTTTCACGTATAATTTCCCGAGGGCGAAGCTGCCACGTAAGAGACATATGAAAATATATAAATATTTACCACTGTATTATCGGAGACTCAAACAATATACTATCCCATATATACCATTCTAAAATAATCTCTATGTACCTAGTTTTAAGATATGAAATTGTGTTATCGCTAAAGGAAGTTGTTAACTAAAACTATCAAGGGTATAAAAATATTAATATTGACAGCATATTCTCGTGAAACTAATTTACAAGATGTGTTGATACAACACTGATAAGTTATCTTAGTAACGAGTCTCTTTGTTTATTCAGTATATTCCCCACTTGCTGTAATATTTGTAATTACTATATTGAATGTGAAGCTAATATTAAGAGACTATAACTTACACAGGTGCAATTTATCACATTTTTAAATTGTGTTTTGATATAACTTTACATCATCATCTTGGTTTTACTAACTGTGATAATTCTTCAAACTTTGCTATATAATTTTGGAAATTGCTTTCTTAAACTAAGTCTAAGTGACAAGTGGGGGTTGGTTCTCTTCGTACCACCTGACATAGATACCGCCCGAAGCAACCATGCCCCGTCAACAACTGCGTCAGTGAGGGGGCCGAATTTGCGGTCGACCCACTCTTTTAAGATGGGTCGGTTTGCAGCCACCACTTCCCGACTAGCTCCTGGGTCCCTCATTCCGTCAGACCCCACTTCCAGCACTTCTTTTCGTGCGTCCTCTCTCCACTGGGCTATAACCTGCTTAGGCGGGTCCTCCTCATCTTCGGTTCGAGCGAGAGCACGCTTCCGGTATACCGCTGCAAGTGCCTCAGCGAGCGCTCATGCTCCTTCGTACGACACAGTGCGATACGCCCGTGCCACCCTATTGCCATGGTTCTCTTCTGGCCAAAAAAAAAGGTTGACATTTTTCTTTTTTAAACAAATCACTCGAATACAATCAGAGTAAATATTGACGTGAATTAAGCCATCCATGAAAATCACACACTGGGATAACTTTTATTCTTTTTCTAAAGTAGGAAATATATCTAAATTTCTTGGTGGATTTACGACTGTAAGTGTAAGATAAAGTGCCAAATTACTAAGGTTAAACAGTGAACATTTGCGATTATTTTCAACCTACACCCTGATCACAGACCAGCGAAGTATTTTTTTAAGGTAGATAAGGGACAATAAGCAGACGGCCCTCTTGGTGGTAAGTGGCCACAGTCGCCCATAAACATAGGCAATATAAAAGAGTGACTCTTGTTTTACCGATGCGTTGCCACCTCGAAAATAGAGTGAAGAAGGAATGCGACCACCAGCATGCGAATCTGATCGCCAAATGTCATAGACGCGTTCCGGTTGAACCGCATATGGGCCAGACTTACCCCCTCCCTCTCCCATCCCATTGATACTGTGGGTCTAGTGCACTCTGGGCTCTTGCCTAGGGTCCCCTGAATCCGCATCATTTTTCTTCTTCATTCCCCCTTCCCACTTTACCTTCGGGGATGCAACGCATCGACAAAACGAGAGAGTGATTCTTGTTTTTCCGATGTCCATGGGCGATGGTTGCCACTTACCATCAGGTGGACCATCTGCTCGTTTGCACCTTATCTATTATAAAAAAAAGGGGAATGAAAAGAAGAATGCTACGTTTTCAGTGGACCCTGATCGAGAGTCTCAAGCCAGTCGGGGAATAGATCCCCTAGTACCAAGAGGTACTGGGTTACTCGCTTATTACGAGATGCTCTACCAGCGGCAGAGACGAATGGTATAAATTTATTAGAGTGATAAGTGGAAAACCACTGAAATTCCATCCTTATTAAATTTTATTGGTTATATAATTAGATAAACTTTTTCCATCATTTTTGTGCTCCACGCAGTTAACGAGCGTCATAAAACGTTTCATTTTGACTTTGACGTAGAATACCGTACGTTCAAAGCAATAAAATCTATCTTTACTGCTGTAACATCATTTAGCTAATATCAAGCTATGGATACAAAATTCTCATGTTTATCGTAATACCTTACTTTTAAAGTTTATGTTTAAAAACTCTCTTATTATATGTTTACTAAACTCGAGCTTAAAATTTTGAGTTACCAACTACCAATGTGTCTTATTTCCAGTAATGTATTAAAATTTTGAGTTACCAACTACCAATGTGTCTTATTTCCAGTAATGTATACTGGAAGTAGACTAGTGATTTCATACCATAAATACCATTGTGTAAAGTAGTGTAGTTAACTGAGCTGATTATACTCCCTTGTTAAAGATATGCAGTTTATTTATTTAAAAGCAAAAATCGAGTAGCAATGAATAATAATTGTCTTGACAATGTCATTACAATCTTCAGGACCTGCTCGTCTTCCATATAAAATGCATGTTTATACCTATTGCTCACAGCAATAAATATCCTCTCCCTAATTCTCTTACTATATTTCTCCTGCTACTGGGTGTATAACAAGAAAGGAAAATCTTTTATATATTAAAGATATTTCATTCATAGAGCGGTGATAGCCAAGTAGCTAAAACTTGAATGTCTTATTATGGAAAAGAATTAGAATGTCGTATAATTGGGAGGTCCAAGTTCGATCCTGGATCGAACCTCTGTATTCCCTAGAGTTCTTAAAAGTGAGTGAAGTCTACCACCGCACTGGGTCAGCGTAGTAGACTATTGGCCTATCCTCCTTATTCTGAGGAGCTATGAGGCTAAGATAATGATGATGATTCAAACAGCACTCCTGACACTGACACTGAAAAAAAAATCAAATTCCCATTACGTTAATATTTTGAATTTTAATTATTATTATTTTTAATTCAAATTCGTTCAATGGACTAAATATTATTTTGAGAGAGGATTATTAAGATTTTTAATTTATATTTTAATATTAATTCTTAAATATATATCCTTTAGCAAATTCTATCCCATTTCGTGTAGTAAATTTTTCATGATACGCGTACAAACATACATGCAGACAATCATCACATTTCTACTATTTAATAATAATTTCCAATACTCTTGTCACATTTATTAAAATTTGTTTCGCAAATGAAAAATTTGACAAATTTATGAACAAACTTTTCAGAAATAATTAAGGTGAAATAAATTGTGCTTCGTAATATAGTCTGACAAATTGGAACGGTATTCGGAAACGACCAATAGCAATATTTCAGTTATATTCGTTACTTCCCAAAATTCATTACGAAACAATGTCAACAATATTATTTACGGGTAGGCAGTAGACATATTACATTCAAAGGGTACACACTAACATATTATTATAGGCATATATAAGATTTAATGGCTTTGTAAACTCATAACTCATCATATTAAGAAAGAAGAATATATTTCATTTGTTCAAACAAATTCATGCCTGTTTCTTCTACCTTTAGACGTTAAATTCCTAACAAGTCCTTCCTTTGTACTTATAATTTTCACCCTCTTAGCCCTGTGGCTCCTATAAGCATCAATAAGTCAGTCAGTTATTGTTGAGTGTATTAATTCAATGTTGTTATTAACCAATCATTAAAATGAAGAAACTATTTTATTGCACTAATTATTATGAGTACTGAAACAGGTTAAAAGTATAGAAGCTATATTGCGCAGTGCCTGGGGCATGTGACTCAGAAGCAGGTTTAAAGACGCCTTTTACTATGATAAAACTCACCTTCACCGCTCGACCTAGCTACCGGATATTAAAATAATAAAGTAAATTACGAGCTCCTCGATAACGGAGCCCTCCTCCACGCCACCAAACAACACTTCACCATTCTAACATCCAAGACAAACTGGCTCAATCCTATCGGGATGTAAGTTATATATTGTTTAATCGAAATAAGATAAAATGAACTACCCGCGAATACTAATTTATAAATGGTGCTGCTTACAATAGATAATGAGGATCAGCAATACACGTATAAAATAAATATTTGTGATCGAAATAGAGTGCGTATAAGGGCACGACACATTTCATTCAGGGCTAATTAACTCGTGGGAATGTTACAAAGAGCCAGTTAGGTGGTAATTACGTCTCGCTCGATGTACCATTTCATTAAAATTTCACCTTCAGTCTTCACCGTCGACCTGCTTATTAAGGCTTTTTGATGTGTAATCTTTGATTTTTCTTTATAAAATTATACCATTAAAGGAAGTTACTGAATTTCAAATAATTAATTCTTTTTGCAATTCATTTTTTCCCTCTCCTCATTCTGAGCATACATATTACGTTTCGATGTAAATGTTTAATTTTTTATCGCTGACGTAATCACCATGCAGATCCCTTCCATCACCCATATCATCAAGGACTCTCCCGCCCTCCCTTAATTCTTACGTAATACTTGAACGGCCCCTCTATAGATATTTAGTTAACCAATAACGACTGCCTTTCGATTTCATGGCATCTTTCACTTACAATTAGTGTTTAAAGGTGTCCAAGGCAAAAGAGTAGCAAAACCAAAGTCAATTAGTGTTTTAACCATTTCGTGATCGTCTATGACACGCTAAATTCTAAATACTGTTTATGTAATCTTGGAAAAATTGTAGTTTACCATATTTTTAGAAAGTAAATTATTATTTTACTATTTCAGTCTTTATAAGGTTAGAAAAATAATATTTTAAATATAATTATTGATTGCACCAGTGATAACCTAGTGGTTGAGACTTCTCTGGTTGAGACAAGAAGTCTTACTCGGGAGGTCCGAGGTTCGATCCTGGGCACACACCTCTGACTTTGAGTTATGTGTGTTTTAAACAATTAAATATAACTTGCTTTAACGGTGAAGAAAAACATCGTGAGGAAACCTGCACAACTGAGAGTTCCCAAATACTGCTACTGTTCCCAAAATATGGCCTAATACCCTCCTCATTCTGAGGAGGAAACCCGGCTCAGATGTGGTCCATTGAAGGGTCGTGACGATGATATAATTATTGACCCGGCTTCGCACGGTTTGTTTGCTATATTATACAGGTTTTATGATTTTAAACCTTTCTCTTGATTCACTCTATTTATAGGTGAACATCGCATTAAGAACGGTTGCGTAGTTTAAAAAATCTACGCGAATAGATGGCAGGAAGCAAGTGTATAAGATGTATATGCTACGAATAAGACATATTATTATTCGTAGTGTATATGTAAAGATCGAATTGAATAACAGAAAATTCTAAAAAAAAATTGAAAACAAAATAAAATATAAATCTGAAATCTTCTCGAAAATAATATAATTATATATGTTGGAGCATAGTAAAAGATTATCGATTAATCGAATCGTTATCGTTGTCTATGGCGTTGGAGTGGGGTAGTAGTCACTTCCGTTGTTTTGACAGTCTCTACACTTGACCCTTTATATGCGATCGACAGTCTAACTGAAGTCTTAGTCCTGCGCGGTCTCTTAAGAAGTGAACATCATCTAAGTAGTGCTAGTGATAGTGATAGTGTCAAGTGCAGTGTAGTGTGGAAGTGCTGTCCAACTAAGGTCACGTAAGTCCTTACAATGTAATTGCCACGTGGTTAAGTAAACACAATGTTAGGTTAGGTTAGCCTTAGGTTAGGTTAGCCTTGTGTTAGATTCGGTTTATGTGCGTTTAACCTTGGGTTTAAACAGAGAGCCTGGGCAGTGGAGGCGAGTGTTATGATCATTTAAAGGACGTCCTTAAGCCTACACCTTGGTCACAAGTCCAAGGCACTGCTTAGGTTTCTCTCGTAATTGTTAGAGATCATATTTGATCATTTATCGATTCAATAGGAGTATCTGCGTCGCGTTTACCCAATATTCCACTCATTACCATTACCCCCTTTTAGTGTTCCCCAATATTCCCCATCTTCCTCCTTCCATTTACTTTCTCGTCGTTTTAAAATCCCCGACATATAAATAATTTTTTTATTGTATTACAAAGCATCAAATTAATATGAAGCTCTATAATAATCTAATTACAATCTAGCCAAACTAAAATGACTAATGAGTAATTTTGTTTTGACCTAAACTTATTAAATTAATGTAATATAATACCTAAGAATGCGTCCATTAACACTTTCTTAGTGTCTCTTAATAAGCGAAAAAAATATATTGGGTGTGCCTTTTTCATGATATTTGTGTGCAGACCAGACGTGTATACGCATATGCCACATAAAATAATCTATAATTCAGAACTACTAACTTACAGTATAAAATAATATTAAACATGTAAGAAAAACCATTTTAGCTACTCAGATATAATTAATTCACATAAATGTTTTTAAAATAATCTAAATAAAAGTTGAAACAACAACTAAGTATCTACTTAAAGATTCACTAAGGGATCCTTAGCCTTACTTTTATGATACCTAAGAAAGGAAAACTCTGTAAATCAAACTGTTTATACTAATTTTGTACTATACCCTAAAGACTTTATTTAGAGAGCGATCTGCCAAAATTTGTTTGTTTTATTTGCCTCTTAACGTTGAAATCCCCAGAGCACCTCCATTGTTGCTAAAATATATATTTTTCTCTATTAAAAATTCACTTCAAATAATTGGATACATATTTTTCCTCCTGCAATATTAATATTATATGTTAAGTGATTAAGACTTCAATGTCTTACTCTGAAGGTCTGCGTTCGATCCTGGACCTCTAATTTAACTTAGTTATGTGTGTTTTAAGCAATAAAATATCACTTGCTATGAAGTGAAATATCACTTGAAATGAAAGATGTTCCCTAAAAGTTCTCCCAGTGCAGTTGATTACAGGATAACCCCCCTCTTCATTTTGAGGTTCAGGTTTGGCTTAGACGGTGGATCATTAACGGGTTGTGGTGATGAAGTAAATAATGTTCTATGTCTATGGTTACCTATCTTGGATATAGAACTGGAAATATTCATTTCTTTTGACGCTTTTGTCAACGTTATTTATGACAAACAACTTTATACATTAATCATTTACTTTTTTTAATTATGTTTTCGTTTGAATAAATTTGAATGATATTAGTATAAATGAATTTTGGAGATGGATCTGATGACCTTAACTATAATATTTTAAATGTGGAAGTGTAGATGTTTGTTACACAATCATACAAAAACGAATCAACGAATTTGAATGGAATTTGCCGCTCAGATTTACTATAAAATTCCTAACATTTCAACATAAACTGCTTCTTTGATATGGAAAAAAATTAAAACACTTCAACATATAATTAGCTGGATTAACATATAGGAGAATAAGGCTTTTTTTTTAAATTTTAATTAATGACTATTTGAGTACGTCAATGACTGTTCTCTGCTGGAGTGAGTTGGTACTTGTCTCATAAATTTTTCAATTCACTCTCAATCCATTTTGAAATTACAGAAAATATTCCGATATATTCTCGATTTATTCCTAACTCTAGGAGTTTAATTTTAAATTATTATTTAATATTCTAAGCTTAACATAATTCAGCATTAATTCATAAATTATGCTCAGTAAAAGTGTTTCTACCTTAACATAAATCTATTAAGTACAAAAGCTTGTGATTATATCGCGATAAGCCCAGGTTGAGCCCAAAACTTTAATCAGTATTTGAAAATCTCTCCCGGGAACGTTTTTTACCCTTAATAACGTTTATCTGCATAATACAGGTTTATACAATGTAACACTTCACTATAGCAGAATTTATAACGTAATAATTGATGGGGCTTGTGACCATGGTGCAGGTTTAGGAGATGTTTTAACAGTATATAAATATACTAATGCTTCCACTACTCGACCTTGCTACTTAACATGTAATTTTAGTAATAAAGTTGACAATATTTACTGTATGAAATGACTTGTCAAACTGTCTCTCATGTATAATATGGAGACGGGCAGTGTAGGCGAATATTACTGCTCTCTAACTTTTAAGTGTTACTATAGCATTATAGTTCACGTGTATTTGATATTAAATTTATTTTCTCCTTTGTTGTTCATATAATCATAATTATCATTTTTTTATATACGTTAGAGATTAAACACTTATTTCAGTAATCCTGTAGACGAGTACCAACTGTTTGCTTGACAAATATATGGGCAATTTACATGCGAAGCCATGTTTGGATAAGGATATAGCAAATCCCATTATACTGCTGTGTTTGGTCGAGAACAATGTGCGGCTGCCCTCTGAATGTTTCATCAAATGAACGCTCAGCAAACAAGTCAAATCCAGTATCGCAGATAAAAGCGAACTCTACAATGAAAACCATCGTTCATTGTTTTTGAAGCCAAAGATTTTTTACAAAACCTTCCAATTATTTTATCAAAGAACTCGTGTTGTTTTAAATTTTGTTAAAAATACGAATCTTTTATCAATGTGTTGACTGTGTGCGCAATGGAATTTCGTATTCTCAATTCCAATATAAACTTTTACTTTTATTTAACATCCTGTGCACAATTAATAATAAAAGTTGCAAAATATACCGAATTAGCAATAGAAATTAAAACACAATGGCGAGTCGAAACCGTTAAAACGATCCCAATTATTTCAACCACTGGAGTCATTCCCACTACTTTACATACAAGTCTTAAAACCTTGAATATTCATCCTCTTACATACATCCTCATTCAAAAAGCTGCTATTTTAAACACAAGCAGGATTGTCAGAAAATTTTTATCCATCACAATATAATCATTCATACACATATTTCACTTGTCAAAATTAAAACAAATATAAAAACAAATAATAATATTAAATCTTTATTTACAAAACGTGGAATTTTATATTTGTTTCTAAGCTAGATATTAATATAAAACATTTTATTTTAGTTAATTTTTTTTACACTTAATAAATGTCTTAAACTTAGAAACATTCTTTTTTATAACAAACTAGCTGCCTGTTCTCGTTTCGCTCCGGGTATTTAAAGCAATATTATAATTGATGTCCTTAAATTGTCACTCTGTAATTGTGTAGTTTTTCATTATTTGAAAAAAGAGAGAGAGTGAGAAAAAGTTAAAAAAAAAAATAATAGAAAGAAAAAGAAAAGTAACAGATACTAAAAGAGGGAGGACAGAGCAAAAATAATATTGAATAGGTAAAGGAGAGAGAGCGTAAGAGAGAAAAAGAGAGGGGAGAGAGGGCGAGAGATAATCGAAAGAATGAAAGTAAAAGGAGACTGATCATACTAAACAGATAAAGATAAAAAGTAAAGAGAGAAAAAAGAGAGTGCTAGTATTATAAGAGGAAGAGAGACGGAAATACTATAGACTTTTCTCAGTGAAAGAATTCTTAAAATCGGATAAGTAACAACAAAATGGCCACATTCTATTAATTAAAAAATTTAAATGGCAACACTAAATCACCTTTGTCACTGACGAAAAGTTTAGTTTTCTATGGGTGAAAGAATTTTTAAAATCGGTTCAGTACTTTTCGAGCCTATTCGCAACAAACAAACATACAAATATACAAACATACAAACAATCAAATCATCTTTCCTCTTTATATAATAGTATAGATAAATAGTGAAGCATATAAATAACAGCAAAATTTTATCTTTGAATTCCACACTAAGCAAGCTTGTATCGTAGATTTGATTTGTTTTGTACGTAAAATTTTAAAATATAAGTAATTATGCCGAGCGTTGCGGGTAGCTAAGATTTGCTTATTTTTAGAATACGAAATAAAGTAAGTATACCATGGAAAGACAAAACTTTTACTTTCAACATATAATAACATTTCAAATTTGTGTATAAATGGACGCACAGTTTCTAAGTTATACTATTTTAAATCATTTATATGTTTACTGTTTTATTTTACAAAGCGGGTATGATCGATATTTCTTACTCGTCAAAGATTAGTTGAACAGAAATAACAGAAAATTATAACTATTATTGTAAGATTACGTATACATGTTAAAGTTAATATATTGTTATATTATTATTTAATTAATTATCTACAAGAATTTAAAAAAATCCTTTAGATCCAGTCTTAAATTTCAATATAAATGAACAGATGTTTCTTACAAATAAATACATATGTTATATAGACTATTATATAAAGAGGAAAGATTTGATTGTTTATATGTTTGTATATTTGTATGTTTGTTTGTGTGTTGCAAATAGGCTCGAAAAGTACTGAACCGATTTTAAAAATTCTTTCACCGATAGGAAGCTACATCCTTTCCGGGTAACATAGGCTATGTGATGTTGCCATAATTAAAAAGATATGGCCATTTAAGTGCCATAAGGTGGTCATTTTGTAAATTGAAGATCTTCTCAGGAACTACAAATACGATTTAAAAAATTCTTTTACTGATAGAAAACTACACTATTCGTGAGTGAAAAAGGTGATTTAGTGTTGCCATATACATTTTTTTAATTAATAGAACATGGCCATTTTGTTGCTGCTAATCCGATTTTTAAAATTTTTTCACTGATAGATGTCTATAGTATTTCCATCTCTCTTTCTCTTATAATACTACCATTGTCTCTCATCCTCTCTCTTTTTTCTCACTTTAATTTTTATTTTTATCTGTTCAGAATGATTAGCTTCTTTTCACTTTCTTTCGATAATTTCTTTCTCTCTTTCTTTCTCTCTCTCCTTTACCCATTCAATTTTAGTTCCGCTCTGTCCTCCCTCTTTTATCATCTGTCGCTTTTCTTTAATTTTTTTCTATTATTTTTCTTTTTATAACGTTTTCTTACTCTCTCTAATTTTTCAAACAATTAAAAACTACACAATTACAGAGTGACAATTTAAGGACATCAATTATAATATTGCTTTAAATACCCGGAGCGAAGCGAGGGCAGCCCTCTAGTATGTTATATAGACAACATGTTACTTTTTCGTTGTTAAAACATGTTACGGCAATCCTTCGTGCCGATATAGCATAAAACAAAAACAAACCGTTAAACGCATTTCTTTAAAGATATGGATACTATACCTTAAATAAATATTTCAGTAGGTTAACATTATAATGATAAACTAAAACCATCGTATCTTAGTAAACAATCCTGGCAAGCTCGTCGAATCAATACAGAAATACGCAATACTAAGTAATTCGCTATCTGTTATTACGATAGATTTCTAAGCGAGTCAGCAACGAGGGTCTAAATGGCGATCACTATCGACTTATTATACAAACGGGCTATATCTTGGCAGAATAACAGTATCTTACCATGAAGAATTACGAACAGACTACTGCGTGGTCCCTATTGGCTTTGCCTTGCAATAAAATTCCCGCGTTGTGGCTCTATCAAGATTTGTTTTGAGACCAGCTACGTTTAAGGCTCAATTACTTGAAGAGAGATTTAAGAAAGTACTATTATTCTCACTATCTGTTTAGTCATTTCAGAGACGTACACGCAGACAAAACAATTTAAAAATTGGTAGTCCGTATTCTTTTGTATTTCTCTTTTCGTGCTCTCTTCAATATTTATACACCCTTTTACGTAAAGCTCACAAACTAATTCATTCTTTCGCTTCTTTCAGACATCTACTTAAACAATTATTCACTCATCAAACCAACCAACCTCCCACTTACTCAACCATCCTCTTACACACACTCTGTCATTCAATTATCAATCACTCATTCACACACTCACCCACCCGCCCTCTAATTAATTAAATACAAAATTTTACTCTTATCCCTTTAGCTTTTTTTGTACAAATAATTCAAGTTTCATGATGAATGATGATCACTCGTATCCTTTCAGATATTTCTGCAAGAATATATTCTATCTCAAAATAACTCTTTTATTTCAAGATAAAAGTATCTGCGTTAGCTCTATTCAGGTTGCGTAACATATGTGTTCAAAAATTTTATTCATATCTAATGAGCTCTTCTTGTATAACTGTGCTTTATTGCGGGATAAAAAGTATCCTATTTTTTAATTCAGGCTATAAATTATCTGTTAGCCAAATTTCATTCAAATCGGTCTAGTTATTTTAGCGTGATGCGCGTACGAACATACTACATTAAATTCTGAAAATGACTGTTTTGTCTTCTATTGGTGTTATTAAGACTCCTCCCATTAAGTTTTCTTAATTAACTTCAATGTGTAAAATTCAATGTAACATACATTTTTATTTTATGCATAGATGTGGAAATTAAGGGAAACGTCTAATTTGGCATATTGATACTTTATAACCTAAATTATTACCTCGTGATGCTTGCAAGGAAACTACGGAAAATTGTGAATATAAATGATGAATAAAATCTCGTTATTTCTTACAATACGTCGAGATAAATATATACAAAAAAACAACGCTGCAAATAAGGCTAATTTTAAAAGCAATTAATTTATGTTCAGGCCGACTTATTCATTACAAGTAAGGAAAAGTGATGACTCGGCACAGCTTAATCTCTTTTTACCGTCTCACTGCTCTGCTAATGGCTAATGGACCTTCGAAGCTCCTGACGAATATTTTAGACGATTTATTTTTTGTTACCCAAATACATATAGCTACTAGTCAACCCGCCCCGGCATCGCTCCGATGCAATATACCACATGTATTAAGGTTTAATTTTATATTTAAATATGACGAACTCCTATACGAACTTTCATCCCTTTCTCTTCATAATTTATATTTTAATTTTCAACATCAACATTACATTTATATATGACTAATTCCTAAAGACATAAACGGTCCCACAGCTTAACACGCAGTTCATGCCATATTTAAACCCCTTCAACCATTTTTTTTTCGCGATAAAACGTAGCCCATTTCCTTTTTCAAGTTGTTTAGACGTGAAAACAAAACAGACACACAGTTACTTTCGTTTATAATATGTTACTGGTGTACACTGTGTTATATGATAGCCTTTGTTTTACTAAAATATCGAAAGCAAATTCTTTTTTATCGTTTATATACTGAAAAGCGCACATGGTGCTCAAAGTGTATGCAAGTCCATTGGTTTAATAATAGACATAAAATGGGTACAGCCCTCTAGTTGTTAGTGCAGCGTCATAACCGTAAACTGTGCGGAAACATGTCGGTCGCTGGCGTTAATCCCGTACACGCTTAGCACATTCGACGTGGATACCATATTTTAGAAAATGGCGAAAAGCTTCTATTGAAACTGTCGAAGCTTTAACATAAACTAGTATCTACTGTGTATGAAATATACCGCACAGTAACACAATAAAATGCAAATTAGATACGAAGTCAGACAGGGATTAATACTTAGAGACAGGTTCAAAGACGTCTCTTATTAAAAATAAATAACAACAAATTACTTTTAAAAATGTGATCCTGTGATTTATAATATCCTATCAAATAAACTACTAGTCAAACTGGTAGAGATATCTTTAAAATGATTAAATAGAAAATCCTGGCTAGTAGGGTTACTACATCATATGGAACTAACAGCTTAGTTTCTTTATCTACTTACTTATTTAATCTTATCATAAAAATAGAAAATAACACTTCTTTTTAAAAGTAAGAAACTCAATTATTCTTTACCACAGTGACGTTAGTGTACATCTAAATCTCTTTCTCTATATTATAAAATTCTGTAGATCAGCAGTAAAATATCTATACAAAGACTAGTTAGTAAAAGCAAGATCTCAATAAAACATATAATTTTTTTCTTTTATAATAGACACCAACTTTATCCAGAATTTTAAGTCAGACTACTACTAGTCAACTAGAATTGCCTTAAAGGGTTGAAGAAATGCTTCAAAAACTCATATGTTAAAAAATGTTGAACCCACTAATAAATAAAGTTTTATTAATTTGAAATATGTTTGCAGATTCCTATAAATACTTTCTGTATACACAAAGAAATACTAATAAATTCTATATCGTTTCCAAGTAGTAACATAGACTCAATTAATTTTAAAGTTACAAACAAAATGTATTTAAACAAATAGGGGTTCAAAACTTTACAGGGTACCGTGGCAACATCAAAGCAAATACGCGGCTGTTGCAGTACCTCTTTGTTAAAATTATATTATTTTAACTCTTCTCTGATAGTTATTCGTGGTTTTGTCAAAGGACGGTAAATGTGTTTCATGTGAGTCAACGTTTGTCTGAGTTTTTAAATAAGGAAAATCCAACCTTTTTTCATAAAATTCAAAAAAATATTTCTATAATATGCAGATTACAATATCCCTCGTATTTTATTTTACCCAAAACATAACCTTAATACGAGACTGTTGGTTTCCTAAAAATGTTTACTAGGAGTTAGTGAAGAGAAAAAGAGAATTCATTAATCACCTCATGAAACTTGTAATAAGCTCCAAAATACCAAAATATGATAGTATCCTTCATAATATTATACTGGTATATGAATAATAATACACCAATCACTCTATGATATATAACTTAGTTGCCGATTGATTTGTGACAGTCGTTCAAGTGATCTCATACAGTTAACATCGTTTAAAGTAGTTTAAACTGGTCTAACTTTTTTAAAGATCATAAAAGTTGTTTTCAATTGTTGTTACTGTAAAAAAGCACTGCTCGACTTATGTTTATACATGTTGCCGTAGTAATAGTTATTATTCATATATTACCCGTGAGGGGACGGGTTAGAATACTATTCCCCTCTGCCGCTGGGAGAGCATCTCGTAAGAGCCGAGTAACCCAGCACACCCTTGGTGGTAGGGGATCTGTTCCCCGACTGGCTTGCGACCTTCATGCGATTCCGTTCGCCAAGTGTCATAGACGCGTTCCGGTTGAGCCGCATGTGGGCCAGACTTACCCCCTCCCTCTCCCATCCCATTAATGCTGTGGGTCTAGTGGACTCTGGGCTCTTGCCTAGGGTCCGCTGAATCCGAATAATTTTTCTTCTTCATTCCCCCTTCCCACTCTATCTTCGGGGATGCGACGCATCGACAAAACGAGAGAGTGTTTCTTGTTTTTCCGATGTTCATGGGCAATGGTTGCCACTTACCATCAAGTGGACCATCTGCTCGTTTGCACCTTATCTATTATAAAAAAAAGGGGAATGAAAAGAAGAATGCTACGTTTTCAGTGGACCTATTATAAAAAAAAAGGTTGAAATCCAAAATTACATCATAAGTTTTCAAGCAAATAAAAGCATATTAATAAAAAATAAAAGAGAAAAGCAAAATTTATTTTATGTTATATCGTGTTTTACCATTTAGCCTGAATAGCCTCAGAAATTAATTTTCGCCGTAACTCAAATTCAAGGCATGATTTTAGGCACTTACCATCTCAAAGACGGCTAATTGCCCTTCTAACATTTCATTGAAAGAGTTCACTGTAAAAATAAATTAAAATTTCTTCTCAAGAATACCTGATCCGAGGTAGAATATAAATTTTCTTACTATTTAAGTTTCTTTTGCAATTTACTACTAATTAGGATAGAATTTAAGCTCCATAATATTTTGTTTTTTAGTTCTTCAAAGTACTTACGACGTTTTTTTGCGATAGGATGAAAAATGTAATTATATTTTAACCTTAACGGTCATCGTCAAGGAAAATAAGCGTAGATATTCCAAATACTTAAACTTTCAAAGTTTTTTTTTTTTCTATATATTTTAATATAATGGATATCCTTACAAAAATAGGAAAAAAATGTAAAAAGTAGGAGGCTTGATACATGGAACAATTGTCTAATATTACGCATGTACATATAATCATAAAAAATATGGTTTGATACCATAGTATTTTCGGTTTCATACACAAATTATTTTACATCATTAGAACATACGAGTATTTATTTATTTAGTTTTAAGTTACCTTTAAAACACTATTTTGACACGGAAAGGATAGGTGGTAGTTATACGATTCAATTAATCGGAATCACTATTTCTTAGATCATTACTATTGTTTTTTTTTTAATTTCTCATCGCATAAAAACAGAAAATACCTAACTAAATTCACTTCCATACAATTTATTACCTTTTTTTCAAAATCAGAGTATAAAATTTATATGTTTTAATATTTTATACTTACATCAAGACAAAGTTTGGAGTTTTGGAAGTAGTTGTTCTAAATTGGATAAAAATACGGCTTCAATAATAATTTATAACTGAGAAACATTTTAGCAAGTTTTTCTTACTAAGTCACTCGCTTCTTCTTTTGTTCGTAACTTTTATTCAATTTAATATTCATCGCGTGACCAAAATATAAATTCTTAAAGATTGTTACTTTTTGTTCAATGACTTTGGGAAATAATTTGTTGTTTATTTTAAAATTTTACCACGAAAATAGCTTTTTGCCTTCTCACTCGCTCATCCACTCATTTGTTAACTTACACTTTACACTCACCAATACGCCTCACTCACTCATAACTCGTTTGACCATTCTCTCACCCACCTACTCATTCTCCCACTTACGAAACAAAAAACATACATTAAATTAACGGAGTCGCATATAAGTTTAATTTTTAATCCATTTCTATTTACAGATCCATTTTATGGTACTCCGAAATTGATATAATAATTTTAACTTATTTCTATTTTTATTCGAATTTAGTCAATGCTATTTACAAACAAATAAACCGACAAAAAGAAAATATGTTTGAAACGATTCACATATGTCCTTTTAATAACTGAATTCAGGACATTTACTCTATACAATACGTACTTACGTTCGTACGTACGATAATTATGTCAAAATACTATGTTTCATTCACCTTCTTCTTTCGTTCTTAATTTATATGACTAACTTATTTTCTATATAATATGATTAATCGAATACTATGATTTATCATTCTATTATCTTAACAGATCAAATAGTCCAAGGGAATAATAGATACAGATTAAATGCATCATCATCACAATACATTAGTGACCCACTGCTGAGCCGGGTATCCTCTTAAAATTGAGGAAGGTGTTAGGCCATAGCCCACCACGCTGTCCAAGTTTAGGTTGGCAGACTTCACACATCTTTGACGACTTTAAAGAACTCCCAGGACTGCAGGTTTCCTTCACCTCTCGATGGTTTCCTACTCCTCTATAGCAAGTGATATATAATTGCTTAAAACACACATGACTCAGAAAAGTCAGAGGTGTTCCTAGGATCGATCGATCGATCAGGAAACCATGTCTGATCCACTGGGCTTTTACTGCAGTTACAGATTAAATAACAAACGACTAACTACATCAAAATAAGTCTTATTTGTAGCATTTTCTCCACACACATCCATCAAACGGCTTAAATGTAAATTTGGAACTTCAATATTCAGTTTTTCAGAGCTTACGTTTTAGTGCTAGCAAGTAAAAGTAATTTGCATTTTATAGATACGAGCTCGCACTAAATGTTTGTTTGTTGTTTCCTGTTCTATGTGTATTTTCGTTTCAAAGCAAAGTTACGATGGCCGTTCACATAAATGTAGCGATTGATTTTAAAATACGGAATATAGTATTTATGTCGCTAAGGCTACCAATTAAATTAAAATACTGTTTAATTATGTAGTAGTAATAGTATTATAATAAATTAAATAAAATAGCATTATGCAAAATATAGTTGGTTTGTTGTATGTGTGACACTCACTCATGAATAAATTAACAAATAAATGGACGTAGTAAGCGCGTTAGTGGATGACCAGAGGTGTGATTGAGTGAGTAGCTTAACGCGTGGGTGGGTGAGTGAGTACGTGGGTGAGTGCGCACGTAAATGAGTAGACGAATTAGTGCGGAAGTGCGTGGATGAGCTGACGAGTGGATGAATTGGATAAATTAGTAGATGGATGAACAGAAGATAGGAGTAAGTGAGTGGGTGGATGGTAAGATAAGTGGATCATTGAGAGCGTATGAATAGATGGGATGAGCGAGAGGATGTATATGTAGACAAAAACCAGAGTGAGTGGATAGGTGAGTAGACAGTTGATGAGTAATCGAATAGGTGAGTGTGTGGTTGGGTAACTGCATGGTGTGGTAAGCAAGTTTGTGAGTCAACTAATAATTAATAAAATTATTAGATAGTTACTTTTTAATTAACATAAAGCACAGTTGAAACTTATTCAATTATATCAGGTTCTATGCTTTTAAAACTTTAAATTGAGACTATAATAAAATTTAGTTTCACGTCTGCAGCAAAGGGTAAAAGTCAAAAGAGTTCACTTGTAAAATGAATTACTCGTCTGCATTACTCGTCGTCATATAACAAGGAATACCTTTGAAAATATTTCTTCCATAATATTCTTGTTGTTTATAAAGTTAACAACTAATTTCGCTTTATTAAAGAGTTCCACGGATATTAATTAATATTTTTTATCGATACTTTGTAAATTAGGAACACACTTATCACGAAAAAAAAGACCTCATGGAGAACGATATTTTTATTCCGAAAGAAAACACAATTCCTGAGTGTACGTGCTTAAAAATGTGAGTTAGCCTGTGGGAGGGAGGTAGGTTGAGTGAGTCTCTCACACTCAAATTCACTCAGGATCAATCACTGAAGTATCCGTGGGCAAAGTATAGACTAACAGATGAATTCTTTTATTATTAATGAGCTTAATATTCATATGACATAAAAGTTTACGAAAACTTCGTCGCTACTCTGTAATTGGCCAAATTAACTGGAAAAGGTACCTACGAAAAAGAAAATGTCGAATTTGGGTAACATTAGCTTGTGTCATTAGTTCCGGATCCGGACAGAAGTCACCTTCGGGCGTACAAATTACATCTGAAGCTTCCGTAACACGGACGCGAATTGTTTAAGTGGCACGCTTTATTCTTGTCGGAGTTCCAGAAGAAGGAAAATCGCACTAACGAGGAATATTTAAGATAATTAAGGTTGTGTAATTTTGCCTACTCTATATTCTTAGAATAAAAATGTATTTTATCGAATTTGTAACTAAACTAACTGCGCACTAACATAAAAGACCGTAATAATATGCACTTTAGATAGAAACCGAGAAATATAATACCAAAATTTTTCACGATGGAGCCCTAGCATAAACGATAACTCATCATTTGTGTGTCAGCCGTTATGGTCACCAGGCGAGATCCATTTGAAAACTATCGAAACAGAGGTTCCGTAGGTATGATTGAAAAAATAAATAAAAGGAACTACTCGTAAATACACAGTTATAAACGGAATTGCTAAAACTTAATGTGAAGGGACTTTATAACATGAATTAAAGCCGAAAGTGGGTAAGTCTGGCCCACATGCGGCTCGACCGGAACGCATCTATGACACTTGGCGGTCTGACTCGCATGTTTTTGGTCGCAAGCCACTCATGGAACAGATACCCTACCACCAAGGGGGTCCTGGGTTAGTCGGCTCTTACTCTTACTAATAGTCACCTAAGGTCACAGTTTATAATGTACATTGACGCTCACCTTACTATTCATTAAATAAGATACTTATAGTCACCTTACATAGTCAATGGCAATGCCTACAGTGTGATTATTTATTTAACGAAACGAACTACTTAGCGATCCAACGTATAGAAGAGAGAGGAACTCTGAGTAGAGTCTGAGACTTGCAACACGGGAGAAGGTTTAAGGAAGCTTTTGCCGATGCATATTTGACCCACCTTTTCTACACGTGTTACTCTCCCTTTCTTTCAATTTGGTAAGATCCTGATAACACAGCTTTGGATACTCGGTCCAGTATAGAATTGACTGCCGTCCTAGGTCTCTCAGTATTTATTTTAACTAGTTTAATTGCGTGGTCTTTGGGTATGTTTGTTAATAAAGAATTTAAAAAATCCGATCAGTAGTCCCAGGCACACAAGTCCGCATATAAGCTATATTTTTTATTTAATAATAAGTATGTACATTTCAATAGTTGTCTAGACACTAGAACTACAGTTTTATAAGTAAAAAGTAATTGGCTCTCAAATGCACTGTAGAGCACTTACAAAATAGTTTCTGATTAGATTCCACCATAACAGGTAGCACAGTACTAAAAGCACTTATGCCAATTTAATTTTATTGCAAAAAGCACTTTGGTTATAAGTTTTTTAGTCGTTTCAGTATATTAAAAACCATTACAGTAAAATGAAATATTACACTGAACCAATTATAATTGAACATAAATATAGTTTATTGAATTTTTAACAAAGTAAGATCTTATTCATTTTTAGTCTTCAATTTCTGCAAAATAAGTTTTAAGGAAATTTGTTTTTTTATTTCTACAACAATCATAACAAACCTAGTAACACATTTTTTGGCAACACTAACCTAACATCATTTGCAAATTTTTCATTATAAAAATTGTGTATCGTTCAGAGTTTTAACTTCTAAATATTCAGTGACTTATCGTAATGTTTTTAAATTATTTGGCTTAAAAAATGTTATTATAGTAACGATATGTGGACATGGAATTGAAGTTAAAAAAAAATTGAACGTGATGACGTTTTATAAGTGTAAAAAAAACATAAAAGTCAGCTCCAAAAAACGGTGAATCCCTACAGAATAATATTTCATGCGACAAAGACCCTGCCGGCTGCTCGCCTAGAAAAACAATTCGCGGAAATAAAATATTTTTTTAATACCCACCCAAGTATTAAGTGCCTCTAGAGCCCATCTGTTTTACTTTTGTAATATTAATTCTGCCTTTTTGATTCAGTCACACGGTTAATCCAATAAGCTTCTAAATTTAATATATGTTGTTACTAAAATTCAAGTCAAATTTTACAAACACAAAAGGCAGCTAATTAATATTCATACCAGGATTAAAACTTACCACTTAGATCAAACAAAATAAACGCTTTAGTGCTATTATAAAGTATTAGGTTTTTTTTAAAATATTAATACTATATAATATCCATATTAAATATACTTAGAAAATTTAATAAAGTTAGCGTTTTTAAATTATTTAAACAGAGGTTTTAAATATTAATTTGGCAACACAGGCCCCTTATAGTGGGAATAGTTGAGGAGGGTATTTTGTATTATAAAAAGGATGACTTTTACGCAGGAAAGTTTAGTTGCTCTCAGATCTCATGTGACTTCAGTGTTGTGTATTTAAAGATTGTTTGCTATATATTTTGTTAATTATGATGTTGGCAACAATTATAATTTGATGTTGGTAGTATTCTTACTTGATATTGGTAGCACAACTACATTGGAACTTTCTTGAATGTTGGCCAACTGATAAACACAAATGAAGGAAGTGGGGATTACAAAATAAATACGCCGTCACGACTAAATAATGATTGATTATATCGCCAGTATTCCTAGCAGAAACTCTGAAGGTCTTAGTCTAAAGTATAACCGTAGGATATTCTAGTCAAGCCGTCATACTATAAGTCTGCGCGAAGATAACTTAATTAACAATTTAAATAATTAGTGTCATTGCTATTTTGCTGAAGAAGTATTATATATTAGGGTCAGGAGGTCGAGCGGTGAAGGAGAGTGTTTACTGGTAGTAAAAAGGCCTTTTAGTCCTGTGTCTGGGTCGTAAGCCCTAGGTACTGCTCGGCTTCCGTCTGGGTTATTTTTTATTGTAGTCTTTTGAATGTAATTGTGTAGTAAAGCTACCATGTAGCTTTTAAAAGTAATACACAATTGACAATATTCAGAAAATATTAAGCACTTAAATCAAAAATAATAAAAAAAAACTAAAAACTAAATCTTGTGATAACGTCACATATACGGCGGAATAAGATAATGCCGTTGTCTTATTTGTTAAAGCAAAGTGAAATGAACTCCGGGGGTAATATTGTATTTTTTGACAGTAATAAATCTTATAATATTTTTTTTTTGGCTACGTGGTAGAATTTTCCTTTAGCCATTCATTTATATAACAAAAAAAATTGGACCAATTTAGATATTTTTTTCAAATTATTAGACACAAATTTGACACATACTATGAGAATGAGTTGGTGAGATAATTAATGAGTAAGTATGTGATTGGGCGTGTGGATGGAGTAAATGAATAAATAGATATATGAATTGGTGAGGGTTACTTTCTACCTGTAATGTAGTCAATTTTCCATCAGCATAGCAACTGCGGGATTGCCAGGAACTAATATAAAAAATTTAATGCTCCGGAGAGTTAAAATGAACGCATAAAAACGTGTAAAATAAATGAGATGATGTTTGTACGTAACAAAGTAGGCAGTTTCAGCGACATTGCTCGACCACTGGATGTATGGCGCAATAACCGACGTCGACGGTTATCGCCGCATTCTTAATTTTATTAGCTTCCTCTCTTTATGGTTACAGCCTTTTTAATATAAAAAGCTTATACTTATAAAAAAATAATGCTTTTTGGCTTTCATGCCCCAAAAGAAAAAAAGAACTAGTTCGATTCTCTGACGAAGAAGGCATTAAGTTGAAATGAATACCAAATTGGTATACTCAGCTTTCCTTGGATCCGTTAAAAACACTACCTTCTAAATTAAAGCAATCAAACAATATTGTTCAAAAGGTATGAACCTCGCAAGGGATTTACAATCTATAGAGTTCCGTTGACCTTGAATCTTAAAAGGATACAAGTATATCAAAATCCAAAAAACCATATAAATAATACGACCTTACGTCTTATTTTAAACAGGACATTCCTGTTATTAGGTTATCAGTCATGTTGTCCCGAAAGAAAGTTTCGGTATGTAAAACTGTCCCGTTTTTCTAAAATACCGCGTAGCCGGTAGTAAGACAGGCCGATCCCTCATAATTTAAGTTACCCAAGTATTTAAAAAAAAAATACCTACCTTCACAACTACCTAATACACTTACCAAATTTTAGGTTATGAATTTATGATTATTGTGTGTTTTTCTTTTGGTGAGACTAGCGGCGTCACTCTGTTTTGCCTGTTACAAATACCCGAAAATAATTGTTTTGTTTGATTTTGATTTTTCTTTTCACCCGTGGTTTCTGAAAGTCTCGTCCCGTTCTCCGTGTCCCGCTTCGGGTGAAAAATAAAATGGTTACTTTAATTATAACTTAAATTAAATAATTTAAATAATTTTGGTGCTCTCTCTAACTGACGCGATATTTATCGATTTCTGGGGAAAATATATGAAATACATCAAAATCAGTGCACGCATTGAAATAGAATTTTGTTCCAATATTTATTTAAGTTTCTATTTATTTATTTAATAAAATATTATGTAAGCAGATAACTTTCAGCAAAGCTTTTCAGTCCTCGTCACTTTTCTCAGTCGAACTTCCTTTGTTCGTAACTTTTATTCATTTCGCAGATGCGTGACCAAAATATAATTTGTTAATTATGATGATTTTGTATGCAATTCTTCATAACGAATATTAATTAATAATGTTATAATTAAAATGTATATAGAAAAATATAGAATTATAACTAACTAACCGATCCGCGCGAATTTGTCTGCATCACATAAGATAGAGATAATTTGTTTTCGGTTTTTCCAACAATTAGTTCCTGGGCGTTGACGCAAACCAACAAACAATCAAGAAAACTCTTCAGTTTAATAATATTAGTATAGATAAACAAGTTATCTTTTAGATACATAATCCATACAAATAAATAAAATTGGAGTGCCTGTTTATAATATTGAAATAACCGCATTTTGCTGCACATAAAAGTTTTACACATAAGTGTGAGATGCGCGAACCCATAAGCCTTTCACCTTAGCAAGTGACGCTTGTAGAGTCAACACGTCCTGAAGATGCTTCGGTTACGGAGCGAAACCTACGTCGATTGTCGATCGCGATCTACTTGTGTGGTGTGTATTGGTTCGGGTTCGCGCGTTACACTTTTCTGTCATAGGTGTGCTCTTCCGGATTGTGCCGTACGAGTCTGGTTGTTAGATCGTCGAGCTACCTACTTGTGTGGTCTGTCTTGGTTCGGATTCACGCGTCTCGCTTTTATGTGGGCAGAATGCTCTTCTGGGTTGTACCATACGAGTCTGGTAGTTCAGATTGCCGCGGTTTATAGCAAGGTAACATTTTGATTCCTTTTAAATCATGAATTTCCGCAAAGTAACGCCTGATTTAATTCAATATTTAAGTGTATATGGATGTATACACGGTACATATACCATAACAACATTTTTACAATTTTTGTCTGTCTGTTTGTTTGTTCCGGCTAATCTCTAAAATAGCTGGATTGATTTTGACGGTACTTTCACTGGCAGATAGCTGATGTATCAAGGAGTAACTTAGGCTATTTAACATCTCGCTACGACCCATCGGAGCGGAGCAACGCGAATGAATTTGCGCGGGTCGACTAGTAATGAAATAAAAATGTAACTTATCGAACGCCTGTAGCTAAAAGTCAGTTCTTTATAACACCAAGAGTAGCCAAAATAATATTGTTTTTAATGTTTGTTTGTCTGTATGTTTGTACGCATAAGATAAAAAATCTATTGGATACGGTTCTCACAGCTGTATTTCTGCAATTCTATCTTCAAAAATATACTCAGTTTTATTTTTATTGGATGGTAGGAAAAAATATTATTTCCATTTAAACGTGTTTTAGCCTGCGAAGCTGGAACAGGCAGATGGACAAAAACTAATATTCTAATTTATATTTTCGTTACTGAAACACCTTTATATGCAAAATAGTTATATTATTCGCTTATTGTTTCGCTCAGACAAGCAGAATAATTACATACAGTGTATCATGCGAACTATGTAAATAAATAACACCTAAAGAAAAACAGATTATGGGAGATATTTCGAGACTACTTTTTACATGCTTTCATAAAGAGATCGCTTTTTATTTCACATTGTAATGGAATATTGGCAAACTTTTACTCAATATTGCAACTCCAGAATTTTAGAAGCTTTCAAACGCTTTGACGAAATAATTACTTTCACATAATACAAAATAGCGTCAAATATAACAACCATAGTAAAGTTAGCAACACTGTTGATAACTTTATTCGCTGGTAGAACTTTTTATTTAATTCCTAGACTATATATAACCTCTGTTCCGATAGACTTGAGGCAGTCGTCGAATGGTGCTCACCTGGTGACTATTATGGATGTCCAGTAGTGTGGCGTCGTGGTGATAGGACTCTATTACTGAGGTTAGAGTAAGTTTTTAACATTGGTTACTCGGTTTCCCTTCAAAGTGAACATTATTATTATTGAGGCGTTGGATTCACGATCGACAAGTTGTGGGTTCAAATCCCAGTCATTGGACTACTGTCGCGGCCCACTTCTTACACAAGTATTTAGCTTAGTTCGAGGGGTAAAGTGAATACTTGTAGTTTTAATCTTTAAAAAAAGCTTTTGCAGCGTCAGTAGCTCAGTGGTTCGGGCGTAGGATTCACGATCAACAAGTCGTGGGTTCAAATCCCGGACAAAAAAAAATATGTCGCTCAATAAACTCTAAGTTTAATTAATAGTCTGTGTCTTAATTGTATCTAAAAAAAATGTGTTGTCATTTATAAGGCTGACTTATTTGATTTGGTTTAGAGTTAGCAACACCGTTTATAACTATGTATTCCCGAACAGTTAATTTTATTTTATTTCAATCATACCCACGAAACAATTTATTGCAAGACAATATATAACCCCTGTTCCGATATATTTGTGTCAGTTGTCTAACGGAGCTCGCCTGGTGACCATGGTGACTGTACAACTGGTGTTGTGTCATTAGCTGGGACTTCATTTTGAAGGATTTTGTGAGTGTATTTCTCGGTTTCTGTCTAAAGTACAGTATACCTTCCATATAAATAATAGTACTTTATATCAATTAGAAAAATAAAGGACTATGGTAAAGTGGATCATTTAATCTAAATAACTAAATAAAAATGTACAAACGTAGATAGTAGATATATCATCATGTTAAAATATACTTTCAAACGTTAAAAATAGAAAGTGCTTTAGATGATCAAATTATAATGTTAATTAAAAAGAGAGAGTTAAAGTCTTGACTACAATATCTTCCTGGGGGTTTTACTTTAGACTCAGAGCTTCAACGTTACTGCTAGAATACTCGCGATGTAATCATAATTATTCTGTCTAGACGCGTCTTTGCAATCCCGACTTTCGATTGATGTTTATCAGTTGTCTAAAATTCAAGAAAGTAAAAATGCTTCTCATATCAATCCTACCAACATCATAAGTAACCGTATGCTACTCAAATAAGTGTTGCCAACATCGTAATTAACAATATATAACACTAAAATAGAAGTTTTCATTAAAAATAAATCATTTGTAAAAATTATTGCTCAGCTTCAAGAACTGTATAATATCTGAAAGGTTTCTGGTACAAGGTATGATAATACAGAATAGTATTTAATAAAGCAATAAGATACGCCAACATTACAAAATTTTATCGTTCTCGGAAACTCCGCAAGGTAAAATGTCGAATTTAGGAAACATTAGATCTCACATCATTAATTCCGGACCAAAGTCACCTCCAGGCGTACAAATTATATCGATCCTAGTTACGAAACACAAAAGCGAATTATTTAAGTGGCACATTATATTCTTGTCGGCTTCACGAGGGGGAAAATCGCATTTACAAGTAATTCTCGTAGGTCGCTCTGCTTTATCAGGACTTTGGGGCAATTCATGGAATTCTGTAAACCTGTCGCTTTTATAATGAGGACGAACATTCGTTGTAATAATCATCTTGTATTGTAATTATTTATTTGTTTTAAACAGTATTTCTAGTATTTAATGTAATTTTATTTACATCTTGCCAACATACTCTTCGTGTATTGAAACACACTGACTCATACACTCACTAATTTATTTATTCATAATTTCATACCCACAACTATGAATATATCGCATCTCAACTATTTCTTTTGAATTCCTATCTTATAATGCGTAGTATGTCACTGATTAGCAGTGGACACCACCAGCTTCTGTCTTACTCCCATTTTTTTGCATAAAAACATCCTGACAATAACTAACATATAAAAATAATTATCCGATTTTATATAGATTAGCAACTACGTTTGAAATTGGGGTAAAATACCCCAATTTCCTCCCTTATTTATAAGCTCTATAATTCCAATAGATTAGTGGCAGTTTGATGAGTAATTTCGTGATGTGAATATTGATTATAAAGGAGTAATTATTCAGAATTTTCAACAAGAGGTTGTGACGTGAGTCTTTAATATTATATTTCGCACAGTGAAAAGAACTTGTTAACCTGCTCTTGAGTCTAGAGCCCTAAATACAATTCATTCCTTGTTTAAAGTGCATTATACCATTAACTTTTTATAACTATTTATAAGTATTACTGCGTAATATATCTGCGTAGTTAATATTAGATTAATCTAATGTTGAATTCTTTTGTGAGAAAATAAACATTTAGATCCATTAGTAAAAGGGTAATTGAAATAAGAATTTCTTTGAAAAGCTGTATTCTTCCAACAAGTATTCATAAAAAATAAAAGAGTAAAATAAAGTTTAGTTATTGTGTTTTATCGCAATTGTAATATTTCTTTTCACAGTCGAAAAGTTGATTTAAATATTATTCATTCGTAGCAAGGTTAGACTAGAGTAAAACTGTGAATTCATTCATAACGCTAATGTATTCAAAAACTCTAGGGAATGAATAAAACAAAGAATAGAAAATAAATGAAAGAAACTTTATTATCTTCGTCATCGTCCCTTTATTTATGAATATTGTAATACGTTTCTAAGTATATGATATGTGACATAAACTTTTATTTTTTTACAAAACCTCTTTCCTTTGTTTACATAAAATGCTGTAGACATGATAATATGAGAGAATTTTAGGGCTCCGTACCTTAAAAGCTGCCTATCTGTCTGTTAAGACCCTTTTTCCCGAGACAGCGTAGAAGTATCAAGATGTAATTAATTACAAAAATTAAGATCTTTAGTGCCCTAGAGGATGAAAAAACTCAACCTTCTAAGTTAACGCAATCAAAAGATACGCTCACAAAATTTTAGTATACTTCACGGTCATATAGAATCAAGAATTTTAACACGAAGGTAAGGTCTTACAGCAAAAAGAAATTGAAAATTATAAATTTTTCCGTCCATCAAGACTCTTTTTGGGAATAATTTTGATTTACAAGCATTACAAAAAACCACTGAGGTTTGCCTTAATGCTAACAAACTCTGCAATTCACTGTAAAAATAAAAATACAAAATACAGTAAAACAAGAAGAATAAAAGTTAATAATATGAATCGAACAAACAAAAAATATTTAATTTAACAATTTAATAAAAAATATACTTACCTGTAATTAGTACTTAAAAATTTGTTAGTAAATTCTATTTAAATTGTTGTTTTAAAAAACTAATTGTATAACACGAAGAAACCACGTAGATAGGAAAAGGGAAGTTATTATTTAATATTATTTTAAATCTCTGAATCAAAATTATTTAAATTGTCAAAGTAATACCGGTTTAGTTTGTACTTAATGTTTTTGTCTGTAATATTATTTCTTAAGTCAGAGGGTAGTTCGTTAATAAGACGCGGCATTATTGGTAGCTCTGATAGTACATAACTTGTTAAATACCCAATCGTCTTAGAATCCCATAGAAAATGTCAAAGTATCAAAAGAGATGAAGATTTCAGATCATAAAAAAAACATTCTTATAAATCTATTCAGTTGAGCGAGTGGCAGTTAGAATTATTATCGCTTACCTACTTGTAATGCAAACGGCCGATATTTGGCTTAAAACAGCACTTTACTTTGAAAAATTGTGAAACCACAACGTTGAGGCTGAATAATGGCAACGAGATATACTGCCTGGGATAAATATTGTAATACTAAAGTAGTTTCATCATCATATTGTGCTCTGGGAATGAAATATGGGCTTTTGAAAGAATTATCTGTTAACGGAATCCATTTTTATATTATATATGTGAATGTTTTGGTTGGTTTATTCTTCTTTTATAGTACAAGCATATGTAATCTGAAAGTAAAATGGGCTACATTATATCAGACCTTACTATTTAAATATTCTTTAAAAAATATATATATTTTAATTTTTATTAAACATGAACATTTAGTTTTCATATATTCCCTAACGATATCATCCTAGACCACTAATTCTTAACGAGGTCTTATTTTGGGGGTTTAGAAAGATAGAGGTCAACGATAAATTATATATTTAGGTACCAGAAGTGCTACTTAAACAAAAAAAACAACTTTTTAAGACCTAAAAAAATTTTTAATTATAAACAACATAAAGAATTGCAAACAACCATAATTCTCCAAATAACAAAACAACCTTATATCTAAAATTCTTGTGTCACAATGTTAGTTACCAAACTCCTGCGAAACGGCTCGACCGATCTTTATGAAATTTTGTGTACATGTCTGATTCTTTCTAGGTCTGAAAATCAGTCAACATCTATTTTTTATACCCCTAAATGATAACGATAGCCCACGGTGGCAAAACAACGTTTGCTGGGTCAGCTTGTTTTTATATAAGATTCAATAAGTAGGTACATATAATGGACTAACAGTACGTATCGAAACAACCACCGTACCGAACCGTAACGGTCGACGACTGAGCAGCAAATGAGACTCTATGCGACTGAGTGCTTGTTTATATAGGCAGTGGTGGGGATCGATTCTGACAATCAGTAATGCTTATAATATATAGTTCCACGGTGAGGGTTCAAATGTAGACAACTACTAACGTGGTTGCGGAGCAATTTACTATCCCGTGGCCTCATCCTATTAGCAGCGAAGAGGAACACCCTGGAGGTTTAGCAGGTCAAGCTGTCTCCTTCTGATATCCCAACCTGAATCAACAGATTCAGGTTGTCAGTTTGGGTTGCTCAACAGAGCATATTCCTGCCGGATTATCAAAAAAACAGGGCAAGTGAGCGAAAAAAAAATTAGACGTCTATGATTGATATGCAAAAGGTGTTACTCTTATTTTGACTTTCCATTTATATCAGTCGTTTTCCGCTTCTGTTATATATATGTATATTATGCAAGGAGTCTATCCAACAGCAAAGAACATCGTAACTAGACTACTGATCAATCAAGTTTCAACACCTCTGACCTAGACAAAACAATGAATATTAAAATATTCAGTTTCGTAATACACAAAAACATTTTAATCGGAAACACAAAAATGTTAGTAATAAAATTCATGCCCCCATAGTTCGCACACGATAGTAGACAGATAGCTTTCGCTATTGCCATTTTATGGTTCTTCCAAAAATGCCTACATAGATATGGCTTCACGTCATAAAAAACTTCCAATAAAGTTAGGTTTATTATCCTCAATTCAAAGAAACTATTTTCAACCCATGGTTAAAAAATTAGCACACCTTGGGTTCCGTATAATTTGAGTAAGACAAATTAAACTTCCTTGAGTCACAATATACATGTATTCGTATGTTTTGATTCTGATGACTTAGAGGTGTCTTTTTACACCACTAAGTGATTGCAGACCTGAGCATTTATTAATGTCAACTAGACACCTCCACACGTTCCTAAAAAAATCTAGACAGACAAATTGACAATGAATATCCTACAAAAGTTCCTTTTATTTATTTTGAAAGACGGTAGCTCAAAATATACGTAAACATCATCTCCACAGACTTATAAATCTGCATATGAATCATCTCATTAAAATAATATTATATTTATAATCTCGTTATCAGTAAAAGGCTGCGTAAATATTAAATTTGTACTTCACGTGCGTTGCATTTTATAAATTCCATCAAAATATAATATTAATATGAATTTTGAATTGATTAATTATCGAACATTTTCTCTGCATAGTTTTAAAGTAGCGTCCTTCATACGCATTAGCAAATTAAAATTTTACCTTTACTGAAAGCTGTATTAATTTATCACGAGTAGGGAGTACAATATTTAATGTACAATTATAGCCTTTTTTAATTAATGTAATACATATAAAATAATAGCGTTTTTACTTAGCTTACATTTAGCAACATTGTTGATATTTTATAATGGCGAGAAATTAGTATATCTAAATAAAATAAAAGATACATTTGAAACAGTCTGTGCAAGCTAATTATTGAGTCACAGGCCAGGAAATTCTGGTCTTCTTGCCTGAAATGGAAGAAACTCTAGTGCAGGTTACCTCCTCCTTTAACTAATTTAGTAGTAAAGTCAATAGCTTATGTCATCTAATATCAAAGGAAACTTGTATTGAATAATTTCAGATCCTTATAGATATAATCCAATCTGTTAGTTCAACGTATGGCCTCAGTATCATAAATATATGACAGTTTGTAAAATACCACTTCTCTATTATGGATAGCCCCTACAAGAAGTTAGCAAATACAAATATTTGGGATGCTGGGTTAATGATACTGGGGACTACAGTCTTGAAATAAGGTGCCGCATAGAATAAGCCCGTATAGCTTTCTTTAAGTTTTCTCCGTTCTCTTGTATGGCGTTGAAGCATGGACCTAGCTATCACAGAATCTAGCTGTAGAAATATTGAAGCCTTTTAAATGTTAGGAGAATGTTAAGGATATCCTGGAGAGACAAAATAAAAAACGTAATCGGTCTAAGTCGCTTAAAAAAAACCAGAAGTTATAACTCAATAAAGTATTATCCCAAAAATAGTTTAATTCAACCTACTACAACTCATCATTCAGGGAAATATTTAAGGAAAACGAAAAACATCTTGCCTGAAAACCCTACGCCGATGGTTTGGAAAAAGCACTTGTTCCTTATTCAGAGTTGCAAGTTGCCTTAATGATCGCCGACCCTTGAAAAAAGATGGCACTTTAAGAAGAAGAAGTAGGTACTGTTGCAAACAATAACAAAAATACGTTTGATTTCTCTGCAAGAATTTAAGAGTTCTTCAAAAGAAATACATCTATAGCTATATCTATACTAATATTATAAAGAGGAAAGATTTGTATTTTTGTATGTAACGAATAAACATAAAAACTACTAGACCGATTTCAAAAATTCTTTCACCATTAGAAAGCTACATCATCCCTGAGTAACATAGGCTATATTTATTACAAGAAAAAATTAGAGATCCCCAGAAATTCTTACTAAAACCAACACAAGGTGCAAAAAAAATTAGCCATAAAATATCTTTCATCGCATGCGCTGCGAAAAGTATTGAACAAAAAAAACAAAAAAATGTACTACAATATTATAGACCGTATCAATATCTACAAAAAACTGCGCGAGACCATATGTCCAACTATTGTAGTTAAGTCACTATAACTACTTTTTTACATTTTAAAAGTTGATAAAAATGCCTTTCAAAATCAGACCATGTTTTCCATAACTTTGTATTCATTCTTATCCAAATAAATTATTTCGTAATGAAGACTGTTTCAATACCTGTTAATTGCTTTTTGAATTATTGAAATCGGACATTCCAGTCAAAAGATATTACGAAATAAAAATATCAAGATAAATAAAAAATAATCCCAGACGGGCCGCCGGCGCGGTGTGATGTGCCTCGCAGCGCAGCGAGTAACGCGGCGATAGAGGGAGCGACAGAATGCGGGAGCCAAAATGTTAAAAAAAATTATCCACCCGTTCGAAGCCGGGCCGGGTCGGGGTTTCTTGAATAATCTGGAAATAGCCAAGATAATGACGTTTTGATCCTCTCACATTTTCAATATAAATCCACTAACAATTCAAATGTAGCCTACAATCCATAATATTATGAAGTAAGCGCTCTAACTTGTCAGAGTGCAGTGTCATAACCATAAACTGAACTGGAAACACGCCTAGAGCGCAGCGTTAATTCCATATTTTCTGACTACAATGTTTTCAAATACTAGAAAATATCTAATGTAAAACTACTTTCATATAATAACGATCCTATTGAAAATTGATTTTAAAGTGGCGTCAGTCTTGTTAAGACCGAAAATGAAGCTAAAAATGAAAATGATTTAGACATAAATACACACTATACACTGGAATCTTGTTTGTTCTTTTTACTTCTAGAAAGAAAAAGAAATAACCTCGTTTCAGAACTTCAATTCAAAATCGCTTTCTTTGAAGTCGGATAAGTAAAACCTTAAGCAGTTCCGAATCTCTAAAGTTAGCCGGATGTCAACTTTTGATTTTAAAACTTAAACATGATATAAACATGGAGAGAAATATGATATATGACACCCATTACTGTACAGCAATACGTATACACATGCAATTTAGACTAAGGCGAGCGGTGCCTGGGGCTTGAGACCCAGGAGCAGGTTTAAAGAGCTCTTTCATAATATATTAACTCTCACCTCCACCACTCGACCTCGCTAATGACAATAGATAATAAAGTAAACTTACGTGGACATCGAGAAGGGTAACCTTAATCACGACACTATAACACTACCATGTTCACTGCACGAAAACACCAGAGAGACTGAGACTAAACTATCGCACTGAAGGTTATATATTGTCTTCACGTCGGTATACTTGAAATATTATAAAATGATCTACCCGATACTAATACTTTATAAACAGTGTTGCTAACAAATATGGTTTATATAATGAGATAATGAGAGCCAGGACCAGTTTAAAAGAAGTCCTTTAGTATGCACAAATTCTCACTTCAAATTAGAACTAAAACCCAAGGTGTAAAAATATTGGCCATAAAATGTCTTTCATCGCATGCGCTGCGGAAAGTATTGATGATAGAACAAAAAAATGTTCTACAATATTATAGAACGTATCAATATCGACAAAAAACTTCGCGAGATCATATGTCCAACTATTGTAGTTAAGTCACTATAACTACTTTTTTACATTTTAAAAGTTGATAAAAATGCCTTTCAAAATCAGACCATGTTTTCCATAACTTTGTATTCATTCTTATCCAAATAAATTATTTCGTAATGAAGACTGTTTCAATACCTGTTAATTGCTTTTTGAATTATTGAAATCGGACATTCCAGTCAAAAGATATTACGAAATAAAAATATCAAGATAAATAAAAAATAATCCCAGACGGGCCGCCGGCGCGGTGTGATGTGCCTCGCAGCGCAGCGAGTAACGCGGCGATAGAGGGAGCGACAGAATGCGGGAGCCAAAATGTTAAAAAAAATTATCCACCCGTTCGAAGCCGGGCCGGGTCGGGGTTTCTTGAATAATCTGGAAATAGCCAAGATAATGACGTTTTGATCCTCTCACATTTTCAATATAAATCCACTAACAATTCAAATGTAGCCTACAATCCATAATATTATGAAGTAAGCGCTCTAACTTGTCAGAGTGCAGTGTCATAACCATAAACTGAACTGGAAACACGCCTAGAGCGCAGCGTTAATTCCATATTTTCTGACTACAATGTTTTCAAATACTAGAAAATATCTAATGTAAAACTACTTTCATATAATAACGATCCTATTGAAAATTGATTTTAAAGTGGCGTCAGTCTTGTTAAGACCGAAAATGAAGCTAAAAATGAAAATGATTTAGACATAAATACACACTATACACTGGAATCTTGTTTGTTCTTTTTACTTCTAGAAAGAAAAAGAAATAACCTCGTTTCAGAACTTCAATTCAAAATCGCTTTCTTTGAAGTCGGATAAGTAAAACCTTAAGCAGTTCCGAATCTCTAAAGTTAGCCGGATGTCAACTTTTGATTTTAAAACTTAAACATGATATAAACATGGAGAGAAATATGATATATGACACCCATTACTGTACAGCAATACGTATACACATGCAATTTAGACTAAGGCGAGCGGTGCCTGGGGCTTGAGACCCAGGAGCAGGTTTAAAGAGCTCTTTCATAATATATTAACTCTCACCTCCACCACTCGACCTCGCTAATGACAATAGATAATAAAGTAAACTTACGTGGACATCGAGAAGGGTAACCTTAATCACGACACTATAACACTACCATGTTCACTGCACGAAAACACCAGAGAGACTGAGACTAAACTATCGCACTGAAGGTTATATATTGTCTTCACGTCGGTATACTTGAAATATTATAAAATGATCTACCCGATACTAATACTTTATAAACAGTGTTGCTAACAAATATGGTTTATATAATGAGATAATGAGAGCCAGGACCAGTTTAAAAGAAGTCCTTTAGTATGCACAAATTCTCACTTCAAATTAGAACTAAAACCCAAGGTGTAAAAATATTGGCCATAAAATGTCTTTCATCGCATGCGCTGCGGAAAGTATTGATGATAGAACAAAAAAATGTTCTACAATATTATAGAACGTATCAATATCGACAAAAAACTTCGCGAGATCATATGTCCAACTATTGTAGTTAAGTCACTATAACTACTTTTTTACATTTTAAAAGTTGATAAAAATGCCTTTCAAAATCAGACCATGTTTTCCATAACTTTGTATTCATTCTTATCCAAATAAATTATTTCGTAATGAAGACTGTTTCAATACCTGTTAATTGCTTTTTGAATTATTGAAATCGGACATTCCAGTCAAAAGATATTACGAAATAAAAATATCAAGATAAATAAAAAATAATCCCAGACGGGCCGCCGGCGCGGTGTGATGTGCCTCGCAGCGCAGCGAGTAACGCGGCGATAGAGGGAGCGACAGAATGCGGGAGCCAAAATGTTAAAAAAAATTATCCACCCGTTCGAAGCCGGGCCGGGTCGGGGTTTCTTGAATAATCTGGAAATAGCCAAGATAATGACGTTTTGATCCTCTCACATTTTCAATATAAATCCACTAACAATTCAAATGTAGCCTACAATCCATAATATTATGAAGTAAGCGCTCTAACTTGTCAGAGTGCAGTGTCATAACCATAAACTGAACTGGAAACACGCCTAGAGCGCAGCGTTAATTCCATATTTTCTGACTACAATGTTTTCAAATACTAGAAAATATCTAATGTAAAACTACTTTCATATAATAACGATCCTATTGAAAATTGATTTTAAAGTGGCGTCAGTCTTGTTAAGACCGAAAATGAAGCTAAAAATGAAAATGATTTAGACATAAATACACACTATACACTGGAATCTTGTTTGTTCTTTTTACTTCTAGAAAGAAAAAGAAATAACCTCGTTTCAGAACTTCAATTCAAAATCGCTTTCTTTGAAGTCGGATAAGTAAAACCTTAAGCAGTTCCGAATCTCTAAAGTTAGCCGGATGTCAACTTTTGATTTTAAAACTTAAACATGATATAAACATGGAGAGAAATATGATATATGACACCCATTACTGTACAGCAATACGTATACACATGCAATTTAGACTAAGGCGAGCGGTGCCTGGGGCTTGAGACCCAGGAGCAGGTTTAAAGAGCTCTTTCATAATATATTAACTCTCACCTCCACCACTCGACCTCGCTAATGACAATAGATAATAAAGTAAACTTACGTGGACATCGAGAAGGGTAACCTTAATCACGACACTATAACACTACCATGTTCACTGCACGAAAACACCAGAGAGACTGAGACTAAACTATCGCACTGAAGGTTATATATTGTCTTCACGTCGGTATACTTGAAATATTATAAAATGATCTACCCGATACTAATACTTTATAAACAGTGTTGCTAACAAATATGGTTTATATAATGAGATAATGAGAGCCAGGACCAGTTTAAAAGAAGTCCTTTAGTATGCACAAATTCTCACTTCAACCTAGAGACCTAACACCACGCCACTAAACAACACTACACCATCAGTCTCAATACTTTAATATGTACAGCGCGAAACCACTTGACAAATTAGCTCAATCCTATCGGAACGAAAATAATATATATTGTCAACTCGAAATAAGATAAAATTAACTACCCGCGAATATAAATTTATAAACGTGGGTGACATATCTATATCTATATTAAAACTAGCTGACCCAGCAAACGTTGTTTTGCCATCGTGGGCCACCCTTATCATCTAGGGGGATGAAAAATAGATAGTAGCCGATTCTCATACCTACTGAATATGCATATAAAATTTCATAAAAATCGGTCAAGCCGTTTTGGAGGTGTATGGTAACTAACATTGTGACACGAGAATTTTATATATGAGAAGATTATAAAGAGGAAAGATTTGTATTTTTGTATGTAACAAATAAACTTTAAAACTACTGGACCGATTTAAAAAATTCTTTTGCCGTTAAGAACTACATTATTCCTGAGAAACATAGGCTATATTTATTACTAGAAAAAATTAGAGATCCTCAGAAATTAGAACTAAAACCCAAGGTGTAAAAATATTGGCCATAAAATGTCTTTCATCGCATGCGCTGCGGAAAGTATTGATGATAGAACAAAAAAATGTTCTACAATATTATAGAACGTATCAATATCGACAAAAAACTCCGCGAGACCATATGTCCAACTATTGTAGTTATGTCACTATAACTACTTTTTTACATTTTAAAAGTTGATAGACATGCCTATATGTGGTAGCTTCAGACAAACTGACTGACAGACTAGTTTTTCTTATCCAAAAAAATATTTCGTATTCAAGACTGTTTCAATACCTGGTGATTATTTTTTGAATTATAGAAAACGGACATTTCATTCAAAAGATATTACGAAATTAAAAATGTCAATATAAACAAAAAATACACCCGAAGGCCAGACGACGACAGAGGGGTCACTAAAATGCGAGACAGCCAAAATGTTTAAAACAAATTATCCACCCATACGAAGCGGGACGGGTCGCTATGTAATATTATACATGTCGGAGCTTAGTAAAAGATTATCGATTAATCGAATCGTTATCGTTGTCTATGGCCTTGGAGTGGGGTAGTAGTCACTTCCGTTGTTTTGACAGTCTACCCTCGACCCTATATGCGATCGTCAGTCTAACTGAAGTCTTAGTCGTGCGCGGTCTCTCAAGAAGTGAACATCATCTAAGTAGTGCTAGTGATAGTGTCAAGTGCAGTGTAGTGTGGAAATGCTGTCCAACTAAGGTCACGTAAGTCCTTACAATGTAATTGCCACGTGGTTAAGTAAACACAATGTTAGGTTAGGTTAGCCTTAGGTTAGGTTAGCCTTGTGTTAGATTCGGTTTATGTGCGTTTAACCTTGGGTTTAAATAGAGAGCCTAGCAGTGGAGGCGAGTGTTGTAATTACTTAAAGGACGTCCTTAAGCCTACACCTTGGTCACAAGTCCAAGGCACTGCTTAGGTTTCTCTCGTAATTGTTAGAGATCATATTTGATCATTTATCGGTTCTATGTTGCGTTTACCCAATATTCCATTCAATACCATCACCCCCTTGTAGTGTTCCCCAATATTCCCCATCTTCCTCCTTCCATCTCCTTTCACATCGTTTTAAAATCCCTGACATACATATTTCAATAAAAGATTAACGAAATAAGAACAATTTTGCGAAACAGGCAATAATAAATTACCAGTGAATATGAATCATAGTGCCAAACTCATGGTTATGAAATAGAGCTTACAATGCAATCAAAGGTTCTGATTAGATCCATTCATCTTGTTCTTTTGTTATATTATATAAAGGAAAATACTTGATTTCCCATTTATCTTTCTATGTATGGAAGTTATTATATTTTACGTAAGGATTAGTTTGAGAATTCCTGTTATTTTTTCTACATAGCCGCTTAAGAAAAGCCAAAATCAATCAAAATTAAGCTTATTTTAATAGCTGCCAATATTTCTGATATTTTTATTATGTTACCTATAATTGTATGAACTAAAATAAATAAATATTTTTGTTATAATCTAAGCCAGTGATCCCTAAAACTCGAAAGAGATAAAAGATCTGGTTGTTGAAGGGACGTCAAAACAGCCCTGCTAGTGAGAAAAATGTGATCTTCTATCAAATAAGATGCTAAATGGTCTACGGGTCCAGAGAGGTTTGGCGGTCTCTAACCTCAGCAAATTCGAGTCATATATTTGTCTCTTTCTAACAATTGCTCTGCTAAGTTTAATGACAAAGACAATGTGGGTCTACTTTTGTTTTTATTTTTTTGTGTAATGTAATTCAATTATAAATAATAAAATATTTTTCTAGGCGTAAAAATTCCTGAAAATATATTTTTGCTTTCTCCATGAAATGGAGAGAGATCGTGAATATTTTTTTTTTCATTTAAAATTGTGTGTCCATAGTTCTTGTAGATTAAAGTTGTATTTATAGAATAGCGTTATTAGTATTGCATATTGAATTTTATAAATATTTTTATAGTGGCCGGCAGCTAACTTTAGGTCTTAGAAAGAATAGTAGGGGAAAGTTTAGGATTGTGAGCGTGCTGCGTGCCTGTATTGACAGTTCCATCCGTTTTCTATTATGTTAAATAGCAGACGCGCGGGAACTGAAACGTCACATATTAGCCAATCGAGTGTGACGCACTGCTCTCGCCCCGCGCTCCCCGGTCGAAAGACCCTAATGCGTGTACAATGTCAAACCTACACTTGCTTGCCGCAGCTATACCTGTTATTTTTTAACTAAGTATGTATTTTTTTTGTATTGGAGATATATAGAAAAAATTCGATACATTTTAAAATTTTACTACAAAAAAGGTAAAAATGCAACGCAAGCCGCGAAAAAAAATTGCGATGTTTATGGACCTAGTGCAGTGTCTGTGAGAGTAGCACAAATGTGGTTTAAGCGTTTTCAATCCGGTAATTTTGATGTCAAAAATGCACCTCGCTCTGGTCGCCCTATTACGGATAAAATGGATGCCATTTTTGAAAAAGTGGAGCAAGATCGGCATATCAGTGGTTACAACGTAGCTGAAGAACTGGGAATTGACCACAAATCGATTTTGGCGCATTTGAAAAAAACTGGGTACACAAAAAAGCTCGATATTTGGGTTCCTTACGAGCTCACTGAAAGAAACCTAATGAACCGTGTACTCTTTATTACGACGTAATGAAACCGAACCATTTTTGAAAAAGCTGATAACTGGTGATGAAAAGTGGATCACGTACGACAAGAACGTGCGAAAAAGGTCGTGGTCTAAGGCCGGTCAGGTTTCACAGACTGTGGCGAAACCCGGGTTAATTCGCAACAAGGTGATGCTGTGTGTGTGGTGGGATTGGAAGGGCATTATTCATTATGAGCTGTTACCACCTGGCAGGACTATCGATTCTGAACTCTACTGCGTACAACTGACGAGATTAAAGCGAGAAGTTTAGAGAAAGCGGCCGGAATTAATCAACAGAAGTGGTGTGGTTTTTCATCATGATAATGCTAGACCTCACACATCTTTAGCCCCTCAGCAAAAATTAAGAGTTTGGACGGGAGGTGTTAATGCATCTGCCGTATAGACCTTGCACCTTCAGATTTCTACCTGTTTCGGTCTCTTCAGAATTCTTCTTCTTCTTCTTTAGGCAATGTCAGGTTAACATCACGAGAGGACTACCAAAACTACTTGTCGCGGTTTTTTGATCAGAAGCCCCAAAATTTCTATAGCAATGGGATCATGTCCCTACCTACAAGATGGCAAAAAGTTATCGAACAAAATGGCACCTACATACTTTAATTAAATGTAAATAAACTATATTAAAAAATCTTTTGAATTTTCTTAAAAAATGCTAATAAACTTTTTCCTCAACCTTATCTAAAACAAAGTCGCTTCCCGCTGTCTGTCTGTCTATATGTCTCTATGTATGCTTAAATTGTTAAAGCTGCGCAACGGATTTTGATGCAGATTTTTTTAATAGATAGAGTGATTCAAGAGAAAGGTTTATATGTATAATACATGCATGCATGTTATAATAGAAAAACACTGATAATTTTAGAGGTTTCTAATGTCATGTCTTAAAAAACATATTTTTTTGCGCTTACATTGCAAACGCTGGCTGAACCCTACGAGATAGATCAAAATAATGTACTTCAGTATTGTTCAACTTAAAAAGGTCTACAAAAAAAGTCCGCGATGGTATATGTCTATCTCTTAGGGATAACCCGCAATAACAATTTATAGATTATTTACGAAGCGATTTTAAGCAATTACAGCAATAATCCTTATCCAATTAAGTACCTTAAATACAGTGTACATTTAATATAGATAAATATGGCCCTTTACATCATGTAATTTTAATGAATATTTTCGAAGATATTACACATTAAACATGCATAGCAGAGCGGTTACGGCTAAATACACGTGTTAAATTGCACCCGGGCGAAGCCGGGACGGGTCGACTAGTCATTTTATAAAGAAAAATCAATAATGATTAATTATTATTATTACAGTTTCATGAGTACTTACGAAATAATTTTAATTTTACTGCTTGAGATATTGGTTTCTTAATTTATGTTCAAATGTTAAATAATATATTAAACCTTACAATAATGGCTCTCAACATTTAATATCTTCTCTTAATAATTAAAGCGTCAATTTAAATCCCTTACCGTTTCAAAGAGACGTAATTGCGTTTCTAACATTTAATAAACGCGACCGAAAGAGAAAGAGTTCTTTAAAAATATTTTAATTTATTTAAATACAGTTTGTTTTAAAATGTTTAGGCTTTAAATTTAAAATTGATTTATTTACTTAATTACCTTAATTGGAATCTAAAATTAAGTATAACATTTAGTGGACATAATAATTGTTATCAATCTGAAATATAAATAATTTCGAACTGTCAAGAAGCGTCTCAGTTCGTTTGAGACCTAAGGTTTGAGACCAAGAGGCAGGACCTGCTATATGATGATGTCATAATAATAAGCACAAATTTTTGCCTCCACTGGTCGACCTTGTTCACCAACATTTAACTAAGTCAATAGTACTATCAGTATCAAAGACACACGAGATCCTTAAGAAGGATAATACTTGCTAATACTTACATAAAAAGAAAAACTACTCGTCAAACTAGTCAATCAAAGCTCAACAGTGTTTGTTTGTCATCATCATCATCATCACGACCCTTCAATGGCACACTGCTGAGCCGGGTCTCTTCCTCAGAATGAGGAGGGTATTAGGCTATAGTCCACCACGCTGGCTCAGTGCGGACCTTTGAAAAACTTTTGGGAACTCTCAGGAGTGCAGGTTTTCTCACGATGTTTTCCTTCACCGTTAAAGCAAGTGATATTTAATTGCTTAAAACACATACTCTCTCACTCAGAGTCAAAGGTGTGGGTCCAGGATCGAACTTCGGACCTCTCGAGTAAGACTTGAAGTCTCAACCACTGGGCCATCACTGCTGCTGTTTGTTTGTATTTGTTATTATTATAGTAGATAAGATAATTAAAAGAAGGCAATCAATTTCAATAATCTAAGAATCTAGATTGAAAATCAATTTTAATTATCTAAGAATCTAGATTGAAAATCAATTTCAATAATCTAAGAATCTAGATTGAAATTAACATATATTTATATTAACTTAATTATTCACTTGGTAACATTAATATATAATACATTCAAATATAGTCAAGATATATTTGATATTCACAAAGCCACAAAACCTGAGGTTTTCCGGAATTATTTGCATCGTAAAAGCAAATAGTTGGATACTTGGTAATGACTTTGATTGATAGAAGCACTGTTTCATAAAGTTTTTGGTACATCAAAAAGGAAAACAACACTCGTAGATTACAATATTTATTGGTATTTATACTTCAAAACCGCAGTCTCAAATAAAACATTTTCTACCAAAAAATCAAAAAAAAGGCTCTAAAAAGTAAAAGTAATTACGATATTTATTATTTACTTACCTCTCATTTCATACTAGTATCGTAGGCTCAAATGGTCTCTAATAACTAGTCCCCAATTTAGAGCCGTCCACCATATTTGATTTATGATGACGTCACTTAATCAACCATGCATTGTCATCTCAAAACTGCTTTAAAATTCATTTACAACAACAACATACATACAAACATTGCAAGTTAAATAAAAGCCTGTAAAATGGTGATTCTAAACCTAATTTTTAGAATAAACCTTAACAATAGAGGTTCATAAAATGGTTCAAGGTTTTCGAAAAAAGCAGTAATTTTGAAAGCTATTTGAAAATAAGCAATGGGAGCGATTTGCTAATCAATTAATAGGAGGGAAGTGCTGACGGTGCATTTAATCTCTTCGCCTTCTCACTGTCGGCTATTACGCTAATGGACCAGAGAACATGCCTACTTATATACTTATGTATTTCAAATCAAAATATTGATAATCTTGTATAAAATTTTTTATATAACTAGTGTTACTAACACTGTTTCATCATTATCACAACCCTTCAATGGCCCACTGCTGAGCCTGGTCTCCTCCTCAGAATGAGGAGGGTATTAGGCCATAGTCCACCACGCTGGCCCAGTGCAGGTTGGCAGACTTCACACACCTTTGAGAACTTTTTTGGGAACTCTCAGGAGTGCAGGTTTCCTCACGATGTTTTCCTTCACCGTTAAAGTGATATTTAATCGCTTAAAACACACATAACTCAGAGTCTGAGGTGTGTGCCTGTGTGAAGGATCGAACCTCGGATCTCCCGAGTAAGACTTGAATTCTCAACCACTGGGCCATCACTGCTGTTTATAAATTAGTATTTACTGGTAGTTCCTTTTATTTTATTTTACATGAGTCTAATCCATACTGCTAGTAATTAAAAAAAAAAAAAAAAATTTGCTAAGTTTCGTATAACATTTACATGGTAATGTTCAAACACCGGTCTGTCTAATAATATTAAGAAAACTGTCCATTTCATTGGTTGTAAAGTAAAGTAAAGAAGTACGTTGAATATGTATTTTCCATTCAATATTACTAAATGCCTATTACATTACATACAGGGAGTTGAAACGTTTTGAGTGTTGTTCAAATAGATTTGGAATTAATTGATCTAAATTTGCAGTTCTCGTTATACCATCCATATTATTTAGTAAAGTGTTTATAAATTTAGTTGAATTATTTATGAAACTTATATGTAAATTATTTTCCCAAAAATAAGTACTTAGACTACTATCTTTGAACATTACAAAGGTTTGGGAAAGATGAGGGGGGTTATTATAGTGTTATTGCTATTTTACTGAAGCAGTTTAAATTGTTAGTCGGTGGGTCGAGCGGTGCTTTAATCCTGCACCTGGGTTGTAAGCACCAGGCACTGCTCATGTAGCTTTTAGTAAAGGTTAAATCAAAAAACAAATAATATCGTATGTGTAAGTCGGACTCAACAACACAAAATGAATTTAGGGACAAACTTAAATTTGCCGTCGGAAAACTGCTGTCTCCATACATCAACATATGTCACCATTAGTTTACCAACAGCAAACAAATATTTTATTACTAACCCTTTACTTGTGCTTATAGGATCTTGTCCAAATGTATGATTCTAGATCAATGGAAAGGACCTCATTAGCTTTGATTACGAGTAACGATATAAATGGCCGTATCTTTTGATTGCCTGTCTTGCAATCAATGTTAACTAAAAGTAAAAATAAATAGACTACATTTTATCTTTACTAAAACAGAATTTACGTTAGCTATATTACTTTGAATATGTGTAAAAGATAAAGTAACAAAGTTAATGGAAACATGCCACTATTTTCTAAGCTTCGTGTCTTTTTATCGTCTGTGTCGATCGTAGATTACTGTTAGACAGGCTAGTTTCAAACATAAAGTCTAGTTTTAAGTACACAAGTCTGAAGTCATAACCGTAAAGTGAGTAAACTGTCTGGAAACACGCCTAAGGTAGCGTCTGATAATTCCATTTGCCTGAAGCTCATAATATTGGAAGAATATAAATATAACTAAGAAAATAATACTATTACTACAATAGTAACAGGTACAGAAAATATAGAATAAAATTTGTAGAGAAAATGTTAGGAGTATCTGAAATCATATCGTTACGCCATCTATTGGATACTTACCTAAAATAGATAATAAAAGTTTTTGAGGTATTGTATCAATATACTAAATTACATTACTATCTGTTGGAAACGATTGGATACTTGATAAATAATATCTTTCAAGACGAATTAAAATACACGCAGTTAGCAAAATTTCATCAATAGTGGCTTACCTACAAATATCGTGACATAAATAATGTATATAACTATTTTTTTTAAATATTTATCATAGTGCTCTGTCTGTCGGTCACCACGCAAAAACTACAACTTTGATGCTGACTGTATTAGGTACGTTTAAAGTTATTCTTTTTAACACTATTAACGACTCACCAAAATTTCGCACGGTTTCTCTTGTATAAATATATTTACATATATCTTCTTTTTGAAACACTCTATGTTTTGATGAAAACCTCATAAAATTCCGTTAAGTAGTTTAAAAGATGTGAGAATACAGACAGGGGGAAACGACTTTGTTTTAAACCATGTAAGATTAGAAGACCAATCAGCAGTTTTTTTTAACTTTGCATTTAGAGATACAGCAAAAGGTTATATTTGTAGAGAGAGAGTTTAATTATATTGCATTATCTAGTCCCGTATGCAAATAGCCAATTTCACGTTTCAAGTATCGCTTATGTTTTCATCGGGAGCATTGAGACGTAATTGCTACTGAATATAGATTGATTTAATTAGATTGCCTTATTCTACGTATTAGTATTACATTAAACACTAACTAGGTTAGGTACTACGTCCTTTGTTACTGTAATTAATCTATATTAATATTATTAAGCTGAAGCGTTTGTTTGTATGGCAGAACGCGCTAAGATTAAAAATTACTATGTTAGAAACACTGTTTATAAAGTAGTAGTAGCGGGTAGGTTATTTTATATTGTGTGAAGTATACCGACGTGTTATACAGAGCGGATTTTTGAGACGGGTCAGTAAGGGCAGCTACCTTAACGATTACAGTTACAGGAAAACGTTCCTAGGAGACCATCCATAACTTTTTAAGATATTAACAGATTTTTGAGAAAATGTACGGTTAGCGAAGAAAGTGCTATCTACCTATCGATCCTACTTCGTATAATGATCAAAAGACTCTATGGGACCACTTAAGGTATGAGTACTAGAAATGTCAGAAATCGCCAAAAACATTTTCCATTCATTTTACATGCTCAAAATGACCGCCATTTTCTACGTAAGTTCATACGTTTTTGTACCCCATTATTTTTTCTCAGACCTAAAAATAACTGCTGGCTACTTTATCAATCCATTTTAACGAATATTTCGATGCAAATAAGTTTTTATAGTAAGTTTGAAATGCAAAGTTATGAACAGAATATTCAATTCGCGTCTGTGCAAGTTCAGGATTATATGACTACATTGAGGAAGTTGCCAACTCTTTCATACATGCCTGCTTTGCAAACGCTTCGGCTCTTATGTAGAGAGCTTATATTCCTTTCAAGTATATTATAAACAGCTCAAAAACTTATTTTATATTAATACAAAATAGCCACACAATCTGTTGTTGAATAATGAGATATTCCGAACAACTAAAAATTAGTATTAATAGTTATTTATGCAACTGTTGTATAATGAAGGGTATTAAAATTTATTTATTTATTATTAATTTTAATTCCTAATTATCAATACGGACGGGACGGGTTAGAATACTATTCCCCTCTGCCGCTGGGAGAGCAGCTCGTAAGAGCCGAGTAACCCAGCTCCCCCTTTGTCGTAGGGGATCTGTTCCCCGACTGGCTTGCGACCACCAGCATGCGAATCCGACCGCCAAGTGTCATAGACACGTTCCGGTCGAACCGCATGTTGGCCAGACTTACCCCTTCCCTCTCCCATCCCATTAATGCTGCGGATCTAGTGAACTCTCGGCTCTTGCTCAGAGTCCACTGAAACCGCAGCATTGTTTTCTTCATTCTCCCTCCCCACTCTATATTCGAGGAAAACAAAAGATACCCTCTTGTTTTGCCGATGTCCATGGGCGATGGTGGCCACTTACCATCAGGTGGACCATCTGCTCGTTTGCACCTTATCTACAATAAAAAAAAACAAGACTTTATATACACCCATAATTAAATCGTCTATAAAAGATTATCAGAAGGAATTTGAGTGTAATTATGAAATTCAGTACAACATTATATCACTCGTTTGGATGATATAATAGTTATTAGAACATTGCGTGTTTTATCTTTTATAGAATATTTTATAGAGGATTTAAATCCTGGTGATAAACTAAATTAAAAAGCAACGACTTGTGTGAATGTGATCCTACATGGGGGTATAACATTACTATTAATTTAAAAATATAAATTACCTCTTGATTGAAACTCAAATTTAATATAGTCACCAAGTATCGATACCGTCATGACATCGATTTAGAAGAATCGATATTAACTTGTAGAAGTCAATCTTTTTATATCTTTGAAAACACAATATAGAAACAGCAGTCAATACAGACTTGACAAATAAGTCCAAAAAAAGAAATATTAGATAAAAAATATACTGCTATGTACTTTAAGACCTACCTATTCGAAACATAATATCGAAAGAAGGGTATCAAGATATACCTCTAATCATTCTGAGTAATATCAGTGTGTTACCATTGTAACAAGATAGTTATAATTTTTTATATTTTATATTGTTATCAATAAACAATAAAATGTATCAATAAGCAGTGATGGTCCACTAGTTGAGACCTCAAGTCTTACTCGGGAGGTCCGAGGTTCGATCCTGGGCACACACCTCTGACTCTGAGTTATGTGTGTTTTAATCAATTAAATATCACTTGCTTTAACGTTGAAGGAAAACATCGTGAGGAAACCTGCACTCCTGAGAGTTCCAAAAAAGGTTCTCAAAGGTATGTTAAGTCTGCCAACCCGCACTGGGCCAGCGTGGTGGACTATTGCCTAATACCCTCCACATTCTGAGGAGGAGACCCGGCTCAACAGTGGGCCATTGAAGGGTCGTAATGATTGTTATCAATATGTGTGCCTTGGTTAAATGTTGTTATTAAAATGTCGGTTGGCATGGTCGAGTGGTGAAGGCTAAAAAGATTAAAAGACTTAAAACTTCCCCTATGTCTCAAGCCTAAGGCACTACTCGGCTTCTTAACTAGATATTTATATACAATTTATCCACATTGTTATATAAGTTATCCACATTGTTGCTAACAATAGCTGAAAAACATTTCATTGCTTCTCCTAAAAGAGAAATTTGTGTTTTTAGATGTAAATCTGAGGTTGCAGTGGGTTCCATCACATACTGGGTTACAGGGTAACAAGGAGGCTGATAGATTGGCAAAGCAAGAATGTAGAGACGGTAAAGATGTTAAATTTAAGGTTAATTATTCGGAATTGTTGCCTAAATATAAGTTGAGATGCTACGATAAATGGAAGGAATAATTTAATAAAATATCGTTGGAAAAAGGCATTTGATATAAGACCATACAATCTGAGCCCCCTCATATACCTTGGTGTACAAACACACAATTGTCGAGAAAATTAATTGTGATTGCTCATAGAGTAAGGTCAGGATATATATTGGTAACAATTTTAAATTTTTGATGGGTAGAGTGCAGTCTCCGATCTGTGATGTTTACCACATTGTAGATAACGTTCACCATTTGTTAGTAGAATGCTTTCGGATTGAGGCTTTGAGAAATGCATTTATTGAAAAACATCGTTTGAATAGATTACACGTTGGTTTATTTCATAGTATATTAATTACTCCGAATTCGGGAGAAGCGTGTGAGCTGTTCAAACTTTTAGCTTAGAACTTTATGTAGATTTTTATGTATTTGCTAGATAGTATAGGGCACAATACGGCTGATATAAATACAATATGTAAAAGTCCTGACTCAAAATTAGAATAAAAAAAAAACTTACGAAATTCACAATCTTTGAAGAAATCACGCAGTAATAAAAAAATACAATCTCTTTTGGTAGTCAGTTTATAAAACATCCGCAGTGGTTATATTTCTCAACGACACGGTCGTAAAGGGGAACGCAGTCTCAGTTGGATTAAGGTTTTGAGATTAGGATTTCAGGTCACTGAGTCACTTTCAAATCCGGAAGCGAAGTAACAACTGTACCTATAGCTGTAAAAATTGACGAATAAAATTACTGTTTTATTTCATATCTGAGCAGTAACACGTAAAAGACAATAATAATATACACGTAAGACCAAAATCGATTAAATAATATCAAACACTCTCAAAATCAAGTTTTGACAACTGACTCAAGTCTATCAGAATAGAGGTTATTATACTGTCTACACATGGGTGTACTTAAAATAAAAGGAGCACCCACGAATACTAAATTATCTACAGTGTTGCTAACTCTTCATACAGGTAATGTTATTCTTCATTGATGAATATTGTAAATGAGCTTAAACGAATTGATAGCTACGTTTACGAGAAACTTCCATGCTGATCTATTCGCAGCTGGTCTCCAGCTGGGCACAAGGAATGACTGATTTCAAATAGTTGTATCTACCGACGTCCGACAGTCCTTTATCCTCAACAGCAACCAGCGGATTATTGGACACTGATAACAATTTTCCTAGTACAATAGCGACATCACTAATCATACTAATGTTATAAATGTAGAAGTTTGTGTGTTTCTTACTCGTTTAAGCTATAATCGTTTAATTATTTTTGACATTAACTCATAGTATAAATAAAATAAAATAAAATAAAAATAAGCCTTTATTCTACTACTTAGATTACACTTTCATATTACACTATATTAAACTTACAAAATATAAACCTTAAACAATTTAACTTAACCTAGTGAGTTTAATGTATACATATTATTATATTTATTTTTTTATTTAATAGTGTTATTCTTCCTTTGAATAATTTACGCCTTTTAAGTAGAAGTCGCCTCTTCCGCGTAGGCCTCCCCCATCGTTTTCCAAAGAATTCTGTCTCTCGCTTTCGTCATCCAATTTGCTCCTCACTCACTCATCAACTCACAGGATAGGTACTTGTTATCCCGGAAAGAAGAATATTCCTTGTTCTATAAAAATATTCTAAAATTTTAAAAATAAACGTGCGTGTGATCCCGGAATAACTCATAACTATATGAGTTATTCCTCATAACCATATACCTATATAACACTCATTATTTTGTATCTAAATCTCAAACTAATATATACATCAATTTGCTTCAAATACCCATCTAACAATCTACATAAATGTCCAGCTTTTTATTTTAAACTAATTTAAAAGAGCTCTCCTACCTTACATTAAACATTAATTCAGGGGTCGATTCAGGGAGAACAAATTACATCAGTCTTAGTTTCGAGGCACGGTAATGTTTCCGAATTTTAAAAGAGGGTACTTTTCTACAGTATGGGAATTTGCCATTCGAGGAAATCGAGTTTAGGAGTAAGTAATTTGTCTCGTAAGTCGTTCGATCGGCCTTATAACGAGCTCTTTTACAATTTACTTGAATCATTTTTCAACCTGCAAAACGTATATTGTAGTAATATGGCTTGGAGGTTAAACCTACATAATTTAGAGGTAATCAGGTTTATAACGTTAGCAATGTAAGGAATGATACGTATTACAATACATAAATACGATAAATATATTAATAAAAATAGACTTGACCCACGTGCTCATCTCTGCTGCTCGACCTAGCTGCACCAACATTTATTTAAACTAGATAAGTCATAGTAAACTTACGTGATCCCACAATAAAAGGGTTACACTAATCTAGGTAATATTAATGTATGAAATCTCTAGTCACCCTAACTCAGATTTTTCTGGACAGAGGTTAAATTTTCTAAAAGGATATCCATTATTAAAACGATTCTATGAGAAAACCAATGGTAGCTAATAGAAACAAATGTAAACATATAATATATGTAAAATAAAGTATTTTTTACATATTTTATATGATTAAAGAACGGATTTTTAATATAGAAAATTGAAATTATCAAAAAATGTTTAATAAATAAAATTGCAATTAAAGCTGGTGGGACCAAATGCTACACTATAAACAAGTAAATGGTAATTAATTATTTTTTAATTCTTAAGTACATTAAAACTACATCTAATGTATCTACAAATGAATATAAACAATACAATTAGTGATATTTGCGGGAAACTAATATGAATATGAATAAAATGCACGCAATGGTAGTGTCCGACAATGGCAGCAATCCAGCGACACTCCGCCCTCACCGGATCCTGCACGAATACGTAATAACGTCCGATGGTCATGCTTGTAATACCAACAATGGTGGTGTTAACAATTTTTTAATACTAGAACTTGCTATAGATTATAAGACAATACAATTTTGTAAGATAAAACTTTTATTTGTCTTCTATTGCAAATATAGAAGGCGAAACTACTGGACCCAAAATAAAAAAAATGACAAACATTGGTTCTTTTTGTGTCATAGAGCGATAATAACTTTGAATTAAATTGTTTGATAGATAAGACTTTTTTTTTAAATTTTTTTTAAGGTGCAAACGAGCAGATGGTCCACCTGATGGTAAGTGGCAACCATCGCCCATGGACATCGGAAAAACAAGAAACACTCTCTCGTTTTGTCGATGCGTTGCATCCCCGAAGGTAGAGTGGGAAGGGGGAATGAAGAAGAAAAATGATGCGGATTCAGCGGACCCTAGGCAAGAGCCCAGAGTCCACTAGACCCACAGCATTAATGGGATGGGAGAGGGAGGGGGTAAGTCTGGCCCACATGCAGCTCAACCGGAACGCGTCTATGACACTTGGCGATCGGATTTCGGATCGGAGATGCTGGTGGTCGCAAGCCAGTCGCTGAACAGATCCCCTACGACAAAGGGGGTGCTGGGTTACTCAGCTCTTACGAGATGCTCTCCCAGCGGCAGAGGGGAATAGTATTCTAACCCGTCCCCTCACGGGACAAACTGATTAAACTATTGACTTGAAATTTAGCACAAAAACTTTCTACTTTGTATCCTCTTACAAATTTGTGGTATGACATTTTTCATTGATGTTATGGGAATTCGCGAGTTCTCAAGTCGAGAGAGTTTAAAGAGCTTAGCTTAAAGCACAATATATTTTCGTTTAAATTATATGTGATAAAAGTTATCTCCATTAAGGATCTTATAACTTCGGTACAAAAAAAAGGTATAAATAATATGAAAAGCAAGTGTCTTAATACTTTATAAGAAAAAAAGTAAGAGTAAAGAATGCTCAAGAGTATGAATAATTATATTTTAATCACAAAAAAAATTAAAATTCAGTAACACACATACAACGCAAAACCCATTGATACGAAAGAATTATAATGAAATTAAATTAAATAAAATACTTATTAATTTCCTTAAGCATGGTGTACATGTCTTTTATGTTTGCATAATGGCCGCATGCTTAGCCATTACAATGGCATGGAAATATAAAACAATTATTAAATATGAGTGAAGTCCTCCAATCTTCTATATCTATATCTATACTAATATTATAAAGAGGAAAGATTTGTATTTTTGGATTTTTGTATTTTTGTATGTAACGAATAAACATAAAAACTACTTTACCGATTTCAAAAATTCTTTCACCATTAGAAAGCTACATTATCCCTGAGTAACATAGGCTATATTTATTACAAGAAAAAATTAGAGATGCCCAGAAATTCTCACTAAAACCAACACAAGGTGCAAAAAAATTAGCCATAAAATATCTTTCATCGCATGCGCTGCGAAAAGTATTGATGATAGAACAAAAAAATGTTTTACAATATTATAGAACGTATCAATATCTACAAAAAACTTCGCGAGACCATATGTCCAACTATTGTAGTTAAGTCACTATAACTACTTTTTTACATTTTAAAAGTTGATAAAAATGCCTATCAAAATCAGAGCATGTTTTCCATAACTTTGTATTAATTCTTATGCAAATAAATTATTTCGTAATGAAGACTGTTTCAATACCTGTTAATTACTTTTTGAATTATTGAAATCGGACATTCCAGTCAAAAGATATTACGAAATAAAAATATCAAGATAAATAAAAAATAATCCCAGACGGGCCGCCGGCGCGGTGTGCTGTGTGGAGTGCCTCGCAGCGCAGCGAGTAACGCGGCGATAGAGGGAGCGACAGAATGCGGGAGCCAAAATGTTAAAAAAAATTATCCACCCGTGCGAAGCCGTGACGGGCCCCTAGTATTTTATATATATAAAAGGAGAAGCTGACTGTCTGACTGACATATCAACGCAGGGCCTAAACTATATGGGTTAGAAACTTGAAATTTTGCACAGGGGTTCCTTTTATACCGTAGGGGAGCACTAAAAAAGGATTTTTGAAAATTTACCCTCTAAGGAGGTAAAATGGGGGTACAAAGTTTCTTTGTCGTCGTCGTCGCTACAAAGTTTCTTTGTCGTTTTTGAAGTTAGTATGACTACCTCATAAAATTATTAAATATGTCTACAGGAGTCCATATACTGTATTCTAATATAACTACATACCTCAATATCGCAAACGAAGTTACGGGTAAAAGCTAGTTTAATATAAATCGGATTACGTCTTATTTCACAATCCAAGGAGCTTTACTGTAGCATTTACGTTTCATCTATGTAAAAAAGAATATTTTTTTAAAATATACTTATACTAGTCGATCCGCCCGACTTTGTACGTGTACAATTTTCAACATGTATTTAGATTTCATTCGAGTTCGTATATATATAGGACGAACTCCCTTAGAAACTATCGTCTCCTATTGCTATATTTTACAAATTAACTTTCATCAATATAATTTATATATAAAAAGGAATAAAAATGTTACCTTGCTATAAACCGCGGCAATCTGAACTACCAATCTCGTATGGTACAACCTAGAAGAGCACCCTGTCCACACAAAAGTGAGACGCGCGAACCCGAACTAAGACACACCACACAAGTAGGTAGCTTGACGATCTAACAACCACACTCGTACGGCACAATCCGGAAGAGCACACCGTTGACAGAAAAGTGTAACGCGCAAACCCGAACCAGTACACACCACACAAGTAGATCGCGATCGACAATCGACGTACGTTTCGCTCCGTAACCGAAGCATCTTCAGGACGTGTTGACTCTACAAGCGTCACTTGCTAAGTGACAATTTTGTTCAAAAAACAGCCTTTTATACCTTAACTCTTTTCTTCTTCTAAAAAAAATTGTCACTTAGCAAGTGACGCTTGTAGAGTCAACACGTCCTGAAGATGCTTCGGTTACGGACCGAAACGTACGTCGATTGTCGATCGCGATCTACTTGTGTGGTGTGTACTGGTTCGGGTTCGCGCGTTACACTTTTCTGTCAACGGTGTGCTCTTCCGGATTGTGCCGTACGAGTGTGGTTGTTAGATCGTCAAGCTACCTACTTGTGTGGTGTGTCTTAGTTCGGGTTCGCGCGTCTCACTTTTGTGTGGACAGGGTGCTCTTCTAGGTTGTACCATACGAGATTGGTAGTTCAGATTGCCGCGGTTTATAGCAAGGTAACATTTTTATTCCTTTTAAACCATGAATTTCCGCAAAGTAACGCCTGATTCAATTCAATATTTAATTTATATATGACTAATTCCCAAAGCCATAAAAACTTAACAGACAGACAGATGTACTTTTACATTTAAAATGTTACAAATAGAGTTGAAATATTTCATAAAATATTTTGAGATAATTGTCTCATTGACGCAACCCATTATTGGAAAATTAACAAGCCGTTTCTCGAATTGTTAAAATAATAAAAGATCAAACAACATTATTATTTGTGTTATAACACAAAAAGCCTTTGTTATATAAAACTACTCTTCCAAAAAATCCATCAATCAATGTACGTAAACAAGATATGTCACGAGAATACACATTTATCACAATCAGAACAAACGTTGTTTCCTATACCTTTGTATTTGAGCTTTATACATATACTAGTATAAATATTATATCTTACTTTATTTTTTATTTTTTTTAGTTATTGTTATATTAATTTTAAGGTTTGATAGTAAGAAGGGATAAAAGACATAGTAATAATGTTCATAAGAAACATGAAATGTAATGTAATAATTTATAACTACGTTTTTAATTTCCAGGTGCGAAGAAGCAGAAACGCTTAAGCCTTGGAAGCCGCCACAAAGTTTCGAGACTTGCTGAAACAATTTCATATTCTACTATATATTACTTGTTTAATTTACAAGGTAGAAATTAAATCACTGAAATCTGGAGTTTTAGCTCGAATAGTAACAGGACGAATCGTCGCACATCGAAATTTAGGAATTATCATCCCGAGCGGCCACAAACGCTTTGATGATTTCAATAATAACTTTATTTCGGAAAATTTACATTTATTTGTATATTTCAATTGTCTATATTTAGCTTTTTGTTTTCGAGGAAAATGTAATATGTTTTTGAATTGTTTTTGCTAAACTGATTTGTAATTTCATATATTTACGCACGGTTGTAAATTTGAAAACTAACTGTTTCTATTATATCCGATTTATAAGCATGACTGGTTTAAATATATTGAAATGTAAACGCATTTTGATTCATATGTTAGTCTGCGTTTCTACCAGAGATGTGCGAGGTAGCTGAGCGGTGCGAGGATGCTCTTTGTAGATGCGAGCGAGCTCGCGTCCATTCCTAGCAGAAATCCCTCGCATCACTTAAGGCCTTAGAAAGTCTCTGTTGAAATGGAAGAAAATTCAAAAACCTCGCTCCGACGTCAGAGCGTATCGAACACGTATCAAATGAGGTTATCCTTTGATTGGTTCTCAAAAAAATTCCTCGTAAAATATTCCTTGCACATACTTCTCACACACATTCCTTGCTTGCTTTGTATTTACTTAAGTTATCAAACACTTCTCTCGCTACACATCCTCGCTAAAATCAAAAAGTAATGCAAGGTAAAATAAGTGATTCTATTGGTAATTACCAAACACGCTCCTCGCTAAACATCCTTGCATATATCTGGTGGGAGCGCAGTCTTAAAGGCAAACAGATTACTTGATAATTATTTTGATTTCTAACATTATCTATCAAAATACTTCACGACAAGAAAGTAAAGGCTTAATAATCAATAATTTATTGGACACCAGTGGACTAGGGAGTAAAGTAACCTGATCAAAATAATCTTCATTACTTGTCCTATATTACCTAATTGTATCAAGCTTACTTGATAAAAAGGAAATATCTACGGCGGCTATAATCTGAAGCGCATAAAGTGATAAACTCATTATATTGAGTATGCCTTTGAAAATCATCACATTATCAAAGTGCACTTAACGATATTTTGCACTTACTACAAAATACAATTATTTACATCTATAGGTATGCTAATGGATATATATATATAGTTTAGAGAGGGTCACTACAACACAGGGGATAAATAAGTCCACACTTTTCCAACACAACACAGTTTATTACACATACACAGACAGGGGGCCAATTCTGTTAATTTACAACGTTCGATAAACTGCAAAGGTTCGATTGCGATCACGTTACGATCGACGTCCAAAAAGCTATTCTGCTAAATAGGATCGATAGCTGTATCGAAACCAAAACTTAAACGCAACTGAATCGCAAACGAACCGTAACTGAACCGATACTATTTCATATGGTGTGGCAATATTAAAAATTAGGTTTCTCACAAGATCAAATTATTTTGATTTTCTTAGTTAAATAGAGGTTTTAAATGTAATTATAATTATTAAAATTTCTAAAGTAATGCATTTCATGCCTGACGCGTTTTTCTGTTTGAATCGTTAAGTAATACAAAAAAGAGTCGATTGACAGAACAAGGGTTGGCTGTACGCTCGTGTTCATTACACCCTTACTGTCATAAACATAACATTGGCGGCAAAATTAAACCGCGTCCAAACTCCAAATGAATCAGAGGTTTTTAAGAAGTATGAAGTGAAATCAAGAATGAACAAATATAACTTTGAACGGTGGCGTATCCTATTACCGTACGAAATTAAACCGAGTATGATTGTATTGTGATTATACCAGTGTAGAACTTTACTGTGAGTGAATATGCAAGCCTTGTGAATTAATATGGAAATATCGAGTATAAGAAGGTTTACATAAACAATACAATTGGACCTACTAATTTCTTTCTTTGAAGGGGAGAAATTGCAAGCCCAACTGCGAGCAGAATGCGCTGAAATCCAGAGGAATAAACGCGAGTATGTATACCTGTTATTGTTTATTAGATAACAAAGCACTTAACTTTCTAATGTAGTTTTGAAACTATAAATGCAGAGTTTAAGCCAAAATTAGTAGAGGTTTACTTAGTTTTCTCATTTTCAGAAGAGTAAAGAAACAATATAATGCACTGAACAACATTGTTTATACCATTGTGTATTCCATAAATGAAGAATAATAAACTATATTTAACTTAAAATTGAGTCTATATCTTATCAAAGTTTAGTGAATTCAATTTAACTTGTAATAATTGCAGAGACCTATCACTTATACACCAGTACAGCTGGATTCACCTGCTGGGTTGCTGGACCAAATATGAGGTTAACATGCCTAGGGCTCAAAATAGTAAAGTGAGAATGGAATCAGTTGATGTGGTGGAGACCCTAAACCAAAGCAGAAATAACAAACAAACAAGCAGGTTAGTAATGTATTTATTCTTCAAAAACTAGGTACAAAGATGAAAGATGCCTCCAATGAATTACATTTATAATAAGAAATAAATAAATTTTACAATACAAATGAATCACAGTAGAGAATGTGGAAGCATATATTTTTTTAATATACAAAAAGCATATTTCATTATAAATCTTACTTCTTACCAATATTATAAATGTCAATGTTTGTTACTCGATCACACTAAAACATTTCAATGTAATTAGGCACACTGATACTTTATAATCAGAATTAACATATAAAATATTTTTTTTTGTTAGATCTAAGTACACATAGTAAATTGTAACAGTGTGAACCTGGGGCAGATCAACTAGTTCTAAAATAGTTAAAAAAATACTTTTATACTAATATGGAGTCTCCGAGTTGAAAAATCTTATTTAAGACAATGACTATGGCTTTTAGATCCACCATTCATGCTCAGTAGGATATATGTAACAATATAACAGTAACAATAAGAGCTAAGTATGAGTTTTAAGTTGAGTATTTAGATTCTGCAAGTTAAATATTATAATAAAAGTACATTTTGATCAAGACAAGTGTAATTTTATGCAGACTGTACATTATATTGGCATATTTTGTTTCAGGATATAACCAGTTTGGAGTTAAGATATTATTACTGTTGTTATTCAAATATAACTTGAAGCCTATGAGACACTATGTTATTTTTAAGTACACATACTTATATATACTTAACTGATTGTTGATTTAATAAAACTTTTTTCCTAGTCTTTTGTTTTTCTTATACCTAATTTACAATGACATATTAAAGGAAACACAACAGTCAACATGCATTACTACATATCCTATTCATCATCACCCGTTAATGGCCCACTGCTGAGCCAGGGTTAGGCAATAGTCTACCATTCTGACCCAGTGCGGGTTTGCAGACTTCACCTACTGACAGAGAACATGGAGGACACTCAGGAGTGCAGGTTAAAGCAACAGATATTAAATTTCTTAAAATATACATAAGTCTGAGGTGTGTGCCTACAGTAAATATACCATATTATAGTAAAATACAAATATATATTAGGTATTAACAATTTATTCTCTTTTGTATTATAATAATAAATAAAAAAATATCATTGAAGATAGGCCATCTTGTTAGTGTGGCCCTCCATAATCTTCATATTTAATTTAAATTGGGTTTGTCTTGTAGATGGCGATTTGTCCGTGTATTGTGGGATGAGGTAATAGATATAATATGCTGAATGTCTAGATCTTCATTATGAATCTCTTTCTGTAGAGATTAATCTTCATCACAGACATCAATCGACCAAAAGACATCTGTAAGACAAAGTTCACACATTTATAATAAAGGTTAAGGGGAATAGCAATTTAAAATAAAATTAAATGTAAGCTTTTATATTATAATGAGGAGTGAATTTATACTTGGCAATATTTTATACAACAGCCAAATAATTGGCTTACTGTTGTTCGGTAGGGTTCACTCGAAAAAAATCTCATTACTAATAAAATCTAAAAAATAAAAAAAGTACAAATTAGTTTTACGAAGAAATAAAACATTTGTTATAATCTAACACTTACTTTTGTTTCTCTGCGTCAATGCTGTCAACTCGAGGATTTAGAAGTCATGTTAAGGCTCATATCAGAAAACAAGGACCTTACGAGATCATTATAATCATGCCTTCAGCTTATAGGTTTTCACATACTCGCGATCGATCGTATTAGGATACTGACTGAAAAATTTGTAATCCTAACTTATTTAATACCTTCTTCATGGGCGTATTTTATAAATTCGTTATAAAACAATATGATAATTACGTAAAACGACTAATATTAAACGTGAACAGTCGAGGAGCAGTCGCGAAAAAGTAGGTTTACAAAAACTTTGTTTGAATCGCTATTTTGACAGATGAACGGCTGCGGTTCGACTTCAATGCGATCGACTCGTACGTCTATTTCGTAGCGGAATAACACATATCGTCCGGTTGTCGTTCGACTTAGTTAGCAGAATGCGGATCGCTCATTAGGTTCGATCGATCATCAACCGTCAACGTAAACTGAACTGCAAACGTTGTTATTCATTAGTAGAATAAGAAATGGCGTAACGGCTGAGATTCAGCTGCGTTTTAGTTGCGTTAGAGACAAAATTTACTTAGTAGAATTGGCCCCCAGTACATATACACCATACAGAAGAGTGAAGCGACAGAGATGGTAAGAACAATAGAAGAGAATATATAGTAAAAGAAACAAGTGTTAGGAAACTCGATCTTGTATACTGGCAACACTAGACTGATGGGAGCGACGGCAGGGTGGTGGTAGACAAGCAAGCCTTCTTTTTTAGCTACCTCACTTTTTGACTTACTTGTGTTTCGAGACTCGGAGTGTTAACATTTAAAAGTGTGCAGTGTATTGTGAAATAATAAATAAGTTTTTTTATAAAAACAGTGTTTTCGCTCGAGATGTTCTTTCAGCTCAGAAGTGGGATCGAATCGCTGCTCACGTAAGTGTTTATTAACTAACTTTTATAAACGTTTTTGGTTCAGAGTGACCTTGACATTATTTTTATAATCAGTGATTTGCGTTAATAATTGTGTGCAAAATGGGTCGTCATAAAAAAGACAAAGACCGTGAATCTCGTTTACGCCGAAAGTTACTCAAATCTATCGAAAAACGTAATATGAACGATCGTTTAAATGCGTTGGAACGTGAATTATTAAACTATCAAGAGACACGTAATAGTCAGTTTTGTGAACAAAGGAATTATTCTTCAACTACCCCCGTGTCGCGTACGAGTGTTTTATCGCGTAATTTCGATGTCCCTGTGACATCAATTGATACGCGTGCCGGACCATCATCCTGTGCCGCTAGGGACTTATTGGCCACAGCTGACACACCTTCGGGCCCAGTAGGAACCATATCGGCCCAAGGTCAGACACAGCCTATTATAGAAATTCCGACTCATGTTACTGCCTGTCCTGTGCCATCAAGTGTAGTAAGCAATTCGTTGTCATGTGACAAAATACAAAGTCCCAATGCTGGGACCGTGCAACGACCGAGTTTTCCGGTAGTACGATATGTGGGTCGTAATGACCCATTACCAGAATTTGACCCCCAAATATCGATGATAACAATGGAACAATGGATTAGAAAAGTAGACGGTATTTCAAATATGTATGGTTGGGATGAAAAGACGATAATATTTAATTGTACCTCCAAATTAAAAGGTTATGCCCGACAGTGGTATGATCAACTAAGTGATTTAAATTGGTCCGAATGGAAAATACGATTATTGTCTGCTTTTCCTTCCAATCGTAGTAAATTAAGTATGATGCGTGATTTGGTCAATGTAATAAGACGCCCAGAGCAGGATTATTTGCAGTTCTATTACGACAAATTAGCTTTAGGTAACGCTTGTGGTATACCGGAACAATTAATAGTTGAAGCTATTATAGGCACAATCGGTAATAATTTAATAGAGGTTGGTGCCATTTCAGCCGGTTGTCGAGATACTACTTCTCTTTTAAAATATTTATCGTCGTTTGCACATCCGTTAGTTTTAGATCAAAATAAAAAGATTAATATTGATAATAAAATACACAGATGTCATATTTGCAAAATGCGAGGACATATCGCGGCTAAATGTAGAAATAAATTTCGTGATCCATCTAGTAAATTAAATTTGATTTGTTCATTTTGTGGTAAACGTGGTCATAACGAAAATGATTGTTATACAAAAAATAAAAAGTGTAGTTATTGTGGTAAAAACGGACATATTAAAGATGAGTGCTTAAAACTTAAGAACCGTAATGCTAATAATGATAGCAAGTCTAACAAAAATCAACAAACAGTACGTATAATAAAAAACGTTTCGGGTAGTTCAAAATATTACATGGAGATTAAGATTAACGATAAATTAACGTATGGTTTTATAGACTTCGGTAGCACGTGCGTAACGATTACTGAATCATTATCTAAAGAATTAAATTTGCAATTACGGTCATGTTCAGCTAACATCAACTTGAGTGGTTTTGGTGGTGCGAATGTCGCTCCAATTGGAGAAGTTTTTATTAAAATTTGCGCTGACGAGGCGTCTTGTGAGACAAAAGCGTATATTGTTCCTGATAATGCACAAGATATTGGTGTTATTGTCGGACAGCCGTTCACGGAGTATCCCAACGTTTACGTAATAAAAACACCAACATCTTTAAAAATTTATAATGCTAATCATTTAACCGAACTACCTAATATATCCGATACAATTGACCGCGTCAAATTCGTGACAGACGATACAGTGACATTACAACCTGGTATTAATAAAATTATGGTATCTTGCGTTCAACCCTTCTCTGGCACAGTAATGATGAATACAACTGAATATAATTCCCCGCGTTCAGAATGTTTTATACCATCTTGCGAATCCGATGTTCTCGAGGGTAAAACTATTTTAAAAGTTTATAACTTGAATCAAAATACACTTATTATCCCTGAAGGTCAATGTGTAGCCCGTGCTACTATCACATGCGGTACAAAGCAGTATAAAGTAGGCAAGAATTTAGAACCTCATGTCCTACATAAACTTGAGGGTATATTGCGTGATTATTCGGATTGTTTTTCTGGCGAAGAAAATAAAATAGGTAAATGCCCGGTTAAGATGCGTATTGAGCTAATAGATAACAAACCCATTTATTACCGTCTATGGACGGTAACTAATGACATACGGTATGCCGTATGTCATTAGTCGAACGTGAGAAGGTTCGCGTTATAGTCAATGACCTTATTGAGAAGGATATAGTCGAGGAATGCAATTCCCCATATGCTAGTCCGGTGTTACTTGTTTCTAAAAAGACGGGCGAATCACGTATGTGCGTGGATTACCGCGCTCTTAATAAAATTACCAAAAAGGATCGTTACCCGTTACCGCTTATTCAAGATCAGTTAGATCGCTTGTCAAAACAGCGCGTGTTTTCATGTTTGGACGTTAAATCTGCATATCATTGCATTCAAATAGAAGATGACTGTAAGCAGTATACTGCATTTATAACGCCAGATGGTCATTTTCAGTACAAACAAATGAGTTTCGGATTAGTTAATGCGCCGTCTGTATTTCAAAGGGCAATTGATGAAATACTTGGATCTTTAAGATTCAAATACGCTACTGCATATTTAGATGATATTCTTATTTACTCTGAAAGCATTGACGATGCTTTAGAACGGTTACAAGTAGTATTAAATAAAATGAAAGAGGCTAACATGACGCTCCGATTAGACAAGTGTTCTTTCTTGGTTCCGCAAATAGAGTACCTGGGACACGAAGTTCGTAACGGTGAAGTAAGACCATCTATGCATAAGTTAACTGCGGTTCGTGATTTTCCGGTTCCTCAAAATGTACATCAGGCTCGCCAATTTATGGGTTTAGCCAATTATTTTAGAAAATATGTTTCCGGTTTTGCATCAATCGCTCGTCCTATAACTATACTTACAAAAAAGGACCAACCGTGGATATGGGGTGAAGAGCAAGCGAGAGCCTTTGATCATATAAAGTCTGTTTTAATTAGCCGACCGGTGTTAGCGTTGTTTGACCCGCAATATGATACACAGATACATACTGATGCATCTAAGATGGGGTTAGGTGGTATTTTATTGCAAAAACAGCCTAACGGCGCATGGAAGCCGGTTGCGTACGCGAGTAGACAGACTACACCAGCAGAACAAAAATATCACAGTTTTGAGCTCGAAACGTTAGCCGTCGTCATGAGCCTCAATAAATTCAAAGTTTACGTGACAGGGATTAAATTCGTTATTGTAACCGACTGTAGTGCATTAAGGTGGACATGGGCTAGGCGTGACTTATCACCACGTATCGCGCGATGGTGGCTTGACGTGCAAAACTTTAATTTCGATGTTGAGTATCGTGCGGGTAAATCTATGGCCCACGTCGACGCATTAAGTCGAAATCCAGTAAAAATTTCGCGTATAACTCATAAGGACTTAATAGAATCTTTACAATCTGATGACTGCGGTATTCAATCTACAATTGAGCAATTAAATCGCGAAGTTTCTAACGGTAACATGAACGGCTTAGCAAAAGATTATTTGATTGAGAATAATGTATTATTTCGAAAAATTAGTGACGAAAAGCGCGTTGTTGTCCCTCGGAATTCACGATGGTCCCTTATACAAACTTTTCATGATAATAATGGCCATGTCAATTTTAATAAAACTTATGATGCTATAAGGGCTAAGTATTGGTTTAGTGACATGCGCCGTTTTATTCAAAAATATGTTTTAGGGTGTATTTCATGCCAATACGCTAAAAAACCAACCGGACGGCGTGTAGGATTATTGCATCCTATAGATAAAGTAGCTGTACCTTTTCATACGGTACATGTAGACCATTTGGGTCCATTTTGCAAAAGTCCTACTGGCAAAATGCACGTACTAGCCATTATAGATTCTTTTACGCGTTTCATTTGGTTAGAAGCCGTACGGGACGTAAGCTGTAAATATGTTCTGCACACATTCGAACAATTAATAAAGACGTTCGGTCTTCCTAGTCGTATAATAAGCGATCGTGGGAAAGCTTTTAATTGTAAAGATTTTAAAGATTATTGCCTTCGTAGACAAATAAAACATGTTATGACCGCGGTTGCCAGTCCGAGGGCGAATGGTCAGGTTGAGAGATTTAATCGGACGATATTAGATGCTCTCGTTGCATATGTTGGTGATGACCAAAATAACTGGGAGCAATATTTACCCAAGGTTCAACTTGGCCTTAACTCAAATTTAAATAGTAGTACTGGAAAGTCACCTCTCGAATTATTGTACGGTTTTCGTCCTCGACTGTTAGGCGATATAGTAGCACCTTTAAGAAGTGCAGATTTAGCTGACATGAGGGAGGGTGCAATTACACGCTCTGCTGCTACGTCGCTAAAGGCTAAACAAAATTTTGATAAAAAACGCCGCGTAGCTCCATTATTTAAAATTGGAGATCAAGTTCTCGCAGAAACAAAAATATTTCGTAGGGGTTTGCGTAGTGGTAAACTTATGCCACGATTTGACGGACCTTTCACGGTTGTTAAAGTTTTGCCTCATGATCGATATGTTGTTGAAGGCAAACAAGGTCGAAGTCGCCCTTATAGAAATGTCTTAGCCAGAGATAAATTAAAGCCTTTTTGTGCAGAGCCACATTTAATAAGCACTGATTCAGAATAGTGCTGCTTATAATTTTGTTCGGGCTATACTTATAAATTTGTATATTTAATAGCTATTATTTATGATTCTTTGTTTGGATCCAAATATATTTAATTATGTTATGATATATCTTGTTTAATTTAGCGCTAGCCTCAAGAGGCAGAACCATAACACTATATAAGTTCTATGTTAATCATTATTTTACATTGCATTCAGAAGCAATTGATTGATATGACATTAAGAAGTCATTGAGCCACTAATGAACTTATACGCATTATTACTATCGGTTATGTTATGGTCGTTATCCGGATATATGCATTGCCCTAAGGGCTATAATAACAGAATGTCGCGACTCTGTTGACATTAAGAACTCAACTTTTGGGGCTAATGTTGTCTGTAGTTGACACAGTCAACTTTCCCCAAGGCTGACCATTAAGACGGTTTGCCCGCTTGAAACCATTAAGGTTTGTAATTCAAGCTATTAAGAAAGCTTGGACACAGGTTATATGGCACATTAAGAAGGCCAGTACCTTATGAGGTAAAATTATTTTCAGCGATATACACTCCTAAGCTCCGCGGGACGCGTAGCAGCATCAGAATGGCCGACTGTTAGGAAACTCGATCTTGTATACTGGCAACACTAGACTGATGGGAGCGACGGCAGGGTGGTGGTAGACAAGCAAGCCTTCTTTTTTAGCTACCTCACTTTTTGACTTACTTGTGTTTCGAGACTCGGAGTGTTAACATTTAAAAGTGTGCAGTGTATTGTGAAATAATAAATAAGTTTTTTTATAAAAACAGTGTTTTCGCTCGAGCTGTTCTTTCACAAGTAACGCGAGAGACGTAAGCGCGGGCCAAATCGATCGACACGGTACACGCCCGATTCATGCGCAGGCGCCGAGCCAACTCCAAAGACGCACTTAGAAACGTTTAATACCATCCCATACTCTTGTAATCTCCTGAATACCTGTCGAAGATGATTTTCATGTTCAGTTTCAGTTTTACTGAAAACAAGAAAATCATCTAGGTAGCAATAAACGATATCCAGTCCCCGCATCATCTCATCGACGAACCTTTGGAATGTTTGACCTGCATTATGTAGACCAAACGTCATAAACGGGAATTCAAACATTCCAAAAGGCGTCGTAATCGCTGTTTTAGGGATATCCTCCTCACAAACAGGTATCTGGTTGTACGCCTTCACTAGATCGATGGTGCTAAAAACTTTGCAACCAGAGATGTTGTGACTGAAGTCATGTATATGACGAATCGGTTACCTATCTGGGATGGTACGCGCGTTAAGTTGCCTATAATCCCCACACATCCTTACCAGTAAATAACGTATGCATCATAACGTATAACGTATGTATTATCAATGGAACCCTTATAAGATCACTTGATAATGCATCTTAGTCTTGGGTAGTTCGCGCACGACCTAATTCAAAAGAGCGCTCCTTTAAGTGAACTATACGTCAAACATCTCGCTCTTAGTTCTTTATAGTTCAAAAATTTTTTTTGTTTCCCCACTCCGCTTCACTAAGCAGTGGGGCTACGTAGGTACGATTAACGATGAACATACTTTTTTTCTGTAGTGTTTTATTTGTAATAAAAAATCGATATATACTTTATATTTAAATGGTGATGAAAATATCAGGATATCGTTCATTAACATCGAAATTCTTACATCGATGTTTCACTTTTGAAAATATCGATTTTTTTTATGAGCGATGTTGCATCCTTATTTCCTTATCGTAAACTTTTATTCTAAAATTTAATACCTTTTAAATATTGTAATATGGTTAGTACTAGTAACGAGACTAGTTTTTGACTAATTATTAATAAATCATTTTTTTTTTATTATTATTTAAATAAAATATTTTATGTGACATAATGAAAATGTCAACTTGTATTGTAACATTTGGTACTTGTTATTTATTGTATATGCACGTATTAGACCACCAACAAGACTGAAGTTGACTATAATTTTTAGTATAAATGATTTCATTTTTTTATTATTATTTGTACCTTTTTAATAAAAAAACTTGCAATCATTTAAATATTTGTTTTTCTTTTATTTATTATTGTTACTAAATTATTTAAAAAAGACGATTTTGTTCGTTCATTCGAACTAACAAACTAAAAGAGCGATCTAGTTCGCCATTGGAAAACGAACTAAAATGAGCGCTCTGCTTGGTGACCTATTAGGCCCAAGACTAATGCATCTGTCCGTCAAGAATTTTTCTGCGTAGAAGCATCATATCTAATATCAAAATCGTATTTAAAAATATTATGAAAACAAATATTAGAAAAACAAATCCTATATGTACTCCCCGTTTCAATGGAAAGCAAAATTTTACGCGTAAAGGGAAAAATACTTAAACAGTTAATGTTTCATTACACTACAAAACAATGTCTTTTTGTAGTTGGCAAAATATCCATGTCGTACATCGATGTATGAAAACTACAATTTTCCAACAGCGTAGTTAAGTTTGTTTCTCAATCTAAATTTGACAGAACTCTCTGGTTCAGAGTTTGACTCGTTCTTGGCCAAATTTTGGTCAGTAAGTGACTATGGATGAGAGATTAGAAATTTACGAACTATTATAATATAGTAGGTTTAGTGCTTAAGAGAAGACGAGAAGAGGTTTGATATTGATTGAAAAGGTTTTTGCACCAACTTATATATATTTATAACTCGGACAAAATGGAAGGAGAAGAAAGAAGAAGAGGGGATACATATATTGAAAATCACTATATCTATACTACATATCTATATTTCAGGTTGAAGGAAGGAATCTCGCCTGCCTTCTTCGAATAAAACATATCAGTTTCCGTTTTATAAATTCAAAATTTATGACAATATGATCAATTGGAAAGTTTTACGTACAATATGCTTCAATATTACGAGTGCTAAGACCGTGTGTGAGTGAATGGCTGGTTGAGTTCAAATCAATAAAGTTTCCGCCAACTTTGAGCTCGCTTTCAAAGCGTCGTGTTGCATTCATAGATGATAAAAATCCTATGAATCAACCTATCACTTAGTAAGATTATTAATTTGTTATGATTAATAAAGTCTCACATTAAGTAAGTCTGAACACGCTAACTTGAAGGAGTATTTATAAAATACTAAGTCAAGATTCGAATAATATAACGTAACAAAGCAACAGTAAAAGTTATTTATAAAAATGATTTAATATTACTTCTTTTTCGTATTTTAATTGAGTACTGTTATCACATAAAACCTATTCATTATATGGACTTTAGATTGACTGATATACTATACACACTTCACTATCTAAACGTCACGTCAGGAAGAAAAGCAATGTTTAGGACTTGTGACCTATAAGCAGGTTTACGGAGCTCTTATGAAATAGAAAAATCAAACGCCCTCTGATCTGTCGGGATTGAGCTTATAATTAACTAATCGACCCGCCCCAGCTTCGCATGGGTTTCGTGTAATTACAGAAAAAAAATTCTATTCTATTCTATGACCTATGTATATGTAGGGGTATAGTTGGGGTAGGATAATAGTGAAGGCCATGTCGGGCTATAATTAGGCTAGGATAACGATAAAGAAAATTAATTATCACTTCCGTCGCGATTTTTACATTCAAAGATTTTTGACAGTCTCAAACCAGTATCGATTAATCGCGACGCCAGCGCCATATTTCCTATTTGTTGATTTACTTCGGATAGTAATAAAGAAAATTAATCATTACTTCCGTCGCCTCATTTTAATATTCAACGATTTTTAACAGTCTCAAACGAGTAAAAGATTATCGATTAATCGGGATGCCAGCGCCCTATTTCCGTTTAGTTGATTTACTTCTCCCCACTAGTGGAGGGGCATTGCTACCATTGTCTAGTCCCTTTATATTCCCCGACTGACGCAGTACACTTTAGTCTCTCGATAAGTCTCTTTGAGTGAACATCACCTGAAGTTGAAATGTATCAAATAGTGTGTCGCATCACGGATATTGGACATATCGGACTAAGGATCATGTGAGTTCTTACCTCTTATTTATTGTGAGTACCCACATTGTATTTAGATGTGTTAACACAATCTTAGGTTAGGTTTAGGTTGGGTTAGCCTAAGGTTAGGTTTATGTTAGGTTAGGTTAGATTAGCCTTATGTTAAACTAACCTCAAACAAACAGTGAGACCAGGCAGTGGAGGTGAGTGTTATGATCATTTAAAGGAAAGTGAAGGAAGCTTAAGGAGCTAAGCCTACACCTTGGTCACAAGTCCAAGGCACTGCCTGGGTTCCTGTTCAAAAACTACGGAATCGTAAGATTTGATCACTTAATTCATTTAAATCGGCTCTCACATTCGATAATTAATTTATCCTAATCGGCTCTCTCCTCTGACATATATATTTTTCGGGATAAAAGTTACCTATATTTTAATACAGGTTATAAAGTTTTTAAAGTTTTTTGTGTGATTGAATAACAAATATTCAAATATCAAAATATTTTTGCATATAATAGGAAAAAGTACATAAGTGAGATTTATAAAATAATCAATAAAGTGTTAATAAATAAAAATGCATAGACCATGTCTAATCAAGCAAAATATAGTTTTTAGTACAAACAAAAACTATGCAACGGTGAGTATTTTGGTTACCAAAAGAAATGATAAAAATGTTAAATATGAAAATTTTACTCGAATTCTTTAATTTTGTGAGAGCAAGTTATTACCATAACAAAAGTTCATTTCTTTAGCTGAACAATTTATTCAGAAAACTGAAGATGTTGAATAAAACTCTTTTCAAATGGATACTAACGGAGCATTTTATAATTTTAGGAATGTTTATTTTATATTATACACTTTTAATTTTTAAAGTACTATCGTCTGCCCATGACTGCAGAGGAACTTCGGAATTTGGGAAATGAACAAAAACATACTCATTCAGGTTTTTACAAACATTCCACCTCACTTAATCGATCACTCTTCCATTGGCGGACTGATTATTCCGGGATAAAAAGTATCATATAATACCCGTTCAGAATGCATCGGTCAAGAAACTGGTACTTGTTTCTTTTCGGGATAAAAAGAGTCCTATGTTATGTCAGTTTATTAAGTATCTATACAAAATATTTCAATTAAATCCGTTGATCTGTTGTATAACCTCCCTTCTATCCACAATACCTTTGCTTTGTTCGGGAAATAAAGAAGTCTATGTACCCCAGTATGTATGTATAAAGTATCATTTAAATCATACAAACATCCACATTTAAAATATTAGTAGGATAACTTAAACCGACACTTTACTTGGCTATTCATTAAATATTATACCGCATTACAGTTTATAATAGAAATGACATTATTAGTTGAACAAAAAGCAACAAGGTCAAACTCTATTTCTGACTCATAAAGTGACCCGCAGTTAAATTACCATTTCGTGGTTAGTAACAAGCCCGCGGGTAACTAACAAATCTGAGAGCTATTTTGGCAACACACTGGCTATAAAATTATAAACTAAAACAAACTTTACTTATAACAGTGCATGGAAAACGTAAAACATTGTAATACACAGTATCAAATAGTATTTTAAAGTAAATACAAAATGTTCACTGTAAATGAGTTCATTTCATTACGACACTTGTTAATTGTGTTCATAACAATATTCAGCTCTTCCCTTGTCCATTAAAGTTCAACATCAAGTTAATTAAAGCAACAAATATTACGAACAAACTGAAATTCTATTTTAACGAACAACCAAAAACACGAAATGCGAAAACGCAAGGATTTATTTGATCTGTACTCAAAACAAAACAAAAACTAAATCTATGCGAAAACCGAGTATTAAAATTGGACAAAGCTGTAGTGCAGGCGTATTAAATAACGGGATGGAGGTACTCGTAAAAAACCGGGTAAGTGTGAGTTGGACACACCCACCGAGGGTTCTGTAACACACATGCTTGAATCATATAAAATTAATTCTATATATTCTTTATTGCACTAAAATAAATACAGAGAAAAATGTTACAATTCATCGTAAGCCAAGGCGGGCTTATCCGTATAGGAGATCTCTTCCAGCCAACCAATGAGTGTATGTGATACAGCAACGTAGCGGGTATTGTAGTGCAAACAAGGTTTTATTAAATATAAATACTTAAACAAATACATAAACGCCTGCATACTATGAACATACCAATATATATATACATACTACGTATAAATATATACACAAATATGCTTCAGTTTCATTTTAAAGAATTGTAGTCAATAAGCTTAGATTTCCTGGAGCTGGTGACCCATGTACAGGTGTACGAGATTCCTATGCAATGTACTAATATTCGTCTTCACTACAGTTAGCAACACTGTTGATAATATATTAACGAGTAGTGCTTTTTATTTTATTCTAAGACTGTATATAACCTCTGTTCCGATAGACTTTAGCCAGTTGTCAAACGGAGTTCGTCTGGTGACCATTATGGCTGTGGTCGTATGGTGTCGTGAATCGTGATGCTGGGTCTCCATTACTAAGGTAAATGACACTAAACAATCTCGCTAAATGTAACTAAACCGAGCAAGGTGCAATTACGTTACACTACTACATTTCCACTTGCACTACGATAGGCAATATTCACTATAAAAATAACGTGCCAAATAACCAATTGAAGGTATTGCTAACAATAAAGTAATACGTGACATAAATATCTCATTAATTTCATCTAACATGTCAAATTCTTTGACGTATTAAATAAATTCTTAATGGCAACACACAAACTAAATAAATCTTTTTTATATATTTTATAACCTAAAAAAAATTTTCTGCTATATCGGTTACAAACTATGAAATACCCTAAAAAAGTTATTCTGTCGAATAGATTTTTATTTAATAGCAATTATCGAGTTTTACAGTTTGAGAATTCTTTTACAAATCACTTTTGGCTGTTATTCACTTAGTGGGGTTTATTCTATCATCTTAGATTAATTTGCAACACTGTTGATAAATTTGTATTGATGTATCGTTTCTTTGTTTTATTTCAAGTATACCTACTGTCTCGATAATATCATATAATATTCTTAAGGTCGAACACCTGTGGCACAATTTCCAGGTACTGTTCGGGTATACAGAAAATAAAATCGTTTCATTTGACACACTCTGCTATAATCGCATCATTCAAAGAGACTTTAAAATGATGTTGATTCAGTAATTTTAGTGTATGTAGGTTTACTTATAGGTACAGTTTTGTATGGTAGACTTGGTCCCAGATTGGGTGACAAATTTTGACAAAAGTAGACAGCTTTTTCAAACAAACCCAAAGAGATTATAAAAATAGTTTTTTTATATTATAAGAATATTTTAGAATATATTTTCTCCCAGCAAATAATTTAAGAAAAAGTAATGCTAGTATAATTAAGTTAAAATTAGAACCAAAGGTTTGAAACAGTGTGATATAAATAGAGATTGAAGTGTACGCTGGCAACATTATGGCTGGTTTAGAGTTTATTTTTAACTTTTCCTTTCTGGATCAAGTCTCCCAGAATATTGAAAACATGGAAAATTTTGATGTGATTTTCGCTCAAAAACTATATCATTTCTAGATTAATGTTAAACATTTTATGTCAGGTGATTCAACTACATAAATCTATATCTATACTAATATTATAAAGAGGAAAGATTTGTATTTTTGTATGTAACGAATAAACATAAAAACTACTGGACCGATTTCAAAAATTCTTTCACCATTAGAAAGCTACATTATCCCTGAGTAACATAGGTTATATTTATTACAAGAAAAAATTAGAGATCCCCAGAAATTCTCACTAAAACCAACACAAGGTGCAAAAAAATTAGCCATAAAATATCTTTCATCGCATGCGCTGCGAAAAGTGTTGATGATAGAACAAAAAAATGTTTTACAATATTATAGAACGTATCAATATCTACAAAAAACTCCGCGTGACCATATGCAACTATTGTAGTTAAGTCACTATAACTACTTTTTTACATTTTAAAAGTTGATAAAAATGCCTATCAAAATCAGACCATGTTTTCCATAACTTTGTATTAATTCTTATCCAAATAAATTTCGTAATGAAGACTGTTTCAATACCTGTTAATTACTTTTTGAATTATTGAAATCGGACATTCCAGTCAAAAGATATTACGAAATAAAAATATCAAGATAAATAAAAAATAATCCCAGACGGGCCGGCGGCGCGGTGTGGAGTGCCTCGGACGAGCCCCTAGTTCTGTATAAAACAGTAAGAAAATATTATTGAAAACTCTTTCTGGACTGTGATTAAACCTTAAAACCAAAGGTGGATCAACCGATCAAGTGTCCCTCCTTTTCCATACATAATATATACAATATTTTTAAACAAAATAAAGCCTCACAAACGTGTGAAGACGATATCTCTAGATTTATATTTACTCCGTCGTATTGTAAAGGAATTCCATTAATCTCCCGCAGATACATGAATACGAAATGTCAGTAATTCGATATCATACATTTATCATTCAAATGTGAAACATCAAAAGAATCAGATACACGTAAGTATAATGTATTCTAAAAAAAATTTATTTTTGTATGAATGTTGCTTAACAATTTAAATATTTGTGACTATGTGTATAAATTTTAATAAGAAACACTTTCGAATGTGTTATATACATATGCTTATACAAAATTATCTAATTTCAAAAATAATATAAGTTGACAAAGGCACAAAATTGTACTATAAGTTGAATTATTGAAAAATTGCTTTGAGCGTTACAGTGATTTAAAAATATAAACAGATACATAATGTTTGATTGTCAGTAGTATAATATATGAAATATCCCAAAAATTTTATATAATTTTAAAGTAGTATTCGTAAGAGAGTATAAGACTCGTTAAAAATAGTGATTTATCATTCAGCTAATATTAAAACTTGTTTTTCTGTAGTAAAAGCTAATCGAAAAGTCACTTAAATTAATTTATACAATTCAAATTACGCCTGTAAATAGCCTGTTTAGCATTACTATATTACAATGTTGTTTTACTCATTTCCACTATCAAATATCCAATGCATATTAAATGATTCATGTTCTCAGTGAACCAGCACCAGAACCAGCAGCAGTCGCTTAGCCAAGCAGATAAATTACAAAATGTTACATTCGTATAACGCCGCTATATTTCACCTAAGATATTTCGCTGAGGATGCATTTTGAAAGCAATACGTTACTATCGACTTATATAAATGTTATAAATGTTTTCATTTCTGTTTTGGTTACATAAATTTGGTTTCAGCAGAATAATGTGAATGTTTTATTAATTAATTTAAAAAACTAGCAGCATAGAACCTCACTCATTATAGAGAGAAGCCTATAGCCTACTATAAGCGGGTATTTAGAAAATCTGACGATTTGAGCGTGGCCGACGCTCCCCAAACTATCAGAGATTTTTTTTTTAAATTACTAGCAGTATGTATGGATTACTAGTATACCCTTTACCCCTCCTACTAAGGTTGCATGCTTGTCTCTGGAGTGGGGCACGTCAGTAGTCCAATGTCCGGGATTTGAACCCACGACTTGTCGATCGTGAATCCAACGCCCGAACCACTGAGCTACTGACGCTTCACTCTTCTTTCTACCCTTCTGGATGACTCATGTCGGCAGATGAACATAACGTGCTATCAGTGACGTCGGAGCTTCTAAACTATCAATATATTCTGACACTCTAACTATCTTCATTTTTATCTCTTTCATTTTCATCTTTTTGATTTTTATCTTTATCTCTATCCATTCTGTCTCTTTTCTCTTTTTTTCTGTATTTTCTCTTTTTATCACCTATTCGCACTCTGTCTCTCTTCCTCTTTCTTTCTTTTTTCAAAGAAAGAAAAGCTACACAAGTACAGTGTGACAATTTAAGGACATCAATTATAATATTGCTTTAAATACACGGTGAAGCGAAGGCAGGCCGCTCGTTTTATTATTATTTAATTAAAACTTTTTTGATTTGAATACATTATATTAGTATGCAAAGGTAGTTGCGATGTTTCTTTCTTCTAAAGTTAATAAGATTGATACAAAAATAGCTTCTCCATTTTTAGCAAATATCTCCTACATAAAGCATTGTAATATTGCAAAGCAAATTTATTCCAGGGACAGTTCTGACGGTAAACTTTAAGAGGGATAGAATTATAGGAAAGCTGCTTATGTAGTCTGAGTCGCATTAAATTCATCAAAGTTCTGCATTAAAACGCCGAACTTGGTAACTCTCTTGCCTGAATAATTGTGCCTGCTATAATATTATAATATTCTATTTCGCACTAACAGCTTTGATAGCTTAAATGGAGAAGAGTAAGTTGTCATTAAAAGTGTTTGAAATATACATATAAGCATATAACATAAATATGAAACGACTACAAAATAGATATACAATTTTTATGTCAAAATTTTATCTTACCTTACACTTAACCTTTAACAACTGACGTAGTTTTCGTGTGACCTAGCCAGCGATCCACTGTCAGGCAGACCGATATCATATTATATATATATATAGATCAGAAATTATGATTATGAGGCACCTTATCCTTGTTATTATTTATGTCTATTAATGAATAAATTATAAACAATATATTAACAAAATATCATCTATATAGGAGTTTCAAAAAATCCGCCCTCTGCTCCATTTGTAGGACAAAGGAACATAAAAGGAGTATAGCTTCTACTATATTTACTTATTTTATTAAAATTATAACAATAATTAGCTTATAATAATGCTCCATGACAAACTTATTATAAGGAGATGAAATTATATTAAATTATATAGCAGTTAAAGGTTAATGTAATGAAATGGAAGTTTATCTTTGGGCTTCTTACAATCGGATTCCTGTATTCAATATATATAATGGAAATCCAATATATAAAAAGGGTCTTATGTCCTAAATAAATCCAATTCTTTGAATCTACCATCTTTGAATGGCTAAGTATTAGCCACAGCAGTTTTAACAAATTTTTGTCGATTTTCTCGTAATAAAAGAAATTTGTGACTATTGAACACCGTTGTGCTTTTATCGAAGCCATTTGTACAAGTTACGAAGCAATTTGTAGGACATTTTAAAAGATTTATTAGCGTGATTGACGAGCGGTTGTCGTGGTCAGCATACGTAACGGTTATTAGAATCAAAGTTTAATCGGAAAAGCAAAATATTTCAAAATGTTTCTGTTGTCTAATTATAATAGGTTGGGGAAAAAGTTTTTTCGCATTTTTTAAGAAAATTCAAAACATTTTTTAACGTAGTTTATTTACATTTAACTAAAGTATGTAGGTACCATTTTGTTCGATAACTTTTTGCCATCTTGTAGGTAGGGACATGATCCCATTGCTATAGAAATTTTGGGGCTTCTGATCAAAAAACCGCGACGAGTAGTTTTGGCAGTACTCTCGTGATGTTAATCTGAAACTGCCTAAAGAATTCTGAAGACACCGAAACAGGTGGAAATCTGAAGGTGCAAGGTCAGGACTATACGGCGGTTGCATTAACACCTCTTAGCCAAACTCTCTTAATTTTTGCTGGGTGGCAAAAAATTTGTGAGGTCTAGCGTTATCATGATTCCTTCTGTTGATTAATTCCGGCCGCTTACTCTCAACTTCTTGCTTTAATCTCATCAGTTGCTCGCAGTAGAGTTCAGAATCGATGGTCCTGCCTGCTCATAATGAATAATGCCCTTCCAATCTCACCACACACACAGCATCACCTTGCGAGTTAACCCGAGTTTGGCCACAGTCTATGAAGCCTGACCGGCCTTTGACCACGACCTTTTTCGCACGTTCTTGTCATACGTGATCCACTTTTCATCACCAGTTATCAGCTTCTTCAAAAATGGTTCGGTTTCATTACGTCGTAATAAAGAATCACAAATGAGTACACGGTTCATTAGGTTTCTCTCAGTGAGCTCGTGAGGTACCCAAATATCGAGCTTTTTTGTGTACCCAGTTTTTTTCAAATGCGCCAAAACTGGTTTGTGGTCAATTCCCAGTTCTTCAGCTACGTCGTAACTACTGATATGACGATCTTGCTCCACTTTTTCAGACATGGCATCCATTTTATCCGTAATAGGGCGACCAGAGCGGGGTGCATCTTAGACATCAAAATTTCCGGATTGAAAACGCTTAAACCAAATTTGTGCTAATCTCACCGACACTGCACTAGGTCCATAAACATCGCAAATTTTTTTTCGTGGCTTGCGTATCATTTTTACCTTTTTTGTAGTAAAATTTTAAAAAGTATCGAATTTCTTCATTAGATTTATCTTCACAGTACGAAAAACAAATAAAAATCACACATTTTCCTAATTTGAATTTAGAATTATCTTCTTCAAAATGTAAACTTTGAATGATACCAAAACCAGCCAGATACCAATAGTATAGCCAAAGAGATTTTATTACAAGTTTATACATACTGTAATGCGAACAGACTTTTTCCCCAACCTATTACAAACTCCTCAGATTAAGTTTTACTATTATTACAGTTCCATTGCACTACGCTTTATAACTTTTCAACTTGAATTAAGACAATACTCAATCTATTAAATTGTCAAACTGCTTCTGTCACAAGAACCAGGCACTACTCAGCTTCATGTCTAAATACAAGTTTATACGCATTGCTGTAAAGTAATATATATAACTAGCGACCCCCTCCGGCTTCGCACGGTTAAAGTAACCGTGCGAAGCCTATACTATAACATTCATGTAATATACATATAAATCTTCCTCTTGAATCACTCTATCTGTTAAAAAAACTGCATCAAAATCAAATAAGCATACATATGGACAGACCGAAGGGAAGCGACTTTGTTTTATACTATGTTGTAGTGATTTCCTAAAACAGATAAAAGTGATAGAACTTTTATATAGCCGTAACTCAGGTCTAGATAAAACAATAAATAGCAAAATTGGCGTTGTAGAGAAACTAAAATAAGTCTAGAACAAATTCTAGAAGTAATATTAGGTATGAATATTAACTTCAATACCTATTGTAACCAATTAACAATCACAACGATCGCCGCAGTGAATATTAAATGACCATTGTCTTATCCGTTAGTGGTCTCTAGAGGTCTAGTAGATTCGATAATAGATGAGCTTAATTACAAATGGACTCAGTATATCTATATATACACATAATATAGTAGAGCTGTAATAAGATTAGTGACCCATCAGGCTTATATATTTTGTTTATATATACATTTTGTTTAGCTAAATTAAGTTAAGCATCGTCTGTATAATAACAACATCGCAGTGAAATTCAAATCAATATAAAACAGACTAGAAATTTTGTAATGTAAGAATTAGACACGTAATGCTTCATATTATTTAAATCACTTAGATTCGTTTAATAGATTTTATAGTTTAATATCGATTTCAAAACTAATATTTGTATTAGATGAGGTTCAGTAAAACATTCGCTAAAATGCCACAAATTCCGTTCATCATCACAAAGTGACCGCCGTCATAGTTTAAATACCATTTCGAAACTAACAGCCCAAACTGTAACACAAATTCCTATTCAATCTCGTTAATATTTAAATGAAATCATCGTTATATATGAAATAAAAAATAACCCGATAATTTGTTTTACGAAAATTCGTAAAAAGAAAAATCTAACAAAGCCCGACAAAAAGAAATCGAAGTCAGCTTTGAAAGAGACCTATCAAGTAACCAACACGACGGAGTAAAAATAACTCAGCCTTCTGAGTTTTATTTTTATAGGTATCAAATATTAATGGAAAAGAATCAATTCTGCTATTGTTATATTATACTCGTATCTAAATATAATAGTTTACAATTAATTCCATTTTAGGAGATCGTAGTTTCACATAGAAATAGTTTCTATCTTCAACATGAAGCCGAAGCCAACGATAGATTGACTAGATCTTAATGTCAACGTTATAATTTCAACTACTAATGCTAGCAACACTGTAGATTGCTGTTCGCTATTTTGTTGACAATATTAAAATGACAAAACTAATAAACTCTTTTATGATATTGGCAACATTTATTTGACATTCGAAGTTGGTACGAACTGAATCAATCAGTTCTAAAAGATAAAAGGGAAATAAATAAATACGCTGCCTTGACAGCAATTACATCGCGAATATTCAAGCTATAATATCTCTGGATCTAAAGTGTAACCCTCAGGAGTAATATTCTAATCAACAAGCCGTTATATTGCATATAGAGTATATCCAATAATTAATAGTATCTAAATTATCTAAAAAATATCCCCATCGGCTCGACAGTCTAGTAAGCTCTGTTACTTGATTTAAATGTTAGTTTAGATTAGCTAAATGTTATTAGTAAAAGAGCTCTTTAAACCTTCTGCTGAATTTCCAACCCCAAATGCTACATGCGTATATTATTGAACTCTTTAACATATTACTAGAAGTACAGCTCCTATATAATAATTTGAATATTCACAAAATGCGGCTCTTTGGTCCGTTAATAAATTCCCTATTCCCGAGACATTTACGTATCTTATGAAAAGTTTTAAAGCAAACTAAAACGTGGGTGTAATAGTCGACCCAAACCCACGTAATGATCTACATGATCTTTTTTAGACGCTTATGGGCGTTCCTAAGTAAAAGCCGTGGAAAGATATTTTTTTCTGGAAAACCCGCACAACTGCGAGGTCGCACAAGTTGAACCTTCTTGTTCATTTTTTGCCATTATCCTGCATTATATTTTTTCTTACATAATGTTGCGAGATCTTCTTATATACCTATCTATACTTATCTAATATAAAGTTTTGTTTTACATACATCTTTAACCAATGAATACAATTGGAGATTATTGAAACTAGGACTCAAAATGGTTTGCTTTTATTAGAGTGTTTTACATACATATAAAATAAGATAGTCTAAGTAGTTATCATCGAAAGCCGGCAAGAAACTCAATATCGAAATTTTTAAATCCGTAATATGAGTTTTTTATGATTTAGTGGCAAATAATGTGTAATAGATGCAAATACTTGAATAATATCGCTATGAAAGAATTCCTAATTTTATATAGGATTCTTACAACCTTATCTTTATTTTTATTAACTACATATAAAGTAAGTTAGTTAGTTATACAAAAGTAGTAATTTATAGCACAAGGGAAAGGAGCTTCGAACTTTTACTTGAATATAGATAAAAAAAACTCTAGTCAAAAAATCCATTAATATCCAATAATATTCAAGAAATTTAACCTTTTGTAAACCATATAAGCTATAATGTAATATTAATACTACAAAAGAAGTAAGAAAAAATTTGATAAATCAGTCCGCAGTCAATACCATTAATGTAATGAAACCACTATCTAAGCTTTGAGCCTACGATCAATACGATCTCAATGTTACTGAGCCCTTACCCTTGCTAATAGAGTCATAACCCTAGTCCTTTCATGAGTTGAATAAAGGACATGATTTGCGATCTGTATGTAATATTTCCGATTGCTTTCTTTACTTAGGACGTTTTTGTCTACAGGCTAAAATAGTTATATTACTAGCAACACGGCCTTCCTTCGTTATAACATACTAAAGGAACAAATCGATAAATAAAGTCGTTTCCAGCACATTTTCATGCTGTTTTCACTAATGCTAAGAAACTAAAACCTTACAAGGAGCTTAAAATATTTTAAACTTCTGTCTTCGCTTTGCTCAACAAAAATTGTTTTTCCTGCGAGCCATCTATAGTAAGTTACAAGAAACTGACAATCACAAAAATATCTTTATGACAAACTGAGTATCATCATCATCATGACCAATTAATATCCCAGTGCTGAGCCGGGTCTTCTCCTTAGAATAAGGAGAGTGTTAGGCCATAGTCCACCACCATGGGCCTGTCCGGGTTGGCATTACATAGCATATTTAATTATTTTTTAGAGTGCACCTAGACCCTTTCCATATTTTTCGCTATTTAATCTATTAACTAGTCTCCCAGCGTCGTAAAATTATATATTTAAAATTTAACCAAATCATTTCTACGGAAGCAAAAAGCTTGAATATCATAAATAATAAGTCAGAGTCAGGATCTTCTTAGATCCACTTTTTTGGCCATTTTTGTAAATGTGGCTCGCCTGAAACTTGTCTTGAAATCGATTTTGGTAATCTCTTTTTTTAATTCTGTATTATTTTCCAAGGATTAATTTAATTCTGGAAAGTGTGTACTGTACATAATTTACCCAATCGCAAAGACCAACAGTGTAAATATAAAATGAGTATTGTCCGTTGGTACGGTCTCCAGCGGTTACGGTACTCGATAATAGATGAGACTAATTTCAAACTCGGGCTTCGAGCAAACATTAATCTAGTTCAATACTAAAGTTAATATTTACAAAGTATGAGTTATATTGCAAATTGTAAATCTAATAAGCGTAAATTAACTCTCGAAACAATATTTACTAGCTGTCGTATTAATATTATAAGAGACAGTATTAAATTACTGTTTCACCTCAGCTGACAGTATTTCCAAATCTTTTAGGCTGTGTTAAGTAAGTGACAAAGTCTATAGACAATTACGGTAAAACTATACAGACTATAAAGAATAAATACAGTTAAAATCCAATGACATCCATCATCATCATACTGCAAAAATGTAGAACGATCTGATAGAGTCCTTGTTTTCTGATAGGTACAACGTAATTTTTTTGTCTATCTTCAAAACTAGATTAAACACGTACTTTCTAGATAAGCATGATAAATCCTAGACCGTGTCGTGCTTAACATCTATTATGAATAAACAGACAGATTATGAATAAATGTTTACTTAGAGATAAAAAAATTCATCATCAACTTTACCATTGTCATCTTCCTATCAATCATGGTCTTTTACTAACGGGGTTGGCGTTTTTACTTTTGTCCAGCTGTAGAATGTAGGCATTCACAATAAATTTTCTTTTTTAAAGATTTATATCTATTTTAGTTTAAATAAAGCTACCCAATATTTTAGCTTGAATTGTGTCTAAGTTCTGTTGATAGTAAAGTAATTGAGACCACCCTTGAAGTACAAGTAGTTCTTTTCTTAAAGAAATTATCATCTAAATCAATTTATACATAAAAAAGTTATAAGAATTTTTTAAGTAAGTTATGTAAGATATTTATTTGGTTTATATTTTATTAACTAAATTATTTGAAATTGTAATATAACTTGTATTACTGACTCTACGGTATAGTGTCCTTGGACAAATATGTCGTCGGAAAGAAAACAAACTGTTACAAGCATTCCATGCCGCGGTGGATATTAAATTCTTTCTGTTTTGTTGTAGCTTCTCTTATTTTATCTACAATTTGTAGAGAATTTCACATCTTATAAGCTTCGTTGCACAGAAATAGCTTTTAAAATGTGAAATTGTGATTGTTGTTGAGAATATCTTGTTAACTTGTTACTTTAGCGAAATATGGTACAAAAGATAATATAATAGAAATTGCATCTCCCTTACTTGAAAAATAAAACCTGGTGAAGGAGAAAAAGTTTCTAAAACAGTTTCTTTTCACGTATTCATTACAAAAAAACAACATTTCTTGAAATAATCTACAGCAACAAGGAATACTTAAAATTAAATAATAGCAGCACTACAAATTAACTTAATTTTGTAAAATCCTGTAATTTTTAATTCCATTAGTAATTAGACTACCTTTAGGAGACACACGGTTTGCCAACCTAAGAATATAAAAAGAGTTGGGTGGTGTTAACTGGCAATAATATATAATATAAAAATATATTTTGGATATTTATAAATTTTTTTGCTAGTCTCATTCGGGAATCCTTATTTAGGAACCTTGATTTGTTTGAGGGAATTTTGATTATTCGATTTTAATCATCAGTAATCGATCTTGAATTTAAAAAAAATCACAGTTATGCCAATCATAGGCGTAGCAAATGTGTTTAGGATCTATAATCATTGTACCTCACATTTTCCGTAAAATAAGATTGATTAGCACCGAAATTAAATTGTTTATCGATTAAAAATTGTTACTGTATTGCTGGGTGAGAACTTTTTTCGTCCTCAACGTGCAAACAACAACAATTTCCCGAAGGAAAACATTGTTGCTACGCCTATGATAATAACTTCCGTTTAATTGATTATTTAAATTAAACTGCCATCGTTAAATATACTTACTTAGATATAACTTTGTTCCACGTATGCCATGCTCGCTAATCCATTTACTTTTTCTATATTCCATGTAAGTCCCAACAGAAAAAGGTTAATGGCCCAGACAACTCACACTACCTCAGCATTAATTTGCGTAAACCTGCATAATTGCTATTAATACGTGCTTTAACCACTAATGGGGGTGAATTACTATGCAAACTACTCCCTACACTCTAAAAATTAATATCTAATTCTAACTTAATCCTAACTATTAATATAAATGAGAAAGTAGCTCTGTATGTCGTCTGTCTTTACGCTTTCACGCTTAAACCACTGAACCGATTTTGATAAAATTTGGTACAAATATAATCCAGAGCTTGGGAAAACGCATATGTTACTTTTTAGCATGAAAAGAAGGCTTGATGGGGTTGAAACAAGGAATGAAGTAGTGTCTTTGGGAATTAATCTATACTCTATACTATTATATAGAGAGGAAAGATTTGATTGTTTGTATGGTTGCATGTTTGCATGTTTGTATGTTTGTTTGTTGCAAATAGGCTCGAAAAGCACTGAACCGATTTTGAAAATTCTTTCACCGATGGGAAGCTACATGCTTTCCAGGTAACATAGGCTATGTAGTGTTGCCATATACATTTTTTAATTAATAGAATATGGCCATTATGTTGCTACTGATCCGATTTTAAAAATTCTTTCACTGTTAGAAAACTACACTATTCCTGAGGGACAACGCTGATTTAGTGTTGCCATATACATTTTTTAATTAATAGAATATGGCCATTTTGTTGCTACTGATCCGATTTTAAAAATTCTTTCACTGTTAGAAAACTACACTATTCCTGAGGGACAAAGCCGATTTAGTGTTGCCATATACATTTTTTAATTAATAAAATATGGCCATTTTGTTGCTACTGATCCGATTTTAAAAATTCTTTCACTGAGAGAAGTCTATAGTATTTCCGTCTCTCTTTCTCTTATAATACTATCATCGTCTCTCTTTTTTCTCACTTTAATTTTTATTTTTATCTGTTCAGAATGATCAGTCTCTTTTCCCTTTCTTTCTTTCGATTATCTCTCTCTCTCTGTTCTGTACCTATTCAATTTTAGTTCTGCTCTGTCCTTCCTCTTTTATCATCTGTCGCTTTTCTTTAAGTCGCTTTAATTTAATGTTTCTATTATTTTTCTTTTTACAACTTTTTCTTACTCTCTCTAATTTTTCAAATAATTAAAAACTACACAATTACACAGTGACAATTTAAGGACATCAATTATAATATTGCTTTAAATACCCGGAGCGAAGCGATGGCAGCCCTCTAGTCATATATAAATTTATATTGATGTTGAAAATTAAATGTAAAATATAGCGAAATAGCAATAGGGTATGATATGTTGAAATATAAATAAACATAAATTGCACCCGCGCGAACCCGGGCAGGGTCGACTAGTTTATCTATATTCTTACAAAAGTAAAATGGAATTTCATGCAAGATTATATCTATAACTAGCTGACCCGACAAACATTGTTTTGCCATATAAATTTAGGGTGGGTCACAAAAGGGATGAAAAATAGATTGTAGCCGATTATCAGACCTATTGAATATGCATATAAAATTTCATAAGAATCGGTCGAGCCGTTTCGGAGGAGTGGGTATGGTAATTAACATTGTGACACGAGAATTTTATAAATAAGAGTTATTTTATTTTTTATTCTGAATGCTGGACAATTTATAAGCTCAGTTCTGATAGTTCAGCCGCAGTTTGACTAGTAATTACATAGGGTATATATTGAACTACCATAGCGAAGTATCATAGACTCACGCGATCATTTTAGATATTAGTTTTAGACGTTCGTACATTTCTTTAAAAAGGTTTTAAAAAAATGTCAAAATTAATTATTTTACAAACACTTTGTCCTCATTCCATTTAATAATTTCCCTCGGGCTAAATGATTTTCGTGGTTTCGAAAGTTTCAAAAGTTTTGTGTAATTTCCATATTGTATACCGCTACAATGTTTACTGGTTGAAATTTGTTATAACATTAAAAGTCATGATACGTGTAAATAACAACCTATACATAAACTTCTTGCGTCTGTCGGGTCAAGTATTTAGTATATAATATTTGCCGGCGAGTAATACAGTTGATTATAATCGTTAACTGATGTCCTAGCAACACTGATTTTGATAGCGTTTCATTGACTAGTGGTTTCTATTAATTTTAAATAACCTCACCGATTCGACAATTTATGCTCCGACAGATATGCCGCAGTTTGCCGAGATGTATCATAGATTAAATATGACTATGTAAAGCAGTGGTTGAGACTTCAAGTCTTACTCGGGAGGACCGGGTTCGATCCTGGGCACACACCTCTGACTCTGAGTTATGTGTGTTTTAAGCAATTAAATATCACTTGCTTTAACGGTGAAGGAAAACATCGTGAGGAAACCTGCACTCCTGAGAGTTCCCTAAAAAGTTCTCAAAGGTGTGTGAAGTCTGCCAACCCGCACTGGGCCAGTGTGGTGGACTATGGCCTAATACCCTCCTTATTCTGAGGAGGAGACCCGGCTCAGGAGTGGGCCATTGAAGGGTCGTGATGATGTAAAGTGCTATCTATGAAAATATGTTAGTCTTTGATATGTTTGGTGGATTTACTAAACATATCAAAGAGACCTGGTTTAACGACGTCAAACACCTAAGTTGTCTTATCTCAAGTGCATTTTAATAATTTTACACGTTACTGTAAAGTATATGGTTCTATATAGATGTTATGTGCGTTACCTTGTGTCAATGATAAATTTTACCATTTTATTTTCCATAATTTAACATTAGGATACATTCAGTATCATCAATCACATGCACATACATCCTTAAAATGGATATTCAGTCCAGCTGTCGTCAAATTGTAGTGTAAACGCTGCTTAAGCCGGCTTAGGGTGGGTAGTGAGAACTTTGCGGCGGGTAACCTAATAAAGCGCTTATTCGTCCGTTCTTGTTTTATTCATGGGCCCTCTGGACCCGATTACTAAGCAGTAATGTTAAATATTAACTTAAGTAGCTTAGACCTAAACAACAGCTGGCAGGTATTGTGATTTGTGGGGTAAAGTAGATCACGGACATCTCTTTTTAAAAAGAAAGTATAATTTCTAAGGTTTTAGTAGAAACTGAACCCATACAAGATAGTTGTATTGTCTATCTGCAGTTTGTTAAGTTTTTTTTGTTTTAAAGTCTTGCCTGTTGAGATTTCTATGGCTTTTCTTAATACGAGTAATAGTTACGAGTAATTTCGTATCATAAACATAAAAAAAGAAACTTTCTTGTTGCTGTACTCGAGAATGAGGTGAAAAAAGAATATTATGTAAAATTAGGTAAGAGACAGGAGTTGTTAAATCCACCGATTTTGTAAAAACAGGTAAATAAATGTGTTGACTGCAATGTGAAAAAAATACAAGATACTTGCATCTTACTGTAAACTAAAATACGATAAATAAAACAACTTTTTATTAATATAAAAGTTGTTTTTGACTTCACGCTATGGTCAAATGTATTTAAACAGAGGTTTTAAAACAGTTGTAAAGGAAAATGGAAAAAATGAGTTCTAAAATATGAACGCTTTCAGAAGTTCTCAAATAGGAAAAAGTTGTTAAATCGCTCAAACTTTTATTCAACTGAATATTGCAGAACGGAGAGTTATGTCTGCTTTACTTCATACTGAAGGTATTTTTTAAAACTAAACTTATATTTCCTTTTAATATATAAAATATTTAGCAGTGATCAATTAAAAAAATAAAAATTCCAATTTATAGACACGAAACTAAAATATGAAATTCTAAGGAACCATACCAAAAATGTAAAACAAATAGATTTTTTTGAGATTATCTACTAATTTTCTTTTATTAAACTGACCGTGCTCTACGTTGATAAATGGGACAACAGATTTTGAACGGCAATGTTAAGTTTGTACCTATCAATCCAATTTGTACTTTGCGTGAATCCGACTCGCGCTTTACCGCATCTCTAAGAATATTTGTATGAGTTAAAGGAATTAAATTCTAAGGAATATCATTTAATATTTAGAATAAGTGCTCTTAATGTATATTCATGTAATACATGTACGCTTTTTGAATATAATATTAACTTAGAAGGAAATTTCAAACGGAAATGAAATCCAATTTGAAAAGGTTTTTTCTTTCCTTTGATCTTCAAAGTGACAAGGCTTTTTGATATACAAAGAGTTTAAGAAATTGAAATTGAAAGATGTTTACAAATCACTTCGATCTGTCGTAAAAGGTCTTCCTATTACGACAGATCGAAGTCTAACTAATACAAACTAATAAACAACATCAAGTTTTTTCAGGTTAGCTCTAGTTAGGTTCGATAAATTCAAAATTCAAAATAATTTATTTGGAAACTTTAGATTAATACAAATTTCTTTAAACGATAATAACTGCTTTAGTTTTAGACTGTAGCGCAGTTATTAACGCCCTCCATCTAGCGTCGTTCGGTTACAATTTACATAAACGAGTACAATTAAATTCATGTTACAAGCAAGTATGTCAAATTAGTAATAAATAATATGAAAAATGAATTTATAATTCATTCGTAATAGTCAATAAATTAATAATTTTTTGAGATGCAAATATGTAAATAAAAATAATAATAATAAAACGTAGCTAATAAACAATAATTAAAAGAATAATGATACACTAATTTGAAATGATTACTATCTAATTTACTTAAAATTAAATGATGTGTGGAAAGGGATAAAAGGAAAAGGATTATTTTGGTAAATATACTATTTAAAAGTTCTTATAATTAAGTGAGAAGGTGTTCGGTCTCATTGTAGCTTAAATTTAGAAGCCAATCTTTTATTTTCTTCTGACGTTCGACTAAAGTGAGTAAGTATATACTAATCTCATTATTAATCTTATTATATAAAAGTGAGCTTAGGTAACTATATTGACGACTTATGAAAGCTGATGAGCGAGGTAACGTTTTGCATACCTATCAGATCTGCGTCTATTAAGAGCAATATAATTATATTATAAAGTCTTTCCTGGTAGGTTAGAGACTGTCATTAAAGTGTAAATGTGATAAAATATAGTGCAGTGTAGCCTATTTTGAGGAACACGTGAATCGTTAAGGTTATTGATCTTGCAAATTTGCACCTTGGTCACAAACCTCAGTCACTCGGCTTCTTATCTAAATTTTGCTATTACTTTGTTTAGTTAGTAGTAAGTAGTGAAGTCGGGCAGCAGAGGCGAATGTTCGTTTACATTATAAAAAGTCCTTGTAAACCTACACCTTGGTCACAGTATTTAGATGAAAATTATACCGTTCCATTAAAAACATGAGCACTATAATCTACAAAACAGATGTCTAGGAGCTTTCTTCTTTGTAATTAAACCAACAGTTCAGCAATACGTTTGTAGTGGGTAGACTTAAAAACCGCAGAGCTCGTTTGGCTTACTGCCAGACCGCTTGACACATCTAGAGTCCACTTTACGATGTACAAGAGCTCATGGCAAGAAAAACTTGTAACTCATAGGAAATGAAATAAAGGAACTTGGTAAATCACTCGCTAATCGAAAGAACTTCTGGAAACTTCTATCGTGAAATAAAGAGGCTAACTGGAAATATTGCTAAAGTTCTATTAAACTTATGTACGTTACAATTGATTTTACTATAGAGCATTAGTCCTTTAGCTATAGAGTAGGGTGGCGCAAAAAAACCGACTATTGTTTTTATGAGTCTCGAGTGAAAAAATGTTAGTTTTTTAATGCTTTAAGCCCATCTCCAAAGGACAGCTCAAAAAAAAATTTTTAGAGGTAACTCAAATTTTTTTTACTTTAATAATTTTTGAGTTCTTAATATTTCGTTTAATTTTTATTAGTTAAAATTATGTTTTCAATCTGCATTTTTTTTGATTTTGTAACCTTATTCCTAAAGTTAGTGACATTGTTGATAATTTTGTATCCCAATATATTTGGTGTAGTCTGTCAAATTATTTCACTGCGTAAAGATTTTATCTATCGTAGTGCAAATTGTATGGTTTAGAGCCGTCGTGCCAGATCTTTATTTAGGCAATTAAGTTAATAATCGCTCATAGGAAACAAAGTAAATTTTAATTGGTTTTAAAATTTGTCTATTTTATTACCATTTAAAAGAACGATAATATAATTTTTACATGAAATAACCTCAAAACAACCCAGAGGATTGAAATAAGCGTTTTCTTCTAGTTTCTTTTCATGGTGATGATGGTTCCGTCTGGCGTCTTCGTTAATACAAAATTATATTTTTTAAGGAACTCATATCATAGATATGTCTTAGAATGAGAGAGGAATGATACCTTTTATTGTACAATAATACGTATACACATGCAATTTAGCCAGAAAGCCTGGTAGTGCCTTGAATCACGACTAAGGTGTGGGATTAAAGGCCTTTTATATAATTACTAGCGGCCTGCCCTCGCTTCGCTCCTGGTATAAAGCAATATTATAATGATGTCCTTAAATTGTCAGAGTAAGAAACAGTTATAAAAAGAAAAATAATAGAAACAAAAATAAAAGAAAAGTGACAGATGATAAAAGAGGGAGGACAAAGCAGAACTAAAATTGAAGAGGTAAAGGCGTGTGAGAGAGAGAGATAGAGAATCGAAAGAAAAAAATTGAAAAGAGACTGATAATTCTGAACAGATAAAAATAAAAATTAAATAGAGAAATAAGAGAGAGGGTGAGAGACAATTATAGTATTATAAGAGGAAGAGAGACGGAAATACTATAGACTTCTCTCAGTGAAAGAATTTTTGAAATCGGATTAGTAACAACAAAATATCCATATTCAAATAATTAAAAAATGTATATGGTAACACTAAATCACCATTGTCACTCACGAATAGTGTAGTTTTTTCTCAGTAAACGAATTTTTGAAATCGGATTAGTAACAACAAAATATCCAGATTCAAATAATTAAAAAATGTATATGGTAACACTAAATCACCATTGTCACTCACGAATAGTGTAGTTTTCTATCAGTGAAAAATTTTTTAAATCGGATTTGTAGTTCCTGCGAAACTCTTCAATTTATAAAATGGCCACCTTTTGGCACTTAAATGGCCATATCTTTTTAATTAGAGTATTTATGGCAACAGTCACAAAGCCTATGTTACCCGGAAATGATGTAACTTCCTATCGGTGAAAGAATTTTCAAAATCGGTTCAGTACTTTTCGAGCCTATTCGCAACATACAAACAATCAAATCTTACCTCTTTATATAATAGTGTAGATGTAGACAATGCTTCCATTCGCTGCCCGAAACCTAACTACAGTAGATAATAAGGTTAACTTACAAGAACCTCAAGAAGGGTGACCTTAACCACGATACTATTATACAGTACACTATAACAGACTTTTAACAATGAGTGAGAACCATTATAAAACACTAGACTATTATAAAATATTAGTAGAAAGAAGGTCGCTATTAGCTAACCAGATAAGCTAAATTACAATACGTAGTTACAGCGTAATTTTTTTTAATTCAGCATGAATTTGTTTAAGACATTTCCATTCTGAAAGGTTAGTTTTTCACCTAAAAAGAATTAAAAAAAACACAAAACGAAGGAGAAAAAAAATTATTGATATTAAATATAATTTCAGTATACTACAAGTTACTGTTTTAAGTTATCATAAATTACTATTTATTTGTCACAAAAACAATTGTGATATATCAAGGGGAAACTTCAAAAATATACCGACAAGTTAAGTCATTTACGAACGTCATTACTCAAAATGGCTCCGCCGAAACAAGCAAGAAAATTGCTACATAACCCTAAAATAATAATAGTGGCTCCCAAGAAATGTTATTGAAGGGTGCAGTAATAGGTACGCCACTCATGGGTAATTCCACGTGACGTATACGGGAACTGACATCGTGAATTATGTAGTATTGAAAACAATTACTACCTAATTGGATTTACGAAATATACTGTCTGGCCTTTGGTAGCTTGCTTCTCTTTTGATACATGAATCAATGAATTTTATCAGTAACCTTAGCAAGTCAAAAAGGCATATTAACAAATTCAACCTTTCTATTGAGATAAATAAAATTTCAGAAAGGTCAATGATAGATGAAGATATATTCATCCTTAAAATATTTTTTGTGACACCCGTTTACCCCCTTAAAGATAAATGAAAAGGCTGTTCACATCCCATGCAGTTTCGGGTGTGCGTTGATGACTCCGTCAACATGCTAAAAATATAAACGAGTGCTTTATCAAAGACTATATTATAGTAGAATGTAGTTTAGATCTTAGAATTTTCACATGAATGGCACATTTTTCTGTGATTACGATTTAGTTCAAGAATCAGATTGTAGAAAAAAATCCATAACGAGAATCACACAGCAAATTAAGCTGAAATATCAATTCTTAATTGTCCCAAGCCAGTTGATTTAATTAAACTAAAATAGAATATTATTTATTGACTACTTATTTCATGAAATTTATTTTTCCACACGAGAGAACATTTTCATTTATCGTAAATTGGTGCATTTGGTAAAAGGCTCGCGGGCTGGGATCAGCAATTTCTTACTTGATTTAGCCGCCTGATGGCTTTCCGAACAAAGAACTGAGAAAAGGAGAAACAAAACCAGTTCCGATACGTAACTGCGGTGGCTACCAATCTACCATCAGTATTGCTTAGTGACATGGAAATTTTAATTGATGTCTGTTATTACTGTAAATGGTACAGAATAGGAGTTTGAACAATTTTCTATCATAAAATTAATTGATTTAATATTTTCATTAACTTTCACAAGGTTGTCGGGCTTCGGTTCAGATTTCATCGAGTAATAGGAGTAGAATTAAACTGAGAAAACAAGTCTGAAATACATTGAACTTAAGTCAATTTCAGCTGTGACGAGTCATCAACTAACGGCTGATATTAATAACGTTGTGCGTATTGCCATTTATGCAAGTATAGCTCTCGTGACCACTATAGTTCCGTTTTAGTGGTAGGTAGATCCTTAAGAGTAGATCTTGATATACAATATTCGTCTGGCTTCTTGCTCCCATTAATATAAACTAAATTTACTAAATTTCACAGTAGTTATAAGTTGAGAGATTGTTTGAACAATAGATATTTAAGTATTAATATATTCACCAGACATGTTAAATGAACTTGCTACTTAAGCCAAGATAATATTCTCTTGAAAAATTATAAACTTTTGTTATAGAATAAATGAAATTCATCTTATTTTATAGCTGATATATATTATATGTATATAGTATATTTATATTTTATGACTAATTGAATGCTGTCAAATATTATGTCGATAACTATCTGTACACCTCAAGCAGAATATACTTTATACTATGTAGTACATATTTATTTTGAAGAAATATTTGTTTATTGCCATTTTTATATAAAAAGTCACTAATAAAAATTGCCAATTAAGATAATGATTTTGTGACCAAACAAATCTTCGTTATCCTGTTCTGCACATAAAAAATAGGAACTATTGAATAATATCATATTATTCATAAACATTTTTATATAATTATTTTATCACTGTAATACTTTACTATCTAGATGTTATGACAGGAACCCTAGTTGAGCCTTGTGGTGCAAGGTTTATTTTACATATAGTCTACACTCACCTTTACTACTAAAGTAACTGCCTAACTTACCTCTAAATTGAGTACTAATTGACTCATTTGACAGGAGACAAATAGACTTTGGTATTACTGTGATTTTCTGATATCTGTTCGTTTAAAAGCCACAAATAATATAAATATTTTAAGATTTTTAAAATCATTTTATATTATCACTATAGAAATTTAACTAAGAATTTAAAAAAACAAATAAAAATTAGTGGATTAAACAAATAAATAATAATGAATGAAGGGTCCGTATTCACAAGGAAAGTTCTAATTAAGCGAGTGAAAATGCAGACGGTCGGAGTACTCGTAATTATAATTGGTCTCTGCTGAAGCTCAGACTGAATACGGCCGCAAATTCTTTTATGTCAAAGTGAATGATGCGCTGTCTGATGCTTTAAGATTTACGTCATTATGTAAATTAACTTAATTATAATTTACAACTCAAATATATAATTAAATGAATTGTAAGTCAACCTTAATATAACGTTTATAAAACTTCAGTCAATTTTACATTTGGTGTCATGTAATATATTTGATTGTATAAAATAAGCTTAACTGTGTATATCTAATTCTCGTCGCCATAACATGCTGTACTACGTCCGCTCTCGGCTGAGACTCGCACAGTTATGAGTCGGTAATGCCACTACACGTAACACCACCGTGACAGTGTACCCTCTATTCTAGTATGGTGAGTATAGACAAACATATATAGAATATGTTTACTCATTTACTACAGTAATTAATGTAAATACGTTCTTAAGATATAGTGACACACATCAGCTCTTTACATTAAATAAAACATAGGCATATAAAATGTTACTTAAGTTTATAAGGCTAAAAATAACCACTTAGCTATATTTTCAGAGGCAAACACTTAATGACAACTCATTAATGAAATCTTATTTTCATATTATCAAAAAGATAACAAATAAATGTATTTGTTAAGATTTGCTAAAAATAGGTTTTGAAGGTAATTAATTGTAATTAAAGGTCTCAACGGTGCTAGAAAATATCTTTGTTATAATAATTACTCTCAAGGCAACTAATTAGGCTGGTTAAACTATTGTAAGTAGAAACTACGAGTATAATAGGTCTCTTCGGGATTTCAGAATTATGAGAATTTAAAGGCCTAATGAACTACTTAAATACTTGCTGTTGTCAACGTTATATTATTATTAAAAAATTCTATTGGTCATCACTAACTACCTTATTCACTTTTCTTATCTAGTGTGCTTTTGATAATAACTGGACGTAGACAAATTCACATACTTACAAAATATATCAAAAAAGTAACAGAATCAACAAATCTCACTCATTTAAGACATTTAAGTATTATACTATATCTTACTTTAAATGTGTGGACATTTACTTTAATATGCAAATAATACTTATTTATTATAATAATACTTATTTATTATAATAATACTTATTTATTATAATAATACTTATTTATTAAGCCAATTATTGAAAACATTTTCAAAGCTTGGCTTCAACTTAAAAATATGAAATTTTAAGTATTTTCAAAGTGAATTACACAAGCTTAACTTTGCTACAGTTACTTTATTATTACTTATATAATTCTAAAACATTTTCAAAGCTTGGCTTCAACTTAAAAATATGAAGTTTTAAATATTTTCAAAGTGAATTACGCAAGTTTAACTTTCTTACAGTTTCTTTATTTATAGAGAGTTAGTTCCCAAATAGATTACTGTTCATGCATACTTGAACTTAGGAAGAATTTAGTAAGGAAATCAATGTTATTGTACTCAGTTAAATCATTAACGAACATACATCAACCCAGAAAACCTTTCTTGTATTTGTGGGTCTACTCTTACAAATATTATTGAACGCTTTACCCCACGGACGTGCCGTCCATTTATGCAAGGGCGTGACTCGTGAGCAGCACGACGGCACTAGGGTATAAAAGGCGCCGTGAGGCTTTGGGGGCGCCAAAAAAAACAGTTTGTTCAATGCGCGTGTCGAGCGAGGGTAACATGATAAAAAAAGGAAGGGGTCAATCAGGTTATTAACTTTTTTTTTGGTCTTCAAGTAAGCTCATAAAAATTTGGCACGATGACGCAGAAGATGCTTGGCGCGTGCCTGGTTATCCCCTAGTGATTGCGCTGAAATGGGGCGTACATATTAACTAAGTTCTAAATCCAATATGGCTGACTCCAAAAGACGGCCCATCAGAAGAGATAGGAAATACGCGTGTACTTTTTATATTTTTATACGATAGCCTGTATATATAAAACTAAAACGTAAATGTTAATTTTGTTCTTTGATTCACGAGAAGTTGAAAGAGTGAAATGAGGAAAAATAAAAAGGATTTATTAGAATAACTTTTGAGGTTAAGAGAAATAAAAATGTATCACCAGTGTCCATACTTGCATTCACTTCAAAAATTATTATAACACTGGTCAAATTTGGCAAATACCCGCCTTTTATAGACTTCACAAAATCAACAAATTATGGAAGTATTTAAAAAAAAAACTAAACTCAAAGAAATTTTTTAAACATGAAGATAATTATTTATTAATTTTTTTAAAATTATATATAATCATTAGAATATTCAAAGTTTTAAATAATTGTTATCAAAGACATATTGCTTTAGTACTGTACAAACCATCGCTCATTTCCGACGTCAACAAGATCAATATAAGGTTTACAGTACAAACTCTAACAATAGCCATCTTTGTCTTATATTCAATTATCCAAGTATTTGTCTGCAGGTCATGGAACTATAAAAAAAGGTAGCTTTATACTTTCCACTATACTAAATTGGATAAACCTCGTTAATTTAGCATAAAAGCATACCAATGTTCACGTATACTCATAGACGATGTGTGCTTGTTAATTCGCTTTGGAGGCCTTTGTGTGGCTCTGTCGATCAAGTGCTCACTTAACCGCGGCCAAATATTGGCTATGTTGACTTGAACAGCTCTACTAACGCTGTTTAAACATTATACCATGGTTTAGACAGTTCTATGTCGTTTACATGAGCTATTATCAGAACGCATAATTGATATTGTGCTTTCAACGCTTCCAAACTTAAATTTAAAAAAACATACTATTATTATATATAAAGGATTACTTAAGTAACTAAAACTTAACCCTGCAAGTCAAAAAAAACATAATATCAGGTATAAAGGCGGTATTTTAGAAGGCAAATGGTCACGCTGTGCTTAAGTTAGAAATGAGGTGATAGTCTTCAAATGGCTGACCAGATTTTCACGAACTATAGGTAAAGACCATTTCGATTAAATTACCTTTTAAACTAATGAAATCGCATCGAAATCGGTCCATTGTCTTGGGCGCTATGAGGCCACATACAAACATAGAGCTACACAGTGAGAATCTGTGTTAAACTTATTTTAATCCCGTTGTTTTTGCGTCACGGTTAAAAGCTCGACACACACAAAAATAGATAGTTCATTTGCATGTCGATTTAGTATAAAATTGAACCTGTCTATTCTAATTCTATGTGTCGGATCTGATAAATCTGTTTGATGAACTTTTCTGCTAGGAATAGATTGTAAATGCATAACATATTGTATAAATTAAATAATACAGCAGTAAGATACTATATTGTGTCACTTTAGTTTGTTACTTGAAACTTACTACAAATTATTACAAAAAGTTGCTTTTTTTCAATAAATCTCTTGTATAAGCAATAAGTTCAACCTTTTTACACCACGTTTCATTTGTACTTGCAGTAATATGTAAAAAAGACTTTAAGACGAATAACGAGAAGTATTGCTAACATATTATATATTAAAGTAACCATTTAATTTTTCACTTAATGAGAACCCGATCAACGAGATGGGAGTCTTCCAGGTATCCATGGGTGAAAAGACAAATCAAACAAAACAATTTCTTCTCTAGTATTTGTTACAGACAAATCGTAGTGACGAAGATAGTCTCATCAAAAAAAGAATCAAATAATAATTATAAATTCATACTTCCAATCGGTAGGTGAAAGTTATGAGATCCCTAGTTTTTTTTAAAAAATACCATGCAATAGGCATCGACCTGTCTATTGCGGCTTAACGTTGATTTTTATGCGATTTCGAAAAAAAAGGACACTTTAATTCCCGAATTTTTATTTGGAGACGACGGGACTGGCAACCGGATAACAGGACTGTCAAAACCTGACCTATTCAAAACCATACCTCCCGTATTGTTACAACAACAACAACCTTACAATATAAAAGTATTTTCTCAACGGAGCGAGTGCGTGTATAGTTATAAAGTAAATATTATAAGTACAGGTAAGTACCGTAAATAACCTGATAAAAAATTACAAAACATTATTTAACGCAAGTAAATAATAGTTTAATTACATTTGTACTTTGTTATTTACGTAATTTATAATCACTAATTCCAAGGCCCTTTTCTACCAAAGGTTTGTACGAAAATAATTATTTCTCGTTGTCTAATAAATTCACGGTTTCTACGAATTGATTGATTGGAGTAATATAAAATCACTAATAAATTGAAGCAAAATAAACCATTATATTGTATCAGTAGAGCGTGTAACTCGATCTTCAGCGTAATTAGCAGTTTGATTACAAAACAAAAGGTTTCTATCTTCTCAATAAATTCGATATACCGTGTATTTTCAGCATGAACGGGTATTTTCGTCAAATCACGTCCTAAAGAGCTTATCTCTAAAAACAGCTGTGCGTGGGACCAACCCTGGGCCGGCAACCAATTTCGTACTTGATTAACCCACTTGATGGTTTTTGAAACAAAAATGCGTTTAAAATTACGGAACAAATTGTTCTTATGTTTTCGGTTAAGTTACAAGGTGATTGAAGAATTCTAGTCGCGTTAACATGTAACCTTTTCTTTTTAATTTAACCCGATTCCGTGATTGTTTTTGTGACATCTTTTCAATTTATCGGGGATCTCTAAAGACCAAGACATGTTTTGTAAGTCACTAGAAATAAAATCTGAAACATCTTACACACTAGTGAAATAACAATTTTTTTTTTAAATATTTGTTTTCTTGAACATCTTAAAGAAACAAAGATTAGCAGGTATTGAATAAAAATTTACAAATTAATATATTTTAAAAGTTAAAATTGTATAATTAATATAAAAATAAATACTATATTAAAATAAAATATAATACTTACATATATTTTGGTGCCAGATAAATTGATTCTTTATTTTGAAAAAGTTTGAAGGCTTAAGAAAAAGTTAATTAATTATATTTTAATAATTTGTTTTATTTAAAAGATATATATGACACGAGATTAAAATTATGGGGTTAAAAATTAAGGGTTTAATAATAGTATGTATAATATTAACGATTTGCCTAAGGCAATTACTTTAACTTTTTATTAAATATTCTGTTATTTTCAGAGCCATCATTTTTTTAGTGTAATTTTTAATAAAAGCAAATTACATCGAAAGTACTTTGATATTTTAAATAAAAACATTTTAAAGTTGATATTCGATTTTCATCCATTAAAAACTTTCAATTACAAAGTAAACAACAACTATCTGCTATTCCATGTTCAATATTCAATTGAAACGTTCCGCCAATATTCCAAACAAATTAATGAAATGGGAAATGAAATTCTCTTCGGGAATATAATTAACAGAAGTGTTAAATTTAATACATCTTGTCTTTATTACTTTTACTCGTAATATCTATTTCTCGTTTCTAAATTAAATAAATTTTATAAGTATTTTTTGATGACTTTACTAATTTCTTAAACAATCCTTCTTTTTTACTGCTCACTAACGTTGTTTACTGAACTAGAGTACCAAAATACATTGCAAAAACCAGGATTCACATGATCCTTGCTCGAAGAGGTCCAATATCCGCAACAGAACAAAACACTATTACTATACTTCCACTAACACCTCCAGGTAATAAAGAAATACTATACTTTACATAAATATTCACTCAAAATATGTAAAGAGGATGAAAAAAATTGTACTCGTTCACAGTTCACTTAATTTTTATTTACAGAAACAATATACCTAATAAATATATTTTTTTATTGTATTAGAAAGCGTAAAATTATATTAATTCAAAGTCCTATAATAATCTAATTAAAAGCTAGCCTGACTAAAATAACTAATGGCTAATTTTGTTTTGATCTAAACGTATTAAATTAATGTAATATAGTACCTAAGAATGCGTCCATTAACACTTTCTTAGTGTTTCTAAAGGTATAGTCACACTGTTATTGTGATTAACATTATTAATATTTCTTCACTATTTTTTCTATCACTTCACTACAACTTAAATACAATAATAAATATAATATTCACTTTTTATATTTTGGAATTATTCACAATTCAGAGGAATCGTGTAAATTGCACAAGAAACACTATTTTATACATTCCCTAAATAGGCTTATTTGATCTTATTTTATTTTATTCCAGGAGTTGCATATAATTCCTAGCTTATAGAATTTACGTGCTTGAGATTATTTTAAAGAAAACATAATGTAAACAAGAATATCAGACGCGTCCCAGAAAATCAGAAACTATCTCATGATAACATCGAAATGCTCTGTCCCTAACTAATTGGAAATTTTTTATCTTACACACAACTTATTGCTATAAACTAAAACTGTTTTCGATACTTTGTATAAAAAGAGTCAAGATCGGTTCCAGAGACAAAATTTAGATTATGCACTATCGCGATATAACAGAAGTTTCGATTAACGCAAACCCATAAGGACAGCCACTGTTTCAAGCCACTTATCGAGATAAGACGGGCTCATCCTTTCTATACTCAGGGTTGACAAATTGTCCTAAGAAATTATGTATATTAACATATAGAAAAACCATCTGAATATCCTTCGATTAACTATCCTGATGATATTATGCTCAAATTGTATGACTATTTAACGCTTCTCTTATCACTTTACCACATCTCTATACTTTCAGACAGGGCCTCGCCGTCCCTACATGCTAGGACGTGCGGGGCACGTCGGCGCCAGAGCGTAAAAGGCGCTATGTAGTTTTCAGGGAACGCCAAAATAAAAATATAATTAATGATTAAGCGAACTTACCTGTACATGAAATTCTATCATAATTATACCAGCACCGAATCCGAAGAGATTAGTACATCCTGCCAACCCGGTACTTTTGTACCTGACACAGGGGAGATAAGCTATCTATCAATTACGGAAATACATCAACGAAATTCGAACTTTGTTGCTTTAAACTAAATATCGTGACTGAGCACGGTGGATACGAGCAAGAGTAGGGGAGTAGGTAATAGATATATGTAAGTTAGGTTTAGGTTAGCCTAGTATTAGGTTAGGTTAATGTTAGTCTAATCTAAGGTGAGTGTCTCGATCGACACAAGGTCGCAAGTCCAAGGCACTGCTTGGGTTCCTGCCTGAATAATATGAGATTGTAATGTTTAGTTATATCCTGACCATGTTGCGCCCGTAGCTTATATTATATGTCAACCGTTGTGGACATACGATGCTTATAAATGATTGTATATCCTTTTCCATTAGTTTCCGACTTATACATATTTGTCATGTGCTCGTCAAGGCCTTTCTTTTGATACCAAAAACGAGATTGTTATCTCAATTTAAATTTTTCGAGGTTAGATTCTGAGGGTTAAATTCCGTCATAAAAAGATCATAAAATTTTTATAGCCTATGTCACCCGCGCCATTATTACAAATATATTGACACCATCATGAAAATTGGTTCAGTAGTTTAGGCGCTCGGGTACATACAAACATACATAGATACATAGACACATACATACATAGACTGCCAAAATCATAACCCTACCTTTTGGCTTCGCCGTAGTCGGGTAAAAAGGTTGATCCAAAAAGCACGTTGAGCGAAACGGCTGGTCAACAATTACATTTATGCTTTAAAAGTTTAAGGACTCTAAATCTCCGTGTTTCGTTTGTTCTCACCTCATTATATATTTGTGACTTAAAGTAATTCTAACCAAAAACTACTGAAGGGGGCGCAGTCAGATTATTATAAGCGGGCTAAGAGAATTTTTTTGGTTTCCTTAAAAATCAGGGTTAAATAAATTATATAGGCGCTCATGAGTATTTGGCACGAGGGCGCAAAAATAGCTTGTCGTGTTCCTATCTTAAGGGCCACTTATAATGTCACCATTTGCAGACTTAAATAAATATTAAATTTGATTTGATATTTAACTAGCAAGGAATGAATTTAAAGTAATAAAGATCTCTCTATCTTAGAAAGAAATTTTAACATACGAGTATTATAGTTTTCTGGTTGTTACAAAATAATTTCTGACATATTCCACGTTGACCTGATGCCCAAATATTTAAGATCCATTAAATTAAAACTACTTTTCTTAACATAAGATATTATATTTTAAAATAATAAATAAATTAATTAATCTTTATTGACAAATTTTAAATTACACATAATTTTTAAAATCTCCCTTTACAAGTTTTTACACAAATTTGTCTAAGCAGAATAACAAAACAAGAAATAAAACTAGTTTAATATTGAATTATGAAAGTTTATGTACATGTGTGTGTGAGTATGTGTTTGTGATAAAAAGTTGGTGTGTGTGATTCTCTCTCATCAAATCAAACAACGAAACATAAAAACATGTTACAACCCTATCAAACTTCTCCTTATATACTCTTAGATTGGTATTATGAAAGATAATACAAGCTTTTGTGAGGGATCGACTGCGAAACCTTCATTAGTCCGAACTTCTATTCATATCTTGATTTAAGGGTTATTGCCATCGTTATTGCTCTTACAGAATTTATTACGATGATGCTCATGTTCATATTTTTATACAACCTTTGTTCTTTATACATCAACATTATTTAATTAAATTTGGAAGATTACAAATTGTATTACTAGATTTTTCAAAGTTAAGAATTTATATTTAAAATCGCAAACTCTACAAAAAGCCATAATGGTGCTCATGGGTGTCGTTTTGATTAACGAAGTTTGACAACTGACATGGTTATTTCTATGAAGAATGGAAAAGGTAATCCGTTTCATTACGAAGAAAAGTTAAATGGTCACTTCGAGTGAATTCGAAGTTAGAAGTGACAGCTGACAATTCACTGTCTATGGTTAACGTTATACGAGCACGGAATATCTAAAGTGATTAAACGCCATTTTGTAAATTGATATAAATAATTGATAGTCAAGTATTCATTAATTACTATAAATATTGTAATCTTAAAGAGTTATCTATACGTCGGAGAAATTAAAACGCGAACAGAAAATTGTTAGAGATTTTAATGATAGTTAATCGTTACGATCTCTTACTATTCTGACAGGAACCCAAGCAAGTCCTTGGACTTGTGACCAAGCGTAGGTTTAAAGACATCTTAACATAATTCTAACACTCACTTTCACTACCCAGGTTCGCTGTTTAAACCTAAGGTTAGGCTAACACATGGCTAACCCAACACAAGGGTAACCTAAGCCTAACTAAAACCCGAGATATATTTTTCAGAAGTTACTATACATTGACCTCAAATCGACACTTCCCAAAGTTAAAATCCGTATAATATCAAAGTCAAAACACAAATAGACTAATCCAGCGTTGAATAATTAGTAGTTCCATGCACAGCTTGTACCAAGAAACTTTCATCATCAACATTTAAATTGAAATCAAACGTTGCAAGTTTACTAACTCGCAACTCAAACATATCGGCTGTCTGATGCCAATTAACGTTGTTGACCTGCACTTCAACTTCTTGATTGAGCGGGAATTTGTGTTGCATGTGCACTTACAAAGATAGACGTGCTATACGAGTAGATGTGGAACTCGCGTCCAATGAATTAAAGGAAATTAGCTTCTATATCTACTGATAAAAGGATCTTATTCGTGTACCAAATATAAAAAGTCAAACTAAACGCACACTAGCGACACGATGGGTAGATAAAAAATAGACGAGCAGGATGATCAGTTTCTAAATACTATGACTTTTGAATAGGTCATCCTCGATCAACTGATAGTAATATTACCTGTATGGGGTCGTTAAGTATTACGTAAGCATTAAAGGGGGTTCGAGGGAGTCCTTCCTTTGCTTATTTTTAATGGGGGTTGGGAGGGTCTCCATGGTGATTACGTCATCGATTAAAAAGTAAACATGCACATCGAAACGTGAATATCCCTGCTTAGAATGAAGAGAGAGAAAAATGAATTTTTTACTTAAGCACTTGGTTAGGGCTTAATTAACTTTTGCTGACATAAGTGGCGAGGAGAGAGAGAGGGGGTTGATATTTGCAAAAAATCTGCTTATCTGCTATACTATAGATTTAGATAGAATCTGAGTAGTACCTAACAAGTACTAGATCCAGACAGGTTAAAAGAGCTCTTTTATTATAATTACACAACTCTAGACTTCCTTACTCGACCCTCGATTTAGTTGCCTAATATGTAAAAACGAGGTTAACCTCATTATTAGTAATATTTATTATTAATAGTTAAAAAAAAATTAAATACATTGAACATAGTTTATTTAAACAACAAGATTTTTAAAAGTATTGTCATATTATTTTAGAGAGACTTAATCACTATCATAATTCGATAATAAAACCTAAGTGAGCTAATATCCTGTAAATAAACATACTTATAAACCTTAATGATACCATGTGGGTTATACTTACTTTTTACGTATTTAATTTAAAGTTTTCTCTTACTCAAATCTGAAGATCATTATTTTCGAATGAAATATTAAGAGGAAATCAGTCGACACATTTTTCATACAAAAGTAATCCCCTGTTTTCTTCTAGGATAATGAAGTTACAGAAGAAAAAAAAATACCATGCGATATATACGTACCTCTGTCATGACTGCACTTTTTGTTTTTTTTAGTATTTGATTAATATAATAGAAAAAAAAACTTTTAAATTGAAAATAAACGACTTTTTTTATTTACATTTGCAAACATCCAGCAAACTAATTATTTCTAACATAAACCAAAAAAGCAAAACGTACGAGCACAGCTTAGACCCTGTACTGCATTTTAACGAAATAAATATTAAAATCAGTTCGAGCTGTAGTTTTCTCTATCACACGGTAAGCTTGGGGCTCTGGGCGACAGCAATATTTTTGGTAAAAAATCTATTTTTCAAAATTGTCGTTCGTACGAATTCCTCTTAATATAAAAACGATTCAGTCATATATTTAACTTCCGTAGTCACGTAGCCAATCCAAGGCATTAACAATGAGAAGCATTCAAATAGAATCGAAAATTAGAGTAAACTTAATCAACAGTGAATACAGAAAGAATTCATAAAATTTACAATTGAAGGCTCGGTCGAAATAAATTCGTAGCACAAAAGAAAAATTATATTAATGTGTAACAGCCGTAACTCTAGCGACCTTCGTTGCCGAAAGAACGCTAAGAGCTCTTTGTGACTGGGTTTAATGTTTTTTTATTATTTTCCTTTGTCTCGACCCCTCAGCACGGATCTGTCAGTTGAAATAAAATATTCGTCCAGTAGAATAATGGTCTCAGTAATTTAAAACCCTCATTAAAAAGCCTTCTTATTATCCTGGAAAAAAATCATTAATTAACCGCTAATTATTTCTGCGATCTTGTTTCTTTGGCCTGGAATTAATGGCTGTAATATAATCGTTTGTTTTCATGCTTTAATATATTACATTTGATGTTAATTTCAGAAATTCAATGTTACAAACATTAATTAAGGTGAGTAGAGAGTTAATTATTGAAATTCCTGGTAATATGTTTACTAGCTAATTACCTTAAGGAAAATTGGAAATATTCAAATTATATAAAATTGAAAATCTATTGGTTTCTTTCTACTTTCTCTTTATAATCAAATCCTTTTTTTTAATATGTGGAAAGTGCAACAAATTTTTACTAAGTAAAAATTATAATATTATTTTATACTAGCTGATTCGTCCTCGGTTCGCAAAGGTGTATAAAAGTTGAATCAAAATCGTTTTGTCATTTCTCACCTTTTAAAATATTTAGAAACCGAAATCAGCCGATTCAGTCCAACCGTTTTCGCACGACTTTCAAACATCAATTCATTTTTATATATAAAGATAAAAAGAAAATTTCATCAGATTTTTTCCTACATCAATGCATTTTTGTAAAAAAACCTCGTGAATAATAAACAACGCCATCTACGGCAATTTTACTGAACCAGAACAAGTTCTTGGTTGTCGACACAATCTGTTACAAAATGGGGAACCGTCTCATAAATCTGTTTACGCTAGATGTCGATGTTTGTAATCAAAACCCACCCAAACGAGTTCAAACATTTCCATAATTTATTTTCTTAGATGGTTCAAGCTTAAGCCATAGATGTCGCTTTTTTGATTCTGATTAAATAAATATGATGAAACAGAATTTATTTATTGCTGTAGAGATGTCGTATCAAAACTAATATCAATTAGTATTATCAGAGTAGATATCAAAATAAATTGTATTTCCATTCAAAATTTTATGAGTTTTAGTCAGCATGTATTTAATATATATTGATTTATCGAGGAGTCAAGCTGCTCAAAAATAATTTGTAAGTAAATAAGTAATTTAAATTAGGTATTTAAACAAACTATAATGAAATGAATTATTCCATAAGCTTGTATATCTATATCTATACTAATATTATAAAGAAGTAAGATTTGTATTTTTGTATGTAACGAATAAACATAAAAACTACTGTACCGATTTCAAAAATTATTTCACTATTAGAAAGCTACATTATCCCTGAGTAACATAGGCTATATTTATTAAAAGAAAAAATTAGAGATCCTCAGGAAATCTCACTAAAACCAACCCAAGGTGCAAAAAAATTAGCCATAAAATATCTTTCATCGCATGCGCTGCAGAAAGTATTGATGATAGAACAAAAAAATGTTCTACAATATTATAGAACGTATCTATATCTACAAAAAACTCCGCGAGACCATATGTTCAACTATTATAGTTATGTCACTATAACTACTTTTTTACATTTTAAAAATTGATAAAATTGCCTATCAAAATCAGACCATGTTTTCTATAACTTTGTATTAATCCTTATCCAAATAAATTATTTCCTATTCAAGACTGTTTCAATACCTGTAAATTACTTTTTGAATTATTAAAATCGGACCTTTCATTCAAAAGATATTACGAAATTAAAAATATCAATATAAACAAAAAATACACGAGGACGCGACGGGCCAGTGTAGCGACGCAGCGCAGCGAGTAACGCGGCACGAGAGTGGGCACCGAAATGCGGGAGGGCCAAAATATTTTTAAAAATAACATTCCACCCGCGCGAAGCCGGGATGGGCCGCTAGTGTATTATAAAGATGAACGATTATACTGTTTATTATCACATATTGTTATTTCCTTAGGAAACTTCCTAAATAACAGGAAGGATATCGATAACTAACGCGCAAGTTCACCACATTAAGAGTATGAGTATATATGGACAATAGTAACAGGTAATCTAAATGAACCCAAGCTGTGCCCGGACTTAAGACCCAGGAGTAGATTTAAAGAGCTCTTTCATAATATATTAACTCTAGCCTCCACCTTAACTCTCTCCTCCTCTACTCACGTGCTCCGGATAACGGAGACCTAACATCACACCACCAAACAACACTACACTATTAGTCTCACTATTGTTAGCAACACTGTTTATAAAGTAGTAGTAGCGGGTAGATCATTTTATATTATTTCAAGTATACCGACGTGAAGACAATATATAACCTTTAGTGCGATAGATTAGTCTCAGTCTCTCTGGTGTTTTCGTGCAGTGAACATGGAAGTTAGTGTTATAGTGTCGTGATTAAGGTTACCCTTCTCGAGGCCCACGTAAGTTTACTTTATTATCTATTGTCGTTAGCGAGGCGGAGGTGAGAGTTAATATATTATGAAAGAGCTCTTTAAACCTGCCCCTGGGCCTCAAGCCCCAGGCACCACTCGCCTCAGTCTAAATTGCATGTATTGCTGTACAGTAATTAGTATCATATTTCACTCTATACTTAGCACTATTTTAAAATGTACTGGGGGATATCACTTGACAAACTGACTTAATCCTATTGGAACAATTTATATATTATCTACTCGGAATAAGATAAGATGAACTACCCGCGAATACCAATTTATAAACTGTGTTGCTAGCAACGGTTATAAACATTGATTTCTGCGACTGTCTTTTATAAGTCACTCTTATATTACAGAGTAAAAATATGTTGCAAAATGTTTGGTATTAAAAACATCTATAACACTTTTCTTGCAAATATTGATATTATTATTTTACTTGTTACGGGACGATAATTATCTTTGTATATTATATTGTAGACAACTAAGAAAATTGTTAGACAATGAATAATTGTCTGATACTTAGTCATAAAAGTTTTTATGTTCGGTAACGTCGTCGTCGTTATTACCTATTATGAACCTGGTTAAATGGGGTCTGAACGACCTGACGACCACAACGTATTACGTAAGCAGATTTTTTGTCTTTGTATTTCAATTTTTAAATAATATACAAACAGGCACTTCCCAAGCATCTTCTGCACCGGCGTGGCAAATATCTATGAGCGCCTATATTTAAAGAGCAAAAAAATTATTAATGTGGTTGTCCCTCTCCAGCTGTTTTTTATTGTGCGACCCTGCCTTCAATTATTTGCGCCCTTTGAACCACCTTTTTTTAATCGAATCATGTCTTATTATATTTTTGGTCTGGCGCCCCCGGAAAGCTCCTTAGCACTTTTTCTGTCCTGGCGTCGTCGTGCGTCGTACGACCTCGCACGTATGAACGGCGAAATTATAAATACAAATTATTTAGAGAAAACTCAGTAGTTCCTTGTGAAAATAAAAACAAAACTTAACATTACGTATAAAGTTATTAGAAACAGCTTAAACCTTTAACCAAGAAATTAAGCTTCTTTAATTGAGTAAAAAACTAGCAATACACCGTGATACTGGATACTATGATTCTGAAGATATTTCAAGTTTAATCGAATAGCAGCATTACGCTTGCATCGCCGTACCTGTCGCTGTCGGTGCTCCTCTTTGATAAATCAAGTGCTTTGTGAAATATTCGCAATTCGGTTAATACATTTTGCTCTCAAAGTTTTATTCAATTTCCTCTCGAGCTATCATCTACCAGAAAATCTAATACTATTTAAAATTATATAAAGGTTAGGTTGTGTATATTTGAAAGTGTAACGTATACGCAGTTTTGTTGGAGTGAAACAATTACGAACCCGTAATTAGATTTTAATTAAACTAGAGTGATACCCAAAATATCAACCCCTAATGCCAATGATTAGTTTCAGGGGATCCACCATTTATAATTATGTATGGTAGTGTATTAATGGTATGATTCTATTTCATTCAGAATTTTGAAGTAAAAACTTCTGTAGCGGCGTTGTGTAGTTGTGTGTGTACTTTTTTGGGATGGTAAAAAATGTTTAACTCGCGTCAGAACACGTGACCTGATCGAAAATTCGTAAGCAACAGATCTCAGTAATACAGTTCGTTTTTTTTTGAATTTTTTTCTTTGAGAATATTCAAAAATGCACGTTAATGTATTCACTTCTGCCGGCACTCCCCCAGTGCAACTCGTTTTTTTGTTTGTTTTGTTAGACGCGCTAATCCCAGGAACTTCTGGTTCGAATTAAAAAAAATATTTTATTGTTGGATACTTCATTTATCGAAGAAGGCTATGTAAGGACCAATAAGAACGGAACATCACGAGGGCAAAGTAACGTGGGTTGTTTAGCTCTCTATATAAAAAACGCAATATTACTGCAAGTGTATAGGCAAGTTACCCACTTGACTTATCTTGTGTGAATATCAAAAGTTTTAATAAACCTCAATACTGCATGCAATTTGCTACAAGGTCAAAATTCAAATAAACGTGCACACATTTTGCATAGTTAATATCGCTTCTGGCTAGCGCGACGATTTTCGTCAATCGCTAGAAACAAAAGGAGGGTGAATATTAAAGGCGACACTCTGCACTCGACACGAGCAAGGTTTTCATCAGACGAGTCACTGTACCTCTTTGAAACCCTCTTTTCAGATCCCGCGCAAGATTAGGCACTAGTTCTTAGGTGTTATGTTAGGGACGTTATTTTGAAGTACTATCGATTATATTTGTTTGTCAAATTAGCCTCTACAGTCATGAGTAAATGTGGATGAAAGGAATTAGCCTCCACGATTACAACAACCTTGTATTATACCTATATTTTCTACATATTAAGAAACTCCAGCAAAATTTTTAATATAATCGATAGGTGTATAAATTATTAACACTGTGCTTCAAGTGCTATATTTACTAATGTTTTAAATATATCTTTATTTAGAAAGAGAGACGTTAAAATATTTTCTTTAAGTAGAGCATAAATTACCGACAAAACAATATAAAATCTTTACAAGTAAATAATGTAAAAGAAATATTAATCTATACTAATATTTTAACTGAGGTAGGGCACAGCAGGAAATTTCCTGCTCAATTATGGAGCAGCCCGACTGGGGTAGTACCTCGACCTTACAGAAGATCACAGCTAAATAACAATACTCTAAAGCAGTGTTGTGTTCCTGTTGGTGAGTAAGGTGACCAGAACTCCTGGGGGAATTGGGGATAGGGTCGGTAACGCGCTTGCGATGCTTCTGGTGTTGCAGACGTCTATAGGCTACGGTAATCGCTTACCATCAGGTGAGCCGTACGCTTGTTTGCCGACCTAGTTACATAAAAAAAAAATGTATTTTTGTATGTAACAAATAAACATAAAAACTACTGGACCGATTTCAAAAATTCTTTCACCATTAGAAAGCTACATTATCCCTGAGTAACATAGGCTATATTTATTACAAGACAAAATTAAGATCCTAGAAATTCTCACTAAAACCAACCTATGGTGTAAAAAAATTAGCCATAAAATATCTTTCACGCATGCGCTGCAGAAAGTAATGATGATAGAACAAAAAAATGTACTACAATATAATAGAACGTATCAATATCTACAAAAAACTGCGCGAGACCATATGTCCAACTATTATAGTTATGTCACAATATAACTACTTTTTTACATTTTAAAAGTTGATAAAAATGCCTATCAAAATCAGACCATGTTTTCCATAACTTTGTATTAATTCTTATCCAAATAAATTATTTTGTATTTAAAACTGTTTCAATACCTGTTAATTACTTTTGAATTATTGAAATCGGACATTCCATTCAAAAGATATTACGAAATAAAAATATCAATATAAACAAAAAATACACCCCTACGGGCCATGGTGATTTATCTAAGTATTATTTGTTAAAATCCCACAAAAATTGTACACCCTAGGCCGAATGACGTTGACTAACCTATTTCTACATGAAAATTGTGATTTCGTTTTTATTATTAAAAAAAGGATTTATTAAGCATCTATCGATAAAATTCATAAGGCTAACACCACTAGCTTGTTATAGCACGTCGTCACTGCCATAACCCGCCCCTCCACTCCAGCGCGATGATTCAGCATTCAGGCCAAAAGCCTTTTACGATTCCTCTTTCATTCTGTTCAATTTAACTAGTACTCTCACACTACTTAGATAACAGGAAAACTATTGGATTCGTGTCTATTCACTGTTTAGTGACGTAATTCATTTTTCAGCTAGAAAAATTACGAGAAAAAATCAAGGAGTTTTTATTTATGAAGCCTAATAATATAATAATTTTCATTGAATATATCTACTCAAATCTAATAATATAATGATTTTCATTGAATATATCTACTCAAATATTATGTTGTAAAGGATAGACATTTCAACGTTATTTGTAATAATTGTATTTTAAATCTCTATATACTCATGTATAATCCTACTATATGTGTATATTGTTATAGAGAACTATATATTGTTATATCATTTGATATTATTTGCTCGATCCCTAGTAGTCGACAATGATTTATTTGATCCACAAAGAATTGGGGAGTCTGTGACAAGTTAAAAAGATCAACGATTGAGTTTTTTATTTAACCATTTTTAGTCTTCAAAGTTGAATAAATTATCTGGCAATATGAGAAACCAATTAGTATAATATTATACTAATAAAATATATAGACAAAAAATCTTTCTACAAGCGAATAACAAGCCTGCGATTGGATTCTAGAATTTTTTATTTTTAAGTAGCGTCATGAATTTTTTTTTTTGTTGACGCTGGGGAATGCATCTACGCATGCCGTCCTACCCACTAAACCCCAGCGGTCTCCATTCTCCGTCAAGACAGGAATGCCACAGGATCGCGGTTACATTCTACCATGACAGGCATTGGCACCACATCTAAACTTTTATATGTGGGGCTTAAGGAGCGCGTAACGCCTTCTCCTAGGTCCTGCTCTGTTTCTGCGGACAGGCTCAACGGGGGTGTTAGCCCTTCGCTCCCGGTTCGCGGCCTCCTTTACCTTCATGCCATCCTCACAAAAGGAAGCCATCGCTCTCCAGCGTCCGGTAAGTATCTGTGTCATTCTAAACGTGAGAATGCCATGCTTTCTATCAATCCAACACTTTTTTGTAAAAGAAATATTTGTTCATATTAAAAAAAATGAAGTCTAATCCATGAACTGCAGTTAAAGTTGCCTGCAGCTAAAATAAGGCAAATTTGTATTATACCCTAAAGTGAATAAATTATGGAAGTTTCACACTAGCCAGCCAATTTGTATTTTGGTGCGGGCAGTTTAACATGGTTTTATGAAATAGCCTCGTTTCTCCAAACTAACTGATAAAGTTTAACGCCTAACGTTATTAGCATACATTCTACTACATTACACTCTATTATTTTAAATTTATGTAAGTATCCGCTCCAAGTTTTTCATCCTGCTTTTAAATTTATATAGTTGAAATATATATTTGAAATCATTTTATTTTTATTTCTATAAGCGTCCTAGCTGCTATAAATGATGAGGAGGAAATATAAAAATGTGATATTTCCACGAGGAAAACGTCCAAAATAGATCCAAGTTCATATTAAAATGGGCAGAGGGACTTGAGAACAATATTCTCACTGTACAACCAGTTTTTTAAAAATAAAGTCATGGAAATACAACAACGGATTTGGATGAATGGAACCAAAACACAAATTACGCAATTCAAACCAACGTTCCCACTTTTTATAACGTATCCGTTGCTGAAATAAGTTACAATTGACGACAGTATAAACTTGAAAGCGATCCATAACGACGATAAAAATTACCCAAGACCCATTTATATAGCGGCTATTAAAATCTTAATAAATCGCAACATCAATCAAAGCCCACCAAATGAAAAATGGCGAAAACCAAGTAACGCACAATTATTCTGTCGCACGCGACGACTGCTTGTAATTATAACATTTAGTCGACATCAATCACTTACTCGATTTTTTATTCTGACAAAATAATGAGCATCATCGATTTGGGCGTATTTCATATATTACAATATTTTGGTTTTTAAAATCTCTATTCAGTGTTTTATGTTTCGTAAGATAAAGGAAAACCAGAGATGTGCAAAATAGTTTATAAAAAGTATTCTAATACTAAATGCAGATACTTTCTGTATTTTTTATTTTAAACACAAAATGCAAAATAGTTTTTCATTTTGTGTTTAAAATACTAAATGCAAAATACATATTTTCAAAATACTTTATTCAAATAAAATACTTTTAAAATAAATTAAACACTTGTAACACAATTAATATTAAATATTTAGTTCCATCCACATGATAATAGATGGCGCTACTTGAATTTTACATCACGCTGTCTTTATTTTTAATCTGAAGTGTTAGTGAACCGAAATTAGGAGGCTAGGCCGGTTTTTGACCCGGTCGGCCTCCACCCTCTCTGGGTGAGCCCTCTGCTCGCCCACCCCGCCCGGTGACGCTGTCGAGACCAGTAGGGCCAACAGCTTACTCAGTCCGAAAAAAAAAAAAAAAAATTTGATTTGTATCGTTTCTGTAGGCCCTAGCTGCTATAGTAGTTTCCCGGCTCCCGGTTTCCCGGCTCTTTAACAGCTTTCACCCCCTACATATTATACCATAGTGTGTTAGTAGTCATTGTATCATATAGTGCTATTCACGAGTATCCCTCTCCGCTGTTTTTATTCTGGCACCACTCCCCGCACACCCAGTATTACACACTTATATTAGTCCTGATTCTACACTTTGTTTGTTCTTTGTCCATCACTGGTTCCAATACTATATTTGTACGTACGAAAACTTTGAATTACTTGTGTTGTAAAATAAAAGCACCAGACGCTGGTAGAAAGATAAAATACTATAAAATATTAAATTAACGGACATTTATTACCATTCAATTCAGTGTTGTCATAGTAAAAATAGTTAATCACATTCATTTATTGATGATGACAAAATTTATTGTTGTCAAAAAGTATTTCAAATAAAATACAAAATATTTTTAAAACAATAGTATTTAAATACAAAATAGAAATAGCTATTTTATATTTCAAATACTAGTATTTAAAAAATGTCACATCTTTGAGTAAAACTATACATCCCATTTTGAAGTGGACCCTTTTTTTAGTTGACAGTTTAGGTACCTATTTCTCATTAATGTTTTTAGCAAAGGCCATGGTTAGATGACCATTGTATTGTCGTCGGTGAGATTTTACAAATACGGTTTTGTTTAATTTTGATATGTCTTTTCAATTATGAATGTCCGAAAGACCCGAAATATGTCACTAAATATAACCCTACACAAAAAGAACATATAACATTTATAGTGGAGTAAATTATCTATGAGCAATCCAACTTGGTAGTATAAAAAGGCAAGCCCTGACAATTTTATATTTTTTTACAATTAAACATTCTTTTAAAAACGTCCAGTTTTGGACTATTAACAACTAAATAACTGTCATTATCTGTCATCATGAAAACGACAAGGGAAAAATTATTTTCTTAATAGATTGACGTATAACTTCGGTGGCCACTTCCACTAGTTTCAGATAAACTATCTGATAGTTATGTGACAGGAAATGGACAGGCAGTTGTTGGCTTAAAAAAAAATTATAGTTATCTTCCAAATAGTTTATCAGGGATTTTATAAATAAGGTGTGAAACTATTCATAACATTCACTGTACATTAACAAAGTAAATGAAAGTAATTGAATTGTGAATAGATATAGCTACCGGCACGTAAATATAGGTTTGATCTTGAATGCGCAGAAGTCACTAATTGGGTCTTTTTAGCGGGGACCGTGGAGTCCGAGCAGCGTGACACACGTGACTGTTTCTTATGCAACGTTTCAGTTCCCGCGCGTCAGCTATCTGTCAAAATAGTAAACGTCATGGATGGAACTGCCAATACAGGCACGCTGCACGTTCGCAACAATCACAATGCGCAAATCTCCCCCACTATTTTTTTTTCAGACCTAAAATTAGCTGCTGACTATTATACAAAACAATTAAGTTATATTTCCGACTCATTTAATAAAAATCTTTCGTTCTTATTAATATTATAAATATATAAAAACCTATTAATATTTTCGGTAGACACCTATAATTAATTATTTTATCAGGTTCATATTCACTTGATTATTTTAATAACCTTATTTACAATATTCCCGTGCTTGTTACGCTAATTATTGGCGAATTCATGAATAATAATGAATATATTAATTTACAGTGCAACAATTTTGTATTCATTAATATTAAAATAAACAACTGATTGACTTCCAACTATATTGAAAAGCAGAAATATTACTTGCGCAACGTTGATAAAAGTATCGCATGTCATTTTAGTTTTTTTCTGTGATTCTTTTCTGCTACATAATTTTATGGATCTCATAAAGAAAAATTTTCGCCAGATTGTATAAAATATTTTGCAAATAGTGTTATATAACATTGATATTCTTTGTTTTATATAACACTTATATTTAAACTGAATAAAGAATTAAAAGTCAAACTAACTCACTTGTAAGTGAAGTTTGAACACAATTATGTTTCGCAGCTTTATTCTTTGACGTTAAAATTACCACGGACTGTTAGAGGGTAAACAAAAAAATACTTTTCCCTATCTCACTTAAAATCGTTATATTAAAATTTTTGTAAAAGTAGCTATTGTTAAATTGAGCGCCATAAACACTATACAAAAAATCATATCAATTCGTCGATCCGCTATAGCGTGAAAGAATGACAAACAAACACCATTTCGCATTTAAAATCTTACATATATTGATATGGATTTAAAAATTAATTTAATTCTGCTTAAGCTTCAAATTAGTAGCCAGTACAAGATATGTAAGTGATTTCATCAAATCAAAAAAAAAATTAAAATTACAAATACAAAATAACTTACAAGTTATTTAAATGTAAAATAATACATCTATTCACTTAACATAGGTATATAAAAGGTTTGTTTCTTTATTATGATAATTATCATCACATATAGCACCCAACTAAAGCACATAAGCTAAACTTTCTGAAAGTACTCATACACTTGCTATTTGACTCGTAATCATGTTTGTTGTATCACACAGCTCGTTGCATTCATACATCAACCTCCAAGTCTCAAGTGATTTAGCAACTACTCTGTATAACTTAAGTGTTATTGCACTATTTATCAAAGTGCATAACCAAATGGGTAACACATGAGAAAATACAAGTCAGCTTACTAAAATTCTACCCTAGATATAATTATGTTACTTCAAAATAGAATTTCGAATTAATTATATAATCATTCAAGCAAAGATCTACAAAATATCTAAGACTTTGAATTAATATAGAAGCTCGAAAAAGAAATAAGACTAACAATTCCTAATTTTTTTATAAAAAATAATTACTACCAAAAAGGAGAAGATACTCATATTATAACCCAGGGCAGTGTTCCAATGTAAGCATTACATGGAGCAACAAGGAAAAGAGTAAATAAATATCTACAGCCTTAAAGTGATAATGAACTTGTTAATACCTTTGTGTTTGTTGCCCTGAAGGAATCTGGTAACAGATATCTCGCCAAATGGGGTCTTCGGTATAAGAATAATGTCCGCATACAGCGCTAAACAGAGCAACAGAGATCAACATAGAATCTCCTACACCAAGACGTAAGTAAGATCCCTCTTATTAGTCCTTCAATGGGTCCTGGGTCCATTGCTACTTTTTTTGTGTCTTGTATTTCATATTTCCTACTTAGGCAGGAAGTTAAAAGTAGTAGAAGAGCATTTTGGCAGTTGCCCGAGATCATCACCCTGCCAAAATCCTTTCGTTAAGGGGGGGGATGATGTAGTATGGAGATTTGTTGATAAACAAACTCCATACACAATGAAAGGCTGGTAGTCGATAATAAAATAATATGATTTCAAATATTTTAAAAATATCTAATTGGTTTATTAATAGAGTGAAAAATTTAAATCAGTAGATAATTAAAGTAAATAATTATGTAAATATTAAAGTAAAATATATTTATTAGATCGATCCCGACACTGAGGTGTCACAGTATTGAGTATACATAAACACTAAATTTATATAATTGGATCTTTACGGATGTTTTTAATCCCAAAGTAAAGTAGTATTTTTTATCATTTCAGTTAGTGCGTAAATTAAACATTGAATGAAATGAAATGCTAGTAATAAAACACTAGTTTACTGCCGTTTAATAGTATTAAATAAATCCATCAATTATCTCAATATCGAATTTATTTCGATAGCGATACAATAACACCGTTACAAGCAGACAAGCAGATAATTGAGGTAATTGTACTCAAATTGGCTTATATTGTTGCTGATTTGCTTAGCACTTGAATCAGTTATAAATGCGTTGTAAAGGGAAATAGATTGGCCCTATTTCCGTTAGAGGCGGGTTTCCCTTTGACGTGGCAGTGCATAATTCAAAGGCTTTCCTCGATTTCCCTTCGGGATGTGTGTTAGCACCTGTATTAATATGTACCATACAGGTACCCGTATGATTATGCGTATATAAGTAAAAGGGTTTACGCGTGACCTAAACTTGACCTCTATTGACTTGATATATATATTCGTTTTTCAGGAACAAGGTGGCAACTCTCGGTAGCCTTTGATTGGCTTTTTTTAAGGATACTCCTAACTAAATTCTAAATTTTAATATAATATTGTTTATATATTTTGCAAAAAAAACATTGATTACACATATTTTCCATTATCTATTCATTCATAAAATTTGACTCATGCTGTTTAGGACTCAGCTGGCCAAGTGCGAGTGGAATCGCGTGCGAAGGGTTTCGTTCCAATATTTAACGAGAATATTACGTTTGTTGTATGGAAGCCCCCCTTTAAATATTTAATTTATTCTGTTATAGGGGCAACAGAAATATATTATTTGAGAAAGATTCCAACGTCCAGCTATCACGGTTCATGAGATATAGCCTGGTGACAGACAATGGTGACCCGTTTTTACCCTTTGGGTATTTAATCCTAAAAAGGAAAATATATACAAAAGAAATAGAGAGATTGACGTAGCTTAATTTAACAAGAAATCTTAGTTAGAGAGAGAGAATAGGTTTCGTAACTTATATTTAACTTTAAATTAAACCCTCACACCAGCAATAAAATATCATATTTCATATTCAAATAGTTAAACTACTTTGCTAGATGAAGTCAATCACTTGAAAACCACAAGTACTATACTAATGCATTCGGAATATCTAGATACCAAATTCCTTTAGCCGATTTCAGAACCTGCTTCTAACTTATTCAATGTTTGATGAACTGGCACAGTGGTTCCCAAAATGATCTATCAGAAAAAGCGCTGCTCTAAATGTCTACTTTTTTAACTGTTATAGAAATTGTTGCAATAAAGAATTAAAAAATATAAGAATAGGGGTTTCGTGAAATACAAAAATTAAACCCACTTCAAACTCTTAATTATTTGGGTTAGGTTTTATACATATTAATACTTTAAAATATCCATATTAAATATAATTAGAATAATTTGACCAATATCTCCACTTTCTGGAGGCAGTATGATCTCGGGCGATAAATTTCGGCACGGAGGACAGTTTTGATTAAGCGTTGAAGGTGAAGGCTGCAAATATTTCGATTTGGTTTGGCTTAAACACCTTTATTTGTAGCTACGTAAGTTCATAGTAATTTTGTAAGTTAAAAATGAATTTTCATAAATTAAAAAAAATAATAGACATTAATGTAATTGGTATTCATTTTTGTAGGAGCAGAATTTAGATTTTTGTTGGTTTTTCAAAAAATGGGACCTTCTCTTTGGACTTCGGTTGAGAAAGGGATATATATATAGTCCAGGCAGTTTATATAATATTTGTAATCCGATCAGGGTATAACTTCATAAATCCGCAATGATTTCGGTTACTTTTTTTAGTTTTTGAACTAGTGTGTATTATTTATTAATATAAAATACAAGCCGACCCGTGCAACTCATGCTCTGCTCCTATTGGTCGTAGCGTGATGTTGTATCTTATATCTCATACTTAATATATAAAACTTCAGCGCGATAATCTCAGAATCTACAGGACCGATTTCAAAAATTCTTTTAGTGTTAGATAGACCATTTATCGAGGAAGGCTATAAGCTATATATCATCACGCTACGACTAATATAAGCGGAGCTACACGTTGACGAAGTCGCGTGGGTCGACTAGTAGTCTATATAATATAAAATAATTTTTCAATTCGAACCAGTAGTTCCCGAGATTAGTGCGTTCAAGCATATAAAAAAAATCTTGAACTTTTATAATATTAGTGTTAATAAGTAAGGAAAGAAAGTATCTACAAACGAATAATATGGTGTATCAAATAAGTTTGGAAACCTCTGAACTAGCAAGATACGTTCAACTTGAAGAATGTCTACAGGGACATGCAGACGATTCACCCTTGATAAGTTATAAATAATTTCGCAACAACTTCATTAAATGTTCTTTGTCAACTTTCCTCTAACTTTCACGATAGTGTCTGAAATAATTCATAGTTAAGTTTTTGAGTAAGCTATAAAAAAATGCTAAGTAAACTAAACTGTTTAGTTCATCCTCCACATCCTAGGAATTTAATTAAATATATTTGAATTATAAATTTCAATAAAAATTGCTTATTTTTGTGCTTGCTTGTCTTACTGATAAGACTATTTTAAAGATTTAATATATTTTTTTAAACTTTTAGGAGAATTTTAAATTGAATACTGTTAGCAGCACCGTTGATAATATATTCACAAGTACCCCTTCTTATTTTATTCCAAGTCTGTATATAACTTCTGTTCCTATAGACTTAAGCCAGTTGTCAAATGGAGCTCGCCTGGTAACCATTATGGATGTGTAGTGGTGTGGTGATGCTGTGTTTTCATTACTGTTTGGAGTAAGTTTTTAATATTGGTTACTCAGTTTCTGTTTTAAGTGTATTATTACTTATGTCTTGTGCGCGTTACTTAGCGGTATAGGTCTCATATCCCGCCCTCCCCTCCCCGGTATAAAGAACAACACAAATAATAATTACGTGCTTTCGTTACAAAAAGTTTCTCGACATAAAGCCTGATGGAAAATAAACAAAAGATCTTATAGTAGATTTTTTTCTATTGTGGTACGAAACCCCAAAAACATTTCTATACGCAGCTCTTTTGGAAAGCAAAAGAAGGATAAAACAACAAACTAAGAAACCAACAAGCACATTTCTTTCTTATCAATATTAGATGTAAGGTCTTGTTCAATTTAAAAGTATGTAATTGTAATACAAAAATATTCTGTCTTTGAAATTCATGTAACAAACTTCCATATGTAGTAGCAGCCATAACTAAGAGTGGCTGAGAAATGTAATCTAACAGTGAACAGGAAAAACGCTTTACACTCTCGCCTGCACGATTTGTGAACAAAAACCTCTACGAGTCTACGGTAACTCGGTTTCATTTCAAATATTTCACTTGGAGTTGCTACATACGATTGTATATTACACACAACAAAATATAGAAGAATTAAAGAAAGGTGAAACAACTCATAAACTTTAAGTTTCCGTTTTAAATGAAAAGGTAGTAGCTAAATAAATACGCCACTATTGCAGAAATCATTATATTTACATTACAAGTAAGCAGTGATGGCCCAGTGGTTGAGACTTCAAGTCTTACTCGGGAGGTCCGAGGTTCGATCCTGGGCACACACCTCTGACTCCGAGTTATGTTTTAAGCAATTAAATATCACTTGCTTTAACGGTGAAGGAAAACATCGTGAGGAAACCTGCACTCCTGAGAGTTCCCTAAAAAGTTCTCAAAGGTGTGTGAAGTCTGCAAACCCGCACTGGGCCAACGTGGTGGACTATGGCCTAATACCCTTTCTGAGGAGGAGACCCGGCTCAGCAGTAGGCCCTTGAAGGGTCGTGATGATGACAAGTAATCTAGTAGTTTTGCTGAAACTCAGTGTCTAAGGTATATATAACCCTCGGGAGTAATATTCTTGTCAACAAGCTCTGCGTGTGGGGAATGGGGAATATTGTATTTATCACTTAACTCATCAGTGATTTCTTTTCCTATATACAGTTTATTAGCATGGCATAAATTGAAAGTTTACAATAAGATTTTTGACTGTTTCACTTTTAACTAGTCAACCTAATTAATCACGAACTATACTTACATTTATTAAAAGTTATTTAATTTTTATTTATTTATTTATTTAACTCTTTATTGCACACCACATACAAGAATACATACAATAAAAGCTACAAAAACAGTGGCACACGAAAGGCGACTTATTAGCCATCTCTTCCAGACTACCTATAACTATTACGAGATGGGTATAGGGTGGTGCAAACATACTACATACAAATAATATACAACCTAATACATGAACATTTTACTTATATATATACTACTAGGGGCCCATCCCGGCTTCGCACGGGTGGAATATTTAGTTTAAAACATTTTGGCTCTCCCGCATTTCGGTGCCCCTCTACCTCGGCGTTACTCGCTACCACTCGCTGCACTTCAGTATCACCCAGATAGAACTACACTGGCCCGTCGCGTCGTCGTGTATTTTTTGTTTATATTGATATTTTTAATTTCGTAATATCTTTTGAATGGAAGGTCCGATTTTAATAATTTAAAAAGTAATTTACAGGTATTGAAATAGTCTTGAATATGAAATAATTTATTTGGATAAGGATTAATACAAAGGTATAGAAAACATGGTCTGATTTTGATAGGCATTTTTATCAACTTTTAAAATATAAAAAAGTAGTTATAGTGACATAACTATAATAGTTGGACATATGGTCTCGCGGAGTTTTTTGTAGATATTGATACGTTCTATAATATTCTAGAACATTTTTTTGTTCTTTTATGGCTATTTTTTTTGCACCTTGGGTTGGTTTTAGTGAGATTTTCTGGGGATCTTTAATTTTTTCTTGTAATAAATATAGCCTATGTTACTCAGGGATAATGTAGCTTTTTAATGGTGAAAGAATTTTTGAAATCAGTCCAGTAGTTTTTATGTTTATTCGTTACATACAAAAATACAAAAATACAAATCTTACTTCTTTATAATATTAGTATAGATAAATATTATAATATATATGTTAATAATAAACTAATACTATTAAGGAATATATATAAATACACAAATTAGATAATAAATGTCAATGTTTTAATATATTTGCGACATGAAAAACATTTCACTATTGTACCGCGGAATTCTGAATATTTCCGGGATAAAAAAAGTCTATTTGTTAATCCAGGTTATAATCTATCAGGTTATAATATATCCAGGTTATAATATACAACAGCAGTGATGGCCCAGTGGTTGAGACTTCAAGTCTTACTCGGGAGGTCCGAGGTTCGATCCTGGGCTCACACCTCTGACTCCGAGTTATGTGTGTTTTAAGCAATTAAATATCACTTGCTTTAGCGGTGAAGGAAAACATCGTGAGGAAACCTGCACTCCTGAGAGTTCCCTAAAGTTCTCAAATGTGTGTGAAGTCTGCCAACCCGCATTGGGCCAGCGTGGTGGACTATGGCCTAATACCCTTCTCATTCTGAGGAGGAGACCCGGCTCAGCAGTGGGCCATTAAAGGGTCGTGATGATGATGATGATAACGTTTTCGCTGTAATTATTGCTAGTAAACAGACCAAACGAAAAATCACGTAAATCCGATCATAAATCTCAATGTAATCGATATACATACATAAAAAAAATATACCAATCGAATTCAGAAGCTCCTCCTTTTTTTGAAGTAGGTTAAAAAATCACAATGTATAATGGTCCAGTATATGTCGGGCTCTTATGATAAATAACCAATAAAGTGTATTTGTCTTAGTTCGTCCAAATATACTGTCGTGTGTCCCATTCCCGTAGCATACACCTATTGTAGCTGCAAGGCCCACCAGGCCGCCATGCTGCTTCTACGCCAATTTGTTAGCGCCTCACAAAGCAACCACTGTTAATATTATTTCAGAGGAGCCCTCTTAAATTAAACACAACAATATACAATTTGTGGTGCATGAAAGGAAGATTAATGAGTGTTTATCATTTTTTACATTTTTTTTAATAAAATTTCAAAGCAACAACTGAAAATGTAACAATAACTTTTTGACGTCAAATCATAATTAATTATATATTTTATTGTTTATTAGTTGATTCTTGTTTTACCTATAAATGTATTGAGATTAACACTTTAAGGAAATACGTTATTCATAAAGTTTTTTAATAATTTTATAAAACTTTAGAATAAATATAATAAACTGAAAACCTTACGATATAAAATAAAAAAATAAAGTTTAAAAAACTATAATCCGACTACGTAAAAAAGTGGTCTAAAAAAAATTAAGTTTAAAAAACTATAACCCGACTACGTAAAAAAGTGGTCTAAAAAAAATTAAGTTTAAAAAACTATAACCCGACTACGTTAAAAATGTGGTCTATATACCTACTATGATTATATATGTGATTAGAGGAACACTACCATGGTAGGTATACATGGGTCTACCTTCACCATTTTTATACAGATACATTTCTAGGTTTTTATCTGATTATTTTCTTGTTTCGTCCTTTTTAGACCACTTTTTTACGTAGTCGGGTTATAGTTTTATAAACTTTATTTTTTTATATAAAAGTTTTCCGTTTCCCGATCGAGATAACCTTTATAATCTCATGTTGTAACGTAATGTTGGTTTTTATTTGCTTAAACGAGTAAATAACTGCAACGACTGGCCGCACGAACTATACGACCGCATTTTAAACATATATTTTGACTTAAACAATAAAATATATATACATTTTTGTAATGTGCTCGTCAAGACCTTTCTTTTGTCACCAAACACGTGACAATTATCTCAATTTAATTTTTTTCGAGGTTTAAATTCATTAAAAAAAATCATAAAATGTTTATAGCCTATGTCACCCGCGCCATTATTACGAATCTTTTGACACCTCACTCATGAAAATTGGTTCAGTAGTTTAGGCGCTAGAGTGGAACATACAAACATACATACATAGATACATACATACATACATACATACATAGATACATACATACATACATACATACATTTGGCTTAGCCGTAGTCGGGTAATAACATTTTATGATGATACCTTGAGAACTGATAGGATTTGAATAAAACTTCTTACTCTTCTCAAATTTATCTAGATATCCTTCACTTCCCTCTAAGAGACTATTCTATAATATATTTTTCCCAGTTTTGCGCGTATCAAAAAGGGAATAGGCAGCGAACATACAGCCAGTTAGTCCTTGTTTTATAATTTACTAGTCGACCCGTCCGGCTTCGCCCGGGTGCAATTTAACACGTGTATTTAGCCGTAACCGCTATGTCCCTGCATTTTGAATCTGTAATATCTTCAAAAATATTCGTTTAAATTTCATGCTGTAAAGGGCCATATTGATCTATATTAAATGCACAATGTATTTAAAGTACCTAATTGGATTAATGCTGTATTGTTTAAAATCGCTTCGTAAATAAACCATTATTTTTTGTAAAAAGTAAAGGATAATAAATGGTTATTGTAGGTTATCCCTTAGAGGTAGACATCTACCATCGCGGACTTTTTTGTAGACCTTTTTAAGGTGTACAATACTGTAGTACATTATTTTGACCTATCTCGAAGAATTCAGCCAGCGTTTGCAATGTAAGCGCAAAAAAATGTGTTTATTTGCGACATCACGTTAGAAACCTCTACAATCAGTGTTTCTCTGCTATATTATATATGTATTATACATATAAACCTTCCTCTTGAATCACTATCTATTTAAAAACCGCATCAAAATCCGTTGCGTAGTTTTAAAGATTTAAGCATACATATATATCCCTAATATAGGGACAGAGAAAGCGACTTTGTTTTATACTATGTAGTGATAGTGACATAAATAAAAACAAGAAGAGAAGTCTTAATTGTAACAAATAAATAAACGCACAATTCTCGTAAATATTAGCTTAATTTTCCTTATCGTTTCCTTACACTGGGGCCCCATGAAAAATAGATTTCCGGATATTAATTCTAAGGGTGGGTAGAACAATTAAAGCGTTAACATTATATGGTTCATAAAGATCTTTGACCAAGCGTCAAGTATAGTGTTATAAAGCGCTTATGTTCTTACTCTTTAGCTTTGACGGAAAGAAAGAACCTTTTCCGCTGCAGAAATGAGTAGATTATATACCATGATTACGTCATGAGTTATGCATAAAAAATGTTGTGAACTTTTCTTTTTTTTTCTTGAAAAGAATTATAGCAATATGGATCACATTCTACTAGTATTCCTTAACCACTCCAACTAAGCTAAATGCTTGAGTGGAGGAGAGACGACCTATTGATTGTGAAGCTAACGCCTAAACCACTGAGCTACTGACGCTTCGATACTTTATTTATTTAGGTATACAACAGTATTTGCTGAGGTAAAATACTTTTCTTTTTTTTTTATAGAATAAGAATTTTTTTTTTATATAATTTTTTATAGAATACTTCTAAAAGGAATGCTTAACATTATTAACGAAACATCTAATATGTTTCTTTTTATTTTATGCACTTAGAGGGTAAAATTTAGCAAATTCTGAATGATTATTCGTTTTCATTAGAAAGTCTTTGTGGTGACAAATTAACTGGTAAATATTTTTTATTCTATATAATCCTCATAACACCTTATATAATATTTTTAAAAAAAAATAGCTTCATCATGAATCACTAAAAGAAACTACTATCCAAATTTTATAATTTTAATTACGTTAATGAGTGTTTATATTTAAAAAAGTTGTGTAACAGATTATCCATAACTTACTTCGTAGATGTAGGTCTGTGTACCGGATATCGTATAGTTAGAAACCTTCAGGTTTTGCTATAAAAATTGACTCAACAAGCTTTATTATACACGAGGTTTTCACTCATCGCCGACGATATGGCAACACTAAGTCACCTTTGTTACTCACGAAAAGTGTAGCTTTCTATCAGCAAAAGAATTCTTATAATCGGATTAGTAACAACGAAATGGCCATATTCTATTATTTAAAAAATGTACATGGCAACACTAATTCACTTTTGTCCCTCACGAATAGTGTAGTTTTCTAACAGTGATTGAATTTTTAAAATCGGATTAGTGACAACAAAATGGCCACATTCTATTATTTAAAAAATGTACATGGCAACACTAATTCACTTTTGTCACTCACGAATAGTGTAGTTTTCTATCAGTGAAAAAAAAATTTAAATCGGATTTATAGTTCCTGAGAAACTCTTCAATTTACAAAATGACCACCTTATGGCACTTAAATGACCATATCTTTTAAATTAGAGTATTTATGGCAACACCACATAGCCTATGTTACCCGGAAAGGATGTAGCTTCCCATCGGTGAAAGAATTTTCGAAATCGGTTGAGGACTTTTCGAGCCTATTTGCAACAAACAAACATACAAATATACAAACATACAAACAATCAAATCTTTCCTCTTTATATAATAGTATAGATATAGATATAGATTAATGAAAAAGATTAGTTTAAAACTATATAAGTAAAACTCATAGACTTTAATTCACACTATAATATTTTCTAATTTATTTTAAATAATATTTTATCTAATTAGTAGGTAGTTAAAATTCCATAAAAATTATTACACAGATTTGAAAAAATCCAGTAATGGAGTGTTCCAAATTCAAATTTTAAAACTTGGAAAGTTTAAACGGCATAATCCGGACGAATGTGCAGACCACTTCACATTCGGGAGCGATGAAGCACGTATACGTGATGGTCGTGTTATCCGGACTCATCCGGTTATAAACGGAATAACCGGATCAATTTAGATGCGGTTGTGAAATTTTTTAATATATACTGGCCAACGAATTTTTAACTATCTTGTTACATTTAGCATATTATGTACCGAGTACAAAAAGGCTTTACGATGCTACTAGTTATCTCTATACTTTTAGTTTTTAAGATTCAATACTCCAAGGGAGAAGGGGTGATGAGGGCCTTGAAAAACTGATCGTTGTGGGGAACACGGAGGGAAAACGAGCCCGGGGACGGTCCCCAACCAGATGGAGCGATCAAGTGAGAGGCCCATCTTCAATTAAGTTTTGCTCGGTCGCCAGAGACGTGATGAACAGGCACCGGTGGAAGCAGATAATCCAAAATAGGTGTATACCATCCACATCCGTCGATGACCACGATCCTCAGCCATGAGGAAGCGACCACAGAGAGAGACTCCAAGGGCAAAAACGGGACCCTATAAATTATGGGCTGTACGTTACGAGGCTGTATCTCATGAACCGTAATAGCTAGACAGTTGAAATTTTCACAAATGATGTATTTCTGTTGCGTCTATAACAAAAAATAATAAAAACAGTATAAAATAAATATTTCGAGGGGGCTACCATACAGCAAACGTGATTTTTTTGCGAGTACGGAACTCTACGGGACTCGTCGATAACTTTTTTTTTTTATAGTATTACAAAGCATCAAATTAATATGAAGCTCTATAATAATCTAATTACAATCTAGCCTAACTAAAATGACTAATGAGTAATTTTATTTTGACCTAAACTTATTAAATTAATGTAATATAATACCTAAGAATGTGTTCTTAGGGTCTCTAAAGGTATAGTCACACTGTTATTGTGATTAATATTTTTAAAGTTTCTGCACTATTTTTTTTATCACTTCACTACAACTAAGGAATGTTTTTTTTTAATAGTCACTACACTAACTCGAAAGGTTTTGTCTTTCGCAGTCTTCGCACTAGTTGTGTGATGTCAAGGAGCTGGATGGCCTCGACGTTCACATGATGGTGAAGCCTTCTTTCATGTGCTTCAGCGTGTTTCTTGATTACTTTAGCCACGACGTCAATGTTAAGGTCCCGGTGTAGATCATCGTTTCTTACGTACCAGGGAGCGTTTTTTTTGTTGAATTTAAAAATTTAAATCAGCATAGAGCATCGACGAAAAGATAAAATTACAATGATCGTTATAGTGCTTATAGTTAACTAAGCTAAATATTTGTGAAGGTATTGGGATACAAATAAATAGATCCTAATTCCAACGTCTTAACCACTGAGCCACTAGAGCTTCGTTAACATGAAATATATTTAGAACAAGAAAAACATGGCAATTTTAATTAGTTATTCTAAACCACTAATTCAACTTGCCGCCGCGACCATATTTATATTTCTGTAACCTGCATTGTTACACAGAATTTTGGGGTAATATCTGGCTTCAATAACACTTGCTCCATTAACTCTCTCGCGCCGCAATAGACATCAACCAACTTAGTAATGTATCGCAAACTGTTTCAAACTAATTTAAACCGTTTGCCTTTACAATAAAGTTCAAAATAACTTGTTAAATATTTCAGGTAGTTACTAACAATATAACCAAAAGGTATTAAGATAGTTGAAATAACAATGTAATTTGAGCTTTATCTTTAAATAAATAAAGTTTAGTTTCCATTATCTCTAATTAGCGATGTGCAAGACCGATTTATTCTATTTCATGCGAGTCCAAATTGCGGACAGTTAGGTTTACTGTTGCTAGTTCAGTGCTTTCTATCTATGCTATTGTGTTGCCCACTGATATATTGCAAAGCGGGTTTAGACAAAAGCTAATGGCAGGAACTAATTATCACATAGAACGTGAAAGCCTTAACAAAAACCGTTGCTTACAAATATTAGGTTGTATTACGTAACGTCGTAATGGAAATACGTGGCGCAGAAATGAAATATGTCTACGTGTGAGCTAATATCGTACAATATTTCCAGCATCTAAATATACATCTCATTTACAAAATAATCGTATAATTTCAAAAAATATTTTTGAAGTGAAACTTCTTTAGAATCGTTGTGATTTCAAACCGGATGCAACGGAAAAAACGACAGGTAAGAGACACAAATACAAAAATGTGTAGGAAAGAATGAGACAGAAATATACAAAACGACAGGTAAGAGACACAAATACAAAAATGTGTAGGAAAGAATGAGACAGAAATATACATACTATTTTATATTATTATATATATTCATCTCATTCTTTTGTCGATTTACTGAAGTTTCACTTCTATCGTGTGTGAATCGCACACACACCTTTTTTTTTTTTTTTTAAAGAACACACGCCTATAATGGACACTTTAAGCACAGTTGTAATAATTTTTTTTACTAAACGATTTTTTTTTGAAGTGCTATAGATGAGAGAGGAATGATACCCATTACTGTACAGCAATACGTATACACACGCAATTTAGTCGGAGCCGAGCAGTGTATTAACTCTCACCTCCACAACGCGACCTCGCCAACTACAATTGCTAAGTATATAAGAGAGAAATGTGGTACCCATTACTGTACAGCAATACGTATACACATGCAATTTAGACTGAGGCGAGCGGTGCCTAGGGCGTGAGACCCAGGAGCAGGTTTAAAGAGCTCTTTCATAATATATTAACTCTCACCTCCACCACTCGACCTCGCTAACGACAATAGATAAAGTAAACTTACATGGATCTCGAGAAGGGTAACCTTAATCACGACACTATAACACTAACTTCCATGTTCACTGCACGAAAACACCAGAGAGACTGAGACTAATCTATCGCACTAAAGGTTATATAATGTTTCCACGTCGGTATACTCGAAATAATATAAAATGATCTACCCGCTACTACTACTTTATAAACAGTGTTACTAACAAAAGTACAAAAAGTATTACAAAATCAAAACACTGTGTTGTAGTCTTTCTTGGATAACACAACCAAGAAAATCAATTTTAGTTTAAATACAACAAAATTACTACTTCATTTTAATTTCCCTACCAAAACTTGCGTAAGTGATTTCACGACATAGGCAAGTTATTCTTTACTTCATTTTCTATCAAAACACAACAAGATAAGACGCCTGACTTATGTCAAAGATGTAACAATAATATCAAGAATGATTCATCTACTTATTCTACAGATTCATTTTTTTGGCCATTATTAGTTCTTTGTCCATTACTGGTGTGTTTTCATTCAGCTTTAAAATTTTCACTAATTAAAAGGAATCAAAAAGGTTACCTTGCTATAATCCGTGGAATTCTGAACAATCCGGAAGAGCACACCGTCCACAGAAAAGTAAGACGCGCGAACCCGAACCAGGACACACCACACAAGTAAATCGGACAATCGACGTTCGTTTCGCTCCAAACCGAAGCATCTTCAGGAGTAATAGACTCTACAAGCGCCACTTGCGAAGTCAATTCAATATTTTGTCACAAAGGAACTTTTGAATATCATAAGAGATCTACAACAATTATTTTAACAACTAAGAAGTAAACAACACACGCCATTATTACCAAACTATCAGCGTCCATAAATTTCCAGAGCAGATATCTCGTTTATAGCCTCAGTCGATGAGATTCAATAAAATATCGTTGTTTTATGTCTTAGTTTATGAGCTATATTTTATAAATAAGACACGTGGGAAAGAGCACTAGGTAGCGATTTTAAAATGGCGTCTCTTGTTTGCTTTACATTTACTGCTTCTGAGAACGATGCTCTTGTGAAAATAGATTTTCTTTTCATCTCATTCGTATTTTAAGGTATTACATTAACTTAATTATATAGACGGTCTGTCTTATATGTTCGGTAGAATCTTTAAATGATTATATTTATATAAATATTAGGGTGGGCCAATAAAAACCATGAAAATTTCGTCTGATATGACGAAAAAAAATCTGGTAAATTTTGTGGCTTTAATATTAATATTAAGAGGTGACTCATCGTACTTTTTTATTTCCCATTAAAATAACATAGGATTTTTTTTGTATGGATTTTTAATGCACTGGAACGAATGTCTCGTGAAAATCAAAACATATTGTAGGAAATTTAATGATCTACAAAAATGGTCTAAGATGACTTTTCCCTAAGTTGACTCATTTAGAAGTTATTCGAGGTTAAAGTCCAACCTTAAATCGTAAAGGATAATATTGACTATTTTTTATAATTTATCACAGAATAATGATTCCAAAACATGAAATAGCACAGTTTTTATGATTTTCGATTTGATGAATTCGCAAAGAAAATTTCATGTCATTCAGCACGATTCAAATAAAAGCAGCAAAAAAGGTATTTTGTGATAACGTAGCTGGCAGCACTGTCAAGATTATAAATTTTATTACGTTGAATTATCGTCATTATTCCAGATAAAGTAAAGTTTCGAGTTTTTTGTGGTTTTTTTACGATTGTTAATATTTTGTAAAACAATTATTGTTTTACCACAAAACACTCGAAAAGTGTTTTTAATAAAAAAATAATTATAAAAAATTAAAAGTTTTTTTTGACCCACCCTAATATATATTTAACTTCATCTTTAAACAAATACGAAATAAAAATAAAAAGCAAAGTTTTATAATCCTGAATTAACAATAATTTTACTTTTGACTATTTGTGTATACATAATATTTGTGCCTGCATTGTTATAAAGTAATTCAAACTGTATAGTATATATGTTTTCAGAGAAAACTCCTTAAAAGCTGCAAGATATATTGATTAGATAGCCCGATGACATTAGACATTCTTCATACATTTGAGTAACAATTAAATATAGATAAAAAATATTATACATTTCCAAAATTTCTTTGTCTAGTTAGTTTTTAATTACTGAATAGTCTTGACAAACGATCTAACTCAGTGGTAGTGTTCCTGACTTTTACTTTAGTGATTACGGGTCCTATTTCCGTTTGGATGTAATTTTACTAATATTATAAATATGGATTTCAATGATGTTTGGCACACATATGCCTCATAACCTGGATTAACACATAAGTTACTTTTTATACCGGGAAAAATCAGAGTTTCTGCGGAATAATAATTTTATTTTTAATTGCATCCATGCAAAGCAGGGGCAGGTCGACTAGTACTAATATATATATAAATGCTGTTATAATTGACTGGTATTTGCCTCATACTGTTGAACGTAATAAGAACCCCTCAGCCTGAGCTAAGGCTCATAATTTAAATAAGTTTGAATGAAACGATCTGTCGATCGAGATTATAACACTAGTAACTGTGTTAAGTTACTTCATTGTTACTTCTAATTCCAATAGTTAGTTCACAATGTGAAAATTAGTACTATTAATAATGTGGTAATGTAAACAAGTTGGTAAGTAATGCAATAGTGTCGTGTGTTATGCACGAGATGTCCCGCAGAATGGGTTAAGTTTAATTGAAGTCCACGGCTGATACCACCTTTGTTGCAAAGGCTTTATACATATTGAACAAATCTTTAAAATGTATATGTATGTTTAGATCTTTGTTACTCAATAACACAGAAACGGCTTCAATAATTTCATTAATAATTTAGAAATCAGATACTTATTATCCTGAAAAAGCAAAATGCTGTAGGATAGAAGTTATCCCATATTAAAGCTGGAATATATAGGATACTCTTCACATCCGAAATGAGTATAGTCCGTATACTAGTGTGAGTGACTCACTCAATTAGGGGTTTTTGTGAATGAGTTTGTGAGTCTTCTAAATTCTTTCATATGCAATTTGTTTTGTGCATAATAATTATAATTTTTCTTATAAACAATCTGCGTCTTAAAGAAAGGTGTTTACCTCCAGTAGAATCTTGTAAAAATAAATTATAATATTAAAATAAAAATAAAATTTGAGGTACTTTGTAAACACAAGTTTATATTTTAGCAAGTCCCAAGTACTGTGAACCAATCCAGTAGCGGCTTGTTAACTCTTAGAACCGACTTAGCCGTTACGACTTTATTTAACTGCATTGCACCTAATATTATGGAAATAGTTAATTTCTCAATTAAAAATTACATCGGTAACAATATTTTAATATACATTAACACGCATACAATAGTAACACTTTAGACGAAAACCGAGAAAATAATACCAAATACTGACAAAATGGAGTCTTAGAACTGTTAGCTACATCGTTTATAAAATAGTGTTGGCGGGTAGTTATATTTCAAGTCCTTTAATATTAATTCAAGTTTACCGACATGTAGGCAATATAATCTTCAGTGTGATATATTAGAATCAGTCTCTCTGGTGTTTACTCGCAGTGTACATGGAGGTTAGTATTATAATATGGTTAATATCACCCTTCTTGACGTCCACGTAAGTTAAATTCATTATCTACTGTAGTTAGTTATTGGCCAGCGAAGGTCGTAAATCAAAAGTGTAGCTTCTTATATAAATTACATATATATACTGGTACCTCCAGTGACAGATTTTCATGACCGAGTGAAAATTCGTGAAATGCATGAGGCATGCATTTGATTTTTTATAGCAAAATCACAGTTACCATTTTTTACCAACAGGAGTTTCGTGAGTTAACTGTGATTTTGCTATTAAAAAATCAAAATGTCACATGGTCAAGCAGCCAGCTGACGTATACTCCACCACTTTATGGTCAGCTAACTTTATTTTTCCTTCAAGATACTAGGTAAACTATAATCCGACAAATTTTCAAACAGGAGGAAATGACTGAAAAATAAATTTTTTCTACATGTTTGGAAGGCTTCCACTGCTCGCCCCACCCGCGGAATCGCAGCTGACTGACTGACTACCATATGTGTATCATTCTTCTCTCAATATATGGCACAACAGACCATTTTTACTTTTAAGTGAGTGAGCTGCTGGGTTATCTATGGAATGTTTCAAATCTAGAGTCCATTGTATGGATTATATAGCTGATATTATTGTTGCAATTACATGACTATAGTAGTAGAGGTTATCTTAATGTTTTTCTTTAACTCCTTAAATTTATATTATTAAAGTTAGTACAGAAATAATAACATAATCTTTAATGAATAAATGTCTAATAACGAAATCAAAATGCATTGAATCGTTACGAATGTTTCATCATAACATTATACGGAATCTGATTTAGCTCGAAGGTACAAATACCGGATTAACATTTGAGAGTATTAACATCCCAATCAACTAGGATAAATTGACAATACTACTCGTATTTTAGAGATACCATAGCATTTACAATATACGAGTATTAGACTGCGTTTTCACCAGAGATGTGTGAGCATGTGTAGCGACGGATGTGTTTGTTGAAAACCAATATACAATCGCTTCATTTAACACACTGACCGGGGTAAATAAACGAAGTGAATTGACAAACACATGTCTCGCTACGCATCCTTACAATTCTTTGGTGGAAATGCAGTCTTAAACATAAACTATTTTGGTTTTAAATACTTCTATATTAATCTGTTTAAATAAAAATCTATTTTCAACGAATGCATATAAATACCAGGACAAGGTTTTTATGAAAGAAAGTTTTTATAGCGAATGTGGATGGTGTTTTTGTACGCTTGTTATTTTTATATGAGAGTTAAGGGGCAAACGAGCAGATGGCCCTATGGACACCAATACAAGAGAGTGACTCTTGTTTTGCCGATGCGTTACCACCTTGAAGATAGAGTGAGGAAGAAGAATGCTACTGTTTCAGTAGACCCTGAACGAGAACCAAGAGTCACTAGAACCGCAGCATTAACGGGATGTAGTACGCGTCAATAACACGGAAAACAGATCCCCTACCACCAAGGGGTGCTGGGTTACTCGCCTCTTATGATATCTTCTCCCAACTGCAGATGGGAATTGTATTGTAAGACACGCACTTTTTTGTCATATTTCTTCTAGTTTTGTACCTAAACGAAACCAAGGCAAGTTCTTAGTCAATAAAAAATGTGAAAATATGTTTGTCCTTTTTTCGTGAGAGTAACATAGACAATTTTTAACGGAAAAATACTTCCGACTTGGCTGGTTTTATATCGCAATATATTAAAGAAAAACTCGAACAAAAAATATTAATCGTCTCTAGTTAAACAACATGTTCTAGTAAAACATTTGAAAACTCCACCGAAATTGTTATTCAGGATTTTTTAATAAAGTATTAACAATCACAACAGAATTCTTTAAAAAATACATCCAAAAATTTACGATCCAACATAGTGGATTCACATATTGACAACTTTTCATGTTTCCAAATTGAGTTTTGAAATGTGTTACACAGAATTGTTACGCGTACATGATTTAGCATACGAATTGTATTTGTTACGTCCGTTGTGTTTAAAGAGAAATATTGACATACTGTGATGTTTCAATAAAAAAAATTTGAGCTCTAAAATAGTTGTTTATTTTATGAGAGAAGAATTTAAATGCCTATTTTGCTTTTTGTGTTATCTACATGGAACCGATACCGCACAATAACACGGAGAAGACAATAATAATATGCTCTGAAAACGGAAACCGAGTAACTAATATTAATAACTTACTCCAAACCTTAGTAATGGACTTTTATTTTTGATTAATACAACCGTAAGTACCTGGCTAACTGACGCAGAAAGTGTCTACAATAAATGGGCCCTAAAATAGGGCCAACCCGTCATTCATCGCAGAAAAACGATAGACAGCAGTCGTTTAACTGCCTCGTAAAAGTCTGCTAATATTAAGAAATAAAGTTTCAAGAAATACATGAGATATCTTATCATCATCGGTACATATCTTACATTATATTTATTCATTACTAGCTGACCCGACAGACGTCGTCCTGTCTTAACTATAAATATTGGTCAAATGACTGACTGTTATTTCAAACGCCATTTTATTAGAAAAATTTACATCGTCGTTAACTTTTCTTAAATTTTATATTTTTCGCGCAACTTTCTTAATTTTTTCTTACGTAAGAACCTTCTCCTGATAATAAGAAATACAACCAAAAAAGAATAAGCGAAATCGGACCAGCCGTTTACGCGTGATGTCCTGACCAAGGGAAATACGAATTCATTTTTATATATAAGAGAATATTTAACAATTAACTAAACTAATTTATATTAAAGTTATTATTATAATAGATGCAACGGCCATTGCCATTGAGGCGCAGTCACCGTTCGCGAAGTTTAACTAACTTACTAATGCTTTACTCACCTAGCTTATACGAGGTCTGACAAATGTGGCTATACTACTTGTTTTGTATGGAATTAATATATGTAAAATATTCAGATAGCAAATTTTGCTTTTATATGTTTATTTGAAACGAACTTTCCGGCTGTTAGTTAAATTAAAATAATGAGAAATGTTGCTGTTGAAGCTTTTATGGAAGTATTGTTAGTTTTTGGTAACTTCCTCCTTTCATGCCATATGGTGAAGTTTAAATTGAATTGTTTTAAATAACCTTCTGGACTCGTCTGACTTCAGGCCGCTATTACGTATGTTAAATTCAATAACACTCATGTAATAATGATTTCTTATCCCACATACAAAGTATTAAAGTTTAATAGTAATGACAATTCTTATCTAAAAATCAACGCAAACGTACCTCCTTGCCGCTAACTATAAGTTGATAATCTAACTTCCATTAATATAGGAGAAATATTAGGTCCAAGGGTTGGTTCTTCTTAAAATCTTAAATCATTTAAGATTGAAAATATTACGAGACTTAGAAATATTTTATGTAGTTTTTGAGCTTTACTATGAATAACGTCTATTTTTGTCCACGTTTGTTTAAATTTTTTGACATTTTTTTCAACTAAAACAGTGGTTCAGTCGTTGGATTCACGATTGACAGGTCGTGGGTTTAAATTCCACTCATTGGACTACTGACGTGGCCCACTACTAGCAAAAGCATTTAGCTTAGTTGGAGGGGTTAAGGAATACTGTGATCCATTTTTTTAAAATCTTCTACTAAGTCAATACTTATAAAACTTCACACACATTGAATTACCGTAACAATCCGAAATTATGGTAATCTCAAATTGCTCGGATAATAAAGTCAGGAGATAAAGAGTTAAACTCTTAAAGCGTTAATTCATTTTTGGTAACTCCTTTGAATTTTTTAGTTATGTTTGGCAAGTTCTATAATGTTTTTCTAGTTTTAATACATTTCTAGATTAATATTAAATATGCACGGGAATTATGATGTCTTCTTCAACGTAGCTGCTTAAAGAAAATTAGCACTTCGTTCGTATAAGGCGACGCGAATACTTTCATTCCTTTGTCGAAGATACAAAGGAGCTTATTGAAACAGCATAAACGTCTTTATCCAATATTCTAGACAACGAACTCTGAGAGCAAAAAGGTTACCTTGCTATAATCCGCGGAATTCTGAACAACCCGGAAGAGCACACCGTCCACAGAAAAGTAAGACGCGCGAAACCGAACCAGGACACACCACACAAGTAAATCGGTCGACAATCGACTTCGTTTCGCTCCAAACCGAAGCATCTTCAGGAGTAATAGACTCTACAAGCGCCACTTCAATTCAATATTTTCTCACAAAGGAACTTTTGAATATCATACGAGATTTACAACAATTATTTTAACAACTAAGAAGTAAACAACACACGCCATTATTACCAAACTATCAGCGTCCATAAATTTCCAGAGCAGATATCTCGTTTATAGCCTCAGTCGATGAGATTCAATAAAATATCGTTGTTTTATGTCTTAGTTTATGAGCTATATTTTATAAATAAGACACGTGGGAAAGAGCACTAGGTAGCGATTTTAAAATGGCGTCTCTTGTTTGCTTTACATTTACTGCTTCTGAGAACGATGCTCTTGTGAAAATAGATTTTCTTTTCATCTCATTCCTATTTTAAGGTATTACATTAACTTAATTATATAGACGGTCTGTCTTATATCTTCGTTAGAATCTTTAAATGATTATATTTTTATAAATATTAAAAAAAACCATGAAAATATCGTCTGATATGACGAAAAAAAATCTGGTAAATTTTGTGGCTTTAATATTAATATTAAGAGGTGACTCATCGTACTTTTTTATTTCCCATTAAAATAACATAGGATTTTTTTTGTATGGATTTATAATGCACTGGAACGAATGTCTCGTGAAAATCAAAACATATTCTTGTAGGAAATTTAATGATCTACAAAAATGGTCTAAGATGACTTTTCCCTAAGTTAGAGTTTCCCTCATTTAGAAGTTATTCGAGGTTAAAGTCCAACCTTAAATCGTAAAGGATAATATTGACTATTTTTTATAATTTATCACAGAATAATGATTCCAAAACATGAAATAGCACAGTTTTTATGATTTTAGATTTGATGTATTCGCAAAGAAAATTTCATGTCATTCAGCACGATTCAAATAAAAGCAGCAAAAAAGATATTTTGTGATAACGTAGCTGGCAGCACTGTCAAGATTATAAATTTTATTACGTTGAATTATCGTCATTATTCAGATAAAGTAAAGTTTCGAGTTTTTTAAAATTCAGTATATGAAAATAGGTTTTTTTACGATTGTTAATATTTTGTAAAAAATTTATTGTTTTATATAAAACGCAAAGTTTTATAATCCTGAATTAACAATAATTTTACTTTTGACTATTTGTGTATACATAATATTTGTGCCTGCATTGTTATAAAGTAATTTAAACTGTATAGTATGTATGTTTTCAGAGAAAACTCCTAAATAGCTGCAAGATATATTGATTAGATAACCCGATGACAGACATTCTTCATACATTAGAGTAACAATTAAATATAGATAAAAAATATTATACATTTCCAAAATTTCTTTGTCTAGTTAGTTTTTAATTACTGAATAGTCTTGACGAACGATCTAACTCAGTGGTAGTGTTTTTTTTATAAACTTTTACTTTAGTGATTCGGGTCCTATTTCCGTTTGGAGGTAATCTTACTAATACATATTATAAATATGGCAGAACGGATTTCAAGGCACACATATGCCTCATAACCTGGATTAACACATAAGCTACTTCTTATACCGGGAAAAATCAGAGTTTCTGCGGAATAATAATTTTATTTTTAATTACATCCATGCGAAGCAGGGGCAGGTCGACTAGTACTAAAATATATATAAATGCTGTTATAATTGACTGGTATTTGCCTCATACTGTTGAACGTAATAAGAACCCCTCAGCCTGAGTTAAGGCTCATAATTTAAATAAGTTTGAATGAAACGATCTGTCGATCGGGATTATAACACTAGTAACTGTGTTAAGTTACTTCATTGTTACTTCTAATTCCAATAGTTAGTTCACAATGTGAAAATTAGTACTATTAATAATGTGGTAATGTAAACAAGTTGGTAAGTAATGCAATAGTGTCGTGTGTTATGCACGAGATGTCCCGCAGAATGGGTTAAGTTTAATTGAAGTCCACGGCTGATACCACCTTTGTTGCAAAGGCTTTATACATATTGAACAAATCTTTAAAATGTATATGTATGTTTAGATCTTTGTTACTCAATAACACAGAAACGGCTTCAATAATTTCATTAATAATTTAGAAATCAGATACTTATTATCCTGAAAAAGCAAAATGCTGTAGGATAGAAGTTATCCCATATTAAAGCTGGAATATATAGGATACTCTTCACATCCGAAATGAGTATAGTCCGTATACTAGTGTGAGTGACTCACTCAATTAGGGGTTTTTGTGAATGAGTTTGTGAGTCTTCTAAATTCTTTCATATGCAATTTGTTTTGTGCATAATAATTATAATTTTTCTTATAAACAATCTGCGTCTTAAAGAAAGGTGTTTACCTCCAGTAGAATCTTGTAAAAATAAATTATAATATTAAAATAAAAATAAAATTTGAGGTACTTTGTAAACACAAGTTTATATTTTAGCAAGTCCCAAGTACTGTGAACCAATCCAGTAGCGGCTTGTTAACTCTTAGAACCGACTTAGCCGTTACGACTTTATTTAACTGCATTGCACCTAATATTGTTGAAATAGTTAATATCTCAATTAAAAATTACATTGGTAACAATATTTTAATATACATTAACACGTATACAATAGTGACACTTTAGACGGAAACCGAGAAAATAATACCAAACACTGACAAAATGGAGTCTCAGAACTGTTAGCTACACCGTTTATAAATTAGTATTGGCGGGTAGTTATAATAGGTATATTTAAAGTCCTTTAATATTAATTCAAGTTTACCGACATGTAGGCAATATAATCTTCAGTGTGATACAATTCATTAAAATCAGTCTCTCTGGTGTTTACTCGCAGTGTACATGGAGGTTAGTATTATAATGTGGTTAAGACCACCCTTCTTTACGTCCACGTAAGTTAAATTCATTATCTACTGTAGTTAGTTATTGGCCAGCGAAGGTCGTAAATCAAAAGTGTAGCTTCTTATATAAATTGCATATATATACTGGTACCTCCAGTGACAGATTTTCATGACCAAGTCCCTCCCAAGCGAAAATTCGTGAAATGCATGAGGCATGCATTTGATTTTTAATAGCAAAATCACAGTTACCATTTTTTACCAACAGGAGTTTCGTGAGTTAACTGTGATTTTGCTATTATAAAATCAAAATGTTGCATGGTCATGCAGCCAGCTGACGTATACTCCACCACTTTATGGTCAGCTAACTTTATTTTTCCTTCAAGATACTAGGTAAACTATAATCCGACAAATTTTCAAACAGGAGGAAATGACTGAAAAATAAATTTTTTCTACATGTTTGGAAGGCTTCCACTGCTCGCCCCACCCGCGGAATCGCAGCTGACTGACTGACTACCATATGTGTATCATTCTTCTCTCAATATATGGCACAACAGACCATTTTTACATTTAAGTGAGTGAGCTGCTGGGTTATCTATGGAATGTTTCAAGTCTAGAGAAATAATAACTTAATCTTTAATGAATAAATGTCTAATAACGAAATCAAAATGCATTGAATCGTTACGAATGTTTCATCATAACATTATACGGAATCTGATTTAGCTCGAAGGTACAAATACCGGATTAACATGTGAGAGTATTAACATCCCAATCAACTAGGATAAATTGACAATACTACTCGTATTTTAGAGATACCATAGCATTTACAATATACGAGTATTAGACTGCGATTTCATCAGAGATGTGTGAGCATGTGTAGCGACGGATGTGTTTGTTGAAAACCAATATACAATCGCTTCATTTAACACACTGACCGGGGTAAATAAACGAAGTGAAGTGACAAATACATCTCTCGTTACGCATCCTTACAATTCTTTGGTGGAAACATAAACTATTTTGGTTTTAAATACTTCTATATTAAGGTTTTTATGAAAGAAAATTTTATAGCGAATGTGGATGGTGTTTTTGTACGCTTGTTATTTTTATATGAGAGTTAAGGGGCAAACGAGCAGATGGCCCCTATGGACACCAACACAAGAGAATGACTCTTGTTTTGCCGATGCGTTACCACCTTGAAGATAGAGGGAGGAAGGTGGATTAAGTGAAGCATGCTACGGTTTCAGTGGACCCTGAACGAGAACCAAGAGTCACTAGAATCGCAGCATTAACGGGATGGAGTACACGTCAATGACACTTGGAGGACGGATTCGCATGCTGGTGGTCGCAAGCCAGTCAAAAACAGATCCCCTACCACCAAGGGGTGCTAGGTTACTCTCCTCTTATGATATCTTCTCCCAACAGCAGATGGGAATTGTATTCTAATATGTAATATTAAGACACGCACTTTTTTGTCATATTTTTAATTTTATGTAACTAGGTCGGCAAACAAGCGTACGGCTCACCTGATGGTAAGCGATTACCGTAGCTTATAGACGTCTGCAACACCAGAAGCATCGCAAGCGCGTTGCCGACCCTATCCCCAATTCCCCCCAGGAGCTCTGGTCACCTTACTCACCAACAGGAACACAACACTGCTTAAGAGTAGTGTTATTTAGGTGTGATCTTCTGTAAGGTGCTCCATATTTGAGCAAGTTTCCTGCTGAATATTTCTTCTAGTTTTGTACCTAAACGAAACCAAGCCAAGTTCTTAGTCAATAATAAATGTGAAAGTATGTTTGTCCTTTTTTTGTGAGAGTAACATAGACAATTTTTAACGGAAAAATACTTCCGACTTGGCTGGTTTTATATCGCAATATATTAAAGAAAAACTCGAACAAAAAATATTAATCTCTGTCTCTAGTTAAACAACATGTTCTAATAAAACATTTGAAAACTCCACCGAAATTGTTATTCAGGATTTTTTAATAAAATATTAACAATCACAACAGAATTATTTAAAAAATACATCCAAAAATTTACGATCCAACATAGTGGATTCACATATTGACAACTTTTCATGTTTCCAAATTGAGTTTTGAAATGTGTTACACAGAATTGTTACGCGTACATGATTTAGCATACGAATTGTATTTGTTACGTCCGTTGTGTTTAAAGAGAAATATTGACATACTGTGATGTTTCAATAAAAAAAAATTGAGCTCTAAAATAGTTGTTTATTTTATGAGAGAAGAATTTAAATGCCTATTTTGCTTTTTGTGTTATCTACATGGGACCGCACAATAACACGGCGAAGACAATAATAATATGCTCTCAAAACGGAAACCGAGTAACTAATATTAATAACTTACTCCAAACCTTAGTAATGGAGACCCAGCATCGTGACATCACACCACTACACCACCAGGCAAGCTCCGTTGGCAAATGGCTCAAAAATGGGTTATGAACGGTGATGCTTATTTTTGATTAATACAACCGTAAGTACCTGGCTAACTGACGCAGAAAGTGTCTACAATTGGCCAACCCGTCTCATTATTAGTCTCATTACTCGATAATAAGAAATACAACAAAAAAAGAATTAGCGAAATCGGACCAGCCGTTCACGCGTGATGCTGTGACCAAGGGAAATAGGGATTCATTTTTATATATAACTAGCTTTTACCCGCAACTTCGTTTGCGATATTAGGGTAGTTATATTAGCCTACAGGAGATCGTCTGTACACATCTATACTATTATATAAAGAGGAAAGATTTGATTGTTTCTATGTTTGTTTGTTGCGAATAGGCTCGAAAAGTACTGAACCGATTTTGAAAATTCTTTCACCGATAGGAAGCTACATCCTTTCCGGGTAACATAGGCTATGTAGTTTTGCCATAAATATTCTAATTAAAAAGATATGGCACTTAAAAAACGGCAAAGTTTCATACTAACTTTGCACTCCCGTCTTACCCTCTTAAGGGATTATTCTCGAAAAAATATTTTACCCCTGTTTCATGACTTCCAATAAAGAACCTTCATACTGAATTTTATTGGAATAACTTAAAAAACGGCAAAGTTTCATACTAACTTTGCACTCCCGTCTTACCCTCTTAAGGGATTATTTTCGAAAAAATATTTTACCCCTGTTTCATGACTTCCAATAAAGAAGCTTCCTACTGAATTTTATTGGAATAACTTATAAAACGGCAAAGTTTCATACTAACTTTGCACTCCCGTCTTACCCTCTTAAGGGATTATTCTCGAAAAAATATTTTACCCCTGTTTCATGACTTCCAATAAAGAACCTTCATACTGAATTTTATTGGAATAACTTAAAAAACGGCAAAGTTTCATACTAACTTTGCACTCCCGTCTTACCCTCTTAAGGGATTATTTTCGAAAAAATATTTTACCCCTGTTTCATGACTTCCAATAAAGAACCTTCATACTGAATTTTATTGGAATAACTTAAAAAACGGCAAAGTTTCATACTAACTTTGCACTCCCGTCTTACCCTCTTAAGGGATTATTCTCGAAAAAATATTTTACCCCTGTTTCATGACTTCCAATAAAGAACCTTCATACTGAATTTTATTGGAATAACTTAAAAAACGGCAAAGTTTCATACTAACTTTGCACTCCCGTCTTACCCTCTTAAGGGATTATTCTCGAAAAAATATTTTACCCCTGTTTCATGACTTCCAATAAAGAACCTTCATACTGAATTTTATTGGAATAACTTAAAAAACGGCAAAGTTTCATACTAACTTTGCACTCCCGTCTTACCCTCTTAAGGGATTATTTTCGAAAAAATATTTTACCCCTGTTTCATGACTTCCAATAAAGAACCTTCATACTGAATTTTATTGGAATAACTTATAAAACGGCAAAGTTTCATACTAACTTTGCACTCCCGTTTTACCCCCTTAAGGGATTATTTTCGAAAAAATATTTTACCCGTTTCATGAATTCCAATAAAGAAGCTTCCTACTGAATTTTATTGGAATAACTTAAAAAACGATAAAGTTTCATACTAACTTTGCACTCCCGTCTTACCCTCTTAAGGGATTATTCTCGAAAAAATATTTTACCCCTGTTTCATGACTTCCAATAAAGAACCTTCATACTGAATTTTATTGGAATAACTTAAAAAACGGCAAAGTTTCATACTAACTTTGCACTCCCGTCTTACCCTCTTAAGGGATTATTTTCGAAAAAATATTTTACCCCTGTTTCATGACTTCCAATAAAGAACCTTCATACTGAATTTTATTGGAATAACTTATAAAACGGCAAAGTTTCATACTAACTTTGCACTCCCGTTTTACCCCCTTAAGGGATTATTTTCGAAAAAATATTTTACCCGTTTCATGAATTCCAATAAAGAAGCTTCCTACTGAATTTTATTGGAATAACTTAAAAAACGATAAAGTTTCATACTAACTTTGCACCCCCGTTATACCCCCTTAGGGCGTGAATTTTCAAAAATCCTTTGTTAGTGCTCCCCTACGTTATAAAAGGAACCCCTGTGCAAAATTTCTAGTTTCTAACCCTTATAGATTGGGCCCTGCGTTGATATGTCAGTCAGTCAGTCAGTTAGTCAGCTTCTCCTTTTATATATATATAGACTAGCTGCCCCGACAGACGTTGTCCTTTCTTAACTATGAATATTGAATTTGAATTGGCTGTCAAAAGCTTACATTAGAAAAGTTAATATGGTCGTTAAGTTTTCTTAAGTTTTCTAACTTTCCGCGCAACTTTTTTAATTTTTTCTTCCATAAGAACCTTCTCCTGACAATAACATATACAACAAAAAAGAATTAGCGAAATCGGACCAGCCGTTTACGCGTGATGTCGTGACCAAGGGAAATAGGGATTCATTTTTATATATAAGAAGAGAAGATTTAACAATTAAATAAACTAATTTATATTAAAGTTATAATTATAATAGATGCAGCGGCCATTGCCATTGAGGCGCAGTCACCGTTCGCGAAGTTTAACTAACTTACTAATGCTTTACTCACGTAGCTTATACGAGGTCTGACAAATGTGGCTATACTACTTGTTTTGTATAAAATTAATATATGTAAAATATTCAGATAACAAATTTTGCTTTTATATGTTTATTTGAAACGAACTTTCCGGCTGTTAGTTAAATTAAAATAATGAGAAATGTTGCTGTTGAAGCTTTTATTGAAGTATTGTTAGTTTTTGGTAACTTCCTCCTTTCATGCCATATGGTGAAGTTTAAATTGAATTGTTTTAAATAACCTTTGTCTAAATAACTGTATAATGTAATACACCGCTAAATAAATACCTGTTGACTTCAGGCCGCTATTACGTATGTTAAATTCAATAACACTCATGTAATAATGATTTCTTATCCCACATACAAAGTATTAAAGTTTAATAGTAATGACAATTCTTATCTAAAAATCAACGCAAACGTACCTCCTTGCCGCTAACTATAAGTTGATAATCTACCTTCCATTAATATAGGAGAAATATTAGGTCCAAGGGTTAGTTCTTCTTAAAATCTTAAATCATTTAAGATTGAAAATATTACGAGACTTTTATGTAGTTTTTGAGCTTTACTATGAATAACGTCTATTTTTGTCCACGTTTGTTTGTCTTTTTTAAATTTTTTGACATTTTTTTAACCAAAACAGTGGTTCAGTCGTTGGATTCACGATTGACAGGTCGTGGGTTTAAATTCCACTCATTGGACTACTGACGTGGCCCACTACTAGCAAAAGCATTTAGCTTAGTTGGAGGGGTTAAGGAATGCTGTGATCCATTTTTTTAAATCTTAATAAGTCAATACTTATAAAACTTCACACACATTGAATTACCGTAACAATCCGAAATTATGGTAATCTCAAATTGCTCGGATAATAAAGTCAGGAGATAAAGAGTTAAACTCTTAAAGCGTTAATTCATTTTTGGTAACTCCTTTGAATTTTTTAGTTATGTTTGGCAAGTTCTATAATGTTTTTCTAGTTTTAATACATTTCTAGATTAATATTAAATATGCACTGGAATTATGATGTCATCTTCAACGTAGCTGCTTAAAGAAAATTAGCACTTCGTTCGTATAAGGCGACGCGAATACTTTCATTCCTTTGTCGAAGATACAAAGGAGCTTATTGAAACAGGATAAACGTCTTTATCCAATATTCTAGACAATGAACTCTGAGAGCAAATTATTATCATTTAGATTAGTTCTACTCGTCTATTACAACGTGATATTAGCTAGCAAATTTTGTCATTCTTTTTAAGATAATATTAAATTAAATTTGAAATTTCTAAAATATAAGAATAAATGGGATTAAGTGACATTTTAGAAATAGGAAATTGGTAATTGTAGTTGCTACAACTTTTCTCTACTGCTCGATTTTTTCTCTCGAACATTTAACTTGTCTTATATAGAATATTTAGAAGTTAAATGTTCCCATACCTCCGCCAAAAGAATTGGTAATTTTTATCAAAATTTAAATACGACGCACCTGATACTCTAGTTACTGCCAAAATTATTAGTAAACTTAACGGAAAGTAAAAATCAATTTATGAATCAATTACTCGAGAATCGGTTGTCCTACCACTTCAGCTACAATCAATTTTTTTTACAAAATTCAATGAATCTTGTTAACAAAAAGTTTCTGGTGAGCGACTTAAAATTTATAATACAATTTGCCACATCTCCTGAGTTATCTCAGTGAAGCTATTAATTAGTCGCTTTATAAAAAAACCTGTATCCTATATTAGAAATCAATTGATTAAGAAGAAAAAAAAGAGAATTTATTTTCACTATATATCAATTACCATAACATGGATGTTATTTAGCAGATTAACTTATATTAAAGTAAATTCTAATACTATTGAAATTCAGAAAATCGCTCCAACGAAGTAGCCATAACGCTTAAAATCTAAAATTATGGTAATCGGCACCCCAAAAGTTCCATAAATTTTACTTTCAGAGTAAATAAATTCAAAAATCAAGCGAAACACTTCAAGTACAAATTATTCCGTGAATTAGAGAAGCTTCCATTTGACATAAGCAATGCAATTTCGAGGCAGTGCATAATAAGCTATTTACGCAAATCTGGCTTCCGATGAATGTATAATGTAATCAGCACGAATAATATGCCAGCTAGCTAGCTTATTAAATGATATTTGTCTATATTCAAAAGTTATATTCAAATAAATAGGGATAGGGTTAGCTGATTCTCTGAAACACAGAAAAATTAAAGGGACCCTTATAGATTCACTTTGTTGTTCGTCTGAGACGCCTGTTTATTAGTGTGTTAAGTCACTTCTCAAATATTAAAATTCTAAGGTCTTCAGTACCTTGAAGCTGCGAAAATTGAGATTCTAGATCAAAGCAATCAAAATTTACGACCATTTATGTTATACGGAAATCAAATCTATATTTTCCCGGTGACCTATCATAGAATTTGTCTTATAGTGCGAATAATGGAAAATTTGTTTTTGCGATTGATTAACTCAATTTGACGTTATATAACTCTATAAATGTAAGTGCCTGGATTACCGTACTTCTCTATGTTGTAACCACAACTTAAAAAATCAAAGTCAACAATAGACCTACATCTAAATGCAAGTACCTCAATAAATATCATGATGACGATTTTATAGCACAAAAAAATGCAATCAAAATACACGGGAATTAATAGGAATGAACTGCCTAGAAAAAAAATTGCGGTTGGCAATTTAACTGTGACTTATGTTGAGACTCAACTTAACTCAGCTCAGTTAGTTTAAGTGGCCAAGCAACCGACCTTCGCTCGACATGTTTTTTTGTGTTGTAATGACATCTTTCAAAAATCAGAGACATATATCTAAATACAAAACCTTTATTTAATCCAGATCGTTAGAGCCTTTAGGTACCTATAAGATTTAGGGTTAAAGTAAATATTCCCGATATACCTAAAACAGCCTAGATAATATTTTAATTAAATAATAATACGGTTGTAGTAAAGCGAAGGATAAACATGATTAAAATGCGGGCAGCACTGTTTGCGATATCGCTTTGTTACATGAAAGTAAATAATAGTAGAATGGATTGATTTGTGTCCTCAACTCTTTACAAATAAACCTATACATCCATACAAATAAATAAAATTTCAGTGTCTGTTTCTAATATTAAAACAACCGCTTTTTACTAAGTGCATATAGATGTATACACAATACATATACCAAAAAAACTAGTGTAACAAGGAGTAACATAGGCTATTTAACATCTCGCTACGATCCATAGGAGCGGAGCAACACGTCGCTAGTATATAATTATTTGTATACATTTCTATTTAACCGTCAACTATTTATGGTTTTGTACAGCGTAGGTCTCAAAATTATCGGCTATTAATTATTATATATTAGAAATCGGCTTCCGCCCTCTACACGACGAAGAACCGCGGGAAATCGGTTGAAACGCATCCGCTGTTCTTCTCATATGTCGTGCTCAACTCGTGGTTTGTGGAGCTCGTCTAGAAATAGCAAAACATGCTCTGATACTTGTTGGTGCTTACGACAGCTCGCGGTATGTCAGTTACCGTCCTCCACAGGGTCGCTAACAAAGGTACGCAGAGCCCCCACTCTGTGCACCCACGACCCGAGGGAACGTCCTATTTCTTATGCCCTGGACGAAGAGGCTTGTGAGCTGGTACGACTGACAGCGCCAATACGGCGCTGACGTCTTGGGCGAGAGGGTTCGACCCTTTACCGATCCCGCTCCGCCGTCTCCTTCTTGATCATAACGGTCTCGCAGAAGGAGACTACAGCTCTCCATGCCGCATCTCTGCCCAACATCGCAGAAATGACTGCTGGTAGGGAGATATCATCTCCGATTTGTTCCATCAGGATTTGCCGTTCTGTTACCCAATCTGACCTAACCTAAACGTAACCTAAGGTTGTGTTAACACATCAAAATACAATGTAAGGACTAACAACATGTCCCTTTTATTACTATCCTATCCCAACTATACCCCGACATACATATATATATATTAAATGTAACTATATATGTCTCTATTTGTATGTATATGTGTATTGTAATGTATGTATATTGTATATACATGTGTACACAATATGCATACATAAATATCTTTTTTTTTGTTTTAAAGTATACTTAATATTACAACCTCTGTAATATATGTATTTTATTTCCTGTATCTTATAAAATGTGTCTATATGTTATAAAATGAAAAAACCTTAGTCATAAAATCAAATGCCCGATCGTCTAAAATGCAAATACTAACATTAGTTTTTATTTGTTTAGTTAGGTGTTTCATTTACAAACGATTTAGATTATTTCAATTCCACACAATTTTTGGCAAAAAAAATTATCAGATATAATATTAAAAGAAAACTTTAGATAAAAATAAAAAAATATTAATATCTAAATGGAGAATGTCCAATCAACTTAAACTAATTACATTTCAAATTAAAAAGGATATCTCAAAATGATAAGATCTACAAAATTATACAAAAAGATACCCGCAGAAGTCGTTATCGTACAGTTCAAAGGAAATTCTGACTGCCAATAAATTCAAAATGAAGCTCTATGAATTTTCCCATAGGTATCGGCTAAACCATTTTTAATTAATATACTTAACTCAAACTACGTGAAAAACACTTATATTTTCTCAGTTTTTAATTTCTTATTCTACGCTATTAAAAGCTATATTTATATGTAATTAAATTTGTAATAAATTAACTATTTTTTAACTAGAAGGTATACCCATACAAGTTTATATGTAGAAGAAGATATTTAATAAAGCTTAATGAGAAGGATTTCTGTAACACCAAGATGCCAAAACAATTTGTTTATATGTCCGTATGTTCTATCACGCAAAAAATACTGTACGAAATTCCATATTTTTCACAGTTGTTATTATCATGTAATAATGTTTAGGGTAAAGTAGTCTCAAAGGACGAGTAAAATAATCCATATGTTTTCTCCAAACATTTACTAACCAAACGTTTAATAATTTATTCATTTTCATGACGAAATAGGTCGGATGATGTGGAAAACTCTCAGGCACACCATTAGCGAATTACCTATTTATTAAATCCGTCACTAATCCTGGTCACTGCTTTGATACCCTAACGTTCGTAATGCGACGAAATGAAATCCACTAATGCCACAAGAATTTGCATTTTATAGTATTTGCGAAAAACGGTAAACAATATCAAATAATTATCTTAAAGCATTTTTTCTATCTTCCTTAGGAAAACAATTTCTAAAAACTAAACAAAAAAAAGAACTTAAAAGTGAATGAGATATCCAATTTGAATAAGTTTGTGTAGTACTTAATTTAATTCTAATATTAAATGTAAAATGTAGTTTTGGTAGAAAATATATATGTCGTAAAAATACAAAAAATAAAACAACACTTTTAAATTTTAATTTTATTTCACGCTATTCTTACTTATTTTAATACCCTTCACGTGTGATATAACAAAGTAAAGTAAGTAAATCAGAGGTGACAAAGCATCTCATGTGTCGTAAGTAGACAGAACAGTAAGAAATTCGTAGGCGTTCGTAGTGAGATCGTAGCAAGCTCGTAGCGGGTTCGTAGATCCCGGCGTTTATAGCAACAGTTGCCTACGACGCGCGCTTCACTACGCTCGCTTTATACGCTCGTAATCCATTTCAAAAAGACTATTACGCGAAACTTTATTATTTATTACACTTTATTATTATTTTAAAAATATGGCACCTTTTCATAAAATACGTGGAATTATCTAATTATTATTAAAGGATGAAGTTGCTGATATTTTTTTGGTGTTTTCTCTTCGTGAATCCCAGAGGTAATTTATAACGTGTTGACTTAATACGTCTTGACATATAAATTAAATTACTTTGAAAAAAAATTACATTACATACTTAAGTTCGAAGACTACCAAAATTATTCTAATTTTTACAAAATATGTCTAATTTTACACTATGGGTCGTCATGAATTCTGTCTATTCAAAATTTAACTAGATTTTAACTTGTTTTAGTTACAATTTGCCTTTGAGTTATGGGAATTAATTTTACTAAATGTATTCGCTTTCATTTTATTTTATAGACTACTACGTTAGCAGTAATATCGTGAAATACTTGTTACAGAAATTATAAAAAAACCTTTTTTCAATAAGTTTAACCAGATATTTAACGTTTTAGTTTCAATTTGCCTTCGAGTTGTGGGGATATCAGTGCCTAGTTTAAAACAAACAGGCGAATCAGTGACGCTCACATGTGATTACGACCTCGAAGGAGGTAAACTATACTCAGTGAAGTGGTATAAGGACAACGAGGAGTTTTACCGATATATGCCCAGGCTGAGGCCGCCACAACATGCCCATTTATTAGATGGAGTAAAAGTCGATGTAAGTCCATTATTTTTATAATTTACAATAGCAATTTTTCTCTACTATAATATGCATGTATTATAAATATAAATCTTTCTCTGTAATCACTCTGTAAATTGATGAAAATTAATTGCATTGCATGCATTAAAATACGTTGCATAGTTTTGAAGATATAAGCGTACAGATGACGGAAAAGAAATCATTTAATTAGGCTACTAAGCTTAGTTCTTTTTAGATATCTCAGTTACTTCTAATAAAGTTAGATAGAGATAGTGTCTAATGCCTTTGCGAATTGATTATATTAGTTGATACGTCCATAAATACATTAATATTCCAAACGTCTCAGGATAGTCAATATATCAGTTAGCAGTTAGGAGTTAGGACAATGGATAGTTATTGACTCAAGTATTGATATCTATTAGAACTCTGTATATTAGCTTCAGCAAATATTACTCTAAATTATCATATTAAATAATTTTTTGATCTTTCTAGAATGAAATAACTTTTTTGTGTGGTTAACTTTATTACAACTGATTTTAGAAATAAATATTACTTGAAATAATGGTTTCACCCACTATATTTTGGATAATTCACTTATATATCATTATAAATTATATCCTATGTGTTATTCTGATGTGTAAGCTATATTATTGTAAGGTTTCATCAAAATCCATTCAGTAGTGTTTGCGTGAAAGAGTAACAAACCTCCATACATACATACAAAAAATGAGGGAGGTGGGGGTAGGAGGATGATAAATATTAAGACCTATTCTAATACCTACCGATTATACAAAAATAAAATCATTATCCTATTTTAGATAAGAGCGACCAGATTTTTATACATAAGTTCCAATTTTCCTAACCTTGCATCCAAAATAGGATAATAGTAAAATTATTTAAATGAGAATGGTATGGAAGAGCATAATGGAAAAAGAAAGTTTCTCTTTACTGTCGTTGCCACCTCGAAGATGAGTTAGTAAAGGGAGTGAAGAGAAGAATATTGCGGTTCAGCAGATACTAAGCGAGAACACCGAGTCTACTGAAACCGAAAAACCATTGCGATGGGAGAGGAAGGGGTGGTGGTGGTCGCAAGCCAGTCGAGGAACTGATCGTCTACCTCCGAGAGCTGCTGGTTTACTCGCCTCACAGCAGCAGAGGATATTGTATTCTAACTCATCCAGCCTACATTAAAATAAGTAGTTCTGGGCAATTAGTAAAAGTTTTTGGTATGAACAATTATGCTCGGTTTATATTACATCAATAAGTTAGTCTATTAGTTAACTCACACTTACTCCGATTATGGCTTCCGTAGCTCATGTGTTAGTAAGATAGTTTCAAAGTTTACGTAAGTTAATATGGTTTAACTTTCAGAACGAAGTTTAGTTCTGCATAATTACATTTTGTCATAATAAGGAGTTTATGGGTTAAATTTAAATACATATTTAGAACAGACAAATTTATTATTAACTACTCGAATTTTATACTCTACATATTCATTCTTTACAACATACTTCATTTATCTGCTCCTATGGGTCGAACCGCGATGTTATAATATAGTCTTTCTCGATAAATGGGATACACAACACTAAAACAATTTTTCAATTCAAACCAGTAGTTTCTGAACAATTTATTTGCCATTAAACTTTGTAATTGAAATCTTATTACATTCATCAATATTTCCGTTTGACTTTGATCACCATGAATTTACCATGTTCTCAGATTTTAACCATTTTAATTAGTGATGTATTTTTACGGGTAATCAATATTATAAGAAAAAATAATTATATTTTATACATCGTGCACGATATCAGTCAACCAATCGTTACATATATATAGAGGGTGGATTTTTGAGACGGGTGACTAAGGTTAAGGTACCTGACCTTAACCGTTATATTTATAGGAAAACGTTACTAAGAGACAATTCATAACTTTTTAAGATATTCTGAACCGCATTCACAAATTTTTGCGAAAATGTACGGTTAGCGAAAAAAGTGCCAGAAAATATTTTCATGTCTTTCAATCCTGCTTCGTATGGGGATCAAAAGACTTTATGGGACTATTTAAGGTATGAGTACTAGAAATGTCAGAAATCACCAAAAATATTTTTCATACATTTTGTACTGAAAAACGATAAATCAACTCGTAATATTGTTATTGCCAAACAATCCTATTTCTTACTGTGATTAAAAGATTCCTTATGGGCAACTGAAATTAAAATTCAAAAACTACGGTAAGACACAACATATCACACAAACTTAAAAATAGGTAATCTACGAAATAAATTGCTCAAAATGACCTCCATTTACTAAATAAGTTCATTCGTTTTTGTACAGAGCAAGTAGCAGCGGATAATTGTCTTGGATGGATATTATTTAAAATCCTCGTTAATGTCTCTCTGAGCTCCTGCACACTGACGTAATTCCTTTTGTAGACTTCTTTTTTTAAAGGGCGCCACAAAAAAATTGAGAGGGGTTAGATTAGGGCTGCTACCTATCCACTGTGTCCCGAATTGTCTATTCTATTATATGTTTTATTATCTATTCTAATAATTTTATTTCGTTATTATAATATGTGATATTATAATCACAGTAAGCAACAGGTTTGTTTGGCATGTGTTCCTGGTGTCTATACGCTTAGATTATTTAAACTACGCAATGTATTTTAGTGCGGTTTTCAACAAAAGACAGAGTGATTGAAGAAAAAGGTTTATATGTATAAAGTATGCCTATTATACGAGTAATAGAGAAACATTGTGGTACGATAAATCTATTATAATCTTGTATCTTACTAATATTATAGATGTGAAAGATTGTACGTCAATTACGCAGAAACAGCTGATCGGATTGTAACAACACATACTTAATAACCTGGATTATCACTTAGGCTACTATTTAACACAAAAAAAGGAATTTCTGCGGGAATAATGTAGCCACAATATATTATATTTCTTTATATTTTTATCATCGTCACGACCCTTCAATGGCCCACTGCTGAGCCGGGCCTCATTCTGAGGAGGGTATTAGGCTATAGTCCACCTCTCTGGCCCAGTGCCGGTTGGCAGACTTCACAAACCTTTGAGAACTTTTAGGGAACTCTCAGGAGTGCAGGTTTCCTCACGATGTTTTCCTTCACCGTTAAGGAAGTGATATTTAATTGCTTAAAACACACATAACTCAGAGTCAGAGGTGTGTGTGGAGGATAGAACTCGGACCTCCCGAGTAAGACTTGAAGTCTCAACCACTGGGCCATCACTGCATTTTTTTATATTTTTACATATATATAATTTATTAAATGGTTTATTTCGTGAAAGTATATTAGTGTGTATAAGCTTTGGTATAGAAATACTGAGTAGTGTGATTGTATAAATGTCATGCAAAGGTTACTTGTACCCATTATAGAGCATTTGCATCAATTTTATAATTTATATTGGCAATATGTTTCGATATTTGCAAGTTATTTAAACTTACTCGTTAGATACTTAATCACATAAAAACAGCTGAAAAATTTTAAACGAAATTTGACAAACGGATTTTTTGTAACCTAAGCTTTTTTTGGGATACGAAGAGAGTTATACACCAACACCCATAGTATAATTAATGAAATATTGCATACAGATACTTAATAAATACATAGGAACCTTTTTATTCTGTGCTTCAACATAATTCCTATTTCCCTGAATGGCTATATTTCGTGTAGGTTTTCGTATGAGAAAGTAGGAGGGCGGGTAAAGGAATGAGGGTTTCACACACTTTTTAATTCAAATCCAATCCTGAATTTATAAATAAATTTGCGGGCGAATACTACTTATTAATTAATACTAATATTAAGATATAATATTCCACTTAATTTATAAACACTTTCACATTATAGTTGGAGAAGTCAAGTGCTCGTCGCGTGCATCTGCGAGAATTGACCTTAAAGTCAAGAGGATCGTATCGATGCGAAGTTTCCAAGGAAGCTCCTTCGTTTCATTCTGCACAGGCTGAGACGTTTATGGAAATTTATTGTGAGTTAAACTATCACTAGTCTATTAGTATTAGTAACTAGTCGACTTGTCCTACCTTCGTTTGGCTAAAACAATTCAAATACCAAATATTCGGTTTAAATGATCATCATCATCGTCACCCTTTAATGAAGCCCAGCTGAGCCGGATCTCCTCCTCAGAATGAGGAGGGATAAGGCCATAGTCCACCACGCTGGCCGATTGCGGGTTCGCACACCTTTGAGAACATGGAGAACTCACAGGAGAACAGGTTTCGAATCAGGCTTCACGATGTTTTCCTTCACCGTTAAAGCAACTGATATTTAATTGCTTAAACCACGCATAACTCAGAAAAGAGAGGTGTGTGCCCAGGTTCGAACTAGAACATTCCGTTCATCATAAACATCAACGTCTAAACCACTGGGCTATCACTGCTTAATTGATTTAAATGATACAGAACCTATATTTTAAATTAAACCTGCAATACCACAGCTGTGTAAACTGTGTCTAATTATGTGCAATTTATGCGCATTCATACAGGCAGACAAACAAAAATTTAATAAAAATATTGTTATGGTTTCTATTGGTAAAAACTCTTACATTAAGTTCTCACATTAACGTAGGTTATCTTCTAATACTATTGCCTCACAATTGTTAATAACACCGTTTATAAATTAGTATTCGAGGGTATATTGTGTCAAATATACCGACGTGTAGACAATATATAACCTTCAGTGCGATAGATTAAGAGTCAGTCTCTCTGGCATTTTTGCGTAGAAACATGTTAGTATTAAATGTCGTAGTTAAAGTCAACCTTCTCGAGGTCCACGTAAGTTTGCTTTATTATCTATTGTAGATGGCGAGGACGAGTGGTGGAGGTGACAGTTAATATATTATAAAAGAGCTCTTTAAAGCTTCTAGGTATCAAGCCCCAGGCACTGCTCGGCTCCGTCTGAATTGCATGTGTATACGTATTGCTGTACAGTAATGGGTCTCTTTCCTCTCTCATTCTATGACACAATATACGATTAAAAGTGTTCGAAGCAGAAGAGTTCTAAAACCAAAATAGAAATCCAAACTCACTATAATCATTTCACGTTTTTATCACCTTAACCTTTTATTTGTAATTAAATGAAATAGCACAATAATCTAAAAACTAGTTAAAAAAAACAATATGTTTCATCGACTTTTAAGTAAAATAAAAAATTTGCTTATAGCTCTACATTTATTTTATGACATATTCAGATATGTGTCCCTCGGGCACTTTTTTCGTGATACTTGTATGAAGACCCGGCGTTCATAAATTATTTTGTTCAAATCAAATAAGGTTTGTAATTGAATTTGTGGTTTGTAAAAAGTTTAACCACAGCGCTCGGTTTACTTTTGAAAGATGTTTAAGTAAACTATTTTAAGATTATGAGAAAGTATACAAACAATTTATCGGTGAAGTCTTTATTACAAATTACAAAATACAAATAGTATGAAAGTATATCAATTTAGTATATTTTTAATAATTTAGTATTTGAATTTGATTGTCGTTTCATGCAAATTGAAAAATCCATCTGGAAACTAGCGGAGTCGTTACACGTAATGTGGAAAGTGTCTCGTCGGGGAAGGTTTTCAAGATTCCGCAGTTCGATGGCAAGACATCACTGTCAAGTTCCAGATCGAAACAGTCAAGAACGCAAGTAGCTGGTCAGATGACGAGGCGCAATCAGCTCTTACTGTTGCACTCCGGGATGAAGCCTTGACCGTGTTGGAAGCTTTATGTGCTAGCCATGCCGGTCGGAATATAACATATGGTGAGCTCCTCAACGCTTTAGGATCTCGATACAGTGGCAGCCATCTAGACCATGTATATCGGGCGCAAATCAAGGATCGTATACAGCAAGCCAATAAGAACTTGCAACAGTGGTCGATGGAGATAGAGAAGCTTGTAAGAAAGGCCTACCAATCTTCTCCGGCGATCGTAGAAACCTTGTTACTTCAGGCCTTCGTAGAAGGTATTCGGGATTCTGAAGTACGTGCTGCCTTCCGCTTGAAGCATCACAATATATAAAAGAAGCTGTAACCTATGCTCTTGAGGTAGAAGCAGTGAGTCAAGATTCGAAAACCGTCAGACTGAGGGAGATGATTACAGTGAAAAGTACTCCAACTCAGCGCCGGTATAACCCGATATGTTATCAATGTCGAGAACGTGGCCATCTACGTATTAGGTGTCATAAGAGAGAGAGGATCACCCGTAGAAAGCAAATGGATGCGGCTGTATCTATTTCTGACCAGGCGCAGGAAAATAATCCCGGGCGGAGTTGAGGGGAGGACGCTGGCTGGGGTGATGACACATCGAAAGATGGGAATGGTTTAGTAATAGATGCGCCCATCAACAGAATAACATAACCACTGACGTTGGATACTGGAGCATCGCGTACAGTTATTAGTAACCAGCGGGTAAAACACATCGGAGGGGCTAATTTGTTAGAAAGGATGGACATAAACCTCACTACCGCCACCTGCCAGCGGATACCCGCGTGGGAGGAGACGAAGATTGATTTAGGTTATTACGCATTATTTGAAGAATACGTAAAATTATCAAGTTGAAATTAATATTAAACATGTAAGTCTATAGTATCTTAAAGCTGTGAAAAAATCAAACTTCTAAGTGTAAGCAATGAATAAATATGGCCATTTATCCTTACCTGCTAGTAAGTAGTTTTTCTATGCGGTTTTCCACATATGCGGATATAAAAAAAAAAGGATGTTTGTGATTATAGTAATATTCGAATATGTTATACAATATATCTCCCCCCGATACAGATACAAAATCTTTTTACTGTTTAAACTCTCTTTACGTTTTTGTTGTCGTATCGTGTGAAATGAATCTAAAGCTATATAAGGCGCGTATCGTAGCAACGGCTGTTGACGATATGACATGTTAATTGATTCCAAAAAAAGAAGGATGTTTTATATTTGACAATATATATTTTATTAATACTTCGTTCACCGACTTTAAAATTATTTTAGTGAAATGGTTTGTTATTGCATTATTTTTTAATATTTTATCATATTTTCTTATATTCTTTTTGTAAGTAAATATAAATATGTCAATTGAAACACGCATTACGGGAGCACTCAATACTACTTTTACAATAATATTTTAACCCGCACATGAAAATCAAAATTTAATAGTGTTTGTCCCTTCCTTGAAATTGTACGGAACCCTCAGAGCGTGTTCCACACTTGGCCGAATTTTTATTTCATACAAACCTTGCCCTGACAATAATGTACTACTGATGTTGGACACTCCTAACCCAAGCAGTTAGCTTAGTCGGGGTTAAGAATATTAGTAGTAAGTGATCCATACTGCTAGTATTCTTTAAAAAAAAGTCAATCGCTTTATATCAGTCAGATTAAATAGTACACCAAAGTACCATAATAAATTGTAGAATATCTAACACCTACTCGTATGTTTAATATGTTTAAATATAAGATAAACTTTCAGATTTCCCTCGTGATGCCCCACGTATAGTCGGTCACGATCGAGCGTACGAGTTTGCAGAACCACTCGATGTTAACTGCTCTTCTGCGAAAGCGTTTCCCGCCCCGAATCTGCAGTGGCATATAAATGGTGAAAAGGTTAGTTTTTGTATAAGGAAAACTGTGTCAATGCTTTATATTCTATTCGATTTTAGATAAAAACGGATTAGATATTCGAGGGACATTTCACATCAAGCGGACAAGAAATAAATAATAGTTAAAAAAACTAAAAACACGCTTTTTATTATAGAAAACCAAACTAAAAAATAGAAAATAAATTTTAATAAATTTAAAATAAGAATAGTGTTAAAAATTTCAATAAATATAAATTAATAATAGTGTAAATAAAAAAAATGTATTTTATTTAAAAAAAAGCGTGGGGTGCATGGTGTCAATAGTTATAAATATTTTATTGACAGATATGAGTAGAGTGATTATCATTTTGATAATATCTTAAAAAGCACCCCACGCTTTTTTTTAAATAAAATACATTTTTTTTATTTACACTATTATTAATTTATATTTATTGAAATTTTTAACACTATTCTTATTTTAAATTTATTAAAATTTATTTTCTATTTTTTAGTTTGGTTTTCTATAATAAAAAGCGTGTTTTTAGTTTTTTTAACTATTATTTATTTTTTACTTTTTAGTTTGATTTATTTATAAAAGCGTGATTTTTTTTTAGTTTTTTTTTTAAACTAAAAAAAATCACGCTTGAGAAACGGCTACCAGAACCAAGGAAGGCCGCAGGCGCGCAAATTACCCACGGAGAGTTACATACTGACATACAAGTGAAGCTAATAAAAAGCGTGTAAAAAATAACGTTTTCGTATTTAGTAATATTACAATATTTAAAGAAAGAAATAACTTAAAATGCAAACATATATTTTAAAAGCTTATTAATAAAGTATAAATTAGATTTATTTATTAATTTAATTTTTACTTTTTACTACTAGTTAATAAGGTTTGGAGTGGGGCACCTCTTCAGGATTTTTCAGTTTTCAAAATCCTCTACTTCGTTAAACAAAATATTTTGTATCTGTATTGAGAATGAGTATAACTGTACAGATATTATAACATTAATAAAAACGAAAATATTGACATTTTTTTGTCCGCTTGACGCGGAATGCCTCTTGTAAGTTATTTATAATGCAAATATCAGTCTTTAATATCAATCTTTGGGTTACAGATTGAATACGTATACAGTAGAACCTCGATTAAGTTCGGATAATTGAAATTTAGGTACTTTGGGACAAGATCAACAAAAATAACACCTTTTCACATAAAAACAGTACAATCCCTACTAATTAATTATAAAAGCGAAAGTAACTTTGTCTGTCTGTCGCTCTTTCACGCCAAAACTACTGACTGAATGATAGATAGTCTAGACTCTGAGAAAGGACATAGGCCAATTTTTATTTGAAAAGTTGTATGGAAGTATCGTTATTTTTAGAGTTAGAAGCTCAAAACTTATTTTTTATTCTGTTGTCGTAATGCAAAACACCTAAAAAAGTCCGAGCAATAAATTCGAATCTATTTTTCATCCAAAATTTATTATTAATTTCGGCTTCGCTATACGAAAAAAAAAGGTAAATAATAAAAATTTTACTTTAGTAATGGTGTGGGCTACTACTTAGCTACTCAATACCAATACTCTCTACTTTTCCCCTAGTAATTTATGAATGTGCAGAAAATATTGACTACGTGACGAAAGAACGAGCTTGGTAACAGGTTAAGATCCCCCCTACCCCTCAGAACGGGTCACGTAGTATGGGTACGTTCCCGGATTCAAATTTTTAACTAACTATAGTTTTCTACTTGTTGAATTTATACAAAAATATAATAAATACAATTTATTAAGCTGACGTTTCTGTATTTCTGAGTTCACTACTATTGCCTCCTTTTATTGCATCCTTATATTTTTTTCAATATTTTTTTTACGACAGATTGTCCCTTACAAACAAGCAGAAAGTGGAAATTGGGCATCGGCAAAACTAGAGAGTATCTTGTTTTGCTGTTGCGTTGCCGCCTCGATAATAGAGTGAAGATGGGGAGCTATGAGAAGAATGCTGCGGTTCAGTTGACCTTGGGCAAGAACCCGTTGTTCAGTCGGGGAAGCGATCCCCTACCACTAAGGGGTGCTGGATTACTCCCCTCTTACGAGATGCTCTTAGAGCGGCATAGGGAATTGAAAATTATTAATTATTTTAAGAAAGTTGCACGACTTATGTAGGGATTTTATTTTCAATACAACCCATACGTATTACCTAGATTAAAAAATGAATTATTATTACCAGGTTACAGAACCATCATGGTTAATACCATTTGATGCAACGTTTGCTGAAAACGGCTTGATGGTGTCCACCCTCGGGCTGCGCGCTCCTGCAGCACGGCATATGAAGATACGATGTGTTGCTTTCATCGGAACTCATAAACGAGAACAAACTGTTTTAATAGGTAAATTACAAGACATTTCCTCAGAATTTAGTAATAATAGGAGATGGATCATGAATGAAAAATCGGCCAAGTACCGTTACCGACCTCAAATAATTTTGAGGTCGGTGAAAATATTAATAAAATACATATTGCCAAATATAGAACCTCATCCTTTTTTTTGGAGTCGCTTAAAATATTTTACAACTTATCATTTGACAACATATCATGTCGTCAACAGCCGTTGCTAGGATACGCGCACGATATAGATTTAGATTCATTTCACACGATACAAAAAGTCGATTGGGATTTTACTAACATTCAAATATTATAAATTAAACTCAGCTTCAAGACCAAATACACTTTTATTGCATTAACTTTAGCATACAATTCCTAACCTAACCTAACCTTTAAATCTTTTAATCTGAAATTATACAATATGGCACCCAACAGCGTATCTATCTCTTCACACATTTTTTTTTAAATTCCCATAGCAAATCCCGCCAAGTGCCATCACAGAGCTACAACTTTAACATTTTCGCGGGAAAGCTCCTGATTGGTCAATTTAATATCATCGATCGCTATTCCTTTTTATTGACCAATCAGGAATCAATTTACATTGTCCTCTTAAAAATACTAATTTCCGCCAATACACTATCACAGATTAAAAATCATGACACTAATATGTTATACATAACTCACTTTCTAAATTTAAAACTTGAATTTATCTTTATTTTTAATAAAATTTTTTTTTTACAGAAATAAGATCAAAAAGTTGGAGGATAGCGCCAAGTTTGAATGCAATATTGTTGATCGGCTGCGTGAATGCTCTTCGGACGATGTCGTGATAAATTCCATACTATACCTACCTACTTATAGTACTGTAAATAATAAATCGAATCCAGGATGCATTGTTTTTTATTTAACTGCAAACTAGGAATTTTCATTCTTAGGTTTATTTTCACGCTTCGCCTGGGACATTTTACCACAAGTATTAAGGTTTAATTTTAAATTTGAATATTCAATATAATTTTACTATATACATGACGAATTATTTACCATTACCAGACAAGTTTTCATCCCCTATAGCTATATTATATCGCCACATCGTTATATTTAAATTTTTTAACATCAACATAATTTAGGTATGCCTATTTCAACCCCTTGAAGGGGACGGAACAATGTCAATGTGAATAAAAAAAGTAACTGTCTGTTACGCTTTCAAGCCTAAACCACTGACCACTGAAAACCGATTTTAATACCGATAAATTGGAAATATAGACTAGAAATTATAAGACTATGTTTTATCGCGAAAAAAAGGCTTAAACGGGTTGAAATAGGCGATTTTTTTTTAAATTGTCTTTGGAAATGATTCATATATAAATTATGTCCGAGTTCGTCATTTATATAGCAATATTACATTGAAAATAAAAAATTGGCTTGACTAGTAATGAAATAAAAATAATAAAATCTATATTGATTGAATTTTATTAAATCTTATTAAATCAATAAAAAATACGGACATAGGTACTTAATTTTAACTAAAATAGAAAAATAATTTTATCATCTGAATTACTATTCTACATCAACGCAAAAATCAGTAAATTACTTTAACTTTATGTTAACATGTTACAATACCTCCAAATAATCTTTTTACATGAGCTACTACAGTTTCTTGAATTTTCATAACATCACATATTTACATATATTATTTGAATTATTATAATAAATCTCAAGATCCTTGAAACGGCTGCTAAAAAAATAAAAGCAATTTGTTATCATCTCATAGTAGAATATCATAAGAAGGGCGTCCATTAATTACGTGAGGTGTTCTAGGAAAGGAGGGGATCAATTTAAATCTTTCCAAATCTAATTGCATAATTTTTTTTCAAGCATAAAACGGTGTAAAATTGCGTGAAAAATTATTTCACGCAACCCCGCAGAGCAGCAAAGTAGCGCTCGATTATTTAAGCGCAAGAGAACAAGTTATACTTTTGTTTTGTTGAGGGAGTTAAGGCAAATCTTACGAAATCTCACCAAGGCGGAAGAGGGGATCGAAAAATTCATAAAAACGCGGCACGTAATTGACGCCCCTAAATACCACAAAAACAAATGTTACAAAAACAAAAGACAGGCTACTGTAGCATTAGATATTTTAAGTCTTTTTCGTTAAATCAAATTTATACCCAAATTTAAAAAATAATACAAAAAGGATTTCACCAATTTTCTCGTGCCAGTGAAATGAATATGATTTTTTTTTATCCTGAATAAATATCTCTGAATTTAAATTTATTTAATTTTCTAATAACAGACATTAGTTAGTATTGATACTCTAAATATATAGTGCTTAAATAATTAAATTGTGAAAAGCAATTAAGTATGAGTTTGTATTTTACAAACAAAAAATATAATAGGATATAGTTACACAAAAATGATAAAAAGAAAAAAAAAATTTGTTCAATATAATATTTTGTCCAATTTAATTTTTATCTAACCAGAAAATATCATCACTACTATATTATTAATCTGTCCGGGAAGAGTGTGGTCAGATGGAGACTATGCTAATCATTAGCCGAGACAGGAAAACATTGTCAGTTAGTAAAATTGAGCTACAAATTCCAATAATGCATAAAAATAATCATATCATTTAAAAATTATGTACTTGACAACATTTTCTATGCCTATAAACTATTTACATTGTTCCCTTATCAAACTTAATTTAACAGAACATGGTAGTCAGTTCATTTTTGTGTAACTATATCCAATCGTAATAAGCTCTCGCAATAATAGGCACTGAGACTGCTTAGCTAGAAAAATTATCCTTCTTGACCAAAGTCTTCCATGAACTTCTTCAATTTAATCATATCATCATCATTAACAGTCGGTTTAGATGTTGCTAGAGATCTCAGCATGTCGGACATTGTTACCGGTGGTTCACCAAGCTTATCACTTGGAACATCCATCCATGTCATCTCCACAGCTCCAGGATCTCCAGGAGAACAAGGGGTCAAAAGATCATTAACAATTAAATTCGGATCTAAAGGACTAGGTCCAGTTATTTTCTTGAAATGTGTCGCCGACTGTACTTTACGTACAGGCTGCATTAATGCATCACGAACAACAATACTTATATCAGCTCCAGAATATCCATCAGTTTTTGCAGCTAAGACTTTCATATCATTTTCACTCAACTGATGTCTTGTATTACCCAAATGGAGTTTGAACATGTCTAATCTAGCATGCTCTTCCGGCAAAGTTATATAAATACGTTTTTCAAAACGTCGCCGTATAGCAGCATCCAGAACCCACGGTATGTTTGTAGCTCCAAGAACTAAAATTCCATCCATATCATTACCTACACCTTGCATCTGTACCAAAAACTCTGTCTTGATACGTCTAGCTGATTCAGATTCGTTGTCCGAACGTGAGGAGCATAAGGAATCTATTTCATCAATAAATATGATACTTGGTTTATGTTGACGAGCCAATTCAAATAAATTCTTGACAAGTTTCTCAGACTCACCAAGCCATTTAGATACAAGATCTGATGAAGAAACAGAGAAGAATGTTGAATTATTAGCCTCTGTTGCCACAGCTTTTGCCAAGTAAGATTTACCTGTACCAGGTGGACCAAACAAAAGGATACCCTTCCATGGAATTCTTTTACCAGTAAACAAATGAGGAAATTTAATTGGTAAAATCACAGCCTCTTTCAAGGCTTCCTTGGCTGCTTCAAGGCCAGCAACGTCACTCCATTTAACATGAGGTTTTTCTACTACAATAGCTCCCTCAAGCTTTCCCTGTAGTTTTTTCTTTTCAGGATCGTCTGAGTCACTGTCACTATCACTTTTCTTATCTTCACTTTTGGAATTTGATTCTCCATCCTTCACAGGTTTTTTCTTACGATCCTTCTTGAGATATTCTTTCAGTTTCTCAGCTCTGTCTAAGTATTGTAAGCACTTGGCCCTTATGCTTTCTTTAGCTCTCTCTCCTTGTGCCTCATATTTCACTGCATGCAAAAAATACTCAACTCCATGTTCATATAGCCTTAAGGCTTCTGCATAATTTTTATTCTTGTCTTCTTCAGTAGCTTTAGTGACCAGATCAATAGCCTTCTGTAAGGTGTTAGATGAAGCCATTATATTCCCTTATACCTAAAACATAATGTGAAACTTTAGAAAAGGCAATGTACAATAGACAATTTAAGAAAAAAAAACATCAAGATATTTAAACGTATAATATATATGAGAGGCTTTGACTTCGACTACTAAAAAACTTACTCTCTTATAAAAATTTCTACTACAAAGAAACATGGGATGGGATTTATTTTAATCCCAGAATCACCTTTGTGAGCAATAGAATAATAAGTATGTCTTTGAGATGTAAGCAGGAGTCACTAATTTTTATAGTATACAATAGTTTTGCAAAAAAAGTAGTGATAACCTAGTAATAGCGATACACCTAGTGACAACGATACACCTATCTGACTTTTTTGAGTCTAAGTACTTTTTATCAAAGGTGTGTGAAGTGACTAAGGAGGACATCCGGCACAGCAGTGCGCCATAGACTGGTTATGATGATGAAGATGAATAGTTTCATGGTATAACAGTGTTATCTTGGTTGATCCATAAGTTTTTTAATCTTTGAAGTTGCAAATAATATGTTGAAATAAAACAGCACAGTACAGAGTACTCAAATAACTTTTGGAACTACTGGATAATTATTGATAGGATTATAAGATAATCTAACAACTCATAACTTAATTTTATGTAATAAAACATATTGCTTGCAGATATTCTTTTATTTATTTAATACACGTTAGAATTAGATATTAAAGAAGTTCTCGTTTTCCCTATTAACATCAAAGTATGACAAATCGACAAAGATGAGTAGCACGACTAACATCCAATTACTAAATACGTCGTAATATTACTAATTAGTGATTGACACTTACCATTCAAGCGAAGGTATAAAACTTAGGCACGTTGTAGAACTATTAAATATAGTAAATTCAATTACAATTTTGGGAATTGAACGTTTTAAGTTTACTCATTTATGTTTTTTTTAAACCAATTACAATTATGACAACATCATAATGTTGCCAGTTTATTTACAAAAATGTAACATAATTTTATAGAAATTCTAATAAAATTAAATATTTTAGCAAATACTATAACAAAAATAAAACCCGAGAATTTAAAATATTCATTAATTATTTATCTATAATTGCCAGTAACAAAAAAATTGTTTAGTTCAGTCTTGAAGTTGGCAATAGCAGTGCCAACTTTATTTTTTATTTTTAACTGCCTTAGAAATACGAGGTTATAACTTCGAAATTAGTTTTATTAGTACTTTTATATTTTTTATTTACTTCTGGTTTTAAATTAGTATTTTTTTTTATTTTATGGATAAAAATTTAATGAAATGCTATTCCATTAGATATCTAATCAGCCCCGCTAAATGATAATATAGGTAATATTTTGATTTGATATTTTAAAAAAAGTACCACATAGCTCGTTGAGCAGAGCACATAGGTACTTTAGACTCAATCTCAGTTAGTTTTCTTCACCTCGGGGACCGGCGCTTATTAGGTATATATTTGTTACTTTATGAAATTTTAGACAAGGACCCAAACTTGGTCTCCTCTTCAGAAAACCGGCAATGACTATATTATATTTGTGAAACTACGCCACTGAAGTGTCTGCCCAGTTTTGAAAAATTCCTAGATCCTGAACCAACTAATTTATTATACCTCTAACCATCATTAGGTTATCTATACAAATATATAAAGCTGAAGAGTTTGTGTTTGCTTGAATGCTCTAATCTCAGAAACTACTGGTCCGATTTGAAAAATTCTTTCATTGTTAAATAGCCCTTTTATCGAGGAAGGCTATAGGCTATATTATCACGCTAAGACCAATAGGAGCACATGATTACAGGCATGAAGTCGCAAGGGTCGGCTAGTTGATTTACAAACACTTAAAATAAAATCAAAACATTTATTTATTAATTTATAATTTTATCACAGAATTTAGTTTAGTTGCTCATAGTCTCTTTATATAATTTAAATTTACCAACATATTTCTTAACCTGCTCCTTAGGGTAAGGTTTAAGTGCTAGGCACGTTGGAATATTTTCAGGCTGTTCAATCCATAACTTATGTGCTATAGAATTTTCCTCTAGCTTTTGAGCTATTTTTTTCATTGAATCTTCACTTGGTACCTGAAAAAGAAATATAATATTACGTTAATTGAAGTTAAATCTGTTAACTTGATACTTTTTAATTTTTTTTATTTGATACTAGCTGCTGACCTTTATAACACGCAAGCCATTTACAAAAATAAGATTTAGTTATTATAGTTTCTTGGTGTATCATAGAAGGTAAGGATGTCCTAGAACTAGATGGGAGGATGATATTCACCAGACACGAAAGCCATGTTGGATCTGAGTCACATCCAATAGACCAGGATGGAGATGGTTGGAGGAGGCCCATGAAAATAGACATGCCGAACTAAACAGAATGATCTGAGTATAATAATAATACTATAGTACATTTTTCACCAAGAATCTTACTTCTTACTATTATTATAACAAGAGGGTTTGGATTTTGACTCAATTAGTGGAAATGGGTGAATAGTTTTTAATGAAATTTTGCACACATATACTTTATAACCTGAATTAATATAATAGTTACTATTTATCCTTGGATATTTCAGATTTTCTGCAGGATAATAATAAGTTTACTGTTGTTCGAATATTTTTATTTAGAAATAATCTATTGAAAATTAATAATAGTAATGTGGCAAATTGCATTCAATTAGTAAGTAAATATAATAAACATATGGAATTTAACTTACTTCCAGAACAACTTTATGCATATTATCTAAATCATTTAAATATTGTATAGTATGTTCATCATCTCTAAACACATGTAGAACTGCTGTAGAAGCATGGCACGCCTGAGCAACTAAAGCTCCGACAGACCACCCCAATTCTTTAAGTAAATCACTCCTTAAAAGCACATACTGGACAATTGAGTTAGACATTGTACTTTAAAATAAAATTTTGAATGAAAGTATTTTTTTATTAATATTTTTACCAGGTAAGCTTTGTTTATAAATTTTTATTTATAAGTTTATACCCATCTGTATAAACAATAAACATAATTCAGAGAAGAGTAATTCTTAATTATTTTCTGGCTTAAATTTGATTTTTTTTTTAAATAATCGCTTTCAATCAATTTTAGGTGTATGGCTTTTAGGCGTGCCAGTAGAGCACATTTAACTCCGTCAATGTCACGTGAAATGGAGAAAGCAGCCAAAGAGACCGTGTTCGGTAGAGGAAAGAATTTCACACTTAAACTTGTATAGCCAAACCTTAGGAGTATGTGGTATTTATTGTTAGTACCTAAAACAAAATGGACAACACAGTGAAATATACATAAATAAAGTAACAATAATAATATAAAAAATAAAATGATATTAATATAAATAATTAGTTTTATAGTTTAATATTGTTAATTTTCACATATTTACATAGAAATGTACATAAGGGACTAAACACAAACATCAATAAACATTTAACACTTAATGGACGGGGGACTTTACAAGGGAGAACATCATAGAGAGGGTGTAGAAGTTTATTACAATTAAAAAGTATGTGAGAGGCAGAACCTTCGTCAAGTCCGCATTCACACAACGAGTGATCCCTAACTCTGATCTTAGCCAAGTGCACAGGTGTACATGCGTGTCCGAGACGTAGACGACATATTGTAGTAATAACCCATCGATCAGTAGATTTTTGAGTAAAAAACCATGGTCGTCTCGGTATTTCAGGCTGAAAAGAGGCGTAAAATTTGCCTTTGCAAGATTTCGATAATTCCCATTGCTCGTTCCAGGATTTATCCAAATGAGTTTTAGCAAGGCAACACAGATCTTGGGACGAATTAGAAAAATGCTCAAGAGTGCCAGTTTGGATAGCTAATTTCGCGCATGTATCTGCAGTTTCATTACCCTTAATGCCCGAATGACTCGGGATCCAGACTAAAAGAATATCAAATCCTTTTTGGTAGCAAGAAAAAAGAGCTTCCCGAATCTTTAAAATGTGGAAAAACTTCGACTTACTACGAAAAGGGTTATCTTTGATAGCAAGCAAACAACTTAGTGAGTCAGTAAAAATAACTGTCTGTTTAAGATTATGGGAGAGCGAAAACAGTATAGCTTCATACAAAGCAACAGCCTCGCCTGTAAAAATGGATGATTGAGGAGGGCACTTGAATTGAAGGACAATTTTGAATCTGGGGACCCAGCAGGCTGCGCCAACATTGCCGTCTGGTGATAGTTTAGAAGCGTCTGTAAAAATAATTAAGTGATTTGGCCAATTTTGATGGATAAACTCTTGCAATTTTGAATTGCAGTCAAGTGCTCCTTTTATTAGACCAAGATCAGTTGAAATAGGGGGAATGTAAACAAGGGCTTTGAAAGGGATAGAATATAAGGGATTGGTTGGGAAACTTGTGAGAGGATGTGGTAGTTTAGCTAATCTAAGAAAACTATTTAATACAGAAGAGATAGGACTATTTGAAGGACAAATCTGAGACAGTTGAGTCAAACGGCTCCAGAGGGGGTGAGATGGAAGCTGCAAGGATTTAGCTACGAAACGATCACATAAATACTGCCGACGTAAAGGGAACGGAGGGTCAACACATTCAACCTGTAATGCATTAATTGGTTGTAATGTTGAATTTTATTTAATTTTTCATTTGGTGCTTTGTTGAAGGGGTCTAGGACAAACAAGCCATAGTCAATGTGACTGCGGACAATAGCATTGTACAGTAGTTTTTGAGTATAAGGGTGTGCACCCCACCACACACCTGACACTGCACGCAAAGCATTAACACCACTTTCACATTTTTTACTAATATAATCTGCATGGGAAATTCCGTTCAGTTTTATTTGTAATTGAATGGGGCTTGTGTACTGCACAAGACATTCTGCAAGTGTCATGTATAATGAAAAAAAAAACACGGAGAAGACTGAACGGTAAATCTTAGAAAAGTTAATGAGATTGTGACTATAAAAAAGTGTTTATGAATGCTTAACATTAATTATTGAATTAGGTTAATTCAGCAAATATTAAATAATCATTTGTATTGTAAATAATCATTTGTACTTTAGAAAAGGTAAAAGTATTATACCGTACAGCTTTGTGATTCCAATTCAATTTTTTATTCAGACAAGCTAATTGTAGTATGTTGATAAATAATAAACATCCCAGATTTATATTGGGTTTATTAAACTAGAAAACTAACATGACAATAGCAATTATTTTACAATGAAGATCTATGACATTTCACTTATCACATATGACATAAACATTCATAAAACACAAAGGAGATCCATAACATTCTCCCAGGCTAATATCTGAAGTAATCTGCCAGGTAGCGTGGTGCTTGACGTTCTCTGGTAGATCTACGTTCAGGCTTAGGCTCTTTCGTTACGACTGATGGGCCGGCGTCTGAAGGAGATTGAATATTTGTATCTGGCTGTGACTCCGAATATTCAGAAGTCGATGGCCTGTCTTCAACTTGAGACTTGTCAACACGAATCTCTGAACTGCGGCTCAGTTCATCTTCTCCCGCCGGAGCAAGCTGTCTGTTGGAGACTGTAAGATCTCTTCCATTGTCTAATCTCACACGAGAATGAAGTGGGTTTACTTCTAATACGTCTACTTCTTCCACAAATGGATCATATTTGCTTACCCTTCTGTTGTTTTTCAAAAATACTTTCTCGCCTTCTGTGAGCCAAGTTGGTATTGATTGGCCAGTTGACGATCTGCGGGGGTGGGTAAACATTATTTTATGTGGAGTACATAATAACGATCGGATCACATGTAATGCTTGCGCAAGTTCGTTTTCCCAAGCTGTGATGGATAAGTTTTTTGTTTTCAGAGCTTGCTGCACTGTCTTCCAAAGTATGCCGTTATATCTTTCAGTCTGGCCATTACCCTGAGGATTGTACGGAGTAGTATAACTCGTTGCTATCCCGAGTTCATGTAGGAAATCTTTAAGCTCTGTAGATAAAAAACTTGTTCCGCGATCGGAATGTATATAAGCAGGCATACCGAATATAGCAAATAAGGAGGTTAATATCTTTTTGACGGTAGTTGCGCTCATATCTGGACTGTGATGAACTAGGTAGCGGTCCCTTAAAGTCTATTGATAATCTTTCGAACGGCGCAGTTGCTTTAATCAAGGTACCCAATGATCGCATAAATCTAGGCTTTATTTCAGCACAAATAGTACAAGCACCAATGACCCGTCTAACATCTTCAACTGAAAATGGTAAACATTTTGAGCGTATCCAGTGCAGCAGACGAGTGACACCTGGATGACAGAGCTGATTGTGCAACTGTAATAGTTTGCTGTATGACGTTGATGCGATAATATTGTTGACGCGAGAGAGCGCATCGGCCACAACGTTCTGTCGACCTGGGCGATAGATGATGTCAAATTTATAATCGGATAGTTCAAGTCGCCATCGTTGTATTTTGTCATTTTTAATTTTAGAGTGCTTCTGCTTTTGATCAAACATGAAGGCGATTGATTTCTGATCAGTGATAAGTTTAAAGTGGCGTCCAATTAAGAATGGTCTCCATTTTCTTAAACTTTCGACAATAGCAGCAGCCTCCTTTTCGATAGCAGACTGACCTTTTTCACTATTGGAGAGAGTTCTAGAGAAAAATGCGACTGATCTCCCTTCTTGTGAAATAGCTGCTAGAGCACAATCAGATGCGTCCGTTTCTATAGTTAGAGGTAGTTATGATGTTGATAGTAGCTTTAGAAATTTCTGACTTTATTGACTGGAATGCATTTATACCCTCCTCTGACAAAGGATACCGTTCATTCGATACAAGAGGTTGGATTTTCGTAGAAAAGTTAGCTATCCATTTGGCATAATGAGCAAACATTCCTAATGTTCTCCGTAATGATGCCGAATCTGTTGGGACCGGTAGTTCTAAAAGAGGTTTCAACCGTTCAGAATCAGGTTTTATTACATGATTTGATATATTGTAACCTAATAGATTGATATCGTTTTTAGAGAATGCTTCAAAGGCTGTATACTGTTTGTCTTGTTCTTGTATTGGAATCTGGTGGTAGGAGCTTTTTAGGTCAATCTTGCTGAATACTTAATACTTGGCTACGTTGTTGACAACATCTTCAATTAGAGGCAGAGGATAAGCATCTAACTGCGTAAATCTATTTATGGTCTGAGAATAATCTATCACCATTCTCTTTTTATGATGTTCACTCGATGTAATGAGAACCTGTGCGCCCCATGGTGATAGACTTGGTTCAATTATATTGTCTGATAATAGTTTCCGTATTTCTCCTATGAATTTCATGTTTGAGTCTGAATGTCTTCTCGACTTTATGGCGATAGGTTTATCAAATGGCAAGAGGTTTTAAACACAAAGGAGATCCATAACACTACTGTATTAGGAGTTAGGTAATTGAAATTCTTGAAAGCTTAATGTTAAGAAAATAGTTATAGGGCAAAATGCCCGCAACTTTGTAGGCTAATACTGTTTGAAGGGCCGTGCCCTATCCTGAGTCCTATTTTCAGTGTTACCAAACACGGGTAGTTATCCGATTATGGGGCGATTTTAATTTGAGTGAGGCTAGGTAAATGAACAGATTTTATTGGTTTTTAACAAACATATCTCTCACTACACATCTCTTGGCACTTCTTTAGAATAGGGAACACCCCCTATTTTTTCTTTAAATATTACCAGCCTAACAGAATATAATCTCGATCGTGATCGTATTATCAGGAAATCCATAGTTTTCGACATATGATTTTTTGAAAATTTGTTAAAAACCTCGTTTTCATAGAAATTTTCGATGAGTGAATTCAACATATTTTTTTTACTATTATATTTTTTTTAACAATTATAATTTGATTTATTGGCAACACTGTTAATTTTAGTTTGACATTGACATTTTAGTTAACCACAAATTGAAAATATATTCGCCGTTTGTTTGTGCCGCTATTTATAATTTAACCATAACAGAAATTTAAGTAAATTACATTATGGCTTCAGGACTAGAAACCTATATTAACCAGACGGTGTCAGTAATAACGGCTGACGGACGAAATTTTATAGGCACACTGAAAGGATTCGATCAAACAATAAACATAATACTGGATGAATCCCATGAAAGAGTGTTTTCCTCATCAACAGGAGTAGCACAGGTCGTGCTTGGGCTACACATAATCCGTGGCGATAATATCGCGATTGTGGGACAAATAGATGAATCTATAGACAGCAGGTTAGACCTCGGTAATATAAGAGCAGAACCTCTAGGTTCTATTGTACACTGATTAGTTATAAGATTAGCAATAAATTTATTTTAATATTTAATGCATTTCATTTAAGCCACATTTTACAGTTTACTTATAGTCTTTATTAGATAATTCATTTTAGGTACAGATAAGTACACACATAGACATGTACTCCAATTTCACTCGTGTGCCGACACTTTATTTCGCTCTAAGTTAAGCCACTGGATTTGGCTTCACCAATCACTAAATGCTGCCAAGTTTATTTAGCGTGAACATGCTTACGCTGTCATTGTTGATTTCAATCTTCGGAATGTGATCCAAGTCTCTGTGCAGTGTGTGACAGCTGCATTTACAAAATCATATCTTTAAATCTACAGGATCTTCATGGCATTCCTTCCAGAGTTCTATATTAGCGATAGTATATGGCCAGAAGGTCTCCAGGATTTGTCGCAGATATTAGTAAAGCTTTTTAGTAACAGACTTACTATCTTTCCATGTCTCACATGCGTACAGCAACACACTCTTTACTTTTGAGTTAAACATTTTAAGTTTTACTTTACAAGAAAGGTGTTTTGACTGCCATAGTAGATGGAGACAATATAACAAATAAAATTTTACTAAAATAAATTAAAAATCTGAGAAAAGTAATGGTAAATAATACAGACATTTATTCCGAGAGGGAATGGAACCTAAAACCACAAGTGTAATAAAACTCAATTTAAAACTATGTACAACATGATATATTTACAAATACCTTAAATGGTAATATATCTACTGGAATTTGTTAACAGCCAATGTTTAAAGAATTGGTATCTCATATTAAAATTAAATTTAAAAATAAAGCAAAATAATAAATTGTCATATTTCAAACAAAATACATTTTACTATAGTCACAATTGCCTCGTCCATTTAGAGATAGCTAATATCATAGTTATTTTATAGAATTGTTTTTATTGTAATTACCAATTATATTATATTATTCTAGCCTAAGATATAAAATTGTGGCATTTTCTACACAATTTGTAGTTAAAGTGAAGTAAGTCAAAACAATACTATGAGACTAGCAATTCAAATCTGTTTTACAGATTTTGATTAATTTAGATTTTTTTATTACTAAAGTTAAGAAAACCAAACCTATTGAAGTTCTTAATACAGTGCAACCTTAATATAGCATACCTATATAACGACTTCCTCAATTTAACAAATTCATTGTAATCCCCTTGAATTGTCCATAAGAGTCAATGTCAACAAGAGAACAATTTCTTAATAATGAATTTTCAATTATCAAATAAGTGTGAATACCTTTATTAATTTGATTAATGAATTTTATCAAGCCAAAACCTTTATATAACGTTCCCACCAATATGTAACCCTAACCTCATAGTACGTGATTCGTAAAATTATTTTTATACCCTAACCTCAATATAACAAACCTCAGTTTAACAAATTAATTCATATAACAAATATTCACTTGTTTCCTTCCCCGCATTGTTATATTGAGTTTGCACGGTTATTGAAACCTACTAATACAATCTTGGTCAAAATTAGATTCTCTTTTTCCATATAATAATATACGCAAATAACATAAAGAAAGTTCATTAACTGTTTTCTTTGTGAATGATGAAATTTATTGTAAAATCAAAATGATATGTGATTTCTGTTTATTTCACGAATTCATTTAAAAGAAAACTACAACTTAATCAACCATTTGGTTTTGCCTAGAATAGTAATTTTATTGTCAGCTACATGGATGTATATTCGTTACTAGTTGAAGCATGCTTCATTAAAACCATTTCTTGATGCCTGTAACAAACAAATATTGTTTTTTTTTTTGGAAAAAAGTCATGTAAATAATAAATGAAGTAGCTATTATAATTATACTCTAAAATATATAAAAAAATTAAACAATATTTAACCCAACTATTAAATAAGGGAATCTATAGAAAATCAATTAAGAATACAACTTAAAAAAATAAATAATAACTACATTGGGCATCAAAATTCTGTAGAATTCTGACAGTTTGTAAGTGTTGCAACACAGCCATGTCATGACCGGAACACATAAAAGTGAAATAATAAAATAAACTTATTTTAACATTGTATATATAAAAATAAAAAGGAAAAATGTGTTTAATCTATTAATTAATAAGTTTGTTTCATTTTTCATTATCAAATTGACAAAGTTTTTTATTTTTAAATTATTGATTAGAAATGAAAATATTTCACTATAGTAGGTATAATACTCCCCAATTAAATAGAAGTAAGTAACAAGGTTTTTTTATTTCTATTATATAGTAGCTGACCGGACAGACTATGTTCTGTCAAAAGTTATATTTATAACATCCAAAAAAAAATTAGACATTTATTTTTGTTTAAATATTAAATATTTACTGTTTTGTATTAATTTAAATCTACCAATTCAATAAAACATTTTCATTTTTAACCCAATATGTTTTTTTAAATATGATTTAAAAAAGGTTTATTAAATCTGAAATGGCAATACAAGGCTGTACGGTAATTTCTTTGCCTTCTCCATTATGGAATAAAGACAAAGCAAAAAAAATCTGAAATGGCAAAATATGTTTGCTGTCAGAATTCAAGTGAATTATGAAATAATTTTTTTTAATATATAACAATGCGAATTTTAAAATATTTATGATTCATATATTATACAACCTCATAAAAAATATTCTCAAAGAAAAATCATAATACCTATAAAACATAGGAAAAAAGAATTGGAAGGTCAGGTTAATCAGGTTTTATTATCTTAATATCTATTCCATGTCTGAAATTAAACAAAAAATTAAATTATTATTTTCATGCTTAGTGTAACTTGTGTTTGGTATTAAGTTTTCCTGACAACATGACCTCTATTGTCATATAAGTTTTGATATATTAAACTTATGTGACAGTAGAGGTCATGTTTTTATTAATTTTTATTTCATTTTATCTCACGACCTTTTCAATATATTATAGTAATACTAAAAAAATACCTTTGCATTTTTTCCTTATACTTTTGACTATTATACTGTCGGAAAAATTGTTTCCCATATTCGAAAGTTGCTATCATAATAGCACAAGCTGGCGCCACTTTAAATATTCGAGGCATTAAACCAGTAAATAAACCTTTAATACCATGATTTCTATAAATATTCCTTGCTATATCTTTCATATTTGATGCTCTTTGTTGAATTCTTCCATCTGTAATAAAACATTGAAAAGTAATGAATATATATATATTTTCATTTTATTTAACTCTTTAATTCCCATGTCCGTTTCTAAACACAATAAAATAAAAATTATAAAAACTACTCTCATTTTTATGAGGGGGAGGCTTCCAAAGGTAACATTGGGCATTGTGCAGTTAAAATTCTGAACGACAAGCGGAACGACGTTTGATTGTGTTACCAGAAAAAAATAATAAATAGTGTTACTATTTAGCTTTGCTACAACAGTAGTAGAGTTAACCAATAATGTTTCCATGTGGTAAAAAAAAATATCAAACTTCTCACCTACAGGGAATTAATGAGTGAATATCTTTTAAAGACTAAATTTGGTTACCTATATAAATTTCCTTTTCTCCTACTTCGATCTGTTGATGTGTTTTTACGACGTCAAATGGTAATGTAATAAATGCGGCAACCTATAAAAAAAAATGCAAATAATAAAACTGTAAATACTCAATATATTTTATAAGAAGATAATATATTGTAACTTACACTGCCGGCAACTGATCCACAGAAGAAATTAAAGATAAATGAATTTTTTTCAGAATCAGGTTTGTTAAAAACATGCTTTGTGGTTTCAAACATTGTCCAATATATACCTGTAAAAATATTATTCTGTAATTCTTGACAATGAAGAAGTTTCCATTTTTTTAAATATACATTAATTGTAAAAATGAAAAAATAATTTAAATGAATCAATAAAAAATCTCTTTAAAAAATTAAAAGTTATGGAACTTTAAAGTTGCGCCTGTAACAATAATTTCGTTTCATGCGGCAGACCACTGTGTGACAGTGACGTCACTTCACCCAGTCGACGTTTTTGGCGTGCTGTTTTTTTCGCCGTTCGTGTCGTGTTTTGTTTATCAGAATAATAGCTGCGGCCAAAACATGCCTACAGTACTAACATAAGACGGATTTGCGTATATATCAATTTTAAGAAAATTATCACTTTGTTCTTTTACAAAATCTTCTCCCATTTTGCTAAAATAAAACTACACTACTTATAAATAATCAACAAAAAGCTGTACGTAAAACATTTACAAGCAGCGCAAGCGCTCTGGTGCGACGATCTCGACTACAGGTAAAATGACGTCAGAGGGCCACAATCGTTCCACTCTAAAATACCTAAACTTAAATAATGTGTTTATCAATCATTTATTGACGGATTTCAATATTTTTTTCACGGGTATATTAGTTTTGATCAATATTTCAATTCTATTAATGTCAATATGGCATTATCAATATATATAATTTTGCCATCTCTCAGGTGTCAATCTAGGTCACAGGCTCCAGGCACTACATATATTTCTGTCATGACATCTAGACTTAAAGGTGAAATTTTGAATTCCATAATTCAAACTTTATTTTTTAAACTACTGTGTATACCTGAAAATGGTACATCCCTCAATAATGTAGATCCTAATCCTCGGAACAGTCCCTTATAACCTTCATACTTCAATACTTGACGCAATGCAGAACTGATTTCTGTAAAAAGACCAGATGTTCATGCAAATTCATTGAAATTTAAAAGGAATGTATTTTACAATAAAAAAAATTAACCTAACTTAATTTACCTGAATAAGTCAGTTTCCTTGATTGCATTTTAGTCCTAATTAATTCTAGGGGGCTGAAAAGTGTAACAGCTGTTACTCTTGCAGTACCTCCGGCAACCATTGGTATCCACATTGGCTGATTTGCTAAAACCATTGTAATAAACAGATAAATCTTTTTTTAATTCTTCATATTTCATTAATTCCCAAAGTTGTCTATAAATGGTACAGTTTAGATCCAGGATAGTGGTATACGGTAGTAAATTATTTCATTTTCGTAATTGTGACTTTATAATGGTCTCAAGGTTAATATAAAATATGATAAATTAGGGGAAATAAAAACCTAAAACCTATAAACCAAGGAAACAACATGACAAATGGTTTATGAATCAATTAAGTTTGGGAATCTTTGATCTGTGTGGAGCCCCCTTTTAATATTTATTTTATTATGATTTTAGTATTTGTTCTTATAGAGGCAACAGTATTACATCATTGATTGGATGGACAGTGGAGTCTTAAAAATCATCATCATTCCTTTTTCTTATATAAATAATATTAAAATATACTTACTAGTACCAGTCATGGTATTATAAAAAGTTTTCATTCTATACCTAAGTTGTTCATATGATACAAAGTAAATTACAGTACATGGAAGCGCAAGGACAAGTGTTGGACTTAATCCTGACCATAATGCCGGCACTCCCTCAAGCTTTGCTATTTTGTAAAAGGCATCCTGTAAAATAAATAGATATTAATTTTGTTATACTGAACTCTAATAACAGTTAATGAATTGAAAAGTTACAAAAAGTGATTTAACTAATTCTAATATACAAGTCTGATAATATACATATTAGACTGATTTCAATCAATTTTTCTCCTCCTACCTCCACCCTTCTTTTTTAATTGCGATTTTGATAAGTATTTTTGTATGAACATATTTTTCCAGTATTTTCTTGTAAGAAAATAATAATAAATCCTTCTTTTATTTTGTCATGAAAATAAACATAACTTTTGAAATGGTATAGAATAACAATCTACATATTTTATATAAATTTATATCTTACTATAGTTCCATTAAAATGTACTCGTCTCGGAATCCAACCAGTTTCCCCACAAGGACATAAATGTTCCATTAAACCATTGCAATATAAATAGCATTTATTAGACAGTAAAGCTTTCTGTTGTGCTTGCAATCTTATTTTTACTACATCTAATGGTGTCACTGCAAAGAAATATATAAAATTATTATTTTTATTAAGTATTTGAAGAAATAAAAAGTGTATGAAAACTTACTAAACAAGGAGGTTATTAATGCACCGGAACATGCCGATGCCATCTGCTGGAAAGGTGTTATTCGAAATTGAGGATCGTCTTCGCGAATCATGGCATTTGCAAATTATCGATTAACACTCACAAAACAACAAATATTCAAAAGGAATAAGTATTTTCAATCATATGTTCTTCTGTTTCTTTACTGTCAATGTCAACTTCAAAATATCTTGTCACAGATTCATATTTCAGTCTGGTGATTTTTAATGCGTCCACACGCTTGCCAAGTGTCATAAAATATAACAAATTCAAACGCTAGATAGATAGTATCGATCGATGTTGGTTTTTTTTTTCACAAATCAAAGGGACAGTATTGTAACGAAAAATTAGTGACCTTTCAAATTGAATGAATTTTCTATAAGTTATTTAGAAGTGAAAACTTTTTAGCGGCGTTGTGCACTTTTTTTTTGGGATGAGTAAAAAATTTTAAACTCGCGTCAGGACACGTGACTTGATCGAAAATTCGTAAGCGTAAACGTCGGATCTCAATAAAACAGTTCGTTTTTTTTTAAATTTTGTTCTTTGGGTTACTTGAACCGTAGAATTACATCACGTTCTGGTCTCTCCGTATGTAAGCCAGTCTGCTACGTCAGTAATCCAATCATTGGGATTTGAACCCACGACCACTTCCACTAAGCTACTGACGCTTTCTTATTAATATTGCGATAAATCGATATTTTCTAATATATCAATATCAGAGATTAATATATCGAAAAAAAATATCGATTTTTCGATATTTTAAAAAATCATAGTAAGTCAGCTCAAAATGATTTACACAATTTATGATCCAAAATAATGTTGAAAGTTACATACGCAAAATACTAATAAACCTTATGAGGTGCAAATAATTTTTTTAAGTGAAAACTGGGGCGTTGTGAACTTTTGGGATGTGTAAAAAATGTTAAACTCGTGTCAAAACATGTGACCTGATCGAAAATTCCTAAGACGGCACTTGCACGCTTAATTGGTAGCAAGTTTCATACAAAATTGAATTTAAATTTGTGTACGATAGCGCAATAGATGAATATTGTATTTAACCACATAAATGATCGTACTTTCGTACTGATAAATAGAGCAATTCGTGCGAAATTACTCTACCCTAACCATTCCAAAGTATTTAAAAATGCACAACGTAAATTCTCAAGTTTTCGCTTCTGCCGGCGCTCCCGGAGAGCAACCCATTTTTATTTTTTTCTTTGATTTTATTTCATAATAGAAAAGGCTAAGGTACACCGTACTGTATTGTAGTCAAATAACAACTATTTTAAGAAAAATATAAAAGTGAAATATATTAATATTAAGTTAATTAATTTTTCAATGATTTTGTATATTTTAAAAAGAAAAATATATATATATATTTACTTAAAAATATATCAACCATCGATATCTTCATTTCAATATAAAACTATCGATATATCGCCATAAATATTAGTAATAAATATCGATATTTATAAATAATAATATCGATATTTTATTTGCAGCCCTACTATCATCTTTGAAATTGAATCAGACGTCAATCCATCGTTGGTCAGTCAGTCAAATAAATTGGGACTGGATATTTCGCGTTTACGTTCAGTGCTACACATGGAGGACGATAAAATATTATAAAAATAAGTTTTTCAATAGTGAATTGTTTCTCGGAGCTTGTTAAAAAATATTTCTAAAAATGTTTTCTAGTATTCCCAGGTCGTTGATGTAAGTAGCTTTTCGTTTATTTTTGGAGTTTACATAACGTGACACCTGTGTTTTATTAGATTTTGGTACAAAATCGAGGTTGGCGATAGAGTAGATTTGTTTGAATTCATGTATGAGTATTGTTATGTTTGTGTTTTTTCTTAAAACAAATGAATCCATTCTTTTATTTCATATCACATCTTGATTTTTCTATTAGCTTTAGATCGTATTAAAACGATCATGTTTCTAAGAAAGATTTTATTAAATAATTGAGTAAAATATTTATAAGTGTCTTTAATTAATAAATGTTATTTAAATTTGTATACCTATGAGAGACCCGCCCACGTTTCGCATCGGCATTAATAATATTGATCTTATTACACAAAAACTATATATAGGCATTAATGCCAACTTGCCATAGGGGGTTTTCCCTAAATATATAGGTAGTTATTTTTTTTTTGGTATTTTCAAGTTATTATTATGATTTAAGGCTATCCTATAGTTTAATATTAAAGCTGTGCAATTGTTAACTTTCATCAAAATCTGTTTAATACTTTCTGCATAGAAGAGCAATAAATATTCATATATGTTCACAAATTTATGCATAATATTAGCAGAACCATCTAACACATGTATATATAAATAAAATTGCATTCTAGGAAATATGAATAAAATAATCATAATAATAAATAATAATAATATCTAAAATTGTAAAGGTAAAGTATGCTATTATCCAGTACCAACAACATATTTTAAATAGCCAATGTTATAATGTAAATGTGACCCAAAATGACCTAATTTTGGATTGACCCAATTCTGTCACCTTGGCAGTGCCATTGACTGTACCATCTAAAGCATTAGAAAGTAGAGTAAATGTTATTATATAATATGACATTATAATAGTAAATTAGTAAAACATATTGGTTTAGAAGTATGACAAAAATTTAATTGTTTTATTAATTAATTGGTGTTACTGTGAACTAAACCCATGAATGGGCCATTGCTGAGCCATAGTCTACCATGCTTACTGATGACCTTTGAGAAAATTATGGTAAATACTCAAGTGGAGAGATTTCTTCACTATGTTTTTTTCTTTACATATTTCAAGTAATATTTACTACTTTACTCTAGTCAACAAGCTGAAAATGGTCTTAAATAAAGATACTTCTTTTAAAATTATGTGCAATAGCTCATTGGATCCATAATCACATCTAGAAAAATGTGCCAAAAGCGTGTATTAGCACAAAAAATAGCAAAAGTTATAAACAATTAAAGTTGAAAAAAAGGCATTTCATTTTTTACCAATATTTCTATTAATATTTAAATATTATTAATATCTATAAGACTATTATACAATTATTACTATTTAAGAAATTCCAAAAAAAAGACGTACAACAAATTGATTAATTTTCTTAAGGATTTAAATGTTTTTTTTTTTATTTGAAAAAATTATGTTGTATTCTGAATATTTAAAAATTTATTTCTGTTAGAAATTTTACTAAATGTTAATAACAAAATTTTCTTGTACTTCTATCTTCATTTTCAATGAAAAAAAAAATGTTTAAATAATTGTTGTAAAATTTTTTTGCTTCGTGGAGCCTTTCTTATATACTTACTAAATAAGATCAAAAAAATATTCATACTTTGTTTATAATAATTTTTGCACTTGGACTTGGAATATTACTTGGATTTTTCAGTTTTTGTGTATATCCCAAAACATGCATAACTCTGAAAACTTGTTTGTTTCATAAAAAAAAACTCAAATCTGCCTTATAGGCCTACTGATGTCTCAATCACTAAGCTTTTACCTATTACGATGATGTGATTAGAATGACAATTAGTGATTCAAAAGATTGCATACAATTTGCTATCTGACTCATTAAATAATGATATGTCACTAACCAATATATTTTAGTATGCTCATCAATCTTTACTGCTTAGGGACTCAGAATACCATATTATTTCACACAAAACATGTTAGTGACGGAAGTGTTAATTAACATAATATTGTTTGTCACTGTTGTGTAGTTGTGGTAGTCGGACAATGCATAGGTTATTGTAATGAAGAGCAACTGTCAGGTAATTATTTGAAGTGCCGACTTATGCAACAACGAGACTTAAATTAGTTATGGGTGCATTATAAATGGTTTTGGTAATTTAGAGGCTAGATAACTATTAATAACTATATCCACAGTAGACCAATTGATTATGCTATCAAAAATGTACAGAGTACAGAGTAAGGACTGATATTGAATAACGCGATAAGAGTACCTTTGCCGCATAGACAACCTCTTGCAAATTTATAAATAAAGTAATCTGATAAGAAAATTATTTATCATGAACTTTTGAAATGTTTTTAAATATTTTTAACAGACTTAGAACAAGGTTGAGTATAACTGCTTTGTTTATGGACAAAATCAGATTGACCCTTCTTTCGAAAGAAGTAGGTAAATATTAGTTGCTGAAATCGAATTCGAATCGAAATAGAGTCATTACCTTTTGAATGTTTCTTTCCTTTTGTTGTATGAATTCTGCGTGCTGCTCGCGGATATCATATGTATGAAAATAGTACTTTTTTACGCCAAGAACTTTACATAATCTAATTTTATCATATATAAATAAGTAGAGCTCGACGTATACATTTAGTATTTGCAGTAAGTATGGAGCAAAATAGAACAAAGAAACGGAAGAACTTAGAACCAAACATTCTAGTCGATTATACTTCGATTGTAACCTTGATATTTAAGTCTAATCTTATAGTCAAGCGAGAGGATAATAAGGCCTAAAATATCGGGCGCGGAATTTATAATAAATTTGAGTAATATTTTAACATTACTAATTTGTGTATAAGTGATGTTTGTAAATTCAAAACGGAATTGTTCATCGATACGATACTGGGAATAAAACAAATATATTTTTAGATCGTTCGTTTATGTAGGTATATTAGTAATTTTAAGATAATCTAGATATTTCGTTAGGAATCAACATAATTCGAACGGACGCTATAAAACAATACTAAATGTTGACGTTAAAAATTATAACTACGTTCTGTATAGATACTAAAATATGTAACAAACAGTATGTACAGAATGACGTAAACACGAACATTACAGTTTAAAGAGACCGGAAATTTTGCTTATCCTATCAAATGTAATTTTTAATTAGTTTAATGGTACTATTTCAACAGTATTATGTCATCCAATAGTTTATAATAAATGTCTACTTATGGTTCCACCAAAGAGTAGTTCTAAACAGGCTTTCATCAAGTGATATTTATATTAGGCAAGGTCAACGTGAATCGTTAAGTTATATAAGAATTTGTTTTGATGAAATTTTGCGATCGACACCTTAGGTATATAATTGATTTTTGATCTATATTTATGTTTCAAGTCGTTCATACAATTTTCATAGTGCATATTAGTTGGATGAAATTCCCTTCCAACTTCATAACGAGCATAACAAATTAAATATAATATAGTAAATATGTTTTGAGCCTTCTTGCATGAAAAACATATCATTTTTGTTACAGATGCTGTTCCAACGGTGTCGGCCCAAATCGAGCTCTAGCGTTTGCTTTAACAAAATGTCCCGTATACTTAGATCAATGTCGGAACTATCACGAAGTTACCGGCAATATTATATGTCCCAATATGGTCAGAGGTATCGATCATTTGAGAGATCCTCGGCTTAACAAGGTATAAAACTTTGGTTATGTAATTCACAACTAAATCCGAATAACTCTATCATAAAAAAAAGGTTCTTTATGAGTTGTTTATATCTATGGAAATTAGTATGAAGCAGAAATCCGTCCAGGATTTACATCAAATACAGCACATGGAACTTGCGGGGTGTATGTTCCAGGTGGTGTGTTTGACGTACGGGGTGTACGTTCCAGGTGGTGTAAAATGTTGTTAGCCCATTGACCTCCAATTCTTGTTCTCATTCTACTATTAAATTCTTTGTTTACAATTTGTCTGACGAGTATAACTAGATATGATTATTTCTGTGGATCCCCATAGAAACAAAGTGCAATAAACTTCTTCAAATAAAGTTGACGTTATCATATATTTTATTGAATGCATATTGACAGCAATTATTCCAAGAATGCGGTAATTTGCCATCAAGTGCAATTAAAGCTTACGTAGTAATACATTATGCTAATGAAAAAATATTGATATTACGTCAATAGATATTTGATACGCGTATTGATATGCACAATTAGATTAGTTTATGGGTCATTTTGTCGATGTTAAAACTTTTACGACTATATTCCCAATACTAAAGTTAGTCATTGAGATTTCTTGAAGATAGAATTTTTGGGTAATTTGCTCTTATTTGAAAAGTCTCAAACTACATTACACTACACTAGTACATAATACACATATTCTACATATAACAAAAAAATGCTATAAATAGAATAAACACAAATCAAAAAAAAGGAAGTAGGTGTATTTTCGGCGAATTCTCAGGAAGTCGAGAAAAAAAATAAGTTGAGAAACTATTGGAAAAAACTTAAGTCTCAAACAAAAAAACATTTAGTCTGAGAGAGTAAATTTATTTTTAAATAGAAAAATCCTTGATGTTCAAATGCTTTTATTACATTTTGTACATAATACACATATTCCACATATTTATAACAAAAAAAATACTAGAAATAGAATTAACTCAAATAAAAAAAAAGTAGGTATTTTCGGCATATTCTCAGAAAGTCGTGAAAATGCTGAATGGTTTACGTAATATGCATATTATTATAGAGTAGTATTGTTTTAGGGTCTCGCATTTACATTAGAAGAGCGTCAAGCACTTGGCATTCACGGCCTCCTAGCGGCCAAGTTCAAGTCTCAGGAAGAGCAACTCGATATATGCAGAATATCAATAGATAGATATGAGGACAATCTGAACAAGTATCTTTACCTCGTCGAGTTACAGGTGACTAAACACCATCAAGGTACCATTTGATTTAATCAATTTATTTTAAGTTTCTCTTCGGTTCTAAGGTTTCTATATTTCTACTAATTTTACATAGTTCAAGATTTTTGGTTTTTGGGCAGTCAGACCTATTACGGTAAATCGTAAAGTAGCAATTGAAATTGTTATGAAAATTTCGTATCGGATTTGTAGTTTCTGAGAGACTCTTCAATTTACAAAATGGCCACCTTATGGCACTTAAATGGCCATATCTTTTTAATTTGAGTATTTATGGCAACACCACATAGCCTATGTTACCCGGAAAGGATGTAGTTTCCTATCGGTGAAATAATTTTCAAAATCGGTTCAGCACTTTTAGAGCCTATTCGCAACAAACAAACAAACATATAAACATACAAACAATCAAATCTTTCCTCTTTATATAATAGTATAGATATACGGAATATCATTTTTTTCCACAGTTTATACTTTAATGTAAGTCCGACTGGCTAAAATATGAGGGATCGGGGGTTCTATGATTTTTTTTACTTTTTGTTGTACATAACATTTTTATTTATATAGATCCCCAAAGGTTCCCATAGGTTTCCAAAGCTAACTAGGTATAGTTTTTACTTATCAGATGTTGTTAGGTTAAACGGCAATCGTGACACCCTCCATCCGCCTTTGGGATAAGCGACAGATTTGTACTCTTATTTCGTTCTAGAATTTACTATATTATGCAGATCATAAATAGTAATATTAATTTCTTTTATTGATAAAGAGACGTATCTTTCGTCTGTTAGGAATTAACAAACAAAATTTTAAACTTGACCTACATGTTCTATTGATATTTTGATAAAATCGTAGTTAATGTTGTCTATGAGTATGATTATTGTATGTTAATCGCAATGTTAATTTAAGTCCATACAATAGAAGGAAAAATCTTCAAACGTTTAACTTCACAAGGTCACGGTTTTAAATATAAATTACTAATCTACTGTGTGACCACATCAATAAAAGCTGTTATTTCAACACAAAAATAAAATATGCTTATTTCTCGAATACTTTGTTTGTTCTGTCCACTTTTCAATTATCAATTTATCTGTATTTACAGATACTTGAATTTATTTATAGCTTTGTTTGTTTGCAGGATAGAAACGAGAAATTGTTTTTCCGACTTCTGTCGGAAAACGTTGAGAAGTATTTGCCAATAGTTTACACACCCACCGTGGGCTTGGCCTGCCAAAGATTTGGTCTCATTTATAGAAGACCTAGAGGTCTTTTCATCACTATCAATGATAAGGGGCATATATTTAATATTTTGAAAAATTGGTAAGTTACGTAAATACAATAACTATTGAATGATTATTATAATAATGACGAACAAACTTTCACACCCTATCAATCCTTTTTGTCGCGTTATAATGTAGCCTATTTCTTTTCTCAAGCTTTAGTCTGTGTGTACTAATTTTCATTAAAACAGGTTCAGTGGTTTATGCGTGAAATCGTAATGGACAGATAGATTTACTTTCGCAGTTACGATACTGTTAATCTTTTCCTTCCACATACATATTAAGAGCTTAGGGGTAGTCAAGAGACATGAAAAAATGAGTATTTTCAGTAATAAAATAATAATTAATAACAATTTGTGCTAACCCAGTTCCAATCTTGCGGTGACCTTGGAGATTAATTTAAAAGCAATCTGACAAAAAAAAATACTTTTATAAATAGATAATCTTGTGCCTCTGGACACAACCAGCTATAATTTTTGAAATTATAAATATATTTTTTTTATTTTCGTGACTTCATATCAAAACATTGTGTAATGATGCCATGTTATTAATTTCATAAAATAAAATAATTTAATGGCAAAAAAAAAACTGAAAATTCTCATTGCTTCATGTCTCTGACTACCCCTAACTCCTTAAAAAAATTAAATCCAAATTTACATTCCGTTCGAATTATTTGCACGACAACACTGTAATATGGTTCACGTTGTTATTTACATTCTCTGACGTTTTTGTTTGCATTACCGTTTTTATGTCATTTTTGTTCTCGCCGATTTATTTTTATCTGGCTCTATATATACTAATACATATTTATGTTACCAATGTTTGGAGTATTGTATTCTCAACCAAGACTAGCATAAGCATAATTTCAGGGGGGTAAACACGAATGTAAGTAATAGGGGCCCGTCCCGGCTTCGCACGGGTGGATAATTTTTTTTTAACATTTTGGCTCCCGCATTCTGTCGCTCCCTCTATCGCCGCGTTACTCGCTGCGCTGCGAGGCACCCACACCGCGCTGACGGCTAGTCTGGGATTATTTTTTATTTATCTTGATATTTTTATTTTGTAATATCTTTTGACTGGAATGTCCGATTTCAATAATTCAAAAAGTAATTAACAGGTATTGAAGCAGTCTTCATTACGAAATTCATTTTCAAATCAAATTTATTTGGATAAGAATGAATACAAAGTTATGGAAAACATGGTCTGATTTTGATAGGCATTTTTTTGCACCTTGTGTTGGTTTTATTGAGAATTTCTGGGGATCTCTAATTTTTTCTTGTAATAAATATAGCCTATGTTACTCAGGGATAATGTAGCTTTCTAATGGTGAAAGAATTTTTGAAATCGGTCCAGTAGTTTTTATGTTTATTCGTTACTGTATACAAAAATACAAAAATCCAAAAATACAAAAATACAAATCTTTCCTCTTTATAATATTAGTATAGATTACAAAGTAAACATTTTTACAATAATTTTATTTTTTTTATTTTCATTTTATTTAGGCATTAAAAAATAAAACAATACAGAGACCAAATATAGTTGCCACTAATTTTTCAAAAATTTATACCAAACTAGTCGACCCGCACGTATTCGTCCGCGTAATGCTCCACTCCTATGGGTCGTAGCGTGATGTTGTATAGCCTATAGCCTTCCCCGATAAATGAGCTATCTAACACTGAAAGAATTTTTCAAATCAGACCAGTATTTCCATTCCAGCAAAGAAACAAACAAACTCTTCAGCTTTTTATATTAGTATAAGCAAACGAGGTGAACTATTTCAGTATAAATTACTAAACTCAACTATAATTACTATAACTATACTAAGAAATAATAGTATTACTATTATTATGTATGTGTTTTCCAATCACGGGTCAACAGTGACCAGGACCTTTGGAAGGCGTGCACGGAGTTGTAGCCAACACGTAGAGGCCCTTTAGACAATTTAATTTAATATGACACGTGACACAATTATTACTATTATTATTATAAAACGAATAATAATAGATTATGAACTAAGTAATTTAAAAAAACAGCTTGTCTTTTAATTGTTTTCTTGAAACAAAATAGATCAATATTTTAACGTACGGTGGTCGGTGACAACGCGTCAATAGCCATGGCATATTAAAATTATGGTATTCATAAAAAAATAGTTTATTAATTAGCTAGGTAAGAAATAATTAATATCATTATGTCGTATTTGATGAACTTTGTATAGTAATTATTGCAGCCTTTTACGATGTAATGGCGTCTTTAAATTTGCGACTTATTGCCGCCTTTTGTATTATCTTAATGACCTATGAGGCTGGTTGGCCCTAAATTACCAATGTAATGGAGAAACCTTCTGCGTACGTTGACCGATTTCTTACGAGACAAATATAATTTTTTTTTATAATGTAATATTATTTTTTAGGCCTGAACCAGACGTCCGTGCGATAGTATTCACGGATGGCGAACGAATTTTAGGTCTAGGTGATTTGGGTGCATATGGTATGGGTATACCAGTGGGTAAACTATCTCTATATACCGCTCTCGCTGGTATAAAACCCCACCAATGTTTACCCATCACTTTGGATGTCGGTACTGATAATCAGGTAAGACTTATAAGGATTATTTACTTACCATTACATTGACTACAATATTTTTCACTGAATCTTTAAAATACATTTCTCCTACTACTAGATATTATGAGAATACAGGAGATATACATGAGAATATAGGGATCCGGGAGCAAGTAAATAATCGTTATATCAAGTAATTCTTTAAATTGAGGTTTGTTATATTGAAGTTAGTTTGGTTTGGTTTGGGTTTTTGGTCATCATATATTGATAGGACCGATATATAAAGGTTATAAGAGGTTGTTCGCAAAAAATGCGCAATGTGGGAATTACAAAGAATTCGTTAAATCGAGGAAGTCGTTATATTGAGGTTGCACTGTATTTTCAATCAAGTATCACTGAGTGACGACGAATAGAAAACTTATCTTGCGGATGGAAATGCGGATTGTTTTCTTTGATTCAGTTGAAGATATGACATACTTATTAAATAGTCTAGTATTAGATAACTATAAGTCTGATTGTTCAACAGTAGACTCGTGCCAAATTCCATTGAGACTTATGAGACGACGCATACAAAACAAAAATAATCGAGTTTATTCAACTCGTTTTAAATTGAAATAACTTAATGATTCTCGTAAAGAAAAGCGCTCTGGAAATTGGTTGAAATGTTATTTTATTTTTGGATACGAAATGTTGAAACGTCATAAGAATGATTGTTTACTTTTTACATTAAACGAGAGAAGTTTTTCGCTGTAGAGTTTTAGGAATAGATACCCAGACAATTATACATATATACAGGAGAGGAGTATCTTATTTTTACGTATGAGTAATATATAAAAATTGTCATTTATTTTAGCAAAAAATATTGTTTTAGGATTTGTTAGAAGATCCTCTTTACATCGGTTTACGTCAAAAACGTGCAAGAGGGAAGGAATACGACGAGTTTATTGACGAGTTCATGGAGGCGTGCGTTCAGCGATATGGACAAAACACTCTTTTACAAGTATGTATATATATTAAAGAGTAGTCAGTGTTGCCAACTTAGATTAAAACTAACCTATTTTCGACATCCTTCAACTTTAAATCAAAAATAAAATTGTAACTACTACTACTAACTACTTTTCTAATCTAAGTTTTTATTTTTATTTTAGGGGGCGAATTTTTCGACCCGCCTTTCCCCTTTGTGAGATTTCATAAGATTTTCCTCAACTTCCTTCCTTTCTCCCCTAATCTTACGCGAGATTCTTCTGCAGGGTTTGGAAGAATACGACAAACACTATTGTATACGATTTGGACATTTATTCTGGAAAACAATTTTTTACGCAATTTTACACCGTTTTCTGATAGAAACATAATTACGTGATATTTGCTAAGACCCCTCCCACCCCCCTAAGTGAGATTTGGAAATATTTAGCTTGATCCCTTTCCTAGAATACCTCAAGTAATTAATGGACGCCCCCTTACCCATTGACTATTCTTGCTACTATTTCGAAGGAATCTAGCTACAAAGATAGTTAGTTGGCAACACTGACATTAGTTCTATAGTCCAACCTATATTCTAGATAGAATTTATGTTAGTAGTTACTTTGTAATTTTCTATATCCATCTCATGTCGTGACTCACGTGTAAATGATTACGAGATAGTAATTTGAAATGAAATAGGTTTCAGATTATATCACCTGAAACAGTGTTTGTTGTTATGTTGTATTGTTATCAGTAACGCCGCTTAGATAAATAGTATGATGACGATAATAATGTTTTTCATGTACAACAGGGTTGGAAAAAAAACAGGTTTTTTAAATTTTATATAACAAACTGTTCGAATTGCTTCAAACAAGTGATTTTTTCTTTTTTTTCTTTTTAGTTTAGGTCATTATTTACAAATCAAATAGACCTATATTAATTAATTTCTTGACTAAAATAGATTAATGGTCAATGGATAAACATTTATTCTATGTTGCGTGCGTACCTATCTCTAATCCATACTAAACGCTTTACACTCATCCTGTATGTTCTAACTAATGTTCATTTTTAATAGGGGAAACCCCCAATATTTATATTATTTTATATTTAAACTAGGGGCCCGTCCCGGCTTCGCACGGGTGGATAGCTTTTTTTTAACATTTTGGCTCCCGCATTCTGTCGCTCCCTCTATCGCCGCGTTACTCGCTGCGCTGCGAGGCACCCACACCGCACTGGCGGCCCGTCTGGGATTATTTTTTATTTATCTTGATATTTTTATTTCGTAATATCTTTTGACTGGAATGTCCGATTTCAATAATTCAAAAAGTACTTAACAGATATTGAAACAGTCTTCATTACGAAATAATGAAGACTGTTTATTTGGATAAGAATTAATACAAAGTTATGGAAAACATGGTCTGATTTTGATAGGCATTTTTACCAACTTTTAAAATGTAAAAAAGTAGTTATAGTGACTTAACTACAATAGTTGGACATATGGTCTCGTGGAGTTTTTTGTAGATATTGATACGTTCTATAATATTGTAGAACATTTTTTTGTTCTATCATCAATACTTTTCGCAGCGCATGCGATGAAAGATATTTTATGGCTAATTTTTTTGCACCTTGTGTTGGTTTTAGTGAGAATTTCTAGGGATCTCTATTTTTTATTTTTTCTTGTAATAAATATAGCCTATGTTACTCAGGGATAATGTAGCTTTTTAATGGTGAAAGAATTTTTGAAATCGGTCCAGTAGTTTTTATGTTTATTCGTTACATACAAAAATACAAATCTTTCCTCTTTATAATATTAGTATAGATAAGGGGAATACCCACTTATTTTCGATGGCTGAGTGCCGACATATCTTTGTCTTTGTTTTTAAATCTTCTTATATACACAAATGAATCCCTATTTCCCTTGGTCACGGCATTAAAAGTAAACGGCTGGACCGATTTCGCTAAATCTTTTTCTGTTGTGTTTGTTACTGTCAGGAGAACGTTCTTATGTAAGAAAACATTAAGAAAGTTTGGTGGAAAATTAGAAAATTTAAGAAAACTTAACGAGCATATTATAAAACTCTTCTAATGTAAGCTTTTGACCTTAACGGTCAATTTTGTTCGAATTCAATATTCATAGTTAAGGCAGGACAATGTCTGTCGGGTCAGCTTTGTATATTATAAAAAAAATACGGTTTTAATTAAACTATTTTAAGCATGTGTTTTAAAACAACTGTGTCTGTGGGAGTATATCGTCCAAGATAACGGACCGATTTTCATGCGGTTTTATTTGTTTAACAGCTGATTTAATCGAGATGGTTTTTAAGCTATAATTTGTGAGGATCAGCTGTTTGTAGAGTAACAGCTCATTGCTCACTTGAAAGCTGCATGGCCGTTATATCTGCGTCATATTTTCTGACAAAAAAATCAGTTAGTAAAAGTTTAAATAAATATTGCATTTTTGTAATTGTTATTAAAGTCAGCTGGATGATAAATGTCTTGCTCTATAATTATCGTATTAAATTAATGTACACCGTTAATAACAGTAAGTGCTCTTTGAAGTCAACAACCTCTTATTAATCATCTAAATGGCCTTGTATGAATTACTTGATCTAATGTTTTTATGTTTTATAAGTATTTTATTTCAATCAATTTTTTACGCTTTATTATTAATATGAAAAGGTCTAGGTTGACTTTGCGTTATCATCGTTACTCATTCAAAATTCGTCCGTCTTAAAATATGACGTTATATAATACCTTTATCAGTATCAGCAATCAGATAAGATGTTATTTAGTCGTCAATTGCGGTATTTCGAGACATGTTGTTGTTATTACATTACTTTTATAATGTATCTGTAGAAACTGTAATATATATAACTTATAGCATGAAATCATATACTTTCGCATTTAGTAAACGTAGTAAAAAAGTTTTTTCTCAATGCAAGGTAACTCTGTTTGACGCTTAAACCACTGAACCATGTTTGATGAAATTTAGTACAGAGATAGACTAGAGCTTGGGAAACGATACAGATTACGTTTTATCACAAAAAAAAGTTTGAAGGGGTTGAAATATGAAAAGAAAGGATTGGGACTGTTTAAGCCTTTGGGAGCGACTAGCTCCCAAATATTATTTATAAATATAGCAAAATATATGTGTGTATACTTTACAAATCATGAATCACCTTAAAGATCTTATTTCATAGTTTTATTTCGATGATGATGAATATGATAGTTACAATTCTTTAATATCGAATTCATATTACGATGACATAATAGTAACAAGAAATTGTATTTCCATTTTCGTCTCACAAACTTGTTTCAAAGATTGTGATAAAAATTACATTCAAACTTGTTTTATAATCAATAAAAAAAGTTTAATAGCGGAATACTTTGAATGAAATACTTACTACTCAGTCTTCTACTTTTACCTTATCGTTTTGGATATAGTTTTTATATCTGGAACTATCTGGAAAAAACTCTGCCAAGTGCGAGTGAGGTTTTCGCGCACTAAAGGTTACGAATAATTTGACTTAAGGGACAACTTTAATTTTGCCGTTGGAAAACTGTTGTCCCCATACTTCAATATGGGTCGCAGTTTTCATTGGATCATTTCCTCCACCCATTTCTGAGTTAAAGATCTCGACAGAGGGGCAGGCAGGCGGACAACGATGTGATAAGGGTTCCTTTTTTGCTTTTAAGGTACAGAAGCCTTAAAATAGTAAAATTTGATAAACACTTGTCTGTTTTACTCAAATGAATTTTTTGTTTGATCATTTAATTTCGTCATGAGATCAAAGCGCACTTAGCGTTTAAAACAATTAATTTTCACTGTTTCACTGTTAACAATCAAACCGAATGTACAGTTAAAGGACATATAACTAGACTGTAAACTGTAACTAATTTGCTAGTCTAGAATGACACTTGTGTAACTACAAGTGATGATAATTTGGAGCCATTTGTTGTTCAACCAAATTACTTATAATTTGAGGAAAGAGTCGAGTTTAAAGAAGAACTAACTGGTATTAATTTGGGTTGGGATGGACCACTTTGTAAATGCATTTTGGATGAATGTGGGTCATTATATTGCAGTGATTTAATCAACATGTCAAAAATCCCAGACTATATATTTTTACAGCTCTACTAAGAATTTTCATTTGTCAAAAATAAAACAAATAACAACCTTGTCGCGTAAATCAAAAGATACGACCGTTTATGTATATTTTGATACTCGTGAGGGAATCAAATCCCTTAGGGTATTCCCATTGGCCTACAATCAGAAAATTTGTCAACGACCAATTTCTTATAGTAAAAAGTAAAGGAAAAAATCCAGAAAATAATTGCAGTTAGTAAACTGACCGCAACCTATATTAATGTATGGAGACAATAGTTTTCCGATGGCTAAATTAAGTTTGTCCCTCAATCCAGGTTACTAGGGTCATCTCTTTGGTGTGCGAGTCCGACAAGCCCTTAACCAATTTTATTCTTATTTTATGATAAATAAAATTAACATGTTCTCTCTATTCTATAATTTTTTTAATATTACAGGAAGTTTTTACTTAATTCTATGTATTAATTCGCTACTGGAATTTCTGTTTATGAGGAAAAAACGATGATTTAGTATCTATGTCGGCAAAATTTTGTTATAAGTTAAATATCCAGTCTACTATTTCTTTTCCACCTATTTACTAAAAGGTTTGAGGGCGTAAAACCTACGATTGATATCAACAAGTATTTCAAATGCATTTATTATCTAACTTGTTCTAATAAATATTTATAACATTTTCTCGTGCTTCCCCACTTCACGCTCGTTATCTTTTATGTTATTGTACGATCGATTTAATTTATTTCAAGTGGTAGTTGTTACATGTAATCTTTACATTACTCAACGTAATTGCATTTATTTACCTGGTAATTTCTCAAGACGATTGACTACTTTTTATAATGAACTGAGTATATTATTAGTTTTCAAAGAATTGTTAGGTTAATCATACACTTTCAATTTACATATTTTATTAGTATGTGAATTATTCATCACTACCTGACTCGGCGAACGTTCGTACCGCCTAAGAGTTAATGAATGTCGTGTTATAAATTAGCTGAACTGTTGACAAGCAATATATATGTCAATCCTTTTTCATTACGTTCTACATTTTTTTTAATCTCTTTATATTAAGGGGATAGTTTACCGTATCGACGGGATGAATATTAAATGTTTGAAAGTTACGGAATCCATCAACATTTTGTATGGGAAAATGTTTTTCTTATATTTTATTTTTCGTCAATTTTCCAATGTATTTAATAGTTATTCTGCTTATTGGGACGGAGAAAAATACAACAAATACAATGAAAATCGGTCTAGCCGTTCTCGAGTTTTAAGTGTTTGAACAAAACCGACTTTGTTTTATATATGAAGAAGATAGATAAATCTATAATCCATTAGTAAATATATATAAAAAGGAAAGTTATAATCAATTTCATTCTGTACAATTGTACATATCGTTTTCAAGGAAAAAGAGTATTTAAAGGAAACTTTTATCATAGGGTTCGTAGAAATCACAGGTAATAAAATGCAGATATAAAATCAGCACATTTCTACGTTAATAAAATACCTTGAAAAATGCTAAAATACTATTTAATATAGTTTTAAAAGTAAGTTTAATGAATTATATATTTGGGATATCTAAAACCAAAAATGGCGAAAGAAATACGAAGGACCTAAGTTAATATCATTAGGTTACGATGGATCAGTAATTACCAAAGTGGTCTTTATTGACCCCGAGGGTATTTATTGTTTTAAACTTTTAATCCACTCATGTTATAATTCCGTAATAATTTTATTTTTCAATAGTTTCTAGATTTTTCGTCTGCGAAGTGGTAATAATTGGCTAAAAAGGGGGCTAAGGACAATCGTTACTTAATATACACTTTGGTAACAATGTTATTTGTACTTGCAGTTTGAAGATTTCGCGTTGGGCAATGCCGGTCGCTTGCTCGCGAAGTACAGGAACAAGTACTGTACGTTCAATGATGATATCCAGGGAACTGCTAGTGTGGCTGTAGCTGGACTTATGGCTGCTGTCAGAGTCACTAAGAGGAAGCTCAGCGAAAATATTTACTTCTTCTTGGGTGCTGGATCGGTAAGTTCTCAAATAAGTAGCTGTAACTGGTTTGTTGTTTGTGATATCAAAGATATCTGATGATTTAAACAATTATATTCAGTAAGAGGAAGTGAGTAATGTCATATATAAAAATAAACCTGGGATGTAATATCATTTAATAAAATTATATATTATTCTTGATTACGTCATCTAAGCACACATTCTCAGTAATCATTGCTGGCGTAATTGAGATATTCATAAAAAAAGGGTGTAGCATTTTTTGGCCCTAAAAAAAACCAGGATCTCTGTGTTGTATTTTCGTTGGGAACGCGTAAACGATTATCGAATAATCGAATCGACATCGGCATCTTTGGCGCTAGAGCAGAATAATAATCATTTCCGTTATTTTACAGCCTTTGATTGGCTTGAGTTTGTCACTAACGTCAACCCTACCCGTGGAAGGGAATTCTAGTATTGCCCCTTCGTAATATAAAAACAACATTAGGTTAGGTTAGCCTTAGGTTAGGTTAGGTTTATGTTAGTTAGGTTTAAACAGTGAAACTAAGCAGTGGAGGTGAGTGTAGAAATTGTTAAAAGGCCTTATAAGTCTACACCTTGGTTACAAGTCCAAGGCACTGCTTGGGTTCCTATTCCTCCTGCATTCTAGTAATTTCTCCGACATATATTTTAACACTTCTAGCAACAAGTACAATAGTGATAAACTTTACATGGAATCATACATATGACGCACAGAAACTTATTTTGAATTTGGGATTAATTTTAAGCCATATATCATTTATTACACTTATCAAATATTTAAATAACATGTCCCATGTGCGCAAGTAAAATCGATTATTTATCTTAATCGCTATTATCAAATCTTATCATGAACCCATCCTGATGCCGTCTCTGATTTTTTGACTTTATACAATCGCAATATTTCTTTTATCGTATGCGATAAGAAAACATAAACATTTGTGTTTACATAACTCTATTTATAATGCTGTTGTGACGCTCTTTCTAAATTTAGGCTTTTTACGCATAAACAACTTGTTTTAATAAGAAACCAAGAGAGTAATGAACTAATTTACCATTTTGGTAAAAGTTTTACTTTTATGTTTAATAATATTTTCGACTGTACTCAACTTAGTATTGTAACTTTCAATGAAATCAATGATGACTGAAATGTAATTTTCATATTGTTATTAAAATTGTTGATAGGCTGCAAATGGTATTGCCAACCTAACAGTCGCGGCTATGGTCGCTGAGGGTCTAACAGAGAAACAAGCCCAAGAACGAGTCTACATGTTCGATGTCGACGGTCTGTTGTCAACTAGGAGAGCAGGTGGTGTGCCAGCTCATGCTAAAGTCTTTGGAAAGGATATTGAACCGGAGAAGGACTTTGAGAAGTGTATTGCCAAGATTAAACCTAGCTGTCTTATTGGTAAGTGAATAATTTTAATATAAAGGATAAAAATACAAACCTTATGAAGTGGAACTCAGCTGGAATTGTTACACCAATCCAAAAAAAAAATTACAAGTTCCCTTAATTTTACATTTTCTGACAAAATTCGGTGAGTGAAACTTTTCAAAAACGTATTAAAAAAAAATTTAAATTTTATTTCCTCCGCCAAAACAAGCTTTTTTTTAAGAATCGTAACTAAAATATCTTTTGAAGTAATTTTGAATTTTACTATGAGAAAAAAAATTAAATCGAAAAAAGTTTATTTTTGAAAAGCTAGAAAACTGTTTAATATAAGTGGCAAAAAATTTGTCAGAATTATTTTTATTCATAACTTAAATAAATCCCTAAGTACGAGTAGAAAAAGGCTTAAGGTCAGATATTCCATAGAAACCCGGCTTTTTGTAAGATTTTTGAAAATTAAACAAAAACTATTAAATACGAATACGAATTCTTTGATATACAAAATCTTATCAATACTGAAGAAATCATACAAATCAAATGTTGCATAATGGTGCGACAAATAAATCATACTTTCAATTTTGCATGTGACTATGATTCATACAGCAAATTTTAAAGCAGATTCATTCTTTTAATTTTTTACTTCAGAATTGACGATTTCGTTTCATGAATTAAATGTTACTGAATGAATCATAGTATAAATTAGCTTCGATAGAATGACTAATTTCCGATAACCATACTCTATCTACCATCTCTAATAATTTGAGGATGCTCTTTGGCATTCAATGTATAGACGCAGATACTTGTTTAAAATTAGCATGACTTATTTACTTTGTTACGTCGTCGTTGAAATTAAACACCTATTTAAAAATATCAAAGAAAATTGAGATCACCTACTTTACACTACATATTTAAATTTTTATTCATTTATTTTCAATAAATTTTTTTGGTGCCATATTGGCACTAATATAATCTTTATAACCTTCGATTAGCTCCTTAGGGATAAAATTTTATAAAAAATACTATCCAAACTTCATGTTTGAGTCAACAAAAATTAAGTTCGAAGCGTACTCTCGCTACAAGTAGATCATTGTAATATGGATTAACAGTAGAGGTAAGTTTTTTAAAAGATATTATATTTTAAGGTTGTTCAACCGTCGGTGGAGCATTTACACCTAATGTGTTGAAGCAAATGGCACAGAATATAGAGCGGCCGGTGATATTCGCTCTGTCTAATCCCACCAGTAAAGCGGAATGTACTGCTCAAGCTGCTTATGATCATACTGAGGTAAGTTCTCCTTATTTACTGCAAATATTATTCGTTTTAAACATTATATTCGAGTCCATTGCGATATAACATATGTTAGCTTTAAGGTTTGTCCTATGATTAGGCTTATTTCCGTAGCAAACATTACAAAATATTTTTACAAAAGTGCTTTTGACATCTCAAAATTTGGTCGGACAGAAAGTTTTGCTGAAGTTACATTTATCTGCTCGGAAAGCAGTTATCTGTTGAGAAGAGCCGGAATGAAACACAACATTCTTCACTCCCCCTCCTCACTTGGCAAGACATCGGTAAGACGAGAGATTATCTCTAGTTTTGCCGATGTCTGATCTCTAGTTTTGACGGTGGCTTCTATTCATCAGGTGGACCGTCTGCTCGTTTGTCCGCCTGATCTATCATAAAAAAAACAGTGATAAATCAGAATTTAATTTCTTGCAATTTGCTTTTTATTTTATTTAATTACTTTTGCCACTTTAGCGATTTAACACTCGCTTTAAAGTGTTTAATAAATAAAGCTTACTATTCTTTACTTGATACTTAAATGATGACATAGCTTAGATCCAAATGACGTTGATACTCAGCTGAATGATTATACATTTGTAAATCAAATTGCTGTAAACAAACTCTGAAAAGAGCGACTGTTGAGTTTCTTGCCAGTCCTTCTCAACAGTAAACTGCTTTTTGAGCTGGTGGTAGCTTTAGATAAACTGACTGATTAAAAGAAACTATTTTGTGTTTTATTGGATATCCTTCTATGATTAGCCTCGTACACTTTTAAGCGCCGATTTTTAGTCCATAGTATAAAAATGCGAAGTAATGTATTCAGTTCCTCTTTTTTTAATACGGTTAAATGATAGTAAACTGTAAACCGTTTTGCGATTATAATAGGACGGCCTTGTCGATTACTTCACTTTAGTCGACTCTATTCCAAGGTCTAGGTTAGAGGCGCGACTTGAATTCGTATCGCTTGTCAGAAGTAGTAAATGAACGCTAATTATATTACATTTTTGTTGGGATAGCTCACGAGTAGTTTTGTTACGTAAATACCATGAAGTTATATAGTTTTAGTTATGAAAAAATAATAATAGTCAGCTATCAGACTCAGATTCCGCCACCTCTCGCTTCTCGACTGAAGGAGAATTAGAATCTCCCTGAGAATTTAATAAAATATTTTTTAGATTACTGACTTAGATTATATTTTGTTATATGCGAAAAATGTTCAAAAAATATAATTAAGAACTTATAAACCATTCGCAGCGTCTCCTGGCGTTTCTATTTTTTGCATTTAAATATTTTTTTTTATCAAAATTAGCTGTTACCTTTTATCCTACCTTAACAAAAGTAATATTCATTTGATACCTAACAAATTGGAATTAATTCCAGGGTCGCTGTATCTTCGCCTCTGGTTCTCCCTTCCCACCAGTGCAATATGGCGGTAAAGAATATCATCCAGGCCAAGGGAACAACTCATACATCTTCCCTGGTGTTGCGCTCGGTGTTATCGCTACTGCAACACATCATATACCTGAGACTATGTTCTTGACTGCTGCCAGGGTAAGTCTTCATAAATATAGCTTTACAACCTGACAAATCAAAGTGTTAGAATGTTGTACTGTTAAAGGTTTATATATTTGTTTACCTTAATGAGGATTCACCGACTTAAAAAGGACAAGTTCAACTTGAACTTCGAAAATATACCAGGAAACTCCTTAAAATTTTAAAGATATCTATAGTATTGTAATTAAGATATGCAATTAAAATGCCTTATTCAGATCTCTCTTAGAACAGAAACACTAAACATTAAATCACGAAGTTAGTTACAATTTAGCATAACTAATCCATTTTCAACATACATTATAATAAATCATTTACAGTTATGCATTGTATTAGAATTTCAAACAAACAATATTTAGAAGGAAATTTTGTAAAGTCAAATATCAGAATTTGTAATTTGAATCTTATTTGTATGGACATAAATATTAAAGTTAAATGAACTTCCTCATCAATGAATTGTAATTTTTTGTTTCTGCTTGGCAATGACATTCGTTGACAACGTAATGATGCCAAGTTTTGAAAATTAAATGAATAATTGGTATTTTTATTTTTGTTTTTTAATATTTAGGTACATGTAATATAAATGGAACTTATCGAGTGTTTGTACATGTTTAACTCTTTAATTCCCACGTCCATGTTTCTAAAAATAAATATTTCTCTTTAAATGAATTAAATTTAGATTAATTTAGATAACAGAAAAAAATTAAAATTTTTAAAACTACCCCCTATTTTTATGAGGAAGTCTTCCAAAGGTAGTGTGCATTATGCAGTTAAGATTCTGAAAGTCAAGCGGGTATTATTTTACTTTAATGAATTTGACAAATAACATTTGGTTGGTATTGCCAGAAAAATAATAATAAATAGTGTTACAATTTAGCTTTGCTATAGCAATAGTAGTGAAACAATAAAGTTTCCATGTGGTAGAAAAAAAATACTTCTGTCACCTATAGGTACCTTTAAAGAAGCTAAAATAATAATAATGCACATATCTGGATATAGTCTCATTTAAATCAAAAGGTATTGCCGTTTATAAATGTTTTAGCCCACCGAAACTAGTTTGCTTTGATTATATGATATTAATATGAATATATCTTGTTTCAGACTGTAGCAAATTATGTGAGTGAAAACGATCTCGCTATTGGTCGTATTTATCCATCGTTAGCAGAAGTAAAGGAGGTTTCTCTTGCCATCGCTATTGAGGTCGCGAAAATGGCCTATGATGAAGGTAAGAAATAATTATTTCATGTTATAAAGAAATATCAGCATATCTAATAGATGACAATATTTTTTCTATAGGGCAATATTTTTATTCTAACAGAACCGGTTGGATATATTCAGAATGGTAAAAAAATAAGTATGTTCTAAAATGAGGTCTTTAACATCAATATTAAGCACATAATCTATCACAGATTAATTATCTTGTAGATAATTAAAATACTATGAAGGGGTCCAAATAATACTGAATATCTAAAAATATTTAAATCTAAATGAGTGAGTCTTATAGGCCAGACTTTTTCCTTTCCCATCCCCTTAATGCTGCAGTTCTAGTGTTCTTGGTTCTCGTTCAGGGTCCACTGGAACTGTAGCATTCTTCTCTTGATCCCCTTCCTCAATCTATCTTCGAGGTGCTAATGCATCGGCAAAATAAAATTCACTTTCTTGTATTGCCGATGTCCATAGACGACGGTGGCCACTTACCATCAAGTAGGCCTTCTGCTCGTTTGCCTCTTAAATGCCATAAAAAATATTAGTCTACACGACTACAACGTCCATTTAACCGTTTATAAACTTAAAACCCAATTATCTGAATATAAAAATACAAGCATTCATCGTTATTGCACTGGACCCTTCATATTTAAGTGGAATTTTTGAACATACTTATTTTTAGACCCTTTCGAACATGAAATATTATCATCTAATCAGTTCCAGAAATTACCTCCTATAGTAAACTTATTATTTAATAACTATTTCTATAGGATGTGGTTCCGTATATCCAACACCGAAAAACTTTGAGGAGCACGTTAGAATGTGTCAATATAACTTTAACTATGAGTCTCAACTACCAGACAGTTATTGTTGGCCACAATACCCGCCTGTCTCTTATAAAGATTGCGAAGGAAGAAGTTCTCCAGTATACGTTTAAATGTTTATTTCGTTATTTTTAATTTTCTCCGGATTTTTTTATCTGGTAAAGGAATTTGTATTGAGTATATAGAGGTAGAGTTGAAGCTAGAACGTAAAAGTAGAGACAATTTTCTATATAATTAAATTTGTTTATACAATCAGTCTTAACATCTAGCCCATACCTGTTAATATTTGGGTAGATTTTTAATTTAGTATTTATACAGGTATTTTAAAGTTATACGTTAAACAGGTCGTGTAAACCCTAAAAAACATATCTATAGACAAAATTAGGGAATTTCATATTTTTAGTACATATTTTGGTAATTATTATATCAGTATTATTACACAGAGGGTTTTTACGGATGGAAGGGATTTCAATTGATAAAAAACTTGTAATTTATTCCACATTTCTTTTTTGATATGGTTAACAAAAATAATAAACTAATGAAAATTATTTTGTTATCCATAACCTTTACATAAAATTAGGCCAAGCCCGTATGTTAAATGTTACTAATACCATTGACAGAATACCAAATTACTTTTTTGTTTACGTTAATTTAATGTAGGTCATGTAAAAGGTTAACTTCATATAGTTTGTAAAGTTAGATCACATAAAAGAATTTTGCGTGACAAATTTTATGTAATCAGATAGTTGTTTTGGATCAAAATAACATAAAAAAAACTTATTTTTTTTTTTTTTACGTCTTACTTATGAAATATGATGACTTTTTAGATCACTGTATTTGTGGGCAAATAATAGTCACTTCTTCAAACTAAGCAAAAATTTAGTTTCATGTAATTTTCTTTAAATATAAAAATGATTCGTTTTTTTAATATATATGTCGGCGCGTAATTTAGGCTTAGGTTAACCTAACCTTAGGTTTAAACAGAGAGCCCGGACAGTGGAGGCGAGTGTTTAAATTGAATAAAGGACGTCCTACATTTTGCTCACAAGTCCATGGCGCTGCTTAGGTTTCTCTCGTAATTGTAAAAGATTATAGTGTATGATTACACCGGTCAACACGGATTTTGAGTCTGACAACAAAATGTCAAATTTTGTTTTTTTTTACCTTACTTATAATTGGGTGGGTTTGCTTTTCTAGAATTTTCGTTTTCATAGAAAATTTCATATTATTTCGACAAGTAAAGTCTGTATGCTATTTTGCGACTCAGTCACATACAAAAGTAGCTGCTACAGTTTGAAATAGACATACATACACTCAATACAATAGAATGCCGAACTTGCCGCCATTTTGTTTTAAAGTATTACCAATTATTTTACTCTCCACTAAGAACTTTAAAACTTAATTATCAATATAAAACTTACAAAGGCAAACTTATTTCTTTATAAATTGAATTTTTGGTTATTTTTCTGAAAAAAGTTTTTTTTTTGTTGATTTGTGTTATCTGTCCGTTCAGTAGCAGTATATCTACTACTTTTTTGAAATTCATCTTGTAATTTTTTTTATTTTTGTGATAAAAACAAAAAAACATCCAATTTTTATATACTTAAATTAATAGAAAACTATAATAGCAACATTTTTTTCGGGTACTTACCAAAATAGTGTAACATGGTGTTAATGATAATTAAGATAGAGCTCATAGCTAATAATTAATAGTCGTACAACAGATATAGAAAGTATTTACTTACAGTACTTAAATTTAAATTACACTCTGTCCAATATAGATTGATCGATGACAGCTGTCAACACAAAACACGACTGAAATACCGTATTTTGCGACAGTGAAATGTATAGTGACGATCATACTTTATTGGCAAGTAGTGACAACTAATAGAAAACAAGATAAATATGGAAGACGATTGGGAACTGATTATAAATCTACAAGACTGTACCAGCGAGTCCGAATCAGACTTTGATGATGACGATTTGGGCTGTGATCTATTTGTTTGAAACATTCAGTAACTTTAGTGGGTAGAAGCGTCAGAAGCTCAGTGGTTCAGGCGTTGGATTCGCGATCGATAAGTTGTGGGTTCAAATCCCGGACATTGGACTACTGGCGTGGCCCACTCCTGACACAAGCTATTTATTAGCTTACTAGGAGGGGTAAAGGGAATACTAGTAGTATGTGATCCATACTGTTAGTAAACTTTAAAAAGAAAAAAATTTCGATTATGTATATCGACGTAATCCCCCTGTCGTCGATCAAGCTATGATGGACAGACCCTGCGTTCCACTAAGCGATCACAATGCCCACGCTCACGACCGCGGTTTTTCCCGTTCCACTTGTCCGCGAGCGTTACGATCGTTAACCCAAGTGGTAATTGAGCGCTAACTAAAATAATTCAAATGGCGACTTATAAAGCAATAGTTTCAAGAGGTCAAGTTTATAATTAATGGCGAAATTAATTTATGTTAATATTTTTTATTGATTCCTTTTTTATTTTTATAATTAAATTGAAGCTAAAATTAATATTATATAAATATGCGCTGCAGAAAAATTCACGTCCACTAATAAATCTCTAGCCGTATCAAATGAAGTTATTTACATCGTCGCCATTTTTGTTGTTTTAAAAATGCCGCCAAATTCTGTAACTACAGATCACTAATTTTGCAACGCTCACAACAACCCACGATTTGACATGGGTCGTCGTGAGCTTCGAGTGAGCATAAGTAATGACGTCATTAATTACGTTTTCGCCGCGTCCACAACGCCCGCGATCGTCAAGTGGAACGGCTAAATACGTAAATAAATAAAACGTTTGGGGCGTTGAGATCGCTCAGTGGAACGCGCCTAGAGTATAATAGTGAAGTAGTGTATGAAATAGATAAGCTAGATGGTATTACAATGTTATTTACCTAATTCGTTATGTAACAAGTGATTTGTTTCCAGGTCTCGCTTCAGTATATCCCGAGCCGAAAAATTTAGCGAAACACGTAGAAAATCAAATGTACAATTACAACTACGAAAGCTCCATGCCAGTTGTATGGGATTGGAAGCCAGAGGAGAAGTTCAACGTCCGACCGATACAGCCCGTACCTAAAAATATTTAAATAAATCAAAATTAAATATAAGTATATTAAAAATGGCCGATTTAGTCGGAAAGATTGAAAGTGTAAGCGACAGTACTTGGAATGTTGGAAGTTCCGATAGGCTAATTTTCTATATATGTACACAAAGTATTACCTCCGTATTAATTTAATTGTAATTAAGTCATAGTATTATGAATAATTGAAATCTTAATATAACGCCATCTATTGGATGCTTACCTAACCTTAATAGCAATAGTTGTTGAAGAACTAACTTACAACGCCATCTATCTATCTCTCATGTCGGTTTAAATCCAAATAGTTTCGGTGTTGAAGTATTATCGAAATCGTTATAGCATTTCTCATCTTTTACACTTCCTTGGATTTCTTTAAATATTTCAAAATAATTAGCCCTTCTTGAGTTTTTTGACTCAGTTCATTTTTATATCAAAATAGCAGTATTTTTAATATTTTTTTAAAATTATGGCCACTTGGTATTTTTAAATAAATCATTACAATTATAATACTATGATATTAATTCTAATAATACACTATTTATAGTAGTTTATAGTTATATGTATGTATGTGCGTAGAAGTAGAATTGTTAAATGTGTCCTTTGAGTACGTTTGACTAGTATTAGATGCTTCTATATATTATAAATCAGATCAGTATATTTATAAATCATTTACCCAAGTATTACTGCATGAACGTCTAGTCACCGCAGCATTAAATAAAATAATGAAAAAAAAAAACAGTCATAAAAGACATAGGACATTATTTGTAAGAAAAAACATTATTACTTAAATGACTAAATGCTTCAATCTCATTATATTTCTTATTACTTCTATACTCTATTCGATAGGGAGACACAAAATTATTAACAACTTTTGAATTTTTCCGGGATAAAAAGTAGCTATCTTGAATTTTGAAAACCTCTATCACATCTTTCTATTCCTCTCTATATTTTTTAGACTTATTAAATATATCTTCGCCGACCCTTGCGGCTTCGTGCCCGTGATCACCCGCTCCTATTGGTCTTAGCGTGATGTTGTATAGCCTATAGCCTTCCTTGATTAATGGGCTATCTAACACTGAAATAATTTTTCAAATCGGACCAGTAAATCCTGAGATTAGCGCGTTCAAACAAACAAACTCTTCAGCTTTATATATTAGTATAGATTCTCTTCGGCGCGTCTATTAATTACGCGAAACGTTTTGGCGCTACACTCCCCTTTTGATATATAATAATATATGTTGTATCTGGTGTATAATAATATAACTATATGTTGGATTTATTCCAAATAAAAATAACAATATACATAAGATTTAGTCATATTTTAGCGAAGAAACATACTTTTTAATTTAAAGCAATTTTCTCGTAATTTTAATCTGTTGAGGAAAAATACGTGGTATTGGCCAAGACCCCCCTCTGCCTAAAGTAAGATAAGATGAGATTCGGCTTGACCCCCTCTCCCCTTCAACTTTACTTTGGTGAATTTTATTTCTCTATATGAATGACGAACTATTCAAGTCTATTAAAAGATAGCTTATGTCATTTCCCAAGCTTTCGTTTATCTGAGTACTAAATTTCATCAAAATCGGTCTAATAATTCTTGAGTTATAAATGGTGTAATTAACTCCACATTGTTTTAAACATAAAAAACTGAATGATTATAATTATTTTTGTCATATTGATATCGATAATTTTAAATTAAAAATATGTATTTAATATTCAAAAAAATAATCTCAACAATATGGATTGTTGTGTATCATTATAATTAATTATTATAGGACTTTATAGTTGTGCTTATATAAAAAGGTATCATGAAGTGGTTTTTGTATTAATAATTAATGTAAATTATTAAAAAAACCAGAGTAACCTTTATATATTTTATTAGCAATAAGATCAATTTTTCAAACGACTTCAAAATAATTAAAAACATCGGTTAAGTGTCGCGCAGGGAGGGTTTCGTATCAATATTTGGCAAAAAAAATCACGTTTGTTGTATTTAACGGGCGCTTCCTTAAATATTTATTTTATTCTGTTTTTAGTACGTCTAGCTATCACGGTTCATGAGATACAGCTTGAAGACAGACAGAGGGAGGTTAACAGTTTGGTTGTATTTTTTAATCCAACTCAAAACGTAATAGAAACTTTTTATAGTTTGTCTTATACTTATGTGAATAGAGTATAGATAACAATAAATATATATTTCGACTCGGAATTTAATATGCGTTCAGTATTTTTAAGGTAAAGAAGTTTTATTTTCGCTGAGCGAAAAAATAATAATTTTATGTTGAAGTGTATGTACAGTATCTATTGATACGTTGTGATTATGTTGCTGTGACGTTTAGGTTACGGTTTTGAACTTAACCTTATCTGTGGCTACGCTGAGATGATCGTAATGTGTTGTAATTCTCAGTGAAGCTGTAGCTTTACTTTTTAAATCAAATTAATTTATTTGCTTCATGTTTTTGCTGTTTTATGTTAAGGCCACACTTGTTGACTGACTTCACAAAGCAATCATTATTTTTAAAATCACACTTATTAACATTTTGCACTTATTGTTATAAACATGTCCTGTAATTTAACAATATATTTTGGCTAAAATCAATATGTTAAATATGTCTGCACGTGTGATCTTATTCATATAATTTATCAGGGTTTTTAGGTGAATTGTTTCAACGTTACATGGAATGCAAGTTATGTTGTAATTAGGATATAATGTTCAATTATAATGAATGGATGTTACTAATTAAAAGTTCAAAACCTTATGGTCTTGTTTATTTATAGAAATACTAAGCTTGGTGGTAAGGGATCTGTTCCCCGACTGGCTTGCGACCACCCGATTCTGATCCAGCCCATGTGGGCAATTTTTTTTTTTATGTAACTAGGTCAGCAAACAAGCGTAGCACCTGATGGTAAGCGATTACCGTAGCTTATAGACGTCTGCAACACCAGAAGCATCGCAAGCGCGTTGCCGACCCTATCCCCAATTCCCCCCAGGAGCTCTGTTCACCTTACTCACCAACAGGAACACAACACTGCTTTAGAGTAGTGTTATTTAGCTGTGATCTTCTGTAAGGTCGATGTACTACTCCAGTCGGACTGCTCCATATTTGAGCAGGAAATTTCCTGCTGTACCCTACCTCAGTTAAAGTTTACCCCTTCCCTCTCCCATATGGTAACATCAGGTACCATAAAAAAATCTACCTTTGCTTCATGAGTAATTTCACATCGGATTTAACGTTTTATCTATGACGTCATTATGTAAAATATCATATGGAAAGGAAAATAAATAAATAAAAATAAATTTCATGTGTCTTATATTGATAGATAGAAGAATAAGTATGTTAATTGAAAATGTTTTAATCCACATATTATAGACCAGCTGACCCATCCTCGTTTCGCTGAGGTATATTAGACTATAGATAAAAGTTGTAGCAATATAGTTCTAGAATTTCTCAACGTTTAAACCTTCCTTGGACTCCCACAATTAATTCAAAACGAAAATAAGCTAAATAGGTTCAGTTGTCAAGTTTTAGTGAGACAAACAAACACCAATACATTTTTATATAGAGAGAAGATATGTTATAAAACCTTAAATGAATATGATTTTTTATTCACTAATTTACAGATGATATTTGACGCAATGTAGAATCTGATAGAAACTTGACAGAATTTCGCCATGTGAAAAAATTATCAAAGTTGTAATGTAATCTAAATTATTGAAATGTTTTCTTGCTTTCAACTAAAAATTTTGTAAGTATATATTCTTATATCTACTCGCCTACCAGTTATTATTATTAACAGCTTCATTACAAAAGAAAATATTTCATGTATTTCACGAAGAAATAGAACTTAAAATTTCAGTGCTAATATATAGCCTTATTTTCATTAAAAATTATTGAGTTCTGTTATCTATACATGAAAAATTCCTATAATTTTTTGCATACTATCGTTTTCACTATATTTGTTTGGTTAGGTTATTCTATTGTATTCTTTAAATTAACTTGTTAGTCTGAGGTCAGACCACGTATAATTTCACGTGGTTTTATCTGCGTAGTTTTGTGATAAAAATATATTAACATAAACGACAACATTTCTGGACTTATATCTCGGCTGGATTCGTTTTCATTTGCGGGTCTCTCAAGTCTCACTACGTTTTTTAATTTCTCACATATATAATATATAGATTAGATTTATAGCAAAAAAGAAAGTATGACTGCTTATAATTATATAATTAAGTGCCAAAATGAAGTCGTTAAAAACCACGTCCGATTATTCATAGAGTGGCACAGTAAATTTCAAAATTTTTTTTTTTCATTAATTTATAAAACTTGCTATTTTATGCAAAAAAATTCCAACCGGATTGGTTATTTACGCCTCTGCCTTTAAAACTGTAAGGACTTCGAATAAGACAAACAAGAGGATCGATTTCTATTCATCCTATTGTATATGAGCTCATTTTCAGAATTTATTTACTAATTTGAATACTTTATTTATCTACATCTACACTTATATTATAAAGAAGAAAGATTTGTATTTTTGTATGTAACGAATAAACTTAGAAAGCTACATTAGCCCGGAGTAACAAAGTCTATATTTATCGCTAGAAAAAATTAGAGATCCTCAGAAATTCTTACTATAACCAACCCAAGGCGTAAAGAAAACTGCCATAAAATTTGTTTCATCGCATGCGCAGCGGAAAGTATTGATGATAGAATAAAAAAATGTAAAACAATATTATTGAACAAAATTAGACCATGTTATCCAAACCTTTGTATTTATTCTTATCCAAATAAATTATTTTGTATTCAAGACAGTTTCAATACCTGTTGATTACTTTTTGAATTATTGAAATCGGACGTTCCATTCAAAAGATATTACGAAATTAAAAATGTCAATATAAACAAAAAATACACGCCGACGCGCCGGTGTGTTAAATGTTCACCAAATGAAACCGGGACGGGCCGCTAGTTAATTATAAAACAGTATAGACAAACGCCAAATTAACGTTAAAGTTTATTTACAGGTGTAAAAATAGAATAGGGAGAAACTGTTTTGCTTCTCCTTCAGTATTTGGAGTAAAACTACAATATCGAAATGTGGGTGATCACTTAAGTCAGAATTTAATACGAGGCATCGATTTTTTACGAGATCCTCGTTACAATAAGGTAGGATATTCACTTTGAAGTATAGAATTTAACAGACGAGAACTTGCTGATTAATTGCATAAATTAAATACGCCGGGATAGAGATTACTAATTGCTGAATTTAATAATCAATCTTTGGTATTTTCAATCCATAATCCAGAGATTTTAAATCGAGTTTGATTAATAATATATTTTTTGATGAATTGTTTTTTCACACATTTTACTCCCAAGTGTTAAACATTTCGAATTAATTAAAATTAAAAAAAAAATTAATAGCTGAACCTTTAATTTAATTTTTTTTATTTCGTCCTATAGACCCATAATATAAAAATTAAAATCTGATGATATCTACGTAGAATATGTCCAATAGAAATTACTATTATTAATGTTTTAAAAGAAAAAGCATTTTCAAGTATAAAAATAAAAAAGGAGGTTGGTTATCAATTCGGAGAATAATATTTTTTATCAATTTTAAAGGGCTTAGGATTTACATTAGAAGAAAGACAAGCTCTAGGAATTCAAGGGCTTTTGGCGGCGAATACTAAGACACAAGAGGAACAACTGAGCTTATGCCGAATATCGATAGACAGATACGAAGACAATTTAAACAAATATCTCTATTTGACGGAATTGCAGGTTACTATTATTGAGAATTTTCTAAAACCAAATAAAATTTAGGGTTATCATAATGATTGATAAAATAAAATGTTTCAATTTCGACTTATTTGCTTGATTATGACTATATTAACTAAAAAATATGTAATTACGATTATTTCTACACCACATGACTATTTGCCTTTTAATAAATTAATATAAAAGAGAGTAACAGCAATTATTTTTTCTGTGAGGGGACGGGTAGAATACTACCCTCGTTTAACTTCTGACTTGTCGATAATTATTATCTTCTAGTAAAGTAGATTCTAGAACATTTGTATTGCTACATTTTTAGGGTTCCGTACCAAAGGGTAGAAACAGGACCCTGTTACTAAGACTCCGCTGTCCATCCGACTATCAGTCTGTCACCAGGATGTATGTCATGAACCCTGATATCTAAACAGTTGAAATATTCACAAATGATGTATTTCTGTTGCCCCAACAACAAATACTAAAAACAGAATAAAATAAATATTTAAGGGGGGCTCCCATACAACAAACGAGATTTTCTTGCCAAATATTGGTACGGTACCCTTTGTTCGCGAGTCTGACTCGCATTTGTTAATTAATGCCCGGCTCCTATTGGTCGTAGTGTAATGTTAATTGGCCTATATATATAAAAGTTTTTTTTCAATTCAAACAAGTACTTTCTGTTAGCAACACTGTTTATAAATTAGCATTCGCGGGTAGTTCATCCTATCTCATTTCGAGTAGACAATATATAACCTTTGTTACGATAGATTAGAGTTAGTCTCTGGTGTTGTCGCGCAGTGTACATGGGAGCTAGTAATATAGTGTCGTGGTTAAGGTCAACCTTCTCGAGGTCCACGTAAGTTTATTGTAGTTGGCGAGGTCGAGTGGTGGAGCCTGCTCTTGGATCTGAAGCCTCAGGCACTGCTCAACTCATTCATTATTATTATCTATTTTAGGATACGAACGAGAAAATATATTACAGTTTACTATCACAAAATGTTGAAAAATACTTACCTATTGTATACACTCCGACAGTAGGGTTGGCTTGTCAACGGTTCGGTCTAGTTTACAGACGGCCACGAGGTCTGTTTATAACAATTCATGATAAAGGACATGTACTGGATATTCTTAGTAATTGGTATGTTGCTTTTCTGACTATTTGTAACCTTGATGTTAAGTTACAGATCATAACTACATAATAGATTCTGCATGTTGAACATTTTGTTACGTGTCAAGTGTGGAAATTCGTTGAAGAAGGTAAGGGGGCGCGGGGAAGTAAAAAAATCATTCGAATAACATACTTGCAGTAATCATTTTCGTAAGATTTCTTTAAAAAAATATTATTTGACTGTAAGAAAAGCTAACGAGGACGTGTCCGCGCAGGTCTGATGACTGGTCGATACGATACTGATTTTATTTATGTTTACAAGCGCTTCACATTTTTTGTAAAATATACTTATATAAAATAGTTATACTTTTCGATAACTAATCCATTATAACTTGAGCTCTGCTAGTCTGATCTGGTCGATGCCAAGTTGGTGTTTACGAGCGCCGTCTCGTATATGTGACAAATCACATATGTATTACACACTTTTTCGCCCTGAATCACATCTATTATGTAGTTGTGATTTGTGTATTAAATTAATACTTGACATATTTTTTCCCTAGAGACAAATCATCTTTAAATTTTTTATCACCAGAAAACTAAGCTATCGCATTTTAAAACATATTATTAACTAAAATTTAGAATTTTAATGAAAAAATGTTTAATTTTCATTATTAACAATGACTTTTGTAATTAAATTATGACTAATTTATAAGGTATTAATGAATTTTCTGTAATAAATATTTGTATGCCAAATCCTGGCAAAATATGTGGAACTTTCAGCATTAATCCAACCGTTGTACCATGTTTTTACAAATCTATTCTAATTTTAATTTAAAATAAGCAAAAACGTTTAAAAAAAATCAATGAGATGAGATAAAAACATTCATGTATGTCTAGATTTTTTTTGAAAAATATGAATTTATTTAATCTTTATCATTTTTGACAATTTTATAGAAAACGCTGAAACTAAAATTGTTACAATTTATAACATCTTAAAAACAGAGACTACGAACTTAAGTTTCATAAAAAAAACTCATAAAAATTGTATTATATAATTTTTTGTAAAAATCTAAAATATTCATGTCTATGTTTCCTAGGCCAGAACACGATGTGAGAGCAATATGTTTTACGGACGGCGAAAGAATATTAGGTTTAGGAGATTTAGGTGCTTATGGAATGGGTATACCTGTGGGTAAATTATCTCTCTACACTGCACTAGCTGGGATAAAGCCTCATCAATGTCTACCTATCACGCTGGATGTTGGGACTGACAATGAGGTCGGTAGGAATCGGTTATCGACAAGATTTTTTATATCTAATGCTATATACCTGTCTATCACTTATTCTATTTTTTTAACCATATTTATAATTTATAAATTTCTTAATCTTCAAATACAACATATCCGAAATAAACGAATAATCCGAAAAAAAGCCTGTATTCACTCATTAAAAACTGAAATGGAATATACATAACCCTGATTTTTATTAATATTATTTATTATTATTTTATATATTTTTTTAAATTACTAGTAGTATGGATCGCATAGGTACTCCTTAAACCCTCCAACTAAGCTAAATCTGAACCTGAACTATTGAACTACTGACTCTTCATATTCAAAAGGAAAACCTAATTTTAGTAATGTGCGAATTTTGCACCATACAAATCTTGTAAATGAATACTAAGCCTTAACTTTTCTACTATAAATATTAGAATAGTGTATGATTGACATCTTCACAGAATCTGCTAGAAGATCCTTTATACATAGGTCTGCGACAGAAGAGAGTGCGAGGCAAAGAATACGATGACTTTATTGACGAATTCATGAAAGCCGCAATCGTACGATTTGGTCCAAATATTCTTTTACAGGTATTCTTGAATTTTTTATTTAGGTCAGTGCATGACAAATCGGGACAGTTGGAATTTTGGTGGAAAGTTTTCTCCCATCATAAGATAAAGTTATATAAAATTCAAAATTTTACTATTATTGCTGTTTTTCAAGTTTATTTTTATAATGACTCCAGTTCGTTTTAAAAATTCAATTTCAAAATTGATCATAGGCATAAAATTTTGGACTCATGGATTTGATCATTTGGATCATGAAATTTTTATGTTTCTTTATTTTTTACACGCTTTTTATTAGCTTCACTTGTATGTCAGTATGTAACTCTCCGTGGGTAATTTGCGCGCCTGCGGCCTTCCTTGGTTCTGGTAGCCGTTTCTCAAGCGTGATTTTTTTTAGTTTAAAAAAAAAACTAAAAAAAAATCACGCTTTTATAAATAAATCAAACTAAAAAGTAGAAAATAAATAATAGTTTAAAAAAACTAAAAACACGCTTTTTATTATAGAAAACCAAACTAAAAAATAGAAAATAAATTTTAATAAATTTAAAATAAGAATAGTGTTCAAAATTTCAATAAATATAAATTAATAATAGTGTAAATAAAAAAAATGTATTTTATTTAAAAAAAAGCGTGGGGTGCTTTTTAAGATATTATCAAAATGATAATCACTCTACTCATATCTGTCAATAAAATATTAATAACTATTGACACCATGCACCCCACGCGTTTTTTAAATAAAATAAATTTTTTTAATTTACACTATTATTAATTTATATTTATTGAAATTTTGAACACTATTCTTATTTTAAATTTATTAAAATTTATTTTCTATTTTTTAGTTTGGTTTTCTATAATAAAAAGCGTGTTTTTAGTTTTTTTAAACTATTATTTATTTTGTGGAGTTCTCTCATGGCTTTCATGAATAAAACAAGCTTTACCGAAATTTAAAAAAAAGAAAAAAGTCTCTTAAACATCAAGTCATCTTCATCATTATCACAAACAATGGCCCACTGCTGAGCATAGTCTCCCTCAATTGGTTCGATTGGTAATCATGCTGGCTTGCTATATTTTGTAGATTTATTTTATGGAAAGTATCATTCATATCGCTTAGTAATTCTTGTTTAATGTCTTCTTGCCGATTGTACAAGCATTGTTGAAACATGCACATCTGTTTCACGTAGGCACATTAAGTTTAATTTGCAATGTAAATTGGTATTTCAGTTTGAAGATTTTGCACTATTGAATGCTACACGTCTCCTGGATAAGTACCGTCATGATTACTGTACGTTCAACGACGATATCCAGGGCACTGCTGGTGTGGCTATTGCTGGACTGTTTGCCGCTACTAGGATCACTAAGAAGAAAATCCACGAAAATATTTACTTGTTTCTTGGTGCTGGATCTGTAAGTTATTATAGCTGTCGGCATCTAACAATACTTCTGAACTTTAACGCGAAGAATTCACTTTAAGGGCCTTTTAAGTGGGGAGCGTGATGCGATAGGAGCGCGCCACTCGTGTTTTTTAATATTCTCATTCTTCTCAACCACTGACGTTCTTATGTGACAGTTTTGTTCTCGCGCGCCCGCTATTTATCAATATAATAAGCGTCTATGATGGAACTATATATAAAGGCAGGCAGAATGCGTACAATGAGCAATTGCGCATTCCCCCACTACTATTACTCAGACGTAAAGTTACTACAGCAACTATATTTGTTAATGTAATTTAAAAAATAATAATAGTGTAACGATTTTTTTCGCAATAACAATTATTAATTATGTCTAATTATTAATTTAACAATATTTTATTATTATATAACTCGGAGAAAATGATGAGAAGAGAAGGGGGTATATTGAAAAACACTACTAGGGGGTGCTACTAACATATTGAACTGACTATTGGGTAAACGCAACGTAGTTACTGCTACTGAACATGATCTCAATTACGACAGGAACCTAAGCAATGACTTGGACTTGTGACCAAGGTGTACGTTTTTCCAACACTCGCTTCCACAGCCTAATGCCACTGTTTAAACCTAAGGTTAGGCTAACCTAAGCCCAACTTCTGCGTCAACATATATAAATAATAAAATATTGTTAAATTAATTACATATTTATTTTTTACTAAATATGAAATATTTTATTAGGCATCTACTGGTATAGCTAATTTAATAGTGGAATCCATGGAACAAGATGGCATAAAACCTGAAGATGCACGAAAACTAATATACATGTTCGATATAGATGGTCTTTTATCGAATAGTAGAAGTTCCGGAATTCCAGATTCCGCAAAACAATTTGCGAAGGATCTACCACCTGAGAAGGATTTTGCAAAATGTGTTGTTGATATTAAACCTACTTGTCTTATCGGTTAGTCTGATTTTTTAGTTATAGAATATATTAACTTCAGTTTTTTATTTAACTTTCTAAAAAAGTAGGGCACACCTTGATCATTTATAAGAGAGAATAAATAATTAACAGACATTTGCAACACATTTGCTCGTAAAATATAAATCCATTACCGCACTAGTGCTGGTAATGGATTTATATTAAGGATTTATATTTATATAAACGATCCGCGCGACTTTGTCTGCTTGATGATGTTCCGCATTTTTGCCAGATTTTTTGTATTTCTATAAGTATAGGAATGTTTGTTCATATGGTTTTTTCTTTGTATGTATGTACAGTCCCCTATATTATGTAAATATAATAAGCAGGTTGTGCGTCGTAGTGGATCGAACTATCTGTACGTATGTTTATTTATATAACTATTTGTATCTAGGTATAGATTGTTCAATCCATGACGGGACCGACGCGTGTTCTATATGAGAAAATAATAAGCGGACCGTGCGTCGTCTTGGATTGAACTAGCTACACGTATATTTGTTTATATATGTAAATGTATTATTATATGTATGTATAGATCATTCTATCCATGACAGCGCCTACGTATCTACTATATGAGAAAATAATAAGTAGACCGTGCGCGTCGTCGTGGATTGAACTATCTACAATTATTTATATATTTATTATATGTATGTATAGATTTTTCTATTAATGACGGCGATGACGCGTCTACTATATGAGAAAATAATAAGTGTACTGTGCCTCATCTAGGATTGAACTATCTACACGTATAATTATTTATATAGTTATTATATGTATGTATAGATCGTTCAATACGTGACGGCGCACGTCACGTCTACTGTGTACCCAAATTTGTTGAAAAACTTCGTATGTACTCGTGTGCTTTGGTCATTACAGTTCTCGGCTCGGTAATGACCAACTTAGCACCCTTGTATCATAATGTACTTTTAACGTACACGTCTAGTTTAGTTTTTATCATATTAAAGTTCCATTAAAGTAGGTTCTCAGTTGTTTATTTAACAGTGATTTGATTTGAACTCGGGAGGTCCGATTTTAATCCTAAGCATACGCCTCTGACTTTTCTAAGTTATGTGTGTTTTAAGCAATTAAATATCACTTGCTTTAACGGTGAAGGAAAACATCGTGAGGAAACCTGCACTCCTGAGAGTTAGTCTATGTTGTGTGTTAAAACTATTGTTGTCAAAGGTGTGTGAGTCTGCCTACCCACACGGGGCCAGCATGGTGGACTATTGCCTAATTTCTTCTCATTCTGAGGAGACCCGGCTCAGTAGTGGGCTATTAAAGGGTGATGAGTGTAACCTCTCCTACCCTTCGGGTGGGAGGTTAACAAAAAAAATGTAAATTAGATTCAATTGTTTAATGACAATACGATCCGAAGATTCCACAGTTACAATTGTTAGAAAAAAAAACAACTCTTTACTACATAAAGTTTTATTAGCAAGAAATGAATCGAAAAGCTACCTAAAGCTTCCTTCGCATTCTAGTATAGTTTACAGGATTTGATTTGCGCGCCTGAGGGACTGACCGTAGGACTTACAGTGGTAAAATTTGAAGGGTTGAGTTGAATTAACAGACATAAGAAAAAAACAACCGGTTACTTGCTCACGGTCCGCGGGCTTCTCACGGAGCCGGGCGACTCGGAGAGGCAGCATCAGCCTCCTAATCTCCTTCATAATGGAACCCGGAGCAGGGTATGCAGGGAGTAAAAAAAAGAAAAGAATCCTAGGAACTTGTCCTTCGGGAAACAAAGGTCTTCCGGACGCAACTCCACGCACCAACAACACAATCCCCTCCGGATACAAACATCCGGATACAGACGAACATCCGGATACGGACTACCCTCCGGATACGGAGTACCCTAGGTACACACGCCCCCTAGGTACACCTCCTGTAATTACAGAATAAACAAAGCTATTATAACGGCTTGGACTAAGAAGAACTGTAGTCCGAAGCTACATAAGAAGAAACTTTAATTATTTTTATAAAATATCTTATTAAAAAAATGAATAAATCTATATTCAGGAAACTAACAGTAATCCAAATCAAGCATTTAACACTACTATCTGATAACACAAATATAAAATAAAGAAAACTTAAATGTTCACTGAGACGGTATATAATTTATCCAAAATCTCCAAAACAACAAGAAAATCCAATAGAATCCCAATACAGACACATTAATATTTGTCCACTTTGACTATTAAATTATGTTATTCAAACATATAAATAAGAATTAAGAAATGAAAATTGTTTCCGGAGAGGCCGGACATCAACTGTCTCCGGATACCCCAAAATATTTAGAAATTCTACATAAATCATGTGCATACATTATCTCTTTTATTGGTTTTAACTATATTTAGAAGATTATTAACAAGGAATTAAGATTTCATGGACATATATCATCCAACCTATATGTGCCGGATAGCGGTAACAAATTAAGTTGAATAAACTCCCAAAAATCGTACAAATTCATGAAGACACGCTCTCGTATCGTTTAGATATTTTATTCAAATGTTTTTAAATAGAAATTTATAAAGAGAACATAAGTATTAATATAAATAATGTAAGCACATGGTAATAACCTCTATAAGTTTAGAACAATTAGAACTGTATGAAATACGTAATTATTATATTTAACTAACCTGTGGAGGTTTTTAGTATGTCAGGCTTGTTAGGGCATTAAGGATTCCAAGCCTGGCATGATGATCAAAGGCATGCTCGCACGCAGCATGGCTCGCGTCGCGGCAGCTATAACGAATACAATAATAAGACACTATCCACTCCAACGCCAACGTTAATACGATTCAAATGTAGTACTTACCAAAAAGAAAATAATATTAGGTGCTCCTGGCACCTCTCCAGGAATCACAAGGAACAGTCGCCTACCCAAACGACATGGAGAAAAAGAAATAAATGAAGTACGACAACTTGACGGAAAAGAAATAAAATATTGCCAGCTCCTACGAGAGACAATTAAAAATCGAATAATGAAATATAGGTCCGTGTACCATTATATCAATAATAATTTAATTGTTAAAGTTCCAAAAATTATAATTTATTTAATATTGGTTAATATTAATTTTGAAATTGTTTATTTGGAAAAAAAAGAAATCATATAATATTACTAAACAAACGAATCGATTTATACGTGCTAGATCACGCGTTCGAAACTAGATGGCGCTCACGCTTAGTGTGGATGGTTCACCATAGATGGCAGTAGTATGCACTATTTAAACAAATTTAAAGTAATATTTTTGTATATTTGAAGAAGATTGTATTAAAAATAATAAGAATAGGGTGTAGCGAATTTTACACGCTACATGAGGAGGTTCTCAGCAGACATAGACAGACAGCTAACCGTTAGTTACATCAAAGTAAATATTATTTACTCTTCAATAAAGTAAATAGTTATCATCTAAGGTTGTTCAACTGTCGGAGGCGCATTTACCGAACAGATTCTAAAGCAAATGGGTCGTAACACTGAAAGGCCTGTCATATTTGCTCTCTCGAATCCTACCAATAAAGCTGAATGTACAGCCCAAGCTGCCTACGATCAAACTGAGGTAATCAAGTCAAATTTTTTATTTTACAATAAATGCTACCACTTTATGTATCAAACTGACTACAGTAATATTAACTAAAGAAAACTCTTCTCACCTTCACTCACACCAATGACAAAGTTTAATCATATTACTTTAAGGGGTTAGGGGGTTAGAGACATAAAAAAATAATAATGTTTAGTATTTTTTTTTGCCTATTATTAATCATTACATTATAGCTGTTTGTGTTGAGCTAGTTCCAACAGATGCGGTGCGTGCTTTGTGGTGAACATCATAAGTCCTTGGAGATTCATCTAAAATTTTCGTGACTTCAAGTCAAAACATTGTGTACTAATGCCATGTTATTTATTTTATAAAATAAAATGATTTAATGGACAAAAAATATTTGAAAATTCTCATATTTTTCATGTCTCTATTTTTGTATTAATTCGACTTAAGTAATTCATCTCGACAGAATTAGTATATATTTAGGTACCAGAAGTGCTAATCAAATATAAAAACAATCTTTCAAAACCTTAAAACTGATTTTAATTATAAACCAATTTTATTTTAAATAATAAATCGACAAAAATTCAACAACATAAAGAGTTGCAAACAACCTTCAATTTTCCAAGTAACAAAACAATTATAAGGTAAAATAAATACATGGAACGGACTCACAGTATCGAAACAACCACCGCTCCGGTCAGCGACTGAGCAGCTAATCAGCCTGTATGCGACTGAGTGCCTGTTTATTATAGGCAGTGGTGGAGATCGAAACCGTCAATCACTAATTCTGACTTATAATCGATTCTGTCCTGACTAATAATCGATGATATCAATTCAGTAATGCTTATGTTGACGTTGTCGTAGGGTAGTCTCCTAACTCGGCCATTCCTGACCCTACGTCGTCCCCGACGTAGTTGAGTTATTGTGTAATTGCTTGATCGCTTGCTGCTACATGGGCATCTCGATTAGGGCCCAACTCGTCAACTTTGTTCCGCAGCTGTATTGATGAAGATTCTGCAGTACCCACCATCTTCATCATCCTGTTAACGCACCAACTTCTTGACCAGTAGATGAATATCCTGTGAACAGAACAGTCAGAAGGCGTCCCTTCTGTCTGTAAGGACCAAGCGTCCACCTCATTGACCATGCGTCATTTAGAGCCAAGCGCCCTGGACCAAGCGTCCACCACATTGACCATACGTCATTTAGAGCCAAGCGCCCTGGACCAAGCGTCCATTACATTGACCATACGTCATTTGGAGCCAAGCGCCCTTCACAAAATCTTTCAAGGCCACGCACCCTTCAAGATCATTTCTAAGACCAAGCGCCTCTTGAGACCAATCGTCTATAGAAACTATGTGTTTATTGGACCATGCGTCCAATATCCACATACACAAAATGTATCCAATGGGACCAAGTATCCAATTGAACTTAGCCAACAAACAGTCGCCTCATACAAACAATCTTACACAACAACAATCATTCTTCACACATTCAAGGCCCTCATACAAACATAATCTTACACAAAAGAGATAACAGCACTTTGATTTCATAGATATGCACACATCCTACATAGATATGCACACATCCTACATAGATATGCACTCATCCTCTTACATAGATATGCACTCATCCTCTTACATAGATATGCACTCATCCTCTTACATAGATATGCACTCATCCTCTTACATAGATATGCACTCATCCTCTTACATAGATATGCATACATCCTCTTACATAGATATGCATTCATCCTCTTACATAGATATGCATACATCCTCTTACATACATACGCACTCATCCTCTTACATAGATATGCACTCATCCTTTTACATACATACGCACTCATCCTCTTACATAGATATGTACACATCCTCTTACATAGATATGCACACATCGTCTTACAAAAGTCTCTCTTAAACTTGAACTTCACACGTTGGAAACGAGAATCAGGACAGGGCCCGCTATTGCACCGCCTGATACGTATTCAAGGAATACATCTGCCGGGACAGAGCCCGTTACGCGTTCACACAACACGTCTGCCGGGACATCGCCCGTTACCTACGCGTTCAAACAACACGTCTGCCGGGACAGTGCCCGTTACGCGTTCACACAACACGTCTGCCGGGACAGCGCCCGTTACCTACGCGTTCAAACAACACGTCTGCCGGGACAGTGCCCGTTAGGACCACAGCAACTCCCTGCTGCTGCCCGATCCACCGAGGGATTCCACGCGCCTGCCCGGATGGATCACTGCATCACGCCTCTCGGCTACCCGGAACACCACGTGACTTCGTGCGCTCGGCCGGACCACCGCTCGGAGCACCATGTGATTCCGCTTCAGCTGGATCACTGCATCATGCCTCCCAGCTGCCCGGATCACCGCGTGACTCCACGCGCCTGCCTGGATCACAGCACGACTCCTCACGCCCGACCGGAACACTGAGCACTCTACGCGTACGTCCGGACCACTGCACGAGGCCCCGAGACAGCCCAAAATATTGCGCCACTCCTAGCGTCCGTCACGCGTTGAGGGTACAATCAGACATCAGCCACAGCGGGGCACCAGCTTTGAAGAGGCACACCCACACCGGGCCACATCGGCAACACGTCCCAAGCAACCAGGCAAACACTTGCCTTACACTGACACACATGTCGATCGTGCTACTATAATACAAACACACATTAAAAGGTTCAGTTAGAACTTACTTTCAACAGGCCTAGCTCAGAGGTCGCTCAATGTTGTTTCAATCATCGCGCCCTTACGATATTGATTTCAAAATTGAAATCCGGAAGATAAATTCACCAACGTGAAACTCTTAGTAGAAGGTTCATTTTAAGTACACTATCTTTCAAGGCATTGTAATAGTGTTATATTAAAAGTTACACCAATCAAATAATGATGAAAATATTGCAGTGCCTTGACGACCGCCAACGTTTCTAACTGACGTGACTTTACTAAAGTAAGCTACCACCCGCCTACCACTCTTACAACTTGATGAAAAGTGAGTTAAGGCTAGGCCAATGTAAACCTAGTCTAACACAAGGCTAAGGTACCTCAACGTTAACCTTCACTTCTAACATTAGACAATTCAGGAAATACAAAGCGAACTACAAATAAAAGGAAGGAACTATTGGGCAAAGTAACGACCTAAAGCCCAATAGTCATGTTACCAAACCGACGGACAGAGAAACAGTAGTCCGTTCTAACGCTCCGTGTCAGGCGTCCACTCGCCACACCAGAGCGCCACGCGCTCTGCAGCCCCCTGAGTTTTCTTGCCATACAAACCAGTCAGTAATTCCAACTCGTGATGATAGGACAGTACACGCAGGACCTTATAAGGGGTCCCCGCATGTCAGAATCGAACTTCTCCGTGCCATGCGAGTGGCTCACGAACCGTCGAGTACTGAACGCCCCTCGAAACTCCACGAACTAAACTAGCGCCAGTTTCGGTGTGCACACGCCACGCGTGCCTCCAAAGCACTCATGGTACACGCGGAACCCTGCCAACCTGCGGGCGGCAGCGCCCAGGGCGTGCAGCAGCGCCGCACACAGCCTCTCCGCGTCCGTCTGCGTAATCAGCTCGCACGACGGCGCCGACCTCGACAGCACTCCCGTCGACTTCAACTCGTGCAGCTGCTCCGGCGTGCAGCGCGAGTTATAGATTTGTTGTTCGTCGCACACGCGATTGATTTGTTCCAAGCTGAAGTCCGTTTACGGATCAGGATCTGTGGCAGGCACAGGCGCCGCGCACCGCTCACGCTGAAGCAGGAGATCGGTTCACCCTCCAATACCGTTTCATCGCGCTCACTGAGCACCGAGTCCGCGGCCAGCAGGATGGCGGTGATGGTGCGGAGTCCCCGCGCGCTCTGTGTCTCCGTCGCCCCTCCCGGGCCATGCAGACTGCGCGGTGCGCTCGCCTGGTACGTCCTTAGCTGACTTATCCCTTTTGTCATATGCATCTGTATCAACAGAAAAAGAAAACACGAAAGGATCTACTTTGAAAGCTCGTTTAGTAATCATAGCTATCGGAAATAGCCACGGTGAACTAAGAACCCTATGTATAATAAGTGTAAAACATCCGATTACATGAACCAACCACTAGGGCGGGACTCGTCAGAGACCTACAAGGACTTACGTGAGGTATGGCTTTGCGTGTGCGAATCGGTTCACACAAAAGTATGCCATAGACCAACCTTCATAACACTGTTTACACAATACCTGCCGCACTTGCTTAACGTTTTTGGGTTTGACTGAGTCAATGAGGGCCTGAACTTTCTCATGGCTCGGCCTAACCTGACCTCCACTAATTGTACGGCTCAAGTATTCTATTCTGGTGGCCAGAAACGACACGATACCACTACTTCAAATTAGGTTTAAAGATCATTTATTCTCATTAAACACAAAATATAGATCACTTACATGAGAACAACACAGCTTAGTTTATAAATTAAAATGTAATATCCATTGTTCTACGTTCTAATATGATTTTTTTACACTTGAGGGTACTTTATTATAAAGTTGCTGGAGAAACCAGTCATCGTCAACACATCAAGCACTTTACGTAGTAGATCTAAACCCTGGTTTACATCTATTACATTACAAGTATTACGAGTTACGACACATGTCGCCATCATGATTACTGCGACTGCGAACGCTTTCGCGATCATACATTTTATTAAGAAGAAATGACAGACTAAGATGAAAAGTAGGTACATACCTCGCGCAAGTATTGCAACTTTCAGCTCGTTAGACAAGTTCTTTACAATTTCAGACGCAAAAGAAACAAGGACACATTACGATATCTCAAAGAGGTATGCTCGCGGCGATAAGAACTTTCACGGTGTCTACATGATGAAGGAGTAGGATCTCTACTTCCGCAATTATGGCTATGATCATGCGTTCGACTTCTTAACGTTCGTGATCTATCATGACGCGGAGTATCGAAAGATATTATTATGTCGCAAGAATTCACCACGACAGCTACCTTCAGGTCCAGAATGAGACGTTGTCTCTACTAACCTCTCACGCGAAACACGTCGCATATTGGCGAAAATTGACGGTTGTTTACATTTTAAAGGCTAATTGTGGGCGAAATCCTATCCCACTTCTGAATTTAGGTACCAGAAGTGCTAATCAAATATAAAAACAATCTTTCAAAACCTTAAAACTGATTTTAATTATAAACCAATTTTATTTTAAATAATAAATCGACAAAAATTCAACAACATAATGAGTTGCAAACAACCTTCAATTTTCCAAGTAACAAAACAATTATAAGGTAAAATAAATACATGGAACGGACTCACAGTATCGAAACCAACCACCGCTCCGGTCAGCGACTGAGCAGCTAATCAGCCTGTATGCGACTGAGTGCCTGTTTATTATAGGCAGTGGTGGGGATCGAAACCGTCAATCACTAATTCTGACTTATAATCGATTCTGTCCTGACTAATAATCGATGATATCAATTCAGTAATGCTTATGTTGACGTTGTCGTAGGGTAGTCTCCTAACTATATATTAATTTTCAACATCCACAATTCAACACATACACTCCGACATGCACTTCGTCGTTATTTTAACCCCTTCGAGCCTTTTTTTGCGATTAAACGTAGCCTTTGCTAATTTCTAGTCGTATCGGTTCAGTAATTTAAGCGTGTAAGCGTAATAGACTGATAGACATATTTAACTTTGACATTTATAATATTAGATGCAATATGAAATAATACTATTATTTCTTACAGGGTAGATGCGTATACGCATCAGGATCACCTTTTCCACCCGTAAAGTATAATGGTAAGGAGTATCATACGGGACAAGGGAACAACTCGTATATATTTCCTGGAGTTGCTCTGGGTGTTATCATGTCTAGGTCTAGACGTATCCCTGACAGCATGTTCTTAGCTGCAGCTAAGGTATGAAAAAAATTAATTATATCGATAGTAATATTTTTTAAGTATTAAGTCATATTTATCATGAAGTAAAAAATTCAAAGTTTGCAACACTGTTGATTCCTTAGTATTCGCGGGTAGTTCCTTTTATTTTATGTCAAGAATACCCACTTGTGAACAATATATTACCTTTGTTGCGATAGATTTGAGTCAGTCGTCAAAATGATCTCCAATAAATAATCATCAAGTTATGTGTCGTGATGCTATGACATCTATTTTAGTGTATATTATTCTTACTTATCTCTTTACTGTTCAGTAGTAGCAGTAGCTTCCATATATGTAGATAATAGCATATAGATATTTGTCAGTTCTAATTGACCAATAGTCTTGCTATTATAATATAGTAAAGTGTATCTTTACAGACCTTGAAATTCAATATGATTTATCTCCAAAAATTTTAGTAAATTTTGATTTTCGAAATAAATAGTTGACAATGCATCCAAACGACTCTTACAGCCACAGATTTAACCTCAGCAGAATTATATTAATGTACAGTATATCTTCCTCCTCCAATTCAACATCATATTCTCGACGAATTCATTACGAACTGCAACCACGTACTCGAATCCTTCGATGTAAAAAAATTATTAATTCTCGATGACTTTAATCTTGGTTCCATTCCATGGTCTATTTTATCAGATTCATCAAGTTCCGTCAAATCTATCAATAGTAGTTTGTACTGCAATATGCTCACAGACTTTGTATCCTTGAACGCTTTGATGCAACATAACTATCTTCTGAATCATAAAAACAATGTCTTGGACTTGGTATTAAGCAATACACCTATAAGTTCCCTGGAAGAAAGCAATTCTCCACTCTCTAAAATTGATCCAGCGCACCCTCCTCTTCAGTTCAAAATACCACTATATGCCTATGAGCATTTATCTCAAAACTCTAACATTCGTTACTGTTTTTTAAAGCCGATTACGAGCGTATCATATACGACCTAAATAATATATCTTGGGAGGAAAGATTCAGATCTTGCAGATCACATTTCTCTAATTGCAAGATTTTCTCAAAATATGTCTTCATATATTTTTTTTGCAAGTAAATATTAGGTTGGGGAAAAAGTTTCTTCGCATTTTTTAAGAAAATTCAAAATGCCAGGTCAGAACTATAAGGCGGATGCATTAACACCTCCCAGCCAAACTCTCTTAATTTTTGCTGAGTGGCTAAAGATGTGTGAGGTCTAGCGTTATCATGATGAAAAACCACACCCCTTCTGTTTATTAATTCCGGTCGCTTTCTCTCAACTTCTTGCTTTAATCTCATCAGTTGTTCGCAGTAGAGTTCAGAATCGATGGTCCTGCCTGGTGGTAACAGCCAATCCCACCACACACACATCATCACCTTGTTGCGAGTTAACAAGGGTTTCGCCACAGTCTGTGAAGCCTGACCGGCCTTTGACCACGGCCTTTTTCGTACGTGATCCACTTTTCATCACCAGTTATCAGCTTCTTCAAAAATGGTTCGATTTCATTACGTCGTAATAAAGAATCCACAGTACGAAAAACAAATGAAAATCACACATTTTCCTAATTTGAATTTGGAATTATCTTCTTTAAAATGTAAACTTTGAATGATACCAAAACCAGCCAGATACAAATAGTATAGCCAAAGAGATTTTATTACAAGTTCATACATACTATAATGCGAAAAGACTTTTTCCCCAACCTATTATAACTGGTTTTGAATTTATTAGTTCACTAGTCGACCCGCGCGACTTTGTTCACGTGTAGCTCTACTCCTGTTGGTCTTAGCATGATGATATATAGATTATAACCTTCCTCGATAAATGGACTATCTAACACTGAAAGAATTTTTCAAATCGGTCCAGTAGTTCCTGAGATTAGCGCGTTCAAACTAACAAACTCTTCAGCTTTATATATATCTTATGCTTATTTTTATATCGCAAAAAAAATTATGTTAAATCTTATAGGTAGTATTATGGTGTCATACAAATACAGTCATAATTTACTTTACAAATAAAATAACATAGAATTTTTAAAACAGCTGTATTAAAATAAGCCGCTATAAACAAGCTCATAAATTCAGCTCATTTCCCGTTTATTCTTGTATTCAATTTGCATTCATAGCTGCTCTATTTGTCGAAAAAGTTGTTGCATTCAACACCAATATGAATATAAAGCTAGACAACACTAGCTTACAATCTGTCTTTCATCATTATATATTTCTTGGTCGACAGTATAAATAACTAGTTGACCCGCCCTGGCTTCGCCCGAGTGCAATTTACCACGTGTTTAAGTTTAATTTCTTATATAAAATTGTCGTGTCGCTGTGTTTGTTACCGAACTACTCCGAAACGGCTATACCGGCTATTTTTATGAAATTTTGTGTGCATATCGGGTAGATCTGAGAATCGATTAACATTATTTTTTTATTACCCTAAGTGGTAAGGGTAGCCCACGCAAAATATTTTAAATTTATATATATTGGCTTACTGAACTTAGCCCCCTTAAATTTTTTTTTTCGATTTAAATTTTTTTTTAATTGTTTTTTCGTGATTGTTCGTTTTTTATTTATTAATAAAAAATTAAATAAATTCTCATCCTCAAGATGATCGAACAATCATCAATAGTGAACGAACAAACGATAGTGAATAGAAATTAATTAATTTAAAAGAGTAAAGTAAAGATATCCGATTAAGGGGGCCAACTTAAGGATGAAAATTTATTTAATTATTTATAAATAAATAAGATACAAACAATCAATTTTTATGTTCAAACAATCATGAACAAACAATTAAAAAATTTTAAAAATTAAAAAATAAAATCATATGTGGGGCTAACTTCACTGAGCTCAGCTAGTTACATTATAATTACATAATAAAGCCACACCTATACTGCACTGAACTTCATCTACTATTTCCACCCTTAAAGCCCTTCTTCGCGATAGATTCGTAGCTTATGTCCTTTACCAACTTCTACTTTATCTCTATACCAAATTTTATCAAAATCCGTTCTGTGGTTTAGGAGTGAAAGCGCGACAGACAGCCGAATAGAGAGAGAGAGACGAGAGAGTCATTCTCCTTTATAAAATTACTTGGGATTATTTGATATACCTTAGGACATTTTGGATTATTATAATTCTATTCTGTTATACTAGAAACTCTTTTAAAGAAGAAGAAAACGTAAATAAAGCATTAACAGATTTATATTGGCATACTCATTTGGAAGACTTCTTAAGCGGCAACCTCCTGACTTTACCACGCCTTCAGTTTACGATACCGTATGAAAATCAACACAAAGCATTTACAGATTTGTATTGGCAAACTCTTATTCGTAAGACTTCTTAAGCGGCAACCTCCTGACTTTACCACGCCTTCAGTTTACGATACCGTATGAAAATCAAAACAAAGCATTTACAGATTTGTATTGGCATACTCTTATTCGTAAGACTTCTTAAGCGGCAACCTCCTGACTTTACCACGCCTTCTGTTTACGATACCGTATGAAAATCAACACAAAGCATTTACAGATTTGTATTGGCATACTCTTATACGTAAGACTTCTTAAGCGGCAACCTCCTGACTTTACTACGCCTTCTGTTTACGATACCGTATGAAAATCAACACAAAGCATTTACAGATTTGTATTGGCATACTCTTATTCGTAAGACTTCTTAAGCGGCAACCTCCTGACTTTACCACGCCTTTAGTTTAGGATACCGTCCAACTGAATAAGACAGTTACTAATTTAAATTGACCCTTGTTATGTACAGACAAATTAATCGTTTGTATACGATGTAACGATATTTTCAGACATTGGCAAACATTGTGAGCGAGGAAGACTTGGCGCTTGGCCGAATATATCCGCCACTCAGTGAAGTTAGGAACGTGTCAATACACATCGCTACCGAAGTCGCCAAATTGGCATACGAGAAAGGTATTATCATTTAGTTGATTAATATATAACAACTCTTGAAATAACTACTTGAAGTCGCTGTATTGTACTTTCGGATAGTTGTAAGAATTTTGTATGACTGACTAGCCAACCCGCGCGACTTCGTTCTCGTGAAATTCTGCTTCTATTGGTCATAGCGTGATAGCCTATAACCTTCCTCGATAAATTGGCTATCTAACTCTAAAAGAATTTTTTAATTCGAATCAATAATTCCTGAGATTTGCGCGTCCGACCACACTAATTTATTCTTCAGATATTTCGATGACTGATCTCCATAACATGCCTGAAACAATTTCACTTTAATGTTCGATTTGGTTTATTCAAGACTCTACTAGCCTTGGGTTAAATGCTACATAAGTCTCTAAAAGGCTTTATATACAAGAAAAGTCGATCCATCGTTACGTTTAAACGAGAAAAAGAACCAACCAATGGTTTATTTTAGACACAGTATTTTTTATTCAAAAAATATTTTTATTCGCCATAAATAAATTAAATTTCTGACTGAAAGGTGTTTTAGATTAATCGAAAATTTAATTTAATAATAAAGTTAATATTATTTTTCTTTCAAAGATTTCGCGACTGCATATCCCAAGCCTGAAGATTTGAAATCGCATATTCAACAAAATATTTATAAATTGCAATACGATGTATTTATACCGAAATTCTTTAAATATCCAAAACTACCAGACATCAAGGTGAAAACTGTTGAAGAGGCATATAAAAGTATTACGTTAGTATTTTCTATATTCATTACTTATGGTAAAAGGCATCTCATCTGCTTCTATTGGTCTTAGCGTGATGATAACCATACCTTAACCTTCCTTGATTAATGAGCTATCGAACACTAAAAGAATTTTTCAAATCGGACCAATAGTTCCTGAGATAAGCGCGTTCAAGGAAACAAACAAACAAAATCTTCAGCTTTATATATTAGTATAGATTACTCGTTGTAGTCAAAGGCATCCTACTAATATTATAAACGCGAAAGTTTGTAAGAATGTATAGATGTGTGTTTGTTACTCTTTCACGCAAAAACTACTTAATGGATTTTGATGAAACTTTACAATAATATAGCTTATACATCAGAATAACACATAGGCTATAATTTATAATGATATAGTGTGAATTATCCAAAATACAGCGGGTGAAACCGCGGGGCGCAGCTAGTCTAAGTATTCTTCTAATCTTGAATGCGCAGAAGTCACTATTAGGTCTTTTTAGGGGGGAGGGAGCCTGTGGCGAGAAGAGCGCTATTTACGTGATTGGTTGTTGCGGGGCAGTTCTGTTCCCGTGCGCTTCCTATTTAGGAGCGCAGGTTACTTAGGGTTTTCCCTTAAATTTAGGGGGGAAACACCTATAGAGGGATATAATTTTAGTGTTTTTTTTAATTGCATAAAGTTATGTTGCAATATTTAAATTTGACAATTTAATTAAAAATATGAAGTAATCAAATGAAACCCCTATGGTTTTCTCTCCAGATTTAGGGGGTATATAATTTAGGTGGAGGTTAAAAATATAATCTAGCCAGTCATTTGTTGATTTATATATTTTTAGGGGATTTTTGAGTAAATATTGTAATTATAGGGTTTTATGATTTTAGGGAAAAAAAAATTTAAACTTGGTAACACTGCTCACAATGCGCAACTATTCCCTCTACTTTTACTCAAACGTTAGATAGCTGCTTGTATAATAAATGTTTAAAGTCAATCTAACTAAAATTATTATTATTTTTTAGAAACCCATCAATAAAAGTTGTTCGGAAGTGACAATTATAGTATGTGAACAAAATCAATATATTTCAGCAGAAAATTGTAAGGTTTGTTGTCTAGTTTATTCTATATTGTCATTAGGAGTAACTGTTTTATTCGTATTGTTATTTATTTTGGAATAAATGTTACTTTCCATGTATTTTTATTCTATTACTTTATTATATTCGGTAGCAGATAAAAACAGATTTTAAATGGATCAACATTTAAAATCTATTTTTCAACTTTTCTACTTTTATTTTCAGGTAAAGGCTTTTTACTCTCATTTAGTTTAACTAATTTTATAAAACGACTAGCCGACCAGCGTGACTTCGTTCGCGTGTTGCTCCGCTCCTATGAGTCGTAGCGAGATGTTAAATAGCCTAAGTTACTCCTCGTTACATCAGCTATCTGCCAGTGAAAGTCCCATCAAAATCGGTCCAGCCATTTCAGAGATTAGCCGCAATAAACAGACAGACAAAAATTGTAAAAAAAATTGTTATGGTATATGTACCGCGTAAACATCCATATTCATTCAGTAAAAAGCGGTTATTTTAATATTACAAACAGACACTCCAATTTTATTTATTTGAATGGATTTAGTTGGGCTTCTTTGTTATAACTCGACAACAGCTGTATTAGTATACGCACCCTAGAAACGAATAAATCTACTTTGGGCGCTTCGCACAATTACATATTCATTACGCGTTTGTCTTCGTAGGATGCTTATGAACGTCATTTAAAACACGCAATGATTAGCTACTTGCATCGCGAAGCCCACATGCTTGAAATTCGTCAAAGGATGCGGTCTAGGTGTACGCTTTCTAGGAATTATAATAACTATTTAATTTTTAGGAAGACTATATTTTTGAAATAAATAATTCTTTCATTCAAGATTATTTACAAGGTGTAATTGAATAAACTAAAAACCATACTTAAACTAGTATGGTCAGATTAGAGAGTAGAATCGATTGCACTGCTTTTAAATTTACGTCAATTTTTATCAAAAAAAACATTTTTTATGGTTAAATTATTATTACGTCACACCGTCTTTGCTCGTAGACACAGGTGAATTATTGCGGGGAAGGTCAAGCGGGGTACGTCACTGATAAAATATAATGAATCAATGTAGAGATATGAATCAATTAGAATAATCATCATAACAAAACATATGAATCACTTTGACAATAGTTTTTAAAATAAATTATTATTTCCTGAATGTATTAATTAAAATAAAAGTAGTGAAAGAATTTTTAAAATCGGACAAGTAGTAAAAAAATGGTAATTTTCTTATAATTAAAAAAATGTATATGGCAACACTATATCATCTTTGTCACTCACGAATAGTGTAGTTTTCTATCTGTGAAAAAAAAATTTAAATCGGATTAGTAGTTCCTGAGAAACTTTCGATTTACTAAATGGCCACGTTGTGGCACTTAAATGGCCATATCTTTTTAATTAGAATATATATGGCAACACCATATAGCCTATGTTACCCGGAAAGGATGTAGCTTTCTATCTGAAAGAATTTTCAAAATCGCTTCAGTACTTTTCGAGCCTATTCGCAACAAACAAACACAAACATACAATCAATCAAATCTTTCCTCTTTATATAAAAGTGTAGATGTAGATAGGAAAAAATGTTTTTTGTTAATTGTCGATTATCTATGTTCTGTGTAATATAAAAAATGTGGGATTCATAGATGATTGAAACAAGTAAAGGGGTTCAAACAAATTTAATTAATTTTCCTATAAATTTACTTTTTTATCTTAGGGATAGTTGAAGAATACAAATTAAAAGTTGTCGCCTACACTAGCGACCCTCTACTACAACTCGTCCGCAACTCTAAGGACGTGCTCTCACCTTAAATACTGAGACCGCACTGAATTTTTTTCACACGCGTACTCTAATTTCTAAAGTAGAGATTATTTAAAACGATATAAGTAGTAAACAAATATAACCTCAACACAAATCACGACATTCCGAAGAAATCACACAAGTTAGTTAACTATAAACATCTGTACACTATAATTTAGACACAAACACATTCGTTTTCGGATAAAACTGCTTCTAATTATCTTTACAAATATTTCTTTTTAACGAAAATCTAAATTCCGACAGAGGCACTGACTACAGATTATCAAGACAACATGTCAGTTTGACATAGTGAATGAAAAGGAAAGAATGAAATAATGAACAGATTGGTAACGTTAATTAGTATTTTTAAAATTAAATTTTTATTAGTAACGATGTACATATATTTTATATAAGTCAATTTCAGCGGGTAAAATCAAATTCATATAATAATCAATCATATCAGTCACTCGTAACTAATATGAAAACGTATATAAATAATGTAATGCAATCATTCACTCAATATTTCATTCAATTATTCCCAACCCTATCAAATATCATATTTTATGGAACCGCCATATTAGCTTTCTACTTAACTCAAGTATAAAAAAATAGATTATAGTTTATAACGAACTAGTCGACCTGTCCGGCTTCGCCCGGGTGCAATTTAACACGTGTATTTAGCCCTAAACGCTATGTCCCTGCATTTTGAATCTGTAATATCTTCAAAAATATTCATTTAAATTTCATGCTGTAAAGGGCCATATTGATCTATATTAAATGCACAATGTATTTAAGGTACCTAATTGGATAAGGATTAATGCTGTATTGTTTAAAATCGCTTCGTAAATAAACCATTATTTTTTGTAAAAAGTAAAGGATAATAAATGGTTATTGTGAGTTATCCCTAAGAGGTAGACATCTACCATCGCGGACTTTTTTGTAGATCTTTTTAAGGTATACAATACTGTAGTACATTATTTTGATCTATCTTGAAGGTTTCAGCCAGCGTTTGCAATGTAAGCCCCAAAAAAATGTGTTTATTTACGACATCACAATAGAAACCTCTGAAATTATCAGTGTTTCTTTACTATAATATGTATGTATTATACATATAAACCTTCCTCTTGAATCACTCTATCTATTAAAAAAAACCGCATCAAAATCCGTTGCGTAGTTTTAAAGATTTAAGCATACATAGGGATATAGGGACAGAGAAAGCGACTATGTAGTGATTACGGTAGGCTACTGGCTTCATACTAAAATGTATGGGCAGCGGGAACGATTTTCGCTAAAAAAATTGATGATCTTTAGGCTTAAATTATTGTTTTTTAGGTTGGAATTAATGAAAATCTTAAACGGTGAATATATATTATTTAAGCTTTCTTCTCAAGATTTAAATAAAAATATTTTCAAATATTAGAACTAAATAGCATAGAAAGTTAAAATAGGAAAGACAGATTTCAATGTTGACTAATTTTTTTTCTCGAAAATTATGGATTATTTTAGGATTATCACGCGGCTTAAGTGTAGCCTCATCTATTAAGCATTGGAGATTTTTTTATAGTGTCAATCAATTTTTTTTTTTTTTTATGTAACTAGGTCGGCAAACAAGCGTACGGCTCACCTGATGGTAAGCGATTACCGTAGCTTATAGACGTCTGCAACACCAGAAGCATCGCAAGCGCGTTGCCGACCCTATCCCCAATTCCCCCCAGGAGCTCTGGTCACCTTACTCACCAACAGGAACACAACACAGAGTAGTGTTATTTAGCTGTGATCTTCTGTAAGGTCGAGGTACTACCCCAGTCGGGCTGCTCCATATTTGAGCAGGAAGTTTCCTGCTGTGCCCTACATCAGTCAATGAAGTGAGTTCTTTAATATTTTTAAAATCTTAAGTGCACATTCTCTGGAATTCTCTGGTATTTTCGAAGTTTAAGGTCTTAATTAATTGAAATAAAATTAGAACATTTTGGTACCCCCTTTTCCTTCTCCTTATATAATAGAATTGCGAATATTTTTTAGATTATTTTGAACGTTATAAATATTCTAGCAATGGAGCTATCATCTAACTAACACTTCTACACAATTATATTAAGAAGAAAGATTTGATTTTTTGTATTTTTGTATGTTTGTTTGTTGCGAATAGGCTCGAAAACTACTGAACCAATTTTGAAAATTCTAACACCTATAGAAAGCTACATTCTTTCCAGGTAATATAGGCTATGTGGTGTTGCCATAAATATTCTAATTAAAAAGATATGGCCATGGCATAACGTGGCCATTTTATGCACTGAAGGTTTTCTCTGGAACTACAGATCTGATTTTAATAATTCTTTTACTGCTAGGAAATTACACTACTTCTGAATGATATAGGTGATGTAGTGTTGCCATATATAGCTAACCTAACCTTAGGTTACAACAGAGAATTTTGGCCTTGGCCTCAGATAATATTAGCAATATTTCCTCGTTAGAGTACACGTATACCAATTCGGAAATTGGCTTGAATTTTGACAGCGGAATACAGATTAAAAACGTACGCATGAAAAAGGGAACGATCGCGAATGAATGTTATCGGGATTATTAAAAGTTTCGGCCACGATTTTCGCGGAGCAGATTTAAAATATAAATATTATTCTCAATTTCAACAATAATGATTAAATGGAAATACGAATATTTTAGTTTGCTTCAACAAACGTTATTTCATAAATGATCCCAATATCGATTCTCTACAATTTTATTTCATACATTAAACTTTTTTTTTATATTCTATTGTTATACAAAAATCAGGAAACATCTGAATGTTTGAAAGAAACTATTTATTTAAAAATTTATTTTTTAGTTATTTTTCTAGATTTCGATCATTTACGCGCGCTTTCTCAGTTATTGACCAGTCAGATACGAACTAATGTTACCAAAATAAAATATTAAATTATCGCGCATGTTATATCCCAAATCCAAATCCTGCAACTGGCATAAAATTTTGTATACACGTTTAGATTGATGACAATCCATGATTAGGTTAGGTGACGTCTTAGAATCAAATATGGCTCACCAGCCAAGATGGTAGCCTAGCTATTTTTGTTAGTTAGTTTGCCGTTGTTTGTTTGTTAGGTCGAATTTCGACTAATATATGTCGGAGAATAGTAAAAGATTATCGAATAATCGAATCGTCATCGCTATCTATAATATGTTGCTGGAGTAGGGTAGTAGTCACTTCCGTCGTTTTGGCACTCTCGACCCATTATATGCCATCGATCTTGAAATATGAACGCTGGCCATACGGACTCTTTGTTGTATTTAAAAATAATTATGTTTTGTTATTAGAAAATAAAGATTTGTCACGTCTTGTCTTTCACATATTGTCCTGAATTAATTTATGCAAATAATATTTTATTGTGTGTTTCCATGAATTGACGAATGAAGGAGTGAAATAGTCCTTGGATAGTGTTAGTGTTGTCTGATTAAGGTCACGTGAGTACCTTACAATGCAGTTGCCACGTCTTGAGTTGGGTTAGATTTATGTTAGTCTAACCATGGGTTTAAACAGAGAGCCTGAGCAGTGGAGGCAAGTATCGTGATCACTTAAAGGATATCCTTAAGCCTACACCTTGGTCACAAGTCTAAGGCACTGCTTAGGTTTCTCTCGTAATTATTAGATTGCGTTGCGTTTACCCAATATTCCATTCAATATCATCGCCCCTTGTAGTGTTCTCCAATATTCCCCCCATCTTCGTTCCTTCACATCATTAAAATCCCCGACATATATTTTGGTATCATAAGTTTTAAAAACCTTACCCGTGAGGGGACGGGTTAGAATACAATTCACCTCTGCCGCTGGGAAAGCATCTCGTAAGAGCCGAGTAAGCCAGCTCCCCTTGGTGGGTCGAATATGAGCCAGACTTAACCCCTCCCTCTCCCACCCATTAAGAAAAACGCTGTGGTTTCAGTGGACCCTGAACAAGAGCCCATAATCCATCAGATTCTACCTCAGAGGTTGTAACGCATCGGCAAAACAAGCGGATATCTCTTGTATTACCGATGTCCATGGGAGACGATGACCACTTACCATCAGGTGGACCGTCTGTTCGTTAGATAAAAAAGATGTATTTAAATTTTGTTATAGTTTGTAAGGTTTTATAACATGAAGATAATTTCATTTATTTAATAGCTAGTGATTTATCCTAATTCCAGTCTAACCTTTAGGGATGTATATAAATGTAGGCTCGTTAAGTTGATTAAAATGGCAATAAAGTCATCCACAGTAAAGCTACAGTTAATCACTACATTGGGAACGGCCCTGTTTCTTTGATAGTCCTATTATGTTCTCGCCAGTGTGGGCCGGGCTTTTAAAGTAATGGTGGCAGTATTGTACTAACTGGGTTACCAGCTTTTACGCTCTTTGTTGAGCTGTTTAGTTATATTTTGTTGCTATCGTAGACTATATTCATTTTGGTTTGGCATTATATATAGAACTTGAGCGAGAAAAATCACATTTGTTGTATGGGAGCCGCCCCCCTTAAATATTTATTTTATTCTTTTTTTCAGTATTTGTTTAGGGGCAACAGAAATACATAATTTGTGAAAATTCGGTCCGACCCTATTGGGTCCCGTTTCTACCCTATACGGAACCTTAAAAATGACATTCTAAATTCAATATGGCGGACTGCCCAAGATGGTTGATTAGTTATTTTTTGTTCATATCCATAATGTAGGTATCAAATATTAGCTCAACAACTTTAGAGATCTGTCCCGGTAGTTCAACAGCAAATTGATGAGAGATTTCATAGAGTGAGTCTGATGAGTTTAGTTGTATAAATTCCAAAATAGAATTTCAGTCAAATTAAAGAAGAAACAACGTGCGACTGGGTCAAAGTAGCTTAAGCTATGGAGTTAGGGAACATACTGGAACTAGTGGACGCGCCTTACTTCGCACGGGTACAATTTACCACGTGTACTTAAGGTAAACATAATATTTAAATATTTTTTTTGCTATATAAAATTCATTAAGGCGTTCATAAATATAGCTATTTTTATCCCACAGGAACTATGATTTTTTCCGGGATAAAAAAGTACCCAACAAGTAGTAATGTTAATCCAGGTTAATTAGTATCTAAGTGCCAATACACACAACAAAAACAAACCTCAAAATATACGAATTATCACATTTTTTTTTATTTTTTTTTATAATAGATAAGGTGCAAACGAGCAGATGGTCCACCTGATGGTAAGTGGCAACCATCGCCCATGGACATCGGAAAAACAAGAAACACTCTCTCGTTTTGTCGATGCGTTGCATCCCCGAAGATACAGTGGGAAGGGAATGAAGAAGAAAAATGATGCGGATTTAGCGGACCCTAGACAGGAGCCCAGAGTCCACTAGACCCACAGCATTAATGGGATAGGAGAGGGAGGGGGTAAGTCTGGCTCACCTGCGGCTCAACCGGAACGCGTTTATGACACTTGGCGATCGGATTCGCATGCTGGTGGTCGCAAGTTAGTCGGGGAACAGATCCCCTACCACCAAGGGGGTGCTGGGTTACTCGGCTCTTACGAGATGCTCTCCCAGCGGCAGAGGGGAATAGTATTCTAACCCGTCCCCTCACGGGTAGAATATTATTATCCCGCAAGAACTATGCGATTTTCAGGAATAAACAGTAGTCTGTGTGTGTATGTGTTAATCCAGGGCATAAAGTATTAGTGTGCCAAATTTCATCAAAATCAGTTTAGCTGTTTCTGTGTGATTGAGTAACAAACATCTAAACATACTAATTTTCAGATTTGTAATATTAGTAAGATTAATTATCAATTATGAATCACTCTGTCTATAGGTGAAAACCGCATCAAAATCCATCAAGTAGTTTAAATGATCTAAGTGTAGAGAGCGGAAAGCGACTTTTTTACTATGTAAATTACAACATTTATAAATCAAAAATTGCTGGACCGAGTTTGATGAAATTTGGTAAAGTGATAGACTATAGTTTGAGAAATGACAGGCTACTTTTTATCACGAAAGTTTGTGTGGGAATTTGTCATATACATTTAACAAACATACATGTGATAAAATTCACTGGGCGGGTCGATTAGTATAATATTATTTAGTGTCTAAAAACCTGAAATCGAATAAAAGTTCATTTACAGTTCTGACAAAAATAACAGTGACTTTTATTGTTTTTGCTGTTTGTTGTTGATATACAGCTCAAAAAGTCGTAAAAAACTAGCAATGCTACGAGATGTAGCACTTTCGTAGCGCTCATTATAAAACTTAGCATTTTTAGCGAAACAAGTGTTGTTAAGAAAATTATTTCCAACATGAAATGGGAATTGTTGCGGAGAAAGAAAAATTTAGCTATGAAGAAAAACCTGTTGTGATTTATTTGATGCTTTTCATTTTATGATAAATTTAACTAACAAATATCTATATGAAGGTATAATATAATATTTTATTTTATATAGAATTATTATATGAACTACGTCTTTATAATATAATCGTGGAAGCTATGAAACTTCATTATAGATAGTTCATTCCACGACGCTTATTAACTCAAAATAGTTTGCATACTTGCATACATTGAACTATCTATACTTCTTATTGTACTGGTAAAGTAGCCGGTAGCTAAATTTCGGTCTGAGAAAAAATAGTGGAGAAGGCTGTTGCAGTTCCAACCGTGACGTTTACTATTTTGACAAATAGCTGACGCGCGGGACCTAAAACGTCGCATAAGAGCCAACCGCGTGTTACGCACTGCTCCTATACTTACGTGCCGGTAGCTATAAATAAGATTTTATACGTCAATTCTTTTTTTTCTTATATATAAAAATGAATTGCTGTACGTTAGTCTCACTAAAACTCTACAACGGCTGAATTGATTTGGCAAATTTTGGTTTTGGTATATTTGTGGGAGTCCAGAGAAACTTTTGCCTATACTCGAACAATACATCTTTGCGAAGCGAGGACAGGTCAGCTAGTTATAAATAACAAACATAAACCAAAGTATAAATAACGATAAGAATTTCCTTTTTTTGACACAGTGAAAGTATACAAAATAAACATGAGATAAATTATATTCCTATTTACATTTAACAAATAGGACAAAAATAAACGATTCCACGAAAATCACGGAATCAAACGATCTGTTTGGGTGGAAAACATCTTATCTGCGCTTCCGTTGTCTCGGTTCGGAAATTGAGTTTGCTTTCCGTCCGCGTTAAGTTGTAAATGTTTGCGCTGTATGCATGTACACGTATAAACGGTTTTTAGGACTGGATATTCTATAAAATATCGGATTTTTAATATATCGATATATTTTCGATTTATTAAACAGTAAATCTAATATATAAAATTCTCGTGTCGCGGTGTTTGTTACCAAACTCTTTCGAAACGGCTCGATCGATTTTTATGAAATAGAAAATTCTTTTGAAATGAAATGATGTTGAAAATTCTTTTACCAATAGAAAGCCACATAATTTGTGAGTATCGTAGGCTATATATTAACCCGAAAAATGAAAATACTTTTTCGTGGTAGTCGGATTTGCAAAGTAAGTCAGAGAAAAACCGGTTGACGAGACTATGAGAGATATAGTTGCGGAAAGAATATGATTGAATCTGTCAGTGAGTGAGTAAATAGTTTGAATACAACTCAGCGAAGCGAGAGCAGGTTCGCTAGTGCTCAATAATTTTGTAGACTGGACATGTCATGTCGTGAGTGTATGAACGGTGATTTTGCTATAAAAAAATCAAAATGTTACATGGTCATGCAGCCAGCTGACGTATATTCCACCACGTTATGGTCAGCTGACTTTATTTTTCCTTCAAGATACTAGGTAAACTATAATCCGACAAATTTTCAAATAAGAGGAAATGACTGAAAAAATATATTTTTCTACATGTTTTTTTCTACACGGAATCGCAGCTGACGGTCACGAGTAATCGTAATATGGTTAATATTAAGCAGTATACGAATTTTCACTCGTGAGGAAATTATTGACTGAATTTGAATCTGGCTCCTGTACCAATTTACCAGACAATCATATATATATATATCATAATAGAATTCATTTCTCAAACGTTTTTGAGTAAATTGTCTGTTTGTTGGTCAGTCTCTTTTTAATTTATTTGTGCACGATAAACGTAAAAATAACTGACTCTAGTATTAGAGTTACACTTAAGTACATTTTGTTTCATTATTCAAAAGTTAAACTATGATTGAAAGAACAAATAAATAAAATAGTGTACGAGCTAGTAGGTAGGCAATTAAGTGGATAGGTGGCTGTGAGATTTGAATATCGATATTTCTAAATAATAATATCGATATTTCGACATTACCAACAGTCCTACTATCCACTAGAACAATATCCCGAGGTTATCACGTTACGCGCCAGATGCTCGTCTACACATACAAACTGGACGATTGCCACACAAAATGTTTGCAACACTACACCGTGCACGCTGTGTATACTACAATACAACATGTACATTCCAATTCAGAAATTGGCTTGCGTTTTGACAGCGGGACAGAGATTAAAAACTTTCCAATGAAAAAACCAATCCCACGAACGTGTATTGACAAATTAAAGATTTCTCGTTCGGTTTAGAAACAACATGGGAAGCACAATGGCATTGTTTCTACATACTAGTTTTTTGAATGAAAGTATTTGGAGTATGCAACGTGGTATTCTAATATTATGTAACTCTAGAGCTGTACTGCGCACTTAAGATATAATCATCATCACGATCCGTCAATGGCCCACTGCTGAGCCGGGTCTCCTCAGAATGAGGAGGGTATTAGGCCATAGTCCACCACACTGGCCCAGTGCGGGTTGGCAGACTTCACACACCTTTGAGAACATGGAAAAATTTCAGGAGTGCAGGTTGTCTCACGGTGTTTTCCTTCACCGTTAAAGCAAGTGATATTTAATTGCTTAAAACACACATAAGTATAATAACCAGAGTCAGAGGTGTGTGCCCAGGATCGAACTCAGACCTCTCGAGTAAGACTTGAAGTCTCAACCACTGGGCCATCACTGCTTTTAAGATATAATAATAATATGCAATTTAGACGGAGTCGAGCAGCGCCTGGCTTGAAACCGAGAAGCAGGTTTAAAGAGCTTTTTTAAAATATATTAACTCTCACCTCCACTCGACTTCGCCAACTACAATAGATAATAAAAAAAATTGTTTAAAATCTTAATACAACGCCATGGCATCGCAACATTGAACGCTCACCTAACTTATGTATCTATAGATGTGTAAGAGTTACGGCAAAAAATGAACGTACAGCGCCATCTATTACAATCTTTTGTGACTTACAAGTAATTAGGTACAATTTTGTTCTATAATAAACTAGCGACCCGCTCCGGATTCGCACGGTTTCTTTCTCTACTATATTATGCCTTCCTCTTGAATCACTCTATCTATTAAAAAAACCGCATCAAAATCTGTTGCTTAGTTTTAATAATCTAAGCATACATAGGGACAGACAGACGGGAAGCTATTAATTTAAATAAAAAAGAAACCTTTTCTTTTACCTATTACAATAAAGTTTATTGTTTATAGTAAGGGATCATTCATTAATTACGTAAGACGATTTAGTGGGGAGGGGGGTCGACCATGTCTTATTCTCGATAGTTCTTACGTAAGATTAAAAAATGCTCAAAGTTAAAATTATACTTTGAAAAAGCGTGGGCAACATTCATTTTTTCCTTTAGATTCTTACATAATAAATATCAATCAGGAGGGGAGGGGGTCAGCCTATTCTTATTTTTTCTTATAGTAGGGTGGAGGGGGTCAAAAACTAGCGAAAATAGTCTTAGAAAAAACGTTTAATCGAAACGCGTTACTCGAAAAGACAATTGCATTATTTTGCCTTTCTTTTCGTGTAACAACAGTCTACTAAGTCTGTAAATCAGTCTTTTATTCTCTACATTATTCCGACTTTGTAACAAAGGACTTTATTCTAGACTTCACTTATAGAACTTATAGTAAAGCATTGTTTTACGAGATTTTATCACGAAGTTTACCTTAAAAATGAGCAACATAGTTTTTGCAAGCTTCAACAGATAATATATATTATTGTACTATTAATAGAGCAGTTTACTGTTTTTTTGTATGGTATATTAACACTCCGTCGATAGATGCCGTATTTGCATACTCATTTATTTAGTTCATGTCCTTCTCCAAGTTCTAATCTATCTCTGTACCAAATTTAACTAAAATTGGTTGAGTGATTTAATCGCGATTGCGTAACAGACAGTCAGACCATCTATCCGTCAATAGATGTCGTAAGTAGTGTATTAAATCGAACGTCGGTTTGTTTAGTTAGTAATCCTAAGTACAACCTACATATTTTATGAGTCAGTTTCGAAAATATAATTAGTTAGGAGTATAGAAATGTATTTTAATCCAGGAAAATATTATCTTCAGTGTACATCCAATTATATATGTCGGAGGTGTGTGTTAGGTTATGTTTATGTTAGTCTAATCTTGGTTTAGACGGTGAAACTAAGCAGTCGAGGCGAGTGTCGTGATCACTTAAAGGAGCTCCTTAAGCCTACACCTTGGTCACAAGTCCAAGGCATAGGTTCCTGTCATAATAGTTCTTGTCAGAATAGTACGTGATAGTAATGTTTAGTTATATCCTGACCGTGTTGCCCCCATATAGCTTTTGAGATAGGCCATCCATCCGTTCCCTTTTTATTTTAGTTTCCGACATATATATATATGTATGTAATTTTGTTCATACTCTCGTCAGTTATACTTCTAGTAGACATGGATGTTTATACACAATTATTTTTCATATAATGCTTTATTGATGAGTTATGGGCTTGAATTTCTTGATGCTTATTATCTGTATCAATTAATTTGTAAAAAAAACTAAAACGTTTTGTTTCTTATAGTTAAAAAGTTGAAGTTTTTAATTATGTCGTTGAATTCTAAATTTGATTTTTTTTAAAGTGAAAATTTCAAATCAATATCGATTTTTTTTTTAAAAATATTTTACCTTGAATTAAAGCTTTAAATGTACTAATTCTTCACGTTTAAGATTTAGAGCATAAAGAATACATACACGTAGCTATGAGCACTTCCTAAGCAATCGGGTCTTTACATGCAAAAATATAAAAATAACGTATAAACAAAATTCATGACCTCACTTTTTTTTGGTTGTCCGCTTGACGTGAAATATGCCAGTATGATTTCTATAAATTACTTTCAGTTATTTCATTTCAATAATTCTAAATCTATCGTAGGAAACAAACAAAGTTTTTATAATCTTATTATAATCTTATTATCAAGCTAATAAAGAACCTGTAGTCCAAACATCCGATATACAAAATTTCTCATTTATAAAATTAAAAAAATGTACAGCTTGGTTTAGATTCTATTTGTATCTGTAACCAATATGAGGCTTCTAGAGTACCAGAAAATCAATCAATCCGCATTCGTTCAATTCTTGCCAGTATTTTTGATCTCGATGGTTAAATTGAGGCCGACGAAATTGGCCAATCGAACGGATGCACCCACTTCTGAAAATGCCTATTAAAAACTTTCCCATTGTGTATTTAAAGGAAAATAAACATTTTTACAATTCATGCTCCTTTTGATTTAGAATTTTCAGCGATGTTAATGCTTTGCAAAAACTTGTTTCAGGTTTTTGCAGGTGCATGCAATGTTGTTTTAAATTAGCTTGCAATAATAGTTTACTCTATTATGCTTTCTAATTAAAACAAACATTAACAGAAATATTATATTTAATATTTTAATTTACACAAAATATATTTCACTATATATATAAATGAATAAGCATGGAATGCATATAGAAGGTCATTGCTAGGAGTATATATAGAAACGAGCTGTCTACCATATAACCAGAATTAAAATATAAGCTACTTTTTATCCCAAAATTTTTAAAGCTCCTGCGGTAATATCAAAATATTTTTAGAAACCTGAATATTTTTAAATGGGAAATGTATTAAAAATATTTTTTTTTATTAAATAAAATGCACTTGTGCAAAGTCGGCGCAGTTAGTTGTCTTATAACTAAACATATAGCTAAGTATGGCAAGACTAGACTGTGGTCTAGTAAAATGTTCCGTTTATTTAACATAATTATATAATTATTAAGAGATTAAACAAATCAAATTGGTAGTACAAACCACACTAAAGAAATCATATTTTCCAAATTATTTAAGTTTCAAGTTATCTTATTATCTTACTAATATTATAAACTAGCGACCGGTCCCAGCTTCGCACGGTTACTTTTACTACTATAATATGCATGTATTATACATATAAACCTTCCTCTTGAATCACTCTATCTATTAAAAAAACCGCATCAAAATCCGTTACATAGTTTTAAAGATCTAAGCATACATAGTTGTATGTTTGTTACTCAATCACGTAAAATCGGCTGAACGGATTTCAATGAAATTTTGCACACAGATACTTTGTAGTCTGGAGTACGCATAGGCTACTTTTTATCCCGATAGAATTCATAGTTCTTGTGAAATATGTTTTTTTTACATAAAAAGTTTCAAAGTCGAACAGACCCAATTGTATATTGCACCCATGCGAAGCCGGGTCGGTTCGACTAGTAAGTGTATAAAAAGCTACAATATTTGAACACAAATAAATACTATAATCTAATAAATACTTTGCAATGAAATGTAAAGGGTATTGTAGCAAAGTTATGAATAGCAGAGCTTAGGATCGATCAGTAGCGTCGTGGTCGCGTGACAGGAAGTGTTATTAATGGATTTTAAATTGCCTCTCAACTACAAAACCTTATAATTTCAACCTTTTTACAGTTTGTGTCGATCGTAAATAATACTCCAAACGTGGTTGTTTTATAGTTAATTAATTGGGTACTTGATTATGATAAAAGGGTTTAAATTTATATACTTTACATAATCGTATTAAGAAGTATATTATCTAACTTTATCTGTCTTTTAGTCCTAAGTTAGTTAGGTCCTATCAGTCTTATTAAGATCTATTCCTTTCTATGCCAACTTTATTTGTATTTGAAAGAAAGAAAGTACTTTTATAAGTAAACCCCTAAAGTGTAGAAGATTATTTTAATTGAATAATTTTGGTTCAGAGTTACCTTGGAAACTTTATTTTTATAGATTCATTTTCATTTAGTTTATCAACGATAGTTTTGTTGCTTATATATATTAGTTCGTTATTTAGACAGACAAACCCAATGACTACACTACCATAATTTTAAACTCCGACCCTACAGCGACGGTGTGTTATAAGTTTAACCAGTGTATCTGTGTATCTCTGTCTGTTTGTGGCATCGTAGCGCCCAAGATAATAGTGTGTGATAAAGTTTTATTTGTTTGAAAGGTAATTGAATCGAGATAGTTCTTAGTTATAATTTGTGAAGATCTAGGCAGCCGATTGAAAACTATCAGCTCATTTCTAACTTGAGTGCTGCGTGACAATATATTGACAATTATAACAATCTTGTAACCATGGTAACCGATGATACCGTTCTTTCGATGAATAAAGCGTCATGATGAACTTCAGGTTAAAATTTGTCAAGATTATAACTTTAACAAGAATTTGTTTATTTAATTGCTAATCAGACATAAAACAAAATAAGATACGTGACAATGGTACGATATCCCATGTTTCTTTTGAACCTTTTTAGTGTAATTTTTGCAGCTTTTTGGACGTAGCAAGACATTTTTACAATCGAAGAATGAGACGCGTTGCTGGCTTAGTCTTGACGCACTTTCTGCGCCCTTAGCTGGGTCCTTATGTATAGGTTCACGAGCAATGTTTTTAATGCACGATAGACCTATTGATAATGTATGAGTACACGTCCTGAAGATCAGCTTTGTAGCTGAATTTGAAAGGTTGTAAGGAGTTGAAAGCGGGGGCGGAGCTTGAAACTTATTTTTTAGGCTGCTGATTCGATACAAATAATTATGGCATTCAATGCTTGCAAAAGTTTTATCCTCGAGGGTGTAAAATAACAATAGGGAAAGACACTATTCCATGGGGACGAAGTCGCGGGCACAGGTACAGTTCCATAATTACAGAATTTGTGATCGTATGCTACATAGTAGGCAGCCCTCTCGTCATGTTTATCTGTAACATGGATGTTTCTGAAGCGATCGGATATTTATTATAGTGCCTCGTTTAAAGGATGTTGGTTATACTGCATATTCGTCCCTCTGTAGTTTTACAAACAGATGAAGGATTGGTTTGTCTCTGACTCAGTCATGGAAGGTTTTCCCCGTCAATCGATTGCAACATAAAGGCATTACACACTGTTGCATCTATTACATTAGCTTCGTTTACATATAAGGTAACATATTGCATATGGATGTGTTTGCTAACGTGGCAATAAGTGTCACGAGCTGCAACACATGCGGCGCCGGTAGTTAATCTCCTTAATGAATTTTCATGGACAGTTCTGGGTCACAGTGAATCTATGACAGCGTGTCACTAAATGGAAATAATATCACTAAGGCTTGTCTATTATGTTGGCGGCTGGCGGGTTTTGAACCTGAGTGACATGTTTGACGCTTTTATTATAGACTTCAAGTGTTAACCGTCTGGCCTAGTAATTTGAATAATCAAATAATTTCTTTTGTTAGTTCCATACAATCAAATCACAATAAATACATTTAAATCAAATCTTTTCATATATAACTTGGAGAAAAATGATGAAGGAGAAGGAGAGCGGGTATATTGAAAATACTAAGAGGGTATACTGTGATATTGAATGGACTATTGGGTAAACGCAACGTAGATACTGCTACTGAACCGATAAATAACTAAACATTATGATCTCTTACAATTACGACAGGAACCGAAGCAGTGCCTTGTGATCAAGGTGTAGGCTTAAGGATATCCTTTATTCAATTGACACACTCACCTCTACTGCCTAGGTTCCCTGTTTAAACCTAAGGTTGGGTCAACCTAAGCTTAACTTACGCGCCGACATTTACAATTTCAAAATAAGAGACTTAGATATTTTTTTTCACATTTATGCATTCTTTTTGGGACTTATTTTTGCACTAGCAACACTTAAAATGCTAGAATTCTATGGAATTAAAAACTTTTTATATTGTTTAACGTTGGGAAGATTTCTTAGTAAAAATATACGAATCAGCTGGATTTTAATAATAATTTATTTATTAAATTTATTTAGTCAAATATATAAAATAGAGACATCTTATCCTATTAACATAACAAGACAAGACAAAATGTTATTATCCAGCACAGCTGAGTTAAACAAAGCTAAAGCTGAGTTGGTAAGCTGTTGACATAACTGTCGGAGGTTTCTTGATACTGTAAGCGACACTAGCGCCACTAGCGGTGCAGTGTGCAGCTGTCGAAACCACTACGCGTCGAGGAGGCTTAGATACTACTCCACTGAACAGACTGAACGGCTTAGCTCCTTGAGATACAAGTTTACTTGGATTCCGATTCTCTATACTCTATAGTGTACAACATCTTAGCTTGTTAACGTACACGTATTAACAAGCTAAGCTGCATTTGGTCTGATTTGAGGAAATGAAAAGGTTTCATCATCTTTAGTCTCTAGAACTCTAATTATGGCTATTAATATTATAAATGTGAAAGTTTGTGTGTCAAAATTTTTAACATGGGCTAACACAGAAGCTACTTTTTATCTAAAGATTTCCCCCAAAAGCTTGCAATCGAGAGTGAATGAGTTGGTTGTATAAGGATTATAAAATGAGTAAGTTGTGACTGCCTTTCAATTTACACTGAAACCAACTCATTAGTTTCCGCAGATGAAGTTCGCAAGCAGATACAAGTAAAGCCATAAGTTAACATAACATATGATTAAAATAATGAAATTATCAATAGCATTACGAGATTTTTATTAATTGAAATAAGGCTACTTATCAGCACTGTCCTGGGTCTTTATTTCACTTATTTATTGCTTAAATGGTGAAGTAAGCGGTATCGCTACAAAATATGTTAATATCATCGAATTAAAAAAAAACTGCTGATGGCTTTCTTGGTGGTAGGGAGATGTTCCCCGGCTGTCCCCCTCCAACTAACTTTCTCCTCCTCCTTAATTTTCAGGCTGCAACGCATCGGCAAAATAAGAGAAACTCTCTTGTATTGGCAGTGATGGCCCAGTGGTTGAGACTTCAATGTTTTACTCGGGAGGTCCGAGTTTGATCCTGCGCACACACCTCTGAATTTTCTGAGTTATGTGTGTTTTAAGCAATTAAATATCACTTGCTTTAACGGTGAAGGAACATCGTGAGGAAATCTGCACTCCTGAGAGTTCCCTAAAGTTCTCAAAGGTGTGTGAAGTCTGCCAACCCGCACTGGGCCAGCGTGGTGGCCTAATACCTCAGAATGAGAGACCCTACTCAGCAGTGGGCCATTTACGGGTCGTGATGATCTCTTGTATTGTCGATGTCCATAAGCGACGGTGGCCACTTACCATCAGGTGGATCGTATACTCGTTTTTGTCCCTTATCTTATTATGATGCTAATTTTTAGTTAAGTTTTATAATGTTTTTCAAAGTGTAAATAAAATCGTATGTGACTAAAAGTTTAATTTATATAAAACTTATAATAACATTTGTAACTAAAATTCAACTACAAACTACACCGTCGCTCAAACTTTCTAAGTTGAAATTTTGTGTCATATGGTCTGGATTGCTTTGTTGCGGTAACTACATACTAAAACAATTTTATAATGCACCACATTTGTAGCTAAAATTCAAGATATAAATATGATACTCAATCTATACTAATATGATAAGGAGGAAAGATTTGTATTTTTGTATGTAACGAAATAAACTTAAAAACTACTGGACCGATTTCAAAAATTCTTTTACTGTTACAAAGCTACTTTATCACTGAGTAACATAGGTTATATTTATTTCTAGAAAAAATTAGATATTCTCAGAAATTCTTACTAAAACTAACTCAAGGTGTAAAAAAATTATCCATAAAATATCTTTCATCGCATGCGCTGCGAAAAGTATTGATGATAGAACAAAACAATGTTCTACAATATTATAAAACGTAACAATATCTATAAAATACTTCATGAGACCATTGTAGTACCGTCCAACTATTGTAGTTATGTCACTATAACTACTTTTTAAAATTTTAAAAGTTGATAGAAATGTCTGTTAAAATCAAACCATGTTTTCCACACCTTTGTATTAATTCTTATCATAATAAATTATTTTAAATTAAGATAGTTTCAAAACCAGTTGATTACTTTTTGAATTATTAAAATCGGACTTTCCATTCAAAGATATTACGAAATTAAAAATATCAACTCAAAAAATACACTCCGACGGGCCGGTGTGACTCGCCACGCAGCGCAGTAAGCAACGCAGACAGGGGAGAAATGCGGGAGAGCCAGATTGTTAAAAAAAATTGTCCACCCGTGTGAAGCCGGGACGGGCCGCTAGTATAATATACTAGTATATAATAAGAAAAAAACAATTATTACAAAGTAACCTAACCTGCTTACATATCTTCTAAATGTCAAACTTCTCCTAAACCCATGTGATGTGTAATGATGAAGACCTGCGATTTAAAAATTGATTTTTTTCACTAGATAATTTACAATACATTTTAAATGACGATTATAACTAACAATATTTTATAAAATGAATATTCCCGAGCATGTGAAAAGGGATGTCAATTTTTAATTGAAAGTTTTTTAGATTTTTATCGATCGAGAAACGATTTTTATCGATCGATGTTTGTAGAAAATTGCTTTGAAAATTGCGAAAATTTCATCCCTAGCTTTACAGATACTCCGAAGATACGCCGAAATGAATAATCAATCCCAAACTAAAATATTTACTTTTAAATGTAAAAGAAATAAAACAAAATATACATTCAGGCGACTTTTCATTTCTATTTCGAAATATCAAGAGCAGCTGTTAACTAAATTACTTAAAAGTATTGCTATTGCGAATATTGTAATGTTATAAACGGGCGAGGTTTTATTATGCGTCATTTCATATAATATATTTATAAAAAATGTTTGAATGTTAGGCAACTCACAACCCTTTTCAATTTTTGTACAGACTATCAAAAAATGTTATATTTTATCCTTTTTGTTATAAGTGATTAAATAATGATTTTTTTGTAGCATTCCACAAAATAGCTACAAAAAAGTTTATTCTATCCATTACTATAAATGTATTAACAATACAATATTTTAGTTATTATATGTCAATATTTGTGAGCACATATTTTTAAGATATCCTAACTTCTTAACTAATATTATAATTTCGAAATGAACACTTAAGAAACGTAGGAAATTCTTAAGAATACAAACTAAACAAACCAAAGTGCGATTTAATATACTACTTACGCCATCTATTGACGAATAAATGGCGTCGGTCTGTTACACAATCAGGCTTAAACCACTGAACCGATTTTAATGAAATATAATACAGAGGTAAAGTAAAGCTTGAGGAGGATATAGGCTATGTATTATCGGGAAAAAATACTTAAGAATACAAACTAAATAAATTAGTGTGCTCGTACGCCATCTATAGATATAGAAATTGAACCTAAACACCACCACCCGGGCAATGCTGGGACGGGTCGACTAGTAGATTTATGAAGTCATCAGTATTTTTCATTCAACATTGATTGAAGTCATCATGAGACATATAATTTACTTTTTAATTAAAATACCGTGCAGTGCAGTACGTTCGTGTTTTTTTTACATTTAAAAAAATAATTCTTCAAGACTTAACATAAAGATTTTATCTAGTTATAAACATTTTTTAGAGCTATGGATGATAGAAAAGTTGCGTACAAAATCTAGTTACTCGTATGACATATATGACAACGAAGCAATATCAAAGCAATTAAATTCACAAATGAATTATTTCCATGTTAATAGTGGTTTTGGGTCGTCCGTTGGGGATTAATATTGTCGGTTGTAGATTATTTGTTGCTAACATTGAACTAGGTTTTGCTTCGTGAGCTTATACAAGTTTTTAGACCCTTTTTTACTCTTTAACGTCTAAAATGCATTATTTTATTGATTAGTTTATCGAAAAATTTTATGACCATTTTAATGAAATTGTTAGTGATTTAACTATAAACTCTATCATATATCTTTCAACGTAGCACGAAAAAGTCATTTCATTTTTCGGGTTAATATATATGACAGTCACAAACAATGTCTTTCTATTGGTAAAACAATTTTTATAATCGGTTCAGTAGATCCAGAGATTAGTATAGATTAGATCAGATCTTTAGTAGTACGGATAATTTTGACCCGGCATTACATAGAATTAAATATTACTTGCGATCTAATATTTATTTATAAATCATAATACAATAAAAGTCACATGTCTTACGGATATCTTACGATTATACAACTTTTAAAGCATCTACAGGGCGAGGCGAAGACGATCTTGGCTCTCATTTCACGTTCATTTATGCTTTTGTTATAACTTATACTGAATTTCTCATTCAAAAATATGTTTCTACTAATATTTCCTACTAGCTCCGGCTCTGTTTATATCAAGTGTCTATTTCCTGTTATTGCTTTGGGTATAGCGTGCAATATATAAATAATTCGGCCACTCTGAGGGTTCCGTATAATTTCAATAAAGCGACAAACTTGTAACATTCGTGTGCTGGTAAAAATTAAATTTATCAAAAGTAGTACCTATACAAAAAGAATATAAGAAAATATGATAAAACATTTTAAAAAAAATAATGCAATAAAAAACAATTTCACTTGCGTGACAGTCAAAAAAAATTAATTTTCTAGTGAAGTAGAATACAGTTTTTTACTTTTTATCCTTTACTTGTGCTATGAGACCTTACTTCATGCTAACTTTCACGATGTTAGGCCATTGGGAAGTAGCTTATAATTATGTGAGTGACCACATTAACGGTGATATCTTTGCAATGCGTGGACTTAGAAGTTTGATTTTTTGACAGCCACAATTGACCTTAGGCGTGGCTAATTGATATCAATTTCAACTTAATACCTACCTACACGCGATCTCTGAGAAAAAGGGTCTTGACAGGCAGAGAGACGGACAGATAGAGGAAAACGAAGTTATCCTATAAGGGTTCCTTTTTTCCTTTTAAGGTACGGAACTCTAAAAAGGCAATAAAAATATATTATTTTTCTAAGATTTTTATCCAAAAATAGCATCCTACACTTGTTTCGAATTCCAGAATAGATTTTTCAACAACTTTTTAAAACTTATTCCTAACAATTACAAGCACAACAATATAAGAATTAGATAAACAGTTGCAGCTGTTTTGAATGCGCTTACATACAGAGATCACAGTATTTTTCAAAATAAAACTGTTTTAATAAAATTACATCTTAGTTGACCTATATCAGTACAATGGCAGGCAAACAAGTCTAGAGGATATGTATGTAAATGCAACGCATCTCATCAGCGCAGTTTCGTGATTAAATACGCAGAGCTCGATACATAAACGTATATAATGCCATTCACTTGAAATATCGAACAAAAAAACTCATAAATCAAAGTACTAGTAAAGAAAAAGGTTCAATATTTCAAATCGATATTCTGTAAAAGGATGGTAAAGATACATTTTAGATTGATTTAAATTAATGTAAGCAATTTTAAATTATTTGATGTTTTTAATGCTGAAAACACTATTGGTAATACTTGATTGGCCAAACAAAAACAAAGCTTGAAACAAAGCTTTTATTTGAAGTTAAACCTGTATCATTAGAATTGTGAAAACGGTATGAAAGGACAGACAAAAAAAGTATTTTAAGAAATGATAGTTTTGGCTTCCCTTAGCCAAGCATGTATAAAAGATCATGTCAGTTTTTAATACATTTATTATTTGTTAAGTTAGTTAAATATTGTGGTTGAATAGTGTAGGTGAGCGTTTATGCGTTGCTCTTAAAACTGCTCCTTGGTCTAAAGGCCCAGGGCAGTTTTCTGAGCAGCAAACTAAGGGAATCACTGTGTACGGTCAGGCTAACATAAACTTTTTTTTTGTTGACCCGGAGGAATCTGTTCAACAGATACCTTCCTAAGGGGGGACTTAACCTAACACAAGGCTAACCTAACCTAATGTTGTGTTTATATTACCACGTGGAAACTACATTGTAAGGTATTGCACTCAATACTTTCACTAGCAGTACTCAGGTAATATCCACTGCTTGAAAGACCTCGCCTATGACTGCAGTCTGACTGTCGAGGTAATAAAGAGACGAGACTGTCAAAACGACCGATATGATTATTATTTTTCTCTAGCGCTATAGATGGCGATGACGATTCGATTATGCGATTATCATTTACTATTTTCCGACATACATAATTTAATTATAGGGAGACCAACAGTATAAGGGCTTATTGACTAGAATATTACTCCTGAGGGTTATACTTCAGACACGATGTCGGCGTGTGTATTTAGTTACCGCTTATCGTTTTGTTGGCAGAACTGACAGGGTTAGTTTGTACCAAAGAAATTATCAGTTGTGTCATTTTCTAATGTCAAATACTACTCAGATTAATGTTGCCCACATCATAATTAACAATACGTGTATACGCCTTATATCTAACCGTCTTGTTATTTACTTATAAGCTCAGTATCCTCATATAATCACATCAGAATTTGTGTCACGAAAGCTAAACGTCCTCGTAGAGCTATGGTAATGTGATTAAGGGTAGCGATATTAATTTTAATGTAACCGTTATCCATTTTGCATATGAATAAATTAATTTATGCCGGAGTTATGAGCCTTTGATAATTTAGGATTAAACTGAAACATCGGTGTTCGAGTATTATGTTAAAATTTGTAATGCTGTCATATTGTATACATTTGTATCTGTATTTATATATTGTACTTTGTATGTTTGAATGAGTTTCTGTTATTAATTCATTAATTCGTAGGGTACCAAAGTTTCTTATCTCTTCTAATAAATTTAGGTGAGCTACTCTTGAGTCTTAGAAAATAGAAATTGTAAAAGAAAATGTAAAGAATAATTTACGAACCTTTAAAATCTAAATAGAGCCATCTATTGGATGCTTACCCTCCTTAGACAACAAAAGATGTTGCTTGTGTCAATAAACTAAGTTGTTCCACAATCTGTTAGGAACTCATTAAAATTAATAACCTTTTATCTATATAAACATTCATTTTGCTATAACATTATAAACTGTATCTCATGTTGGACCAAATTATTCGCAGTAATTTTTTTTTTTAATACTTGTATTTTTTTACATAGAAAAGGGAAAAGTAGCGTTAGCATCGCTAAGTAACGTGCCCTTTAATAGTTCGAATAATAGTTAAGAAATTCTTAAACTCAAACTCAAAATATATTATTCAAATAAAGGACATGACCACCCTCCATACATAGTTGGCCTACGAACGAAATAACATATGATTATGACGGAAATTACCGCGTCATTTTTGAATTGAAGAAACATTTTTCAGAAACTGACGGACACTCCAGGATTTCAGACACATTTTAAGAAGTACTAATTATAATTTCGTTTAAACCAAAATGCATTTAGAATTTAAGATTTTATTAATTCTAGTTGATACGCATTACACACAGAATGCGTCTTGCCGGTGCATGCCACGAGAACAACATGGATGATATTTAAATGGAGTCTTGTTTAGTAACTGAAAATTGATTCTTAAGTTTAAAAACAAATAAGTAATTTTCGTTACGATGGTATGTTATTCCGTTCGTAGGATTTGAATATTATCCTTTACCTATATAATTTTCCCTTTTAAATTCTTTACAGAAATATGTTAAATCTTTTCAAAATTTATTTTCAGCTTGTGAGATAAAGTCTTAAAGTGGAGGCGTTAAAGTTAGTAGTAGCCCAAGCACAAAGATAGTGTAAATCCATGCAATGGATCGATTTGTTGAGCTCGGTCTGGATCTGTGTAGAAACATTAGAAGGTGAGAAGATTCGAGCAATTCCACTGGAATGGGGTCAGGGAAACAAATGTTTATTGCAGGTGTTAGTTCAGGCTTGCACTTCTGTAAATTTTAGTGCTCCTTCTACGAGTACCTATAAAACTTACCTATGATATACTAATTGAAGTAAAGAAAGGAAGTTTTTGAGAAAATATATACTGAGTATCCTAAAATCCTATCCGAAATAAAATGACAATGAGAAATTTTATTATAGAATAAATTATAAATTATATTTCTACAGGAAGGTATTTTTTACTTTCTCATTGTCATTTTTAAAGTTCTGTAGAAATATAATACAATATTGTTAATCGTCAAGTGAAGGAAAATAATTTAATTTATCTATACGTACTCTAATTGATTTATTATAAAATAAATATTTAGTTTTAACTGTGTTTATTTAAGTCTTCTTTTTTTTAAAGTCAGGGACAAATATAGTGTTTTTTAAAATTTATTTATTGATCAAAAACAATTATTTTTGATACATTGTGTATATTATGAGTATACTACATAAACCGAAAAGGTTTTTATTGTGACAGTGAATTCCACACTTAAAAATAAAAATGTATATTAATATATATTATTATATTATTTATATATATAAAAATGAATCCCTATTTCCCTTGGTCACGGCATCACGCGTGAACGGCTGGTCCGATTTCGCTAATTCTTTTTTTTTTGTGTTTGTTATTGTCTGTAGAAGGTTCTTATGTAAGAAAAAATTAATAAAGTTATGCGGAAAAATTGGTAATAACCATATTAATTTATCTAATGTAACGTTTATGGCCTTTGACAACTGTCAGTCATTTGACCAATATTCCATAGACCTCTGTATATATCTCTATGCAATATTCATAGTTAAGACTGGACAACTGTCCGTCGGGTCAGCTAGTAATTAATAAATATTAATTTTATAATGTTATTAACAAGAAATTACTCTTATGAACTGTTAAAAAAGTATTTTTTAATATTATATATAGCAGAGAGCGAGAGCGGATGATTATAGAGAAGTGTCGATGTCAGAGCATGCTTATAATAGTCATGCATTTCTAATAATTTTGCCTAATGGAATTTTTATTTTTTTGTAAACTATGAATAAAAGTTTTGATGCACTTTTGAATTACTTTGAGAATTTTAAAATAATTCAGGAATTAATTTTTTAAATTAAATACTCTCATTGTTAATATTACAGTGATTCTTAAAGTGGTACATCCCGAAGATTCGATAAAAAGTTGCCGAAAAATGCATATTGAGAAATGCATATAAAAGGAAAACCAATTTGGAGGTCGGCGAGGTATAAAGGGGGTGTAAAATCAAGGTCTAGAATAGTATAATACTATTCGTAACCCAGTCAATGGTTTCCTATGAGAACGAGGTTCTATCTAAAGGCGAATAATACGCCAAGTGGTCTACGAGTCAATTAACTTTGGTCTAGAATTTCGAGCGATTCTACGTGGGCTTGTGAATACCCCTTATACGTTTTCAGCCTTTGTAACTCTTGCTTTCATATTTATTGACGTTTTCGAAATTGGTTTATTCCTCGTGATTGGTTACAAATTCACCTTCTAGTATTGGAACTGGAAATAGAGATGCGGTAGATGGTAACTTATTGTTTTAAAATTTTTCAAAATATTCTTGGTGTTTTCGTTGGAAATTTTGATACTACTAATTGGTTGTTTACTTTGTTTAGTACTACATAGTACTAAACAAAGTGACATTCCGCTGTCTATACGCGTAGATCTTTTTAACTTTGAATGTGATTAATACGGATTATAATGTGATTGGCACCAACAGAAGCAGTGTTGTGTTGTGTGAGTAAAGAAACCATGAAAAGCCGAGACTAGTAGCTAGTAAATTATAAATGTCAGAAGATTTATGATAAGATAAAATATCCTTGCTTTATCAATACTATTAAGTCATGAGTTTAAAAATCATACTAAAAATACTCTAATCTCTGACATATATGTACGTAACCAAGATTTAATTCGTTTATAATGTGTTACCTAAAATAATAAGGACTTTATTACAAACTAGCGGCCCATCCCGGCTTCGCACGGGTGGAATATTTAGTTTAAAACATTTTGGCTCTCCCGCATTTCGGTGCCCCTCTACTAGAGGTGTGTCATACTCGTCAATCTACGTACTAAGTCTTACAAGTACGAGTACTTGTAAATACGCGTTCCAAAGACTAGCTCCAGGAGTATGAGTATCTGCGTCTGCGTGAAAGCACTTATTAGATACTACGGAAGTATGGAGGGTTGAAGCTAACTATAAGTAGATATGAGTATATTTAAAACGTCGATTTTTTTAAAATCGCAGTCTATACTCTGTACACGGTTCGAATATAATATAATAGTTTTCTAAAATCTATTCATATAACAAAATTCTAACTGAGTCGACCCTGTACATTAAATATTTTTTGGAAAATTATTTAAATAGTCATGATTATCGAAAGAGAGGTCAAATATATAGTTTTTAAAATCTTTGTCTGTCTATCTGCCTGTAATCGCATCACGATTTTGATGAAATTTGGTATGATGATATCTGGCTATCCTACTTCACTACTATCGCATCTACTAATCGAAACTTTATACTAATCAAAATAAGATAGAATTTCGTCTCATAGACACACACACACACACACACTCACAAACAAACCGAGAGTACGCGGAGTATGAGTTATTTCATTTAAAAAACAACCTTAACACTAATACTTTACAGTCGAGAGCTGTTATTCTCACTTCATTCACACACACTAACGTCGAGCGCGTCTCGCAACGAGTACGAGGCAACTCACACATGCTTACATCGAGTGTGAACTCGGTAAAGACGCATACTCGCATATTTCTCAGGATTAGGTAATATTTTATATTCGTCTGGCAATAATATAAAATTGTAATTAATACTTCATTAATATTTTTATTTATTTCAGGTGTGTAATATTACTTGTATTAGGTTTTTTAACTAAGTATTTATCATTGGAACTGGTATAGTAATATAATCTGTGTACAATGAATCCGAACGATATTATCCGACTTATTTTGAATGGTTATCACAGAGATTATGTGAATATGAAATATAAGCATATCAGAATTTGTCAGAGTAATTATTCACAGATCTTTCAAAATACTCGGCATACTTCAATACTTGTAAATACTTCAAGACGCGTTTGGACGCTAATCAGAGACTTGGAAATACGCCACACCTCTACCCTCTACCTCGGCGTTACTCGCTACCACTCGCTGCACTTCGAGTATCACCGAGATACTCGTAGAACTACACTGGCCCGTCGCGTCGGCGTGTATTTTTTGTTTATATTGATATTTTTAATTTCGTAATATCTTTTGAATGGAAGGTCCGATTTTAATAATTCAAAAAGTAATTTACAGGTATTGAAACAGTCTTGAATATGAAATAATTTATTTGGATAAGGATTAATATAAAGGTATGGAAGACATGGTCTGATTTTGATAGCATTTTTATCAACTTTTAAAATATAAAAAAGTAGTTATAGTGACATAACTATAATAGTTGGACATATGGTCTCGCGGAGTTTTTTGTAGATATTGATACGTTCTATAATATTCTAGAACATTTTTTTGTTTTATCATCAATACTTTTCGCAGCGCATGCGATGAAAGATATTTTATGGCTATTTTTTTTGCACCTTGAGTTGGTTTTAGTGAGATTTTCTGGGGATCACAAATTTTTTCTTGTAATAAATATAGCCTATGTTACTCACTCATAATGTAGCTTTCTAATGGTGAAAGAATTTTTGAAATTGGTCCAGTAGTTTTTATGTTTATTCGTTACATACAAAAATACAAATCTTACTTCTTTATAATATTAGTATAGATATATGTCGGGGATTTTAAAACGATGTGAAAGGAAATGGAAGGAGGAAGATGGGGAATATTGTGGAACACTAAAAGGGGATGATGGTAATGAGTGGAATATTGGGTAAACGCAACGTAGATACTTCTACTGAACCGATAAATTATGAAATGATCTCTAACAATTACGAGAGAAACCTAAGCAGTGCCTTGGACTTGTGACCAAGGTGTAGGCTTAAGGACGTCCTTTAAGTAATTACAACACTCGCCTCCACTGCTAGGCTCTCTATTTAAACCCAAGGTTAAACGCACATAAACCGAATCTAACACAAGGCTAACCTAACCCAAGGCTAACCTAACCTAACATTGTGTTTACTTAACCACGTGGCAATTACATTGTAAGGACTTACGTGACCTTAGTTGGACAGCACTTCCACACTACACTGCACTTGACACTATCACTAGCACTACTTAGACACTACTTCACTTCTTGAGAGACCGCGCACGACTAAGACTTCAGTCAGACTGTCGATCGCATATAAAGGGTCGAGGGTAGATGCTGTCAAAACAACGGAAGTGACTACTACCCCACTCCAACGCCATAGACAACGATAACGATTCGATTAATCGATAATCTTTTACTATGCTCCGACACGGCCATTCTGATAATCAACGCGCTCTCGCGTTGCCTTTAAACTGTTTCAAAAAACGTAAAACGTAACACTAGTTTCATAAAGCAATAACTTTGTTACAGAGTGACAGCTTTCAGCACTATTTTCCACTAGACATAAGAATTTCAATCCTTGACGCACAAAATAACAAAGAGCTCTCAACACTCATTACAGAGATCATCTCAAATTCGTAGCAAAGCGTAACAGCTTTCAGCCCCAACCGTCGGGGCCTACAAAGCCACCTTACAACGGCTCAATAACAACAAAGCGACAACGCTTCCAGTACATCTTTCCGACAAAGCGTAAAAGCTCTCTGTCCACCAATAAAACGTTAATATGATCAGTAATTTCCAATCACAATGCGTAAAAACTGTCAACACCACAATTTACTACCGAAACGGCTGATGAGCCTCATGTAAAGCAAAGGCGTACCTACTTCAAATAATTATCACGATTTTAAGGTTTTAAACTACCTTCGCAACTATTTCTGATTTCAACTATTTCTGAATTATTTTTTTAAACTACCCACTTTTAACTTTTTCGAAAACTAATTTTACTCGCATTGAAACTAATTTAACTGTCAGGATTATACGCAAAGAACCCTTAACGTGAACTTTTGGGCTTGTGATCCCACTTCTGATGTCGGGGATTTTAAAACGATGTGAAAGGAAATGTAAGGAGGAAGATGGGGAATATTGTGGAACACTAAAAGGGGATGATGGTAATGAGTGGAATATTGGGTAAACGCAACGTAGATACTTCTACTGAACCGATAAATTATGAAATGATCTCTAACAATTACGAGAGAAACCTAAGCAGTGCCTTGGACTTGTGACCAAGGTGTAGGCTTAAGGACGTCCTTTAAGTAATTACAACACTCGCCTCCACTGCTAGGCTCTCTATTTAAACCCAAGGTTAAACGCACATAAACCGAATCTAACACAAGGCTAACCTAACCCAAGGCTAACCTAACCTAACATTGTTTTCTTAACCACGTGGCAATTACATTGTAAGGACTTACGTGACCTTAGTTGGACAGCACTTCCACACTACACTGCACTTGACACTATCACTAGCACTACTTAGACACTACTTCACTTCTTGAGAGACCGCGCACGACTAAGACTTCAGTCAGACTGTCGATCGCATATAAAGGGTCGAGGGTAGATGCTGTCAAAACAACGGAAGTGACTACTACCCCACTCCAACGCCATAGACAACGATAACGATTCGATTAATCGATAATCTTTTACTATGCTCCGACATATAGATATAGACTAAAACTACGACGATTTTACAAGAGAGAAAATGTTTTTTATTCAGGTAATAGAAATAAATAGTGATAGGTGATAGAAATAAACGTGTAGCAATACGAGTGGTTTATAAAGAAAGTCTTCGTAACCATTATTTCACATTAAGGAAACAATACAGATCCGGGCTAAAGTATTATGTTCTAAATATAACTTGATTGATTCTCGAAACAATCAATAGCAGAATGCATTATTTAATTCCATAAAGTATAAGAAAACTTCCCCCAACGACAGTGTTGCCAGTGTAAGATACTCTAATTACCTAATTTTTGGAAAGCTCGCGGTTTCATGCATTTAACTTTTGTGTTGAGGAATTTAAAAAAAAATTTTAATTAATTATTTAATAAATAATTAAATATTTTTTTTTAATCTTAATATTTATTTTCAAAAATCTCGCGTCACAGTGTTTGTTATTGAACTCCTCAGAAACAGCTTGACCGATTTTTTTAATAACCGTAAGTTATAAGGGTGGCCATCTTTTATATGGCAAAACGTTATATTTATTGGACATATTATGTTGGAAAACCTGTCAGTTAAAATCGGGTAATCTATTGGGAAAAACAGGTAATTCCCATTTCACTTATAGGCAGCACTGGCCATAGATTATCTAAAGAGGATTGCAAAGTCTGTCAGTCACGTCCGCACTGACATTCAGCCGCCCTAATTCGATAAGTAATGTTGGTGAAATATAAATGTGGGGCTCTTATTTTTGTTTTCCATTACACACGAGTACGGGGTACGGATCGGGGGTGAAAATTAAGATATACAGCGCTGAAACTTCGCCCCTACTCGGCTTTGGACGGCTCATGTCAAAACTTCTTAATCATGTTTATAATAGAATTTTCCTGTAAATCTCGTTATCCTTTGTTTCCATGAAATATTATGTAATTGAATTGAGATATAATAAATTAGAATCAATAAATTAGTTTTATTAAATTAAATTCATGGTAACTATAATCAGTATTTTAATTAATATATTTGAAGTAAAATTTTAGCATTGTTGTTAGTTTCGTAAACGTTAACTACTGCATGAAAGTCATCAGATTTCTTTCGTTTTATGCTCGGTATTGTTAATTAATTTTCATAAAGGTAATACTAATTTACTTGACATAAATATACAGTAAAGTAAATGATTTGTATTCAAGATAGTAATAAACATTCATTTATTAAATGTTAGAATACATCTTCGTAAATGAAATAACATTGACGCGAAAATAACTAATTCAAGTGTGGCAACACTATGTGGTTTTGTTCTGTATAGGGGTAGTTCGTCAAAAATCTTTAATTTTACCTAATTTCCATGGAAATTTTTAATTCTCGGAATAAATTGACTATTCGATATAAAATCAAAAACTATATTTGTAAGGTCTTAGAATTTTCTCAAAGTGATTCCAATAAATAGTTATAAGGTCAGAAAATTTTCTTCATCCAAGGAAATTAGATAGATGCCAAGGAAATTTATTTCTATTGCAAGGAAATTATGTGAATGTCTGAAATCAGAATCATTTTCATTAAATTTATTCAAAAATACTAACAATTCAAAAGTAAACATAGGAGCAACTTAAATTATCTTCCTTTATATAAATAGAACAATTCCACCTACAATTTCGACAAATAGTAGACGTGCCAAATACCAAAGTGCCGGTCTTATGCTTCCGGAGCTTCTGCGGGAACAGTAAGTCTTTCTCAAAAACATACAATGTTCATCTATCACTTCTACTACCACACCGGCAACATTTTCTTTTTTTTTATAAAATAGGAAGGCAAACGAGCAGTCGAGTTACCCGGTAATAGGTAATCACAACAGGAGCGTTACCGGCCTTTAAGGTGGAGATATATGCGCGAGTTTTGAAGGAATATACCACCGAAGGTAGATCATTCCATAAGTTGATTGTACGTGGAATAAAAGTTCTGGAAAAATGCACTGTTGAGGCACGCCACACATCCAGATGATGAGGATGATATTTAAGTCTGTGGCGTGCAGTGCGATGGTGGAATTCGGCGGCAGGGATCAAATGGAAAAGCTCTTCGGAACACTCCCCGTGATATATGCGATAGAAGACGCACAATGAAGATACGTCTCTACGCAGTGCCAAAGGGCCTTGAATGCAACACCGGGTCCCCGACAATCCAAACAGCTCTTCGTTGAATACGATCAAATGGGTCAAGTTGATACTTAGGTGCACCAGCCCAGAGATGAGAACAGTACTCCATATGCGGCCGAACCTGCGCTTTATATAGCGTCAGTCACTGCCGAGGTGTAAAGTACTGTCTGGCTCGGCTGATCACACCTAGTTTTTTGGAGGCCAGCTTGGCCTTGCTCGAAATACCGAATATGCCCAATATTGCAATACTAGGCGAGGTTTTAAGGGGAGTGTTTTCGAAGAAAGGAGATACGACAAATGGGTTTTTTTAGTGGTAAACGTGCAAACTTGTGTCTTCAGGGGGTTGACCTGGACTAAATTAGATTTAGCCCATTGCGAAACAATCACCAAAGAGATGTTAATTGAAGATACAAGTTTAATTCTTGGTCATCTAGAGTTGAGTTTGAGGCAAAAAGTTCTAAAGGCCCAGAAGTTCATAAGGCTGTCAAGACTAAAATAAGCTGTCCAAGTCAGCCATATCATTACCGTAAGCAACGTGATTATCGGCAGTTCTTTTAAGAACACCATCTACTCCGTCTAGTGCCCCCTTGCCATGTCCAGTCTCACTGTAAATCCTCTATTTCTCCATCTTTGAATTGAATGAATTCATACAATTGATTTCTTATTTTTTTTTAACCTATTATGTTTAGTAATCGTTTCTTTTCTAATTTTTCTTCCCTAGTCTGATTTTTCTTCGATCTTCCCATTTTTACATTCGTCCCTGCATTAAAAACGTCTTTCGTGAATAATTTCCTTGGCATTACAAAATTTCCATGGTCGTTATAGAGCCACGGAAAACATGGAAATTAGCACCAAGGAAATTAGATTTAAGTGAAAAAGTCATCATAGCAAATAAACAGTAAATAATAACTATTAATACTTTAAAATAAGAGAATCGCTCTCGAAAACGATTATCATGCAACAAAAACACAGGCGAAAATTAAACTGTGGGCTGAGAAATAACGCCCACAGAAATTATAAAATTTATAAACCAAAGTCCGAGAAGGGGTATACTTATGTAAATGGCGCCAAATTGAAAAGAGATACGCACATCCTACTTCGATGGCCTATCGCAGCAGACCAGTCAAAATATGACAACCGTTAACACTTAAATGTACGTGTTTTGTTATTATACCTGCCGAACCGATAGCCCACGGAAATTATATTTTTCACGAGTACAAATATAAAATTTGGTATAATTCCATAATCACAGTGATATTATTAAATATAATTAAATTTTATGATACCTTAATCATAATTGAACTTAAAATAGCATAATTTAGGTCTGACAAATACTTCTAATTATAGATATAAAATTATATTTTAAAAATTTAGGGAAGGGGACATACCAGGGAAATTAGAATTTAATGTTTGTATTGATCATAACTTTGTTATTAATAATGATTTCTTCTGTTTAATAATGATTCTAGCTAGGAAATTAAGGTAACTATCGTAAAAAATAGGTATAGAATCTATATAAAGCAGTTACATAGTGTTCGCCTATCTATCTATTTTTTATTTTACAGGAAAACTTACAGCTATTTGTAGAAAATTACATAACAAAATTAAAGTTGCTTAATGCCAATTACAAGTTTTCACACATATATATCTAATTATATTAAAAAACATATTTTTAAAGTTATTGGTATATAAATAAAAAAGTCTATATAGTAATCTTATATCGAAATAAGTGATATACAATATCAAAATAAACACATTTAACGGATTTACTTTTAATTTAACTGTGACGTAAATATTAACTGTACATATACGTATATATGTCGGAGAATAGTAAAAGGTTATCGATTAAATCGAATCATCATCGCTGTCTATGGCGTTGGAGTAGGGTAGTGGTCACTTCCGTTGTTTTGACAGTCTCGACCCTCGACCCTTTATATGCCATCGACAGTCTGACTGAAGTCTTAATCGTGCGCGGTCTCTCAAGAAGTGAAGTAGTGTCTAAATACTGATAGTGTTGTGCAGTGTTGTGTTAGTGCTAGGAGTGCTGTCCGATCAAGGTCACGTGAGTACCTTACAATGTAATTACCTCGTGTTGTGTTAGGTTAGGTTTATGTGCGTTTAACCTTGGGTTTAAATAGATAGCCTAGCAGTGGAGGTGAGTGTCGTAATTACTTAAAGGAATTCCTTAAGCCTACACCTTGGTCACAAGTCCAAGGCACTGCTTAGGTTTCTCTCGTAATTGTTAGAGTTCATATTTGATCATTTATCGGTTCAATAGGAGTATCTACGTTGCGTTTACCCAATAGTCCATTTGATATCATCACCCCTTTTTAGTGTTCCCCAATATTCCCCATCTCCCTCCTTCCATCTCCTTATCATCGTTTAAAATCCCCGACATATATTATACAAGTTACATGGTAGATAAATCACCGTTATCATGATACCATAATCTATATAAGCAAAGCAGGAACCACCCAATTTTTAATGCTTAAGTAATGCTTGAATGGCCACTAAGCAGGTGTAGTTAGTTCATGTTTGTTCAATGCATAGTATCAAGCATCATATAACTCGAGATTTATATGATGAGAAGGAGGAGAGGGGGGTATATTGAAAAAACACTACAATATCACCCATATTGAATGGACTATTGGGTAAACGCAACGTAGATACTGCTACTGAACCGATAAATAATCAAACATTAAGATGTCTTATAATTACGAGAGGAACCTAAGCAGTGCCTTGGACTTGTGACCAAGGCTTTAAAGATATCTTTTATTCAAATGAAACATTCGCCTCCAGTGCTTATACCTAAGGTTAGGTTAACCTAAGCCTAACTTACGCGCCAACATATATATTACAGTTTAAAGAATTCCATTAAAATATTATTATAAGAAATACTATTTCTCCTTTCTATCTTAGATATATTCTGTAAAGTGGTATACAGGTTAAGTTCCTTGCACACAAACCTTCATTTCAATAAATTCCGTGTAGCGAGCGTATCGAATTCCTTTAAATTGCGGTTTCAGGTATTACACCGTTACACGTAGAAGCCAGCCAAGACAATTTAGTTGCCTTCCTTCCTTAAATAAAACGTGATTGTGTTGTTTTGCTACTTAAATAAGAAATAAATTGTTTATAAGAAGCAAAGGTAATAATCTAAGTACAAGCTTCTTATTGCGCATGAATGCGATGAATTTAATATACATATTAAACTAATTTTCATTATCTACTCTTACCTTTCTTAGATAGATGATTCACTTTATTGGAATCGTTTGAATGTCAGGTAACTTTTTCTGGAAGAATAAAGAATCATGGCAGAATTTGTACTAAAAAATATGAGAAATTGAAATAACTTTAGAACTGCTTTTTGAGGCCTAAATAATAGGTTTAAACATACAGAATATTTTTAGGACATGAGAATCAATAAAAGTATAAATCTTAAAACTATTGACTATTTCTGAACGAAACAGATTGCTATAAATGTCATTTGTCATAATATGTGTTTTACTAAACTGTCAAAGCTTAATTTTACGATAATAAATGGAATAATACGATAATTTATATTGCTGTACGATAATTTTATTTTATTATTAATATTTGTCTTAATTTCGTAAAGCATGTCTTTATTATTTATTTTTTACAAAATCAAAGATATAAAACTCAAAGATGATAAATAAAACTTATCAATTAACAGTTTGAGTATCGACTTATTGATAGATGCAAGTGTCAGTTGACGTTTTTATTTTTTTTAAATACTTAATATAGCAATAGAAAATGTCAGAAGTCCATTATTTTTTCTTTAGAATATTTTATGTTTGCCGCCTGATAAAAATATATTATGCATATTACCAGGATCCCTAGAGTATAATCTAAGCAATGGAAATAAATAATCGCTCTCAAAATTTTTCGTACAAATCAATGTATGAAACTTGCCATGATTCTTTACTTCATCTCGCAGAATTTCCATAGAATATATTTATAGGAATTTATAACAATATTAAAGTATTTTTCAGTAATGAAAACAATAGAAGTTAAATTTTATTTATTTATTATAGTTATATTTTAAATTTTGATTTTCAACACAGACATAACGAAATCACAGCTCGACACGCACTTCACCCCCACGTCGATAGATGGCGTAATCGAACACTCATTTGTTTAGTTTGTATTCCTAATTATTTCACACGTTTCTTAAGAGTTACTTTCGAAATTCCAATATTAGTTGGAATAGCAGAGATAATTACCGTCGCACGATTAAAATAAAACAAAGCCTATATTTTAAATTAGATACGCAGAAGCAGCACAGATAGACAAACAAATGATTTTAAAATCTAATCTATTAGAAAATTTCTTTCTCCTTAAAAAATTACGCCTAAACCTTTCTCATAAATCACTCGTATACATCCCGTATATTGGAGAAAATCTCATGAAAATCAGTTCATAGGTTTCACGTTCATCGTGAACCTACAGACAGACGCGTCGTGTTAGCAAGTTAGTGTGAGTAGGACCTCGCCTGGTGACCATTGTGGCTGTGCTATTTCGAGATGCTGGGTCTCCATTAGTAAGAGTTTAGAGTAAGTGATTAATATTGGTTATTCTGTTTTCCGTTTTAAGTTCATATTATTACTGTCTTGTGCGTGATACTGTGCGGTATCGGTCCCATGTAGATAACAAGTAGTTTCATGTTATCTACATCCCTGAATCTTTCATTTCTATTAAATGTATGTCGGGGATTTTAAATGATGAGAAGGAAATGGAAGGAGGAAGATGGGGAATATTGGAGAACACTAAAAGGGGTGATGATATAACCGACTATTGGGTAAACGCAACGTAGATCCGATAAATGATCAAATATGATCTCTAACAATTACGAGAGAAACCTAAGCAGTCCCTTGGACTTGTGACCAAGGTGTAGGCTTAAGGAATTCCTTTATTCGATCGAGACACTCGCCTCCACTGCTAGGCTCTATGTTTAAACCTAAGGTTAAACGCACACAAACCTAACCTAACACGAGACGTGGAAACTAGATTGTAAGGTACTCACGTGAGCTTGATCGGACAGAACTCCTAGCACTAACACTGCATTGCACAACACAACACTATTCAGAGACTACTTCACTTCTTGAGAGACCGCGCACGACTAAAACTTCAGTCAGACTGTCGATGTCATATAAAGGGTCGAGGGTCGAGACTGCCAAATCAACGGAAGTGACTACTCTACCCTACTCCAACGCCATAGACAGCGATGACGATTCGATTACTCGGTAATCTTTAACTATTCTCCGATATACTCACAGTTAATATATTGAAGCTAGCTGAAGCAAAAACAGCGAAATTCAAAATTTATCGTTGCTTAATAAGAAAATTATAAAGAGCATTCTATTTCCATTGTAGATTATATAGAGTATTTTCGCCTAGTTGAACTCAACAAATGGCTAGCATTTCTCTACGGCGGCCAATTTGCGGAAATAGTGCGGTTGTTTGTATAAACAAGCCTGATATTCGCCTATTCTGATCCCGTTCCCTGTTCGGTCTTGTTATTGAAATTTAATCTTATCCTTATTTCCTGAGTTTTCCTATTGACATTCTCCTTGTTACTCTGTTATTAGTTTCAGCTAAGGAAATAATGAGCACTTTTGTTTTAAAGTTTTAAATAATTTTCGAAATAATTAATAAATGTAGGATATATTTATCAAGTCTTTTTAATCATCAAACTAGTCGACACGTACCTTTGTTTCGTTTTAATTTAGCCTTTTTCTTATAATAACAGGTATTCTATGTAATTTCTTAAGTTAAGTGTACCTCTGTACCAAATTTCATCAATATCTCTCCGGCTGTTGTTGAATTATAATTGGTGGAACTATCCTGACTTTGTGTTATATATATGAATAGAAAAAAATATATTTATCCGTAATGGACACCTTAAACAGCTAAGCACGAAAGTACAAATGAGCAGATCCTCGTGGAAACTTTCCACCTGATGGAAAGTGGCCACCGTCACCCATGGACATCGGCAAAACTAGAGAGTATCTCTTGCTTTGCCGATGCGTTGCCGCCTCGAAGATAGTGAGGAGGGGGGAGAGAATAATGCTATGGTTTCAGTGGACCTCGAGCAAGAACCTGGTGTTCACTGAAACCGTAGCATTAATAGGATGGCAGAGGGAGGGAGTATATCTGGCCCACGTGCGGCTCGACCAGATCCACTACCACCGATGGGGGTGCTGGGTTACTCTCCTCTTACGAGATGCTCTCCCAGCGGCAGAGGGGAATTGTACTCTAACCCGACGAATATTTAATAGAAATATAATATTATGTTGATTTATAAATATTTATTATTATTGTTTGCATTCAATGTAAATAGTTTCATTTTCCCTACTTTAACTAAATTAGATGAAATTAATTCAATTCTAGGTAACTTGTTTAAGTAATACTCACTATGCAAGGAATTTAATTTAAAAAACAAAGGGATTCATTTACCGTATTCTATAAAGGTTCATTCAAGAGTATTTTTATGTTTATGCTTTTAGGAAATAACTGTCTAATATTACTTTTATACAGAATTAGAAAGATATTGCGTTACATAAAAGATTATGAAGAAAAAGAAGTTACTTTCTTTTGAATCACTATTTTAAGTTACTAATTAAAATACTTTCTTTCTTACGAAATTCACTATATACCGAATTTCCAATATGTAAGATATTTTAGCAGATTATATGAGTATAAAAAACTTTAAATTAAAAGGTTAATATTGATCACAGCAGACTAAGTTTTAAACTAGAAAGTCTGACTTGGTATTCCTTAACTTTATTACTTACTAGCCGACCCGCTCTCGCTTTGCTGAGGTGTTCACTCACTCACTCATTTATTCATTAATACTCTTCCCGCAACTATGAATCATATATCTCTATCTCTATGACATTCGCAAACATCTACTAAAAATAAATTAATAAAATTCAAGGTATATAACTGGGTCTTTGTTGGTTTATTCTGAAAATACTACTTTTTCTTTGCATATCAAGAGTATGGAAGCTATACAGCGCAGTAATACTTAACGATAATATTAACATGTAGTCTAGATGTAAGCCGAGCACTGACTGGGGCTTGAGATCCAGGAGCAGGTTTAAAGACGTGACTATGTACAAACTCTTACTTCCACCGCTCGACCTCACTACCGAATATTAAAATAATAAAGTTCATTACTCACGTGCTCCTCGATAATGGAGGACTAGGAGGAGCCTAGGAGGCACCACGCCACCAAACATTACTACACTTACTACTTTACTATATAGTGCGCGATATAACTTGACTAACTTAATCCTATCGGAACGAAAGATATATTGTCTACTCGAAATAAGATAAAATGAACCCGTGAATAGTAATTCATAAACAGTGTTGCTGACATGCATATTTTTCATTAAGTAAAAAAATCTATTGATCCCTCAGTAAAGCGAGGGCTGAAAGATAATTATTAATAACAAACTTAATATTATTTACAAATAATTTTTATATTCTTAAATAACATTCTAATTTAAAGTTATAAATGAAACAATATTATTTTAGGAATAGGATATTATTTCAAACCTGTGGATTTGAAAGTTATTTAATCTACCCTGCGGCATTTAATTACTGGTCCTGTCGTTTCTCTGAATTAATACTATTTTAATTTTTTCAAATGATAGAGGTCAAAGAATAATTCTGGCATATTCTTTATGTATGGTATAGAACAAAGATTCCCAAAATTATTTGACCTGTAGACCACTTAGCAACACCGTTTATAAATTAGTGTTCTAGGGTATATTAATTAAGTATACCCACGTGAAGACAATAACCTTTGTGCGTCAGTATCTCTGGTGTTTTCGTGTAGTGGAACAGTGTTAGTCAGTGTTACATGGAAGTTAGTATTATAATATTTTGCTTGAGGTCACCCTTCTTGAGGTCCACGTAAGTTAACTTTATTATAAAAGGCCTTCAACCCTACACCTTGTCGCATCGCATATCTAAGGCGCTGCCCGGCTTTCCGTCTAAATTGCATCCTATGACTTGCTTGTAGGTAGACACCCTTTCTTTTCATACTTCATATTAACAAATAAAATACAAAATTTTGAAAACCAACAAAATGTAATCGTTTTGAAATTCTGATATTATATTGAATGGATTACAAACAGTAAATACACTTCTGGTTCGTAGATCCTTTCGTACATCTCATCAACTCTATTCTTTTACGTGAACCCCCTCTACTCGACATAGACACTTCGGCAATCTATACTAATATAGAAAGCTGAAGAGTTTGTTTGAACGCGCTAATCTCAGGAACTACTAGTTGGATTTGATAAATTCTTTCAGTGTTAGATAGCCCATTTATTGAAGAAGGCTATGTGATATATATCATCACGTTAAGACCAATAGGAGCGGAGCTAGACGCGGACGAATTTGCGCGGGTCGACTAGTCACTGATATAGAACAAAGTCGCGCTTCCTGTACGCTCAACTCTTTTAAACTTCGCTACGGATTTTTAATACAGTTTTGACCTACAGACAGAATAATACAAGAGGAAGATTTATATGTATAAAACATGCATATTATAGTAGAAAAACCCTGCGAAACCCGGGCGGGTAGCTAGTTCTATATAAAATAAAGAGTTTCTTATGATATTAAACTGCACTAGAGCCATTTTATTACTTTATGCTTTCTGTAGATATTTATATTTACTTTTAAAGCGTTAACGTCTTATTTTCTATGAAAACTGGAACAGCGCTGGAAAGAGTAAATATGGAAACAAAAAATTCCACTTCGCTAGACTAACTTCACAAAGACTTAAATTTGCACTTTTGAGATAATAAAAATTGTATTTTCTTATCTGAAAAGTCGATGATAAAATGGTTAAAATATTTTAAGTCTAAGCCTGTAATTAAGAGCGCCCAAGCTTAAAGCTTTTTGTCAGACTTGATGCGGGCTTAGAAAGTCTAATCTAGCTAAGATTACTGCAAACGCCTACTGGTCTACTTTTGGAACTTCGATTAGATTTTGATCAGTGTTTAATCTATACTTACAGTATTTTTACTGATATAGTTTAGTCAACAATAACGATGTCCCGAATATTAATGTTTTATTTTCTGTGTTTAGTGTTTTATTTAATTCTGCTATCCTTATGAGTCAGAGAGACGTGCAAATAACGGGGTTAGGGTTTTCCTTACTTTTTTTGCAAAAAAAACACTAAAAAAGAAAGATGATATGGAATGGACTATTGGGTAAACGCGAAGTATATATATCTCTCTCCTAAGCAGTGCCTTGGACTAGTGACCAAGGTGTAGGCTTAAGGATATCCTTTCTTCGATCGAGACACTCGCCTCCATTGCTCAGGCTCTCTATTTAAACCAAAGATTAATCTCTCATAAACCTAACCTAACATAAGACGTGGCAACTACATTGTAAAGTACTCACGTGACCTTAATCGGACAGCACTCAACACTTCATAAGCACCGTCCAGAGACTACTTCACTCCTTGAGAGACCGCGCAAGAGTAAAACTACAGTCTGACTGTAGAAGGCATATAAAGGGTCGAGACAATCAAAACGACGAAAGTGACTACTACCCTACCCCAACGCCATAGATCGTGATGACGATTCAATTATTCGATAACCTTATATTCTCTGACATGTGTATCAAATACTATACGATTATCATAATGGATATTTAATTCACAATGCACTTTAAAAGGGTAACAAACGCGTATGTTTAAAACATAAACTTTGCAAGGTTTTGTTTACAACAAAATAAAAGTGGAATGTTGGCCGGCAGCTGTTGAATTTTAACCGAAGTTTGGCCAAACATTTTAGAAGTTTGTTTAAAACTAACGCGGTTCAGAAAAACGAGCGAGCGAAATGTATCCCGCAACTTGATGCTTAATGGAGTGTTACCGCTACCTCTATACCCATCCTACCTATACCTACCTACCGCATGATCATCGTTTTTAAATAACTTGTGTATTACATAAACTTTATAACATTAGTTGGAAAAAATCTTATATAAGAATTTCAAAATTATTAAGCACTCAAACTGTCTTCTGTTATCTGCCTTGAGTTTAAAAAAACACCCTTAAATTATTTTGTTTATTCGTTTCTGAGAAAAAAAATAAAAACTAAAAAATTTGTAATGACGTCACATATACAGCGGAATAAGATAATGCCTTTGCCATATGTGATGTCATTTGGTGTTTAGGTACGTCTTTTTAGACTAGATAAAATTTCAAAATTGATTTTAACCATTACCGACCTCTTATTTTGCAGAAATAAAAAATATGTGTATAAATTTATTTTTAAACGACTTCAAAAAGGAGGAGGTTCTCAATTCGATTGGTATATATTTTTTTATGTATGTATATCGATTACACTGAGATTTATGATCCGATTTGCGTGATTATTTTTTAGGTAGGATTCCATTGGGTCTTTACAAACACTATCTCGCACATCTCTGGTGAAAACGCAACCTAAGTCGTAATTATTATTATTATTCAAACCCATTTTCTTTAGTAGTGTAACAATTATGTAATCTTCATATAGAAATAGGGCTAATGGAAAATATACGATACAAAGATTTTACACTTTTTCAACAGTAACCACACTTAGAACAGAAATTTGGAGTAAATTAACTAAATAAAAAAAAACATCATCATAAGAAGAATAAAATATATAGAAGGTAATGTATCAACTTCACTCGTGTATTTTATGACTGAGTTCTTTATGTTAAGCAAGTGATAGCCTAGTGGTTAAAACTTGAATGTCTTACTCGAGAAGCCCGAGTTCGATCCTGGGCACACACCTCTGACATCTCTGAGTCTTGTATGTTTTATGCAATTAAATATCTCTTGCTCTATCTGCACTCCTAAAAGTTCCCTCTCAAAGAAGTGTGAGGTCAGCCAAACCGCACTGGGCCAGCGTGGCTATGGCTCAACACCCTCCTCATTCTGAGGAGTAGACCTGCCCCAGCAGAGGGCCATTAACGGGTTGTGATGATGAAGTGTATCTTCTAATAAATCTCCTGGAAAAAGGAAATTGTTTTGCTAATAATAACATTATTGAACATAATTGAGAAAGAATTTAATTAAAAGACTATACCAAAATTATTATCAAAGTTAGCGCTGTATTTGAATAAATTAATAAGATTAAAAATAGTTTTTAGCTACTTGGAAAATACTTGGAGTTTGAATATTATGCAAATGCTCGGTGATAATAAAATTGCAGAGAAAGCAGTCACCTAATTATTTCCTTAAGTTCTGAGGAGAATTAATTGTAACTAGTTTTATTATTTTATACACTATGCCGTTATTTTATTACTATGTTTGCTAGAAATGATTTTATTAATCTTGTTTTGTTCTAAAATGTAGAGATTGTTATCTATATAGGAGCTATACTGTACAGTAACACGTAAAAGGCAATAATAATATGCACTCTTTACAGAAACCGAGTGATTAATACTAACACATTCACAAAAACCTTACCATGTCTACACACATGGGTATACTTAAAATAAAATAAAAGAAATAACTCGAGAAATAAATAACTCTTAAAATTTAACAGTTTAAAGTAATCTATATATATAAAAGCGAAAAGTCACTGACTGACTGACTGATCATCACGAAATCTCAGGAACTATAAAACCTACAAACTTGAAATTTGGAATGTAGGTTCCTTCTAGGACGTAGGTGTCCACTAAGAAACGGATTTGAGAAAATCCTCCCCTAAGGGGGTAAAATGGGGTTTGGAAGGTTATATGAAAGTCCTATGTTTTTGAAGTTAGACTTATGAAAATCGGTATTTACATTAATAACTTACAATAATAAAAATCTGTATAATTTATTTTGCAAAATACCCCCTTAAGGGTGGTAAAATAGGGGATGAAAGTTTGTATGGGAAAGTTTAATTTATTGTCACTCTTAACTTGAAATTTGGAAAGTAGGTTCTCTCTAGAGGGTAGGTGTCAGCTAAGATTTTTTTTACGGGGGTGCCCCTCCTAAGGGGTGGAATGGGGGTTTGAAGGTTATATGAAAGTCCTATGCTTTTAAAGTTTGAGGTTAGAAAAGCGGGAATATGAAAATTGGCATTTAGATTATTACAGCAGCGGGAAAAATTATCTTTTTATAATCTCATAGAAAATCAGAACTTCTACGCGGACGAAGTCGCGGGCGCCCGCTAGTTAGTGATATAACTACAATAGTTGGGCATATGATCTCGCAAAAATTTTTTGAAAACTGATGAACTACTCACTTGTCTAACTCCTCTATCTTGTTATCGTTTAGATATATGTATTCTAGTCCATTTGAGTCAGTGAACACATCCCGTGGCAGTGTTCGTACGTTGCTGCTCTTGAGCTCTATTTACAAGAGGCTGGACAAATTGGCGAACGTGCGGTTGTGTAACTGCAGTTGGGCTCTGTTGTTGTATACGTAAATCTAAAAGAATAATAAATATTAATGTATATAATAGGTTGGGGAAAAAGTTTCTTCGCATTTTTTAAGAAAATTCAGAACATATCGTTTATTTACATTTAACTAAAGTATGTAGGTACCATTTTGATCGATAACTTTTTGCCATCTTGTAGGTAGGGACATGATCCCATTGCTATAGAAATTTTTGGGCTTCTGATCAAAAAACCGCGACAAGTAGTTTTGGCAGTCCTCTCGTGATGTTAACCTGACACTGCCTAAAGAATTCTGAAGAGACCGATACAGGTGGAAATCGGAAGTTGCAAGGTCAGGACTTTACGGCGGATGCATTAACACCTCCCAGCCAAACTCTCTTAATTTTTTCTGAGTCGCTAAAGATGTGTGAGGTCTAGCGTTATCATTATGAAAAACCACACCCCTTCTGTTGATTAATTCCGGCCGCTTTCTCTCAACATCTTGCTTTAATCTTATTAGTTGTTCGCAGTAGAGTTCAGAATCGATGGTCCTGCCTGGTGGTAACAGCTCATAATGAATAATGCCCTTTCAATCCCACCACACACACAACATCACCTTGTTGCGAGTGAACCCGGGTTTCGCCACAGTCTGTGAAGCCTGACCGGCCTTTGACCACGACCTTTTTCGCACGTTCTTGTCGTACGTGATCCACTTTTCATCACCAGTTATCAGCTTCTTCAAAAATGAGGCGTGAGTTAGGTTTAGGTTAGCCTTGTGTTAGGTTAGGTTTATGTTAGTCTAACTAGGTTAGGTAGGCTTAGGTTTATATGGTCAAACTAAGCAGTGGAGGCGAGTGTTGTGATCACTTAAAGGAATTCCTTGAGCCTACACCTTGGTCACAAGTCCAAGTCACTGCTTGGGTTCCTGTCAGTATAGTTTTAGTCAGAATATTAAGAGATCGTAACGTTTAGTTATATCCTGACCGTGTTGCGCCACTAGCTTATATCATAGGCCATCCGTTGTGCATATACGATGTTTATTGAAAGATTGTATATCCATCCCATTTTCTAGTTTCCGACATCAGAAGTATGATAAACCTTCGCTTCACATGGGGTCTATCAGCATTCTCGTTAGTAGAACAAATTACGAATTTTGATGTTGAATTCTTGTAGATCGTGTACCAGTTGAAGTTGAAGTTGAAGTTAATGGTGATTATGATATTGAGTAAAGTTGAGTTAGTTGCTTGAGTGATAGAATCTATCGAACGTATTGAAAATTGTTGCAATCCATGTGATGGATGTACGTCAGGATTTGCAAATTTCAAAAACATTTCACTTTATATTTATACTCATTTTATATTTTTACTTGTCTGTCCGTGTTTATGCAATTTATCCCTACGCCGATACATGGCGTTATCAAAAACTCATTTATTTTATTTGTATTCTTAAGTATTTTTTTTGCGGTAAACATAGCTTATGTCCTTTCTTAAACTCTATTCTATCTCTGTATCATATTTCATCAAAATCCGATCAGTTATTTAAACCTGATTGTGTAACAGACACAGACGCCATCTTTTTGTCAATAGATGGCGTAAGTACTCGCACTTGTAGTTAGGATATAATTTTAATGATGTAAAAATATTTCCTGTACATTAAATGAATTCTTATTCAATTTATTTACTAAAGTCAATATCGTAATACAATATTGTCTATCGTAGTGAAAGTAGAAATTTAATCTAGTGTAGTGTTAACTGTTAGTTAATGTAATGTATTTATTTATTTTATTTATTCATTCATTATCTATGTTTAATTATTAACACATTTTTAACTTATTAAGGACTAAGAAATAAACAGATTTATATTGTTATGTTAGTTAAATGTCCAGTGGTAGTGTCTTCCAATCTTATGATCTGCATCTGGGTCGCAAGCCCCAGGCGCTGGTATGCTACCTATTTGACGTCAATGGCATTATTATTTTATTACGTGTTATTTTTTCTTACCAATATTATAAAAGCAAATAAAATGTATCTAAAAATAAAAATATGAAACATTTTCTGGAGTATGAATTATGAAAGACATTCGCTGATGCAAAAACCTTTAAGTTATTTTCTTGAATGTATCACTTTTTGTGTAAACTACTCCTTCTCCTATAAGACACCTGATTTTATCAGGATAAAAAGTAGCCTATGTAGTAATCGAAACATACAAACTTTCGCATTTATAATATTAGTCATCACTACATAGCATAAAACAAAGTCACTTCCTGCTGTCTGTCCCCATGTATGCTTAGATCTTTAAAACTACACAACATATTTTGATGCGCTTTTTTTAATAAATAGAGTGATTCAAGAGCAAGGTTTATATGTATAATACATAAATTATATAGTAGAAAAACACTGATAGTTTTAGAGGTTTCTAATGTGATGTTGTAAATAAACACATTTTTTGCGCTTACATTGCAAGCGCTGGCTGAACTCTACGAGACAGATCAAAATAATGTATATTATTGTACACTACTGGTATATCTCTAAGGGTAATCCACAATAACCATTTTTTATCTTTTACTTTTTACGAGAAATAATAGCTTATTAACGAAGCGATTTTAAACAATACAGCATTAATCCTTGTCCAATTAGGTACCTTAAATACATTGTGCATTTAATATAGATCATTACGGCCCTTACAGCATGAAATTTAAATGATTTTTTTCGAAGATATTACAGATTTAAAATCTAGGGACATAGCGGTTACAGCAAAATACACGTGATAAATTGTACCCGGGCGAAATAGTAGGATATAAAAGTCAAATTCTATTAATGTTTGGATTCAAATACTAAACCAAGGGTCACTGCTCATTGGGACTGGTACCGAAATCAAGCCTCCTTTTCATGTCTGAACGGTATTCATTGGTATCGGTGTTGGATAAACGTATTTTCCAATACATACGATTAAGCTAAAGGTCGCTGATTGAAAGCCTTTGGATGAAACGAGATCCCGACAGCTCCGTGATCTTGAATACGATCGTGTATTTTATACGCAACAAAATGGCGGATTTTGTTTGCTTACGTATACGTTACATTAATAGATTGACGTTGTATCTATTTATTGATTATACTAGTCAACCTGTGTGACTTCGTCCATGTAGAAGTATATGTTAAATATTTACAAATTTTTCTGTACCACCCTACCTATATGTAATACTGTACAATAATGGGTATCATTCTTCTCTCATTCTACGACAGGAATCAATTGGTGACTGCTTCTTAAGTAAATCTGTTATTATGAAGGAATAAATACCCAAGTTTTCGCATAGGCTTTTTAGTGTCAGTATACAAGTAGTAACTACAAATGAAATCATGGCGTTGAATTAAATATGAACGAAGATACAGTGCACCAACTTAGATCAACCTTTTCAAGTTTATTATCTTCTAATTGAATTAACATTACATGATAATTAAAATTATATTAAGTTTAAAGAATTTATTCTCAAAAAAAAAGACAGAGTCACTTACATGAGAACATAATATAACAAAAAATATAAACTAAACACAACACAATACAATCAGGTAGGTATCCAGATAACGAATTAAATTGATAACTTATTCTTTAATATATACTGTGATTTAAATTCGTTAAATGAGCTTACATCTTTTATACAAGACGGTAATCTATACTATTATACAAAGAGGAAAGATTTGATTGTTTTTATGTTTGTTTGTTTGTTGCGAATAGGCTCGAAAAGTATTGAACCGATTTTGAAAATTCTTTCACCGATAGGAAGCTACATCTTTTCCGAGTAACATAGGCTATGTGGTGTTGCCATAAATACTCTAATTAAAAAGATATGGCCATTTAAGTGCCATAAGGTGGCCATTTTGTACATTGAGGGGTTTCTCAGGAACTACTACTCCGATTTTAATTTTTTTTTCACAGATAGAAAAATGCACTTTTCGTGAGTGACAAAGGTGATTTAGTATTGCCATATGCATTTTTTAATAAATAGAATATGGCCATTTTGTCGTAACTAACGCGATTTTAAAAATTCTTTCTCTAATAGAAAACTATACTTTTCGTGAGTGACAAAGGTGATTCAGTGTTGCCATATACATTTTTTAGTTAAACGAATTTGGCCATTTTGTCGTAACTAACGCGATTTTAAGAATTCTTTCGCTAATAGAAAACTATACTTTTCGTGAGTGACAAAGGTGATTCAGTGTTGCCATATACATTTTTTAGTTAAACGAATTTGGCCATTTTGTCGTAACTAACGCGATTTTAAGAATTCTTTCGCAAATAGAAAACTATACTTTTCGTGAGTGACAAAGGTGATTCAGTGTTGCCATAAACACTTTTTTTTAATAGAACACGGCCGTTTTGTTACTACTGATCCGATTTTAAAAATTCTTTCACTGAGGAAGTCTACAGTATTTCTGTCTCTCTTCCTCTTATATACTATCATTTTCTCTCATCCTGTCTCTTTTTTCTCTCTTTAATGTTTATCTTTATCTCTGTTCAGAATGGTCAGTCTCTGTTCGGTTTTTTTCTTTCGAGAGTCTCTCTCTCTCTCCATTATTTTTATTTTTGTACATATATTCTTAATTTAACATATACTTTAACGTAGACGATGTCACGGTAGTCGACTAGTTTATTATAAAATTGTGCTCCTTCACATGTGATATCTTTTTTTGCATAATTTGTTCTAATTTTAGGTAGAACTAATAAACTTGGTCGAGGGTGCTACGGTTATTATTAACACGTTTCATAAAAGACAAATTAGAATGTATTGATTTGTTAATGATTTTTCTTATTAAAATACAAGTATTATATGTAAAGTTGTCGTAAATTCATAATATTTGTTTAATTATAAATGTTAGTTATAGTGTTAGTGGTTAATATGAAGAAAAAGGAATCAATTCAATATTTAAAATTATATTAATAATATGGTTTTATATTGTTCACTTTATGAATTTAATTGAGAATCAAAAATTAGATATCGCCCTTTGAAAAGCATAGATGGATTTCAGCAGCTGATAGATTCCAGTAAAAACAATAAGTTTCGTTAATGTCCGTAATATAGTAGATTTACATCTTTAAAGCTGTAAGAACAAAGTTTCAGAAATGGAAAACGTGTTGAAGTGAAATAACAGCGTGAAATTAAACTGAAGTTGGATGGATGGTGCAGTTTCAGGTCTCGCTGGGATCACTAAGAGTGGGTAATGGCTTCGCTTGTCTATGGGTCGGAGTACACCCCTGGGAGTCGCAATACGTTTTTGTTGCTTCATTTTTATTGCTACCACTTTTTTCAATTTGGATAAATTGTTAATGCGTTTTTCTTTCCTTGAATTAAATAGCTTCAAGTGTTCTATAAATTTTGTTTCATCAAATGTGAATAAAAATATTTGCACTGAATATCATTAATAGAGATTTGATATAAATGGAATATAAAGGTTTTTATTAATTATTAAAAATAAATTATATAAAGAGGCAAGTTGATATAAATGGAAGGTGAATTGTCAAAATTATTTCATTTTTTACGTACTTGAAATTTTTTTTTCGTGAAAACAGGATTGGTCCTATGTGTGCCAAGTGATGGTGGTAAAAGTTAGTAAAGATGAGTGAATTTATTAAAATTCTGACTACCCTGTCTCCTCTTGGCGACGCTCTTGGTATGAATTTTTAAAAATATTATTAGAATTTTAAATATTACACACAATGTGACATTATAATTTTTTTATCAATAAACAATAAAGTTATTAAATAAGTTAAAGTATTTTTTTAATTTATTTTTACTAATATAAATATTAAAAAATGTGACCTGATAACTTTCTTAATTAATAAACTCTTTTCCTATTTCTCTTTCTTACGTTTTTCTACTATAATGGCAAGAAATACTAAAAAACAAGACAGTTCTATATTGTAGTGGATCGAAAATAACACTAGACAGAATAATTTAATTTTGTTTATATAAAAAAATCATGTTTTTTCACTTTAACCTAACTGTGAAGACGATTTAAACATAAACTGATTAAAAGACTAAAAACTAAAGACAGAAAACAATATTATAATCAAGTTTGAAACAGTATTATTTTACTGACATCTACTTTTATAGATCCGTTCCATCCACACTTAGTCTAAAAACTTTCTAGACAGCCTTCGTCGTATCCTTCTTAGTTTACCTCAAACTGGCTAAAAATATTTGTGTATTTTATTTATTTGTAAACTTTTATAATTCGACCAATAAAACACAGCATGTGCATCTTTGTCTCTTATATTTTAAATATTTCATACTTGTCGACCCACTCTGGCTTTGCTCGGGCTATTTACTACGTTTATTTAGGTTTAATGTTAAATTTCAATTTCCAACATTTTTTATTTTATATTATGATAAACTCCCAAAGACTTACACGATTACACAGCTCGACATTAACTTTTAACCTAACCTCAAACTTTTGTCCCCTATTTTAAGCCCTTCATGCTTTATTTCCGCAATAAAAGGTAGCCTATGTCCTATCCCATACTCTAGTCTATCTGCAGGTTAAGCAGTTTAAGCGAAAAAGGGCGAAAGAAACAGACATTTATAATTAAAAGTTACGAGAAGAATATCTCGTTTTTAATTATTGGCGGTTAACTCTTAAAAACTCTTAGCTCTCTTTAAATGTATTACAAAACCTCCTAAAATACTCAAAAAGGAAAATGTGAATTATTTATAGAGAGAAGACCAGAAAAACAGGAGTCGTTTGTTTGGTATACCTTTACAATTCTGCTATTATCAGTATTTCTCAGAACAATTCTAAAACTAACAAACATGTTTCATCATTAGGTAAAAGTCCCTTTAAGTAGTATTAATAACAAATGTAATAAAATTATATTCCTGTGGAATATAATAGCAAATAAATAAAATACTTCCGTTACATTTTACACAGCATTTGCGGTTTTGTAAACGATAAAATGAATGTTATTCAGATTTATTTTAAAGTACATTTATAAAATTACTACTAGCTGACCCAGCAAACGCTGTTTTGCAATATAAATTTGGGGTGGGCCACCCATATCACTCAGGTGGATGAAAAATAGATATTAGCCGATTCTCAGACCTACTGAATATGCATATAAAATTTCATAAAAATCATTTCACATTGTGACACGAGAATTTTAAAATATTTTTAAATGAAAATTATTTTTTCTTGACATACGAATTAAATGAAACAAAGCCAAAGCACATAAATGATTTTAATAAGTTGGACTTGCTGCAATGGGCGACGCGCGTGCAAACATATAGATATGCAGATAAAAAAATTGTTTCGGCTTTCATTGGTATTAAAATTTCATCAAAATTCATCAAATGTTTGACAATTTATATATTTATTATATGCGTATATATCATATTTTATTCTTATATTTATTAAGTTCTGTATGTAAAATTATAACAAACCATAATTAGAGCTTCGTCTGTTGTTCATTAGCTCTCCTAATAGCTTTATCATGTTGAATACATTAATGAAGACAACATTTGCATTGCACTTGTACATGAGAAACGTAATTTCATATGTACCGTTAAATTATATTTCATTAAGAAATTATATGCAAACTTCTTAATAGTAACTCTTATTTCATAGTATTAATTTTTTATTTGTATATTCATACTTTCAATAATAAACCAAATATATTACAAACATATTACAGCAAATGTCATGTTACTAATCGGGGAAAACGTTAATTATTATATTATGTTCTCTCTAAATTTTTTTAGGGTACTAAATAATACCTCAAGAATCTTCTACACACTTATTACCAGTAGACTTCAATCCAATAACAACAAGGTAACGCCATCACATTTCAAAAAATATTTATTTTTGTATAGTTTCAGGGAAACATGCTTATTAATTTGAAAATGCAAAACCTTATCTAAATATTACAGAATACGATTCACAGCATTAAAGCCTGTTCCGAGGTGTCTACTTATAAAAAGATACGTCATAAAGTATAGTTTATTATGTAAAAAACAATTTATAATATGAAGACGTTGCTTTCATTATTGATTATTATCATCATCGTCACTTCCAGTTAAAGGCCCACTGCCGAACTGGGTCTTCTCTTCAGAACGAGGAGAGTATTAGGCCATAGTCCACCACTCTAGTCTAGTGCGGGTTGGTAAGCTTCACACACCTTTGAGAACTTTTTCAGGAGTGCATATTTCCTCGATGTTTTCTGTCAACGTTAAAGCAAGTGATATTTAATTGCTTAAAACACACATAACTCAGAAACGTCAGAGGTGTGTGCCTTGTTGAGGATCGGCTATCTCTGCTTTTTCTATTACAGAGATTATATATCTATTACTGATATATAGTATAATAAAATTAAGGAACACACATGTTAATATAATACTTAAATATTTGATAAGATTCCGTACCCATAGTTTGTAGTTCCATGCACATAAAGCAATGTTCCGAATGTACTCGTATATCATGAAAAGTCTACGATATTTCGGCTCGCTACTGGCATGACGAATAGTTCACTGCATTTGACCTACGGGCTACCTGCAGAGCTAAGATAGCGTATTTTGAAATCCGGATCGTAAATTATACCTAATTGTTTGAAATGCTCACATTTCTAAAATCACCTAAATTATTATACACTAAAAAAAATCTGCAAATCTATTCCAGAGGAAACCGACAATCCTTTTTAATGTGAACTTATTTTTTCTGTAAAAAAAAATTGCCTATTAGCTTAAAGTTTTAGTTATTTGAACTTGATTATATAAAGCTATGTGCATATATAAACATTAATATTTTTTTAAGATAGATGAAGGACAAATAAGCAGATGGTCCACCTGATGGAAAGTGGCCACCATCGCCCATGGACATCGGCAAAACTAGGGAGTATCTCTTGCCGATACGTTGCGGCCTCGAAGATAAGAGTGAGGAGGGGGAGCTATGAGAAGAGTGCTGCGGTTTCAGTGGATCCTGAGCAAGAACCCGGTGTTCACTGGAGCCGCTGCATTAATGGGCAATTACTGACAAACATATTGACGGATTTCAATATTTTTTTTATAATACAAAAGATATAGAAAAGACCACCAACAAATGCTGAAGTATCAAAATAAAATGTATAGGAATTTTTGTATAAACCCTGTATTTGGTAATTGGAATATGGTAGATCTAATTTTTGATTTCTGAATAAACTACATCAGAAGAGGATTTTACATAATATATTTAGAGGATATTATATTATTTTAATTTTTAACCATTGTCATATAATAATAATCTGATTGCTGTGGTTTTCTTGTGATTAAAATTTAAAGGGTGGGATTTTATTATTATACGTATTAATGATATTTTAATGTTCTTACATGATGTTCAATAAATCTCTTATCTACGACAGTCATTGTTACCACGAGAAACAAAGTATTTTCCAATAAACTTTTCACATTAAGTGATAATATGAAGTGTACTATATCATACGGTACCATACTTCACGATCGCACTCGAAAGTTCCATGGCCCTTATTTCTTTAGTAATAAGAGCTAAAACAGTCTAAATTCCTGTATCTTTACAGGAATGAGGCGAGTCAACATGAGCGCCCACAGTTATTAATACTCGCGCTAGTGACTTGATTTATGCTTTGAAAAGCGTGCCTCAGATTTACGACGGGAAATCCATTTGTAGTCTATAGTCCTGTATGTAGTGCCTTATTCAGGGTTTTCAAAATGGAAGAAATTCCACTGATTTTATATTAACATTATATTTATTTTTTAATCTACTAAGTGTTATTCTTTGCGTCTATTAACTTTTTTACTATAAAACAAATTTTTTGTTAGTGCAGATTATAAAATTGAAGTCAATGCGTTTGGAGCTTCGGTTCGGTATTTATGTAATTGTTCAATAGAAGAAAAGGTACGTGGAATTAGATTGTAGAGTTAAAATTGAAATGTTTAGAATAATATCATACAAATAAGTTATTACCCAGTTGCCGTGATTGAATATAAGTGCTCAGGAAAATTTTCCCTTACTTACAGGCCCAGTGAGGGAACATGACGGTATGTACGGTCAGCTATTAAAAAACGAACTGGATACACATATCGGATACGAGTACATCGTCAGGTACAGTCGCAGTTGGAGACCGGCAGCCAAGCTTCGTGACAACTGGAGAAAGATTTTAGAGGTTGCCGAGAAGAAAAAGAGGATAAGTTCCCCAATAATACAATCTAATATTAAACGTGTAAATGTAATTTTTAATAAATTAATATATGAAAATAAAAGGTATGCGACTTTCACGTTTATTATTATTTTTTTAAATACAGAAAGAAGTTCATAACTACATACAAAAGAAAATTTGTTAAAAAAATGTATTTGCACTATTTGGTAACAATATAACTTATTTAGGTTACTTGGAAGCTGAAACCGAGAACAGATTGCATAACTCGACACTACACTGAGCTGTATTTAATATAACGTTGCATCCATCCACTTATAAGCCATTGTAGCTGTTATATTACGCTTCTCGTAGGTGCTACTAGGAACAGCTTTTGGATATTGAAATTATATTAACCCAGCATTGTACTGTATGTAAAATATTATACATAATAGTATCTGGCCGCGACTAGTTCTATCTCACAAGAATAATGTACTTTTTTCGATATAGAGAGTAGCTTATATGTTTAATTAGATTATAAAGTATCTGCGTGCAAAATTTTGTTTAAATCCGTTTAGCCGTTTTTGTATTATCGAATACTTAATATTCTAAATGAGAAACTATGTATGTTTAATAAAATCCTAATGTTTGTTATTCAGATATTGGGTATAGGTACGGCTGAACAGATTTCATCAGATTTGGCATATAAATCCTTTATAACCTAGAATAACACATAGGCTAATTTTAATCCCTGAAAGCAAAGCTCTTGTGGAGTAGGAATTAGTAACACAAAAATAATATTTCAATGAAACATTGCAGATATTTTTAAGCTGGAAAAAAACATATATTTTATGAATAACAATTAGTGAATGAGTATGTTAATGGAAGGGTAAAGATGTCATGAGTGTGTCATAAACAAAATGAGCTCATCAACTTCAGCGCCATGCAATGCTAGGGGAAATTCACACAGATCTGTCGCTGTCCAATATAGTAGGTGCGATGCTTGATAATGCCTGATGTTAGTGGCCGGTGGCAACATTCTGCGAAGCATTAATGGGCTTAAAGGAGGCTGCACAGCGGAATCGATAAACGGAAGCTCATGCAGATCCTCCCCGCAGGAGACTACCAGGGAGAAGTCAACGGCGTTATGCTCGGCTTCTCCAACATTCCTAGAAACCCTCAAGTGAGGGAATTAATCCTGTTGGCGTAGCAGTCTAACTGTCTATGTGGCATGGTAGTAGTATGCGAAAGCGATCCCGTATCGCCTAATTATTGACAGTGAAAGGAACGCTGGGTTAGCAGGTAGGGAGCGTAATCTGCATTTCCCAGCGAGAAAAAAAAGTCGGTATATAGAAATCCCTGTAACGTGTGTTTAACTTAAATGTAAAAACATCAGTTTATTTTTTCAATCCATATTAAAACTCCCAAACCGGTTCGTTAAAGACAAAATTAACATTAACAGTATCAGAATTGCGCCAATGCGACGTATATCCGTATTTCGATTCACTTTACCATTACCGGTGTTAATATCGCGTTGTTGTGCTAAATTATGTTCATTATGAACTTTGTAGCCTTTACTTCAGACAATTATTATATATTTAAAACAACATATTATATTAAATAAATATTTATTTAATCACTCTTTAGGGTTTCTAAATTAATCAAAGACAAAAGTATGTATGTAAATTCTACACAAGTGATACGAGTATTTTTCATCGTAATTAAAGTAAATAAAGAAATATATTTGTTTTTATTAAATATTAAAAGATAAAGGATGAGTAAGGGAAATATCTATTTATATACATTACTATAAAAGTTAATATTTAATCTATGGGAATCACGTGTTGTAGATTGTGAAACTGAACTTATTAATTTTTTATTAATATAATTACCCTCGACGATTAATCAATTAATAGAATTTAAAAGCTAGTTACACATCAATAATCAATAGTGTTGCTAACATAAAAAAATGTTCAGTTATTAACTAAAAATTAATTTTCTTCCTAAAGTAACAAGGAAAAGAAGGTTTAAATTTTAGTTTTCGATTACATACAAAATATTATTTTGAGTATTCACAACCATTTCCCAGGTAGTGAGAAAATTGAATTGTGGATTTCCGCGATTTTGAACAAAGAACATGTACTAGTCATACATCACCGCACACCTGTCTTCTCGCAATCACTTTGAATACAAAGTGCCTGTAAATTTCGACTGTATAATGTGCACAGCGCCCTCTCGCGGTCTCGTCGCAGATGAATTGCCTACAATTCAGTGCAGTGATAAGGATAATTTGCAATTTAATTACATTATGGAGATGCTGCTGAGTTCGACTTGTAAAAGGTTATTTCATATTACAGTAAGTTAATTCGTTAAGTTAAATCAGTTCTAGTAAAGGCATCATAGTTTAGATATGGATCATTTGCCATGTTTATGTATATAGATTCATATAAGCATATTTGTACTCATATAACTGTCATTTCACTTAAAACAGATAGTTTAGCATAAAAAGGTTCCAAAGCAATAAAAAGTGTTAATAGTTCGAAGGTGTGATTATATTTCCTGACCTTTTTCTATTTTAATATTTTTTTTTTTTTGGAATTTTTGCAACTTATTTATTTTTGCAAATTACTTATTTTGGTTAGTATAAAGAAATTCTCATTTATAAGTAAAAATACTCTACATATATTCTTTATTATAATAATAATTGGAAAAGCTTGTAAAATCGGAAGCATACATTTAATGTAGATCTAGTTGTCAAGCGGAGCTCGCCAGGTGATCATTATGGCTATGGAGTAAGTTTTAAATATTCGTGACTCAGAGGTGCATATTATTATTGTTTTCTGCTTGTTACTTTGCGGTATCGTTCCAATGTAGTTACATTATATAAAAAAAGACAGAGCTTATAAAGATGGTAAGTCTCTAGTTAATTTTGCTCTGAACTAATTTTAAGATTTTTGACACCTTTTGACTAGAAAGCGGGTATCAAAAATCATGTGTTAAAAAGACGGCAAACAAAAAACCTAGCTTCTACTAAAATTAAATTTTATCTGTGATTTATTTTGTTTAACTTATACTTTCTTTAAACATAAAATGTGTCTAAAAATGATTGATTTTTTTCTTCCACATGATGTAAAAACTACTCGTGTTTGACTTATAAAGTCGACCCTTATCATCTGTTTGACGTGGCCTTAAGAGGCATACAATTCTCATCTTAATACACACTATTAAAACTCTTACCATTAATATCATACAGTCTACTTTACTGTATATTAAATACTTAGCAAGTTAGCCTGGGTATATGTTTCGAGTTTGTACCGCTTGTAAGAGAAGTGGATCTAAATACACTATAGTTGAAAGTCAACCCTGTAAGTTTGTGTATCTTACACAGTGTATACAACTTTAGTGACCTTATGACATTTTGTCATAAGAGTGTCTAAAGGTCTTATAATAACCACTTCCTTCCTTTCGTTTTATATTTCAACTATAGAATCCTGATAGAACTGAAGCAGTCTATTAAGTACACAGTAAAGTTTGGCTAAAGTAGTGCAAGCTGTTTAGTATTGGATCATGAGGTAAGAAGTGCGAGAAGCGTAAGTGATAAGTTACGGGTAAAGAAAGACGTTTTAATATTTGCTCCTGAATTTTAATCCCCAGGCCCTGTCTGAATTTTGAGTAAATGGATGTTATTATTGTCATTCAGTCACTTCTCAATGAAATGAAAATTCTCAGGTCTACGCCGTAGTACTGCTACGCTGTCGTAGCTGCGTAGATGCTAAGTATTTCGAAAAAAGGAACTTTCTCAGTGAGAGCAGCAATAATATCGTTTAGAAATACGTTGAGATTCTTTACAAGGTCTATTTCTATAAGTTTATATCTGACTAGCTGCCTGCCCTCGCTTCGCTCCGGGTATTTAAAACAATATTATAATTGATGTCTTTAAATTGTCACTCTGTAATTGTGTAGTTTTTCATTATTTGACAAAAGGGAGACAGTGAGAAAAAGTTATAAAAAGAAAATTAATAGAAACAAAAATAAAAGAAAAGCGACAGATGCTAAGAGAGGGAGGACAGAGCCAAAATAAAATTGAATAGGTAAAGGAGAGAGAGAGAGAGAAGAATTAAAGTATGAGAAAAGAGAGAGGATGAGAGAAAATGATAGTATTATAAGTGGAAGAAATGGAAATACTATAGACTTCTCTCAATGAAAGAATTTTAAAAATCGGATCAGTAGCAACAAAATGACCATATTCTATAAATTAAAAATTTATATGGCAACACTAAATCACCTTTGTCTCTCACGAATAGTGTAGTTTTTTATCAGTGAAAGAATTTTAAAAATCGGATTAGTAACAACAAAACGACCATATTCTATTAATCAAAAAATGTATATGGCAACACTAAATCACTTTTGTCACTCACGAATAGTGTAGTTTTCTATCGGTGAAAGAATTTTCAAAATCGGTTCAGTACTTTTAGAGCCTATTCGCAACAAACAAACAAACATACAAATATACAAACATACAAACAATCAAATCTTTCCTCTTTATATAATAGTATAGATATAGATAACATTCCGATGTACCATTTTTGTAAAAATGATACTGCCTGGTTAACTTCATCCCCATTATCATCATCATCACGACCCGTCAATGGCCCACTACTGAGCCGGGTCTCCTCCGCAGATTGAGGAGGGTATTAGGCTATAGTCCACCACGCTGGTCCAGTGCGGGTTGGCAGAGACATCCACTTCATCGCCAGGACATCGACAATCAACATATTTGACAGTTAAACTGTCTTGTATATGTGACGTAATCTGACTAAAGAAAATACTATTTATTGATAAGAAAAATCTTTTTTTTGAATGTTTATACTTTTTGTTTAATATATAAATACTAAACCAGAAACTTAGTGTACGAAAATGAACGAAACATTTTTTATGAAAAGGTTTTCGTAGTATAATGACCAATTACGACTTTGGTAGTTTTATAGCGTGTTCGAGGTATTATTGTCGAGACAATTATTTTTAATTGCTGTTGTAATATGTTGAGGATACACTCGTAAATTTCTGTACTGCCTTTATAAAGTAGAAAGGGAAATAAACGAATTAAGTCTTTGAGTTTCAACAGGTTTAAATATGAAGAGCGATAATTATTTTACTTTTCATTACTTTACATTAACGACACTTATTACATATGTGCTTATGTGTTTTGACAATTTAAGTAATTTTGTATTTCAGTCCTTATTTAGTAATATTTGTTATCTACATAAGACCGATACCGCACAGTAACACTCACAATATAATTATAATACTCACTTAAAACGGAAACCGAGTAAATAATATTAAAACTTACTCCAAACCTTAGCAATGGAGACCTAGCATCGCGACACCACTCCAATGCGCAGCCATAATAGTCACCAGGATAGCTCCGTTAGATAACTGGCTTAAGTCTATTAGAACAGAGGTTATATACAGTCAGATCCGTCCGAGTGATGAGATAGAAAAAGCTATCTCACGAATCCCTAGCACCCAATGACTTACGCCAGTGATAGCGAAGCAGTGATAGCCCAGTGGTTAAGACATTGGTGTCTTACTCGGGAGGTCCGGATTCGATCCTGGGCTCACACCTCTGACTTTTCTGAGTTAAATGTGTTTTAAGTAATTAAATATCACTCGCTTTAACGGTGAAGGAAAACATCGTGAGGAAACCTGCACTCCTAAGAGTTCCCTAAAAGTTCTCAAAGGTGTGTGAAGTCTGCCGACTCGCACTTGGCCAACGCGGTGGACTATGGCCTAACCCCTTCTCATTCTGAGGAGGGGACCGTGCTTAGCAGTGCCATTAATGGTTTGTGATTATGATGAATGACTTATAAAAACTAAAGTAAATTTTTCATGAAATGTGAAAGTTCCAGAGTTGGAATATTGAAACTTTAAATTATATTGTAGAAAATATTAATATTTTTAAATACTTGTTAGCAACACCGTTCATAAATTAATATTCGTGGGTAGTTCTTTTTATATCATTTCGAGTAGACAATATAAAACTTACGCTGCGATATAATGAGCCAGTTTGTTAAGTGGTATCGAGCAGTACATATTAAAGTAATAAGAAGAATAATATAAAGTAATAAGAAGTCGTTTGAGTGTTACTGCAGTAAAGCTTCCATACTCTTATTATACCAATAATTTATTATATATTACTAAATATAATATATACCGCATACGAATACGAATAGTTTATAAAGTTTCACCTGACATTATCTAACGTAAGAAAAGTTTCCTACATCGCGGTGAACGGATGGAGTTGTTTTAAACTCTGAATGCAAAATGTGTCGTAGTTGGTTTAGTTATATTGTACTATCTGTAATTCTGTTCTTGTCACATATACACCTATTTTGCCTTTTGAGAAAACATTTGTATACTGTAAGAGAAATAAAAAATGTATATTAAATTGTTTGCTTTCTTGTTTTTTATGAATTTATTTAAACTAAATGCGTCTGTAAGCAACAATTTTAATAATCTTATATTGGCGAATAGATGCTATTTGTTTATATATAACTATTTACTATTTTATAATACTCTAATAGACTTAAAATTGTGATTAATTTCACTGTGTTAAACAAAGAATTTGCTAAAACCATTGCTGAGAAGAGATCCATATAACATTCAGTAAACTAAAGTAAGAATTTTGTAAGAAGTTCTATAAATAATAAGTAAGATTCTAGGTAATAAAGAATATTAACAAAAAATGGCTCCAATACAATAGGAGGGGAGAGAGTTTGTTACTTCTACAAATAAAAATAAATATCTACTGACTCGACCATATCATAATTATGATGTGTTCGGATTTCTGTATGTAGAGTATATATTATTAATATATTTAAGTACGAGCGGCTTGCCCTCGCTTCGCTCCGGTTATTTGAAAGGATATTATAATTGATGTCCTTATATTGTCAGTGTGTAATTTACAAAATTACAAAATTATTACTTGGAATAAGAGAGATAGTAAGAAAGGATACTAAAAGAGAATATTTAGAAAAAAAGAGAAAAACGACAGATAGTAAAAGAGCGAGAAATACTGAGCAAAGATAATAGTGAAAAAGAGATAGATAAAGGAGAGGAGAGAGATCAAGGCGATAGAGAGATAATAGAGTGAAAGGAAGTATAATGAGACAGAATGAACAGAGATAACGATAAAAATTGAAGAAGAGAGTAGAAAGAGAAAGAGCGAGAAATACTGAGCAAAGATAATAGTGAAAAAGAGATAGATAAAGGAGAGGAGAGAGATCAAGGCGATAGAGAGATAATAGAGTGAAAGGAAGTGTAAAGAGACAGAATGAACAGAGATAAAGATAAAAATTGAAGAAGAGAGTAGAAAGAGAAAGAGGATGAGAGAGAATGAAAGCATAAAAGAGGAACGGAGACGGGAATACTATAGATTCATTTCTCTCAGTAAAAGAATTTTTAAAGTCGGATCAGTCGTTCCAGAAAAAACGTTCACTTTACTAAATGGGCACATTATGACACTTAAATGGCCATATCTTTTAAATTATAATAGTTATGGCAACACCTTATAGCCTATGTTACCCGGAAAGGATGTAGCTTTATATCTGTAAAAGAATTTTCAAAATCGGTTCAGTAGTTATCGAGCCTATTTACAACAAACAAATATACAAACAATTAAATCTATCCTCTTTATATAATAGTGTAGATTACTGAGCAGTATAATTAATATAATAATTAATATGGTATTTCAAATCCATTCAATTCGTTCATTTGTTGAGTAATCAAAATAACAAAGCGATCTTATCGATCTTCACTTCACGCGGCTGTCGCAAAGGGAAAATGTTATTAATGTCTTTTAAATTACCCTTTCATAATAAATCAGACCTACTACTCAAGAAATACTTTATGAGAAAATAAATTAACAATTGTATAAAATATAATTTATTAATATACTACTATACTACATAGGAACACGTAATAGACAATAATAATATAAGCTTTAGACATAAACCGAGCAAATAATATCAAACATTTACACCACACCACTTTCGCAGCCCCAATTGTTGTTTTATTGAAACAGAGATTATATACAGTCAGTACAGTTTTGAAATTAAATAAAAGGAAGGATCCGGGAATATCCGCCCGTAAATATAAAGTTATCAATGGTTTGGCTAAGTATCTCTGGGCTGGTGCACCTAACTATCAGCTTGAACCATTTGATCGCATTCAACGAAGAGCAGCTCGGATTGTCTGGGACCCGGTGTTGCATTAATGGCTGGACCCCTTAGCACTGCTTAGAGACGTATCTTCATTGTGCGACCTCTATTGCATATATAATGGGGAGAGTTCCGATGAGCTTTTCCATTCGATCCCTTCCGCCGAATTCCACCATCGCACTGCACGCCACAGACTTAAATATCATCCTCATCATCTGGATGCGTGTCGTGCCTCAACAGTGAGCTTTTCTAGATCTTTTATTCCACGCACATTCAACTTATGGAATGATCTACCTTCGGCGGTATATCCGAAACATTACGACATGGGGACCTTCAAAACTCACGTATATCTCCACCTTAAAGGCCGGCAACGCTCCTGTCACTCCCCAATAGGTGCAGGAGTCCGTGGGCAGCGGTAATTATTAAACACCAAGTAACCCGACTGCTCGTTTGCCCTCCTATTTTATATAATAAAAGTCATAAGTTCCATAACTATAGTATTGTCTTCATCGGATATTTATAGTTGTTGAGAATGACGGACATTATCGGGTAACAACTACTTCAGCTAAATATAAAGTCATTAGTGTTCTATTTTACATAAGTGGCGTGACGTAAGTCAAATCAATAACCTTAAAAGAAAAATATAACTAAAAAAAACAATTAAGAACATAATCTAAATAGTATTACTGTGTGCTTAGACCTTTTGAACTACGCAACGGATTTTCATGTGGTTTTTACTAGTAGACAGAGTGTTTAAAGAGGTAGGTTTATATGTATAATACATGCATATTATAGTAGAGAAACCGTGTGAAGCCGGGGCTTTATATAAATAATAATCTTTCCAGTATAAAATATTGCTCCTTAAATGCTACATATTGAAAACCACTAGACTCGAGAGTTTCAGAGTGGTCTTTTGAAGTAATCGACTTGGCGTTTGTGACTTAGTTAAGGCTAAAAGTTTTGTATAAATAAATAGGAAATTGCAGCAGTGGCAGACTTTCCAACTATATTATGAACTCGAATAGTATTTCAGATATAAATCTGTGTTGAAACGTAAAACATAGAGGAAGAGTTTGTTAATGTAAATCTTATATAATGAATTAGATACTAAGATACAATGCACTTTTGTTACTTTATTTTTCGCTTTCATAAAGTTAATGTCATCATCTTAAAAGTTTTAAGTAAATATTATTTTAGACTTTAACTAGCGACAGACCTGGCTTAGATTAGTAAAGTTGTTAAACCTCAAAAAGGGATTAGGCAGCGATTTCAATGAAAGTTGACTTGACTTTTTCTGTATTTTCAACAATTATAGTCATATTTCAACCAATTAAAACAAAATCTTAATAATTTATACGCCTAAATATTCCACATAAATTACTCTGTGTATGGGAGAAAATTGCTTGAAAATTAGTTCAGTAGTTTTTGAGTTTATCGCGAACAGACAGAAAGACAGACGCGGCGTAGGACTTTGTTTTATTTTGTAGGAATCAGAAGTTATAATATTATACATGATACTAGTAGGCCCTCCCCGGCTTCACACGGGTCCAATTTATCACGTACAATAGTTAGATTTATCAAAAAGCATTTCATTTTCAATATGTCGTTGCTAAACGAGGCTTACGACACTAAACATATTTAATTATTATTCCGCAGGAACTCTGAATTTTTACGGTATAAAAAGTGGCTTTTTGTTAATCCAGCCGTTTTTGTGTAATTCATTAACAAACATTGAAACATAGAAACTTTCACATTTATGATATTAGTAAGATTCTTTTTGAATCAATAGATGAACAAAAGTCAGTTAAAAAATTGCAGACTAAACTATCTAAATAGGAAAGCTACAGCTAAATATTTCTATTTGCGCTTATACAGAAAATCCTTTGCAACTGATATCTATTGTTCTGTCTTGCTTCACAGCTTCTAGAATGTACTTTTTGTTGTCTGGTGTTAAAATATGTAAACAGATAGTCTGCATTCATACTCACTGGTACGTGAAGAGCTTGTGCTTACATTTAAGAAAAACTTTAACTACTATATTATTATGGTTTTGTTAAAAGAATATAATTTGGGGAAAATATAAAACTCTATTAATTTCTTTTGTTGTTCATACACTGAATTACATGAAATAAAGACTAGATTTAAAGTTTTTTTTTTTTTTTTTTTAAAAGATTATTAGCAGTATGGATCACACACTACTAGTATTCCCTTTACCCCTCCTAGTAAGCTAATAAATAGCTTGTGTCAGGAGTGGGCCACGCCAGTAGTCCAATGTCCGGGATTTGAACCCACGACTTGTTGATCGTGAATCCAACGCCCGAACCACTGAGCTACTGACGCTTCAAAGTTTGATCTGCAACAGCGTAACAGGATTTTTTTTTAATAAATAAAACTATTTTTGGCTAGTATTGTTGATCTCGTATAAATTTTTTTAAATATATCTCAAGTACAGACATTTAGTAGTCACACCAAAATATATATAGTATGATTGGCAGATGTGTAAAATCATAAAAATGGTTTTTTCTAAACTGTTGAATTTCCTACAAAACTATAAATATACTAGCTGACCCGGCAAACGTTGTTTTGCTATATAAATTTGTGGTGGGCCACCCTTATCATTTAGGAGAAAGAAAAATAGATAGTAGCCGATTCTCAGACCTGCATATTCAGTGCATATAAAATTTCAATTTTTTGTATGTGAGTTATATTTGATTTATATAGAACATAATATTTGTGATAATTATATCTAATCGGAACTTACCTTATGAGTGTGTTTCCAAGAAAAATATACATTTTTCATGCAGCACTTAGTATTGATACTTGTTTATTTATATACTTTAACCTGATTTCTATATTCGCGTTAAAACGATTTTCTTAACATAATGGTATGAATTAACTTCCAGGGCGCGTCGTCGACATATTTCATTTGCCTTTTAAGCGATTAGAAGGCTTTAATTACATGTGATTTTCATATCGCTGGCTTGTGTAATATTATTAATAGACTCTTTCAGCCTTCACGCACGCGATTCTCCAAACATCAAATATTTACGTAGTACACATGTCTCTATCGCTTATGACATAGTGGCTATTATAGAAGTTGTGTAAACTTGCCACGTAAGTGCCTGATGAAAATGGGTGCGGAAAAGGTGAATTTTCACGTATCTTGGTATAATGAAACTGAGCACGCAACTATTCATTGTCATATTATAGATAGCTCGTATATGATTTATATTATACTAGCGGCCTGTCCTCGCTTCGCTCCGCGTATTTAAAGCAATATTATAATTGATGTCCTTAAATTATCACTCTGTAATTGTGTAGTTTTTCATTATTTGAAAAAAGGGAGAGAGTAAGAAAAAGTTATAAAAAGAAAATAATAGAAACAAAAATAAAAGAAAAGCGACAGATGATAAAAGAGGGAGGACAGAGCAAAAATAAAATTGAATAGAGAGAGAGATAATCGAAAGAAAGAAAAAAAGAGACTGATCATTCTGAACAGATAAAAATAAAAATTAAAGAGAGAAAAAAGAGAGAGGATCAGAAACAATGTTAATATAGACTTCTCTCAGTGAACGAATTTTTTAAAATCGGATTAGTAACAGCAGAATGGCCATATTCTATTAATTAAAAAATGTATATGGCAACACTAAATCACCTTTGTCACTCACGAATAGCGTAGTTTTCCGTCAGTGAAAAAAAATTAAATCGGATTTGTAGTTCCTGAGAAACTCTTCAATTTACAAAATGACCACCTTATGGCACTTAAATATCCATATCTTTTTAATTAGACAGTTTATGGCAACACCACATAGCCTATGTTACCCGGAAAGGATGTAGCTTCCTATCGGTGAAAGAATTTTCAAAATCGGTTCAGTACTTTTTGAGCCTATTCGCAAGAAACAAACATACAAACAGTCAAATCTTTCCTCATTATATAATAGTGTAGATAGTAAATTACTTAAAGGTAATTATTAAATGTATGGGATCAATTGATAAAAATGCTAAGTTTTAGCTAAAATAATCACATAGAGAAGGCTATATATGTAATCTTTATTAAGTTATTTAAAGGGAGGTTTTTAATATTAACTTGGCAACATAGACTTACGATCCCACCTGTCATTATACAGGATAGATTTTGTATTATAAACAGGATGATTTTGAAGCAAGAAGGTTTAGTTATTCTGGTAATAATATAATACAGAACACTTTGAAGTTACGTGTTCTGTATTTGGAAATATTTTGCTAAATATTTAAATAATTAGTGTCATTTCTGTTTTGCTGAAGAAGTTAAATATTAGGGTCAGGAGGTCGAGCGGTCAAGGAGAGTAGTAATAAAGCCTTTTAATCCTGCACCTGTCGCAAGCCCCAGACACTGCCCGCCCTTCCGTCTAGATTGTATATTATTGTTGTCTTTTGAGTGTACAGTTAAGCTACCGTGTAGCTGATATGTATCACTGCCAATTTAACATTTTGATATTAATCTCCATATTCATCAACTCGCTATGAATAAGACTAATTCAACAAATTAAGGAACAAAAGGGGATGAAAGTACAAAACAAAAGGATTTTAAGTATATTGCTAGTAGTATTATAAAGGTTAACGTGAACGATACGAAAGATTCAACGATAATTCGATTTCATATTATAGATGGGGAAGAAGCTAAAGTTTCCAAAATCTTTTTACTAGTAAGAACACGTCTTAAGCTCGCCAGTAGCTACTAAATAAAGAAGTAGTGATAGGCAGATAAAGAATCACCTCTTGGGTTTGTAAATTCTTTTTTAATGATTATATAAATATATTTTTTAAATCAATCGGGCATATAGATAGGAGAAATTATAACGGAATAGAAAATTAAGCTGCTGAAGTTAAAACAAAAAAAAACTAATATTAGTTCAAAAAATCAATAAGTAACGTCAAATTTCTCAATAATATTTGTTGAATATTTTTTACAATCTGTATTTAAAATATTCAATGGATGATTACTGAATTATATTAATATTAGAAATTAGCAAGCTTGGAAACCGAACATAATATATGAGCCCAGGCTAGAACAACATATAAAGATAAAAACAAACGTAATGGCTAGTCCAGCCACACAAAATTTATGATACTTACCTTGTTCTTTTATTGCTTGAATCACGGAGTTAATTTTCGTACCAATAAAACCTCAAACTACGAAAATGACCAATAAAAAGAAGAAAGCTTTCTTCAGCTTGATTAGCCTCATGTTTGTCTGTGGATAACTGGCAATAGATAAAAATCTTTTAGAAGTTTCACATTGAATTATCTTTATTATTTTTTGTGACTATTTCAGACAATTTCCCTTTTATTGGTTGCTTAAGTGTTGTTAAATTAATTAAACTTTTTAATAATCTTTTTTTTTGACAAAATTGAATGAAACAAATTGTTCAAATAACCACAATATATTAAATTTGTATACATTTCTAGTACCTATTCTTGTTAGATACTGAAAATTTTGAGCCCATTGCTAAGAGTATGGGAGCTATACTGCGTAGTAACACACAAGGTATCATAATTATATGCAATTTAAACTGAACCGAGTAGTCCCTGGGGCTAGACACTCAGGAGCAAGTTTAAACAGCTCATAAGCTTTAAACTAACGAGGACATCAAAAAGGGTGACCTTAACCACGACACTATAACACTAAGTTCTATGTACATGGCGCGAAATCAGCAGAGAGACTGACTCTAATCTATTTTAGTGCAAAGGATATATATTGTCTGACGTGTCCTCTACACGACAGACTACTACACTATACTAGAAGTAAAATAATAAGGAATTACTCGCAAATATTAATTTATAAATGGTGTTGTAACATTAAGTAAAACATTATCCCTTTAATATAAGGGAATATTATTTCAAATATCTTATTAAAAACTATGACCCCCAGCGTAAACATTTCCGCTATGACAGAGCTTAGTCATAAAACTAAAAAATTAAAATGTAAAGTTCACTGGAGTGTATTATATACCTGACTGGGTTCACCTGACCTACATTCAAAGACTGTCTAGACCGAATGAAAATTGTGTAGATAAATAATAAATATACATTTTATATAATTAACTATCAACTCTATCTTCACTCAGTTTACTTTTTTAAAGACTTTCAAGATCGGAGCGAAATCAGAGAAGAATTTCTGAAGAAATAAAGATAATTTCAAGTTAATTAGAAAATTAAACATAATAATAAACTTTTTCTTAAATATTCTGGCCCTTGTTCGAAAAGACCTCTTGTCGTACTGTGAATTATGATGTCGGTAAAACATAATTTGAGTAGCATCCTGTCATTTATGATGTTGTTATAATTGATTTTAATAGCATACCAAGTCCAAAAAGCACTTTTTTCTAGCACTTTTATTTTGCACTCGGTACGAAATGTAACTGTATCGAGCTAACTCTATAAAATAGACACATATTCTATATAAAATCTATACTAATATTATAAAGAGGAAAGATTTGTATTTTTGTATTTTTGTATTTTTGTATTTTTGTATTTTTGTATGTAACGAATAAACATAAAAACTACTGGACCGATTTCAAAAATTCTTTCACCATTAGAAAGCTACATTATCCCTGAGTAACATAGGCTATATTTATTACAAGAAAAAATTAGAGATCCTTAGGAAATCTCACGAAAACCAACCCAAGGTGCCAAAAAATTAGCCATAAAATATCTTTCATCGCATGCGCTGCAAAAAGTATTGATGATAGAACAAAAAAATGTTCTACAATATTATAGAACCTATCAATATCTACAAAAAAGTCCGCGAGACCATATGTTCAACTATTATAGTTACGTCACTATAACTACTTTTTTACATTTTAAAAGTTGATAAAAATGCCTATCAAAATCAGACCATGTTTTCTATAACTTTGTATTAATCCTTATCCAAATAAATTATTTCGTATTTAAGTCTATTTCAATACCTGTAAATTACTTTTTGAATTATTAAAATCGGACTTTCCATTCAAAAGATATTACGAAATTAAAAATATCAATATAAACAAAAAATACACGCCGACGCGACGGGCCAGTATAGCGACGCAGCGCAGCGAGTAAAGCGGCAAGAGAGGGGGCACCGAAATGCGGGAGGGCCAATATATTTTTTTAAATAATATTCCACCCGCGCGAAGCCGGGATGGGCCGCTAGTATAGAATAAAGGCGAGAGGAAGACGGCAAGTATAAACGGTCAACAAAGCATTTATAAAATATTTAATTAGGCATGTGGTCGTCTAGTTTGGTAGAACCCTTAATACGTTGCATTGTAAATGTAATAAACATCAAAGTTCTTTTAGGGTATTAGAGGCATGAGTTAGGTAGGTCATCGAAGAAGATAAATTCAACTAAATAAAGATCGATTTGCATTTTAATAAGTAAGTAAAGTATTGATGTTGTGATGACGCATAGATGTATAAAAAATTATAAATAAAGACATCAGAAGGATGTGAGATATAAAGAAGGTAGCTGAAGGAATCTCTCATGTCCCCTTATAATATTTAATCATTTAAGGAAAATATATAAAAGAGGGAAGAGATCGGCAGCCCCACACCGGCCACCGACTATGGGATCCAACCAAAGCGTGGACCATCCTGGACAGAAGGTGGAAGCTATTTATAGTGTAGGCGACACTGTATATTACCGAAGTATATTATCCGGGTTGTACAGTCAACACTGCAGTGTTTAAAGCCGAAGCTGTAATAATAAAAAGACGTGAGCCTAGTGATAGAAATGAATCCTATAAAACAGCAAAGCTGCAAGGTGTCCGATGACAAAGGGACAAGCCCTGGTTAAAAATAAATAAATCACTGGTTCAAACATTAGTTCGTAAGAACTCACAGCACTTAGGCGGCTGACTGCAAGTAACGCACATATTTATATTCACATAAATGTGTTATCGTTGCCACCGTAGTGGATATCGTTACCACCTGGGTGGATATCGATGCAGCCGTAGCTCCTGAGTAAAAACCACCGCAGTGGATAAGTCGTTGCAGCCTTAGCTGATATAAATATATATAATGGTCCACCTTAGTGGAATGCAAAATATGAGATATATACAACTCGCTTATTACAAGCAACCCATCGGGCATATAAGTAAAACAAAAAGACGTTATACGCCAGATCATTATTTTATGTGGTAATCCACGGACGTAAAGAGAAAATTAGGCCACACTATCCTATACGCTAGTAAAAATCCCATAAGGATAATTATTCAGGTGCCTTAACACTATGACATGCTACAAATATCTATTTAAAGGCACTAAGTTAAGGGGCAGTCCTAACAAGGACTATTGATGCCACTCACAATCAAGTCCAGCATAGCTAGAACGTACCACTTCTGATGAACACTTTTATCAGGAGGCTGATCTAAACATATGCATCACCATCATCACTACATAAGATATTATTGTTAAATCATATTATATTAATTAATTAAAAGGTTCATTATTATTACATAACCATAAACCATCTATGATAAATGCTTTCTATAACCTCTCATTATATCGGTATCATATGTAGTACATGTATGTGAGATGCCATGCCGACGATCTTACGCTGCTTCCCTATATATATATGCGGCGCGGACAGTCTGACTATCGGCGATTGCATACAATCCCATACTAACTGACACAAGAACTTTTTCCGGACTACACGACCTTCCCGCATTATTTTTATTATTGAAAATTATAATATTATTTTTAATGTATTAAATAACGTTATAAATATAAAATTTATTACTTATTATGTTTATTTGTAAATTTTATGTTATAATATTTATTCATTTCTATTTTGTCACCTCTTTAATTATTATTATTATTTTAAATGTTGAATTTTTCATTTTGTAAGGTTTATAACAGCTACAACAGTAATGTTCGTTTTTACGCATCTTGATACATAGACATAAGAATTATTTATTTTCTATCCCAGAGACCATAATGTTTATCTACGCTACAGTATCTATTACAGTATAAATTATTACGATAAATTGTTCCCAAGAGATACTTAATAACTAAATGTATGAAAATGATAAGCAAATTAGAATAATATTTAGAATTTCATTTGGAAAATGCGAATATGGAAAATAACAGTTACAACAAAAGCAGGTCTTTCTAAAATTCTATTATGTTTAGTAAATAACGTATTCTTTTGTATTAAAAAGGTTGATTTACATACAAAACGTTTCACCGCAATAACTTTGCTCACCGGCATTTATTAGCTTACAATGGCCTGTGAAAATCGCATTTCGAAACTATTATGTCTGTTTTATTTTACTGAGCCATTTAAATTGTAATGTAGAATGTGACTTTAATAAACTAGGTTTATAATATTAACTTTATAACGACATCAACTTCTATAAATGGTACGAACGAATACTTATTAAGCTTCCAAAGATTGAAAATGTTTACCCAAACTTATATATTGTAAGTGTACAGGTAATACTATATATTACACAGGAAGCTGAGACCAGAACCTGGGGCCCGAGATTCATGTCCAGGTTTACAATAACATCAACGCCTACATCTAATAGTGAAAGTTTATATTTTATATCTGATCTGTCCGTTTACTGTGCGATATTGGTCCCATGTAGATAACACACAAATAACATCCCTCTCTTGATCTAATTCTGTATACAGACGAAGTTGCAAGTAGTTACTAGTAAATAATAAATGCAAACTTATGATGCTTTTTTTCTAAAAACACATTGTAAATATTCTGTGTAAAAGTCTCAAGAATCATAGTATGCTATCTGACTTATCCGCGCTTCAGTAGTAGTTTGTTTTCGAAAATAATTAGTATCAATAAAAATATTCATCCTTTATTCAAAAATTTTGGACTGAAATTTACAGTCATTGCTATTTCCATATCTAATTTCATTCTGTAGCTTAATGTCATACATTTTAAATACTACACCATTAAATATATTGAATACTAGCTGACAACCCTACCTTGGATTTCCACAAATATTTCAAAACTAAAATTAGTTAATTCTGTCCAGCCGTTCTCGAGTTTAAGCGAGACAAACAAACGTCAATTCATTTTTATATATAATGTAGAGAAGAAAGAAGTATTAATATTAGTTCTATATTGACGAGTTATAAGTATGTGACGCTTTATTTCCGCCAAAGAGAATATGAAACGCTCCAGATAGTGCTCACTTCACCTCAGGGATTGATTAAGGGGCGCTTTGACTTCAATGGTTCATTTATTTCCTGTATTGATGATAAATTCGCTTTGAGCTCGCTTCGAATATATTGACTGTACGAGAACGTGCTATACAAGATTTATGTATAATGGATTGCCTTGGCTTTTGTTTGGAGCGAAATATAATTTTAAAATTACTTTTGCATTCATAAATGTAATTATTTTTGGGTTCGTAGTACGCGTCAAAAAAGATCATTTAGAATCACCTCTTTGTATATCTGCCTATTTGTAAGTTAAAATTATTTTATATAGAAACGTGGAGGAATTATCAAATTGAATTAATATATTTATACTCAGGTTAGTAATCCTTTGGAATAGTCGAAATAATTTCTAGGTCACTTCTGTAAAAAGATACGGCTGTTTTTGGCACATATTATGACGATATCTTGACCCTTGCAAGGAAATCAAAGCCTATAGAACAATAGCTGACCCGACAAACGTTGTTTTGCCATATAAATTTAAAAATGGGTGGGCTACCCTGATCACTTAGGGGTATAAAAAAGAGATGTTGACCGATTGTCAGACTTACTCGAAGTGCAAAATTTCAGAAATATCTTTCTATCTTCGAAGATGCAACGCATCGACAGAACATCTATATTAAAAAAATTAGATCGAACCTAGGGCAGCTGCTCAAACCATTTTGTAATGATAAAAGTGCTCACCTCCACTGCTCCGTCTTCTAATCTTATATCTCACTAAACTAAGGTACCTATAAAGACGACTTATATGATCTTAAGTCTATAAAGGAGATCAAACGCCAGTTGTACTGTTGTATCTTGGCTGTAGTGTTAGTAGTTAGATAGAGAATATTCACCCTATGGTACTACTTTTAAAACTGATTTTATTATAGAAACTTACGTGGCAATTAGTCATTTTTAAAGCTATGTCAAATGGTAATACTTACGTATTATTCTGGTAATTTGGTACTACAGATTTGACTTTCGATTTATCTAATTTTAATTTATCACGGCAAAACTTAATAGTTGTTAGGCCAGTGAGGGTTTTCTTTAAGTGTGGAGTTAATAAAATTTGTTGTTAACATAATTATAATAAGCTCTGTTTGTCAGTTTAAACTTTTCAGAATTTATTATCATTTTTTCAATAGTTAGCAAACTGAACCTAACATTGGTATTTCCGAAGGATCAGAACAGGATAGTGGAATCGAGCAATTGAATTCCATCCCATAAGTACGTGGAATACTGCGCGATAGGATTCCGCCCTAACGTTGTTGACATGCCACCTATTCGCCATCTACTAGAATTAGCTATAGATGAATATTCTAATAAAAAATCCATCTTTGAAGTTAAACAGGAACGCTAATCACTTCATGGTTTGTCTGAATTGTTAAAACCCTTATTCTCAGGAACACGTAGAGGTGTCAACTTGAAATTATTAAAAAATATTCTGCCCTACCTTAGAGCTTTGAAAACATCAAGTTTCTAAATCAAGGCAATCAAAACTTACTTCCAGTCACTCTAGAATCTAAGTATAAAAATGGTAAGAAGGAAATAATCTGATGCCGTTCATGTTATGTAATAATAAATATGCATTTGCGGTCAATAAACTGATCTTATATCAATGTATTGGGACAGCTGTATTCCAACGGAAAAGTTAAGTTTGTACCTTAATCAAAATTGTACGGAACCATTGGTTCTTTTTACTGGCTAAATTTGAGCATTATATAAGATTTTCATTAAAAATAAAGTGCATATCCTAAATAGTTGAATTTTCAATATGAAAGACGGAAGTGCTTTAGTATTCGGTCCGATTCGTCAGCTCACAATAGGATTCCGCCTTTACGTTGTTGACACTTCACCAATTTGCTATTGCACTGTTTTGTATGAACATTTTAATCATGTCCGTTAATCTTTAGTATGTGTCGTTTAATTTAACTAGAATTGTGTCCTAACGCTATTATATTTTAATTTAGCTGACCCGCCCTGGCTTCGCTGGCTTAAACAATTTATAAATGACCATAAATACTTTTTTCCTGACATCCGATTTTAATCTAAATGCAAAACGCGTAACAATCAAACCTACAGAGAAACAAAGAATCCATAAAAATGTAAAACAAAATCCAAGTACCTCTTGTTACTCGTAGTTGAAGCATCAGCTAGATTATTCTATCTGCTATTGTTTTCTAAATATTTTTATGGTATGTGTTATCTACATGAGACCGATAATAATATACACTTAAGACGCATACTGAGTAACCAATATTAAAAACTTACTCCAAGCCAAGTTGTGAAGACCCCGTAATATGCCACCACATCACTGCATAGCTAAAATGACTCAAGTCTATCGAAACAGAGGTTATTTATCCATCTTGCTTATATCTTGGAATAAAATAGAAGGTACTCTACCCGCGAATATAAAGTTATCAACAGTGTTGCTAACAAAATAGTTTGAAACCACACTACCGTTAACTGCACATGGGTTTTATCCTTATATAAGCCTTTGATTGAGTAACAAACATACAACTATGTATGCTTAGATCTTTAAAACTATGCAACGGATTTTGATGCGGTTTTTTTAATAGATAGAGTGATTCAAGAGGAAGGTTTATATGTATAATACATGCATATTATAGTAGTAAAAGTAATCGTGCGAAGCTGGGACCGGTCGCTAGTTTATAATATTAGTAAGATAATAAGATAACTTGAAACTTAAATAATTTGGAAAATGTGATTTCTTTAGTGTGGTTAGTACCACCAATTTGATTCGTTTAATCTTTTAATAATTATATAATTATGTTAAATAAACGGAACATTTTACTAGACCACAGTCTAGTCTTGCCATACTTAGCGATATGTTTAGTAATAAGACAACTAACTGCGCCGACTTCGCACAAGTGCATTTTATTTAATAAAAATAAATGTTTTTAATACATTTGCCATTTAAAAATATTCAGGTTTCTAAAAATATTTTGATATTACCGCAGGAGCTTTAAAAATTTTGGGATAAAAAGTAACTTATGTTTTAATTCTGGTTATATGGTAGACAGCTCGTTTCTATATATACTCCTAGCATTGACCTTCTATATGCATTCTATGCGTATTCATTTATATATATAGTGAAATGTATTTTGTGTAAATTAAAATGTTAAATATAATATTTCTGTTAATATTTGTTTTAATTAGAAAGCATAATAGAGTAAACTATTATTGCAAGCTAATTTAAAACAACATTGCATGCACCTACAAAAACCTGAAACAAGTTTTTGCATGAATTGTAAAAATGTTTATTTTCCTTTAAATACACAATGGGAAAGTTTTTAATAGGCATTTTCAGAAATGGGTGCATCCGTTCGATTGGCCAATTTCGTCGGCCTCAATTTAACCATCGAGATCAAAAATACTGGCAAGAATTGAACGAATGCGGATTGATTGATTTTCTGGTACTCCAGAAGCCTCATATTGGTTACAGACAAAAATAGAATCTAAACCAAGCTGTAGATTTTATTGAAAACATTTTTTTAATTGTATAAGTGAGAAATTTTATGTTGGATTTTGGAATACAGGTTCTTTATAAGCTTGATAACATATATAAGCGATTCCAAAGTCCCGTCCAAAAATATTGAAGAAGAATAAATGTACACTATAACTCATACAGAAAGCACAGTAGAAACAATTTTCAAAAGTGACTAATAAAACACTAATCTCCCTAATTATTAGGTAGATTAGAGAATTTTACCATGATAATATAATATCGGAACGTGTTTGAAGTAAGTCAGTTCACTGCGCTCACAATTTTCATTAAAGGTTGCCATCACAAGCACGTAGCTAATAAAATTCCTTAGTTTTCAGAATGAACGGTTTAAGATACGTTTAGTGTAAAATGTTCATTGTTTCTAACAGAATGCAGATACTTTCTAAAGCTACTACTTATAATACAAAAAAGGATTGCATCCTCCTTTTTATCCAGCAAAACCTGTGGAATAATTACATATGTTGCCAACACTTTGTACTTTAAATTTTAATTCAAAACTCACATTATTTTTGCATGTAATTGTGGGTTACTAAAACTTCTTACAAAAATATATAATTAATATGATTTATTTCCTTTAAAGACATTTTTTTTAATTTAAAAAGAAATAAATATTCTAGCGTTTGAATTAAAATTTATTTATTTAATATTATATTCTTAATAAGTGCTATAATTTATAAATGAAATATTAGATGAAAAAGGCCATAGGATGATAAGCATAGTTAATCGGCTTCTGAAGGATATCTGATACATAATTTCAGTCAGTCTGTACTAATAATGGTACGGGAGCCAGATTCAAATTCGGTTAATTATTTCCTCTCGAGTCAAAATGACTGCATAAGCAATATATATTATGATTTCTTGTGACCGTCAGCTGCGATTCCGTGGGTTGGGCGAGCAGTGGCAGACTCCCAAACATTTAGAAAAAAAATTTTTTTAGTCATTTCCTCCTGTTTGAAAATTTGTCGGATCGTAGTTTACCTAGCATCTTGAAGGAAAAATAAAGTCAGCTGACCATAATTTGGTGGAGTATACGGCAAAATCACAGTTACCATTTAAGTAGCTTCTACAAACAGGAGTTTCGTGAGTTAATGAACGGAGTGTATTATATAGTGTTTTTTTTTTCAATATGACGTACCCTTTCATAAAATTTAGAAGGCTAATAACTTTAAAGGGAATTAGATCTTATTTCTTTCCGAAAAAAAAATATTTTACGATTATCGTACTATAATAATAGCCTTTGTAACTAAAATCAGATAATCTGATAAATTGTATCTAAAATCTAAAAGTAATTAGCCTCGTTTAAAGATCCTCTCACCTCTGATTAACTGTTATATAAAGGCCCTGTAATAATAGGCGAAAATAATTATTAATTTAGTATGGAACGTTTACGAAATACAATATTCAATTTTCTTCCAAACCTAAACAATGGTTGCGATGTTCAGAAGCATTTGTAAAATATGGCAGCAGCGATACAACACATTGTTCTCGTAAATGATAATTAATTAGAGCGTTACTGTTTAAATAGGATGCTGTGCTGATGAGATATTAATTATAATAATAATATTCTTATATCAGTCAATTAAAAGAATATTTTGTTAGGAGTGCCAACACCATATGTTTAGCAAGCAGTGATAGCCTAGAGTTGATGCGTTTGAGATGTGGTGCTGGAGGAAGATGATGCAAATTCCGTGGACCGCATTCCGCACCAACGGGTCTATCCTTCGAGAACTTAACATCAAAGACAGGCTTTCCACCATCTGTCTGCGAAGAATGCTCGAATTTTTTGCATCGCACGGAAGGAGGGTCACAATCTCGAACAACTCATGGTTACTGGCAAAGTTGATGGCAAAAGATCAAGAGGCCGCAGCCCAATTAGATGGTCTGACCAAATTTGGACAGCCCTAAACTCGAATCTGCACGAGGCACAACACCAAGGACCGACACAGATGGAGGATGATTATAAGAGGAAAAATCACTTCCTGCAAGGGGAATCACGACCCTCAATAATGAGGAGCACGACACGAGGAGGAGGAGGATAGCCTAGTAGTTATGACATCAGTGTCTTACTCGGAAGCTCTGAGTTTAATCCTGGGCTGGCTAGTTTACCTGCTCTCTGAAAGTTTTCCATAATGTTCTCAAAGACGTGTGAGGTCTGCCAACAAACCCTGGGCCAACTTGGTGTACTATGTCTTATTACCCTCGTCACTCTGAGGAGAAGACCCGGGTCAGTTGTGACGTAGGGGTGTTCTGATGGATATATATATAAAAGAAACAACAACCCTACTCAACAAAATATATATATTAAAAATAAATAAAAAAATTTACGTGGGCCGTGGGTATAAAGCCATCTGCCTTACTTCTATACCGTACTCTCCTGGCGTGTCCGGCGTAGTAAATATCTGGCCGATGGTGGTGGATGTCCGCCGAGGAGAGGAGTTCTGGCCGTAAATAATACGATGGTCAGCAAAAACTGTTTTGCAATTAATCTTGCAGCTTGCAACAACTCGGTACCCAACCACTAGCTTCTTATAGGCTTGGATCCTGGTCCGAGGTGCCTGGTACCAACAGAGTTCCAGATTCCCTAAACCGGGAACGATAAATACTTTTAAAACTAATTCGTTTTAAAATATTTAATAATATTATTTTTAAAAAAAAAAAGTAATACGAACGATGTATATATATATATGTATATATAGAAAACGAGCAAGAGTGTCATGGACCTTAGCTAATGCGCCTCGGTACGTGACTGAGGAACCCGACCACCGCTCAGTCGCAGAGCGCCTACGCAGGGCGCGTCCCCCGCACCTCGTCTCACCTCCCTCTCATGGCTTACGCAATAACTACTGATTATTACGTTTATATATATATATTTTATAAGTATACACAAATTTTTATAAATTTAAAATTTAATTCTAGTGTAACGAATTGCAACGTTACAATACCCCGCTCGCCACAAAAAGGATTTTATTGATTTAATAAAATAAAATCCGCACTATCATGCGCTAGTCTGCATTAAAACATTCAAATCATACATCGCGCAACTCAAACAAGCATTAGCAGTCATATTAGACTACTAACGCACTTTATCAAATACCGAGGAAATCAGATTTTTAACTGATCGACTCCTACAGACATTTATAAGTGTTAAGTTGTTACAAGCGACTAAGGGTAATATAATGTGCAATTGCGTTAAGAATAAATAATTATTTTATTAGATATTTAAAATGTTATATAGCTAAAGTAAAATAAATAAAACCGAGATATATATATAAAAAAATTAAATAGTATAGTTATTTATTAAAACCTACAAGTTTTAGGTCCTTTATGTGCCAGGTACCTATACATTTTCCAGACATATCGGCCAAGACGTATACTAAAGGGGATTTTTTCTCGATTATGCGACATTTTATGTATTTTGGAGCCAATTTTTTGCTAAAGTATTTATCTTTATCACTTAAAATATATGTACGTTTCATGACAACATCACCTACACTGTACTCAAACGGCTTGCGTCGTAAATTGTATTTTTCAGTATTTTTGACATGAGCGTGGTATAAAGATTTCTGAACTTGGTCGAAAATATTGCACAAGCAACCCATGTTTTCCGCGTAAATGTCCCGTGGCATGAACACAATTTCGTCGCCCAAGTCGGAGTCAGTGTAATGGGAACCACAGAGTACTATTTCACGTCCAAACACTAATAACGAGGGAGTAAAACCTGTAGCCTCATTCACGGAATTGTTTATGGCAAATTGTACACTGGGTATGAACAAATCCCACGATCGGTGATCGCTGTCCACAAACGTAGAAATACAAGTTATAATTGTTTTATTGTAACGCTCCACAGTATTAACCTGTGGGGTGTATTTAGGTGTGAAAAATACGTTTGGAATTCTATATTTTTTGAAGAGTTCACTAGTATCTTTACTAATAAACTGTGGCCCGTTGTCAAGGAAGATAGTCTGAGGTACACCGTGAATTAAGAAAACTTGTTCTTCTAAAATTTTGATTATAATTTGAGAGGTAGCTTTTCTAATTGGAAAAATTTGGCAAAATTTTGAAAAGCAACATGTTACAACTAAAATAAAACTATTTTGCTTCCTCGTAACTGGAAGAGGTCCCATAAGATCTACGGAGATCATTTGATATGGTCTCGAACATTGCTTCGGGCGACCCATTTCACCTAAAGTAGCATGATTTTGGGCTTTATACTGCAGACATATGGAACAAGAACCTACATACTTTGCGACATCCCGGTACATACCTGGCCAGAAGTATCTAAGAGCAATACGTCTGTAAGTTTTAAAGATGCCTAAGTGACCAGCCGTAGGCTCATTGTGATTTTCCGAAATGACGGTGTCTCTTAGTTCAGAAGGAACCACTTCCTTCCAAGAAAATTCATTCGTAAGGTGACATTTATTTTTAGATAAACGGAAAAGCGAATCATTTTTAATAAGATAATTTGGAAAATTACTAGGGTTATTAATACAATTGTTGTAAATATTTTTATACCAATCATCACTAGTAGACGCAATTGATTTGGCAGTTGTTATAAAAGAAACCGGGACAGACCTAGACAAAGCGTCGGGAATAATGTTATCTACACCACGGCGGTGTTTTATCTCAAAGTCAAAGGCAGATAAACGAACGCCCCAGCGTGCGAGTCTACCCGTAGGGTTAGTTAAAGAAAGAAACCACTTTAGCGCGCTATGATCGGTGTAGACAATAAAAGTTTTACCATTTTCAACATAACAACGCCAATGTTCCAAAGCAACTAGTACCGCTAAGGTCTCTCTTTCTGTAATGCTGTAGTTTCTTTCAGGAGCCGTAAGTGACCTACTCATGTAGGCGATAGGTCGTTCTTTGCCATCAACAACCTGCGTCAACATTGCACCTATTCCATAACTGCTCGCATCCGTATGTACTTGAAATGGCAAATCGTAATTTGGACACGATAGAACTGGGGCAGAGACTAGACATTCTTTCAATTTCTTGAAAGCGGCGTCTGCTTCCTCTGTCCATTTGAATGGTGGAGCGCTTTTCTTACTCGAAGTCAGCCTATTAAGTGGTCCCGCAATGGTGCTAAAATTTGGTACGAACCGACGGTACCAAGTAGCAGTGCCTAAAAATCGCTTGAGATCCTTCCTATTAGTGGGAGTTGGATAATTAAGAATGGCTTCTACTTTATCGGGGTCAGTTCTCAATCCATTCGCATCAACCACATAACCCAAATATTTTAGCTGACTTCGGAAGAACTCACACTTTTCCAAGTTGATAGTTAAGTTCGCTCTGCGTAGTTTGTCCAAGACATGAAGCAGAAGTGAGACGTGTTCATCGAAAGTGCTACTGACGATGATAATGTCATCTAAATACGCAAAAATTCGATGATCCACGTCACCGAGCAATGTATCAACTAAACGTTGCTGTGTAGTTGGAGCATTTGTCAAGCCAAATGGTGTCGTTTTAAACCTCAGCGTTCCTCGACCTGGGACGTAAAACGCCGTCTTGTCCCTGTCTTCCTCTACAATGGGGATTTGCCAAAAGGCCTTGGATAAATCTAGACTACTAAGGAAGCGCGCATCTCGTAAATTATCCAAGATCTCCGAAATATAGGGAAGATTGTAAGCATCTCGTTTTGTGACGGAGTTCAGCTTCCTGCTATCAAGACAAAAACGAGGCTGACCATTTTTCTTTTTCACGAGAAGTACAGGTGACTGCCAGGCACTTTCACAGGGCTCCACCACATCTAAAGCCAACATCTCATCTACCTGTTCGACCAGTATCTTCTGTTTTTCAGGCGAGAGTCTGTAGTACCTTTGTCGAATAGGAGGAGAATCACCAGTATCGATGCGATGGGTAATCAAATGCGTACGACCTAGTCCCTTTCGTTCAAATGATATATTGCTATATTGATCAATAATATTATCTACTATGGATTTTTGAGTATCTTCTAAATTATCATAAGAGCAAATATGGCTGTTAATATTATTTTTAACACTCAAATCACATAACGGTGCTGAACATAATTTAATAGATCCCAAATACTTAGGACATAAACGAAAGGCACGCCAGAAATCAATCCCTAAAATAAGCGAAGAACGAATTTCTGGGACTACATAGCCCTTTAAAATATGAAATTGTGAGTCAAAAGTAATTGGTAAATTTATATAACCTATGCTTTGTAATTTCTGTCCACCAGCAGCTACAATGGACACCATGTCGTCTGTACATAACTTATGACCATGATCAAGTAGAGTCAAATGTGCATTATTGCCTATTATAGTAATAGCGGAACCCGAGTCAAGTAGACCTGAGGCATCAATGTCATTAAACTTAACGTTTACGTATGGTCGTGTATCTTCTAAAGGCCTGTTTTCCAGAATTGTAGCAATATTGTAACTATTAAAAAACCTACGTACAGTTTCTAACCACTCCTCCCATTCCTGCTTATTAACTGACGAATGCGGATTACTACAATTCTGGAAGATTAGTTTTTTGACTTGGCATTACAGCTAGGGCACTCAGGTTTCTTTACACCTTTGCGGCCACATTTGAAACACATGATCTCGGTACTTTCACAATTTTTAAAACTATGCGAATTGTTACGGCATCTAGGACAATAGGGTACTTTACTGGTAGAATTAGGATTATTTTTAGAAATAGAATGTAAATATTTTTCGTTAATATTATTACTAGAATTAGGTTTAGTGTAAATTGTAGGTTTTTTGTACTGATTCTGATTAAAATTTAATTTTTGAGAGCTCTCTTTTTTTAGTTTATAAGCGAACTCGGGTGCAACCATGCAGTCTGATGATCCTACTACAGGCTCACGAAACTGTGCCATACGTGAGTGAACATTTTCAAAATTTTTACACAGTAAGCGCAACTGTTCAATAGATTTAATTTCAGTTGCTGAAGCAAGATAATCTCAAGTTTATCTTCCTCGAGCAGGGGCTTCGATAATCGTGAAAACATACCCGCTAAAATTGACAAATAAATAGTAATATTTTCCGTCTCACCTTGAGATCTAGATCGTATCTCGGCTAACAAACGGTAATCAAAATCAGATTTATCGAAGTCCTCCCTGAGGGTAACATTTAGCTCATCCCATGATGTCACCTGATCTTTCACGCTACGGAACCAGTGTAAGGCATCGCCAATAAAAATTTCACTAGCGAAAGCAAGCAGTTTCGATCCAGAAATATTACGAGCTAAACTAAATTCATTCACTCGCTCAATAAAGGAACGCACACACGATTTTCCGTCATATTTAAGTTTTCCTAGTTCAGAAGAAAACCTATTATTGCCTTCACAATTAACCGTTACATTAATCGGTGTCGGTATGGGCGGTGTTTCTGGACTAGCACCAGGAATTGCAAGAGGATCGACAGATTTTGCTTTTAGTGTTAGTAATTTATCAAAAAGATTTTTAAAAGTTACACTGCATTGCATATGCTTATCTTAGGAATTTTTATCCGGTTCAATACGATTAAGACGATGGTAAAGATGGTGAAAAATATTTTCCGTTCGAGCCAATACATTCTTATCTAGAACTTCTTCCATAAGAGTAATATTAATTTTTTCAAGTATATCTGAAATTAAACATAAATCCTCCGAGGGTTCTAAATATGAACTCAAAATCTCCTCGGAAGGATACAACTGAGATAATTTGTTAATATGTTTCCTAAGCTCTGCGACTGTAGTAGCTGGTGTATCGCCTCTAACAGCAACCTCGTATTCTAGCTCAGGCTTTTGTAACGACAAAAACTTTATTGAGTGATTCATATTAAAACAAATCAAGAGTAAAATAAAAAAGAGGGTTAGATTTAAATGTTACGCAAAAAAAAAAATGATTAAAACTAAATACTCCGTTCTGTTACAATCAACTTTAACAGAACGCTTTGGTTTATGAAATGGTGATGAATGAATAAAAAAAATTTTTTTTTTTTTTTTTTTAAATGCAAACAATAAAATATTAAATTGCAACTGGTGTGAAAGCAGGTATAAAACAATAATTTATAATAGTAGGTGCAGCAGCATAAAGAAAAGTGAAGAAAAACAAATTATGAAAAAAGAAAAAAAAATAATTTTAAATAAAATTTTATAATAAACACTTGTATTGCTGACTGTACCTACCTATAACAATTACAAATATATTACTAGAATATATTATAGAAACAAAATTATAAATAAATGAACTAAAAAAAACTGTTTTCACCCTAGTTGCTAAAAAAAAACAAAAAAAAAAAAGCGTTTTACAACTAAACCAACCACCGTACAAAACTAGCTACTATCTTATAGAAGCAAGGACAGATTAACCACGTAAGAGGGCGCCAGTGTGACGTAGGGGTGTTCTGATGGATATATATATAAAAGAAACAACAACCCTAGTCAACAAAATATATATATTAAAAATAAATAAAAAAATTTACGTGGGCCGTGGGTATAAAGCCATCTGCCTTACTTCTATACCGTACTCTCCTGGCGTGTCCGGCGTAGTAAATATCTGGCCGATGGTGGTGGATGTCCGCCGAGGAGAGGAGTTCTGGCCGTAAATAATACGATGGTCAGCAAAAACTGTTTTGCAATTAATCTTGCAGCTTGCAACAACTCGGTACCCAACCACTAGCTTCTTATAGGCTTGGATGGTTGATAGGTAGAGGATTTCCGAGTGGAATAAATCCGCCTTTGTACATCAACTCATCACTATTATAATTTAGTAATAATTATATTCTTTTAATAGTTCTATGTACCTACAATTTTATAAAGTTTCATGTGTAAAATAAAGAGGAATAAAAAAATTTGGAACAATCTTACTATTTCTTTGTCCTTACATATCAGTTGACATGCCTTTATAGGTTAGTTATATTTATAAATCTCTCTAATCTTTTATAAACATAGTTCACGGCGTCAATATTTTTGTCATAATTTTAATGAATAACTAATTTTAGAGCATAATATATAAAATTCATTAGTTCAGATTGAATCTAATACAACTATAGTAAGTAAAGCGTATTGAACACGAAAACAACTGGATACTTCGGCCACACAAAATTTATGATACTTACCTGGCGCTTTTATTGCTAGAATCACGAGGATTGTTTTCGCTGGACGATATTTGAGCTTTAGAAATTACAGATAAAAAAGAAATTTTCTTCTCAGTTTATTCCGATTTCTTGTTCGGTTTCGACTTTCAAGATCCTAAGCTTGTTGGAAACTTTTATTTCTTTTATTCTGCATTAGTCTTGCGACTTAGATTTAGAAAGAAATATTATGGATGATTTAAACGTTTAAAAAATAATATATCACGTATTCCATTGGTTTTCATCATTTTAAATTATTATTGAGATTGTTCACATATACATATATAATTAAATGTATAGATATACCTATTTAATTACAAATTTAATATATGATGATATACTTAAAAAACACTTTTTTAAATTTGTAATTCCTTTACTACTATCGTTATTTTTATAATATATATTTTTGAGATTGTATGAAGGCATAGGAGAGGAACTCCATCCAACATATGAACCAACAAAAATATATAATAAATCTTATCGTATCCAGGTGATTTAAATTGCTTAGTTTTTGCTGGCAATCTAACTTACTGGAGCAGTTTAGTTGAAGGAAATTAGTGTTATTAGTAGAATAGTTCAACTGCTTAATAAAACCGATTTGCAAGGATAAACAGATTAATTCCTACTAATGTTATAAATGTAAAAGTTTGTATGTTTGAAAGTTTGCTACTCAATCACACAAAAATGGTTGAATGGATTTCGAAATTTGGCACACAGATAATTTATAACCTGGATTTACACATAGGCTAAACTCTCCGGAAAAATTCAAAATTCCTTTGGGATAGTAATAAAATGTTTATTGAACGCCTGTGTATTTTTATACTATCAAATATTTTTTTTTAATCAAAGCCGGGGCGAGTCCACTTGTATTAAAATAATTACTTTGATTTATCGAAAATTATATATTTCTTAAAATTTGATATTTGAGTCAAGTTATTTTTTTTTTATAATAGATAAGGTGCAAATGAGCAGATGGTCCACCTGATGGTAAGTGGCAACCATCGCTCATGGACATCGGAAAAACAAGAAACACTCTCTCGTTTTGTCGATGCGTTGCATCCCCGAAGACAGAGTGGGAAGGGGGAATGAAGAAGAAAAATGATGCGGATTCAGCGGACCCTAGGCAAGAGCCCAGAGTCCACTAGACCCACAGCATTAATGGGATGGGAGAGGGAGGCGGTAAGTCTGGCCCACATGCGGCTCAACCGGAACGCGTATATGACATTTGGCGATCGGATTCACATGCTGGTGGTCGCAAGCCAGTCGGGGAACAGATCCCCTACCACCAAGGGGGTTGGGTTACTCGGCTCTTACGAGATGCTCTCCCAGCGGCAGAGGGGAATAGTATTCTAACCCGTCCCCTCACGGGTTAATTATCTATAACTAATGTAAATAAAAAATATACTAGGAGTATATTCATACTTGTAATGCAAGAAAAAGGAAATTAATATATAATCGTTCAGGTACAAATAGGAACAGACCAGAACAGATTTAATAAAGCTAGGCATACTGTCAATTAATTCAATAAATAAACGTTTTAAGATTGCTTAAAAGGGAAGGCGAGTAACAATAAAGACAGGAGGGAAAAGCAAATTGAATTAGAGCTACGCTAATTGGGGCTAAAGTAAATATTTAAAAAGAAAACGTAAATGTAGGGTTTTACATTTTACAAGCGCTACTGACTGAATACTGCAAAATCTCTTTTATCCAATTACAGCGTTTTTGCGAGAGATGCGAGATAATAATTTATGTTGCATAGGTTAGATGTTAGTAGTGAATATGTTTTTATTTATAAAGTAACTTTTAATATTTTTACTTTTAACGAGTGAGTAACCCGTCACATTCCCAGACTGGTTTGTGTCCACCAGCATGCGAATCCGACCGCCAAGTGTCATAGACGTGGTCTAGTGAAGCCGCATGTGGGCCAGACTTACCCCCTCCCTCTCCCATCCCATTAATGCTGCAGATGTAGTGGACTCTGGGATCTTATTCAGGGTCCGCTGAAACCGTACCATTTTTTCTTCACTCCTCCTACCTACTCCATCTTCGAAGATGCAACTCATCGACAAAACAACAGGGTATCTCTTGTTTTTCTGATGTCCATGGACGATAGTGGCCACTTATTATCAGGTGGACTATCTGCGCGTTTGCACTTTATCTACCATAAAAAAAAAAATCAATTAATTATTAAGAATTTCCTTGAATTAATACTAATTAATAATTTATTAATTACTTAAGAATTTCCTGTGTTTTGATAAATTTGAGGTGGCCTTTTAAATGATTTCACACTGTAAACATTATTAAACAACACTTTTAGTAGGATTCATATTATCCTTTGTTTATTTTAATGTCAGGTATAGTAGCCGGCAGCTAACTTTAGGTCTGAGAAAAAAAAGTGGAGGAAAGTAGCGCATTGTAAGCATGCTGCGTGCCTATATATTTTCACAAATAGCAGACGTGCGGGAACTGAAACGTCGCATAAGAAACAATAGCGTGCGACGCTGTTTCCAGCCCACGCGCACTTCTGCGCATTCAAGGTCAAACCTATTCTTATGTGCCGATAACTATAGCAAGGTCTAGTTGTATGTATTAAACATATTCCAGTATAATCGTGAGTGTTATCCTCTGTACAATGATAATTATCTGGTCTTATTTAATCTAGTTTTGTGATGAATAAATTTCAAAAGTTCTACTAAGGGTGATACAGTAATATTGGAATAGATCTACAATTAAGTTTCTAAAAAAGACAATATAGTCGTAACTATGCTTGAAGTTTGATTTTTTTTAATTTTAAAGAGGTATATAAAAATACTGTAGCAGTGATGGCCCAGTTGTTGAGATCTCAAGTCTTACTCGGGAGGTCCGAGGTTCGATCCTGGGCAGACACCTCTGACTCTGAGTTATGTATATAACGGTAAAGGAAAACATCGTGAGGAAACCTGCACTCCTGAGAGTTCCCAAAAAGTTCTCAAAGGTGTGTGAAGTCTGCCAACCCGCACTGGGCCAGCGTGGTGGACTATGGCCTAATACCCTCCTCATTCTGAGGAGGAGACCCGGCTCAGCATTGAATGGTCGTGATGATGATGATACAAAAATACTGATGCAATTAAATAAAACTAAATAGTTCTCTCTACTATGAGAAAGTTTATTACATACTTGAAAATATCTTGGATCGTCATAAATATCTTTATTGCGTTCTAAATCTAGTCTAGACTAACTATTTTACTGAATACATTATATACATATTTTAATGGAAGTTTATTATGTGTATTTTAATATAAGTTAAGTTATAACATACCTTATATTTAATGGGAAAATTCCACAAACCAGTTTTATTGTCATACATTATGGTAATAGAGTTGTGCATGAATTTGCTAAGAATATTAATAAATGATTGATGATCTTAAATGATCGATTAATACGTTACTAGCCAATACATTACATTAATTATATTGGTCAACAAAGAAAAATATTTTAGAATATTGCTAATAATTTTTGGTCAAATTAACTTGAGTCTCTTGTAGATCCGAAAAAAATGTGCTATTATAATGTCTGCAGATGATTTAGATATTCTAAAGGCAACTTTAATATAAAAACTCAAGATCTATTCGGATCGATTTAGCTTTCTTCTATATCAATAGTCTTAATCTAAATATAGCTGCCGGCATCTAACTATACTTTTAACCTTGAATGAGCTCGAAGTCACTATTAAGGTCTTTTCAGCGGGGAACGCTGAGTGAAAGGAGCGCGCCGAACGTGTTTGTTTCTTACGCGACAGTTCAAATCCCGCGCGCCTGCTATTTGTCAAAAAAGAACGTGTGGTGTCGTGGGACACCAGATAGGATAAGGTGTAATACCTTTGCCTTTTTAATTAAATAAAAACAGAGAAATAACACGTGGCCAATCTATGTACGTTACCATTAAACACATTTTCTTATCTCTATGAAAAGGCTGTACGGTGTTATACCTTTGCCTTTTTGATTAAATAAAAACGGAGAAATAACATGTGGCCAATGTATGTACGTTACCATTACACACATTTTTTATCTTTATGACAAGGCTGTACGGTGTTATACCTTTGCCTTTTTGATTAAATAAAAACGGAGAAATAACATGTGGCCAATCTATGTACGTTACCATTACACACATTTTCTTATCTCTATAACAAGGCTGTACGGTGTTATACCTTTTCCTTTTTGATTAAATAAAAACAGAGAAATAACACGTGGCCAATCTATGTACGTTACCATTAAACACATTTTCTTATCTCTATAACAAGGCTGTACGGTGTTATACCTTTTCCTTTTTGATTAAATAAAAACAGAGAAATAACACGTGGCCAATCTATGTACGTTACCATTAAACACATTTTCTTATCTCTATGAAAAGGCTGTACGGTGTTATACCTTTGCCTTTTTGATTAAATAAAAACGGAGAAATAACATGTGGCCAATGTATGTACGTTACCATTACACACATTTTTTATCTTTATGACAAGGCTGTACGGTGTTATACCTTTGCCTTTTTGATTAAATAAAAACGGAGAAATAACATGTGGCCAATGTATGTACGTTACCATTACACACATTTTCTTATCTCTATGACAAGGCTGTACGGTGTTATACCTTTGCCTTTTTGATTAAATAAAAACGGAGAAATAACATGTGGCCAATGTATGTACGTTACCATTACACACATTTTTTATCTTTATGACAAGGCTGTACGGTGTTATACCTTTGCCTTTTTGATTAAATAAAAACGGAGAAATAACATGTGGCCAATCTATGTACGTTACCATTACACACATTTTCTTATCTCTATAACAAGGCTGTACGGTGTTATACCTTTTCCTTTTTGATTAAATAAAAACAGAGAAATAACACGTGGCCAATCTATGTACGTTACCATTAAACACATTTTCTTATCTCTATGACAAGGCTGTACGGTGTTATACCTTTGCCTTTTTGATTAAATAAAAACAGAGAAATAACACGTGGCCAATCTATGTACGTTACCATTAAACACATTTTCTTATCTCTATGAAAAGGCTGTACGGTGTTATACCTTTGCCTTTTTGATTAAATAAAAACGGAGAAATAACATGTGGCCAATGTATGTACGTTACCATTACACACATTTTCTTATCTCTATAACAAGGCTGTACGGTGTTATACCTTTTCCTTTTTGATTAAATAAAAACAGAGAAATAACACGTGGCCAATCTATGTACGTTACCATTAAACACATTTTCTTATCTCTATGAAAAGGCTGTACGGTGTTATACCTTTGCCTTTTTGATTAAATAAAAACGGAGAAATAACATGTGGCCAATGTATGTACGTTACCATTACACACATTTTTTATCTTTATGACAAGGCTGTACGGTGTTATACCTTTGCCTTTTTGATTAAATAAAAACGGAGAAATAACATGTGGCCAATGTATGTACGTTACCATTAAACACATTTTCTTATCTCTATGACAAGGCTGTACGGTGTTATACCTTTGCCTTTTTGATTAAATAAAAACGGAGAAATAACATGTGGCCAATGTATGTACGTTACCATTACACACATTTTTTATCTTTATGACAAGGCTGTACGGTGTTATACCTTTGCCTTTTTGATTAAATAAAAACGGAGAAATAACATGTGGCCAATCTATGTACGTTACCATTACACACATTTTCTTATCTCTATAACAAGGCTGTACGGTGTTATACCTTTTCCTTTTTGATTAAATAAAAACAGAGAAATAACACGTGGCCAATCTATGTACGTTACCATTAAACACATTTTCTTATCTCTATGACAAGGCTGTACGGTGTTATACCTTTGCCTTTTTGATTAAATAAAAACAGAGAAATAACACGTGGCCAATCTATGTACGTTACCATTAAACACATTTTCTTATCTCTATGAAAAGGCTGTACGGTGTTATACCTTTGCCTTTTTGATTAAATAAAAACGGAGAAATAACATGTGGCCAATGTATGTACGTTACCATTACACACATTTTCTTATCTCTATAACAAGGCTGTACGGTGTTATACCTTTTCCTTTTTGATTAAATAAAAACAGAGAAATAACACGTGGCCAATCTATGTACGTTACCATTAAACACATTTTCTTATCTCTATGAAAAGGCTGTACGGTGTTATACCTTTGCCTTTTTGATTAAATAAAAACGGAGAAATAACATGTGGCCAATGTATGTACGTTACCATTACACACATTTTTTATCTTTATGACAAGGCTGTACGGTGTTATACCTTTGCCTTTTTGATTAAATAAAAACGGAGAAATAACATGTGGCCAATGTATGTACGTTACCATTACACACATTTTCTTATCTCTATGACAAGGCTGTACGGTGTTATACCTTTGCCTTTTTGATTAAATAAAAACGGAGAAATAACATGTGGCCAATGTATGTACGTTACCATTACACACATTTTTTATCTTTATGACAAGGCTGTACGGTGTTATACCTTTGCCTTTTTGATTAAATAAAAACGGAGAAATAACATGTGGCCAATCTATGTACGTTACCATTACACACATTTTCTTATCTCTATAACAAGGCTGTACGGTGTTATACCTTTTCCTTTTTGATTAAATAAAAACAGAGAAATAACACGTGGCCAATCTATGTACGTTACCATTAAACACATTTTCTTATCTCTATGACAAGGCTGTACGGTGTTATACCTTTGCCTTTTTGATTAAATAAAAACGGAGAAATAACATGTGGCCAATGTATGTACGTTACCATTACACACATTTTTTTACCTTTATGACAAGGCTGTACGATGTAATACCTTTGCCTTTCCGTAATGGAATAAAAATAGAAATAATGTGTCTAATATACGTAACATTACACAATTTTATTTTTTCTCTAAGACAAGGCTGTACGGTATAATACCTTTGCCTTTTTGATTAAATAAAAACAGAGAAATAACATGTGGCCAATGTATGTACGTTACCATTACACACATTTTCTTATCTCTATGACAAGGCTGTACAGTGTAATACCTTTGCCTTTCCGTTATGGAATAAAAATAGAAATAATGTGTCTAATATACGTAACATTACACAATTTTATTATTTCTCTAAGACAAGGCTGTACGGTGTAATACCTTTGCCTATTCGATTAAATAATAAAAGTGTTGCCATTGATGTTGTTTAAAATCTACCATTTGTTTAGGGTGAAGCTTGTTTTTCATAATCAAAGTTAAAATGTCCAATTAATGTGTAGGGGGGCCAATAAATACGTTACGGCCGTTTTTTCCCGGTTAGGGTACCTCCGCATCGTACATAAAGAACTTCATTCCAATAGTAGACGTCGCGGATTGAACTACTTATAACTATACCTTACACTTACAATGTTCAATTATACCCATTACTTTTGCTCAGTCGTACAGATAGTTGTAGACCAGTAAAATTGAATAAAGTTATATTTTTATAGTAAATATGATATCTAAGCTCTATTTTTATGTGATATCGGGGGAAAGGCTCTAGTTTTGCAAAACCAACAATACTGAAAATAATATGAGCCGCACAGCTGATACGAGATCGTATTAAAGTTGTTTGGACAGAAACAACTATAAGAATGTATCCAACACAAATTGAGCTAAAAGTCACTAAAGTATTTTCATTAACATCTCATGCTTGCTATTATATGCTGTGTTATGTATCTGAAAAAATAAAATGTTTAATTCCAATTCATTAACGAATATTTGATTTTTACTTAAATCTACAGAAAAATCTTTTCTAAAATTGCTTTAATTATATTATTTATATTATGAACCAGTAATCCGCCCCGGCTTTGCACGAATAGCAGAGCATGTTTTGACTGTACGTATCCCACAATTCAATGTTTTGTTAAATCTCAGTATAACAAATATTTGTTGGATATATGGTATCGTGAATTTTTTTATAGATATTAATAATAATAATAATGCCGCAGGCAGGTACAATACCGGGTGCACATCTCTACCCTTATGCCGCTCAGCAAATGTTGCCCCCTAGTTGCAACGTATAAGCGACCTTTCACGGGGGCCCATTGATGAGTTGGCGAGTCTCCGTCTACCCATTTTTCAATGTATAAAAACATTGTCGGGTAGACGCCATAGGTTATCCATAGTTGCCGAGTCCACTATCATCCCAATCCATAGCCCAGCATTATTAGTTTCCATATATCGCCATAGTCCTACACAAGGCGGAGATTGTCCTTGGGTGCATTCTCATAGTGCATACAGGGATAATCGCCGGTTTGTGTCAAATCTCATATTAAATTAAAGGGCCTCTACGTGTTGGCTACGGCTCCGCGCATGCCTTCCAAAGGTCCGGGTCACTGTTGCCCCGTGATTGGAAAAGACATACATAATAATAATAAATTAATATTGTAAAACATTTATTGCTCTATCATCAGTAGTTACCAGCGAGCATGCGATGTAAGACATTTTATTGCTAATTTTTTTTTACACCTTGGGTTACATGATTGAAATTTTGTTAGGGATCCCTTTTTTTTCTATAACAAATTTAGCCTATGTTACTCAAGGATAATATAGAAATATAATGCTGAAAGAATTTTTGAAATCTGTCCAGTACTTCCTGAGTTTATTCGTTACAAACATAATCAAACACAAGTCGTTGGATATTAAGATGTTTGTTCAAACTTTAACTCAAACTTAGCAAACAAACACTTTATAACTTAGATTATCGTAAATTATACTTTCTATACCGAAATACAGTTCGGTTTTGTTATAATAGATTTTCTTATAACGACTTAATGAAATAAGTTAATGTTTGATCTCATACACTTTCCAATTCTTCTGGACCTGAATCAGAAGTTTACACAGACGAAGTCACAGGATAGTTACAAAAGGGAATAGATGCTAGTTACATATCAAATTTAAATCAAATTATCACACCGTTAAAGATGGTTTTATAGAAACTTTACCAAACAATTCAATGAATAGAACAGGGGCAAAACAAATTCTTCATAAATTATTGTGTTTATTATATTTTCCCTAAGAAAATATAATTTTATGTTCATTTCATGAATTTGCATAAAGAAACAATTAGATCTAATCTTCATAAAGTTATAGTGAGTGTTTAATATAAGCAAGCAACTTATATTTTGGTCCGGAGATTAAAGAGAGCTTAAAGACTTAGTTCAACGGTTCGTAGCTAGGAAAGTTAGTTTCACAGATGTACCGAACCTGTCTACAAATATATAATTTTGTTTTATACTTAAGGTAGGGATTTCCAATTATTATTGAGTCGAAGTAAATATAAGTAATTTGTTATATATTTTCGTGATAACGTTTTCATGACGAAAGATATTTCTTTTTTCATTATTTCGGCACGCAATCTCATTGTTGTGAACTTAGCTGATATTTATGATATACTAGTGACCTGTCCCGTTTTTGCACAATTTACCAAATATATTGTTAACTATTTTACTGGTGTGGTGGTGTGGGTGTTTGTCTACGTAGATGGTTTCCCGTTTGTGAGTTCGACTTCGACTCTGTTCATTCACTTACGAAACTCCTTTTTGTAAAACGCTACTTAAATGCTAACTGTGATTTTGCTATAAAAAAATCAAAATGTTACATGGTCAAGCAGCCAGCTGACGTATATAACACCACGTTATGGTCAGCTGACTTTATTTTTCCTTCAAGAGACTAGGTAAACTATAATATGACAAATTTTCAAACGGGAGGAAATGACTGAAAAAAAAAAATTCTACATGTTTGGAAGGCTGACATTGATCCCCCCACCCGCGGAATCACAGCTGACGGTCACGTGTCATCATAATATATGTCGGGGTATAATTGGGGTAGGATAATAGTGAAGGCCGTGTCGAGCTATAATTAGAGTAGGATAAAGAAAATTAATTGTCACTTCCGTCACGTCATTTTAATATTCAACGATTTTTATCAGTCTCAAACGAGTAAAAGAGTATCAATTAATCGGGACGCCAGCGCCCTATTTCGGTTTTGTTAATTTACTTCTCCCCACTAGTGTAGGGGCAACGCTACCATTATCTAGTCCCTTTATATTCCCCGACAGATGCAGTACACTTTAGTCTCTCGACAAGTCTCTTTGAGTGAATATCACCTGGAGTTGAAGTGTAACAAATAGTGTGTCGCATAACAGATATTGGACATATCGGACTAAGGATCATGTGAGTTCTTACGTCTTATTTATTATGAGTCCTTACATTGTATTTAGATGTGTTAACACAACCTTAGGTTAGGTTTATGTTAGGTTAGGTTAGTCTTGAGTGACAGTGAGACCAGGCAGTGGAGGTGAGTGTTATGATCATTTATAGGAGCTCCTTAAGTCTACACCTTGGTCACAAGTCCAAGGCACTGCCCGGTTCCTGTTCAAAAACTACGGAATCGTGATATTCGATTATTCGTTCATTCAAATACGGCCTTCTCCATTAGATTCGATCACTTCATTCATTCAATTCCGCTCACTCCTCTGACATATATGTTCTTTATGCGGTATATGAATTTTAACTCGAGAGGAAATGATTGACCGAATTTGAATCTGGCTCCCGTACCAAGTTAGTTTCAGTGAAATCAGAGGTTTTATTCCACATTTTATTCCAGAGGAGGGGAGGGGTAAGTCTAGCCCACGTGCGGCTCGACCGGAACACGTCAATGATACTTGGCGGTCAGATTCACATACTGGTGGTCGCTAGCCAGGCAGGGAACAGATCCCCTACCACCAATGAGGGTGCTGGGTATCTCGCCTCTTACGAGATGCTCTCCAGCGGCAGAGGGGAATTGTATTCTAACCCTTCTCCTCACGGGTAAAAGTGAACTTGACGGCGCCGTGAAACAGATCACAGACGCACAAGATTTTACATAAATAAATGATAATAAAGAAATACATACGAGTACATTCATACTGTAGATCTAGATGAAAATTCTTTTGTTAGCGTTTCATTAGATCGCAGATAAAAAACTGATCTCAAATTCTTATTAAATTTTACCTTCTCTCCAGTATGAGGATATTGTAGCTGAGTTTTATGTTTTTTAATACACTTTTATTTTTCCATCTTGTATGTTTGTCGCAGTATATACAAACCATATTCCTCCTTTTTTTTCTCAACATAATATTCATGTTTTATAAAGCAGCAGCACAGATTTTTTGGAATTATTTTTCACATCACAGCCACCATTTTATTGCGTTTCACAATGCAATTGCACGTTGTGCTTTCATACAGTTAACATTCTCTAAAATAGTGTAGTGTAAACGAATAATGGAGAAGAAAGAGAGTAGTTCTAGTCTATATGCAGACTAAGTGTATGACGGCTTGACTATAATATTCTTTAGACTCAGAGTTTCAGCGTTACTCCTAGAATACGCGCGATGTATTCAATGATTATTATGTCGTGACGGCGTATTTATTTTGCAATCCTACTCATATCAGTAGTACCAACATCAAGTAACAGGATGCTACGCATATCAGTCGTACCAACATCAAGTAACAAGATGCTACTCGTATCAGCCATACCAATATCTTGGTATTGCCATGAGTACCATCCTGTTACTCGTAACAGGATGCTATCATAATTAACACTAACATCATAATGAACAGTAGTTTATTTTGGCAGTCCTTTCTTATTGAGAACTAGAGGGCTGCCCTCGCTTCGCTCCGGGTATTTAAAGTAATATTATAATTGATGTCCTTAAAAATTAGAGAAAGTAAGAAAAAGTTATAAAAATGATAAAAGAGGGAGGACAGAGCAGAACTAAAATTGAATGGGTGAAGGAGAGAGAAAGAGAGAAATTATCGAAAGAAAGAAAGTGAAAAGAGGCTAATCATTCTGAAAAGATAAAAATAAAAATTCAAGTGAGAAAAAAGCGAGAGGATGAGATACAATGATAGTATTATATGAGAAAGAGAGATGGAAATACTATAGACTTCTCTCAGTGAAAGAATTTTAAAAATCGGATTAGTAACAACAAAATGACCATATTCTACTAATTAAAAAATGTATATGGCAACACTAAATCACTTTTGTCACTCACAAATAGTGTAGTTTTCTATCAGTGAAAAATTTTTTTAAATCGGATTTGTAGTTCCTGAGAAACTCTTCAATTTACAAAATGGCCACCTTATGGCACTTAAATGGCCATATCTTTTTAATTAAAGTATTTATGGCAACACCACATAGCCTATGTTACCCGGAAAGGATGTAGCTTCCTATCGATGAAAGAATTTTCAAAATCGGTTCAGTACTTTTCGAGCCTATTCGCAACAAACAAACAAACATACAAACAATCAAATCTTTCCTCTTTATAATATAATAGTATAGAAGTATAGATTACGTAAGTTTATATTGTTTTTTAGTTTAATTTGTTGTTGAAGTTAAGTAGTGGACTGTTGTTTAGGTAAATAAGTTTTGTAAACCTGCTGTTCGGTGTCATGCATAGCAAATGTTACCATTTCAAAATATCCTTCACATTGATGCACCTACCGTCATCCCATTGCCATTCCATCCCATTTTATTTATTTCTATACTAGCATACAAAAGAATCTTAATTTAAGCGATAATTTTCATAAGGCGTCGCGCGTCGCGTCGATACAGATAGCGCTACCATTTTTTGTACCTTATTTTAAAACTATTATATAAAAAATATTCTGAAATATAAACGTGCCAATGCGACACTAGTTTATGAAGAAACAAACCTTATTAAAAGTTTGATGCCGGTACTGTTTCATAATTAGTCCGGAGGATGTGCCGACAAGCGCAGTTCCGCTACTTTATTTTCTACTTTCGAACTTACATTTTTTAGTTGACGATATTTTTGAAAGTTCTGCTATAGTTTAAGGCTTTTGTAACTAGTTTATGCTTGCAATTTCATGCTTTAATATTTGCTTCTTTTGATGCAAATGGCAGGTCTTTATTACCTCACACTTGAAGTCAATTATATAAATTACAAAAATGTATAAAATTCTACTGATAAGACTATTGACTTTTCCTCCGATAGTCAGAAGTTAAAATATATTATTACTAATATTTTTCTTCGATTTCGTTAGTGAAAACATCTGAGTAATGTACACAATAAATTGTAAGACACTTATGTTCTAATTAACTCAATCGTCATTAAGATAACAGAGTCACTCTCTTTACACTTAAATAAACAAACTACGCTTCGTCTTAGTACCAGTATTTTTCGAGCTTAAAAATAATTTCTATGCTATATTTCAAATCCGTTGATCGATTGTTGTTGTTGAGAAAACCTCTCATCTTTAAGCAATATCTAGGCATTGTTTTGGGTAGTCTGTATTAATCCAGGTTACAAAGTGCTGTGCCAAATTTCGTCAGGTATCCTTCAGTAGTTCCAAATAATATAAGAAATCAGCAAACCTACGAGTAGCTGTTGAATAATCTATGAGTAGAAAATTAATTGAATGTAGCTTAGTAACAAAGCGATTAATAATAAACGATACACTTCTGTTAATGTCAGCATGCCGATTAGGATGCTGCGTAATCGACTGCTATTAGCTATTGGTAATTATCTTAACTCTATGTTACCAATATGCGTAAGCTGAAAGATATGATTGATATTTAGAACAAGACATAATGTATATAAATTTACATACGGAAAAAATAACGATGGATGTTGTAGTCGCTAGAGAAAGTTAAAGGTAGTTCACAGAAATCGCAAGTCTCCATTTTTATTTGCATTAGTCACTTGAAGAAAAAGCTTAACAAAACCAGAATATGCCAAATAGTCCTAACCCTTTATGAGTCCACCTGTACACTGTACACCAAGTTGTACTAGGGTTCGCGACGTAGATTTTGGTTTACAAGGTTAACGTATAACGTCTAATTAACTTAAGTAAATATGTTATTGACAAACTTCACTGAGAAAAAGTAGTGAAATGCTGGGCTTTCTAATAGAGGTTAACATGACTTATCCATATTATATTTTATTTAGGTCGAGCAGTTAATGATGAGGATCATGATCATGTCAAGGACTGAAATTTCTCCTGAATCGCAAGTCCAAGGCTATACTCGTTTATACAGTCTTTTCACTGTGCTTATTGAAAAACCATTGTTATAATTAGTATAAGAGCGAGAAATAAGTGACATAATCTAATTTTAATCATAGCATAGCGAGGGTGGGTCGATTAGGAAGAAGAATCTTTAAAAAGCAATGTAGCAATACATGCTTTCTAGATTTAATTTTCCCCACTATACACAAGTAGGAAACCGTTCGAAAAGCGGAAAATCCAGGAATATCTTTTGAATTACCCTGTCGTGACACGTTTTATACGACGCCGACGGTCACTGTCCACTTCCAGGTAAAATACACCGCTGCATGCTTGAGAACAATGCTACTAAATTGCGTTGGAACGTTTATTTTGTTTTGTGAACGGCTACAGAGGTTAAAATATTTTGTATGCGTTTTAACATTTTTTCGGATACTTAAATATTTGTTTACTATACAGGTTATAAGTCTCTAGAATTATTTTCCACAGAGTATAAGGCTATCACAGATTTTTTGTATTTTTTAAAAATTCCATTATATCATATGTCGGAAAATAGATAATGGCATTAAATTAATATGTATAACTAAATAGCGAGTTACCCCGGTTTCCAGTGGCGGTTTTACCTATAGTGCGTGGCGCACGGGCGCGTATTTTTGAGCCTGCATTTACATTGTAAATATTGCACCTTTTTAGAAAAAAGGTCGTCAACAAGTCTTAAAGGTATCAAGATAAAGTGCCATTCTTTTTTGAGCTCGCCAAGGTGGGGTAATGATTGTATATAGGCTATATTTGGGCTAGGACGCCTCTACCAGCTTTGTACGGTTTATCCTACTTCCTACTAATATTATAAATACGAAAGTTTGTAAGAATGTATTGATGTATGAATGCATGGATGTGTGAATGTATAGATCTATGGATGTATATTTATTACTCTTTCACGCAAAAACTACTGAATGGATTTTGATGAATCTTTACAATAATATAGCTTACACATCAGAATAACACATAGACTATAATTTATAATAATATAGTGTGAATTATCCAAAATATAGTGGGTGAAACCGCGGGGCGCAGCTATTCTACCATAATATGCAAGTTTTATACATATAAACCTTCTTTAATTACTCTGTCTGTTTGTGAAAACCGCATTAAAGTCCGGTGCATAATTTTTATGGTATCTTTTTAATACGTAGTTTTTAACGTAGTTTTTAGAAGAAATGGCTTTTTAGCTTCCATAAGACCACCCTTGTTTAATTACTTTTATGAACTTTAATATAAACATATAGTATAGTAAATAAATTGATTCTAGTTCATTTAGTCAGTTTCGAAGTAAATTAACTAATAAACTATGTAGTGTTTGCTATATTGTTACGACAACGTTTGATTTGATTGGTCTGTTGTTTCTGCGCGCTGCTGGCTGCTTTCGTTGTCTATATAGTTATATTATATTATTAGGTTATATACTTATATTTAGTTAAATGTTAGGAAACGAGATCCAGCACTGGGAGCGAAAAATTATTGATTTACCTGCCTTTTGTGAGCAAGATATTTGGTTCGGTAGAACTGAGGCAATACGTTAATTGATTTCATAATCATATAGCAAATATTGTCTAAAGTATTGCGAGTATGAGGAACATCATGTTAGCCGTTTTATTACTTAACTAGTTTTAATTGAGTGTTACTATTGTGTGAAACAGCTTACTTTACTTGTATCTAGTTCAAAGCCCGAGGTCCTTGCTCGGTACCTTATCAAAATTTTATATTATTATTTTATACATATTGATGTATAATAATAGAAGTCACCTTACCTACCTATTATATTCAATTCTACTTTTAATAAATAACATATTTTAGAACTACTACAATTGTAGCCGATACGTATTCTATTTAAAACTTGGCTGTATAAAGTTTCCAAATTAAATATTCAGAATTTTTTATTGAATAATTAACAGTACGAGCGAATGCCAGGAACAATTTAAATCAAGCCCGAACCTTCCTTTAAAGGATTTCATTCTAGACTAACGTTACCATAAGTCTCGTTTTGGAAGGGAACATGCCTTATTTTGATTATCTACCATATAGCACCCTTTTCGGAAACCATACGTTACTCGTTTAGTAGTGAATTATTGTGAAATGCAGTCTATCATATGGTATAAATATTTCATTAAAAGTTTTTTTTAATTTATGAACAAATTAAGAAAGTCTGAAAAAAAACTGTGTGTTTTGTTTTTTGCTCTTTCTGTTTCAATTTTTTTTACTTTTAGAATATGTGTGTGCATCGATAACCACATAAATGCAAATTTAAATTACCCTTAACTGAAACTCCAATTTAATAGTCACCAAGTATCGATTCCCACACGACATCGATAAAAGCTAATATATATTATAATATCGATAAAAGAATCGATATCGCAGCTCTCAAGTTAGAAATTAGCTGATAGTCTTCAAACGGCTGACCAGATTCTAACAAATTATAGCTAAGAACTATCCTGATTTAATTACCTTTCAAACGCCGAAAACTTTATCAGAATCGGTTCATTATCTAGGGCGCTACGATGCTATATACAGAAACAGACGTTAGTCTTATAACAAAGTTATTTTATAATAAATATGTTTTCTTTTTATTAATATTTCATGAAATCCTTTTAATTATGATAAACTGATGATATAATCTGATGTCCCGTTTTTCCTAAAAATAAAATGGACGTTATTCTAGACTAAAACTAAACCTGATTAAAAAGATTAAAAGTGTCACGACTACTGCCACTGTCTTTCCATTAATCCTTGGACTTATGCCGCGACAAAGTTAAATGGGGGATTTAAATGCGAAGGCTCTTTATTAAACTTCCTAGACCAGGCTGGCTTTGCTTCTAATTATACACTTTTTGTTCATTTTAACTGTGTTACGTTGAAACTTTTATTATTTTGTTAATCTTTATAAATCAAGGAGAGTGGAGCAGGTGAAGTCAAGAATCAAGATACACTGTAAAAGAAAGTTTAAAATAATTAGTATTATTTTTAACTTTCAGATTTATTAGTGACGATAATTCACGTATAATAATAATTTAAATATTTTGGAGTTTGCATTTGAGTGTCTATGGATTAGATTTAATGGAGAATGTGTACGTATCGAGCACGAAGCTCGAAGAATAATTGATGATTAAACGAACTAACCTGTATGTGAAGTTCAATCATTATTTTTGAAATTAATTTCGTTTGAAGATATAAAAGTCCCTCCCTCCCAATCATACCCTGGATCGTGAAATAGGAAACAACTAAACTGATCTAAAATGAATGACGAAATATGAGCATAAGGGGAGGTGGCAGGATATTTTTTATTTTTGTTGTACCCTATCTAAAATATTTTAGAAAGAAAACCGGGTAACCAAGGTGTAGGATTAAAGGCCTTTTATATTAGGTATATTTTTTAATACACGTTCCTCTTCGCTGCCCAAACACTAACTACAGCATATAATAAACTTTTACAGTATAAAATAATACACATTTTTGCAGACGGTAACTTAATAAATAAGTACTGAATATATATTATAGATACTGCAAATATCTGCTCTATAAAATATCCTCTTTTAAGCCAGAAAAGTGGGTTACAGAGGCAATGGGCGGATGACATTGTCAAAGTGGCGGAAAAGAACGTATGAGGACAGATAATTGTAGGAAATGATGTGCATAGTGCCATTTAAAAGATTTGTTGCGTACTTTACTATATGAAGGAGATACAGCAAAATTTTATATAAGAAATATTATTTAATTTTGATAATTCTCTCCAGGGAGTGCTATATTGTAAATATTATCTATTTGGAAGCTTCTTACACCCCACAGAAATCTTATACTAATATATAAAGCTGAAGAGTTTGTTTGTTTATTTGCTTGAACGCGCTAATCTCAGGATCTACTGGTCCGATTTGAAAATTTTTTCAGTGTTAGATTGCCCATTTATCGAGGAAGGCTATAAGCTATATATCATCATGCTACGACCAATAGGATCGGAACTACACGAGACGAAGTTACGCGGGTCGACTAGTCATATATACAATTACACCAAACCTTGATCACTCTGATAACTGGCCCGAGTATATTAGGAAAGAGATAATATATGGTACCAGTATAACTATCAGCAAATGCTAAGTTATCAACAATGTCGCTAACTAAAAAAAGGTTTTTGTTTTCTCTTTGTTCCTACTGATTTAAAGTTAAAAAAAAATTACTAAATTTTGCGTTATTTTGAAGTTTTTTACGCATTATAAAAGTGCATTTGTCTGAAAGTTTTAAAGTATAAAATACATGTTGTTATTGCTGAAAATTCTTTTCTTCAAAGACTTTCTTTGTCAATAATATTTTATGACATAGTTTTGATTTTTTATTGAAATTCCGCTCGTTGAAAACTTTTTTCATATCGTTTTGTTCGTATTTTTTTAATTTCATAGTACAGTTTAGACACAGTAGTCTAGACTAAACCTACTGAAATAGCTTGACATATTCATGTCTTTGCTCTGTGTCTATTAGTGTCTGTATCTAACATTCATCCAAAATAGCAACTAGTGTTTTATATATATTTTCTAAATGGTTAAAGTAGCATTTATAGCCCAATGTATATTTATATTACGAGGTATTTTATTTCAGTTAAGGAAAACTAATAAAAAATAAAGAATACCCACTTAGTATTATAAATGCGAAAGTAACGCTTAAACAACTTAACCAATTTTGATAAAATTTGGTACAGAGATAGACTAGAACCTGGGAAAGAGCATAGGGTTTATTGCGAAAAAAGGAAGTAGTTTTGATAGGGAATGAAGTGCATGTCGAGTTTTGCGGCTGTTTATCTATGACTATCTTTGGGGGTTAGATATCTTGATGTTTAAAAATGTAAAATATAGTATGTATGATATAGCAATAGGGGTTAAACGTTTGATATGCAATATTATAAAAAGTTAAATTAAATCTAATTAAATCAGATGAAGCCGGGGTGGTTCGACTAGTACTCATACTATTAGAATAGGTACAAAAAGTCGACATCTTACCATGAATAATTCATATATTCGATACATTTATTTCTATACTGTAGTTTCGAAAACTATGTCACTCATTTTTTTATTACTAGCTACTACTTTAGCGCAAAATTTCCAGACAGTTTAGTCTAGTTAAGTTTAGAAAAGTTTTATTGAGTTCTATTTTAAATAACATTGTTCGAGTAAGTTGAAGAAATGAATCATGAAACTTTAGTTCAAAAGTTCAAGGATATTACTTTTATTAAATTCTACATTAACTAGATAAAATAAATTTAAGTTATTTACTGTTCACACACTCGTTCACGTTACACTCGTTTTTTTTTCAAGCTAAAACTTTAACTTGTATTGTATGTATGTATGTATGAAATCTTGCAACTCAATTTTGAAGCAGATAGTATCTTTGACCAATTGAGCTGAAATTTTGTATACAAGTTCAATTTGGATGACAAGGTATGGTTGTGGTTAAGTTTGTGACGTCATTCTAAATCCAATATGGCGGAATAACTATTTTTTAGGTCCATAATAACTGTTTTTGTTTCAAACTCAACTCAAACTCAAATAAATTAATAAAAATAAATTAAAAGTAAAAACCTTTATAATTAAATTAACTAAAAAAAAAATTAATTTAAAACTTTTAAATAAAAGCTTGTTTTTTTAAAAGGTTTTGTACTTTTAATTTTTTAAATCCAAATTTTAAGAGCTTTATCGCTACAACACAAAAAAAATTGTGGTTGATTTTAGCTGGAGACTAGCCATCCTATTTCAGCTGCAAACCAACCCAAACAAGCTTGTACAGCACTCTAGCCCCATCCGATAACGGACTTTCGTTTTGGTTAGTCAATATGTAATATTCTAACAATTTGCCTATCTATCGGTCTCACAATCAGCATATAATAGTAGAGGCTCTTTTGACTCCAAAACAGGCTAAGGAGATCCAATTCTATTTTAGTTATTGCGCGGCGGTATTCATGAGAGAATGGGAAAAAAATATTATAATTTATCTACACTTCTACACTATTATCTATACTATTATATAAAGAGGAAAGATTTGATTGTTTGTATGTTTTTTTGTTGCGAATAGGCTCAAAAACTACTACTACTAAAGCGATTTAGAAAATTCTTTCACCGATAGAAAGCTACATCCTTTCCGGGTAACATAGGCTATGTTGTGTTGCCATAAATATTCCAATTAAAAAGATATGGCCATTTAAGTGCCATAAGGTGGCTATTTTGTGAATTGAAGAGTTTTTCAGGAACTACTAATCTGATTTTAAAATGTTTTTCACTGATATAAAACTACACTATTCGTGAGTAACAAAAGTGATTTAGTGTTGCCATATACATATTTTAATTAATAGATTATGGCCTTTTTGTTGTTACTGATCCGATTTTAAAAATTCTTTCACTGAGAGAAGTCTATACTATTTCCGTCTATAGTATTTCCGTCTAGAGGAAGAGTCTTCTTATAATACTATCATTCTTCTCTCTCTTTTTTCATTCTTTAATTTTCTCTCTTATGCTGCTGTCAGAATGATCAGTCTCTTTTCACTTTCTTTCTTTCTCTCTCTCCTTTACCTATTCAATTTTATTTTTGCTCTATCCTCCCTCTTTTATTATTTGTCGCTTTTCTTTCTATTATTTTTCTTTTTATAACTTTGTCTCACGCTCTCTCTTTTTTCAAATAATGAAAAACTACACAATTACAGAATGACAATTTAAGGACATCAATTATAATATTGCTTTAAATACCCGGAGCGAAGCGATGGCAGGCCGCTAGTGTATAATATTTTTAGGATGTAGATCACCTTATCATTGTATAGTATTTTTACGTTTAGAAATAACGTGATTTAATGACAAGAAAAATTAACTTAAGGTTTAGGAATTAAATTGGTTTATTTACTTTATAACTGTAACTAAAATATGAATAGCGTGATTTACAACATTATCGTTAGTAGACCGGATACGTCACGATTTTATTATTGTGGAACGCATTGTGACAATTCTGTTGGTCATTATTACTTAGAAATTCAGGAAAATTATTTAAAGGTTTAGAAGTAATTTTCATAACAAGATATTTTACGAGTAATCTGATTTAAATTTAAAAAAGCTTAGTCTTTAATTTGGTGAAACTGACATACAGATGAAAAATTCAAAAATAATTGTTTTAGCTTCCATCGTAACTCCGATAAAAAGTTTTTTTTAATGAAATCGGCTAATAGCAATATTATTATATAAACAGGAGGAGCTTCTGATAGAACGTCAAACGGTAGAGTCTGGAGTTTGAGACCCAGGAACAGTGTCAAAGAGCTCTTTTACTACGTGTTAACCTCAACCTCGTTAACCTAATCTGATAACAATATCAATGACAGCGGCGATCAGGCAGATTATATAAGGTATAGCTATCGGCACGTAATTATAGGTTTGACCTTGAAAGCGCAGAAGTCACTATTAGGGCCTTTTTAGCGGGAATGCGGTTCGAGAGCAGCACGTCTCCTATTGGTTAAACGTCACGGATGGAACTGCCAATACAGGCACGCAGCACGCTCATAATGCGCAACTTTCCCCCACTATTTTCTCTCAGACCTAAAATTAGCTGCCGGCTATTATCCAATCTATCTTATTTTACAATTGGTATAAAATTGATACTTACTAAATATAATTATTACTTTTTTTTGCATCTCACAACTTTTTACAATGAAAACCAAAACCAACTCGTCGAGAGTTGGTTTCTTTTTACTCAGATTTTTTTACAAATTCAAGAGGGCGATAAGCAATACATTACAATTTGTTAAGATTTAGGATAGCATGTTTTGTAAAGATTAATTTTGTGTAATCCGTTAGGAATATGGTGAGACCGCACGCCGCGTCGAGAGCGCCATGTGCCGACTTGGACTTACGAAGATTTACTGACTATATTGTACACCAGTACTGGAAATAATGTGAACATTTACGACAAAATAATGAATATATTTTTGAAATTACTATAATATACCAAAATATGTTTAATGATCAACTTTATGATATTGCCAACATTTTCAGTAGCATTATTCTTTTGAAGTTGTCACATCGGTGTCAGTTGTGCCATCGAAAAGGTAACTAAAAAAATACGACACCATGACAGAATGACATGTAATTTCATCGCAAGTAATTAAGCAACAATACTGTAGTTCTGTTTGTAAAGAATAATTCTGGGGAGTATTCTAGTCAAGTATAATCCATGTTTGGCAGCTTATACAAAAAATGATATCTGTATGTGTACTAGAAAAGATTACCCTGAGGAATACTTTTCTTTATGATTGATAAGAAAATATTTCTTCTCCTAGGACTATACTTAATTAAACTTACACTACGATAGGAAAGATCCACTCCATAAAAATAAAACATCGAACAACCTAAAATATTGATCTATTGAATCGGTTTTTAAGGTATCGAGCCAGGGGTGCTTGTAAAATAATCAAAGCTAATAATTTAGAGTGTTGAGCTGTAAAGCCTCCACTATACTACTCGCGAAGTTGAACGATGTTATGCCTCCTCTACACTATTCGCGAAGTTCCTCGGCGAAGTACTCTAGAAATTTTGCCCAAAGTCCGAAATGCGACACTACACACTTGTTCAATTTTGCGATGAGCTCATTCGCTCTGTGGTGCCGATAGCCTGCGAACGTTTGTAATGGACGCTCAAGTAGCCTGAAATAATTGTCTCTGTTTGCAGAGTTTCCATTTGCTCCTGTGCTGTGACCATTGTATATTATCCATTGCTTATAAAATTGTGTCACGCGCACTAATTAATAACTAAAATCACGCACCAGCACACAGGATGTCTGGATGAGTACTGAAGTCGGCCGAGTAGTGTGCACTATCGTATTTGTCTAACATCGTTCAACTTCACGAGTAATGTGGAGGAGGCTTAAGGCGGTAGTTTATTAAATAAATTTCTTCCTTTTGGCTCAGTTCGTCGCAGCATCACAAGTAAACCACAGAATAATGTTAATAACTGTTAATAGTGTAAGTTTAAGTGGTCATATTTATTTCTTAATCAGATTACAGTTATCAATGTAAATGTTTGAATAGTGCCCATTATAAAGAACTGCCTTTTTGGACACAGATTTAAAGATTTTGTAAAGTACTACAATGATTTTGATGACTTGTCTTGGTGTGATGAATGATGGGAGGTAATGTAGGAAAAAATTAAATATCAACTTAAGTAACGTACATTCCCTTATAAACTGAGCAAATGGATTTCCAGTCATAAATCAGGCGTGGATTTCACTTACCATAAATCTAGGAATAATACTCTCATGTTATTCCTAGATGTTGCTTCTCGTTTTAGAATTTACTCTGTTTTAGAAGTTGATATTAAAGATGCTAAATTCATGTTACATTCCTACTATCCTATTCTAAATATTTTATTTGATCCGCGAAGAAATGACAACAAGAGAAGAACAGAGGGAAAGACAGACAAGATTTAAAAAAAGGATTGTTCTAGATTTTATTAGTGTTAAATATAATATCTTATACCTACATACTTCGATAAGTTATATTTTTAACACAAGATGCTACAAGGATGGAGTGTTATAAGTTTTACTTGTGTATCTCTACGTTTATATCTTCTAGAGTTTCAGTTATTGTAATATGTATATATTATTAGGTCGTTTTTAAAATGAATTGTGTAATTTTCATCTGTATTAAAATATAATATTAACGTATTATATATTGAGCACTCATATTCGTTAAAACAACAGCGGGTAGCGGGTACATGCTCGTTATTGCTTGTTCGACAACTTCCTTGTATCGTTGTTCATAACTTGTTCGGATGTGTTCACCATACTGTGCCTTAAACAAGTTTTAAAATTAGATAAAATGTCTTATAATATTACTCACCTCTGTAGTATTTATGTATTTTAATAAATATCCTTCTAGTTTCTATTCATCAATAACTATAGTGATTCCCATGCGGAGAATAGTTATGAACTATATATAACCTATATTGCATAGTAAAAGAAGATGGGCAATGCCCGAGGCTTGTGACTCAGGGTTCAGGAGCTCCTTGACATGATCACAATACCCAGACTAATGATCGATCTAAATTGTAATATTCAACTATGATATAATTTATCAAACAGTTACTAATTATCGTGACGGAGTTTATTTATAAATCTATAGCAATTACTCTTCATTCAAAAGTTATCAATAGAGGTGTACCGACTAGGACATAGGCCGACTAGCCCATTAGTCGGTTGTATCTTTACAACCGACTAATGGGCTAGTCGGCCTATGTCGGCCTCTCGGCCGACTAATCGGGTAATAGGCAGTATCTATTTGAAAACTTCGTCTACAGCTGATTCCCTCGCAAGTCGCAACATGTTTTTTTCCCATAGTTTATTGACTTTTATTAATGCATGGATCAGAGCGGTATATGTATTTGCAAAAAAAATAAAGACAATACTATAATTGTTCATTAAAGCGAAAGAACTCAATTAAATTTTATTATTATATCACAAAAAATATCTTTTACATCTCTAGATCATGATTCATGGCCCATTATTTTTAAATACTTAAAGTTATCACGATGAAATTAATATCGAATATATGAGTTTATAGTCCCTTGAAACTGCGAAAAAAGCAAACCTCTAAGTCATCGTACTATCAAAACAAAGAGCTTCCTTTAACGCATACATTAATATTTTAAATATCACAACTCCCACAGGAATCACAGTGTTTGAAGTGTTTCTCGGTGACATAAAAACATGCCGCCGACGCCGACTACAAAAGTGGCCGGATAGTCGGTTTTACTAACTAGTCGCCGACAAATCGGTAGATACATAACTATGTTATCAAGTGTTGCTAACAAGTAAATTTAGATACAATTTAACAACTTCAGTATTTCCCTTTAGAGTCGTTAGTCAGTTAGTTTCAGAATTGTTAAAGACACTTAGTCGCTCCTTCCCACTAATCAAACTCACTTAGATATTTCCACGTCTATTGAAAAATTTAACGTTAATAACTGTTTCTTTACGGAATTAAAAGTATCCTGATTTTCCAGCAAATGTTAAAATACGTATAGCTATTTTTATTTGAATAACTGCCTTCTATCTCACAAGATATTTGCTTTTTCGGGATACCTGAGTTTGAAAAATGTCTATAAATTAGACAAATATATATATATATATGTGTCTTAAAACAATTAGTCAATCTTGGAACAGGTCTGCTGGCTTATCATGGCTATGTCTCATCAAACCTTAGATATAGTCTAATATTCTGGGGTAACTCAGTTACTGCAGATAAAGCATTTAAGATACAGAAGAAATAAGTCAAAAGAAGCAAGAATTATTATTATTATTTTACGCTAGATTTAGTTTTAATCCGTTTAATAATTTTTTAGTGATTAGTTAACAAACATCTAAAATTTCACATTTTTAGTACAGAATAACAAATAGATATATTAATGATAGGGGCCCGTCCCGGCTTCGCACGGGTGGATAATTTTTTTTAACATTTTGGCTCTCCCGCATTCTGTCGCTCCCTCTACCGCCGCGTTACTCGCTGCGCTGCGAGAACACCGCGCCGGCGGCCCGTCTGGGATTATTTTTTATTTATCTTGATATTTTTATTTCGTAATATCTTTTGACTGGAATGTCCGATTTCAATAATTCAAAAAGTAATTAACAGGTATTGAAACAGTCTTCATTACGAAATAATTTATTTGGATAAGAATTAATATAAAGTTATGGAAAACATGGTCTGATTTTGATAGGCATTTTTATCAACTTTTAAAATGTAAAAAAGTAGTTATAGTGACCTAACTACAATAGTTGGACATATGGTCTCGCGGAGTTTTTTGTAGATATTGATACGTTCTATAATATTGTAGAACATTTTTTTGTTCTATCATCAATACTTTGCGCAGCGCATGCGATGAAAGATATTTTATGGCTAATTTTTTTTGCACCTTGTGTTGGTTTTAGTGAGAATTTCTGAGGATCTCTAATTTTTTCTTATAATAAATATAGCCTATGTTACTCAGGGATAATGTAGCTTTCTAATGGTGAAAGAATTTTTGAAATCGGTCCAGTAGTTTTTATGTTTATTCGTTACATACAAAAATACAAAAATACAAAAATCCAAAAATACAAAAATACAAATCTTTCCTCTTTATAATATTAGTATAGATATAGATCTATAAACAACAGCAATAGCATGGATTCTACATGAAATATTCAGAGAGCAGAGAACCGAGACTTGTACAATTTATTACGTTTCTTTGATTAATGTTACAATCGTAACTACACAAAACCACGGTATTTAATCAATATAGCTGAGTGGAGTGTATTTGAAGGACGAAGGTGTTCAACTGTACAATATATGTTCAGTGAATAATATACGAGTATGTTTAATGTGATGAGAAAGAAGAATATTTGTTTATTACTATACCATACTTTTTTGGTGCTGGAGAAGAATGCTCCGGATCCCATGGAATGCATTTCGTACAAATGCATCTATACTCGCAAAGCTCAAAATCCAGACAAGGTTTTCTACCATCTGCCTCAAACGAATCCTTGAGTACTTCGGACATATTGCCAGGAAAGATGAAGACAACCTCGAAAAACTAGAGGTCCCTGGCAAAGTGAAAGGAACAAGATCGCGGGGCCGCAGCCCGATGCGTTGGTCTGACCAGATCCGAAACACACACGATTCCACCATCTACGATGCTCTCCGAGTAGCTGATGACAGGACTAGATGGCGTATCTTTAAAGCGAGGAGGTCACGACCCTCAGGTATGAGGAAAACGACTGAAGGAGAAGGATACCATATTTTTTTAATATTATAGAAAGATAAAGTATGTTGTCACTACTATGTACAAATATTCGTGGACGACGGACGTCGCTGGGTGTGGACTATTTGAATTAAATATAAAGTAATCAAAGAGTGATAAAGTCAAGAGGTATCTGGTAAAGATAAGTTTAATTGAAAGAAATCTTTAAAGAAGGAAGGATATTGTAATTTAAAAAAATAAAAACATCATTCTTACGTAAATGTTTTTCAGATTTTTTTACTTTGATGTAGATATAATAAATGCAAGCGTTGGCTCTCATACTTTTTGTCTCACTTACTCAAGTCTAATGTGTTTTAAAAGTTTGTAAAAGAGAACAGAAAATGTATCAATTTACTAATGGACCTGCAAGAGAAAGAGATACTACATCTTTAGTTGCATCTATATGTGAGATCTACTGCGTATAACACGTAAAAGGCAATAATTATATACTTTAAATGGAAACCTAGCCAAATACTGTTAAACATTCAAATAATCCTTCATCACTGAATCCCTGCATTACGACACCACACCATTGTAAAGCTACAATGATCATCAGACGATCTCTGTTTGAGAACTGACTTGTAATAAATTGTTGCGAGGGTACAATTAAAATCAAATGAAGGGAACTACTCGCGAATAAAAAGATATAAACGGTTAAAAACTTTTTATACAAGTACATATAGAATAAATATTACACCTAGTAAATGTTATATTAGTATATATTAACTAATTATTGTCACCTATCGCAATCGCAACAATTAAAAGCTGTTACTGAAAACCAGCGTTGGTAATCCAAGGCTCGCTCTGGGTTGCCAACATATGCTGAGTGATTCTGCGTTTTGTATCGTCAAACTGCTGTGCAAGTGATTAGTAAGTGTATTTTATATAAACAGTAATTTATTCATAAGTTCTTTTAATTTTATACTTATATTTACTATATTTGTAAGTAGTGGGAGGACACAAATTTTTCAGTTCTGTTCTGTTATGTATTTAATTTCAGTAGCTGATCATTAAACTAATAAGCTATTATAATAACTTTATCTATACTAATATTATAAAGAGGAAAGATTTGTATTTTTGTATGTAATGAATAAACTTAAAACAGGACCGATTTCAAAAATTCTTTTACCGTTAGAAAGCTACATTATCTCTGAGTAAGATAGACTATATTTATAACTAAAAAAAATTGGAGATACTCTAAAATTCTTACTAAAACCAACCCAAAGTGTAAAAAAATTGCTATAAAATGTTTATCGCATGCGCTGCGGAAAGTATTGATGATAGAACAAAAAATGTTCTACAATATTATAGAACGTATTATATATATATAAAAAACTTCGCGAGACTATATGTCCTAACTATTGTAGTAATGTCAAGTTGATAAAAATACCTATCAAAATCAGACCATGTTTAACCTTTGTATTAATTCTTATCCCAATAAATTATTTCGTATTAAAGATTTATTAAAATCGGACATTCCATTCAAAAGATATTAAGAAATTAATAATGTAAACAAAAAATACACGCTGACGAGCCGGTGTGGCGCGCCACGCAGCGCAGCGAGCAACGTGGCGAGAGAGCCAATACGTTTAAAAAAAATTATCCATCCGTGCGAAGTCAGGACGGGCCGCTAGTATTATATATAATATAAAAATGAATTGCTATTCATTAGTCTCACTAAAACTTGAAAACAACTGAACTGATTTGGTTAATTTTGATTTTGAATTATTTGTGGAGCCTAGAGAAGGTTTAAATGGAGAAAAATGCTAAAATGATTTCGATGAAATTTCTACATGTAGTTTAAGCACAGGGCCAGCAAAGTATTTAATACTAGCAGGCTGCCCTCGCTTCGCTCCGGGTATTTAAAGCAATATTATAATTGATGTCCTTAAATTGTCACTCTGTAATTGTGTAGCTTTTCATTATTTGAACAAAGAGAAAGTAAGAAAAAGTTATAAAAAGAAAAATAATAGAAACAAAACTAAGAGAAAAGCGAAAGATGATAAAAGAGGGAGGGCAGAGCAAAGTGAAAAGAGGCTAATCATTTTGAACAGATAAAAATAAAAATTAAAGAGAGAAAAAAGAGAAAAAAGAGAGAGGATGAGAGACAATGATAGTATTATAAGAGGGAGAGAGACGGAAATAATATAGACTTCTCTCAGTGAAAGAATTTTTAAAATCGGATTAGTAGCAACAAAATGGCCATATTCAATTAATTAAAAAATGTATATGGCAACACTAAATCACCTTTGTCACTCACGAATAGTGTAGTTTTCTAATAGTGAAAAATTTTTTTTAATTTGATTTGTAGTTTTTGAAAAACTGTTCAATTTACAAAATGACCACCTTATGGCACTTAAATGGCCATATCTTTTTAATTAGAGTATTTATGGCAACACAATATAGCCTATGTTACCCGGAAAGGATGTAGCTTCCTATCGGTGAAAGAATTTTCAAAATCGGTTTAGTACTTTTCGGGCCTATTCGCAACAAACAGACATACAAACAATCAAATCTTTCTTCTTCATATAATAGTGCAGATGTAGATAATTAATGTAATCAATTATTGAATATATCATAAATACTTGTATGTCATATTGTTCCACTAAAGAGAGTCTATAAGCGGCTTCATTAATTTTTCCGCTGTATTGATTTCTATAGGTTTCCCCCCTTTGTAATATCAGTGTAAATATAACATCAAGGATATAATGTCATTAAATATTTTAAAGAACAATACTGATTAAAATAGTTAAGAAGACTTGAAGTTTGTGAATGAAAAAGTAAAAGCAGGCGTCTTTTAAGCACTGTTTTGTCTAGTATACAAAAACTATGGTTTTTGTCTTGGAGGTTTGTCCCTTTTTGAAGAAAATCTCTTGAATCCATCGCTCCATTATAACAGGAAAGAAAGACAAACCTACACGTCACGTTTATAATATTTCTATACATAGACAATAATATTTTCATTCCTCTATATAGCATCAGTCTCAGCAAAATATATAATTTAACTAGTTAAATAAAATTATTATCAATATAGTCAACAGAGAATAAAATTTGTTTAAGTTAGTTAAATTTTACTTTCCAAGACTGTTTATAACCTATATCTGACTTTAGCCAGTTGTCAAACGGAGCTCGCCAGGTGACTATTATGGCTGTGCGATGGTGTGGTGTCGTGATGCTAGGTCTCCATTACTAAGGTTTAGAGTAAGTTTTTAATATTGGTTACTCGGTTTCCGTTTTGAGTGTATATTATTTTTGTCTTGTGCGTGTTACTGTGCGTTATACATGATATACTGTTTTTAGATATTAATAAATAAAATATATTAAATCAAACGCAATCAGTAAATTTTTGCTGAATGAATAATCGTAATAATTTATTCATCGTACTTTCATATTCAATATTCAAAATAATTTTGAGGAGTGTTTGAAAAAGCTTATTTATTTAAATAGTAAACTGAGTTTCTATTCAATAAACTAAATTGAAATGTGGGGACGTGCCGTCGCATGCGATACCAACTAATAGAATTGTGGTTTTCGATTTATTTAATGAAAATTATTTAAATCTAGCTGTATTATATTTTAGTGAACTCACCAACCACAAAACAAATTTAGACTAGACACTGACAAAACAAATAACCACATTGCTGTTTTAAAACAACTCCTTTATTCAACGACAAAAGCAAGTATTTGGATTCTACTACAAATTAGTATTTCTAAGTATCTTCGTATAAACTGAGACTTGCGAGTATTTAAAAAAAATCGACTCCCACAGCTGAAAATAACTTTTGGAAGTTTGAGTAATTTAAACTGATTATAATTATTTTTTGCTTTAACTTCTTCTTTACAAAATATTACAAAACAAAGTCGCTTCCTGTAGTCTTCGCTAGTAAATTTTAAATGTTAAAATCAGTTAACTTTACAAATATTCATTTGATAAAATATTAACTAGTTTTCAATTAGTTCAGTTTCCTGGACTAGAAATTTAACTACAGTAATTATATTTTAAAATGGACGCACGTCCGCTCTAATATTGTTACCAACTGGGTCACACGACATTAGATTTTAATTTTTCATGCTCATTGCATATGAGACAAACTCACGAAATATTAAAATTAGTAGTTAGTTTTCACAACAAAAGATATTTTTAAACAAAATTATAGAGAGTTAAAACTATAGTAGTATGTAGTATCTGAGCATTGGTTGGTTTTTTTTTTTTAATAAGAAAATCTTTTTTCCCATTGACCTTTGGTGGTCAATGCCATTTTTGTTCCTTGCATATTAGTTGTTATATTTACAATATTCTTAATCTAAGTTTAAATATATACAATATAGTTAGGAGACTACCCTACGACAACGTCAACATAAGCATTACTGAATTGATATCATCGATTATTAGTCAGGACAGAATCGATTATAAGTCAGAATTAGTGATTGACGGTTTCGATCCCCACCACTGCCTATAATAAACAGCCACTCAGTCGCATACAGGCTGATTAGCTTCTCAGTCGTCGACCGGAGCGGTGGTTGTTTCGATACTGTGAGTCCGTTCCATGTATTTATTTTACCTTATAATTGTTTTGTTATTTGGAAAATTGAAGGTTGTTTGCAATTCTTTATGTTGTTGAATTTTTGTCGATTTATTATTTAAAATAAAATTGGTTTATAATTAAAATCAGTTTTAAGGTTTTGAAAGATTGTTTCTATATTTGATTAGCACTTCTGGTACCTAAATTCAGAAGTGGGATAGGATTTCGCCCACAATTAGCCTTTAAAACGTAAACAACCGTCAATTTTCGCCAATATGCGACGTGTTTCGCGTGAGAGGTTAGTAGAGACAACGTCTCGTTCTGGACCTGAAGGTAGCTATCGTGGTGAATTCTTGCGACATAATAATATCTTTCGATACTCCGCGTCATGATAGATCACGAACGTTAAGTCGAACCCGTGATCATAGCCATAATTGCGGAAGTAGAGATCCTACTCCTTCATCATGTAGACACCGTGAAAGTTCTTATCGCCGCGAGCATACCTCTTTGAGATATCGTAATGTGTCCATGTTTCTTTTGCGTCTGAAATTGTAAAGAACTTGTCTGACGAGCTGAAAGTTGCATTACTTGCGCGAGAAGAGTTCGTTTCTGGCCACCAGAATAGAATACTTGGGTCGTATTAGTGAAGGTCAGGTTGGGCCGAGCCATGAGAAAGTTCAGGCCCTCATTGACTCAGCCAAACCCAGAAACGTTAAGCAAGTGCGGTGGGTATTGTGTAAACAGTGTTATGAAGGTTGGTCTATGGCATACTTTTGTGTGAACCGATTCACACACGCAAAGCCATACCTCACGTAAGTCCTCGTAGGTCTCTGACGAGTCCCGCCCCAGTGGTTGGTTCATGTAATCGGATGTTTTACACTTATTATACATAGGGTTCTTAGTTCACCGTGGCTATTTCCGATAGCTATGATTACTGAACGGGCTTTCAAAGTGGATCCTTTCGTTTTTTCTTTTTCTGTTGATACAGATGCATATGACAAAAGGGATAAGTCAGCTGAGGACGTACCAGGCGAGCGCACCGCGCAGCTTACATGGCCCGGGAGGGGCGACGGAGACACAGAGCGCGCGGGGACTCCGCACCATCACCGCCGCCGCCTCGTGCTGCGCCACCCATTCTGCTGGCCGCGGACTCGGTGCTCAGTGAGCGCGATGAAACGGCATTGGAGGGTGAACCGATCTCCTGCTTCAGGGTGAGCGGTGAGCGGCGCCTGTGTCTGGCACAGATCCTAACGTCGGTATTGACGGACTTCAGCTTGGAACAAATCAATCGCGTGTGCGACGAACTACAAATCTACAACTCGCGCTGCACGTCGGAGCAGCTGCACGAGTTGAAGTCGACGGGAGTGCTGTCGCGGTCGTGGAGAGGCTGTGCTCGGTGCTGCTGCACGTCCTGGGCGCTGCCGCCCGCAGGTTGGCAGGGTTCCGCGTGTACCATGAGTGCTTTGGAGGCACGCGTGGCGTGTGCACACCGAAGCTGGCGCTAGTGCATTTCGTGGAGTTTCGAGGGGCGTTCAGTGCTCGACGGTTCGTGAGCCACTCGCATGGCACGGAGAAGTTCGATTCTGGCATGCGGGGACCCCTTATAAGGTCCTGCGTGTACTGTCCTATCATCACGAGTTGGAACTACTGGCTGGTTTGTATAGCAAGAAAGCTCAGGCAGCTGCAGAGCACATGGCGCTTTGGCGTGGTGAGTGGACGCCCGACACGGAGCGTTGGAACGGACTACTATTTCTCTGTCCGTCGGTTTGGTAACATGATTATTGGGTTTTAGGTCGCCACTTTGCCCAATAGTTCCTTATTTTTATTTGTAGTTCGGTTTAGGTTTCTTTAATTGTCTAATGTTGGAAGTGAAAGTTAGCCTTACGTTGGGTTAGCCTCAAGTCAATTTTGATCAAGTTTGTAAGAGTGGTAAGCGGGTGGTAGCTTACTTTAGTAAAGTCACGTCAGTTAGAAACGTTGGCGGTTGTCAAGGCACTGCAATATTTTCGTCATTATTTGATTGGTGTAACTTTTAATATAACACTATTACAATGCCTTCATAGATGCTGTACGTAAAATGAACCTTCTACTAAGAGTTTGACGTTGGTGAATTTATCTGCAGGATTTCAATTTTGAAATTCAATATCGTATGGGCGCGATGATTGAAACAACATTGAGCAACCTCTGAGCTAGGCCTTTTGAAAGTAAGTTCTAACTGAACCTTTTAATGTGTGTTTGTATTATAGTAGCACGATCGACACGTGTGTCAGTGTAAGGCAAGTGTTTGCCTGGTTGCTTGGGACGTGCTGCCGATGTGACCTGGTTGCTGCTGGCTGGTTTCGGCGGAAGTGTGACCTCAGCGCGTGGCGGGTGCTAGAGTGGCGCAGTGGTCCGGCAAGTCGCAGGCCGTCATGCAGTGTTCCGGGCGGGCGTGAGGAGTCGCGCTGTGATCCAGGCAGGTGCGTGGAGTCACGTGGTGATCCGGGCAGCCGGGAGGCATGATGCAGTGATCCGGCTGAAGCGGAATCACATGGTGGTCTGAACGGCTGCAGGGCGGTGGTCCGGCCGAGCGCACGAAGTCACGTGGTGTTCCGGGTAGCCAGAAGGCGTGATACAGTGATCCATCCGGGCAGGCGCGTGGAATCCCTCGGTGGATCGGGCAGCAGCTGGGAGTTGCTGTGGTCCTAACGGGCGCTGTCCCGGCAGACGTGTTGTTTGAACGCGTAGGTAACGGGCGCTGTCCCGGCAGACGTGTTGTGTGAACGCGTAACAATAAACTCATAGTTTCTAAATGACGTATGGTCAATGTGATGGACGCTTGGTCCAGGGCGCTTGGCTCTAAATGACGTATGGTCATTGTGATGGACGCTTGGTCCAGGGCGCTTGGCTCTAAATGACGTATGGTCAATGTGATGGACGCTTGGTCCAGGGCGCTTGGCTCTAAATGACGTATGGTCAATGTGATGGACGCTTGGTCCAGGGCGCTTGGCTCTAAATGACATATGGTCAATGTGGTGGACGCTTGGTCCTTACAGACAGAAGGGATGCCTTCTGACTGTTCTGTTCACAGGATATTCAATTACAAGAAGTCAAGAAGTTGGTGCGTTAACAGGATGATGAAGATGGTGGGTATGATCCTACTGACTGCAGAATCTTCATCAATACAGCTGCGGAACAAAGTTGACGAGTTGGGCCCTAATCGAGATGCCCATGTAACAGCAAGCTATCAAGCAACTGCACAATAACTCAACTACGTCGGGGACGACGTAGGGTCAGGAATGGCCGAGTTAGGAGACTACCCTACGACAACGTCAACATAAGCATTACTGAATTGATATCATCGATTATTAGTCAGGACAGAATCGATTATAAGTCAGAATTAGTGATTGACGGTTTCGATCCCCACCACTGCCTATAATAAACAGCCACTCAGTCGCATACAGGCTGATTAGCTTCTCAGTCGTCGACCGGAGCGGTGGTTGTTTCGATACTGTGAGTCCGTTCCATGTATTTATTTTACCTTATAATTGTTTTGTTATTTGGAAAATTGAAGGTTGTTTGCAATTCTTTATGTTGTTGAATTTTTGTCGATTTATTATTTAAAATAAAATTGGTTTATAATTAAAATCAGTTTTAAGGTTTTGAAAGATTGTTTCTATATTTGATTAGCACTTCTGGTACCTAAATATATATATATCTTATTACAGAAATCATTATTACAGTCTAATTAGGTAAGTGTATATTCTATGTAGTACAAAATATTATTTTTAAAATTATTATTTACATGTTATATTACTTACTTCTATACTATATATGATACACACTATATACACTCAACTCTTATTTCTCTTTACTGCATCTTTGGTTAGTTCTTTATAAATTTAAGCAATTTAATTCTGTTCGCATCCTCCTTCATAGTATTTCTCAAATTTCCTACATTTATTCTCTCCTCGATCTTCTGTTCTAAATTAAATCTGTTGCTGTCATACATAGGGCACTCCGTGATCAAGTGCAATATTGTTTCCTCTTTGTTGGGGTCACACGGACAGCTCGGAGAGTCTTTGCACTTGAATTTGTGCAAATACTCCCCGAAACCGCCGTGGCCTGTCAATCCTTGAACTATTATCTGGCTTAATTCCATTTTCCGCAGAATTGAAAAGACGCCGGATACTGATGGAAAAAATTGTTTTACTGTTTTCGCTTTTTCAGAAGAAATGTATCTTTCTTGCCACTCATTGACCGATTTTACTCTCAGCATCGCCCTAATATATGACATAGGACACTGTGCGTAATCTGGTGCCGTCTTCTTATATAGTGCAGCATTTTTAGCGAGCTGATTTGCGCGCTCGTTCCCCTCCGTGCCCACGAAGGCTCACGAAGCCTTAATCCAGAACATTTTTATATTTTTCTCGTCGTTCTTATTTTCTATTTAATATCGAAGGCCAGGGGGTGAAACGTTTTTGTTTTCTTGATGAGATCAAGTGATGATCTCGAGTCGCTAAAAATGCTGCACTCTTTTTCGTCACTATTTAGGAAGTATTCGAGTCCCTTTTGAATCGCCAGCATTTCTGCCTGGAACACCGAGCAGTACGCGTCTAGTTTTAGTTTTATCACCTTTATGTCTCTACCTTCTTTCCAAATTGACACCGCTGCGCCCACTTTCTCCTCGATCCTGCTGCCATCGGTGTATATCTCTATACCCCGAATGGCAGCTCGATTCTCCTCCTCCAAACTCTCCAGACACTCATACTTAATTCTAATATCCTGCGCTGGGTGTACTGCGCTCAGATAGCTCGCCTTTTGCTCCACAATCCTGTCCTCTGGGAGGAGGCCTGTGGGCAATCCCTTTTTACACCTGAAGAGTCTGGCGTTCTCTTGCACCCGAAGGTCCAGCGGTATCAAACCAGAAAGAATCAGCGCAGCTTCCAGGGAGACTGTCCTATACGCCTTGTTATCTTTACTGCGAAACTTCTCTGGATCGAATTCAGTCTTTTGGCTACTGTTTTCTTAGTGACGACCTTCCCCCATACACTCGCTCCATACAGAATAATCGGCTCAATAACTGCTTTATAAAGCGTTCTCGTGATCTCTGGTCTTAATCCCCAACTGACTTTAACCATTCGTGCCATGTTTTTATATATATTTATAGCTTTCTTGCTTACGTTATCTATCTGTGTATTATATGTCAATTTTTCATCTATTGTAATTCTCAATAATTTCAACTCCCCAACTATTTCTATATCATTGTTCCCCATTTTTAATCTAGGCAAATCGTATTTAAGTTTTCTAGTCATTACTATTGCTTTTGTTTTTTGCGGTGCAAATTTTAATTTATTTTCTTTTCCCCAAGTTAATATTTTATTTAATATGTTGCATTTTCAAAAGAAAACATATGTATTATAAATTTACAAAGTATTTTTTTATCTAAATCGATAGATCTATTTACGAGATTCAGTTTTATACATATTAACTTAAATTTATAAGACAGATAATAATATACTCTAGCTTACAAAGTCGAAGGAGTTGGAAATTTAATAAGTGTCAGTAGCTCAGTGGTTCAAGTGTTGGATTCACGATCAATAAGTTGTGGATTCAAACACAAGTATTTTAGCTTACTTGGAGGGGAAGCAAGGAATACTAGTAGTATATGCTCCATAGTATTCTTATATATAATTCATGTACCTTTATATTAAAGGTATAAAATGTATCGTATACGAAAATTACTTTTCATAATCTTAGGGATTAATTGTAATTTTCATCAATGTCTATTTTTTATTGACATCTAGGTTGATGAAACATCCAATAAGTATTAAATTATAAGAATTTAAATAACGCCTGACTGAAACTCTAATTTATACAGTCACCAAGTATTTATACTCAGACTACATCGATATAGAAGAATCGACATTAAGTTGTATAAATTGTATGTATTGCTGAAAACAAAATATAAAAACAACAGTCAATACAGACTTAACAAATATTCATAAAATGATTAAAAAAAAATAACAAACTTTAGATAAATTGTACAGTGTTACGTATTTTAAATAGCCAGATACTCGATTCTATTCGATACTTGATATCGAAAGAAAGGAATCTAAAAATATCGTTTCATCTGTACTCAGTGTAAGCAATGTTAGTGTGTACCATGGTTACAAGATTGTTATAATTGTTAATATATTAATATTTTCAAGCAGCTCTCTAGTGTTAGCTCTAGAACTATTAACACAAATATTTCGTAAGAAAAACACCAGCACTTACACACATAACCACTTTAATAGCACTTATCAGATCAAAAATCAAAGAAATACTGCACTCTGTCATCTTTGTATATCCTACCTTAGCCTAAAAAAATAACGGAAACAGTATCAATGCTGACAATTCATCACTAATATGACCTAACTCATAGACAATTAATTTCCTGTAAGGTAAACCATTTATCATATACCATAGATAATATTCAAGCATTGTACGGACATATAACAACAATTTAGATAAAATTAAAACGGATGCTAACAGTCTTCACACGTATGACCAGATCTTGACAAATTATAACTAAGAACCATCTCGATTAAATTACCTTTCAAACAAATATAAATTGTCATATGGCTTAATACTTTGGGGTAATTCTGTCGATGTCATTCGAGCATTTCGACTTCAGAAGAAATGCATAAGGGCTATCTGTAACAAAGGGCCTTTAGAGAGTTGCAAACCAATTTTCAAAACATTAAATATCCTTCCAATTCCATGTATGTGCATTAGAGAATTATGTATATTTGTCAAACGACATCCGAGGTACTTTCAACGTAATTATGACAGTGATACGAGCAGGTCTATTCGATATCCCAATAAGCTTATTATATCTAAATGTTGTAAAAGTGCATACATGAGAAGTTCATATTGTATGGCTGTCAAAATGTTTAACAAGCTGCCAACAGAATTCAAAGAACTTAACTTGAATATGTTTAAAAAAAGTATTAATGAATGGCTATTACAAAAATGTTACTATGACATTAATGAATACTTATTATAATAATTATATTTTTTTTTTATTGACCAGCTAGTTTTGACATTCTGACAATTTGACTTGCCTATTCTTTCTTTAAAATGTAATTCAAAATGACAACAATTTGCACACTATTCGTTTAGTTGAATGTTCTGATCTTATTATTTTAAATAACAACACCTTTTGTGCAACATTCTGGCAAATAAATGATTTATTATTATTATTATTATTAAATAAAACCTCATCAGAATCGATTTATTATCATGGGCGTTACGATGCGACAGGCAGACATACAGGATACACACAATTTTTAAATTTAACACTTCATCATTACAGCGTCGGGGTTAAAAAATGGCCTTACGTAAACATTTTAAATCTTTGCAAAAGTCATTCTATGTTTTCTGTTTTCCTTTAAATTACAATGCTATTGGTAAATTAAATCTGGAGCGTTCAGCAAGTATATAAGGTGCTTATTTATTTTTAATAGGAAATTGTATAATCTACAGATTATTCAATCACTCTCGCACTGCAGTTCAAGTCTTGGTGCAACGCTCTGGTTCTAACTCCATTGCATTTGCACTCAAACAACTTCAGCTTGATTAAAAAACCACTTTTCACCGAAAGAGTGTGTTGAGATCAAACCCAATCTTACATATATTGAAACACGCTTAACTACATTACAGATTCGAGAAAACGATTTTCGCAGACTATTAGTTTAAATATAGCGAGAAATAACTAAAGTGTTATCGTCGTTGGGCGTGCAAATCCGCGTAAGTGCACTTTGCAAATACCGTGTATCTACATTTCTATGATTTTTTAGGAGTAGTTGTTTTTTAAATACAATTCTTAATTGTAATTCGGGTTACAATGATTGCTGAAAAATTGTAATAACGTAGATAAGCGGTGTTAACAAAGTGCTCTTACGCGGTTTTGCATGTTCGATGTTATCCTGAAATATGACATAACTATTTTTTTACGATACCAAATATTGTTTATCACAACACAAACGATTATTCAAAACAAATAAAACTGTACTATCAGTTAAAAATAAATATAAAAGGTTCATACATGAAGTAGTTCATGAAATCAATGTAGGAACAATATAAAACACATTTTGAAATAATTGTAGATTTTGTTTGATTGCCTATGTTGTAGGCATTCAAGACAAAGTTGTATGGCTTTTAGTTATTAATATTATATAAAATAATAATAAATAGGACAAATTTAAAAAAATTGTTTGCATGAGTTTTATGAAACTATCAACAAATAAAGAAAAATTTCAGTAAATAACGTGATTTGGAGTATGCAAACTTTAGGCAATAGTGAAAAAAGCACAAAAATGCACAATTTCGATCATCAATTTACTAAAGTTTAACGGTATATGTGTAAATATTTTTCTTATATTATTTAATTGGAAATATTGAAGATTAAACTTGCAATAGCTAAACCACATACAGTCAACCGCATTAGTTATGAAATTTCAATTGAACAGCAAATTAGTCCTTTCTAGAGTATGTTTGGGAATTAATTTGATAATTCGCAACTTTTCAGATTTTTTTGAGGATTTATTGAGTTTTAAAGATGTTTTTAGCTGATTTAATATTATAGTATTTGAATTTTAAACTATTAAATTACACAATTTTCAGTACGATTTATTAGACAAACATGATTTTTTAAAACATTTTGGGCACAATTTCTTAAAAAAAAGAAATTTTTGGGCCATGTAACTAACATGGTTTTTGAAATATCCGATCCATTTAAAGTTTTTATATTTTGTTCATTCGAAAGCAACATTTTATTACTTTAAAAACAAACGCTGTTCCTCTATATCTTAATACTAATATTAATTTCCCTTAACACTAGTAAGATAATGCAATATAGAAACTATTTCTTGAATGCTTCCCGACATCGCTTTGATCGCTCTTTTGATGCGAGCTTTAGAGCCAAAACTGTTACATAACTATCTTAATTAATTTATACCAACAAGAAATATAAGATTTTTAAGCTTTTACTAAGAAAATTTCATCTAAAGACTAAAATTGAAATAAGTTCTTTTTTTAATCATCAAACATAATATTAACAAGAGAAATGTCAATTCTAAGTCTAATCGCAATATTCATTACATAGATATATACTCAAATGTGACAAAACAAATCCAAAATGTTAAAAGGATTCCACCAAAAACATTTTTAGGTAAAATATTGCCAAGACGAGACCGTATACCTCGCACTGTCAAAAAGTTATCAGATCTCATTCGTTACTATAAGAACCGTTGTATAATAGAAAAGTAATGAACAGTAATAAATTTAATATATACAAATATATAAGACGGTAGCGGCACGGTCTTCCTAAGAATTTTTATGATCATCAGTGAGTCAGTGACAAAGTCGGGTTTTTTTTAGATATCAATTATAATAAAAGTAAAGTATAAGACATATACAAATCAAACTATATTTTTAACGAGATCACTATTGACATCATAACCCGAGAACTTTGTAGATCTAGTATAATCCAAACCCAAGTTATGAAAAAGAAGGGTTTGAAAAAGACGAAGAAGCGCTTCAGGTAGTAGAGCTCTAGCGCTTCGCTTGGCTCGCCTTGGCGGAGCACTCCCGTGTCCCCAGATCCAATTCCTTCTCGACAGTCATTTCACGACCTTATTCTTGAAAAAATTTGGGAAAACTAAAAAGGCTACATAATATGACACTTAATAATGGAATTGTTAGAAAAAGATTATACTATGTGACTTAAGGTGCAAGTGCAAAATTAAAACATAAAATTTTTAAGATATGAATGATGTTTAATTTATATATGTAACTGAAAATATAATATCTTAAGAATAATTTCTTTGACCTTGTTCATTTTTATATCTTTTCTATTTCAACTAGTGCTTCTTTAATTATGAATCATGTAACACGACATGGTTTTAGAATGATCCCCATGAGATACTACATAAACCTTTACAAGTAGAATTGGCATTAGGGTAACAGTAAACTAAAAACTTTGAGTTAATATAAAATTCTTACAATATTACGATAGACAATATATGAATTAGTTTGTTAGTAACATCGTTTATAAATTAGTGTTCGCGGTAATTCCTTTTATTTTATTACATGTATATACCGACATGTAGACATTATATGACCTTTAGTGCGATAGATTAGAGCCAACCTCTCTGGTGTTTTCGCATTGTAGCTCTCTTTTAATAGGTGAGACTATTTTGAGTGTTTATCTCAGATCTAAGCGCTGTTTTATATTCTTGATGATATAACTTAAAAAACCCATTTTAAGACAGAAAACTGAGCAGTTTCTGAGGCTTGTGACTCTCTAGCAGGTTTTACGACGTTCTTGTCATGATCACGTTACACAATAGAAATATAATATTATACATAATAATAGACAAATATAATATTAATAATCTCACATTTTTTTAATTAGAAATATAACCACGACATTAATATTGATAAGCTAGTATAGTATATTATAGTAGTATCAGAGGCAGTTTGACAAGTAATTTTAATTAAAAAAATATTGTATATTTAGGTACCAGAAATGCTAATCAAATATAAAAACAATCTTTCAAGACCTTAAAACTGATTTTAATTATAAACCAATTTTATTTTAAATGATAAATCGACAAAAATTCAACAACATAAAGAATTGCAAACAACCTTCAATTTTCCAAATAACAAAACAATTAGAAGGTAAAATAAGTACATGGAACGGACTCACAGTATCGAAACCAACCAGCGCCGGTCAGCGACTGAGCAGCTAATCAGCCTGTATGCGACTGAGTGCCTGTTTATTATAGGCAGTGGTGGGGATCGAAACAGTCAATCACTAATTCTGACTTATAATCGATTCTGTCCTGACTAATAATCGATGCTATCAATTCAGTAATGCTTATATTGACGTTGTCGTAGGGTAGTCTCCTAACTCGGCCATTCCTGACCCTACGTCGTCCCCGACGTAGTTGAGTTATTGTGCAGTTACTTGATCGTTTGCTGCTACATGGGCATCTCGATTAGGGCCCAACTCGTCAACTTTGTTCCGCAGCTGTATTGATGAAGATTCTGCAGTCAGTAGGATCACATCCACCATCTTCATCGTCCTGTTAACGCACCAACTTCTTGACTTCTTGTAATTGAATATCCTGTGAACAGAACAGTCAGAAGGCATCCCTTCTGTCTGTAAGGACCAAGCGTCCACCACATTGACCATACGTCATTTAGAGCCAAGCGCCCTGGACCAAGCGTCCATCACAATAAGCATACGTCATTTAGAGCCAAGCGCCCTGGACCAAGCGTCCATCACATTGACCATACGTCATTTAGAGCCAAGCGCCCTGGACCAAGCGTCCATCACATTGACCATACGTCATTTAGAGCCAAGCGCTCTTCACATAATCTTTCAAGGCCACGCACCCTTCAAGATCATTTCTAAGGCCAAGCGCCTCTCGAGACCAATCGTCTATAGAAACTATGTGATTATTGGACCATGCGTCCAATATCCATATACACAAAATGTATCCAATGGGACCAAGTATCCAATTGAACTTAGCAAACAAACAGACACCTCATACAAACAATTTTACACAACAACAATCATTCTTCACACATTCAAGGCCCTCATATAAACATAATCTTACACAAAAGAGATAACAGCACTTTGCTTTCATAGATATGCACACATCCTACATAGATATGCACACATCCTCCGTAGATATGTGCACATCCTCTTACATAGATATGCACACATCCTCTTACATAGATATGTACACATCCTCTTACATAGATATGCACACATCTTCTTACAAAAGTCTCTCTCAAACTCATACTTAAACTTGAACTTTACACGTTGGAAACGAGAATCGGGACAGGGCCCGCTATTACACCGCCTGATACGTATTCAAGGAATACCTCTGCCGGGACAGAGCCCGTTACGCGTTCACACAACACGTCTGCCGGAACATCGCCCGTTACCTACGCGTTCAAATAACACGTCTGCCGGGACAGTGCCCGTTACGCGTTCAAAGAACACGTCTGCCGGGACAGTGCCCGTTACGCGTTCAAAGAACACGTGTGCCGGGACAGCGCCCGTTAGGACCACAGCAATTCCCTGCTGCTGCCCGATCCACCGAAGGATTCCACGCGCCAGCCCGGATGGATCACTGCATCACGCCTCCCGGCTACCCGGAACACCACGTGACTTCGTGCGCTCGGCCGGACCACCGCCCTGCAGCCGTTCGGACCACCATGTAATCGCTTCAGCCGGATCACTGCATCATGCCTCCCGGCTGCCCGGATCACCGCGTGACTCCACGCGCCTGCCTGGATCACAACACGACTCCTCACGCCCGCCCGGAACACTGAGCACTCTACGCGCCCGTCAGGACCACTGCATGACGGCCTGCGACTTGCCGGACCACTGCGCCACTCTAGCACCCACCACGCGCTGAGGGCACACCTCCGCCGAAACCAGCCAGCAGCAACCAGGTCACATCGGCAGCACGTCCCAACCAACCAGGCAAACACTTGCCTTACACTGACACACATGTTGATCGTGCTACTATAACGCAAACACACATTAAAAGGTTCAGTTAGAACTTACTTTCGAACGGCCTAGCTCAGAGGTCACTCAATGTTGTTTCAATCATCACGCCCTTACGATATTGAATTTCAAAATTGAAATCCTGCAGATAAATTCACCAACGGGCAACTCTTAGTTGAAGGTTCATTTTACGTACACTATCTATCAAGGCATTGTAATAGTGTTATATTAAAAGTTACACCAATCAAATAATGATGAAAATATTGCAGTGCCTTGACGACCGCCAACGTTTCTAACTGACGTGACTTTACTAAAGTAAGCTACCACCCGCCTACCACTCTTACAACTTGATGAAAAGTGAGTTAAGGCTAGGCCAATGTAAACCTAGTCTAACACAAGGCTAAGGTACCTCAACGTTAACCTTCACTTCTAACATTAGACAATTCAGGAAATACAAAGCGAACTACAAATAAAAGGAAGGAACTATTGGGCAAAGTAACGACCTAAAGCCCAATAGTCATGTTACCAAACCGACGGACAGAGAAATAGTAGTCCGTTCTAACGCTCCGTGTCAGGCGTCCACTCGCCACACCAGAGCGCCATGTGCTCTGCAGCTCCCTGAGTTTTCTTGTCATACGAACCAGCCAGTAGTTCCAACTCGTGATGATAGGACAGTACACGCAGGACCTTATAAGGGGTCCCCGCATGTCAGAATCGAACTTCTCTGTGGCATGCGAGTGGCTCACGAACCGTCGAGCACTGAACGCCCCTAGACACTCCACGAACTGCACTAGCGCCAGCTTCGGTGCGCACACGCCACGCGCGCCTCCAAAACACTCATGGTACACGCGGAACCCTGCCAACCTGCGGGCGGCAGCGCCCGGGGCGTGCAGCAGCGCCCGGGGCGTGCAGCAGCGCCGCACACAGCCTCTCCGCGTCCGTAATCAGCTCGCACGACGGCGCCGACCGCGACAGCACTCCCGTCGACTTCAACTCGTGCAGCTGCTCCGGCGTGCAGCGCGAGTTGTAGATTTGTAGTTCGTCGCACACGCGACTGATTAGTTCCAAGCTGAAGTCCGCCATGCAGACTGCGCGGTGCGCTCGCCTGGTACGTCCTCAGCTGACTTATCCCTTTTGTCATATGCATCTGTATCAACATAAAAAGAAAAAACGAAAGGATCTACTTTGAAAGCTCGTTTAGTAATCATAGCCATCGGTAATAGCCACGGTGAACTAAGAACCCTATGTATAATAAGTGTAAAACATCCGATTACATGAACCAACCACTAGGGTGGGACTCGTCAGAGACCTACGAGGACTTACGTGGGGTATGGCTTTGCGTGTACGAATCAGTTTACACAAAAGTATGCCATAGACCAACCTTCATAACACTGTTTACAATACCTGCCGCACTTGCTTAACGTTTTTGGGTTTGGCTGAGTCAATGAGGGCTTGAACTTTCTCATGGCTCGGCCTAACCTGACCTCCACAAATAGTACGGCTCAAGTATTCTATTCTGGTGGCCAGAAACGACACGATACCACTACTTCAAATTAGGTTTAAAGATCATTTATTCTCATTAAACACAAAATATAGATCACTCAAATGAGAACAACACAGCTTAGTTTATAAATTAAAATGTAATATCCATTGTTCTACGTTCTAATATGATTTTTTTTACACTTGAGGGTACTTTATTATAAAGTTGCTGGAGAAACCAGTCATCGTCAACGCATCAAGCACTTTACGTAGTAGATCTAAACCCTGGTCATTACAAGTATTACGAGTTACGACACATGTCGCCATCATGATTACTGCGACTCCTAACGATCATACATTTTATTAAGAAGAAATGACAGATTAAGATAAAAAGTGGGTACTTACGAATTATCAGGCCGAAACAATAAAAATAAACTAAATCTTTTATTTGATGTTTCGCATTGGTTACCACCGTCTTTATTTGTAAATCTGTAATACCTCGCGAAAGTATTGCAACTTTCAGCTCGTCAGACAAGTCCTTTACAATTTTAGACGCAAAAGAAACCTGCGGGTATATTCGGTACAAACGGGGAATTTATTTAAGTTGTTACACATAACCGCAAATAAAATTGTAACCAAACTACACTACATGGACACATTACGATTTTCCAAAGAGGTACGCTCGCGGCGATAAGAACTTTCACTTTGTCTACGTGATAAAGGAGTAGGATCTCTCCTTCCGGAATGACTATGATCACGCGTTCTTCTTTTTTTACGTTCGTGATCTATCATGAGGCGGCCGCGAAAGGTAGGCAATATCGCAAGGATTCACCTCGACGGCTACCCTCAGCGAGACGTTGTCTCTACTAATCTCTCACGCGAAACACGTCGCATATTGGCGAAAATTGACGGTTGTTTACGTTTTAAAGGCTAATTGTGGGCGAAATCCTATCCCACTTCTGAATTTAGGTACCAGAAATGCTAATCAAATATAAAAACAATCTTTCAAGACCTTAAAACTGATTTTAATTATAAACCAATTTTATTTTAAATGATAAATCGACAAAAATTCAACAACATAAAGAATTGCAAACAACCTTCAATTTTCCAAATAACAAAACAATTAGAAGGTAAAATAAGTACATGGAACGGACTCACAGTATCGAAACCAACCAGCGCCGGTCAGCGACTGAGCAGCTAATCAGCCTGTATGCGACTGAGTGCCTGTTTATTATAGGCAGTGGTGGGGATCGAAACAGTCAATCACTAATTCTGACTTATAATCGATTCTGTCCTGACTAATAATCGATGCTATCAATTCAGTAATGCTTATATTGACGTTGTCGTAGGGTAATCTCCTAACTGTATATATATATAGTGTAGTGCAGTGTAATATCGCGTGAGTTGTTAACTTTCTTAATTAGTTTAGATAGATATTACGAGGTCAAGCAAGTACTGCTCAGCTTTTCATGTGAATAATATTTTGTTAAGAAATTTAGTTTATTTATTTTGTAATACTAAAAATGTACATAAATTTGAAATTGTCGTACCTAATGTCTGTACTCCTCTCACCTCACATTCATATTTTACGTTTGATCCACTCTCGCTTATTACATGCAAAGCTGTGTCAGGAATATAAAAACAAAGTCATCCTGAAGCAGCCGTATATAATAATTTATTAATACGGAAAATATACGTGTCACTATATGACTTACCTCATAAAACGTTGCTTCTGAGTCAAGTCGTAAAACAGGTGAAAAAATAGAGTTTCTTATGTACATAATACATTCGAGTATATATTTTATGTATTGTTATATGTGGTTATAAAAATGCTATGAGACGTACTTAGTTTTATTGAATTTAACAAAAGGTTACAAGTATTTTATCATAAAAATTTTTTGGTTACTTCTATTATATACAGGATTACTCACGAAGCTTTCCTTTACAGCACAGGAAAGTTAAAATCTGACTAAATTTTACTTTTAAAAATTCAAAATTAATTGAGCATGGTGAGGTAAGTATGTATTTTAGACCTCCGATTTTACTATTAAATTAATATCGCCCATGGAAGAGATACCTCTTGTTTTGCCGATGCGTTGCATCCTTTGAAGATAGAGCGGGAAGGGGGAGTGAAAAAAAAATCCTACTGTTTCAGCGGACCCTGAGCCAGAGCGGATCGACCGGAACGCGTCTATGACACTTGGCGGTCGGATTCGCATGCTGATGGTCACAAACCAATCGGGGAACTGATCCCCTACCACCAAAGGGTTACTCGGTTGTTACGAGATGCTCTCCCAGTGGCAGTATTCTAACCCTTTCCCTCACGGGTAAAATCCAGCCTCATACGTGTAGACAGTATATAACCTGTAGTGCGATAAATTAGAGTCAGTCTCTCTGGTGTTTTCGCGCAGTGTACATGAAAGTTAGTATTATTGTGTCGTGGTTAAGGTCACCCTTTTTGAGGTCCACGTAAGGTAGTTTTATTATCTACTGTAATTAGTGCCGGGCAGCGAAGTAGAGCCGTTGCCCGGGTTTCTGTCTAAATTGCATCTGTACATGTATTACTGTACAGTAATGGGTATCATTAATCTCTCATTCTGTCCAGATAACCTCAATCCTTCTTTTTCATGTATGTGGTGGTTTCTACTCTGTTTTTTGCTCTCACAACCGCTGAAGCGCTTAATACCATTGAAATAAGGATTTTAAAAAAATTTCAAAGCTTTACAAGCAAAATAACAACAAAAGCAACGGACATTCTCTAGAGGCTAGAAATTTACCGCAAAAGCTTGCAGCTTCCCATAAAACTGAGTTCATTAAATAATTTCACGCGGCGCTAGAATAGCGTTGGCTATTTTAAAGAAAATAAAAGTTGATCTCAAATATTAATGCAATTTTTTTTAAATTTATTTTCTCGAATAAAACCTTTTTTTTAATACAAATAGAAAAATAGAATAAAAATAAATAAATGTGACATTTCAATGTTTATAAATTAGGATACTTTTTAGCCGAAAAAATGCAATTTTCGTGGGAATTATTCACAAAAAATGGCTGAATGTGTTTGTATATAACACAGGAAACATTTTATCTCAAAATAAATACAGATTTTATAGGATAGAAATTATTTTTGATCGTTATACAAAAAATTATCATTGAAGATCATGTGATGTCAACCATACACCATTTATTAACAGAATCTTTACGCTTGTCTGCTCGTTTTATTTTTAATATTTTATCTTAAAACCCTTTAAATATTTGAAGGGCTTTATTAATGAACAATCATATAATCATTTTTATAGAAATTTTAATATTTAAAAATGTAGCTGAGTAAATGGATAATAATGTTTTTCTTTATCCATATTCCAACCATTTAAGGTAGTTACAGGTAGTAGGTATAAAATATTCCAGTCAATTGAGGTAGTTACAGCTATAAGATTAAGGTAGTTTTGAAGATTAATGATTTTATAGATTTGAGTGCCCTTTGCGAATGTCGGCTTTACACTTTGAGTTGACTTTGCTCCTATTGTTAGTACACCGTTTATAAATTAGTGTTCTCAGGTAGTTTCTTTTATTTTATTTTAAGTATATCAACGTGTAGACAATACATAACCTTTAGTGCGATGAAAGCTAACAAAAAACAAAAAAGATATGAAATATTATTGACTGTTATTATAGATAATGGCAAGGTTTGTTTCGAGTTTGAAATGAACTTACTAGTAAATATTTATTGAATAGTTATACTCTACCTAATACGTAGTTGTAGCACGCTTGAAAGATGATAGAAATATAAGGAATTTCACGCTACACTAGCTCAGTACAAAGACGTATCGACTGCTAGCAACTTCGTAATTGAAATCATTGATAAATCTTGCTATTTTGTACATAATGCTTGATTTGTAGTTCACAAATAAGTTTATGTTCAAATTAATGGAATTAACGATATGTAGAAATCTATATGAAATGCCTACAGTCAAAATATAACACATACTCAATTGTAATTTGTAATATATATGTCAACACCGTTAGACTATAATTTAAACTTTCGTCCTCTATAGCCATATCGCTCTTTTTTACAATTTAATTTTCAAAATCAACATAATAATTTACATATGTTACACATCTCAATATGCACTTCAGCCATTTTTACAACCCCTTCAAACCTTTTTTTCGTGATAAAACCTATGGCTGTATCATTTCCTAAGCTTTAGTTTATCTCTACCAAATTTCATAAAAATCAATTCAGTGGCTTGAGCGTGAAAGCGTAAAGACAGACGAGAGGCCATTTATTACCCGTACTAGTTAAATGGTTAAATTTTAAATACACACGTTTGTTAAATGAAATAAATTAAACTGAAAAATGAAGTCTTGTTTATAATTGTACAATTACTGTATTTAGTATGGCTATCATAAATTATTTGATAGTAGATAGCAAGAGCGTCGCCAGCCGAGGTGAGTCTATTGTCTAGGGGGAGGAGGGCAAGTTGATATAAATAGAAGGTGTTTGTGGGATTTATTAAATTTTTTACGTCTTATTCATTATAGCGCGTTTATTTAAATTCTGACGATCTAGCTAATTTTTTTCCTCTTCGGACGGAAGATTTTATGACAGTATCATTTTTCCAAGCTCGATAGTTGTAACTTGTAGTAGTTAATAATTTTGATTTTCTAAGTTTATTTGAAATAATATTACATTCTTTTAATAATTTAATTAATTCCACTTAATAAAGTGGAAAATAAGAAAACAATGAGAAGGTATATTAGGGCCTTGTATAATTTTCCGGAAGTGAAACCACTCTTTTAAGGGATTACGAATCGAGGCCACAAGATCTTCATTGTTTCTTCTGAAGATTATGAATTTTCTTATTAATTTCAGAGGCTTTTTGGGATCATTTGTAATTAAATCTATACCCATTTTTTTATCAAGATTTTTATTTTAGCTGTTTAGTAAAGTAGACTCGCCAATTCTGCGCTGGTTTAAAATATTTAAATAACTGTAGATTTTCCTAATATCTGATTTATAAAACTTTTAAAAATGAGATGATGATTAATATTACTCGTAAAATAATGTAAAAGCTATAAAAAATATTAACAGATTCACCGGAATAGATGAAACAAGAAATGATTTATTATCTACTTAGTTGGTTCTGAGTGAAAGTAAAGCAGAAAACAATAATAAATAAATATTAGAAAGGAAATTTATTGAAAGGATCTTCCGTTTCCGGTTACGAATGAATTTAACAAAGCGCTGAATTTGAGTAATTTTGCAAGACTCGAAGAAAACTTGAGGACAAAGAAAGTTAAAGAGGTTAAGCTTTACAGATTTTATATTTTGTTAATAAAGTTTTGTTTTGTTAGAATATTTATAAAGAGTAAGGACTTGTAAGTAACGGAAAATATTTAAGCTATGAATAATATAAAGTTTGACTTTCTTCAACGGATATATTGACGTTAATATATATATTTATTTGGTTTTAATTACTTGTTTGTTGTAAATTGGTAGTGTAAGATGGTTTATCGATACAACTTTACTTTATTAACCGACTTCAAAAAGGAGGAGGTTCTCAATTCGATTGGTATATATATATATTTATGTATGTACATTAATTACGCCGAGGTTAACGGAATTATTTCTTACTTTTTAGTGCATTTTTAGTTTGAAGTCGGTTTTTTTAAACGTAGTTTTTTTTAGTGCATTTTTTAGTATGAAGTCGGTTTTTTTAAACGTAGTTTTTTTTAGTGCATTTTTTAGTATGAAGTCGGTTTTTTTAAACGTAGTTTTTTTTATTATTTGATATTAGCGTAAGCAATGGATGGCGCTGTGTTAATTTTAACCGTTTGTATATTCTTTCCGTGTTTTGTCACCTCTTATTAAATGGGTTGATAATTTTCCTTTCGAGTGTTAGTCGGACTCCCGCACCAATAGTGCCGTACAATTTGAAGTAAGGGACAATATTAACCTTTTTTTTGTTCCTTTTTTTCTCAAAACTGACTGTGATGTTAGTTTATCGAATACAAAAAATACTCTTTATTTAACTTTACAATTAGAATTATCTGCTTTATATATGCTAAAGGCATTACTTCTTACCATATTTCATGATTATAGATCAAGAGGAAGTATCCAACAAGTAAAGATTATTAGCGGATGTAAATAGAAGGCCGTTGAATTTACAACTCTAAGGAATTGCAGTCCTACGTATTTTTAAGCATTCCTGAGAAAGTGGGTCATGACAGACAGACATAAAGACGGCTAAAGAGTGAACATACGTCATCACCCGTTAATGGCCCACTGCTGAACCGGGTCTCCTCAGAATGAAGAGGATATTCTACCACGCTGGCCCAGTGCAAATTGCCAGACTTCACACCTCTTTTCAAAATATTGAGAACTCTCAGGAGTGCAGATTTTCTCACGATGTTTTTCTTCAGCATTATAGCAAGTGATATTTGTTTGCTTAAAACACTTCGAACTGGGACTTTTCGAGTTCTTCTTTTCGAGAACTTCTTAACAGATAAAAGTAATGTTTTTAGAGATGCTGATCCCTAAAAATGAATTTGGATATTTTCTTGGCGTCAGCAAAAAAACAATGAACAAATACGTTTCCATATCATCACAATATTAAGACTAAAAATAAAATAATTTTTTTAAAGCTAGTTTTTGTATCGTTTCAGCGTATACGGAGTTATACAAGTTGTGAACGGCTCTTGTCCCGATTCTATGCTTCTCTTTGCTTTCAGTTTAATATTAGTTTGGTCTGTTTTAGTTCGATGTAGTTTTGCAGTTGGATCGCTTGTAACGTGTTTACAGTACGGTTCGCATACGAAAGAATAAAGGAATGTATCAAAGTTATATGCGTTTATGAAAACTTTGTTTGGATGGAGGTAAACTTTAATTTCAAATGTAATATTTCTAAAGGCTTTTGTTTGATTAAGAAGCTTTGTATATTGTTTTGTTGTTTAATTTAAATCATTTAAGTTGTTAGTTTGTTGATTTTTGCTTTTTTACGCAATAAGACATAGACTTGTATTTGCTAGCGACACCGTTAAACTAAACTGCCGTATTGGGTTGGAAACATATCCATTACGGCAGTTTGACAAGTAGGTTATCATTTAATTGCCTTATCGTAGTGAACTATAACCTTGTTAAAAAAATTTTTTGTTTTTTTTTTTTAAGAATACCCTACTTGCTGGGTTTGTAATAAAACATCTGTCCCGATATAACTGAAGCAGTTTGAGAATTGATTTCATACAGACAACATTGTCTAAAAAAATGCTTACATAAGTATCTGGTACAGTAATCATTAAAATAACAATATTCATAATATGAATAAATTAATTAATAAAATGCACATTGTGTAAGACCCTATTTGTATTTGAGTAGTAAGCAAATTTCCCAGTTGCATCGTTGTTTGCTGGTTAAGAGCCAAATACTCTCATAACGCTTACGCGACACTGAAGATTCCCTTTTGGAATTCAAAATCCTGTGCATGATGACTCAAAATATTATGCTGAAGCTTTATTTTTATGGTGGGTTTAGTATTTACTAAGAATATTGAGTTTTATTTCTTGGCTATACTTTTAGAAAATTTAAATAAATGTTTTAATATTGAATGTAGTCTAAACTTATTCTTAAATTACAAAGTTAAGTGTAAGTTAAAGATTTTTAATTAGTTCTTCCTTTTATTTGACAACTAGTCTAAGTTGTATTTTTGTCAAATTTTGTGTGATTGAGTAACAAACATCCAAATATCCATACAAACTTTCACATTTATAAAAATATAGTAATATATAGAAGAATAAGTAAGAAGTAAGATATTATCAGGTATAGCCAGTCTTATCTTATATATGATTATCAGTCAGTAAACTAAAAATGTATATTATTCAAACAAATAGCAATTTGTCATCCAGTTCTATGGAGATATATTACTTTGATATTTTTTAAATATTATTTTAATAACTGCCATTTAACTTAGTAAAAGTTATGAAATAATGTTGTATATATCGTGCATAATATGCCATATTATTAACAACTCTAACCAAAAGAGTATCCGGTATACTCATCAAAGTATAAAAATGTATAAACTGTATAGAGTAGGTTATAATTCGCTTATGTACAAAGGAATCCTACGTACTCCTTAGTAAAGTGTATACTCTGCATTGTTTGTCTCTATTATCAGTAAGTGCTAATAAACAGCATGTCGTAATCAAATCTGTTCGGCAAACAGCTACATTAGGTAGCATAACATAGAGCAAATTAAATGGAGACTAGTCGTCAATACACAATATAACGAAGTGAACAACGTAGATCATATTCTATCACTTGGATGCCCACCTGTCTGTCTGTTTGCGTGTATAGTTACCAAGACCATTTATCCAAGGAACATGGGGTGGTATCATCATTAATATCAAATACTTTAGGTCAGTAATCCCTTTAAATAAACGCAATCAAAAATATGGATACGTATATTTATATACCATCAAATTTCTGAAAAGAGTAGCTTCAATTGACAATAAAAGAATTTGATCAAAAGCTCGGTGTTATACTATACGGGAAACAAAAAAAAACTGAAAATGGGAACAATAACTTCCCAACGGAAAAGTTGTCTCTTAACTCACTATGAACCCTTTGCGCGCGATTGTGGTAAAAAGAGGTAAAGAGTTAAACATATTTTTTTTAGATACTGATAAAACAAATTGCATCTAATTAAATAATGACAGGTGGAAATCTAAAAGTTTTGACTCCATGCAGCACCGGGCAATTCGTATAATCGACGATCCAATGCTTACAGATGGTCTAGATGAATTAAGTCTCCGGAGAGATGTTGGCTCTTTGTGTATCTTCAACCGTCTGAACAATGGGGAATGTTCCGAAGAACTATTCGATTTAGTGCCTCCAACCCTTATCCGCCAACGCACACTTCGCCGCAGGGACAGATTCCACCCGCATTTGGATGATAGTAATGTATGTACGTGCGTCAAGAGCCGTCCTCCCACGCACGTGCTAGCTGTAGAATAACCTGCCTCCAGTTATTTTCTCAGCGGGCTATAAATTCGAGGGTCTTCAAATGGCAACGCATCGGCACCTGTTCGAGTTTCGTAGATGTCCATGGATGTCAGTAAACACTTACCAGAGCTTCTGCTCGTTTGCCCTATTTTAATAATAAATAACAGTTTACCTATAATAAATTAACTAGGTTCTCAAAACCAACAAGTCGTTAGGGATATCTATATCGTTTCTCCTCCTTTGTTTTGTAGATATTCGTAGGATCTGTATGCCAATGGTTCGTCCACGATGATGTCCAAAATTGTATACTCAATTTACTTTTTTAATGACTTAGCTATCACAGTTGTAGGTAGAATAGCATCAAAATACTACGTACATATTACTTCGCTTAGTATTAGTATGTAGCGTGCCCTAAATCAGAGATCGAAATGTGTCGACAAACAAGATCCAAGTCAACAGGGTGGGCTGACTGAGGACATTACACGTTCGACCTCAGCGTTGAGTGCATATTAATGACCTACCTATACGTTGTGTTTGTGTGCCTTAATCTGTTTGACCTAACTATTTTAAACACTGTGTGCTATCTACATGGGACCGATACTGCACAGTATCACACACAGCACAATAATAATATGTACTTAATTTATGTTTCAATATTAAAGGCTTACTCCAAACCTTAGTAATAGAGAACCAGCATCACGACAACTTTTTTTTTATGGTAGATAAGGCACAAATGAACAGACAGTCAACCTGATGTTAAGTGACCACCATCGCTCATAGACATGGGCAATATAAGAGCTATCCTGTTGTTTTGCCAATGCGTTGAAACCTCGAAGATAGAATGTATAATAATGATCAAAACGCTGCGGTTTCTGTGTCTCTGGTATTGCTGATCACAATGGGCGACGGTGGCCACTTACTATCAGGTGGGCCGTCTGGTAATTTGCCATTTAACTGTCATTAAAAAAATTGGGAGAGTAAAAGCTACATAAACTGTATATCTTTGTTCATAACAATTCGTAGTAGAGATTTGATTCTGTGCGGTCAAATACACGACTGCATCTGTTACGCGCAACGGTTAGCTACTAAATCCCGGTGGTCTGTAAACAGTTTCGACGTATTTGCAATGGTAAACGCTGGAGTTGGACAAAAGTTGGCAGCCTTTAGGTCTTACCATCTGTAATGTACTCATTTAATAATTCATAATGTAGACTTAGTGGTCTTTCAAGATTTCTAGAAACTTTATGTCACCTTCCATTTAGTGTCTGCATATTTAATGGCCTTCTCTAATAGTTGATGTATAAAATAGAATTTTATATCAAATGAGTTGTAAATTTAAGTGATTTCTTTGATTTGTCTTGTGGGCTTTAATAATTCGTTATCTACGTTAAAAAATAACTAACGAAAAAGCGTTACGCTCTCAAGAGGTTCGGTTCCGTTCGAGATTTTTTAGATATATTTATAGATATTATTGTGGCGTGGGGAGACGTAGGGTGACGAAAGATGGCATGAAGTGGGCTAGTGGGGGATGAAGTGGCGTTAATTTGGCCCACACCACTTTACTTGTGGGGTGAGTGGAGATGTGTTAAGTATGGTGAAATAGAGTTGAATGGCGTGATGTGGATTCGGATGGAGTGGCGTGAAGTATGATGGAATGGAGTGGAGTGGGGTGGGGAGAGGGGGAGTCCGAGTAGGGTGTAGTGCGTTGACGTAGGTTACGATCGTATATTTTAAATGCTGACTGTGATTTTGTACTGGTTTTCGTACAGCATAAGTCGTGGATTTTTTAATTTATAACAATTTTGTTAATGGTAAAAGGCAGGAGAAATAAAATAATGTATTTCTAGAATTCTTTTTCGTGAGGGTTAGAATACAATTCCTCTCTGCCGCTGGTAGAGCATCTCGTAAGAAACGAGTAACCCAGCACCCCTTGGTGGTCGGGGAACAGATCCTTTACTCATCATTCCCCTTCTTTATACAATCTTCGAGGTGGCAACGCCTCGGCAAAACAAGAGTCACTCTTTTGTATTGCCTATGTCCATGGGCGACGGGGGCCACTTACCATCAGGTGGGTCGTCTGCTCGTTTGCCACTTAACTGCCATAAAAAATACAAAGAAATTGTGCCTCATCTCTTATTATAAAGTTATGTACAAAACATCTCGATTTACATTATTTGGAATCACTGTGTACTATATTATTGAGTTAGGTATGTATCATGTTTTCAACTGACCCTAAAACTATACTGTTAGTGTGGCTTTTCAGCTTTCAGGTTCGGAAGGCTTAAGTTTCAATTTAAAACTTTGTACAGCTGCAAGCAAAAGTCCTTGGAGAGCTGGACGTGGAAATTTACTAGTATTATATTGATTTTAAACACAAAAGCTTCGTTTATGTTCATATTTTAGTATATGAAAATTTAATTATCTCGAGGGACCTGTATAGAGGTGGCATGCTTTTACAAATACGTCCGAAAAATAAATACTAAACACGTTATTTTATAATGAACAGTGTAAAAGATATTATTTCTGTGCAAATATGATAAAAAGCTAAATTTATTTTGTAAGCAAAAGTTTTTAACGAAAAAAAAAATTTCTTTTTAATTCATCATATCTATTCATCTTCTAATATTAAAATGTTAATACGACTCAAATATCAAGATAAGCTATCAGAAAGTTGGTAAAATTATTGAAATTTGAGTTCTATTTCTAATTATATCACATTTGTTTTTTTATTAGAAACACATAGTACACCTTTGATAACTAATAAGAACTAGATCTTAATTATCAGCATTAAAGAAAATTCCCAACTGAATTGCTTTGTTTTTTTTATTGTTAATTTGGTGGCTATCCAAGATATAAATAAAATAATTGGATGTTATACGAACAAAATATACACAAATAAACAAATTATTCTAATATGAAGGTCAGGTCTCGTCAGAAGGAAACTGACACGGGTTCCCACTTATGTAAAGACTAAAGGGTACTCTTAGTACCTTTAAACTCGATCCCTTCAACTACTTACTAGCATAATTTAAAGGTGTCAACTAATACTATGTTATATTGAATTCAAACCTACTAAATATTGATTAAACCCTAGTTTTGCTGGGCTAAAACATATTTAAATGACAACAACTTTTTCCTTGTCTTTATTTTTCTTTTCTATAATACCCGTATAAAAAAAATTCAGAAATAGTTGCGAAGGTAGTTTGATGTCGTGATAATTGTTTTGAAATAGGATTGGCCTTCGCTTCACATCGGGTCTATCAGCCCTTTCGATAGTAGATTTTGGTGTCAACAGTTTTTATGCATTGCAGCTGGAAATTTTTGATTGTATGATTGTTTTATAAGTGTACTGAAAGCTTTTACGCTTTGTTCAAGAGATGAATTGAAAGCATCGTCACTTTGTCCTTATTGAGCCGTTGAAAGCTTCTACGCTTTGCAAAATGAAAGCTGAAAGCTTTATCGCTTTGCGGAATTAATGCTGAAAGGTTCTACGCTTTAGAGAATTAAGGCTGAAAGGTCTTTAGCTTTGTGGGATGAATGCTGAAAGTTTCTAAGCCTTGCAGAATGTATGCCGAAAGCTTTAACGCTTTGTGGTATAAATGCTGAAAGCTTCTACGCTTTACGGAATGATGTAGGGTAGTAGTCACTTCCGTCGTTTTGAAAGTCTCGACCCTTTATATGCCATCGACAGTTTCATGAAATCTGAGTTTTGCGCGGTCTCTCAAGGAGTAAAGTAGACCCTCAGTGAAAGTGCCGAGTGCAGTTTTGTGTTAGTGCTTGGAGTCCGATTAAGGTCATATAAGTACCTTACAATGTAGTTGCCACGTCTTGTGTAAGGTTAGGTTTATGTTAGCTTGACCTTAGGCTTAGTGATTCCCTTATTTTACGCCAACATGTATATTGTATATCTCATACAAACTTTCATCTTCCATTTCAAGCCCTTTTTCAGAATAAAAAGTCTATCTTTGTACCCAATTTCATCATACCCGGTCCAGTAGTTCTTGAGTTATAAATGTAACTAAACCGACTTTTTTGATATGTATAGATGTACAGACTCTCGATAAGTTGCTTTTCTATTATATATATAAATCCTTATTGTAACACTGTTATATTACTTGCGACTTATTTTAAGTGTTTAGTTAATGAACCGTTTTCTCTTTCAATCCTTCTAATATGGCTCGTCGACTCTTTGCCAATTTTATTATCTTCCAATTTGAATAAATATAAATGAAAGAGTTACAAACAAATTCGTTTGTAAATCTGTCATTAATATGATAAAACGTGAAAACTAAGAATGATCTCATTACTGTACAGTAATATTTATAAATATATTGGATAGGAGGCTGAGCAGGGCTGTGCTTGCGTTCGCTGCCGGACCTCTTACCAAAATAGGCAATAAAGAAATATCTCATAATCTTAATATATATTTGGGGATAAGTTTAAAACTTACAGATTTGGTAAAGGAAGGATGCATGAAAAGGTTGTATGTAAGAATAACTGGAATTAGATGAAATTTTCAAAAGAAGACGTATATTTTTCAGAACTATATAAGATTTCTTTAATATTTACCTACGTATAGTACTGAGCTAATGGAGTTTTGTTAATATTTTATTGTAGTTACTATCAACGATCTTAAGATAATATAAGTGTTGGTAGCAGTATACTGAATATGATAAATTTTTTTTATGACAAAATTATATTACATTGTTTTAAAGATATATTTACCTATAACAATAATAATTAAGATGTAAATTAATATACAGACGCTCATGTTATAGAGATATAATGTCCTTGTACTAATTAATGTGGCTGGAGTTAGGTGATCAAACTACCGCAATGACGCAATATGGTCTGCCATGCTGATTACTACTAACTTACTCGGATTCACTATCTATTAAGTATACTTGAGACTATTATACTACTAGAGTAATCGATATTCCATGTATAACTTTATTAAGCAGTGATAACCGAGTGGTTAAAACTTAAATGTCTTACTCGGGAGGTCAAAGATCGATCCTGGGCACACACCTTGGGCACCATCACTTGTTTTAAAGGTGAAGGAAAACATTGTGAGGAAATCTGCACTCCTGAGAATTCTCCATAAAGTTCTCAAAGGTGTGAAGTTTTCCAACTCGCACTGGGCCAGCGTGGTGGATTATGGTCTAACCCTCTCCTCATTCTGAGAGATCTGGCTCAGCAGTGGGCCATTAACGGATTGTTATAATGAAGATATAGAGAAGATGGTTGTTGGACTTATTAAAGTAGTTCAGAAACTACTAGAGCTAACAATATTAGTATTGGAAAATAGTTTCCTTTCGGGACGTAGAGTTAGACTACAAACAATAATATTACAAAATTAAATCTTAAATAAGAATATTATAAGAAGCTAAGGACTATCTAGGCCTTGGGACTAAGTAGCATATTTAAAAGGGCTTCCTATTTTTCTTCCTATTTTCCTTTCCTAAAAAAGTACTAACATGAACAACCCATGAGATCCTAAATAAGTAATGACTAGAAACAGTTTACACTGCTATATACTTTAGTAAGGCTATTTACCCGACATCTAACTTGTTACACACCAGCTAACACCACGTACGTGTTACGTAATATTTTTACATTGATTATTAAAAGATTGTCGAGGTGAGAAAGTATGAGGATCCCTTAAACCTACACCTTGGTCACAAATCCAACTTACTCCTGTTGCAATTGTAAGAGATCATAATGTTTAGTTATTTATTGGTTCAATAGCAGTATCTACAAAATAATTTACCTTATAGCCGATTCAATATCGCACCCCCTTTGTAGTGTTTTTAAATATGGGGTATATTTATATTTTATCTCCTTCTCTTTCTCATTTTTCCGTGTTATATTTTTGAAATTATTCATTTTAATCGTATTAAATAAATTTAATTCGATTATATCCAATTCATTATATTTAATAATTTTATTTATATTTAATAAATTATTTTATTTTTTGTCCATTTTATTTATTTAGCATGTAGTCTAGCGCTTATCGCTGGGAGTCCCACATAACACCTTTAAGGGGTATGCGTAAATGCATTTTCCACATTAAAGGTAATAAGACGTTTATTCCTTACTTTTCTTTAGTATTTAATATACAAACTAAAGTAAGTCGTACTTAAAACAGAGGCCGAGCATTGCGTAGAGCTTGAGGAATAAGAGTAGATTTACAACACCCTTTTATCTTACAAAAGTCTCAACAACAACAACGTGTTAACAAACAGTTAACTTACTTAACCTTACATTTCACCAACTCAATGAGACTGACGTAACAAGGGTGAAATTTTACTAACTTATGTTTGACTCTGATTAATTAATCAATACTTATACAAATCACACACGATAGAAGTGAAACTTCAGTAAATCGACAAAAGAATGAGATGAATATATATAATAATATAAAATAGTATGTATATTTCTGTCTCATTCTTTCCTACACATTTTTGTATTTGTGTCTCTTACCTGTCGTTTTTTCCGTTGCATCCGGTTTGAAATCACAACGATTCTAAAGAAGTTTCACTTCAAAAATCGCTCGTCAAACTGTTATAGATTTTTTAAAATATAAACCAATAGAACACTAACACCACTTAATGAGATTTTATAGAGATAGGGAATACTAGAGATAGAGAACTTATGCTGTCGTATTCCTAGATGTAGATCAGAATTAGGATGTTGCTTTGCTCACTACGGCTTTGTATGAGCGCCTTGTTTTTGTTATCCGGCTTCGTTTTCAGCTGTGCCATCCATTTTCGTATATTTTCCTTTGAATTCAGTTTGGCTTAATTAGTACAGGCAAGATGGTATAGTAGCAACACTGAGAATAACTAGTAAATCTAAAGCTAGCGACATTATTCAACGACAATTACTTAAGATTTACTTTGCTGCAAAGTATATTCTATAATCAAAGATAGTGTTGTGAAATTTAATTTTATATCGGTTAGGTTATTTTTAAGGTCAGTTTGTCTTGAGTTACCATTATCGTAATAGATTTAACAATTCAATATTATTATTTGTGTAATTTCACTTAATATTAATTAAAATTTTAAATGTAAACAGAACAAAAACAAGAACTTTATATAATTATGTAAAAAATTAGTAAATTAAATTTAAATAAATACAAAGAACAAAATAGGTTTTCTTAAGAAAATTTATATTTTAGTACTCGCTACGAAATATACTATTTGCTAATACATTTGACAGAGTATCCTATTGTATCTTTTATCTGATGATTTAAATAGAACTAATAAATCTGAAATGCCTAGCAATAAAATATTTATTTATCGATCGAAAATCAAAATACAAAAGCGAGTAAACCAGGCCTATTAATTATATATTAATTAGTGAACTATATTTCCAGAACTTGCGTGACAGTATTGTTTGAGGCCGCACGCTAAACTACTTTGTAAGACCTTTTGAAATTTTATCATATATCTTTTGGCTGCCATTTAATATGTTTTGTGGGCGTAAACTATTGTACAAAAAATGCTTATCACCTATTCATAATCATCTATTGTTCTCATTATTGCTGACCTAAAAAAATATTTATTGATTTTAGATTGTATCGGGTTTTCAGTATGATATTAAAGAAAAGTTATTAACACTTTGAATATTAAACATTGATAGTATACAAAACAAAAATAGGATGGCCTTAAGACAGAAAACCGAACAGTATTTGAGGCCTGCCTAATTTTAGGCCTGAAGACGTCTAAATATGTCCAAGATAGTCTAAGTCCACTGCTTGACTTCACCACCTAATGTTTAACAAATCCACCAGTAATCTATAAATAAATCTTCATAATACCACTTAACAAGGCGCTGAGATTTTTTTGAGTATTTTTTTCAAACTTGCTACTATTAACTATTAGCTAATCAAACGTTATTGACCGAGTTGCTAGCATTTGAGACATTGTACACACCTTAGTGTCAAATTTTATCCAGTTTATGGAAGAAGTTATGCGTACAAATATAAGTAACAAGAAAACTATAGTAAAAAATATTTACAAAGATTTTTACAAATATAAAATGATTCTTAGAACAAATATCCAATTTCAGAGCTCTGTAAGGTCCGACCTTTCCGGTGTTGAAAGCATACGTGATTTATATTCTGTGGTCCAAAGCGCAATGAGCGGTTTGAGTATGAACTCGCTCAGTGCCACGCGGTCTGGAAGCGAGCGCGATCGTCTACGGCGTAGCGCTACGAAAGTGATACGAGAACTTTAAGTAGCGCAGTTACGAAGTGCAGTAGTTAGGGAATTAGTAGTATAAGTATAAGTTGAACTACTATGAATAGTGTTTTAGTGATAGTGTAGTTTGTAAATTGCTGTGTTTTCTGCTATATAGCTTTTTTGGACTACGGTAAGTTATACACACTATTATTATAACTATAATAGAATTTTTAAATATTATTAAAGACGTATGAATTACTTTTTATTTTTACTAAATTTTCATTTAAAGAACTTCACTCGAGCTATAAACCTAATTGGTCTTCTATAGAAAAAAATATATAAAACAACAAATATTTTTTGTAAACTGCATTGCTTTTTTATTTTTATTTTAATAAATGTGTATGTAAAGCATTGTTGAGAATAATACAATAAATTCATAAATTTCTACATCTAAATTGCATGTATGATGTAAAATTCTAATAAAAGCAAGTTATATAGTGTAAATATAGGTCACATGGAAATAAATTAGTTCGGGTATTCCTTAGTCATACTATATCTACTTATAAGCTATAATAAATATATAATTATTCGTCAGCAAATTTTATAAGTTACAATTTTATACGATTTTTAGTTAGTTTAACAAAAAACATTTTTATTGTTTTCATTATTTGTTATTTTATCCTACTAATATTATAAACGCGAAAGTTTGTAAGAATGTATGGATGTCTGGATGTATGGATGTATGTTTGTTACTCTTTTACGCAAATACTACTGAATGGATTTTGATGAAACTTTACAATAATATAGCTTACACATCAGAATAACATATAGGCTATAATTTATAATGATATAGTGTGAATTATTCAAAATATAGCGGCTAGTAGCAGCTAGTATCCTATAAATAAGCCTACCATTTTATAATTTCACATATATTAAAATTTAAAATAACTTACATTTTAATACATTGTGTAACTGATAACATCTACCTACTAGTAGAACGGTCACGTAATATTACCAACAGCTATGGCTAACGTGACTGCATTTTAGAGTACAAGACTAAAAATAACATACAGGCTATTCCTATGCTTTACATACCTTTCAATCTAGCTCACTTAGTCTAGCTTCGCTGGGCTAAAATATTTGAAGATTACCATAGTTTTATTCCTTTCATCCAATGCAGCAACATAAGTGTCAAAACCATATCTAATTTTCTGCAGTAGTTTTTGCATCATTCTTTCTACTACTCGATACTAGACATTCGATTGGTTAAATTTTTATAATATTTTAGTTGACCCGTCCCCGCTTCAGTGAGGTATATGCTAATATACCTCAGCGAAGCGAGATGCTAATAGAAATATTCTTATTCCATATTAAAGTTTAATCACAAACGAATTAATGATTTATGAACGAGTTTCTCAATTCGTTTGCATATTTGGTAGCTTTTGATTGACCAATAATAACTATTAATTTATTTTGTCGATAACATATAATTTCAGTCACGATAAATGATAGACAGTTTGACTAGTAATTAGAATAAATGAGTATAATGTGCAAGTGAAAATGTGATAAAATTTAGGATCTTTCTTATTCTGGACCATTAGGCAGTCGTTTACTCAGTATCAAAAATACATATATCTGGGTTACATTTCCCAGATACGATAACTAAAAAAAATAATTAATTAATTCCACTTTTAAAGTACGAGTATGTTATTGAAGGTGTTAAAAATGCTTTTAAATTTTCTCGATAAAAACATTTTAATTGGTGTTTGTTTACGACCGTTATATTTTTAATGGTTTAAGTTATTATAAGAAGGTGTAAAACTATTTATACTACTATAGATATACTTTATTAGTTTACGAGCGGCCTGCCCTCGCTTCGCTCCGGGAAATATAAACGGGAAAGATTTGATTGTTTGTATGTTTATTTGTTTGTTGCGAATAGGCTCGAAAACTACTGAACCGATTTTGAAAATTCTTTCACCGATAGGAAGCTACATCCTTTCCAGGTAACATAGGCTATGTGGTGTTGCCATAAATATTCTAATTAAAAAAATATGGCCATTTAAGTGCCATAAGGTGGTCATTTTGTAAATTGAAGAGTTTCTCAGGAACTACAAATCCAATTTAAAAAATTTTTTTCACTGATAGAAAACTACACTATTTGTGAGTGACAAAAGTGATTTAGTGTTGCCATATACATTTTTTAATTGATAGAATATGGTCATTTTGATGTTACTAATCCGATTTTTAAAGATTTTTCAGTAATAGAAAACTACACTATTTGTGAGTGACAAAGGTGATTTAGTGTTGCCATATACATTTTTTAATTAATAGAATATGGTCATTTTGTTGTTACTAGTCCGATTTTTAAAAAAATTTACTAATAGAAAACAAGACACCATTCCTGAGGGACAAGTGTTGCCATATACATTTTTTAATTAATAGAATATGGCCATTTTGTTGCTACTGATCCGATTTTAAATATTCTTTCATTGAGAGAAGTCTATAGTATTTCCATCTCTCTTCCTCTTATAATACTATCATTGTCTCTCTTGCTCTCTTTTCTCCCTTTAATTCTTATTTTTATTTGTTCAGTATGATCAGTCTCTTTTCACTTCCTTTCTTTCTTCGATTATCTCTCTCTCTCTCTCTCCTTTACCTATTCATCTTTATTTTTGCTCTGTCCTCCCTCTCTTAGCATCTGGCGCTTTTCTTTTATTTTTGTTTCAATTATTTTTCTTTTTATAACTTTTTCCTACTTTCTCTCTCATTTTTCAAATAATGAAAGACTACACAATTACAGAATAACAATTTAAGGACATCAATTATAATATTGTTTTAAATACCCGGAGCGAAGCGAGGGCAGGCCTCTAGTATCAAATAAAGAAGGTGTAGAAAAAGCAAAAATTATTTTGAGGACAGGATCGCACAACTTGGCACAAAGTTTAATAATATAATTTTTTAAAATGTTTATTTTGTATTAAAAATAACTAACGGCAGACACTTAACGGGATTTAAAATGCTTGAAACACTTTGCTTTAAATATTCATACACATTCTGAGCTGATGCAGTGACACATTTGCATCATACGAGAATGTCTTGCGGAGAGTGCTATAGACCAATAAATATAGAAATGGCATGAGTATATTAGTAGTCTACATACTAATTACAGATTTAGTTACATAGTTACTCAAATAGCGGAGGTCCTGAACCTTAAAAAACAAATTTTTATTTAGTGACCAATTATTATTATTAGCAAGTTCTAGTCCGTCACGTATCGAAAAAAAAAATACAAAACATGCTTGCTAAAGTTTTTGGTTGTAAATATTAAGGATTTTATCAATATAAAAAAACTATCATTTATGTGGTTGAATACAATATTCATTTATTGCGCTATCGTACATAAATTCAAATTCAGTTTTGTTTAAAAAGTGCTACCAATTAAGACTGCTTACGAGTTTTCTATCAGATCACGTGTTCTGACGCGAGTTTAACATTTTATACCCATCCCAAAAGTGCACAACGCCGCTAAAAAAGTTTTAACTGTAAAAATAAATAAAAAATCAAGTACTAAGTTCGCTGGATCAGTTACTATTAATATCAACTTTACCAAGGATTAGTAAGACGATGATCTTACAATTAATGTAAAAAAATCAGAAAATTCGTAGGCGTTTAACTTTTGATATATAGATTATAATTTTTTTTAAAGATATAGTATGGATCATATACTACTCGTATTTCTTAAACCCTACAACTCAGCTAAATGCTTGTGTTAGGAGTGGGCCACGTTCGTAGTCCAATAACTGGGATTTAAACCCACGACCTATTGATCGTAAATCCAATGACTGAACCACTGAGGTACTGAAGCTTCCAAAATATTACACTATTAGTAGTCCTTTGAAACTAGGACAGAATGACATATGTACAAAAAGACATTTAGTAATACGGTTGATGATTACAGACCTCCAAAGACTGAATTAAAGGTATTATTATGCAGTTCCTCGTATAAAACGGTAATTTTGCAACATTACGAAGGCAGCTTGCCAATTAACATAGCTAGTGTGTTCCTCCATATTCGCTCAAGTTAGTATGTGTTCGATAGATCATGAATTCCAGACTAGAGTTCAGGTTAACTTGCCTCTGGGTTATACGGCATACATTGTTCAGTGGATATGATAATAGAATAAACTAGGTATCCTCCCCGACTTCGTATAGGTGTATTAGCAACATTTTTAATAGCCTTTGATAGACTAGTAATTCCCGTTTGTTTATTTTAACAATACGCCACCACATTGGATAGATACAGTCTATCTCAATAGATATATTAATATAACAAATGCTTTTATACATTAAACTTCGTTTTAAATTTGTTTTTTTTTAATGATAGATAAGGGACAAACAAGCAGACGTTTCCCATTCATCATCATCACGACCCGTCAATGGCCCACTGCTGAGCCCTCAGAATGTATGAGGAGGGTAATAGGCCGTAGTCCACCACGCTGGCCCAGTGCGGGTTGGCAGACTTCACAGACCTTTGAGAACTTTAGGGAGCTCTCAGGAGTGCAGGTTTCCTCACGATGTTTTCCTTCACCGTTAAAGCAAGTGATATTTATTTGCTTAAAACACACATAAGGCAGAAAAGTCAGAGGTGACGAGGAGCGAAGACAAGAATGCTGCGGTTACAGTGAACCCTGAGCAAGAACCGGGTGTTCAGTGGAACCGCAGCATTAATAAGATGAGATAGGAGGCGGTAGATGCATCTCGACCGGAGCTCGTCTCGGGCTGCGTCAGATGCACTTGGCGGTCGCAGTCCAGCCGGGGAAAAGATCCCCTACCACAAAGGGGGTGCTGGGTTACTTGTCTCTTTATGAGATACTCTTCTCTTTTAAGTTAAAAAGTAACATACGTGTATTATGATGTTCAATATGACAATCCTGATATATATATATATATATATATATATATGTCGGAGCATAGTAAAAGATTATCGATTAATCAAATCGTTATCGTTGTCTATGGCGTTGGAGTGGGGTAGTAGTCACTTTCGTTGTTTTGACAGTTTCTACCCTCGACCCTTTATATGCGATCGACAGTCTAACTGAAGTCTTAGTCGTGCGCGGTCTCTCAAGAAGTGAACATCATCTAAGTAGTGCTAGTGATAGTGATAGTGTCAAGTGCAGTGCAGTGTAGTGTGGAAGTGCTGTCCAACTAAGGTCACGTAAGTCCTTACAATGTAATTGCCACGTGGTTAAGTAAACACAATGTTAGGTTAGGTTAGCCTTGTGTTAGATTCGGTTTATGTGCGTTTAACCTTGGGTTTAAATAGGGAGCCTAGCAGTGGAGGCGAGTGTTGTAATTACTTAAAGGAGCTCCTTAAGCCTACACCTTGGTCACAAGTCCAAGGCACTGCTTAGGTTTCTCTCGTAATTGTTAGAGATCATATTTGATCATTTATCGGTTCAGTAGAAGTATCTACGTTGCGTTTACCCAATATTCCACTCAATACCATCACCCCCTTTTAGTGTTCCCCAATATTCCCCATCTTCCTCCTTCCATCTCCTTTCACATCATTTTAAAATCCCCGACATATATATATATGTTTGTCTACTTGTTAGCACCAGACTTCCTAGAAAAATATGCTAAAACTTAAACTTTTCTGATAATCCAAATTAAACTGGATAGTGTAATCTAGATAATATAATGAATAACCTCGTCTTGTTTTTACTGAGCGATTACTGGAATTAAATAAGTCTTAATAGTTTTCCCAGTAGCCGAGATCCTAAAGCGTACTTAATCACTATCAGTATTCTAAGAGATTGGTTCAAACTTAGCTTTTAGCGTTTCAAGTGTTTGATCGTATTTGAAATTCATTTAGCTCCAGGGCAATGATAGAAGTCACAGCGAGGAAATCTATTCTCTTGAGAAATTCTGAGACATGCTTTACCAGCTAATACGTAACTGGGGCAGTATGTGGGTTAGACTATATGTATGAGTTTCTTAGTGATCGAGAAACTTTTGAATTATTTAACCGATAGCGTAACTGTTTAGTATTATTATTGTACTTTCTTTCGAAACGGCTGAACATTTTTCAGTAAAGGACATAGATTATACACAGACATATTGAAAATCTACGAGATTTTTTATAAATTTTAACTTTTAGAAGTAAAAGAGACTTATAGTTTGGTTATTAAAAGAAAATAATGATTGTTAACTTATAAATTAATGTGGTTGTCTCTCTCTTACTTTCTTTTTCAAATTCATTTATATGTAAAAAATATATATCTCAAATTTTAGGTTTATTATCAGATGTAGTTAAAATCGGTTGGAACCCTCAGAACGAATCATATAAGCTTAAACTATTGATACTGAAGTATTGACTATTATTGACTTCCTGCTCCTGCAAGTTCGTCATTCAAATGGATAAAGAGCATGTTAACAAGTTACTTTTCTTTATTAAAAGTAAAGATATTGTATAAGTTTATCCAAGAAATACTTCTTAGGTGTATGCGTATCTGAACAAAATCAATTTGAAGCGGTAGCGGTCGCGTGACGGAGACGTTATTAATGGATTTTAAATTGCCCTTTTATAATACTTCCGTTACCGCCCTGAGTGTCAACGCTTTTATATTCTCACTTCCAAAGATATCCGATAGAGTTTGATATTTTGTTACTCGTACTGATCAATAAAAATAGTGGTAACAACCTTTATTCGATAAAACCGAATTCGTTCTCAGGCAAATACTTTGACTTTTTTTATGGTAGATAAAGTGCAAACGAGCAGATGGTTCACCTGATGGTAAGTGGCCACCGTCACCTATGGACATCAGCAATATAAGTACCTCTTATCTTGCCAATGCGTTGCAACGTTATAGATAGATACCCCCTGTATTAAGGGAAGTGAAGAGAAAAGCGCTGTGGATCTAGTGGATTCTGGGCCCTTGCTTAGGACCTGAAATGAAACCGCAGCGTTTTCCTAATGGCACGGTCGCAGTCGGGGAACAGATCCCCTAACACCAAGGGGTGCTGGGTTACTCGGCTCTTACGAGATGTTTTCACAGCGGCAGAGAGGAATAGTATTCTAACCGGTCCCCTCACGGATATGTGTGTTTTAAGCAATTAATATCACTTGCTTTAACGGTGAAGGAAAACATCGTGAGGAAACCTACACGCCTGATAGTTCTCCATGTTGTCTGTCGGTATGTGAAAGCTGCCAATGCGCATGGCCAACGTGTACGTAGTAGACTATGGCCTAACCCCTTTTCAGTCTATAATGATGATGACTGTTTAATCGAGAATAATTCACTATGTTTTCGGTAGATAGACAATCCATTTCGATATTCAAATGTTTTGTCTTTATTTAACCTAATCTAACCTAAATATAGCTTACCTATTGAGACATTTAATTTGACCCTGTAAAGTTCCGTCATGTTGATCCACCGCATCAAAAAGTCCTGAATATAAGAAAAAGACAATATCTGCAGACAAAATTTAGTATGATAAAAAATTAAATCGAAAAAAGTATTTTTTTTTTACAAATCGGTTCGACAGAGTTCAAATTTTAAAGAATTATTTTTATTTGGTCTAAAATAAGCAATAAAGTTCGAAAAAAACACAGCAAATGTAAATTTCTTACACCTATAACTACCTATTAAATATTATATTTATTTGTATTTGCGGGATAAGTTTGTGCTTGGGTTTATAACAAGAGCGGCTAATACAGATTAAGTTTTTTATAAATATAAAACAGCTAGTCATGTAATCCTTTTATGTTAAGTACAGATAAGTGACTCGTGATTTTGGTCTTAAATTGTCTTTTTTAATGATTCTTCACGAAAAAATTAAATTGATGACCTGATTTAGAAATGTTTTTCTATCTAATTAAATTTAATAATTATACTGAATTAATATAAGGAGAATAATTTCTATGAATTATTAACTCAATATACAAAATTGAATTTTGTGACTAAACCACAGAATAATTGATTAATCTTTGCATAAAATTAAATAAACCTACTATAGCCTACCAAGCCGGTCAGTTGAAATTATATCACAATCATAATAAAATTTTATAACTTCTTAATATATAATACACTAGGGGCCCATCCCGGCTTCGCACGGGTGGAATATTTAGTTTAAAACATTTTGGCTCTCCCGCATTTCGGTGCCCCCCTACCTCGGCGTTACTCGCTACCACTCGCTGCACTTCGAGTATCACCGAGATAGAACTACACTGGCCCGTCGGCGTCGCGTCGGCGTGTATTTTTTGTTTATATTGATATTTTTAATTTCGTAATATCTTTTGAATGGAAGGTCCGATTTTAATAATTCAAAAAGTAATTTACAGGTATTGAAACAGTCTTGAATATGAAATAATTAATTTGGATAAGGATTAATACAAAGGTATAGAAAACATGGTCTGATTTTGATAGGCATTTTTATCAACTTTTAAAATATAAAAAAGTAGTTATAGTGACATAACTATAATAGTTGGACATATGGTCTCACGGAGTTTTTTGTAGATATTGATACGTTCTATAATATTCTAGAACATTTTTTTGTTCTATCATCAATAATTTTCGCAGCGCATGCGATGAAAGATATTTTATGGCTATTTTTTTTGCACCTTGGGTTGGTTTTAGTGAGATTTTCTGGGGATCTTAAATTTTTTCTTGTAATAAATATAGCCTATGTTACTCAGGGATAATGTAGCTTTCTAATGGTGAAAGAATTTTTGAAATCGGTCCAGTAGTTTTTATGTTTATTCGTTACATACAAAATGACAAAAATACAAAAATACAAATCTTACTTCTTTATAATATTAGTATAGATATGTCAGAACAGAGAGACGATTTGAAAGAACAAATAATCGAATATCACGTATAGTAGTTTTTGAACAGGATTCCAGGCAGTACCTTGGACTTGTGACCAAGGTGTAGGCTTAAGGGATCCCTTTATGTAATTACGACACTCACCTCCACTGTCTGTCTAAGGTTAGGTTAACATAAGGCTAACCTAGCCTAACCTAACATAAACCTAACCTAAGGCTAACCTAAACCTAGCCTAAGGTTGTGTTAACACATGTTAATACAATGCAGGGACTCATAATAAATAAGACGTAAGAACTCACATGATCCTTAGTCCGATATGTCCAATATCCGTGATGCGACACACTATTTGTTACACTTCAACTCCAGGTGATATTCACTCAAAGAGACTTGTCGAGAGACTAAAGTGTACTGCGTCCGTCGGGGAATATAAAGGGACTAGACAACGGTAGCAATGCCCCTCCACTAGTGGGGAGAATTAAATCAACAAAACGGAAATAGGGCGCTGGCATCCCGATTAATCGATAATCTTTTACTTGTTTGAGACTGTCAAAAATCTTTGAATATAAAAATCGCGACGGAAGTGACAATTAATTTTCTTTATCATTATCCTACTATAATTATAGCCCGACACGGCCTACACTATTATCCTACCCCAACTATACCCTTTCCCCTTTTCCTTCACCGTTAAAGCAGGTGATAATTAATTTCTGAAATCACATGTAACTCAAAAAAGTCGTAGGAATGTGCCCAGGATCGAATTCAGACCTCCCGAGTAAGATATTGAGTCTCAACCACTGGGCCATCACTGCTTGAATGATCTGGTATATTGAAGTAAACAAACACAAAGCATGAACCCTCGGTACCCATCGAGAGGTCTTTGTAAACAGTAGACAATTATATACTATAACTATTAAATAAACATTTTTAAATAATAAGTCGATTTTATATCGTTGAAAACAAAATTCTATTCCATACTTGATATCGAACGAAAGGTATCGAGAAATACCGTTTCATCTCCAGTCAGTGCAAGCAATCTTAGGGTATTACCATGGTTACAATATTGACCAGATCTTCACAAATTATAGCTAAGTACCTTAGAGATTAAATTATCTTTCAAACAAATAAAACTCCAGCACAATGCCACATACAGACATACCCTGTCGTTGTAGCGTCGGGGGTTAAAAAAGTACAAACAATGGTTTGTAATTGAATCAAAAGTAGGAAGTAGCCGTCACATTAAGAGCATCCTGATTCTGACATAAAATATCACCACAAAAACGTCCCCAATTCTCAAAATCACCATAATTTCCCTTGTCACTTTTCATCTTAATGTCATCCTTTGTTTTCAAGTATCGTCAGTTGTGTTAATTTGGATAAACATTATTCATTAAACGATGATTAAATGTTTCTTGATTACGATATAAGAAAAAAATCTAGAAAAATTACCCTGGCTTCGCACAGGTAATAAAAACTGTCTAAGTTCGAGTCGAACTCGCGCACGCAATGTTCCGACTTTGAGTTACCAATATTTGGCAAAAAAAAATACATTTGATGTATGGGAGCCCCCCTTGAATATTTATTTTATTCTGTTTTTAGTATTTGTTAATATAGGGGCAACAGAAATACATTTAATTAGCCATTGTTTCTGATTAAATCATCCAGATGCTTAGACTTTTTCCGATAATTCCAAGATTTATACACCTAAACCATCCTCATAAATCACTCCGTTTAATAGTGAAAACTGCATGAAAATCTGTAGCTTTAACTTCTGGAAATTAACTTCTCATTTTCTCCATACTCATACACCACTTCGCATCATCATTACAACCCATTAATGGCCCACTGCTGAGCCAGGTCTCCTTAGAACACACCTTTGAGAGCTTTATGGAGAACATGTGTTTCCAGTGAAGGCGAGTGTTTATGTATAGAAAAGAAGTTGTAAACCTAGACCTTGGGCATACGTCCTAAAGCACTGGTATGTCACCTCTGTAAAGTGCATAATTATTATCTATTATGGGTTACCGTACAGTATATATTTTATTTATATTATTTATATAATTTATAGAAGCTGATGTAGTTTGTCAAACACTTTACTGCACTGTAGACAAATGGATCAGGTTTACAAGGTCCTTTGCTACGCATGACCTTTGCATTGCTTGATCAAGCAAAAAATAAAACAATGATTTACTGTCCTTAATAAAGGTTACTATTTACTAGCTTTAAAATTGAATACTTACTCCACGAAATTACTAGTCAAACTGCCGCAGAACTATCAGATCTGAGCTTATGTATATCGGAACTTATTAATAAAATTATAGTACTAGCAATTTTTTTAAGCAAAGTTATGAAGCGGTTTTCACAAAAAGATCTTAATTATAAAAAGTTGTCACGAAAACCGTTGTCTTGACGACTTTTCATCTTGTCATCTTTTGTTTACCAAACTTCATCTGTAATTGGTTGTATAATATAAAAGCAATTTAATTTTAATATTAAGGGCAAAGATATTTAAATTCTGTGGGTAGCTTTCCTGGAAATTGTTGGAAACTTGATTAATTATGAAAGACACTCCGAAATTTTCATTTATCGTATTAATAGAATTTTATGAAATATACAGGTTTTATATTGAAAATTATATTTTAGAAAAAGTTTTAAATAATAAACAGTGAAGCATACTCTCTTCGTAGAGGCAAAAAAATATTTTATGATAAAATCTAAAAACAAATTAATAAGTTGAGATGTCAAGTTGGGAGATCAAGTATACAGCTTACTTATAGTTCAACAAAATAGCTGAATTGATAAGTAGAATTTTACGCTGGATCTAATAAAAATGTTATATTACAAATATCTGCTATGTGACAACCGAAGTTATGTTTCCTACGGAAGTCAAAATAACACTAAATCAAGGGAACTCTATCCCCGCTTGTTCGTGACAAGCGGGGATAGAGGTTTTGCGCAAACGCTGGTCCCGTACACCTATTGTAGCCATAGTGGGTTACTGACTTATAGTATATGTTGTAACTTTTTATGTTTTATTTCATCATATGTTTAGTATATTGTATTATTATATGTACCTACTCATATATATGATTTATTGAAATCATTTTTTTATAAAGAAAAGAAGATTTTCAGGCATTTTTCGAATATGCAGTATCATTACATAGTATATAAAAAAAATAAGTTTATAAATCTATAACCCGACTACGTAAAAAGTGGTCTAATAAGGACGAAACCCAGAAATGCATAGGTATAAACGTGATCAAGGTAGAACCGTGGTCTATCATGTCTGGTATGGGTAAAAACAAAGTCGCTTCCTGCTATCTATCTGTCTGTCCCTATGTATGCTTAGATCTTTAAAACAAAGCAAAGGATTTTTACGCGGTTTTTTAATAGATAGAGTGATTCATGAGGAAGGTTTATATGTATAATACATGCATAATATAGTAGAGAAACACTGATAATTTAAGAGGTATCTAATGTGATGTCGTAAATAAACACATATTTTGCGCTTACATTTCAATCGCTGGCTGAACCCTACGAGATAGATCAAAACAATGTGGTATAGTATTGTACACCTTAAAAAGTTCTTCAAAAAAGTCCGTGATAATATATATCTATCTCTTAGAGATAAACCACAATAACCATTTTTTATCCTTTACTTTTTACGATAAATTATGGCTTATTTACAAAGCGATTTTAAAGAATTCATCATTAATCCTAATAATCCTAGGCATTTAGGTACTAATCCTAGGTATTAATAAACTAATTTAGGTATTCATCCTACATTTAGGTACATTAAATACATTATGCATTTTATATAGATTAATATGGCAGTTTACAGCATAAAATTTAAATGAATATTTTCGAAGATATTACAGAATTAAAATGCAGGGACATAGCGAACTAAATACACGTGTTGCACCCGGGCGAAGCCGGGCCGGGTCGACTAGTGAATCTACAATATCTGGGACCAGCGGGAAAACAAATCTTATTGAAACTGTAATTCAACTAAATGTTTTTGTTTTCAAAAAATTATACTTGTTAATCAAAAGATCAAAGAATGTGATCCTTTATTTAATTATATATAATAATTAAAAAAAATAAAAATAGTATTATATATGTATTTATATTATTTATTCAAATTAAAAACGGGTGTTTTACACCTATTGTAGTCAGAGTGGTATACAAATTTATTGAAGCCTTTAAGGATAGACTAATATTGTTAAATGATTATTTTTATAAAAATGCATTATTTCTTTTCTTTTACTTGTGGATTTGAAATTCTTTTCTAGATACGGTAAAATTGTTTTATAATATTGAACTGAGTCAGTTGCAATCAAATTAAGGTCAGTACGTGACAGCCACTGGCGACAAACTAAGTTATAAGATCGATCACTACAACTTGAGCAGAAACAAATATTAAATAAATGAAAGAATATATTTCTTTTGTCTATATTAATAAAAGATACGAAAAATGGACTAAATCGAATTTTGAGACAAACTTAAAACAACACATAAAACGTTATCTATATCTATACTATTATATAAAGAGGAAAGATTTGATTGTTTGTATGTTTGTTTGTTGCGAATAGGCTCGAAAAGTACTGAACCGATTTTGAAAATCCTTTCACCGATAGGAAGCTACATCCTTTCCGGGTAACATAGGCTATGTGGTGTTGCCATAAATACTCTAATTAAAAAGATATAACCATTTAAGTGCCATAAGGTGGTCATTTTGTAAATTGAAGAACTTCTCAGGAACGACAAATCCGTTTTAAAAATTTTTTTCACTGTTAGAAAAATACCCTATTCGCGAGTGACAAAAGTGATTTAGTGTTGCCATATACATTTTTTAAATAATAGAATATGGCCATTTAGTTGTTACTAATCCGATTTAAAAAATTCTTTCACTGTTAGAAAACCACACTATTCGTGAGTGACAAAGGTGATTTAGTGTTGCCATATAATTTTTTTTAAATAATAGAACATGGCCATTTTGTTGTTTCTAATCCGATTTTAAAAATTCTTTCACTGTTAGAAAACTACACCATTTGTGAGGGACAAAGGTGATTTAGTGTTGCCATATACATTTTTTAATTAATAGAATATGGCCCCTTTGTTGTTTCTAATCTGATTTTAAAAATTCTTTCACTGTTAGAAAACTACACCATTTGTGAGGGACAAAGGTGATTTAGTGTTGCCATATACATTTTTTAATTAATAGAATATGGCCCCTTTGTTGTTTCTAATCTGATTTTAAAAATTCTTTCACTGTTAGAAAACTACACCATTTGTGAGGGACAAAGGTGATTTAGTGTTGCCATATACATTTTTTAATTAATAGAATATGGCCCCTTTGTTGTTTCTAATCTGATTTTAAAAATTCTTTCACTGTTAGAAAACTACACCATTTGTGAGGGACAAAGGTGATTTAGTGTTGCCATATACATTTTTTAATTAATAGAATATGGCCCCTTTGTTGTTTCTAATCTGATTTTAAAAATTCTTTCACTGTTAGAAAACTACACCATTTGTGAGGGACAAAGGTGATTTAGTGTTGCCATATACATTTTTTAATTAATAGAATATGGCCCCTTTGTTGTTTCTAATCTGATTTTAAAAATTCTTTCACTGTTAGAAATCTACGCGATCTTGAGTGACAAAGGTGATTTAGTGTTGCCATATACATTTTTTAGTTAATAGAACATGGCCATTTTGTTGTTTCTAATCCGATTTTAAAAACTCTTTCACTGTTAGAAAACTACACCATTCGTGAGGGACAAAGGTGATTTAGTGTTGCCACATACATTTTTTAATTAATAGAATATGGCCCCTTTGTTGTTTCTAATCTGATTTTAAAAATTCTTTCACTGTTAGAAATCTACGCAATCGTGAGTGACAAAGGTGATTTAGTGTTGCCATATACATTTTTTAGTTAATAGAACATGGCCATTTTGTTGTTTCTAATCCGATTTTAAAAATTCTTTATTGTTAGAAAACTACACCTTTCGTGAGGGACAAAGGTGATTTAGTGTTGCCACATACATTTTTTAATTAATAGAATATGGCCCCTTTGTTGTTACTAATCTGATTTTAAAAATTCTTTCACTGTTAGAATTCTACGCAATCGTGAGTGACAAAGGTGATTTAGTGTTGCCATATACATTTTTTAGTTAATAGAACATGGCCATTTTGTTGTTTCTAATCCGATTTTAAAAATTCTTTCACTGTTAGAAATCTACGCAATCGTGAGTGACAAAGGTGATTTAGTGTTGCCATATACATTTTTTAGTTAATAGAACATGGCCATTTTGTTGTTTCTAATCCGATTTCAAAAATTCTTTCACTGTTAGAAAACTACACCATTCGTAAGGGACAAAGGTGATTTAGTGTTGCCATATACATTTTTAATTAATAGAATATGGCCCCTTTGTTGTTTCTGATCAGATTTTAAAAAATCTTTCACTGTTAGAAATCTACGCAATCGTGAGTGACAAAGGTGATTTAGTGTTGCCATATACATTTTTTTTAATAGAACATGTCCATTTTGTTGCTACTGATCCGATTTTAAAAATTCTTTCACTGATAGAAGTCTATAGTATTTCCGTCTCTCTTTCTCTTATAATACTATCATTGTCTCTCATCCTCTCTCTTTTTTCTCACTTTAATTTTTATTTTTATCTGTACAGAATGATAAGCCTCTTTTCACTTTCTTTCTTTCGATAATTTCTCTCTCCTTTACCCATTCAATTTTAGTTCTGCTCTGTCCTCCCTCCTTTATCATCTGTCGCTTTTCTTTCATTTTGTTTCTATTATTTTTCTTTTTATAACTTTTTCTTACTCTCTCTAATTTTTTAAATAATTCAAAACTACACAACTACATCAATTATAATATTGCTTTTAATACCCGGAGCGGAGCGAGGGCAGCCCTCTAGTCTTATATAAGATTACTTATTAGTGCTTTACTTTGTTTATCATGTCAAAAGTCCTGGGTCATAAGCCCCATGTATGATTGTTATATGCTTAATCATCATCACGACCCGTCAATGGCCCACTACTGAGCCGGGTCTCCTCCTCAGAATGAGGAATGAGGAGGGTATTAAGCCATAGTCTACCACCCTGGCCCAGTGCGGGTTAGCAGACTTCACACACCTTTGAGAACTTTTAGGGAACTCTCAGGAGTGCAGGTTTCCTCACGATGTTTTCCTTCACCGTTAAAGCAAATGATATTTAATTAATTGATAAATAATTGCTAGTGTCATATTGTATAGTGTAAAAGTTTATATCTTGTGATTATATTCATATATTGTTTATTTACAGATCCAATATGGAATTTTGATACACAGATAGATATAATAGGTTGGGGAAAAAGTCTTTTCGCATTATAGTATGCAAGAACTTGTAATAAAATCTCGTTGGCTAATATATAATATATAAATAATACTATTTGTATCTGGCTGGTTTTGGTATCATTAAAAGTTTATATTTTAAAGAAGATAATTCCAAATTCAAATTAGGAAAATGTGTGATTTTTATTTGTTATTCTTACTGTGAAGATGAGTGAATCTAATGAAGAAATTCGATACATTTTAAAATTTTATTACAAAAAAGGTAAAAATGTAACGCAAGCAAGTAGCACAAATTTGGTTTAAGCGTTTTCAATCCGGAAATTTTAATGTCAAAGATGCACCTCGCCCTATTACGGATAAAATGGATGCCATCTTTGAAAAAGTGGAGCAAGATCGGCATATCAGTAGTTACAACGTAGCTGAAGAACTAGGAATTGACCACAAAACAGTTTTGGCACATTTGGAAAAATCTGGGTACACAAAAAAGCTCAATATTTGGGTACCTCACGAGCTCACTGAAAGAAACCTAATAAACCGTGTAATCATTTGTGATTCTTTATTACGACGTAATGAAACCGAATTATTTTTGAAGAAGCTGATAACTGGTGATGAAAAGTGGATCACGTACGACAAGAACGTGCAAAAAGGGTCGTGGTCAAAGGCCGGTCAGGCTTCACAGACTGTGGGGAAACCAGGGTTTACTCGCAACAAGGTAATGCTATGTTTGTGGTGGGATTGGAAGGGCATTATTCATTATGAGCTGTTACCACCAGGCAGGACCATCTATTCTGAACTCTATTGCGAACAACTGATGAGATTAAAGCAAGAAGTTGATAGAAAGCGGAATTAATCAACAGAATTTTTCATTATGATAACTCTAGAGCTCACACATCTTTAGCCACACAGAAAAAACTTAAGAGAGTTTGACTGGGAGGTGATAATGCATCCGCCGTATAGTCCTGACCTTGCACCTTCAGATTTCCACCTGTTTCGGTCTCTTCAAAATTCTTTAGGCAGTGTCAGGTTAACATCACGAGAGGACTGGCATAACTACTTGACGCGGTTTTTTGATCAGAAGCCCCAAAATTCCTATAGCAATGGGATCAAGTCCCTACCTACAAGATGGCAAAAAGTTATCTAACAAAATGGTACCTACATACTTTAGTTAAATGTAAATAAATTATATAAAAAAATATTTTGATTTTTTAAAAAAAATGCGAAGAAATTTTTTCCCCAACCTAATAGATAAAAGGAAATTAAAGTCATTCTTTAAAGGTTTCTTTCTTCCTTCAATCCGAGATTATTAACATTAAATCAAAACGGTTTAACTAAGAACTTCCATTTGCACATAATATACCAGGAAGAAACGACTTGATTGAATAGTTGCTTTAACGGCAAAGTTTACGCGAAATGAAGATTAGATCTCTCAGTCTTTAATGGACAAAGCATTGATAGAATTTCGATTTAGTGCCAGTTCACACAAAACAAGACGTTTATAAATCTTTATAAATTCACATAAATAATTGAAAATCAAACGAACTTATCTGTGAATAAAGCTTAATAATAATCTATTGAATATTTTAATTCGAAGCTTTTTCTTATTTTTATAGCTTTTATAATTATAAAAGTCATAATAGAAGTCAATCTATTATTTGTATTGTATATCCTGGATGGATCAGCCATCAAACAATTTTATTAATTTTTCGAAGACAATTTTAGCCAATGTTTTAATTGTTGTATCGTTTAAAAAGATACCTAGTGATCTGATTAATAAATCAAACTCGTTGGCGGATAGTAATAAATGTTTCAAGTATATGGTATTGTTGGTTTTAATGAGTCCAATATTTCAAAGTGCTCCGGGAGTCCTATATATAGTATTAAGTATTGACTAGATTCATGATGTAGTCAGGAGGAGGATAGTGAAATTTCTAGTGAAAATGTATCATGTTTTCTTTTTCAATCCGGAAATTTTTGTAGACAGAGTAATCGATTACATAATGTTTATGTAGTTCAAGGTTCTTTTAAGTATTATATTGCCATAGTAACAAACTCGTAAAGATAATTTTTACGAGCGTAGTAAATAACGATTTTGAACCCAAGTACCGTGCAAGCAATAAAATGTAAATGGCTGCAGAAGTGTTGAGAAATCTCTGAGAGTTCAGTTCGCGAACTTAGCACTCGAAATCTTGAGATTGAAAGGGTTTAAGAAGCTGTCAAAGTTGTAAGAAAATTGTTTTAAATTATGTCTTTAATAGAAGTACTCTATAGAGTTTCGAGTTTTTATATAATTTGTGTTGTTGTTTAAGTGATGGAAACTTAAGGACTCTTATCAATTTAATACAAACTTAACAATCTGAATCATTCTTTTAATACATAAATTTTCTTTATATTTATAAGTATTTTATCTAAAAATTGGTAAAAATTTCTCAACTTTAATTGATATATTTTTTTTTGCGTGAAAGAGTAACAAACATACATCTATACATTCTTTCAAACTTTCGCGTTTACGATATTAGTAGGATCTAGGTAATAGTTGATTCACAAGTTGTTGCAACCTGGAGACGTCTGTCGTCCATTTTTTTAAAAATATTTCCTTAAAATAAAAATATTTTCTGTTGTTAAGTATGGGTTATATTTTATACGCAGACCTACAGTATCACGACTGGTTTGCTAGAATAATATTACTACTGAGGGTTTTACTTTTAGACAAAGTGCTACTGCATTATGGCTTGATTACTCGCGATGCAATAATAATGAATTCCATCAAATCTAAATGAACTCTATCAAAAACTGTTATTACAAATGTCCCCCAAGATTCCAGCATAATTGTATAAGAAGTGTCGAGCCAACCAAATGATGCCAACATCATAAATGCTACAGGAAAAAATAATATAATTACAAACTTATAGCTATACCTACATATTTACAACATATTCACATAATGCCATTTATCTTTCTGCAATGAGGACAAAAACTCTAGCGATACAATTCGATAGCGAAAAAGCTAGTCGACGATAACGTAAAATAAAAAAGAAATGACAGTTTGTGCCTGAGTGAACCAGACGATAACCAAACGTTGCTATTGTATAGTAATCATGAAGAACCATTAGGTTATTGAATTCGAATGGAAATGTGAATTTACATTGCAAAAATATAGGAATCAAGTGAAATTTTAACTACGTATGAAATTTATGTTAATAGTGGCGATATTTTTTACTAGGTTTGAATTAGTATGTACATAAATTTCTAGCATTGTTTTCCTTTTTTTCGCATTACTTACAACTCAATTTTTGTAGTACTTTTGTGTCAAAAGACTACGAGGAAAGGCCTACGAACGGAATATCATGTCAACATAATGAAAATTACTAATTTATTTTTCAACTTAATAATCCATTTTCAGAAATTATTTCTAATTATAATTTTGTCTAAACCAGATTTCATTTAAATCTAAGACATCATAAATGTATAATACCCCCCAGTATTCATGGCAGTGTATAAAGCAGTACACACTAGACTAGATTTTAAAGTATGTTACAAGAGTTTTGATTAAACTATTACCGCATAAAATATTTTGAACATCAATAGATGCTGTGGTGCTATTAAGCCTGTAGGTAATATTAAACACTGATCCTCGTTTTTGTCAAACAGTTAAATTTAATTATTATACTTCATAGTTATATTAATCTGAAAGAATATACATCAAATAATAACCATTACAGATTAATTATTATTATTCAATTGCTCTATACTTTCAAGATTTAAACTAGTCTCACATAAATAGATGGATTTGGGATTGGGCTGGGATTATAGAAAATCTGAGAACCTACCTAAATCAGTATCAATGATTAATTCATTTGCTTTAGTCTGACTCTTTTTTCTATAGGTTTTCGTAATTACAATCTGTTTATATTTACGTTTAATTTTCATTTACTGTTTATCTGATTTCTTAAGATACTTTTTACTCTCCAACGCTACGTAATGTTATTGCTTTAATAAATTATAACCTCAAAATCCGTAAGTAATTTGGTTATTATGCAATTCTGATGAATGTAAGCGAGTTTTATTTTATTTCATTCAAAATCAGTCGTCATTAACTACACAAAAAATATTATTTGTAGTTATATGTTCTTAGGACATCTATATATGGAGGGGGCCATGTCTCTTGCTCTATAAGAATTAAGTGTACGAAAAATTTGTCCTAGACCCAATTTACACTCACCAATAGGGACTTAGATTCAAAATAAATTTTCTTTGGCGGGCATCAAAATATTGCCTAAATAAATCAATACATTAAAATATTTTTAGTAAGTATTGCTAAAAAAAGGAAATCCGATATAGATGCGATGTATTTGGTGGGTATATTAATGTTTTTCATTATACAGCCTTATCTCAGATTTTTTATAAAATAATTAAAACTTCTTTATGCATTCAAAAACCTTATTATAAAAATAGTGATTAATCTCATTGATACAGTATGCTCTTTCTAATTTTTTCTGAACTGAAATTTGGACGAAATCCACATTTTTAGTGTTTTGAAATGTTTGGCAAGAGAGATTGGCAACGATTTTTTGACTGGCCGATACGGCTATTAAAGCTTCAGTAACATGGTAAACTTCATAATATTAAACATTTCTTTTGAATTGTTAGAGAAATTATTATTTACTATATAAAACTGGATAAATACAGAAAATGCTTAAAATAGGTGTTAAAAATGTTTTTTACTTGAGAAGTAGATTATTATTTTTTTAATGTTTTTTAAGGTAGTTTATTCTTTTATAATATTTTTATTATGTATCTACTGATAGATACAATTATAAATATATTTATTTATATCTTTATTGTATACCACATGTAAATAATACAGAAAAATAAAAAAATAAATATAATGTGAAGTACACGGGCGGTCTTATGACTAGTTAGCCATCTCTTCCAGACAACCCTGTCTTGTGAGGAGCGGAGGTGGAAGTAAAGAAGGTGGTGTAGCTTCAATATACTAATACTAACACTACTATATATTACAACCGAATACATACACACCTACACAATAATATTATATAATATGAATACATACAATTATAATAAATTACATAAATATAACAAATAAATATTAATTGATAATTAATAATGTCAACTAATTATTAAAATAATAATCTTTTAGCGAATTCTTAAATTTGTTAAATGTTTCTGATTCTCTAATATTAAGTGTTTTTAAGTGTTCTTCATGTTGAGTATGTAATTCTCTAATATTTACCCTTACTTAGACCTTTCACTCTTTTCATTAAATTTGGTAGTGAGTACGAAAACACGTCATTTCTTGCCCGAGTAATGAATCTTCTTTTATCGTGAGCTAAAACGATTGAAAAACCCTTTTTGTAATGGATTTTTCTACTTCCTAAAATAATATATATGTCGGAGAATAGTAAAAAATTATCGAATAATCGAATTGTCATCGTCTATATCTATAGCGCTGGAGTAGGGTAGTACTCATTTCCGTCATTTTTACAGTCTCGACACTTTTTGTGCTCTCGACAGTGTGACTATGGTTTTAGTTTTGCGAGATCTCTCGAAGAGTGAAGTATTCTATGGATGGTGCTAGTGAAGTGTTGTCCTGTCCTGTCCGATTAAGGTTACGTGAGTACCCACTTCACCCCACTTCACCCCACCACACACCCACGTCATTTGCTAGGTTAGGTTAATGTGAGTTTAACCTTGGGTTTAAACAGAGAGCCTGAGCAGTGGAACTCACATAAACCTTAGTCGGAGAGGTCCAATATCCGTAACATTGACAAACTAAACTATACAGCGTCAGTCGTGGAACATAAAGAGACACGACAGTGACAGTAGCAATGCCCCTCCAGTGGTGGGGAGAAGTAAAACAACAAATAGGAAATATGGCGCTGGCGTCCCGGTTAATCGATATTCATTTACTCGTTTGAAACTATCAATAATCGTTGAATATTAAAATGACGCGACGGAAGTGATAATTAATTTTCTTTATCATTATCCTACCCTAACTATAGCCCGCCCGACACGGCCTTTATTATTATTCTACCCTAGCTATATCCCAAGATATATTTGTTAATGTTGTAGACTATCCTTAAAGTCTAGTATTATCCTCTAAAAAATTCCTTAAATCAATGTTGTTATTTAAATATACTATTCTAAATAGCAAAAAATCTTCGATACAAAAGATATCGATCTCTACATATTAAAATATAAATATGGTTTACAGTATGAAAATAATATGAAATTGTGAAGCAGAGGTCCAAATTAATTTTCACGTAAAGCCCTGAGTCAATACGGGCTGTTTAACTGAGAAAATGTTTAACGTACACGGTTCACTGCTATGGATTTTCATTAAGTTTTACATCATAAGCACGTAGCTTCTAAATTCCTTTTCAAGAAATGTGCTGTTAAATCTGAGTCGTTACCGCTTTAGTCTACTGGAATAGAAAAAAAATCTTTTACTAAAAAATCTTGTTGCACTCCGGGGGTGCCAGATGTGCGAATTGCTTTACTTATCAATATAAAAGTATCATTTATGTGGTTAAATACAATATTCATCTATTGCGCTATCGTATACAAATTAAAATTCAGTTTTGTATGAAACGTGCTGCCAATTAAGCTTGCAAAGGTCGTCTTAGGAATTTTCGATCAGGTCACGTGTCCTGAGGCGAGGCTGCGACGACCTATCTACTGCGGTGGTTTTTACTTATCATCTACGGCTGCAACGATATCCACCCCGGTGGCAACGATAACACATTTATGTGAAAATGAATATGTGGGTTCCTTGCAGTCAATCATTTATATCACAAGGCTCACGCCTTATTGTTTATTACAGCTTCGGCTCACTGACTAAAGCTTCGGCTTTCAACACTGCAGTATCGACTGTATTACCCGGACTTCGGTCCTTGCTAATATAGTATCAACAGTGAAGGTGCACTATAAATAGCTCCCTCCTTCTTTCCAGGAGGTATCACGTTTTGGTTGGAACCCATAGTCGGTAGTGGGTGTAGGGCTGCTGACCTCTTCTCTCTTTTATATATTTTTCTTAAATGGTTAAGTTCAGCTACCTTCTTTATCTTTAACATACTTCTGATGTCATATTTCAAATATTATACATCTATGCATCATCACAACATCAATATTACATTAACTTAATAAAATGCAAATCCATCTTTATTTAGTTTAATTTACTTGTTCGATGACCTATTTGAATTCATACCTCTATTGCTCTAAAAGAACTTTGATGGTTATTATTTACACAACGTATTAAAGGTTCTACCAGACTAGTCGATCACATGCTTAATAAAATATTTTCTAAACGCTTTTTAACCGTCTTAGACTTACAATAGTTATTAAAGTGTATATTGCTGTTTAAAAATAAAACTTTAATGATAGCTAAAACTCATTTAAATAACTATGTTTAAAAGTGTAATTCTCTAGAAGTACTCAAATTATAATTCGAAACATTTAAAATCTCTATATATATATATATATCTATATATGTCTAAATATATGTCGGGGATTTTAAATCGATGTGAAAGGAAATGGAAGGAGGAAGATGGGGAATATTGGGGAACACTAATAGGGGGTGATGGTATTGAATGGAATATTGGGTAAACGCAACATAGATACTCCTACTGAACTGATAAATGATTAAATATGATCTCTAAAAATTACGAGAGAAACCTAAGCAGTGCCTTGGACTTGTGACCAAGGTGTAGGCTTAAGGACGTCCTTTAAGTAATTACAACACTCGCCTCCACTGCTAGGCTCTCTATTTAAACTCAAGGTTAAACGCACATAAACCGAATCTAACACAAGGCTAACCTAACCTAACATTGTGTTTACTTAACCACGTGGCAATTACATTGTAAGGACTTACGTGACCTTAGTTGGACAGCACTTCCACACTACACTGCACTTGACACTATCACTATCACTAGCACTACTTAGATGATGTTCACTTCTTGAGAGACCGCGCACGACTAAGACTTCAGTTAGACTGTCGATCGCATATAAAGGGTCGAGGGTAGAGACTGTCAAAACAACGGAAGTGACCCCACTCCAACGCCATAGACAACGATTCGATTAATCGATAATATTTTACTATGCTCCGACATATATATATATATTTATAAGGTTCAGAAAATCAAAAATAAATAACTGTGTAAAAACATGTCAGCAATTTTCTAGCTAATAATCTTTATATTTTTAATGTCTATTTAATACAATACTATTAGTGATCCATTTGTAAATCAGATTTGGGACTGAAATAATTCAACGAAATTACTTTGTTTTCGGGTTCAGTAGATACGCTAGTCGCATTAAGGAAACTCAATTTGTGATGTTTATCTCATTAAACAGAATTGTGTATCGACGAGTGATTGATATCACCAGATTATGCATCATAGTACAGTATTTGTGTTATAATTGATAAACCAGCTGTTAGTGCAGAACTCGAATAGTGCCTGGCCTGACCTGATGCCCAACTTTACTATAAGTACAAATCAAACAGAAAATTTTGAGTTTGATTGAGAAGTATCATTATTATATGTCTTTAAATTATTCAAGTATAATATTAAATATTTGATATTAATGTCAAATAAGTACAAACCCTGTGAGCATAATACAATTCTCCTTTGTCGCTAGGAGAGCATCTCGTAAGAGACGAATAACCCATTATCCCTTATTGGTAGGGGATCTTTGCGACTTTGCGACCACCAGCATGCAATTCCGACCACTTCCTCCCTCCCTCTCCTATCGAAATAATGCCAGTGGACCCCAGTTTTAACTTTGGGTTTAGTGAAACTGCAGGATTCTTCTCTTCACTTCCCTCCTCAATTTTTAGGGTGGTAATGCATCGGAGAAACAAGACACATTCTCTTGTACAGCCAATGTCCATGGGCGACGGAGACCACTTACCATCAGGTAGATCATCTGCTCGTTTGTCTTTTATATACCATAAAAAAAACTGAGCAGTGCCTGGCTATACAGCCAAACAGTGGATACACCATAATCCACTCCTTGACGTTGTTAACTAACAAATATTCTTAAAAAGTAACCTAACTTACATGATCTTCAAAAACTCAAAACGCTGTGATAGTTAAATAATATCAGTGATATCTCAACTGCTTACTTGTCAAACTGCCAGTAATGTAAATTTTAATATTTACTACTTATTATGCATATAGATGTAGAGCAGGAAGAGAACTATGTAAATATATTTATGTATATGATAAAACGATATAGCCTTGAGCAGGGATTCCCAAAGTGGGATAGCTCCTTGGGGTCGTCGAGGTCTAAAAATTGGCCCCTATTTATTTAAAAAGTTCTTTTTTGAAACTTTCAAGATACTGTTAAGTTGGAGAAAAAATAAATTACCGACTTAATTATTTTTACGTAGTTTGTATTAGTAATTATTAATTATATTTACTAATATAAATTACGTTAATACATATCAAATGTACAGAATTTTAGTCTATTTATTTTAATTTTTTTTTATGAGAAAAATTACTTAATCAACCATAAAGTTTTTAAATTTGTAACTATCAATAAGTAGTTTGGTAATTCCTGGCCTGGAAAATCCATGTTCAATCAATAAGATTTTATGAATACTTTGAATCTATAGTTAAAAAAGCTTAGAATATTAATTTTAAAATGGATATAGCAGTTCGACACGTATTTTGTTCCGCTATTAGCAACCAATGAATTTTGTCAAAATCGTAAAATCCTTTGTTTCATCGCCATTAAACAAAATAAATTACTTTGTAATAAAAATAAAACGAATGAAATGTATATTAGTCTCTTTTATGTTTTTTGTTACGATGTTGTTTTTCGAGTAACGATAGGCTGCAGAGAACCATTATTAAAAATGGCGTCGCCGTTAAATGTTTAAACGCAAATTGAAAGCATTTTAAGGTGAGAAACATTGCCGAGAGCAATTTAAAATTTTTGGCAACACTATTGATAACTTTCTACTAACTCCCGATAGAATTCGAGTCATCTTTAGTAGAGTAGTTAATTTATTCTAATATTGAGTAACAAGGTCAATCAACGAATGGTAAGTCGCTATAACACAAAGATATACTTAAACTTGCATCTGGGTCACAAGCCCCAGGCACTGAAATCCAGATATTATACTTTATTTATTTTAATATTGGATAGCGAGATCTAGTAGTAGATGATGAATGTTATAAGGTACAATATAAATAATACCCACTTTGCATCCTTTTGGTTTACTAGGCCCAGGCATTTCTCGGCTGTAACACACCTAGTAACAATTGTTGTTTAAATATATGTTACGTATTGTTAACAATTAGTTTCTTTAGGTTACTGCAATAGTTGTTTTTAATTACCAAGATATCTAAGACCCTTTACCACATTGACTCATTAACTGCATCGTAAGAGATTTAAAAAGAAAACGGAAAACCACTGACGAGGTTTACCCTCCACATTTCTGTAGTTAATCTAGATAATGTAAAAAGAAATCTAGTCTCTTTTATCATTCATCACAATTTTCTTGCAAATTACCAAGTAGAAACTTGTCGCTACTGTTTCATGAAGATAAATAACATTATAGAAAATAAATGTAACTACCATGTAAACAATAATACAATAATAATCCGCATAATAATATAATAGTAATACTCATTTTAGATAATAAAAAAAAAGGTGTGTGTGCGATTCACACACGATAGAAGTGAAACTTCAGTAAATCGACAAAAGAATGAAATGAATATATATAATAATATAAAATAGTATGTATATTTCTGTCTCATTCTTTCCTACACATTTTTGTATTTGTGTCTCTTACCTGTCGTTTTTTCCGTTGCATCCGGCTTGAAATCACAACGATTCTAAAGAAGTTTCACTTCAATAAAAAGCTAAACTAAGTGTGTAGGTTTGTATGATCTATTTAAGTTAATAACGGTCGTTTTCCTTGCCCAACATCAAAACTACATGCGTGATCATTAATAAGAGATATACAATACTAACATTACTCTAGACAATGTGTATTACACGAAATCATTTTGTGAAACGAAGGCTGTGAGTAACAATAACTTTTGTGAAAAACGGGTGAAAAAAGTTTTCATCCTTGAGCATCTCGTGAGAGCCGAGTAACCCAGAACCCGCTTGTTGGTAAGGAATCTGTTCCCCGACTGGCTTGGGACCACCAGTATGCGAATCCGACCGCCAAGTGTCATACACGCGTTACGTTCGAGCCGCATGTGGGCCAGACTTACCCCCTCCCTCTCCCATCTCATTAATGCTTCGGATCTAGTGGACTCTGGGCTATTGGTCAGGGTTCGCTTAAACCGAAGTATTTTTTCTTCACTCCCCTTCCCCACTCCATCTTCGAGGATGCAACGCATCCATGGATGTCCATGGGCGATGGTGGCCGCATACCATCAGGTGGGCCATCTGCTCGTTTGCACCTAAACTATCATAAAAAAAAAAGTTACAAATGTTAAGTTAGCCATCAGCTTCATCTTGGTTGCAAACGTCAACGTTAGTGGTTCATGAGGAATGTTTATATCTATATATTGTTAATTATAATGTTGGCAACGCTTATAATTTTAGTAGCATCCTGTTTCTTGGTCTTGATGTTGGTACGACTGATATGAGTAGCATCCTGTTACTTGATTGTTGGCCAACTGATAAACACAAATCAAGGAAGTGGGGATTGCAAAATAAATACGCCATCACGACAGAATAATCATGAATTTACATCGCGAGTATTAGGAGTAATGCTGAAGCTCTGAGTCTAAAGTATAACCCCAGGAGGATATTATAGTCAAGCCGTCATAATGTTAGTCTGCATATAGACTACTACGCTTCTTCTCTCTTTCTTTATTTATTAACAATATATAAAAGGAGAAGGGAAGAAGGGTTAAAAACTTGAAATTTTGCACAGGAGTTCCTTTTATAACGTAGGGGAGCAAGTAAGTATGAAACTTTGCCGTTTTTGAAGTTATTCAAATATAATTCAGTATGAAGGTTCTTCATTGAAAGTCATGAAACATGTGTAAAACATTTCTTCGAAAATCATTCCTTAAGAAGGTAAAAGGGGGGTGCAAAGTTAGTATGACTACCTCATAAAATTATTAAGAATGTCTACAGACGATCTACTCTAACTACCTCAATATCGCAAACGAAGTTGCGGGTAAAAGCTAGTCATGTATAATTTGTTAAGGTTTTGTGTAAATGTAAACGCGTTTGCGTTTAAACCTTTATTATACCCATTATTGCGTATAATTTCATACCAAGTACAATATTACAACACTAAATTACATATTACAAGCAATGTTCATAAAACAAACATTCATTACTATGACAGAAAACCGATTATGACGTATTAATAACGATTGTGACTCAACAACTGAAGATTATATCGTAGTGTAATATTCACATTTTTAATAGCACTGTACACGCCATTTCAAAGTGTCCGTTTAGCAAACGCTAGCAACAATGTTGCTAGCGTTTGAATGGCTAGTAGTTTCTCTTCTTTTTTTTTCTGTGCCTTTATTCTCAGTTATTTGGGGTCGGCCTTCCTTGTCCTGAGTCTCCACTCTGCACGATTTACGGTGAGACTTGTATCGGGGTCTTTTTCTTGTAGGTCTATTTAGACCGTTGTCAGCCAAGTGGCGTTAGCCTTCCGCGTTTCCGCTTCGTCGTTGGCAGGTTTAAGGCTGTATTGACGATATGGTCTGGTGATCGTCTTCGAACATGGCCATACCATCTCAAATGTTTTTCAATGACTTTTTCTACGATAGGGGCGACTTTAAAGCTACCTGTGGCATAGGTGTTTTTAATTTTGTCTAGTAAAGTTACTCCCGCTAACCAACGCAACATACGCATCTCAGAGGTGTAAAGTTTTGAAGATGTTGCTTGTTTGTAGCTCAGCATTCTGATCCATAAAGAATCGCAGGTCTTACCGCTGTCTTGTAAACTTTTACTTTTACCCTCAGTGGTATTTTGGTATCACACATAACGCCCGTGAGTTTTCTCTATTTAAGCCACCCTGTTTTTGACTTATAATAGACCTAGATATTTAAAGGAATCAGCCTGAGGTATTGAAGTATTTCCAAATATTCTAATATCCCTTCTCTTTGTAGAACCATCGAAAATGCAAGATTTACGACTTATTTTCAAGCCGTTTCCTTCAAGAAGATCAATCCATTGATTGAAGTCATTTTGGAGTTTGGCCTCATTTTCAGACATTAGGTCAACATCGTCCGCATATAATATGTTTCACGGTAGCGGTTTTTGATATTCTTTTGTAAGATAGTAAGACACGTGTTGAAAAGTAGAGGGCTTAAGGATGATCCTTGATGTACCTTGACTGCGATAGAAAACGTCTAGCTCGTTCCTACTGGAGTAACTATTTGGGTGGTCACATTAGAGTATATATCCTGTATAAGTGCAATATATTTTTCGGGAACGTAAATTACTATTAGTTACTAACAATAACCTCTACAATAATAAGGTTTAGTTTGATGAAGAATATTGAAGTGTTGACGATAGCACCAAGCCTTGAGGTACGCCAGCATTAATTTGTTTGGTATCGGAGCATACACCGTCTATAAAGACCTTAATGTTCTGCTCACTAAGGAAGCTGGTCACCCAAAGTTACCTTCTTCGGATAGTCCTAAGGAAGGTAACTTTGCTATAGGAGCTTTGTGCCAAACCCTATCGAATGCATTGCCAATATCTAGGCAAACAGCCATTGTCTCTTATCCTTGCTTTTGACATCCGATTTAAAACTGTGAAAACTGTATCCAATTTTATGCAGTAATTCTTGCGTGATACGCGTACTAACAGACATTAATTTTATAAAATATTTATTATATTGTTCCTATCTGTTCATTGTATATGCGAATAAATTTTGTTGTATAGATTAGATGTTAGTTTAGTAGTCAAGCTATTCAGGTGAGAGTTTATATACAATAAAAAGTCTTATTAAACCTGCTCATAGGTTTCAAACTCCAGGTTTCCTATCTAGATTGCAATAATGTGTCTTTGAGTGTTACTGCGCGATGTAGCTATACAATTATGGGATTCCGTATGAGTTTTGTCCTATTTGCGTTTCACTTGTAATCCGGGTCCATGATTACATCGTGACGCGGCTGTGACCCAGTTTGCGATATTGTCAAAGATATTTTAGTTGCAGAATTTCTGTTTAGGATCAGGACAGCCTAAATACATGAAAGGTTTGATAATTTTAGGACACGGGTATGTAAAGGAATAGAATTTCAACGGCGTTACCGATCTGAATCTGTCGCACAATAAAAGTTTGATATTAATTTCTTTTTAAAAGTGGCGCACTTTTAAATAATTCAAGGATTTATTTATTTATTTCTGTACCACAAACTTATAAAGAATTGTTACAATCTTAAATGTCCAATATGATAACTTATCTCTATAAGAGATTTCTTCCAGTATCCCTTTTTTGTGTGAGAAGTAGATGTTACTATACGAGGAGTATGTACAATAAAATAGAAATAAAAAAAACAATATCAATAATAAAAATGATAAGATACATAAATTATACACAAAAAATACATAAATATACATGCAAACATATACACATATATAAGTATAAATAAATATAAACAAACATTTACATATATAAATACACATACAATATCTATAGCAATAGGTATAAATATAATGTTGACATATTGATCACAGCATAGATAGATACATTTCCCATTTTAATGTTCCGAAAAACATCTATAGCTTTTCAAAAATTGTAAAATTAAAAAATTACATGAAGATAATAAACCAGAAGTCAGATATTGATGAAGTTAAGATGGTCCCACTTGTCACTGATGTGACGGTATGTTCATCTACCAACTTGAGTTGTGGGGGTGGCCATCTAGAAGGGTAGAAAAAAAATGTATTTAAGCGCCGTCAGATATTCAGAGAGGATATTAAGTGATACATACAAACATAAAATGACATGAATGCGTTGTTTTGTGATTATCTGTGATGATGTTATGACGTCGGAAAGCGGTGTGATGATGGTGCGAGCTCGTAAGTGGTCCGCCACGCCGAAATCATCAGATTTTCAAAATACACGCATTCTATCATGCAATTAACCCACCTTACCTTAATCAGACGCGCTCGAGTAAATCCAAAAAGTTCCCTCTTGGGCTCCCATACCATAGCATCTAAATAGCAAACGTCAGCATAATCTAATAGGGGAAGAAGTAAAGATTGGGTTTGATGAGGCAAAAAATTTTGAATACGTTTTAAGGAGTGGAGAGAATAGTGCAAACGTCTACTTATCTCATTAACGTGAGCAGACCATGTTAAATTATTATAAGTATGTTACGAGATAAATTTTATCTATAATATAACATTGTATTAGTGTAAAAGCTCTGTCACGTTTAATATTAACAATTAAACTTATGTAAAGGGAGGAGAAAACACTTCTTTATTACGGATTGCATCGTTACAAATTTTGACAACCTTATTATTTGTCATAGAAATAAAGATAAGTGTTTTCTTAACACATTTCATATACTAAATTACGTCGAATGAAGCTGTTCATTATAAATAAAAGCGATCTTTACTTGGTAAGTTCATTTGATCATTAATTATGTCTGTTGTACTTACCTTTATTCATGCTGCTGATATTGATAATGTCATCAAAAGACTGAATAGCGAATTAGATAGAATCCTGGCTTGGAGTAAATCTTTCTATATAAACGCTTTCCAATAATTAATTTATTAATAATCGTCAATTTTCTTTAATATCAAGATTATAAATTTCAGTATATTTATATCATCATCATCATCAAAACCTATGAATGGCCCAGTGATCATATAAATTTTCTTTTTAAAGGGTTTTATAAAATGATCATTACTTGGATCGCTTTAAGTCACTGATGAATTATCGATATAAAAAAGGGTTTTTTCAAAAAATTACTAAAATATAAATGTCACAAATAAATGTAGAAAAAGAAAAGGTTAAAATAATTTATGAGGAAAGAAAATTATATTAGCTGCTTACTAATTGGATGCGATGGTAAATATTTTAAAAGGCGAATCAAGTTTAAAGCTGTATATTTTAAATGAGTGAGAAAACGTTAATTAAAATCAACTTTATGATTCTAATAATTATGCTGTGGTAAGTTTAGATTTCTTAAATTATTTTTAAGAGTACCTGCATAATAGAACTATGAAGGAATAGGTAATCTTTGATAAAATTTGGTACAGAGATAGATTAAAGCATTGGAAAAATCATAGACTAAGTTTTTTTGCGAAAAAAAAGGTTGAAGTAGGGGATTAAGTACGGGATTAATAAGCATAGCAAAATGTTTAGATATCTGATTTCGCTTGATTGCAAAAAAAACACCGTAATATGGTAATTTTTTAAAATGTTACTCGATGTGTACTGTAGTTTCTTGATATTTCTAACCTGAGTATCGTAGAGAGTTAAAAATATTCGGAGTGCTTATTATTAGGAAACATTTTATCTTAACTTTATCGCTACAAAAAAAAGTGTACCTACAAGACCTTTTTCGTAAAATAAAAATATCAAAAATTTTGGATAAGAGCACATTTCTAAATAGACATAACTTAAAACTTTCTGAAAGTAACTTTAAAATATTGTTACAAATTAGAACTGTCTAATGTAAACTAAAAAATTAAAGTAGTTTACCAAAAAATTTTAAATTCATGAAGGTACTATTTAAATAACGAAATTTAAAGCAATTTAATTGTATTTCGTGGTGATGATCGTGAAAAGTAAGAATGAATTACTGTGACAGTACAGCAGTAACATGGTCATTAATCCGTCTGAAATGAATCATTTACATATTAATAGCTTTTTACATCCTAGGTATCACTTTATAAAATAATTTGGGGTAATTTTAAACTACTCATGATGCACTCATAATAGCAACACCGTTGATAAATTGTTATATAAGTGTACCCATATGTAGACAATGTAATTTGAGTCAGTCTATCAAATAACTTCGCACTGTAATCTCACTTATCGAAGCTCTTTTATTAACTGTTAAGTTTTCTTAGTGAAATATTTATAAAAAATAATAATTAAGTGCGAAGCAGTGGAGGTTAGTTTGCGCGTAGTAGTAGTGTTTTTCAATATACCCCTTCTGGAGGAGAAGAGAATTTCTCTTTTTCATTTCTCCGAGTAACATAATTATTTATTTTCAAGAATTACTAAATAAATGTTATCAAATGTGATATTTAATATATATTTAAAAAATGTGCCTATGTTCTTTTTACATATGTTTTTTACAAATATTTAGAAAGTTCATTGTATTTTAAGAACAAGTCAAGTTTAAAATTTTCCTCACTGGGTAGCGGGTAGTGGGGTAGTGTACCGACTGACCCATTTTTCCGCATAATGGCTGTCTAGCAGTCGAACACTAGAAATAAAGCCCGATGCATCACATCAACGTTTCTATGTATTTTTAACTTAAAATAGAAAACTTCGTCTGCTTGATCTTCAGGATTCTTAAAAGTGTAGTTCATTGTCGAATTTATTTATTACTACTACGTCATCTACCACTCTCTCACCAAACCATTCTTGCTCTAAGTCACTCAAACTTCAGACTCTCTAATTAAATTTACTACACTTATCTAATAAAATTTTCGGGATAAAAATTTCCTATGTATCCTGAGTTGTATAATTTTCTCCTGTTTTTGTGTGGTTTAGTAAAAAACTTTCGCTTTATTAATATTAGTAGGATAAACTCTCTTTTATTATTATATATTATTGGCCAAGCAGTTCCTATTAGTTTACCATTGATAACTCAGTGACTTGTGACAAGTTATTTCATAGAGTGCACATTGTCTAACTGTATATCCCTCTGATAGAGGATCACGCAACGCATTAAGTTCATTACAAATTTTAAATGTAGTTTAATTTCCAGGCAATAATTTAAAACTATTTCACATTTTTATAACTCTAGCTAGTCTATTAAAATGATAATGAAAGTTCTCGTTATAAAATATGCTAATAAATATAGATGAAGCTCTGCCCGGCTATTCATTACTGAGATGAAGACTGTAAAGGACAGCACGCCAATTATTAATTAACTTAAAGTACATAACAGAATAGCTTCTTACAAATAAAAGGCTATCTTAAGTCTACGACGACTTGACGTTAACTATATAATACAATGTTTAATGTGTAAAATCATTTGACAAATATACTGAAATAATATACTGCCTATATTATTCTTCAAATAAAATTGCGGGAACTACACGTCAAAATAAGGTTATGAAATTTTTTTCTAACTGGCAATGAAGCAATTATTACTTTTAGTAATTGATCTAAGTACTCACTCACAGTCAGCGCTTGATAGTGTCCAAGGTTAAAGTATATTATACCTATAGATTGATCAATTTCAATAGAAGAAAAGTGTTCAAGATTATTCGCTTAAGCAAGATTGGATAGAATTTAAATGTTTTTATATAAAAATCAAATCTAAACGCGTTTATTACTAGCATATTTATCTATCTAACTTTTTGTATACTTAAAATAAGCAATTACTATTGGTTTCGCTATAAAATTTCGATTCTTCCAAGACCAATGCAATACAAAGTACACTCGGGTTTTTAAGATGATCCCTGCGATGTGGGTTTCAGTAGTTATGTCATACCTTCTATGATCAACACTTATGTTTTCAAGAATATGTCAGTTAAAGACTACAAAATACTGGCGACATTTTTAAACCGTTGTAACGTCGTTGCGTATAAAATTTGATTTATTAAAGCATTTTTATAATTTATTTTCACTATCATATTAATACAGTTTACGTTATAATTGAATTAAAAACACAAAAACCAAAAGTGAACCACATTACACTTATTCTCGTCATTTAACTAGTCAACTGTACCGGCTACGCCCGGGTGTAATTTAAAACGTGTATTTAGCCGTAACCGCTATGTCCCTGCATTTTAAATCTGTAATATCTTCGAAAATATTCATTTAAATTTCATGATGTAAAGGGCTATATTGATCTATATTAAATGCACAATATATTTAAGGTACCTAATTGGATAAGAATTAATGCTTAATTATTTAAAATCGCTTCGTAAATAAGTCATTATTTCTCGTTAAAAGTAAAGGATACAAAATGGTTATCCTGGGTAATCCCTAAGAGATAGACAAATACCATCGCGACTTTTTTGTAGACCTTTTTAAGGTGTATAATACTGTAAACATTATTTTGATCTATCTCGCTGGGTTCAGCTAGCGTTTGCAAAGTAAGCGCAAAAAATGTGTTTATTTACGACATCACATTAGAAACCTCTAAAATGATCAGTGTTTCTCTACTATATTATGTTTGTATTATATATATATATAAAATTCCTCTTGAATCACTCTATCTATTTAAAAAAACCGCATCAAAAGCCGTTGCGTAGTTTTAAAGATCTAAGCATACATAGAGACAACAGACAGCGGGAAGCGACTTTGTTTTATACTCTGTAGTGATTAATTTAATGCAATTATTACACGTAGACGATCGTCACGAAATATCGGAAAATAGAACAAAAATATTTAATTATTTGTACGTGCTTTCGATACTGTTCATAGATATGTTTGTTTTTTACAAAATACAAAATGAATTGTAGATTTACAATTTTATTTAACTTTTACAATTGTTTTGCGTGTTCCAATTTCGTCCGGATTAGTCCCGGGCTAAGCACTAGCAAACAATTTCAGTTGGGAATTTTAATTTTTCATCGAGTTTATATTATTTTTCTATTTTCTATACTCTTACTAAGCAATATTTTACGAATACAGTTCTTCTGACATCTGCCTTCTACCTTTCCTTAGTTCCTTTTTCACGTCTAATTACACATATCTTTTTACCCGACTACCACGATTCTACTTTGACCATTTTTATACCTATGCATTGCTGGGTATCAGAATTATTTTCTTCTTTCGTCATTTTTAAACCAATTTTCCGACGTAGTCGGGTTATAATTTTTTAACTTTATTTTTTGGGTTCCGTACATTAATAGGAAAAAAGGAACCCATTAAACTTGTAAGTTCATGCATTGAATAGATATGACCGTTATTGTGGTTACGATAAAATTAAAAAACTCTAAATTTTTTTTCTACATCACTAGAAAATTAACTTTTGACTGTCAATTTAATGAAAACCCGCAGCCGCATTTATCTCATGTATTGCAAATTGCAAATGCAATTTTGTTTTTCGAGATAAATCAAAATTCCCAGGGTTTGTCTTTTGACTTTAGGAACATGATTTTCTTATAGCACTAGTATGGGGAAAAATCCTGAAAATGGCAATTTGTTGTTACATCACGGAAGAAATGTTCTTTTATATATTTAGGTTTTGATGTATAATTTGAAGAATACGTGAATACGTAAACTTCTAAGTCTATAATATCTTGAAGCTGTGAAAAAATCAAGCTTCTAAATATAAGCAATCAACAAATATAGCCATTTATAATAAAGTGATAACAAGTAATTTTTCTATAGGGCATTCCACATGATATGCGGATATAAATAACTTAAAGTTTGCGATTTTAGTAATATTCAAATATGTTATACAATATACTTTGCCTCGATACAGATATAAAATATTTTTAAGGTTTTAACTCTTATTAACGAGTTTAATTTTATGAAATTGAAATTTAAAAACTTTAAATAAATTTATTCCAAGAAAGAAACAAATATTTTAAATGTACTAGTAGGTAGTAATTTAAAATGTACGTTAAAAAGATTATTTGGTAAAATATAAATTCCATGAAATAATTTATTAATTTTTTAATATTTAGACTGGGGAATAAGTTTTAAAGTAAGGCACCTCTTCCATTTACTCAAATTTTTCAAAGCCGTTTATCAGGGCTTAAGTCTGTGCCGAAGACGTATATATTTATAACGTATTCGAATGTTAGTAAAATCGCAAATATGGACGTTTTTGTCGTCGTATCGTGTGAAATGAATCTAAAGCTATATCAACGCGAATCCTTAACAACGGCTGTTGACGATATGACATGTTAAATAACAACTTGTAAAATATTTTAATTGACTCCAAAATGTCGTTCCGTTCTATATTTGACAATTATACTTTGTATCCGTACCGAAGATGATTCGACATAAAATGCAGTACATGATATTATGCTGTCCAAATCACACTTTTAAAGCTATTCAAATGCTTTTTTTATAACAATTTTTTAAAATAAAAAATGATAAAATGTTATTTTTTAGTCGCCAACCCCCTTCTCGAGATCTACGGTCCCTGCTCCCTCATGACTCATTCGTGATTTTTGTGTTGTCCAAGTCACAAGTAAAATATTTTAAATAGTTTTAATTCGGTTCTATAACAAAATGAAGCGATCTGATAGTGAATAAAAGTGATATTTTCAAGAATATATTGAAAAATGTTAGAAAACTAGTGAGTAGGTGTAAGTGAATTCCATCAGCGTATAGTAATGATGCGTCGATATTATCTTAGCTTTGCGAATCGTGATATAATGTGCACAAGTGTCATATCTCGATCTTGTTAGCAACACTGTTTATAAAGTAGTAGTATCGGGTAGATCATTTTATATTATTTCAAGTATACCGACGTGAAGACAATATATAACCTTTAGAGCGATAGATTAGTCACAGTCTCTCTGGTGTTTTCGTGCAGTGAACATGGAAGTTAGTTATAGTGTCGTGATTAAGGTTACCCTTCTCGAGGTCCACGTAAGTTTACTTTATTATCTATTGTCGTTAGCGAGGTCGAGTGGTGGAGGTGAGAGTTAATATATTATGAAAGAGCTCTTTAAACCTGCTCCTGGGTCTCAAGCCCCAGGCACCGCTCGCCTCAGTCTAAATTGCATGTGTATATGTATTCATTTCATTCATTTCAATGTGTTGTTATTCATTCAAATAATAAATCTAAAAATATAATATCAAATATTTGTCTACCCTCATTGGGAAATGTTTTTCTTTTTACATGTAATATTTTTTCTTTACGCTTGTATCTTTAAAGTACAATATGTACTTATGTGTACCATATGTGAGTTCCAAGTGCGAAGCAATTTATACAATTACTAGTCGATGCGCGCGAATTTGTTCACGTGTAGCTCCGCTCCTATTGGTTGTAGCGTGATGATATATGTGTGCCTATAGCCTTTATCGACAAATGAACTGTCTAACACTGAATGAATTTTTCAAATCGGACCAGTAGTTCCTGAGATTAGTGCGTTCAAGCAAACAAACATACAAACAAACAAACTCTTCAGCTTCATATATATGTCGGAGGTATGTGTTAGGTTAGGTTAGGTTAGCCTTGTGTTAGGTTAGGTTTATGTTAGTCTAATCTTAGGTTTAGACGGTGAAACTAAGCAGTGGAGGCGAGTGTCGTGATCACTTAAAGAAGCTCCTTAAGCCTACACCTTGGTCACAAGTCCAAGGCACTGCTTGGGTTCTTGTTATAATAGTTCTTATCAGAATAGTACTTATCAGAATAGTACGTGATGGTAATGTTTAATTATATCCCGCCCGTATAGCTTTTGATATAGGCCATCCATTCCATTCCTTCTGCTTTTTAGTTTCCGACATACATATAGAATAAGATTGTGATATCCTGATACTAACGTACGCATTTACCATACTATTCAACTTAAAACATTTCATTTTTCTTTTGCTTAAACGTGTTTAATGTTTCTATATTGTTATAAATTAATTACATAACTAATATTTGCGCAAATATTATTGTTTACTTACTAAATCATTTATGTATTCTTTAATTAATGTTTAAAGCTGTACGTTTTTTAATTATTATATAGTATACTATAAATATAATATAATAAAATTGCACACAAACGCAAGTACATTTTTTTCTGGACGTATATTTAACGGCAATATTATTATCCTGTCGTATACCGTATATGGATGAAACATGATAACTGTCTGTCGTACATTTTTCTGGACGGTTATATTTCGCCAGTATTATTATCCCGACGTATATCGTGTGTGGATGCAACATGGCAAAACATACTTCTGAACATATATCTAATTATCTAATGCCAGTATTATCATCCCGACATATGTATATCGTTCGTGGATGCAACATGGAAAAATATACTAGCGCACATATTTTATTGATATATTCTTTTTGTAAGTAATTATAAATATGTCTCCAGTCCAATACTATTTTTGATAATATTTTAACTCGCATACGAAAATCAAAATTTGATAGTGTTTGTCCCTTTATTGAAATTGTACGAAACCCTCAGAGCGCGAGTTTCACTCTCGCACTTGGCCGAGTTATTTATTTGAATGTCACTACATCCCTTTCATTTACATAATATTATTCTGTTTATGTCTAGCAGTGTCATTTGTAGTTGATAAGCTATTTATTGTTAAGTTTAGTTTAGACGTACTTTCCAGCTAGTATATTAAATACTAGCAGCCCATCCCGGCTTCGCGCGGGTGAAATATTATTTTTAAAAATATATTGGCCCTCCCGCATTTCGGTGCCCACTCTCTTGCCGCTTTACTCGCTGCGCTGCGTCGCTATACTGGCCCGTCGCGTCGTCGTGTATTTTTTGTTTATATTGATATTTTTAATTCCGTAATATCTTTTGAATGGAAAGTCCGATTTTAATAATTCAAAAAGTAATTTACAGGTATTGAAATAGTCTTGAATACGAAATAATTTATTTGGATAAGGATTAATACAAAGTTATAGAAAACATGGTCTGATTTTGATAGGCATTTTTGTCAACTTTTAAAATGTAAAAAAGTAGTTATAGTGACGTAACTATAATAGTTGGATATATGGTCTCGCGGACTTGTTTTGTAGATATTGATACGTTCTATAATATTGTATAACATTTTTTTGTTCTATCATCAATACTTTTTGCAGCGCATGCGATGAAAGATATTTTATGGCAAATTTTTTGGCACCTTGGGTTGGTTTCCGTAAGATTTCTTAAGGATCTCTAATTTTTTCTTTTAATAAATATAGCCTATGTTACTCAGGGATAATGTAGCTTTCTAATGGTGAAAGAATTTTTGAAATCGGTCCAGTAGTTTTTATGTTTATTCGTTACATACAAAAATACAAATCTTACTTCTTTATAATATTAGTATAGATAACGAAAGCATATTATATGAAAGGAAGCCGATTAATACCTGGGGTTAATGACTTAGATGCAGGTTTAAGGAATTACTTTAACAGGCAACATCACTTAACGTCTACTGCAACCTCTAATCATACGTCTTTCTTTAACTCGAATTGATACTTCCACACGTTTGTGAGGACGTCTGTATGTGTAAGGGTTTTTTACTTTTTAAGCTACGGAAACCTAAAAATTAATACAATATTATGAAACAATATTTTGTGAATACTTCATTGTTAATTTTGATAAGGTATTATTATTGTACAGTAGGTAACTTGATTTACTTACATAACAGATGTTATGGTAATCCAAATCACAGTGACGTGCGGGTCAATTAGTAATATTATCGTGTAATCAGTGTAATGTCATTAAACTTGTATCCACTCAAACAAAATTACGCAAATTCGGAGTTTCCATTTATTCAATTAATTTAGTTAGGCATTTTCAATTGGATAAATTAAATCTCATGTGTTTGATGTTGCAACTTTAACTATGTATTATAATTTGATTATATAATTGGACGCTGTAAAATATTTATATGAATAAGTTAGTTATGAAATGTTAAATATATTGCTAAATAGTTTTGACATACTTTTATATGTCTGGGTATAGTTGGGATAGGATAGTAATGAAGGCCGTGCCGGGCTATAGTTAGGGTAGGATAGTAATAAAGAGGACTTGTTGTTAGTCCTTACATTGTATTTAGATATAACACAACCTTAGGTTAGGTTTATGTTAGGTTAGGTTAGCCTTATGTTAACCTAACCTAAGACAAACAGTGAGACCAGGTAGTGGAAGTGAGTGTTATGATCATTTAAAGGATATCCTTAAGCCTAAACCTTGGACACAAGTTCAAGGCACTGCCTGGTTTCCTGTTTAAAAACTACAGAATCGTAAGGTTCGGTTAATTCATTCATTCAAATACGACCTTCTCTTCTGACATATATATATTTTTAAAGAACCATCTGTCAGTAGAAACTACTAAGTAACTAATTGAAAAAATAATGAAACTTCAATGGCTGTCGTCTTTATCAAAATTATGGCTACGATAAAAATTCAACAAAACTTTTGTATACCATGTGTCTTTAGAACCTTTGTATCGTTATTTTTACAGCATTTTACTAGTCAATGTCTTTAGAATATGAGTAATAATTGTATCCTATTGTTACAGATAATATTATTATGGCGATGAGGAGTCGCTATGGGAGAGAGTGGTAGTGCAATGCAGGTATGTTATCGTTGTTTAATTTAAAGTACTTTAATAAATATTTACTAAATTATAAATATACTTATATACTATAACTTTTTTAATCTTTTTTAAAACTAGTAAGTAATATGTAAACGACTTATGTTAGTTTCATTTCAATACAATAACAGTTCCAAAATGACTAAAAATGTGGTAATTTAAACTGCAAATAACATTTTAAAAAACCTAGCTTAACTAAGTAACAATATAGTATGTGGTATATAGGTACGAAAAAATCTACATTTATAATTAAAATGGTGAAATTGTGAATTTGAAAGAGAATAAAGCGAACCTCGTTCCGAGTTGTTTCATAACTGTAACCCGACGGTTATTCACAAAACTGAGCGATGGGATTAATTTATTTTTTAAAAGTTTCGGAGCTCGCCGCTTGTCAACTTTGCACGATTATTTTCATTCACAACTATTGTATATTACACTGGTTTTTTTCTTTTATACCCAACGAACGCTGGTTAAATGTTAAAATTTTGGTTTCACGCAGCTATATTTTATTTAGGTTCAATGTTCTATATTAATGAACTTAAGCTTACCAAATACATACGAGCGAGCATTTCCTCGAGGAGGCGGTGGTCCAGGCGAACACTGGTACGCCGATGGGTGGAAGACCTGGAGTCAACCTCGATCGGTCTATCGACCGTTGAGGTCGAACCGTCCGCACCTCGCTCACTGAGTTAACAGTCTGGGAGTCTTAGCACTATCCCCAGGAGTCAGTAGACGGAGACTTGTCTTTACCGAGTGTGGTTGGGACCATGCTCGGGAGCAAGGCAGATTTATGGACAGTTGCCCCCGTTCGACCTTCTGCGATTCTCTGATCTTATTGAAATGGTCATCCTTCTCGAACTCAATCTGCAGAGGTTATTTGGAAACCCTCGACTATGCGAGCAGACCCGCAGTAGTGACCCATCTCGCTACAATGAAGAGGTTAATCGCGAATGATTAGTGGATAGGGCTGCTTCTTGACTAAAAAAGGGGTTGAGGGTTTGATTATGAATAGTAAAACTCTCGAGTGACAAATAGAGTTTAGGTTTGTTTGGCAAGTACATAATACTGCAAAACAAAAACATTTGATAAAGGAAAGAGCAATAAACAAAAAAGCTAGTTACGCTGCCATGGTCGTTTCTGAAAGTACAAAAAGCTTTCATAACAATCTCTTTAATAATACCTTTTTTGTTAATGTCACTTTTATTTAAAAGACTTGAAGCTTTTTCTTAGGTGTAATAATGTACCTTATAGAATGTCTGTATAGAAGATATTTAAAAAAACTTAATGTGAGACCTTTTTATAACATTAATAGAAGCCTAAATATTTTTAATATTTTTGGATGTCTGTGTGTAAATTGAACACTGATTTTACAGCTGCATTGCCAGCAGGTCTATTTAAGTATAGGCATATAAATTGAATGTAATGAAAAAAGTTACTGTTATTTAAAAAGGTTTTAGCCCAACGAAGCTACGGAAGGTCGACTTGACGGAGTCATGAAATAAAAGTGTATGTAATTAAAAAGTCGTAATGGTTTCAGTGTCGACTTCCTCATTTAAGTTGCAATCTCGTCATGGTATTTAAGCTATTTACTCTTAACTGGCGCAACTCCAGCTACAAAGGAATATTTTGTGTTTTTTCTTTTTTGATTCAGCAATGCGTCTGTACAACAATAAGGAAATCCGATCAAATGCTAAGAATTCTCTTTGTGAATTAGTTGTTGCACTTAGTGGATTTACTGTCTATGCTCTACGTTTTCTCTTTTAGAGGTGACAAATGTTTATCTTTTGAGTGTAATGGCTGCTGGACATGGACATAATGTAGACAAGCCGATCTTGCTTCTTTGAAGTGTATATTTACCCAATAATGCTGGCAACACTTTTGATAATGTCTCATTATCTATAGTTTCTATTGGTATAAATCCAACTTGACTATTTATAACCCTCACACATCATTTTTACTGTGTATAAAGACCTGTTTGAACTTGTTCCTGGGTCTCTAACCCAGTGATAGGCCATATTATTTCACTTCCTTTTATATTGAAAAGTCATCATCATAACCCACTGTTGAGCCGGGTCTCCTCCTCACATTGAGGAGCGTGTTAGGTCCATCACGCTGGCCCATGGCCCCGGGCTGGCATACTTCACACACCTTATAGAACAGATTGAAGTAAGTGTTTAATATTATTTGCTCGGTTTTTACGTGTTACTGCGCTGTTTAGCTCCATACAGATAAGTAAAGTTTCAAACGATATGAAAACCGTCCTTAAAATTATACTAGTAATATATCGGACACTTGACAATTTCACAAGTCATATGAGATCTATATAATTCAAGAATCGTTTGACACATTACGGCATTATGAGAAACGTTTACGAGTAATTCCCGGAGACACGAGACGCATTGCGCACATGATGGAAGGTAATTTAATCCGTGATAGGTCGTATTATACCACTTCCTTTATATTGAGTATTAGTTTCACGCAAATCTTCTATGTATCGCGTGTAGTTGTATACTATACATTCATCTGATACTAATATTATAAACTCGTAAGTGTGTTTAATCTGTTTGTCACTTTGTCCTTCTTTTACACTATACTATATTAACTGCTTACTAAAATGCTAAAAAATAACATGGCATAGCAGTGCCTAGGGCTCGTGTCCAGGTGTAGGTTTAGGGATTCATTGCTATTGTTATATTTTTTTATGATAATAGGCAAAAGGGGCAAAGTGGCCACCGTCGCCCATGGAAATAGACATAATTAGAGGGTATAGAGTGAGGAGGGGGAGCGAAAAGAAGAATGCTGCGGTTTTAATGAATCCCGAGCAAGAACCCGGTGTTCATTGGAATCGCAGCAGTAATGGGATGGGAGAAGGAGGGGTAGATCTGACCCACATGCGGCTCGAGCGGAACGCGTCAGAGACACTTGGCGGTCGGATTCGCATGCTGGTGGTCGCAAGCCAGTCGGGTAACAGATCTCCTACCACCAAAGTGCTGGGCTACTTATGAGACGCTCTCCCAGCGGCAGACGGGAATTGTATTCTAACCCGTCCGCTCACGGGTTATACACTAAGACGTTAACATAAAATAGAGAATCGTCCATTCAAGTATTTACATGGAACTTCAGTATATTTAATATATGAAATGACTCTTTAAACAACAACTAATCAATGAGAACATCGCTTATTGGTGGTCGAGCCAAGTGGGTATTTTTAAAGTAAATCAATAAGAACTACTTGCCAATCAAAAGTTATCAACTGTGTTACAAATAGGTTAAAATAAAATCAATGTTATTGTTATGAATTTTCGTTAACGTTTTCGTTTTGTATGACATATGTACAATTTTTTAATTATTTCATACAAAATCTATCATCGTTTATTTTTCCTTATTTTTTAGACTAAACAGAATCGAAATCATTTACATAATTTAAAAGAAATAAGGGGAGAAGAAGTATTTTATTATTAAACATTTTAGTAGTTAAAATTTTATATTATGAGATATCCTACTAATATTATAAACGCGAAAGTTTGTGAGGATGTATGGATGTATACATGTATGGATGTATGTTTATTACACTTACGCAAAAATTATTGAATGGATTTTGATGAAACTTTACAATAATATAGATTATACATCAGAATAACTTATAGGCTATAATTTATAATGATATAATGTGAACTATCCAAAATATAGCGGGTGAAACAGCGGGGTGCAGCTAGTATGAGATAATGTTATTAAGCGTTATCACGAATAATCATATTCCTTAAGGTCAAAATACTAAGAAAACCAAGTGATTTACGTCCCATCTCTTGGTATGAAATAGCTTTTACGAAGCGCTTTACTAAACTAGCCGTATTTCTCTCCGACCCCGCTTATCTCGTAGCTATCGATACTGGAAAGTTAAATGGAGATGAAAATTAACTACGGAAATCATTTCTGGGTCAAGCACTAATTCCTAAGCTACTTGAATGCGAAATTAAATCGCAAAACTGCTTGGATTCAATAAAACTAGCTATAACCCCTTGTTTTACATCGGTATTAATGGGGCCGTTAAAGTATTATGTAAGCAGATTATTTAACAATTATCAACCTCTCATCCCCCATGTTAGCAAAAGTAATCAAAGCCCTAATCCCAGACTCTTCTATTCCCCATGTCATCAAAAATAAGCGAGGCAAACCCTCCAACCCCCGTTAGTGATTACGTAATACTTGAATACCCCAATGTAAATAAAACCTGTAGTGTTTTTTTGTCATTTATTTTTTTAATACGATAAAAAACCTTATTATTATAAATAAACATGAATATATAAACTTATGTAATTTAAATTACATATATCGTAGATATTTTGTTTCACTTGGAAGAATAGATAAAGATTATCTAACCTAAATGGTAATGAATATTCCAAGTAATATAAATATATTGCATAGAACCTTAACTTTAAATAGTCAAGCAATACCCCACGCTTTTTAAAAAAAATAAAATACGCTATTATTAATTTATATTTATTAGAATTTATTGTCTATTTTTTAGTTTGGTTTTCTATATAAAACGTGTATTTTAGTTTTCTTAATTCTTCTATTCTTTATTTTTTAGTTTGGTTTATTTATAAAACCGTGTTTTATTTTTATAATCATTATTAGGAACTTATAACCTAAATACAAAATTTTATTGAAATAACTGAAAGTCAGAGAACCCCATTTAGCGATGATTTTCGAAAAAATATTTTACATGCGTTTCATGACTTTCAATGTCATTTGAATAACTTAAAAAACGGCAAAGTTTCGTACTAACTTTGCATACCCGTTTTACCCCCCTTAGAGGGACTATTATTAATTTATCTTAACAAATTAGCGTATTGTCATCAGTCCTCGATAGATCTACAAAATTTGAATGAAATCTGACCATTTAAAGTGGGTCAAAATCGCGCCCAAAGGAGTCGGTTACAAACATACAAGTGAAGCTAATATAAAGCGTGTAAAAATCTAGGAAAGAATGATAATCATGGTTCTGTTGAGATACCTTTGTATTGAAGAGTAATTCGTTTTGATATATTTTAAGAGTACTTACTGTCCTTAAAATAGATATATGACTTCTGTCTGATGTGAATTAATGCAGTTTGTTAAGTAATTTTATAGTTCGTAGTAGTGCAAGTGTCCTGGTGGTAAGATTGCCTAATAAATAATCACGTGGGTCATTCATTGATCACTTCTTTTTTTTAAATGTAGCATAACAATGTCCAGCAGTAGATTGTTGGACACTGAATATTGGTACAATATAAAGGAAGTCAGCAGCAGTGATGACCCTGTGGTTGAGACTTTAAGTCTTACTCGGGAGGTCCGAGGTTAGATCCTGGGCACACACCTCTGACTCTGAGTTATGTGTGTTTTAAGCAATTAAATATCACTTGCTTTAACGGTGAAGAAAAACATCGTGAGGAAACCTGCACTCTTGAGAGTTCCCAAAAAGTTCTCAAAGGTGTGTGAAGTCTGCCAACCCGCACTGGGCCAGCGTGGTGGACTATGGCCTCATACCCTCCTCATTCTGAGGAGGCGACCCGGCTCAGCAGTGGGTTAGGATCGTGATGATGATGATAAAGGACGTATCAGGGTCACAAATCCTGTAGGAAATGCATGTTTAATATTTCTATACTGTAATGTAATATATTACGTTTTGTTCATATCTTTATGAACAAAACGTAACTTGATATTAATTTGACTTTAGTATTGTTTTCATTTCATCCGGTCTATGATTGATGGAAATTTCAATACGATGCATCGCTATATTGTTATTTGTATACGGAAATAGAATTTACTTAACGACTTGAGGATTTAACTAACGATAACGAATTATAGGCTAGAATATTATCAGAAAATATTTATATGTCAATGTTTTTTTGGTCCAGATAAACTTTACGTAAATAAAATTGTTGAGATTGAAGTTTTTGATAGTTATGAATTTTATATTATAAACCTACCGATATCTCAATCAGTACAATCCATTTGTTTTTCTTGAGTTCCCAAATGTATCTTGGACTTAAAAGAAGTAATAGTTTAGGTATTTTATTTCCAAAATTGTATATGCTCACAACATCAATAAGAATAAACTGACCCGAAATAAATTGAAAATCTTCTATTCTTTCAAAACAGTGAGTAAAACCCTACTATTGGTTTATAGTTCAGAATTTGAGCAAATATTTAAAAAATAACTTATTCTTAAGGCATACTTTTTATTCATATAACACAAATTGGTTGAAGAGGCAAAAGCCCTAAACTTTAAAGCCTCGCGACGGCGACGTTATCGCGTTGTAAAGCGGAAATTTAACGACGACTGAAGGTATTGTCGAATATTCCACCCGTTAGATGGGTTTAGGGTTATTTCATGGCGACACTTTCATTCCTTGGTGTAATGCGTCTTCATCCTTTTAGCGTTAATCTTTTGCAATGTTCTGTTATATTATTATCTTTTTGTTTTATCGTCTCGCAATATCGTCCGCAAAGAAGTCTTTCTTTTTTCTACACATCTATGACACCACAGATATCGGTTTTACTAGTATGTACCCCCGGCTTTATCGACCGCGTACTCTATGACAAAAACAAGTCTATACCACAGGTACATATTTACATATATTGTTACTAAATTTGATGACTTAAGAGTTATTTAACCTCGATACAATTTTAGCACAATTATGAAACTACTAATGAACCGTCCCTGCTTGACTCGGGTTTATAGCCTATGCTTCCCAAGCTCTAGGCTATCTCTGTACTAAATTTCATTAAAATAGGTTTAGTGATTTAAGCATGAAAACGTAACAGATAGTCAGACCAAATATCTGTTAATAGATGGCGTAAGTAGTATATTAAATCACACATTAATTTGTCTGGTTGGCATTCTTAAATATAAACTACGTTTCATAAGAGTTACTTTCAAATTTATAATTTCAGTACGAGCATAAAAGATGAACAAACTTTATTATTATTAAAATTACATAAATTATTACTAGTATAGATTCTTTTGTAAATCCGAACTAGTGTAGCGAAAACTAATAAATACTATCAAAAGCTTCAGCCCTTAGATAGATTTAGAGCTATTCCTTGGCGACACTTTCACTTATCTGTGTAATGCGTCTTCATTCTTTTGGCGTTAATCTTTTGAAGTGTTCTGAGATTCTGTAGGAAAATGTTTGAGCAATTGTATCAAAACTAAAATTGAACATTTTTAACGCTCGAGTGCTTTAGTGTAGAGGAATGCTAGCATGCCCTGGCTTCGTTATATATTGAAGTATAGATATATAATATCACACTCACACGTACGTCCATCACCTCATATAAAATGGTCACAATAAAATAATTTATTCAAAGGTGATTCTTGGTCGTTCGATTTGCTTCGAGGTCCACAGACAGCAAGAAAGCATTATACTGGCAAAAAAAGCAAGAGTAATGTGTGGTTTACATTTAAATAAGACATGAATGACACTTTAAAGTCAGTTTTGCATGATAGTGGATTTTACAGAGTGGCAGAGATAAATCTGTCTAATTCACGTCAAGTTAGTATGGAATGCATCAGTGTTTTGTTAAGAATTATTTAGGAAGCGATATTTATATGTATAATTGTGATTATCACAATATTATTCTTTTTATAGAAATAAAGATGTCTAATATACATACAGTCAACATTGTTAAATAGCACGTATTTATAGATACTAACTAATACCTGAATTTCTGTAAATTACTACGGATATCCACTTCTAGTTTCTTTAACTTGATCAAGGTAACAAACAACGTCATAAAATGACTCAATTTTGTTTGCGATTCGCTTATCATCCTACGTAAATCGTAACTTTAAACTTTGTTGAAAGCTTTTTAGAAAACAAATCGAGTTATGAGTACATTAACTACTACTAATACTACTATTATTAACAAGACTTTATACTTTGTTGGTTTTGAATATTGTTATATACTTAGTATGCTTAGGATCATCCTATTTGGATCACTTCGTTTCCGTCTGTCTGTCTGTCTGATTTTTGGCAAAAAGCGAGGTCTTACAGCCCTAGTATGGGGACAAATCCAAAAATGGCAATTTTTAGTTACATCACGAAAAACATGATCTTTTATATATTTAGGTTTTTACCCATTATTTGAAGAATACGTAAAGTTATCAAGTTGAAAGTAATACTAAATATGTAAATGTATAATATCTTGCAGCTGTGAAAAAATCAAACTCCTAAATATAATCAATCAATAAATTAAGTCATTTATACTGAATTGATAACATGTAGTTATTCTATAGGGCATTCTACATAATATGTAGACATGAAAAAAGTTGATGTTTGCGATTTTAGTAATATTCCAATATTTTATACAATATACTTTTCGTCGATACAGATATAAAATATTTTTAGCGTTTTAACTCTTATTAACGAGTTTAATTTTATTAAATTGAAATTTAAAAACTTTAAATAAATTTATTCCAGGAAAGAAAGAAATAATTTATAATGTAAAATGTAAGTTAAAAGATTATTTGGTAAAATAGAAAAATTCCATTCAAAAAAATTATTAAATTTTTAATTTTTAGACTGGGCAATAAGGTTTAAAAAGTAAGGCACCTCTTCCATTTACTCAAATTTTCAAAGCCTCTAGCTTAACGTTCATCAGGGCTTAAATCTGTCCCGAAGACGTTTATATTTATAACATATTCGAATGTTAGTAAAATCGCAAACATGGACGTTTTTGTCATCGTATCGTGTGAAATAAATCTAAAGCTATACGGCGCCAACGCTAAGCAACGGCTGTTGACAATATGACACGTTGTTAAATGACAACTTGTAAAATACTTTAACCGACTCCAAAAATGAAGGAGGTTCTGACAATTATATTTTATTGATATATAGATAGTTAACTAACTTTAAAAGTATTTTAGAGAAATTATTTTTTATTGCATTTTTTTGTTAAAAATGTTTAACATATTTTCTTATATTCTTTTTGTAAGTAATTATAAATATGTAAATTGAAATACACTTTACTAATGTCGGGAATAAATGCCCCCCAATACTATATTTGATAATATTTTAACCGCACACGAAGATCAAAATTTGATAGCGTTTGTCCCTTTATTAAAATTGTACGGGACCCACAGAGCGCGAGTTCCACACTCGCACTTGGCCAAATTATTAATTTATAGGATTATATCATGATCATCTAGAGATGAAGGTCGTGTCCAAAGTTTCTATATTTTTTTTAATCTGAAAACCATCAAATTTATTTATTCAATAGGATATCTTTTTAAAATGGAAAGCGGCTATTTTCATTATATATTATATGAATTTATTCTGATTCACAATTTGACGACTTCACTTCGATGGATTATTACAATCGACCAAAAATTAATGTGTTAAATTATAAAGAAGATGTTATAGTTCACAATCTTACAATAGTTTACAATATCGCGTTATAGATTATAATTTAACTATATTTACAATTTTACGGTAATATATATATAAAATAGTTTCAATAGATTAAAATAGCTTCAGAGCCTTCCTCTACCAATAAAAGTACTTGTGTCACAGATGCTGGCATTATTCTATTCACTACTTATGTAACATGAATTTATCTAACTTTAGACCCTAATATAATTTAAGACCCTTAACTACCTACAATATTTAAACTATATTTTGTTGTGTCTGGAAAGTTAGTTATGATGCTTCAAATAATATTCTAATTTCACTCTTATTCTAATTGAATTACAGATTAAATAATTTTAGAGCATATTTTTAAAATCTAAAATGAAGAATAACACGGAGAAAATACAAGGAGGAGTATATTGTACCTGTGTCCGCAGTTCGCGGAGCTTCAATAATGCGGAATCTAGCGCCAATAAATATAAAATACCTGACTGTGGAAGCGTGGAGATGTGGTCCAGGCCTAGATTCGCCCGTAGATTTCTCCGTTTGCACCTTTGTGTGTGTGGTGTAGTGTAGTGTGTGAATAGGTGAATAGTTAAATAGATATTCCCAAATATTCTCAGATATTTGCTAAACTTTTCGAACTTCACAACCGACACCGCTAATACCAGCCAAAGTGAACGAAATTCCGCCGTCCGTTCAGTTGACAGTTCTTGGGGTTGCCAGTCAAACGAAATCATTATTCCCGAACATTCCCCTGCCCAAGCAATTCCCAACTGCTTTAAACCCGAATTTAAACCCCAAGCGAAATAATTCCTACCTCGTCGGTTGGGTCATGCCTATTATCTAGCCCTAACCGATAATAGGCATGACCGAAGCCTAAACCAGAGTTAAGCGAGACAGTTTAGAAACTGCACGCTGCAAAACCGTTCCCTTCGCTACCCTAACATCTGCAAGTCTGACCACACCATCCGTTCCTGGATGTAAAGCTACAATCCGACCTCGGCGCCATTGAAGAGGAGGAGTGTTTTCCTCCTTTAACAAAACCAAATCTCCAATTTTAGGTGGAAGAACAGAATCATTCAACTTGAATCTCTCTTGCAGGGTGTGTAGATACTCTAAATGCCATCTATGCCAAATTTTTTGAGATATTTGCTGTAAAAGATAAAATCGCGATAATTTATGCATCTTCACATCCTGCAAAGGATATTCTGGAACCGCATTTAAGGGCTGGCCAATAAGAAAATGACCCAGAGTGATAACTTCTAGATCATTAGGGTCTGAGGAAAGAGGACACAAGGGCCTTGAGTTCAACACAGCATCAATTTTACAAAATAGAGTGCTGAGCTCTTCAAAAGTTAAAGTAGTTTCTCCGATTACACGTTTAAGATGGGTTTTAGCAGACTTTACGGCAGCCTCCATCAGGCCTCCTCACGAAGGGCACCAGGGAGGGTTAAATATCCATGTAATACCACGACGAGATAAGTTTTGTCCGATATGAGAATCGTTAATTTCCAAAAAATGTACAACTTCCTTTAAATATCTATCACAACCCTTAAAACTCGTCCCACAGTCTGAACGAATCACTGAGGGTAAGCCACGCCTAGATACGAATCGAGAACTAGAAGCAACATCGGATCATTCGAGATCCACTTTCGCAGTTCATAACCTCCTGATTTCATAAGCTGAATCAGCTGCTGAAGTTTGAGAGTTTCTGTCTGAGAGTCACACCCTGTCAAAATATCATCGACGTTTACGTCGTTCTCCAAGATCGAAGCAGCCCGAGGATACCGTCTCCGCTCGTGTTCCGCTAATTCCAACAATGACCGTATTGCTATAAACGGACTAGACTTTAAACCGTAAGTATTTGTATTCCGCTCATAAGTAATAAGTGGTTCGTTCGGAGATTCCCTCCATAAAATAAGTTGATAGCGTCTATCCGATTTATGAATCAAAGTTTGGCGGAACATCATATATATATCCGTTACAAAAATTTAACAAAATATCTTCTAAAATTTAACAAGATCTCCGTAATATCCCGATGAAGCTTGGGACCCGCATGAAAACAATGATTAAATGAAATACCCGAAGTGGTGATACAACTTCCGTCAAAAACGATACTTAATTTAGAATTCTCATCCGAAATCTTAAAAACCGCATGATGGGGTATCATAAAATATTATACCGTTTCTCTAAAGCATAAAACCGTTTTTCCGCAAAAACTCTGGAATCGCCTAATAGAGGTCTGTTGGGTAAAAAGGGTTATTTGGTAACAAACTGACCATTCTCCAACCGAAAAGTACTAGCCTTATAAAACCGTTCACACTCTTCGTCGAGTGGCGCCACCCGAGAGACAGAGGGTGGTTCTTCCACTTCCCAAAATCGTTGAAGTGTATCCGAAACAGAAATACCGAAATATTCCGAATTGTCCATTAAATTTGACTGTCCGCATAATTCAACAGGACCCAAAAGAATATATCCGAAAACCGTGTTATAAGACGTAAGGCCAGTGGAAGTTAAATTAATTTTCTCCCCTCCCACTAGGGATCCGAACACGTCCGAACCAAGTAATAAATCCACTGGTTGTGGAACATAAAAATAGGGGTCCGCCAAATTTAAACCCGATGTTAAACCGATAACCGATTCGTTCAAAGATATCACCGGCTGATCTCCGACAATAGTGTTAATACACACTACACCTGTAGTTACTTTAGGAAATAATTTATGAATTGGTGAAAATGTAACCGAACTTCTACATAATATGCTACCCGCCTTCACTCCTCCTACTCCTTTGATGGTTTCATCAACCTTTTCTAAAATTAATCCCAACCTGCCCGCCAGTTTTAATGTAATAAGTGAACCTTGAGATCCTGCATCTAATAAGGCTCGAACCGAAATGCCCGTATCCGAATCCGAAGTAAAATAAATTTTAATTAAAGCCGTAGGTAGTAAAACCGTTTTTTGAGGGCAGGTGGGAACCGAATCCTAGCGCCGATCGGGCGAACCGACTTGCGAATCGGTTTGTGCCTCCCGCTTACCGTCGCGTTTAACATAATTGTTATACCGATTCCGCTCATTATAAGTACCACATTGTCTCACTTCCTCACGTCGCCGAGGTAAGGAAGGTGATGAATGTGTGGGTGAGTTCCGAGGAGACTGCTTAGTATAGTTACGATAATCCCCGCCCGTGCAAGGAGGTGATCGTTCTGAGGAGATACGAATATGACTTGTCGAGAATCGTCTCGTCTCCTTTGTTCACCCGACTTGTTAAAACACAATAACGGGTGATGCCTTTTACTACCGCAGCTACATTGAAGTACTCTATTACATTCGCGGTACGAATGGTTTCCCAAACAAAAGAAGCAGAGAAATTTTTGATTAACAAACTCTTTCCTATCAAATGGTCTCATTGCTTTAAACTGTGGACAATGCGATATGACTGAGTGATTTGTTTCACCGCAGCAGTTACATGGATGCTTCACCTCAACCGCAGCATAATGAACTGACTTGAGAGGTGGTTTCGACCTATGATTATAATCAATATAATGCGGTGTCTGAGCCGAATCCGATTGAGTTCTTTCCAATAGACGACATTCAGTTTCCAAAAAATCTATTAGATCTGAATATTTGGGGATTGTATCCGTTTCACTCCCAAATTATTGTTCAAAACGCGATTTGAGGGAAGTGGGTAATTTGGATAAACAGATGTGAAGTAACAGAAAAGACCACTCCGCGACCGGAAACCCTAGACGTTCCAATTGGTTTACAGTCATAATGAAGGTCCGTTTAACCGTGCCGAAATCACAGGTAATTTTAAAATCTGGTCCACTTGGACATCCGCCAACCGTCTAGTATTCTGATACCGCTTCATTAGAAGGTTCCTAGCCATTGAATAGTCTTCATCAGAAATTCGAACGTGTTGGACCAAGCCTCGGGGCTCTCCCGAAAGACATGACATTAAATATGCTAGCTTCTGCGCTGGAGATAAATCGGACCGCTTATCCACCAGGCTATCACATAAATTATTGAACCCGACCCATTGATCCATTTCACCGGCAAAGGAGGGTAAACGCAGCCCTGGTAAATGTGACAACAATGCACCCAAATCCGTCCGTTCTAACTTAGCTTCAGAAGTAGAAACTGAAGCGGGGGAGATTGTTTTAGTTTGACAGCCATTAAACTATCAAAAGCTTCTAATCCACGAATATAGTCAAGCCTAGCTGCAACCACTACTTCCCTTTCAGTAGTAACACTTTCATCAGAAAGTTCAAGGATGCACTAATATGCATTCTCAAAAGTTGTAAATTCTGTATTTACTGTTAAAAGTCGAATTGTTAATCTCATAGTATGATCTGGCCTATCTATAAGGTCAGCACTATCCAGCAACCACTGCAACTGAACCTTAAATTGAGACCAATTAAGTCTTAAGGACATGACTTCAATTAATTAATTAATTAATCCAATAATAAAGAATAAAATTAGCAAAATTTGCATAAATAATAAACTTCAATATAAATTTAACATTAAACCAAGACTTTTAGATACTTAAATTAATCTTGGACTTGTAACCAAGGTATAGATTTAATGAGCTTTTTACCACATTATGTGAAGACTCAACTCCACTGCCAAGATTCTTTGTTTAAACCTAAGGTTAGGCCAACCTAACTTACGCATAGACATATATATGAAATGTGAATATAAAAGGTAATTATCCGGTTGATTGCAGTAATGAATGAGTTTAATTTGTGAAGGAACACAATTGAAATATCACCCTCCAGCGAATCAGCAAATGAATTTGTTTGCTTTGTGATAGAAAATTCATCAATTTCGTTTGTTAGATATAATTTTTATTAATTTACTAGTCGATCTGATAATAACACGTATACTTAGATTTAACGGAAAACATCCTTTTTATATTACATTTATATTGTTATTAAATTAATATATTCAAATGCTTACAACAGTAAATATGTTTTATGATTATACCGCAGAAGTTCTAATTTTTCCCGGAATGAAAATAAGGCTATAAATAATCCAAGTTATGAAGTATCTGTGTATCAAATTTCAAGGAAATCCATTCAGCCGTTTTTGCGTGATTATGTACCAAACATCCAAATATCTAAACACACAACATCTTTGGAAGATGACGATGAATGAAATGTGCGTTAAGTGAAACTTTATCTACTTCGTAATTCAGATCTACTATATGTTGAAATTATCAGAGATAGTAGTACCTATTCTCTGATAATATCAAAATGGTCTTTAGAAATTTCCAAAATTATTTAGCAAACAAAAAATAATTGCTCTAAATTATTGTATTCGTAATTCTTCATCTTCTATCATTAAAAAATTTCGATATTTTTTTTAATATTTATTAAATCCTAGATGGTTCTCAGCTATATATTTGAATCTTAAAACTAGTAATATTATCTATATTTAGATTAAAACATATTTGTATTTTCAGAAAACTCCATTTAATCTCAATGAAGCATATCGATCGCTTTTACGAAAAAAAATCTAAGCTAAGCTAAACAATGATCTAAATATAACGACTATAATATAAAAATTCATCCGCCTCAAGTTTCAAAAAACATTAGTTACACAATCTTCGAGAAAGACAAAGACGGTGAAAAGTATCAAGACTTAATGTATCTAACCATTAAAAGAACAATGTAAAGGGCTTCGTAACTTCCTCTTCTTTTCCTGATACTATTTTCATTTAAGTTTGTCTACTTGTTCCAGTTTGTATTGACTTTTATGTATTTCGGTATATTCTTATTTGTATACTGGTTACCCGTCCTTTCTTCGATTCAGTATATATGTATGATTTATTTAATAATACTATGGATTCTCAATCAACGTTTAAATTTTATTCAAGGGTATACAAATTTTGTGCTCTTTAGAACGATTATAAATATAATGTTGTCTATGTAGGATTGATAAATACTTTAAACTGATAAATTGATAATCTACTTTCTACACAATATTTTTTTTTCTGCTTTGCTCGAGTAGTGTTTACAATCTAGTGTTACATTACGGTTGTACTTTCATAAAGGCGGTCGCAATGTGACTAAAGTTGAATCAATTTTTTTTTGGGTTTTGAATCTCTTTGACCTTCGACAATTTTAATAATGAAATTCATAGAAAACATAATAGGTAATACACAACTTAACAAAAAATAAATTTTTGTACAACTAGTTCTAGAAATCTAATAATCCGTAAAGATTAGAGATTTTTAGACTTCAGTACATAAATTACGGATATATTAATAAAAGTTCTTGATTGGCTCTAGGTTTTATGATTTTAGGAGGAATATGAACGTACTTTCTCTATACACATCTGAACGGATTTCCTAATAATCTGGGGACTTACAGAAAAAAAATATTAAAAATATTATTTAATTGTAATTTTAATTTTGTTTCTTTCTCGTGAACTACTCTTGTTGTAGAGTGATATGGAAATAAATATTAAAAAAAAACTAGAGTTAATTTTTCTAAATTATTATTTCAAAAAGTGCAGACTTAGAATTACTTGAAACTACTTTCATATCAAGTTGAAGCTGCATATTGTACTTAATACTTGTAAACAAAATCAAAATATAAGTCAATAGACTAAGAGTTTAAATTTTTTAAAAATCATTTATTAACGTGTACAAACAACAATGTGAACAGTTCTCTAGTGATATCTGTACTAAGAAGCGTCGTCTTTATCCTTATAGGTGTATGATCTCCATTAAAGACGATAACAAAAGACGCATCAACAATGAAGACGCCGGAAAGACGAAAGCGACTGAGTGCTCCAATGTCCCAATGTTTATCTCTATCATTGTAATAATAGACAGTTATTTTTGTATGCTCTATTTACTTAAAATATTCTTAGTTATTATTTTGAATAGTAAAAGAAGTTAGTTTTCGTATTTTCCAACGTTTAACAAGTAATTACACCAAGTGAATATTGAATTACAGTACAAGTGTTTTTTACTGGTGTTAGAGTAGTTTCTCTTGTTCAGTTACGAGAAAGAGACGAACTTTTACTGTCTAAAAGATTTGGATATAATGTATAATCTAATCTAAGCAGTGAATATATAATATATAATCTAAGCAGTGAAAAAAAATGAGAAACAGGGTAGCCAAAAAATATCAGTAATAGATGAAGTGGTAAAATAATTTTTGTAAACTTAAAGAATTTGGTGCGATAATTTAAAAAAAAAAAAATTAGTTTTACTACATTTCAAATGAGCTTAATTGAGGAAAACATTTAGTTTGTTCCGGGTCTTAAAGCAATACGTTCCTATCACAAACGTATTACGAATCTCGTGAACGACCACAGGACGGGGGTCGAAACCATGTGTCGTCGCTTAACGAATATTTAGTGACTTACTAATGGCGCATATCTATACCATGATACTAATGGAATTTATGTGAAGAATTAATATTAAAAAGCAATATAAATGAACATGTATTTAACAAAGAAAGCTGGGTAGATATGGAGCTCTTTTACTTGCTCCACCAGTAATTATAATAGATAATAAAATAAACTTACATGAACCTCAAGAAAGGTGACTTTAACCACGACAATAAATAAATAAAACCACTAGCACTACTTAAAACTATCGTAACTGTACAAGACAACTCAGAACGATCTGGACAGTAGTTATATGTTATTGATATGTGGGATAGTCCTAAAATAAATCTGTAATTCTAGAATCTGTGGATTATGACTTATCAAATTTTTGTTAGCTTTAGGTAAATTTAACCTTCGGTCTCATCAATATATTATAACCTCTGTCCCGATTAAGCCCACCCTAACCCCAGTGTATTGTTGCTAGGTTCCACATATTAAATATTGAATTGACTTTTTTTTCACATATTAAAATTTATGTGATTTTATTAACTACTAGTCGACCCGCTCCGGGTTCGCATGGGTGCGAAATTAAATATAGAGAATTTCATGAGAATCTCATGATCATATTTTATTATTAAACATATTTGCAAACAACATATTTCTAGGCTACGGAAAATGATAAAAATGTACAAGACTATTCAATTTTCAATATATTGTTATTACTTAAATAAAGCATTCAGGCGTTTAGGACAGTAAGTACACTTTATTATTATCCTGCAGGAACAATGAGTTTTTTCAGGATAAAAAATAAATTTTCACATGAATGATAGTAATAATGATATAATATTATATTATGCTATATAATAAGATTTTAACAGCAGGCAGTGGATGATGAAGTCTACACCTACACCTTGGTAGGAGTTCAAGGCACTTCATGTCTAAAATTCATGTTTATACTTATTGCTATATAATTGGTAAAATTCTTAAAAAAAACTTCTTATTTCTTCTAAGCATATGGTGTTTTAGAGTAAAATAAATCTCAAAAATTGTTATCCCATGGTCCGCAGCCAGAATCGTTAACGCGCTATCATTCGCCCATTTGGGGAACAACATATTGCGCCTTTTATTGGCTCTAATATGATTTGTGCGAGTTTACGACACAATAACATATCCTTACAATGTTACTTACTAAATACATTTCTTTTTAATCTCTGCTAATATATATTTACTTTATTGAGCTATGAAAATAATATGTTTATTATCAGGCGTATAAACATACGAGTATTTTATTCTTCAACTAATATTACTAATTGTTAACTGAGGACTATTTACTTAGTTAACTATTCTTGTGAATGGCTGAAGTTAACTAAGTAATTAATAGAAATAAATTGTAATGAGCTTTTCTTCTCCTAAAACTTTATATTTTTTTTTACTTTAACGTTGTACATTTATTTTTATTTTAGCTGTAAATTTTCTTTCAATCAATGAGATGAAATTAGTTACGTTTTTACACACATATATAATTTGTTCTAAAAAATCTAAACAGTTTTATTTTGTGTCCCGCAAAGTGTAAAAGCAATAAAATTCACTTTTGTCCGTAACGTAGGTATTAGATGTTTATCAAAATCAATTCTAAAAATAAGTAATTTCAAAGCAAGCAAATCGCAATTTAAAGAACTACTAGCACCACTTAGTTTTTACGTTGAAAAAAAATAAAAGAAAAAAAGACAACTGAGTTTTGTAAATATATTTCAGACTAGAAAGCGATTACATAAAAGGTTCTACATTTTTAAAAATATTTTTATTAATTAATTGATTTTAATTAAACAATATTATAGTTATATCTGTACTAATATTATAAAGAGGTAAAGTTTCTTAGACTAAAAAACACCTCAGCAAAGCGTTCAGTTCATGATATATAACCTCAAAACAAAATGTTGCCTCAGTATGACAGATAAACTGATAAAGAACTACACAATTTTATTTTTCTGATATGCGCCTTTTGAAACAAATAAAATGCCAAATCGTTTTTCTGTTAAAGCTTTTATAAAGCTTTAAAAGCTTGTAGTAAAAATAAACGATTTCTTTTGCTTTCAATTTACAGTAATAGATATTGGATAAACAAGTAGTGGTCAGAGAACTCTTATCTCGTTATAGTAGTTTATTTTGCTTTAAAATATATTTATATTTATATAAATCCTTTTCATCGAGTTTAATTTGAATACAACTTAAATACATATTTAGTTTAAATATATAGAGCAGATCATCCCGTTTAAAGTGCAATAAATATATATATTTGTCGGGGATTTTAAAACGATGTGAAAGGAGATGGAAGGAGGAAGATGGGGAATATTGGGGAACACTAAAAGGGGGTGATGGTATTGAGTGGAATATTGGGTAAACGCAACGCAGATACTTCTACTGAACCGATAAATGATCAAATATGATCTCTAACAATTACGAGAGAAACCTAAGCAGTGCCTTGGACTTGTGACCAAGGTGTAGGCTTAAGGATATCCTTTAAGTGATCGCGACACTCGCCTCCACTGCTAAGGTTCTCTGTTTAAACCCAAGGTTAAACGCACATAAACCGAATCTAATACAAGGCTAACCTAACCTAAGGCTAACCTAAATTAACATTGTGTTTACTTAACCACGCGGCAATTACATTGTAAGGACTTACGTGACCTTAGTTGGACAGCACTTCCACACTACACTGCACTTGACACTATCACTATCACTATCACTAGCACTACTTAGACACTACTTCACTTCTTGAGAGACCGCGCACGACTAAGACTTCAGTTAGACTGTCGATCGCATATAAAGGGTCGAGGGTAGATACTGTCAAAACAACGGAAGTGACTACTACCCCACTCCAACGCCACAGACAACGATAACGATTCGATTAATCGATAATCTTTTACTATGCTCCGACATATTTTATATTGAAATATCAATAACTTTTATATAATACCTTTTGCCAGTCACTTTGTCCATGTAAATATTCACTCAATTATTGCATTCACTTCTCCAACCCACTTACTCACACAATGATGTACTAACTCACTAAATCTATAAGTTGAACTGTAAAATACTTGTAAAGACGTTAATTGGTTATTTTTTAAATATTAATTTACAAAAATAAATGCTGTTTCTATTGAATACCAGCGTCTCGTCCTGGCTTCACGTGGGTTAAAAAGGGATTAGGTAGAATTTTCAATAAAAGCTCCCAGACAGATTGACGGTGATTTGAATACGTTTTAGATAACAAGTTTAGTATAAGTTTATGTTAAAATTCGAAATCCACCTTTGGTCCCTAGGACATCCTGTAATTTAATTATATAAGTAAAATTAATTTTAAAGAATCTAAATTACCTAACATGCATCATAGTCCAGGATAAAATGGACGTTAAAATTGGTTGCAATTTGTTGCTCCCATATTTTAACTGTAAATGAATGTGGGTAAAATAAAGTTCGCGGTTTGTTACTACAAAATAAAATTTACCTCAAACTATGCTGGATCCGTGCATTCATGCACTCTGGTTATACGAAGCCATTTTTTATGACAACACACAAAAACAGAATCGAGTTATCAATTAAAGTGCATCGTGATAAAAACAAATTTGATAACCTTGTATTTATATCAAAATATTTCCTACTTCGTAATATTGTAAGAGATTGAGAAAGGATACCTTTTACTGATCAGCACATAAAAATACTTTTTAGAAAGGAAGCTGTCCAGTACCCAAGATCTGTGAACCAGGAACATGTTTAAAGATGTCCACGACATGATCAATTCAAACACCGAGCACTCTTCGATCTCATTGTGATACAAACTGTAGTATATAACTCATACAACGAAACTATATTGCTTACACTACTTTAGACAGTGCTTACTATCTCTTAACAGGCTGCCTTGGATCTTCCGAGACAGACATCACGTTGTAGATATCGACAGTACAAAGTGATCAACGATGTTGCAAGATGTGGTTCCAATAAAATAATAAGTTTTTTGACCCTCTAAGCCCGTAATAGTGACTTCTGCGTATTCAAGGTCAAACCTATACTTACGTGCTTGCTATACCTTTACGTAAGGTTTTTTTTGTAATTTGTGTGGCTATAAAATGATAGTTAAAAATACCACCATGTGAACAAGCAGTTGAATTGTTTACTTAAAAGTACGGGAAGGAAAAACGAGCGAGGTAAAACGTATCCCATTCGTAGATACTTAATGCGCTCTTAAGTTTCCATCGTTCTTGACCTGTAATTTATTCCTTTGCTAATCTTCACCAGCACGAACTTACGGAACTATTTCGTGCTAAAATGCTGTTAGATAAATAGTTAAGGACATAAACTGCATGTAACATGTTTGTCTGTCTAGCTAAACTCGAGTTCATTCAGTATAAAATAAAGATGCTTTCCGCTGTCTGTACGTTAAATGTTAGATCTTTTGAACAACGCGGTGTTTCACCAATAGATAGTGAATCAAGAGAAAGTTTTATATGCATAATATATGTATATTATAGTAGAGAATGAGTGCGAAACCGGGGCGGGTCGCTAGTAGTAGTAGTAAATATAACTCAACTATGTCTGTCAGAGTTATAGTTGCTGCAAGTCTAACTTAAAATATAGGCTTTGTTTTATTTAAATCGGATGCAAGAAAAAGCTTTTATCATTTAAAAAGGTTTTAGCCCAGCAAAGCTTTTATTTAAAAATCCTGGTTTTATGTTTCAATATTTATATAATTGATTTCAGTTACAATAATACAAACATGGCTTAGAATTTATATTCTATTGTTCGTCATATTGGTTATACAGTTTTTATTTTATAGTTATATTTATTTATGATTAATTTTTAATGATATCTATAGTGTAGTATCTTGTACATTGTAAACGAATTTTTTAACCCTACACTCGGGTTATAAGTTGTGGGCCAGACTTACCCCCTCCCTCTCCCATCCCATTAATGCTGCGGATCTAGTAGACTCTGGGCTCTTGCTCAAGATCCGCTGAAACCGCAGCTTTTTTTTCTTCACTTCCCTCCTCACTCTATCTTCGAGGATGCAACGCATCGACAAAATAAGAGGATATCTCTTGTTTTGCCGATGTCCATGGGCAATGGTGGCCAATTACCATCAGGTTGACCATATGCAGGTTTGCACCTTATCTACCATTAAAAAAAAACTTGAGTTCTTGTCTTTCTTGGTACTAAAGTTTTAAAGTGATAAGTGAAAATATACGTATGAAAATAACTCAAAAACGTCTACTACTACTCAAAAGTCTGGGACTTGTGACCCAGTTACCAGTTTACGGAGCTATGAACCTTTATTTCCCTTTACTACTCGACTTAACTTACTAAAATCCAACTAAACTTAGTTCTCAAACTAGAGTCTCACTCTTGATTCTTTTATTTTTTCACTTTCACTACGATAATCAATATTATCGCATCTATCGGGGACACGTTTTAAATTGTATGTAAGTATAATATTATCGAAAGTGTTGCTAACACTACCTAAACTATTTAAAATCTTACGTTATTTGAGAGTTATATCCACGAATAAGGTAGAAGCGTAAAAGCATCAAGATTTACGTGAAATTTCTTTAGAAATACTCGTATACGTGCACAAAACATTTCAGTGCATTATAAATATTTGCGAGATTCATAATATGACTAAGAATGTACGCTTGTGCTATTTGCTTTGCTCTTCACTTCAACATTCTTGTATTATTTTACTTTATGATATTGCAATTTTTACTATTGAAGTAATATAATATGACATTTACTTCCAAATATTATTAGAGCCAACATCAAAATATTAGCAAGCTCTGTAAATCTAAATCTTTAAAAAAAAAAGGCACAAATATTTTATTATACTTCAAGTATACCGACTTGTAGACAATATATACCTTTGATGCGATAGATTAGAATCAGTCTTTCTGCTTCTAATCACACATGAAAGCGCTGCCGGGCTTTCTATCTAATCTGCATGTGGATATGTATGTATTGCTGTACAGTAGTGGGTATCATTGCTCTCTGCTTCTCTGACACTAGGCAGAAATACACAAAAGTTGATAGTAACATGTGCTGCTTTCGATAGTAGCCAAGTATAACCAGTGATTTGAGAAATTAGTGCAGAGGTACACGACGCTCTTAAATTGCAAAACTCAACTACACTGATTGACTACGTTATCAACAGTAAATCTAACCTAAACTATCATTTAACCAAGATAAAAATATATCAAAGACTTACATGATTGCTTAATTAATAAATATTTACTTGAATATTTACGTGACAGCTCGTCAAAATGCAGAGGATCTACAGGAACAGAGCCTTTAAATTAATTAGTAATTAGGTACCCTATAGATACTACTAGTCAATCAAAAACTCTATCAACAGTGATTCTAGCACAAACTTAAATTTCAAAATACACAATCACTTTTTAGAAAAATCTCTTTACTTGCGCTAATGAATTGAGCATTGCTACAATAGGTCTTGATTTCCGTTGCTAGTGTCTATCTTTTAATTTCGTTGACCTAGAAGAGTAAGTATTTGATATTAAATGGATGAATAAAATGGATTCGATAGGTAAAGAGACAGAGTAATTGTTAAGAATTTAGGTGATATAATTATTATAATTATTATAATTATTACAGTTTAAGTAAAAGAAAAGTAACTGCTGAAAACTTCTAATATTAACATTCTAGTTTCTAAGAATCTACATAATAAGAAATAGTAATGTTGAACGTCTAGACATCTAAAATTAGATTAAACCACCGACCAAATACGCGAAGCAAATGAGTTCTTGCATAACTGACAGGATAGGTTTCACTCATGTCATGGCTGAAGTTGAAGTCTTCATGAATATGGAATATGGAACTAGTCGTCCAAATATAATAGTCATATTTCATGAACAATTTGTGAATGCATCTGTTCAGAGTTATTAGAGCGTTATTAATCCCAACTTAATAATATAAACGCGAAAGTAACACTGTCTGTTTTAAACCTAAATCACTGAACTAATTTTAACGAAATTAGGTACCGAGCTAGACTAGATATTGGAAAAGGACATAGGCTACGTTTTATCGCCAAAAAAAGGCTTGAAGGGGTTGAAATAGAAGATGCAGGGCATTTGGAGCTGTCTGACCGTTTATATTTTTGGGAATTAGTTGTACATAATTTAGCGATATAGAAATATAGCAGTAGAGTATGAAAGTTTGTATAGGTAACCTTAATACACGTAGGTACTAAATTAGGGGCTGAGCCGAGGCGGGTCCACTAGTATAAGAAATAAATCTCAGTATCTTGGTAAACATTCTTTGCTCGAAATATGTTGTGTATTGTAGTGCCGCCACACACTTTTGATGTAAAAGTATTTTATTTAAAATGGAGGCTCCATTTTAAATAAAATACTCTAAAGATAATGCTATCATTCATAAGACGTAACAGAGTAGATATTTTTGTGACCAAATTTGCAATCTAAATCATTAAATCTGGATACAACAATCACTGTGCAGATTGACGTAATGGCCAAAAGACTTTTTACCAAACAAGAGTTTCTGATTATACAGCTGGGTAAATAATGAGTAATAGGAAAAGATAATAGCGGTTAATCTAAATATTACCCATAATCAGGCAGGATTGTCCTCACATTACGAAAAATATCTTCATATTTGGATACATCATCGACGGATTCTGTTTCCACTGTAATCTAAAATTATTTTTAAAATTATATATTTAGAAATTTAATTAACAGGGTTAGCTTTTTACAGCGTTTTTAACTGAATTTTATTTTTGTTTCAGTTATCGGCGATATTGCTGGTTTTGCTTCATTTATCAATGCACGTCGTGGATGAAGGACAAGCAGTTAATCCAAGTGAGTAAAAATCTGTTAATTTGTAATATCATCCATCATTAGAAAAGAATTTAAATAAAAACATTTTCTAATTTAATTTATATTAGTGACAGATAGTTACTTTTTGATGAATATAAGATAAGAATATAATGTAAGAAATAGATTCTACGTCAATTTCCTGATGAAAATAGGGCGAGTTTAGAATTTTTTTTAAATCAATTTTTAAAATGCAGGACCTGCTTTATTAAACCACCAAATATTTCATATATATCCTTAAATATTTATTTACTTCTCCCCTGTAAGGTATAGTTATAAGTTTTCTGTTCAATTAGAAAACTCGATAGAATATATTTTACACCCTCATCCCTGACTTAAAATATTACTATACTCATACATTTGATGTTGTACCATAAATACCATAAAATGCGGAACAGTGATTCGGGTATGGAAAATGTTATTTATTGTTATGGGAACATAATATGCGGTCTGTACTGAATTATTTACAAAGGGATGGTTCGGTAGCCTTTAGCTGATAAACAAAGGCTGACGTGTATTTATTGCTGCATACTTATCTGATTTATTCTACATCATTCTTTACCTCAGATGTATAATTAAAATCAGACAATTTTGATTTAATATTACAGTTTTTGATAATTTTATTTTTGGGTATTTTTAATGATTAGATAAGGGACAAACGAGCTGATGGTACACCCGAAGGAAAGTGGCCAACGTCGCCTATCTCGTTTTGTTGATGCTTTGCCACTTTGAAGATTGAGTTAGGAGGGGGAGCGAAAAGAAGAATATTCAGTTCAATTTCAGTGGACCCTCGGCAAGAAACAAGTGTTTACTCGAACTGCAGAATTAATGGAATGGGAGGGAAAGGATAGATCTGGCCCACGAGCGGCGCGACCGGAACACGTCATAGATACTTAGCGGTCGGATTCGGATGCTGGTGGTAACCCGTCCCCTCACTGGAAATATGTAACTAAGATTTAAATGAGCAAGAGAAGTTAATTATGTCAATAATTAATTAATTAGTGACGAAAAGGGACTTAAATATACTCAATGGGAAATGGGATATTGACTGAAAGATGTTGAATTATATTTAAATCTTAGAAAGGACCATTTTTTGACGTGTGAAAGGATAATAAAGAAAAGTTTTATTGTAATTAACTACTTCAATTTGGGATTGAAATGTGCTAATAAATATTTTTTACCTGGCCTCGCTCAGAGTATGTTAAATGAAGCAGTTCTATTGGTATTTAAGAAACACATTACTCAGGATACAGGAACAGGTTATGTAGTGTCCTCGCTCATTTCTAGTAGAAACGCACCTTAAGGAAAAAGGGTAATAATATATTAATAATTATAGTCTAATTTTACAAATAGAGTACAAAATATTTCATAAATGGACAAACGCTCTACATGAATCTGGTACGATCTTAAATATCAGATACGTCAGCTTAAACTTTGCATAGAAGCTCATGAATAAAACATTGTATTTATGCACAATATATAAATTGAATTCTAATATATTGTTATCCCAAATCATTGGTCTACAGATGAATTTTCCATACACAAATCTGAATTTGTAATGTATTTTCAATCCATAATCCAAATATTTTGGACTAAAATTGATTAATTTAATTTCGGCAGTTTATGACAATTTTGCTGTCAAATGAGATCTTAGATAGTTACTTAATCCAAAGTATCAATTAGCGTTTTACGATTTTTTTCGAATTGACAACATCCCATATTTTTAACATATTTATATTATTATGTTATATTAAATTAGAAGAAAAAAATGGGCACATATTTTTATGTTTTTTCAAAATATGAGTCCGTAATTTCGTTTAATATTTTTAAAATGTCAATTGTTAATCTTAATTACTTTGAAAATAACCAAACCGAGTGCAAAGGTTTTCTGATAATTAATAATGAGTTATTAATGGTATTTTTAAACAAGATAGGAACAAAAATAATATTTGTTTATTACTTTTAACTGGAGACGATTTGTTGAAAATTATTTGTAGCAGTTTGTTACCAACATTCTGTTAGCTCTAGAACTATTAACACAGATATTTCGTAAGAAAAACACCAGCAATTACACACATAACCACTTATTACATCAAAAATCAAAGAAATACTGCACTCTGTCATCTTGCATCATCTTTTTATATCCTACCTTAGCCTAAAAAAAATAACGGACACAGTATCAATACTGACAATTCATCACTAATATGATCTAACTCATAGACAATTAATTTCCTGTAAGGTAAACAATTTATCATATACCATAGATAATATTCAAGCATTGTACGGACATATAACAACCATTTATATAAAATTAAAACAGATGCTAACACAGATTACTAATAAAGAGGTATTTCTTTACTTTATATGTTAAGCGCAGAACATACTGAGTGCATTTAAATTATACCATATAAGTAACAACAATTAGATAAAATTAAAACGGATGTTAACAATTCGTACAGAAGTGTATATATTAATATACTTCTACATAATGATTAACTATTCATAATGCAACTTTTACATTGTGGCCATGCAAATTAAATGAGTTGGCGTGAAATTATTAAGCGGACTCGTTTTATGTGAACTCCGGGCTTGTGCGGTAATTTTTATCCTACCGGGAGAGACTGCAATGACTTCTTTATCATTCTGCGCCAACCGCTTTTTAGATTTTTTAATCCTGCTTGCATTTAAGGAACATCAATTTACATTCCAGAACATTTAAATTTTATGGTAGGATTTTGTAAAGCTTAAATATTTCTATTGTTACGAGGAAAAAACAAATTGTAGAAATATTTGAATACGAGTAGAATTTAACGAGTTTCTATTTATTCTACCGTAATTTTTTTTCGACTTCATACACTTATTTGAATAGTTTCTTTAGCTATAATTTATATGAGTTAAGAATTTTAGGTTTTGGTCACAAGTTCCTTTTAATATTTAATTATGATTAATATTCTGAAGTATCAGAATTATTAATCATAATTTTAAACTGCCTTCGCAACTGTGTAATATGATATTATTTCTTCAAACTATTTGGTATTTTTATTTTGTACTACCTACTTTAACTTTATCAAAAATTATATTTACTGGTATCGAAATTAAGATAACTGTCAGGATGGTTATACGCAAAGAACATTTAAAGTGAACTTGTGGGCTTGTGGGGCGAGTTCTTTATATATATATCCCACTTCTGATGCTACCGAATGAGAGTGATATGATACCTATTACTGTACAGTAATATGTATACACATGCAATTTAGACTGAGGCGAGCGGTGCCTGGGGCTTGAAACCCAGGAACAGGTTTAAAGAGCTCTTTCATAATATATTAACTCTCACCTCCACCACTCGACCTCGCTAACGACAATAGATAATAAAGTAAACATACGTGGACCTCGAGAAGGGTAACCTTAATCACGACACTATACCGCTAACTTCCATGTTCACTGCACAAAAACACCAGAAACACTGAGACTAATCTATCGCACTAAAGTTTATATATTGTCTTCACGTCGGTACACTTGACATAATATAAAATGATTTACCCGCTACTACTACTTTATAAACACACAGTGTTGCTAACACTTTGATAACTGTAAATATAACGTAGTGTAGAAAACTTGAAGACCATATAAGTCGTGATTTTATTACTAAACTTTGTTTTGCAGTGAAGGTCAGAATTTATTATTCATGCAAAGTGAAAAGGGCCACATAAACCTGCGTCTTAATTACAAAACCCAGATACTGCTTAGTTAAATTTATTTTAATACATTTTCTAGTAGCAGAGATACAAAGATATATTTTCGCAAGGAAAAGTCAATTTATTTAAACATGATAGACATGCATATGTTATAATTATACTTAATAGCTTATTTACTTGATTGTAAAGGTCGGAAGTTAGTTATTCGTAGCTGTGCCAAGTGTTAAAATTAAAATATTTTTCACATCCAGTGCTTTCAACGTTGCCATTAAACAAAATTGCACAAAATGTTTATGTTTCAAGTAACTGCGATGAAAATGCGGGAAGACGTCTTTTATGAGGCAGGTGAAATTTTTCAGTTGACAGATGCATTCTATACATTGTTGTTTTTTTGATAACTTATCTCCTGAATATTTTGTCATGCAAAATTTAGGTTAAAAAGATTATATAACTTTTCATCCCATATAACATTTTATACTTATTGTGTAATGTTTGTTTTTTTAATAATAATCCGTTCCGTTTTTGAGTTATAAAAGTTTGTTCGAATATTTATTACTGGAACGGCTGGTCCTATTTTCATGGTTTTTGTTTTCATTTCTATTAAAAACATTGGAAAGTTGCCGGAAAAAATAAAATAAAAGAAAAAACATTTTCCCATACAAAATGTTGGTGAGTTTTCTAACTGTCAAACATTTAATGTTCATCCCGTCAATACGGTAAAACCTCCCCAAAAATTAAAGAACGTATTTAATGAAAGGTTTGGAAACTACAAGATATAAACAGAATATTTGGATAATGGCGTATTTTAGATTTTAAAAATGTAGAATAATGTGAGTAATGAAAAAGTATTGACATTTATATTAGTTGTCAACATTTCAGCTAATCTGTAACACGATATTCATTGACTGTCAGGTGGTACGAATTTCTTGGTTAAATAATTTAACCAAGTTTTACACCTATCAGCGAACATATGAATGAATGAGTTGAGTTGTTAATATTAATATGAATTTACTGGACCCAATGTTGAAGTATCCATGGACGTAGTCGTGGGGAGATGATAATACCTACATATTTTAAAATTTTATTAAAAACATATATTACCTCTTTTCATGACTCTATTTCCACTTTTGCTTTGATTTATCTTTCGAAAGAACTTCACATATTTTATGCATATATTATTAAATAAATAAGACTAGTATGTAACATCACGTTGAGAGGAGAGAAGCATCAAAGAAAAGCAAAACAAAGCCTGAGATAAAAGTACTCGTTTTCCAAGCCGCAGTAGTCGACTAATTGTCGCTGGTTACGAGACAAAGTCTTGTGTAATTAATTGGGTAATAAAAACAGGTTTTAATTTTATTCTGTATAATTTTAATTATTTATACACTTTAAAATCTAAAACATACATAAATTTTACAATAAAGATATATTGGGGACACAGGACTCACACATCTATTTAAGAAGATCTTTTCTAGTAACCCTGAGTAAATTCAGTAGAGAATCATTTAAAATGTGGTATAAGATCAAAAGAAAATAACTAAAAAATAATTAATTAAGTAAAAAAAAACAAGTATGTAATGCCTAATTATATTCTATTTTGTATGACATAAATTATTATAACACAATAAACTACATATATGTCGGAAACTAAAAAAAAGGAATGTACAATCATTTTATAAACATCGTATGTTCACAACGGATGGTCTATAATATAAGCTACGGTCAGGATATAACTAAACATTACGATCCCGTACTATTCTGACAGGAACTATTATGACAGGAACCCTAGCAGTGTTTTGGTCTTGTGACTAAGGTGTAAGCTTAAGGATGTCCTTTAAGTGATCACAACATTCGCTTCCACTGCTTAGTTTCACCGTCTAAACCTAAGATTAAACTAACATTAACCTAACCTAACACAAGGCTAACCTAACCTAAACCTAACTCACACCTTCCTTCACCTTTAAAGCAATATTTAATTTCTTAAATCACACATAACCCAGAAGTGTGTGCCCAGGATCGAACTCGGATAAATAAACACAAATGTAATCATAAATAAATAACAAGAATAATAATAGTGTAATATATGCAAAAAGGGAAGAGAAAGTATAAATGTTCTCATATTTTACTCAACCATGCCAATCTCTAGGGTGAGGCAAAACATCAAATGTAACGAACTCATTACAAACTTTTGTGAAATAATGTATTATAATTTAATTTTATGAGTAAAACTTTTCTTGTAATATGATTTTGCAAGATTTAGGTTGAAAGAGCTATTTACTTAAATGTAAATTATTGTTTAATATAATGATATAAATTATTGTTAACTATAAAATAGTGAGGATAGTCGATCATTGTGACCGTGCTGAGTGCCTGTATTGGTAGTTTAATCCACAACATTTACTATTTTAACAAAAAGCATGCGCGCGGGACCAGTACCGTCACGAAAGAACCAATCACATGCGGCGCTCTCGCCCCGGGCTCCTTGTTAAAAAGGCCCTAATAATTATTTTTGCACATGCAAGGTAAGAAGTATACTTACATACCTTTAACTATATTAATACAGTGAAATCTGGTTAATTGTGATCTCAAGGGACCAAGACATATGTACCAATCATTATTCCAATAAGCCAGTTTTCCAATTAAGCAGGTTTAAAATTATAGTTGTCTCATTTACAGAGGCCCCCGCTTACAGAGATCGAAATGTGCCGTTATTCTATTTTTAGAGGTGGAAATGTTAATAAAAATGCGTATTTTTGGTGTTATGAATTTAATGTAGGTATGAATGTACATACATACATTATGTTTTGCGTCGAAAAAAAAACAATACGGTAAAGTTTATGACTTAAAGTGATCGGTTATGTTTGTTTGTACTTGATTGCTAGTTGCTGAAACCTGTTCCTCGATAGAATAAATTTGAACAAAAATATTAGAATTATCAATACATTTCGAAATACTTGTCTCACTTATACAGGTAATTGAGATACAGAGTCTCAATTATAGAGGCAAACATCGAAAATCTCATTTAACCATGTTCAAAAAGTCCCATTAACAGAGGTTATTTAATGAAAAAGAACCAGGACCTCATTGCAACTCTCAAAAATAGAGGTTTCTCACTTATCCAGGTCCCACTTAAACAGGTTTCACTGTAGTTATTTTGTTTGAATAATAATTACATTTCGTAGCAATGAAACAAAATATTTGGTAAGTTAATGTATATTTTAACCATTTAATGTCGGAATTATGCAGCTTTTAAACGAAAACCTATAAATTAAAGAGCTATAAATTAAAGCTCTGTATAACTAAAGGGTTCAGAACCTGATCACCTTTAAAGACCCATAACGTGCAGGTCGATCCAAACTCATAAAAAGGAATCTACATCCTTTCCTAGTTTAAGTTTCACTATAATATATTGATATTTTATAAACGCTGGAATATAATGTATTATCGTGATATTGTCAGAGAATGAGAGAGGAATGATACTCATTACTGTACAGTACAATACGTATACATGCAATTTACACAGAAAGCCGGCCATCACCTTGGACTTGCAACCTTGTAGAGTTAAATACTTTAGTAATTACAACACTCCCCTCCATTACCCGAACACCAAATATTATAAATAATAAACTAAACTTGCGTGCACCTCAAGAAGGGTTACCTTAACCACGACACTAAACTACTAGTTTCACTACTCCTATGTACATTGCGGCTGACCGTAGTCTGTCGAAGCAGAGGTTATACATTATCTATATGGGTGGGTATATTTAAAATAAAATAAGAGGAACTACCCACAAATTCTAATTCATAAAGGGCTAGCTATACAGACAGTTGATCGTTTAATAAATTAGTAAAACTTTTAATAGTAATTCTAGTAAATAGTATTTTCTGATAAATTCGTAAACTCTTAGTGCCGGTTGTTTCAAACAGTCAGTCATCGTAAGTGACGTTCGTTAATATTTAACGATTTGGTACAATGCTCGTTCGTTCTTCGTGTACATTCGTCACAGTGACATCGTTATTATATCGTCAAAAAAACAGTCCGCAGTTGTTATTCGGGTTGCCTGTTATAAAGATCGAATCAGCTTAATATTTTTAGGGAAAGTGTTTTTACAGCAGCAACACCCAGGGACAATTACTCATTTTGAATGAATTAATGAATTCCTAAATCCGACTGAACCACTTACCTACTGAAGCTTCAATTTACTTTTCTGTATCATATTTAATTTTTGTTTCTATTAAGTTTGTAACACATGTGCAACTTCTTTAGAAACACGGATAAACTCTGAGGTTATAATTATAAATACGCTTACCAAACATTTTCTTTTTTTCTTTTTACATCATCTACTTCATCTCTTTCCGAGAATTGGATTGAATAAAATCGAATTCATGATGAAAATTATATCTTATTTGGTAATTTAACAACGCTTTTATGTTACTAACATTCGTTAACGCCATATTTGACGATTACGAGTTCGTTAAAAAGTGTTGATGCAACTGGCCCTTAACCTTGCAGAAGGCGATGATAGCAAATAATTACGAGTGACGAAGTTTCAAACTAAATCAAGGTAACGATATCGTGCCCGGAGTTTTTCCATCAAAGTGCTTCTGACTTAACTCTCTAGATAACACTTTGTCACGTATTTGGGAAAGAAAAATATTTTCAAGTACTTATTTAAGAGCGTCTAGATAATCTACCGTTATTAGAGATTTAGAGATGAGTTAATGAACTACTAATACTTGCGTTAAAGTAAATAAATAATAAGGGTTATTTGGTATTATCACCCCTTCAAATAATAAAAGTATAAAAGCTAAAAATTATAATAAGTTACTCTTGTTTTACAAAATAGCAAGATTATTAAAAGCTATTGTGACTAATATCATACATATCATCACAACCGGATTCTGATATAAATATAAAGTTTCTTGAAATATACACGGCAGAACTATAACCAACCGAAACTAAATTCTAGTATCTATATCATGGCTTCATCATAAGACCCTCGACTCTTAGTATAATATATGATCATCATCAATGAGGAGATATTAGGCCATTGTCCACGACGCTGACCAAGTGCGGGTTGGCAGACTTCACATATCTTCGAGAACATGGAGAACTCTCAGGGTTGCAGGTTTCATCACGATGTTTTCCGTCACCTTTAAAGCAAGTGATATTTAATTGCTTAAAACTCACTGAGTAATGGCTGAGAAAAATCAGAGGTGTGTGCCTGTGCGGGGGATCTAACGTCTTAACCACTCAACCATCAGATTCGTGATATTTACTATATGCTTCATCTCCTAGCTCCATCCATCAGATCAGTTCCGAGATCCAATTAATATTTAATTAGCTTAAATTTCACTTTCATTATATTGTTCGTGAAAAACTTAAAACATGTAGATTATCTTTAATTGTAAAACCAAATAAAAGTCAATTACATTTGAATATAAATATTTATTGTCCAGAGACCAGATATATTTTCGTTACATATAAAATATTATGAATCCAGTTTTATTTACAACTACCGTTATATTATTTGACCGTAAACTGCGATCGTGTGGAAATACTATTCACCCCATGGGGAGTAAATAAAATATCATATCAACAAAATAGTAGAAATAAATAATTGAAATTGACGTTGAAATCTGCGTTATAGTATAGTATACGAACTCAAAATACTATGTCTTTATTTTATTTGTAACGTGGCTCGTATTACTTAAAAGTACCGCTTATAAACGATGAATGAGCCAAAATAAACACGCACAAAAGACGTTAAAAACATACATTTCAGACAGGAAGGAGAGAAGCGTCTAGGACTTAGACTTTAATTTAACCAAGTTAGCAATAGCATCTAAGATATTCATTGTAATGGCAATTTTTTTTTTTTTAAGATTACTACCGACGCTTTAAAATTATGCATTATGATTGCCAATATATTTACTATACGTAATTGTCTTATTAAAAAAAAAATAAAGTTTAAAAACTATAACCCGACTACATAAAAAACTGTGTTCGCACCCATATATACCTACCATAGTAGTGTTCCTCTAATCACATAGGTATACCTGGGTGCGACCACGGTTCTACTTTGACCATTTTTATACCTATGCATTTCTGTGTTTCGATCTGAATTGTTTTCTTGTTTCGTCCTTTTTAGAACACTTTTTTCCTGATCGATCGATAACCCTTATAATCATATTGAACCGTAAAGTTGGTTTTTACTTAAACGAGTGCGACCGCATTTTAAACATATAATATGTTGACTTAAACAATAACAATGAAATGTGCTCGCCAAGACCTTTCTTTTGATACCAAACACGTGATAATTATCTCAGTTTAAATATTTTTTGAGGTTAGAATTTAAAGTATAAATTCCGTCATAAAAAAAAATCATAAAATGTTTATAGCCTATGTCACCCGCACCATTATTACGAATCTACACTCCTCTTAATCTATACACTTCATCCATGAAAATTAGTCCAGTATTTTAGACGCTCGGGTGGAACATACAAACATACATACATAGATACATAGACTGCCAAAATCATAACCCTTCCTTTTGGCTTCGCCGTAGTCGGATAAAAATAAATATTTGTAGGTATAGTTAATAGATCCTATAAGTATATCGGGGCATGCTTTGCTGTAAAACCTTAAAAAGAATATTTTGAGGCTGTGGTTCCACCAAAGATGTGGAAGGATATGTATCGAGGGATGTGTTTGTTAAGAACTAATCATCGCTTCATTTGAGATACTTTGAGCGAGGCTAAGTAATCCTCTCATCTCTGGTGGAAACGCAGCCTTAAACTCCATGTTTCACTTTCTAAAGGAACGATTTATTGTATATGAAATATTCTTAGACATAAAACCTATACATTTATCTCAAAACCGTTGACCTTCTAAGCTACAAGTTGTATCCCTGCGGGTGCGGGTTACGATGAAACTTGCGCAGTTTGGCCACTCCAGCACAACTGCCATAAGGTCTCGAACTTAACAATAATGCTCTTTAATATAACAACATGATCCTTAGAATTAATTACTTACGTGCTCGACTTGGTACTCGTACTCGTGTTACGTAGTTCACACACAGAATTAGGTCATCACATTAGTTCAATGGATTCTCCGACTCTCTATAGTCTCTGTATTAACTGTATAGAGCTAGATCTATCCTAAATCTTAAGAATATACTAACAGATTTTTATTACTGATATATACTGAGTGGTAAACTCAGTAAATCTTACATTTTATCAAAATATATGTCGTGCATATAATAATGCAGTAAAGGTGAGTGCTTGAAGGGATCCCTTAAACTCACACCTTGATCATAAGTCCAAGGCACTGCTTAGGTTTCTGTCGTAATTGTAAAAGATTAATGTTATTTAACGGTTTAGTAACAGTAACTACGTAGCGTTCCTCTCCTTCTTTTTTCTCATTTTCTCGGAGTTATATGTATATTGTTATTTTTGTAATAATGATTAAATACACCTATAATTTTGACTGGTAGGTATAAGTGTTTTCAAAAGTACATATACTCATTTAGATTCTACATCAACATTTACCAAACTCTAAATGTAATAGCTAATATTATTTTGTCTCGTTGATACAATACTTTTATTTAAGCTCTTGTCAATATTATTCTTCTTCTTCTTCTTATTTTGTGGACTTGTACCGCTATTAAAAGCAGTAATTTTGCCAATGTCAATGTTGGAGTGTAGACAGTCACAGTAAGATTGAGCGGTAGTGACGCTGTACTCTCTTCTCTTCTTAGACTTTCTGAAGAGACTGTTCGGTACTGTGGCTTGGTTCTGTCTCGTGTGGACGTTGAAAAATGCATTGTGATTGGATCTCGGATGACTTTAATAATTGCAATTAAAACAGATTGTTTGTTGCCTTTGTTATACGTCAATATTATTAATAAATTAAAAAAAATATATTGACGTTATTTTCATCTTTTTAAACATAGTGTAATTTTTAGATAGGACCAGATAACTGATAGACATATAAAAATGTTTTTATTTTTACCCTATTAATAATATATCTACTTAATGATTTTTAGGCTCAGACCTAAAAATAATTAAGTAACCTTATTTTATTTTAATTAGTAAAAGTAAAATACGAGTTAATAAAATTAAAGTGACATTTTCATTCAAAATCAGTACGAATGCCATATTGAAGTCGTTGTGAGAACACGCATTTTCTCATTTTACTTAACCTCCCAAAGGGATGTATCTTAATTATGAATTATGTGAGACGTTTCCATTAAGAGCCATTACGCACTGTCGACTAATCACCTTCTCTAAAGTTCTTTGATTTCATCCGTCTAGTAAAACGTATACAAAATTACTCTTATGTATGTTATAATTAGAAAAAAATACAATTAATTTAATAGCAATAATAAATAGCAATGGATAATATTAAATAAACATATCGAACATTGAATAAAGTTACTTTCATCATATTAGAATTAATTATGTTTCTAGTAACAGCTGTAATAATAAGATAAGAAACGAAACGAGTACGAAATGAGTATGAAGCGAAACGGACTTTTTATATCAGTCATATTCAAAATAGCAGATGTTTGCTAATATTTTATACTAGCCGACCCGCGCGACTACGTTCACGTATTGCTCCGATCCTATGGGTCATAGCGAGATGTTAGATAGTATAAGTTACTCCTTATTATATCAGCTATTTGCCAGTGAAAGCCCCGTCAAAATCGATCAGTCATTTTAGAGATATACATCCATATGCACTTAGTAAAAAGCGGTTATTTTAATATTACAAACAGACACTCCAATGTTATTTATTTTTATGGATTTTTTATGACTGATTAGGTTGAGTAGCACACTGTTTATTGAACGGTGATATAATTATCTGTTATATTATTTACTATATCCTTTATCCTATTTTCTATTCCGAAATTAAATATAAATATCATGTATGATTTATTCTTTAAAAGGACTGACTAGTTTTTTAAAAGAGAGCCCTAGACAGACTCAGAATATGCTTAATACTTAGATGTCTGGCAGGTGGTTAAAAGTAAAACCATACTGTCTGGCATAGGAGAAGATGCATTATAATGATCAAATAATAAGGTTTGATACTATGACATGAGTTGAACTGACCTTTAAACATGAGTAGACACCACCACTGAATCTTCACTACGATCAATTTTTACTGCTTACGATAATTCTTAAATAAGGTTTTTTTTAGAATCATATACTGATACATCTCTAGGGCTCTGGAGTAGGTATGTATGAAAGTAAAATTTAATTTTGTTTTATATAAAGGTCCTTAGTTTGCTTAGTCACGCGTGTACCGTACTCAAAGGTGTCCAAGGCGTTACTGCGTAGCAGTAATAAATTAATCCAATTAAAACATGTCCACAGATCGTTTAAATATTGTTTTTGTATGAGGATTATCTTGGGACGGCTTTTAATGTATAATTTAATTTGGTTGTGTTTTGTATGCTTACATTGACTTAATATATATGTTAATATCGCATCGCATAGACGCAGAGAATGTCTCCAGTAAATTGCGCCCTAAAAATGATATTATTTATTTTAGACGGGAAGCCGAATGGTTCCCGAGCTTGCGATCCAAGTGAGGGCTTACAATAGGCTCTCGTCCTCCTATAAGGGTTCAACCTTACTATGATAGGCAATGTCAACTATATAACATCATTTATCAAACTGCCGCTGAATTAGGCAACTACTATGATGAGGAAAAAGTCGGTATATAGTTTTACGAATCTCTCAACTGCCCGTGAGGGGACGGGTTAGAATACTATTCCCCTCTGCCGCTGGGAGACATTGGTGGTAAGGGATCTGTTCACCGACTAGCTTGCGACCACCATCATGCGAATCCGACCGCTAAGTGTCATAGACGAGTTCCGATCTAACCGCATGTGGGCCAGCCTTACCCCCTCCCTCTCCCATCCCATTAATGCTGCAGATCTAGTGGATTCTGGGCTCTTGCTCAGGGTCCGCTGAAACCGTACAATTTTTTTCTTCACTCACCCTACTCACTTTATCTTATCCACTCCATCGAGGATGCAACGTATCGACAAAATAAGAGGGTATGTCTTGTTTTGTCGATGTCCATGAGCAATGGTGGCCTTATCTATATCTATACTATTATATTAAGAGGAAAGATTTGATTGTTTGTATGTTTGTTTGTTTGTTGCGAATAGGCTCGAAAAGTACTGAACCGATTCTTAAAACTCTTTCACCGATAGGAAGCTACATTCTTTCCGGGTAACATAGGCTATGTGGAGTTGCCATAAATACTCTAATTAAAAAGATATGGCCATTTAAATGCCATAAGGTGGTCATTATGTATATTGAAGAGTTTCTCAGGAACTACAAATCCGATTTAAAAAAAAATTTCACTGTTAGAAAACTACTCTATTCGTGAGTGACAAAGGTGATTTAGTGTTGCCATGTACATTTTTTAAATAATACAATATGGCCATTTTGTTGTTACTCATCCGATTTTAAAAATTCTTTCACTTGTAGAAAACTACACTATTCGTGAGTGACAAAAGCGATTTAGTGTTGCCATGTACATTTTTAAAATAATAGAATATGGCCATTTTGTTGTTACTTATCCGATTTTAAAAATTCTTTCACTGAGAGAAGTCTATAATATTTCCGTCTCTCTTTCTCTTATAATACTATCTACTATATCTCCATCTCTCTCCTTTACCTATTCAATTTTATTTTTGCTCTGTCCTCCCTATTTTATTATTTGTCGCTTTTATTTTTGTTTCTATCATTTTTTTTTATAACTTTTTCTCACTCTCTCTCTTTATTCAAATAATGAAAAACTACACAATTACAGAGTGACAATTTAAGGACATCAATTATGATGCTTTTTTAAATACCCGGAGCGAAGCGAGGGCAGGCCGCTCGTCTACCATATAATAAAACTTAATTCAATACATTGAATAATATCTATAAGATGCACACTTTAATTTAATCTATATGTCGGTTACATAATAAAATTATTATGGTATCAACTCTGCTTTGACTATTAATTTTAAAACTAATAAAATACTGAATTAATTTTACCGATTGCGATTGATTGAATAATTCCTTCTCATTGAATTATTTATTTCTTCTTTGAAGAGATACAAATTTGAATATTTTGGAAATGAGTCTTCTACAGTATCTACACATTACAAATGTAGGCAAACGACTTATATACATTTCACACTTCCCTTTCACAAAGCTCATGTACATTTATTACCATATTATTTAAGTCACGTTTTTCCTATAACTTTATATCACCTTCAAAGCTTACATTACGACGCAAATTGGTTATTCAGACAGCGAATATTTTAATATATTTTAGGCTATTACAGAATATTGGTACATTGTGTAATATTATATACCTATAAAATAAAAATGTATATTCACTATATAATATAGTCTCTGGTCTCTGTAGTAGCAAAATGAAACGTACATTAATTGCAATTTACACATCAGTTTTTAATAGAACCGCTTGGGAACTTACAGAACGGGCGAATAACGATGAAACATTACATTCGAGAAACATGGCTATTTTGGAGCAGCTATAATGCTTTTAAATGGTCTATACAAATTAATTTTTTAACTGAGGTAGAGCACAGCAGGAAATTTCCTGCTCAAATATGGAGCAGCCCGACCGGGGTAGTACCTCGACCGTACAGAAGATCACAGCTAAATAACACTACTCTAAAGCAGTGTTGTGTTCCTGTTGGTGACCAGAGCTCCTGGGGGGAAATGGGGACAGGGTCGGCAACGCGCTTGCGATGCTTCTGGTGTTGCAGACGTCTATAGGCTACGGTAATCGCTTACAATCAGGTGAGCCGTACGCTTGTTTGCCGACCTAGTTACATAAAAAAAAAAAAATGGTTTAAAAGCATTTTCTAATAGTATTTCTTATCTTTTTTCTGAGGGAATCTTAGAGGATCGGAATGTACCTATTTACTACAGTTTAATAGATCTTAAGATGAATTACTATAACACATTGTTTTCGTAAACCTTAATTGACATACGCGGCACATATGTTATACAATAAACCTAGTTTGAATTTTTCGCGTTCAGATAGATATAAAGGATAGAATTATTGTATAATTTACAAGCCAACCCACTCTCGCTTCGCTTGTGTTATCAAAATATTCACTCATAAACACACTAATTTATTAAACCTCATCGTTAAGACAGCGTTCGTAAGAAACATTTTCGTTCGATCGTTTTTTCTCCGACTTACTTTGCGAATCCGACCACGAAAAATTCTTACATTTTTTTAGATTAATATATAGCTTATGACATTCACAAATAATGTGGCTTTTTATTAGTAAAAGAATTTTCAAGACCAGTTCAGTAAATTCAGATATTATCCCCCCTACAACCTCACAAACTTTATCTCTTCTTCGATACTAATATAAGGGAATCAGAGCAAATCATGTCTATTACTGTAGAACAATACTGCATACGTATTAGACAAGAAAACGAGAAGCTTAAGGCTTGTGACCCAGGAGCAGATTTAAGGACGTCCTTGATACGGCCCATATTAATATAAAAAAATAAAGTACATATATAATGTGATCCTCGATAAATACGATGACAATAAACAGCCTTCACTTAAAAGACTGTCTCAATCTATCAGGGCTACAAGAATATTATATTGTCTTCATTTATTAATACAAAGTTATCAACAGTATTGTTAACTTTTAGGCTGCGTTTCTACCAAAGATGAGCGAGGATGTTTAGAGAGGAATGTGTTCATTAAAAACCATTCAACACACTCTGAACACTCTGATGGAAACACAGCCTAAGATCTAAAAAACATAAACAATGATAAATTTGAATTAAAGTTTAAGCAATTACATAACTAATGGTTATCTTATCATGCAAGTAACCTAAATATCTTACAAGGGCTCGCCCTTAACATTCCACGAGATCAAGGAGCATTCAAGTAAGTTTCATTACCACTATTTGTAAGTAAGGGTCGGAAGATTGTTATCTTAATGTACATACTTAGTGACAACTATCCGATCAATTAAACTTACTAAATGCTTAATATATAATCAATTAAGATTTCTATTATTCAATGTCTTACTGAAAAAATTGTCAGCTTTTTTAACTGACTTCAAAAAGCAGGAAGTAGTATTTCATCTAATACTAATCGACCTGCGCAACTTCGTCCGCGTGATTCTCCGCTCCTATTGGTCTTAGCGTGATGATATAGCCTATAGCCTTCCTCGATAATTGGGCTATCTAACACTGAAAGAATTTTTTAAATCGGACCAGTAGTTCCTGAGATTAGCTCGTTCAAACAAACAAACTCTTCAGCTTTATATATTAAGATATATAGATTATGAATTTTTTTTTTTTAAATTTATTTGATGTTTTATCGGAGAGGTAATAAACCTTAAGAATGTTTCTAATTCTGATATTAGAAGTTGGTTTTACAAAATATAGAACTTAATATCAAATAAAAAATGTATTATAATTGAGATATTTGTAGAGCTATTAGCTATGTAAATAATTCCCGGTTCCGTTATATCAATTAAAGTAGATTCTAACAAATATACAAATAAGCTTGTAATACCTATTTTTTTTGCTAGGAGTCAAGGGATATGCAGAGCTAACGCAAAATGTTAAATATTAATACACTTCAAGTGTTACAGATTGTGCTGCCTCATGTACAAAATGAAATAACAAAAGAATTTTAATTTACGAAAAAACCGCATAAAGAGCTAAAATTTAACCCTCGTTTCAGGCTATTCTGATGAATGAACAAAATTTCACATGATTGACGTATTTGTATTTCGCTTTCGCTCGTTATTTTGATTTGATAAAAATATTGGAGTTAAATGATTTGTTGTTTACCTTTCTACTATTATAAATTATATTTGCTTCAAAGTTATATATGAATATTACGATAACGCTATTTCAGCTGTATCATGGATAATATAATATATTATATAGTTATCTGTACATCCGTCTGTATACATATTCTATGTCATCTACATCATCATTTTTAGTTGTTTATCAAAAATAGATTCAATAACTTTTAGGCCTTTTAGTCATAACTTATTGTAAATTTCTTTTATTATTTTCTTAGTTGTTCAGCTTACAAAAAGAAAAAAATATTTTTAATCATCCTTTGGATTCAATAACTAATGAATTTTAGTCTAGAATCTTCACAGTGACAATGGTAGTCTGGACTTCAACCTATTTTATATTTTTAATTAAAAACAATTTAAGTGGAAAATGACAAAAATATTGTTTTGAATTAGATATTTAATTGCTCGAAACTCGGAGAAGTGAACGCAAAATTTAGTGCAATTTTCCATCCATATCTAATTTATATTCCATTCAAATAATAAAGCTTTCTGGAAGGAACGTAATAACTCCAATCGCCCCATTTAATTCAATTGAAGTATCTTTCCTTTGTGCTTGATCTTCATTTACCCAATGAACTTTGTTGGCAACTAACGTATAAGCCCTTAATATAGGTTTTTCTTGCCAAACGAGATTATACGCTTGAAAGAAAAACTGGGTTAAAATGACAATATTAGAAATTACTGTAATAATAGAACCTGCTCGACTTTTGCATTGTATTATAATTTAAAGTGATTCTGTTGTGTCATATTTATATCTATATTTTTTTAAGGGGATTTGGTCACCTAGTGATCATGTCAACACAATGTTAAAGAACTAAAATGTAACTTAAATTAATTTAAAAAAAAAATATTACGTTTCAAACCTATTTCTACAAATTTATATAACATTCAGGCCTGTTAGAAAGGCCTACATCTATTAGAGTACAATTATATCTAAGTAAAAAATCAGATCTTTCAGCTTGGTCTCGGGCACACTCCGCCATTATGTGAATAACATCTTCATTTTTGATGCATTCTAAACAGACCGGTGTTTGTAATTTCTCTATCATTGCCGCGAAACTATTTTAGATTCATGAGAGAGACAGAGTTTCATTCTTAATTTAAAGTATCTTCCGTAATATAAAATAAATTAATCTCCTTCATTGTCTTTTGATATTATAACGCCATTCAATAACATGTTTAAGCTACCATAATAAAACAAGTTTTACGAGAATGGCGCGAGATAAAGCAGATTGATTTTTTGTAAAAAAACAAAACTTGATCACATTGTTACAATTGCTTCCAAAATTTAGTGTTACACATTTTTATCTTTCTCCAAGCTAAGCTTTACCTACCCGTGAAAGTTTCGTTAAAATTTGTTTATCCTGCTACAAAATAAGATTTATCTGTCCGTTAAAGTCGTATTAAAATCTGCAAAAATCAATGAAAGTTTAATCCTCTATTTTAAACATAGAGGATTTAATTTAGAGTCAATTATTGTCCACGAGTTTGTAGCTTCCGTAGTTTCGGATAATTCGATCAACTTTTATATTTAATTATTTACTCTTTGTATATATAAATTCTTTTAAACAAATAGTTTTACTGCATCTCCTCCTTCCCAATTATATTTTAATGAAGCATCAGTATAAACATAACTTCAAATTAAACTCCATATTGCAGTTAGTCCAATCCGGATGTGGTTGAGCCATGCCAATTTTGGGACTACAGCTTTAATCAATATGAAATGCATTGGCTATATGATATGCCGGTTATCTGCCTGCGTCGCGTGGGTGCCGGAAGCCGGACGGTGTGGTCAAGCCGGTCAAGCCGTCCCAATTTCCGCCGTCTGGCTTCCACCAGATTATACAACACTTCTGCTCGAGTAATCATCCACGGTTCTAATTTCGAACCGGCCTCAGGCGTTACTCAAATATTTAAGGGAGCTAAAATTCAGTCCCCTTTTGTTTGAAGCTTTTAAAACAGTGACTATGAAAAGAAATTTCTAGAACGCAGAAATTTAAATCCGTTTTTAACAATTCATACAACGGTGGAAGTTACGGAAAATAATGATGTTTATTTATTATTTATGTTTATATACTTGTTTGGTTGTTTAAATGTTCATCCTTAATCGTTCATTTTTCTATATTACTGGCGACCTGCCCTGGATTCTCACTGATAATTCAACAATCATAATATTTGTGTTAATTGTAAATAGGAAACATTCAATGAATGCTTGAAATGTTTGAAATTTGAACACAGTGCTATCAGTTGGATAGATACTCAACTCAGATGGTGTTACGTAAAATTGTGGCTTATAAAGATAATGTTTAACTGGAGTCAATATAATTTGGTTAGTAAATTAATCAATTTCTCGGTCCAATGTTTTCAGACTTTGTAAAAGTAACTTTACTCCATTTTAATCAACGTTCAGACAATGTCTTTAAAATAGACGCTATAACGTGACCACTATTACTGAGACTACGACTGAGCCAATAACTATTATCTAGTCTGCCCGTTTATTTTAACTATTGAGAACTAAAGCCTTATGAATAGCTAGATTGGTAACTGAAGTGGAGGGAGGGAGAAGTATAAAAGTCCCCTTGAGGGGAAGAGGTGGAATACAGGCCTACCCCTCCCTCTCCCATCCCATTAATGCTGCAGTTTGAGGGGTTCTAGCTCACGGTCTACGTAACAAAATCACTCCCTCTCCTTCCTCTATCTTCGATGTGCAATACAAGAGAATGGGCGATAGTTGCCACTTACCATCAAGTAGACCGTTAGCTAATTTGTCGATTAAGTGTCATAAAAAACTAAAGCTATTGGTTTGCGTATACGAGTAAATAGACAGTCTTTGAGTCTACAGCAATATAGATAAAAAAATACAAATTTGTTTATACAATACTTTATTTTTCTCCAAGAGATTATTTATTTGGCCTATTTTTTTAACAATCAAAGTATTTTAGATCCAATTTAGAATAATATACGCCAATTTTTATCCACCAAAAACGTATCAGCTAAAATTGCTTCATATCGGTTTCCGATATAGTAGTTAAACACTTAACTATATAAACTCATCCAACTTGATCTGCGTCGCATAAGAGAGAGAGTGAGAGGATGGGTTACTTTTTTCCCTGTTTATGCAACATTTTTTGTTAATGCTTCGCTCCTATGAGTCGTAGCGTGATGTGTTATATATGCCTACAATTTTCCTCGATACAAAATATTTTTTCAATTCTAACAAGTAGATCCTGAGTTTAGAACATTCAAACAAACAAACTCTCCAATAAATGTATTCGATTTATCCAAGAATATTTTCCCTTACAGGTTGTTCGTGCATACGCTTCACTTCCACTTACGGCAAGGAGCGAGGCACTTTCAGAAGTCCAGACTACCCACTACCCTATCCTAAGGGTCTCTGCCTTCTATACACCTTCGTCGCTGCTCCTCATCAAATTGTTGAGCTGATGTTCACTGAATTTGACGTCTTTAAGGAGGATCTTGAGTGAGTATTATTTATAAGTATTTTATCTATTTCAACTATTGAAGAGTTATCGAGTTTCCTATAAAAAGAAAATAAATATACTTATTCGTATATTTATTTTCCTTTTGTAGGAAAATCTCCTTAATTTTTTTAGGTGTAATTTACAAATACGATTGATCCTTAAAACAATCTTTCAAATTTTACTAGAAAGGTTTAAACTATTCTAATTAATTTTTAATATATCTGGAATATAAGAAGATTTAAAAAAGTAATATCATTAAATACTTAAAGTTATTATTTATAGAATTGTTTTACCATTCATAGGTAATTTTTTTTAAAATAACATGTGAGATAAACAAAAATTGTGCTATAAAGACATAATAGCGTGTGGAGCCAAACTGTTTATTTATTCAGATACACTTCATCCCTTTTGCGATAAAAGGTTATTTGAAACCCATAGCCTATGGTAGCTGGGTAAGTAAATATTAACACTATGAGAACTTACACACCTGGTGGATGTGTAATTGTGTGTACATACTAAAGTAGATATATATGTATAATGAATGTGTTTATTAGAACCACAACAATCAAATTATTAAGTTGAGAGTCGATTGATTGGTTTCTCTTTTTTTAACTGTTACGAAGTGACGGATCATCTTGAGTTTTTGGGTATAGACAAACTGAGGATCTGAAAGTAACATAAATTTTATATGGAAATAATGACAGTTCAGTCAGATAGTAAACAAATATTTTTAACAATAACGCCTAAACATAAAGTGATAAATCGTAGGTATGAGTGAGAAGACAGGGCGAGTATTTGGTGGAAAATAATTTAGTAATGTTGTATATAAAAATCACTAACTTAAACAAAATTTTTAAGAGAAAAATGAGATTAATATTTTTTTTACTAAATATCTACTAAGTACTACGATTTGTTTTTTTTATGTATGCTTATTATTAATAAATGAAATCGAAATTTCCCTCATCAAATAAAATAACTATTACTAATAAATTTACTTTGATAAAATTTTATATAAAACTTAAGTACATTCTGTCGAGTTAACGTATTGTTAAAATTTTTTCAAAATTAACTTTTACAAGTAATTGATAATATTTGAACAAAAATAAACACATAAAATAAATTTATTTAATAATTTTAAAACGAAATACAGAAAACATGCAAAGCGACTAGTAGCGTAAACTTGAATCTTTTTTAGACTTGTAGAGCTTGTTTGTTAGGTTTCTTGAGTCCGCAGAGCTTAGTACAGAACTGCTTGTAATCTATGAAGTTGTACCCGTCCTTTTGAATAGTCGGAGCTTCGTCTAAAGCATAGTCCGCCTCTTTCTCTGTGAAACGATCGCCCCATGTCATTAGGTCGTGGCGAATCCTGAAATGAATGAAACGACTGATCAAAAAGCTGTGCTAGTTAAAATTTGTTAGAAATTGCTATTAGTTTTCATTGTATATTGAATGAGGTCTATTGAATTTGACATCGAGATCTTTTTCACATCTAAATAGTATAGTAGTAAATTTCAGTTCTGCTCCTAGGATCTCTTCGTTATCGGTGTGTCTGTTGAGCACCTTTTTGTCAAAAACTCGTGAAAGTAATAAGATAAAATTAATATTAAATACTCAAAATAAATTCTTAAATCTCTTGACTAATTTTTAAATCATAACAGTCAAAAGATTCGACCACTCGTGCTACATATTTTTACACTTGCAAAGGAATCGAAAATTGCGAAAATAATCTTATTTGTAGTTAGTAAACTGACCGCGACCTATGTCAATGTATTGAGACAGCCGATTTTCAACGGCAAATTTGAGTTTGTGCCTCAATCCAGTTTGTACGGAATCCTTAGTGCACGAATCTAACTCACGCTTGGCTGGATTTCTCTGAATAATACGCTTATTACGCTATTTAACTAGCACGCAGAATATATTTTAAAATATTTTAAAGAATTGAAGTGCTCAAAGCACTCACACATGCCTTTCTTTATATAGAAACTAATATTAAGACCTAATTTATTACGAACTTAAACGTAATATATCTTTCAAGAAAATCTAAAACGAAATCTTGTTTCTAAATTACTTTCAATATCTGAGGTTTGCTAAATTCTATTATGACAGTAACATTACTTAAAATCTTATAGAAATCCAGCTATCTACGACAACAAAGACGTAATAAATGACTTAAAGCTCCCTTAGGCGTATGAAAAATTTCTTCAAATACAATTCGGTTGCTGGACCACGTTCTATTCACATAAAAAATATTATATACGTTTTATTACACTTTCTTTTATACTACGGGGAATGTTTTTAAGCTGTTGCTTATAGAATATTATAGGCCAAAAAGTTATTGATTACTCAACACTTTGCATTTCGCATACAAGAACATTCCTTTCTTTATATTTTAAATGTTTAAATATGTTTTTTAAAGTAATTGAAAAATAAAATGCGGTGAAATTGTAAAATAATTTATTTATAATATGATAGGAAAACTTTGATAAAATAGCATTTGTAAAATAGCTTTTCTTATTTGTCTCATTGTCATTATTGAAGTTCGGCAGACCAGGGCAAAGAAAAAGCCTTATCTTGTATTTCTAATATCAAAATATTACAAAGATCCCATGACAGCCCTATTATTAACTAATGTTATTCTTAGCTCTTTTTAGAGAGTAAATCCTCTTTGAATCCCTCGTGAATTTAATTTCAATAGTTTTGGAATAAAAATTACCGATCGACTAGTAAAAGCCCATGTCCTATTTTTAATTAGGAGAATTATCGAGATATATTAAAATTAAAATAAACTCAATAAGTTTGACTAACAAAACTATATCAGATGTTATTAAAAAACCATATGAAGTTGTAAATAACATACATTCATCTCTTTTTAAGGGGTTAGGTGGGTTTGAAAATTTCTAAAAAATCGATTATTTTTTTGTCTTAATAAATAATACAATATGTTTAAAATATTCTCCTAAAATTTCAAATCAGTATTGTTGTTCGGCCTTTCCCACTTTCTTTTACGATTCATTAAAAGAAAGCTAACGCTGCTACTCGTGAAGCAAGAATTTGTCACAGAAGGTATTTTTGCTTTATAGTGCCGGAATCGATGATTCTATGTAAGAAAAAAAAATCTTTTTGCATGTGATTTCAATTTAAAACTTTAAACGCGTTTATCTCAAAACTCATTTTTTTAAGTCGGTGGACACGATTTCTCGAAAACTTATGAAGCGATTTTATTCAAATTTTGCACAGATCTTTGAAATAATATTATGTAGTCATTGAACGAAGGAATGTTTTTTTTTATTACAACTAATTTTTTCGAGCCAATACATGGCGAAAATTTGACCAAAAATGTGTTTATTTGTTACAAGTCTGTCGAAAATTCATGTCATTTTATTTTCCTTCGTCCAATAACGAGAATTATCTATGTACTAACGAAATATTTTTGGTTTTTTGATTTTAGATGAGCCAATAATGAGTTATGCTGTCCACGGCAAGAGCATTTTTTTTGAGACGTTAAGGGTGATGAGGTACCAACGGCCGAGTTTTCGATTTTTTTAAATAAAATATATGGTTGTATATATTAAGAAAAAATTGTAAAAATACCCTTATTTGAACCTCTGAAACCCACCTAACCCCTTAAGTAAGCGTTATTAAAATATTTTTAGGATATTACTTTCTCAATCAAATTAATTTTCATTTACATAGCAAGTAAATTCATTAACAAATCCTATTATTATAACTGCTACATCAACACCTTATTATACTGATTCATTATAGGTAACTGACTCAGCATAATGTGTATTTACTTAATAATTTAATAATGGCTTTTGGTTATTTTAGGAAAATGAATTTCACGGTTTCGTAATAATAGAACTTCTTGTTGAGTAAATAGAGCCTACAATATACTGACTAGTAGCATTATATACAGCCCAGACTGTTTTCATTTATTTATTTAGAGGATAGCTCTTTATTATTCGATATCCAAGTCAATTCAATTAATCTTGTTAATGTAAATAAAACATTTTTAACAAAAAAATTGAGCGACTTCAAACTTAATAAAAAAATGCACTAAAAAGTAATAATTAATTCCGTTATTTATTGACCTCCCTTTATTAGAACAATAATATACAATAATTGTTATTTTTGAAGCCGTAAATAACCAAATAAATTTTAAATGCAAATGCAAATGCTTGAAACCGTTCTCAAAATATCACAATCACTATATGTGTTTCTGTAACTTTTGAGGAGTTCTCTTAATTCCTCAAGGATACCATCATCAGAACTGGATTTTGAAAAAAAATGGGACCGATCTGTAAGCATACAAAAAGAAATTTCCAATTTGGTTAATAAACGAGGTAACAAACATAAAAAAAATAAAAAAAATACAATTGATAACCTCCTTGTTTTTGAAAAATATGTTCAAAAAGCTGTTTAGACGTTAATATATAAAATGGCTGAACCAATATGAATGAAATTTGGTATAAGGATAATTCAGAAGGTGGATTAACATATATGTTACTTTTTATCTCGATAAAAAGCACCATTCCCGTCGAATAATAGATATTGCTGGAAAAATTTGAAGTTTCAAACCAAAAGGTTAAACACGTCATACTCATCCTTTAACATATATTTTACGTGGATAAAGTCACGCGGATCGACTACTTTTAAATACATTTTCTTACTTTGTTTTTGCCTATCGTTTTAAAATGACATAGGTACTTGAGTATATTTGACAATAATAATATAAATTTATACAATTCCTACGCAATGTAAATCTTAAAAAATGAAAAACCTATTTCTGTCTAAGTTTCTAACTTAACCCATGGTATTACGTTCTTTGTTAAAGTCATATAAACTTATAGATACATAAAAAAAATGCCAAATATTTTATTCATTCCTAATGAATGAAGTTCGGATTTCGGAATCATTCTGTTGAAAAGAAAGGTATAATAAAGCAGTTTGTGCAATTGGTTTAAATGCTAATTTTAACTTATTATTAAAGCAGTATTTAATTAACCAGTATTTAATCTTAGTAATCAAATCCCAGGATCCCGACACCTCACCACTACACCACCAGTCGAGCTTTGTTTGACAACTGGCTCAAGTCTATCGGAACAAAGGTTTTATACAGGCTTGGAATTATATAATTCGCACTACCCGCAACTATAAACTTACCAACGGTGTTGGTAACTTAAACCGTTACGATTTAGTATAATTGTTATTCTCTTATTGTAAAGAAAATTAATTTACATTTTATAGATTACTTACGAAATTGTTTGGCTTAGTGTGGCGTAATTGAACGACAACATTAGAATATATTATGAAGTTGAATAAATACTACCCATCCCGCATCCTGGTGGAATTAATATTTTTCCTATGTGAAGTCATAAAGTTAAAGCTTTCCTATAACATATGGACCTACAAGGATTTAAAATGGTTTTTATTTTTGAAAATTTTAACCTATTTGTATTTGTCGTCTCGTTTTTATACTTTGTGTGTAAATTTATTTTGGACTTGAATATTTCTCCCGAGGGTTAACCTTTAGAATCGAAGGTAAAGCTTATCGGCTTGATTTCTCACGATGCAATAACGACTTTTGTCCTTACGACGTATTTATTTGATTTCCTTTTCAAGTAAACTTTAACAGTTGTGCCATCTTTGAAAGCAAAACGTTGCTCAAATGAATGCTGCCAACATCATAAATTCCTACACGTACAAGACGGAAAATGTATCGATACATCGCTTACGCGGTAAGAGGGGGGATTACAATATTTATCATTTCATATTTTGGAGTCGATCAGATGATGGAACCACAATGTTCCCAATGTAGATAATCAACTCTTCAGACAAGTTTTTTTTAAACTATTTTCTGTTGCTTTTTAGCTGTTTTAAACTACATTCTTTATCTTTTCATCATAATATGGAAAATGGAGAAGGAGAGCGCTATGGGATCATATATTGAGTTCACGAAACATGTCGTGGACCAATTGAAGCATTTCAACGGTTTCCGGATTGACTCTGTAAATATTGTATATTCTCTAGATTTAGGTATTTAGATAGAGTATTTAGGTATAGAGATAGATTTTAGTTATCATATTCGTAAGTTCTATTCTTCTCGTTAAGTTTAGTTTTATTCCATTTATGTTTCAGTTGATCGTCTTTATTATTCAAGTTATTATTAAGGATAATTCATATTTAACTAGTCTTTTAACTTCGGTTATTTTATATTCAATTATCTTCAATTTTGTTAATAAATTCTGATTCGTTTTATTCTTATGTTCATAATTTCAGCATAGTTTGCTATTTTATTTTAAATTTTCTTAATCAATATTGTTTCACATTTTAAATAAATTTTAAAATAACTCAATTGTCAATTCTATGCTATTGACAAGTTTATTTTTAGCCTTTTGCCGTACAAACCGCGGCATTGGCCATCACATGAAATTCCTTGGACTTAGTTCTATTTTTAAGACTCCTATTATTTCCTCTCTCGAGACATTTATAATTTCCATATGAGAACAAACTCATATGAGAAAAAAAAATATGGAAAATGGTGATTGAAAGATTACAACTTTTATTTCATATTAATTCTACCGCCCTAGCTCGCTTGGCTTAAACATATTTAATTGGAGCAAAATTCAGATATTCAATTAGATACAATTTTTTGTATTATCTCACAGGTAATAAAGGCAATTTTTTGTGCATTAAAAAACTAATTTTATTGCAACGTACAAAAAGTATAATAACTTTGTTATTAGTATGTTTTGCTATAGAAAGTTCTCGAGCCTCAATACCACAGAGATTAGATAAGTTAGCCTATCCGCATAGTTGCTAAGTTGTTTCTTATTACTTACGTGACGATTATTATTAGTGTTAGCAAACTTGCTCAAACTATTTATAGTTTGGCTATAAATTATTTTTTTGCTAAACTAAATTAATGGTGACCGTAAGGGATAGTACTTACAAAACGAATTGATTATATTCTTCCATATTCTTTAATTGATAGTTTATCCTATTACTAGGTGACCCGGCCTGGCTTCGCCCGTGAGCAATTTACCACAAGTATTAAGTTTTAATTTTACATTTTAAATTTCAACATCAACATCTATACTAATATATAAAGCTGAAGAGTTTGTTTGCTTGAACGCGCTAATCTCATCAACTACTGGTCCGATTTGATAAATTCATTCAGTGTTAGATAGCCCATTTATCGAGGAAGGCTATTGGCTATATATATCATCACGATAAGACCGATAGGAGCGGAGCGCGGGCAAAGTTGCGCGGGTCGTCTAGTAAATTATATATGATTAATTCCCAAAGACATAAACGGTTACACGGTTCGTCATGCAATCCATTCCCGATTTCAACCCTTTCAGACTTTTTTTTTCAATAAAACGAAACTTATGTCTTTTCCCAAGACCTAGTCTATCTGAGTACCAATTTTCATCATAACCGGTTTAGTATAAGCGTCATAGATAGACAGCTACTTTCCCATTAAAAATATTGTAATAAAATTAAAGTTGTACACTACTCAATTTTAGTTCTCTGTAAACTTAAACTTTACTCTGTTAAGTTATTAGAAATACAAAATAAGTTTTTAACTACCTACTTAGTACTTAAAAATGTGTTGAAATTAATTGAAAATTTTATATCATCATTAAAATGATAATATTGATGTGAATATTAATGTCAAAGCTGATTAATTATTTGCATTTATTATAATAGTTTTACTGCATGAAAGAAAATTTCATTGACCGATACTGATGAAGTTTTATTTGTTTTAAAGGTAATTTAATCGAGATGGCTTTTAGTTATAATTTGTGGAGATGTGGTTAGAAGTTTGAACACTATCAGTTCATTTCTGAATTGAAAGCTGTGTGACAATATTAATATATTGACAATCATGACAACTTGTAACCATGATTGTTATGATTATCAATCTTCTAAATCGATTCAACGATTCTTCTAAATCGATGTTTTTTGCTATAAATGATGAATAAAATTTAATCTGTAGGCACGCTGTAGCAGTGATACTAGATTTATTGTTAGCATATTTGCGCACAATTCTGATAACTTGCTCCCAACGGAAGGAAACAGCGACAATCATTTTTCTCCGCATAATATATTGATAGAGATAAAGTAACAAATAAATCCAAAAAAAGTTTTATCACATTGCGTTATGTTGTTTTAGAAATATATCTAGAATTGTTGGTCCTTAGAGAGGAGGACGACAAGGGTCTTTTAGTAAACAACTTCAGTATGAAATATCTGAATTATTTTGTTAATTTATTCGGCGTATAAATCTGGATCCCAAGGTCTATTAAGAACGATGGATGAAATAATGAATCATGGGGTTCCGTTTATTAAGAAAAGAGAGATATACTTCGATTATTGTATAACAACGAGACACCCAATCACATAAAAATTACACTTAAAACTGCCCTCGTAGAGGTTATAGAGAGATATAATTTAAGTACAAATACTATTGTACTATCATTGTATTAAATAAAAAGAGTTTTTACTCTGATATCTTAACAAAATAATAAGCATTATAAAAATATTATCGAAGTGTGATTTTTAGGGCACAGTTACGTGTATAGTATTGAAGTACTCTTAGTATTTAAATCTAAAATACCAGCCAAAGGCTCAAATGGGTGGTTATTGGTTTGAATATCTTTTGTGATTATAATATACGAGCGACTTGCTCTCGCTTCGCTCCGGGTATTTGAAGCAATATTATAATTGATGTCCTTAAACTGTCACTCTGTAATTGTGTAGCTTTTCATTAATATAAAAAAGAGAGAGAGAATGAGATAAGGTAATAAAAAGAGAAAATATAGAAAGAAAAATAAAGAGAAAAGTATAATAAAAATGGGAAAGCGCAGAAATAAAAATGAAAGAGAGATAGATAAAAGAGAGAGAGAGAGAGAAAAAGAAAGAAAGAAAGACAGATAATAGATATAGGGATAAAATTAAAAAGGGAAAAAAGTGACAGGATATTAGAGAGAATGAATGTATAAGAAAGAGAGACTTTAAGAAAGAGAAAAGGGGAAAGAAGGAGAGACTTTAAGAAAGCGAGAATTCTGTTAATTAAAAAACGTTATGGCCTTTAAATGGCTATATCTTTTAATTAGAATATTACATTATTATATTTATTAATATACTACATAGCCAAGGATGTAGCTTTCTATTGGTGAAAGAATTTTCAAAATCGGTTCAGTAGTTTTCGAGCCTACTCGCAACAAACAAACATACAAACAATCAAATCTTTCCTCTTTATATAGTAGTGTAGATATAAATATATACTATTAAAAAATATTTGATTTCCATTTTTGCTATATATTTTTAAAAATTTTATTCAACTTTTAAATTAAGGAGATAAAACTCCTTTAAAATATATTTACAAATTAGTTCTTAAATTTTTTTAAGGTATGATTGAAATGTAACAAGTTATAGATCCCTCATCGTAGAGAGGACAGTTACTTATAACTATCTATAAAATAAAAATTACCTAGATTTGTAATATAATCCTGATAACCTTTGAATTATTTCTATTTAACTATAAAAAATAACTGGTTTAATATATTAAAAAAAACTACAATTTATATTATTATTGTTCTGTATAAGGGGTATAGTTGTCTTGCTCTACAAAAATACAAAGAGAACCAAGGGCTTGAGAAAAAAAACCATTTAATGAGTCATCATCATCATCAGTGGTGTTGAGGAACCATTTCTCTCAACATTAATTCTTAATGGCCGAATTGAACCAAATGTATCATCAATATCATTTTACAAACATTAAATAAATTATACTTAAAAAATAGAGCTGTTTTAAGGTAGTCTTGTTGATCAAGTACTAAGAGAAGAGAGGGATTATGAAGTAAAATAAATCTAAGAAGGAGTCTACATCCGTGGTGTTGAGAAATCATTTCCCTCTATATAAACCGATGTATAGGGGATGTTAAAAAAATCAATAAAAAAATATACAAATTATAAAAAAACATTATATTTAAAAAAAATGATTACTTAGAAAAGCGAGGGCTTGGTAGTAAAATAAAAAGCAAAAAAAGTCAATGACTACATCAGTGGTGATGAGAAACCATTTCTCTCTACATAAACCCACATGGGTTGTTATTAGTTCAATAAAAAATACATAAATTATAAAAAAGAAACACTATATTGTAAAAAAATGATTACTTAGAGAAGCGAGGCCTTGATAGTGAAATAAAAAAATAAAAAATTCAAAGACTACATCAATGTTGTTACGTTGGGTATTTAAAACATCAATATTGATTTATAAAAAATCAATAAATTATAAATACAAAAATTATAAATAATTTGTTAATAAGAGAAGCGAGGGCTTGATAGTAAAATTTTAAAAAATCAAAAAGGAGTCATAGAGTCTATACAGGGGTGTTGAGGAACCATTCCCTCTACAATAACGGGCTGACTTGAACTGACTTTGTAGGATGAGGCATCATATTTCAGATTTGCTTCACAGAGCAGGACCGTGCGAGGACCGACTAACTACGCAACGGACGCGACGGACTTTAGCGCAGCTGTCCGAACAACTGCCTTACTGCGTAGACACGGACTCCCGATTATGACGTCACGCGGCCTGTATATATACTCAGCGGGCTAGAAAAGTTTGATAGCGCGATGTAGGAACTGTACTTATTATTCGATAACTATAGCTATTTACGGAGTGTTAAAGAGATAGCAATATGCACAATAGATAAAGTCGTAAGCGTTCTGTGATTTACGTCATTTAATGTAGAATAAATTTTAAACACCAAATTAAAATAGTTAGAGTAGGAATATTTTTTTGAAAATAGTACCAAAAATCTTGTAATAAAAATAAATGTTTGATTAATAAAAAAAAATTTAGGTGGCCGGATTTGAACCTTCGACCTTTTGCATATTGCTTTTACGTTACGTTATTTTCAAGGCCACGTTCTTATCGACCTTTATTATATGTGTACTAGAGGAGAGAGGAAAGAGACTGATCATACTGAAAAAATAAAAAAAAAGAATTAAAGAGAGAGAAAAGAGAGAGCATGAGACACAATGACAGTATTATAAGAGGAAGACAGATGGAAATACTATAGACTTCTCACAATGAAATATTTTTAAACATCGGATAAGTAACAACAAAATGACTATATTCTATTAATTAAAAAATTTATATGGCAACACTAAAACACTTTTGTCCCTCACGAATAGTGTAGTTTTCTCTTACTTAAAGGATTTTAAAAATCGGATTCGTAACAACAAAATGACCATATTCTATTAATTAACAAAATATATATGGCAACACTAAATCACCTTTGTCCCTCACGAATAATGTAGATTTCCATCAGTGAAATTTTTTTTTTAAATCGGATTTGTAGTGCCTGAGAAACTCTTTAATTTACAAAATGGCCACCTTATGGCACTTAAATGGCCATATCTTTTTAATTAGAATATTTGTGGCAACACCACATAGCCTATGTTACCCGGAAAGGATGTAGCTTCCTATCGGTGAAAGAATTTTCGAAATCGGTTCAGTACTTTTAGAGCCTATTCACAACAAACAAACATACAAACAATCAAATCTTTCCTCTTTATATAATAGTATAGATATATGTTTGCGTATCTAGTTCTCATTAGTGGTTCAAGGAGAGATATAATAGGTTGGGGAAAAGTCTTTTCGCATTATAGTATGTAAGAACTTGTAATAAAATCTCTTTGGCTATACTATTTGTATCTGGCTGGTTTTGGTATCATTAAAAGTTTAAATTTCAAAGAAGATAATTCCAAATTCAAATTAGGAAAATGTGTGATTTTTATTTGTTTTTCTTACTGTGAAGATGAGTGAATGTAATGAAGAAATTTGATACATTTTAAAATTTTACTACAAAAAAGATAAAAATGCAACGCAAGCCGTGAAAAAAATTTGCGATGTTTATGGACCTAGTGCAGTGTCTGTGAGAGTAGCACAAATTTGGTTTAAACGTTTTCAATCCGGAAATGTTGATGTCAAAGATGCACATCGTACTGGTCGCCCTATTACGGATAAAATGGAAGGCATTTTTGAAAAAGTGGAGCAAGATCGGCAGCAGTTACGACGTAGCTGAAGAACTGGGAATTGACCACAAAACAGTTATGGCGCATTTGATAAAAACTGGGTACACAAAAAAGCTTGATATTTGGGTACCTCACGAGCTCACTAAAAAGAACCTAATGAACCGTGTACTCATTTGTGATTCTTTATTACGACGTAATGAAACCGGACTATTTTGAAGAAGAACTGGTGATGAAAAGTGGATCACGTACGACGAGCACGTGCGAAAAAGGTCGTGGTCAAAGGCTGGTCAGGCTTCACAGACTGTGGCGAAACTCCGGGTTAACTCGCAACACGGTGATGCTGTGTATGTTGTAACTATATCGAGCTAACTCTATAAAATATATACATAGAATACATAAAAATATAAATAAATAACGCAAGAGGAAGACGGCAAGTCAATAACGGCTAATAAATCATTTATAAAATATTTAATTAGGCATGTGATCATCTAGTTAGGACCCATAATACGTTGTGTAAATAATAACCATCAAAGTTCTTTTAGAGTATTCAGAGGCATGAGTTCAATAGGTCATCGAGGAAGATAAATTAAACTAAATAAAGATTGATAACGATGTTGTGATGACGCATAGATGTATAATAATTTTATAAATAATGACATCAGAAGGATGTTAGTGATAAAGAAGATAGCTGAAGGAGTCTCTCCCTTCCTCTTATAATATTAAAATATAAAAGAGAAAAGGGGTCGGCAGCCCCACACCCGCCACCGACAATGGGTTCCAACCAAATCGTGAACCCTCCAGGATAGAAGGTGGGAGCTATTTATAGTGCGCCTACACTTTTGATGCTACATTAGCAAGGACCGAAGTCCGGGTAACACAGTCAAGACTGCAGTGTTGAAAGCCGAAGCCTTAGTAAATCAGCCGAAGCTGTAATAATAAAAAGGCGTGAGCCTTGTGATGGAAGTAAATCCATTAAAACAGCAAAGCTGCAAGGTGTCCGAAGGCAAAGGGACAAGCCCTGGTTATAAATAAAGTGATAAATAAATCACTGGTTCAAACATCAGTTCGTAAGAACTCACAGCACTTAGGCGGCTGATTGCAAGGAATGCACATATTCATATAAATGTGTTATCGTTGCCACCGGAGTGGATATCGTTGCAGCCGTAGCTGATAATCGTTGCAGCCGGAGCTGATAAAATGTTGCCACCGAAGTGGATATTGTTGCAGCCGGAGCTGATAAGTAAAAACCACCGTAGTGGATAAGTCGTTGCAGCCGTAGCTGATAATCGTTGCAGCCGGAGCTGATAATCGTTGCAGCCGGAGCTGATAAAAATATGTGTTATGGTCCACCTTAGTGGAATGTAAAATATGATATATGTACAACTCGCTTACAAAAAGCAACACTCCCATCGAGCATATGAGTCAAACAAAGAGACGTAATACGCCAGATCAATATTTTACGTGGCAAGCCACACTGTCCTATATGCTAGTAAACATCCCATAAGGATAATTCACCAGACGCCCTAGCACTATGACATGCTACAATGTCTATTTAAAAGTACTAAGCTAAGGGGCAGTCCTGACAAGGACTATTGATGCCACTCACAATGTCCATAAACAAAGTCCACGGACAATGCTCGTGGTTGTACCCAGCATCGCTAGAACGTACCACTTCGGCTTACAGCCTCCGCACCGCTCAGCAGCTGGATACGATGGTGTGATAGACACAACGATATCAACTGAGACGCCTGGACGTTGAAGTATCAAATCACAGTGAGAGTCACAAACAACATCGTCTGAGCCACGAGAGACCTCGGGGTATCAAATCATAGAGTGATAGACACAGCGATATCAAACTGGACATCAGGACGTTGAAGTAACAAATCACAGCAATAGACACAAACAACATCGTCTGAGTCATCAGAGACCTCGGAGTATCAAATCACAGAGTGATTAGACACAGCGATATCAACTAAGACATCAGGACGTTGCGAGTATCAAATTATAGAGTGATAGACACAAACAACACCGTCTGAGTCACCAGAGACCTCGGAGTATCAAATCACGAAATATTCAAGACAACTTGTCATGGGGGTAGTCTGCCAGTAGCTGATGTAGCCACAAAGCCTACAAACCAGTCCACGACGCATCATCAAGAATAAAGCATATCCGGCACCGTACACAAGAATTCTCAAAGTAGAACTTAATCACACTAAGAGGCATCTCGCGTCCGTACCACCAAGATACGCTAGGCTCCAGCAACAGACAGATGGACTTCTCAAAGACAATCAAAATCATCTAAGAGTCACCTTCCGTCCGTATGCCAAAGCTCGATCGAAATATGGCGGTCCTGCAAGACTATTCTCGCAGAACACTTTTGTAAGGAGGCTGATCTAAACACATGCATCACCATAACATCGTAACTACATAAGATATTATTATTAAAACATATTTATATTCATTATTTAAGAGGTTCATTATTATTACATGCATCGCCCCTATACATGTATTGTATTGTTATAATTCTATAGATGGTCACCCACAAACCATCTGTGATAAATACTTTTTATGACCTCTTATTATATCGGTATCATATGTAGTACATGTATGTGAGATGCTGTGCCGACGATCTCACGATGCCCCCCTATATATGCTGGGCGATCGGTCTGACTATCGGCAGTTCCATACATTCCGATACTTTCCCCATACTAGCTAATACACGAACCGACTTTATAATACACGAACCGTTTGCATTATTTTTAATATATCTATTATTGAAAATTATGATCAATTATTATTTCTAATGTATTAAATGACGTTTTAAATATAAAATAAATTACTTATTATGTTTATTTGTACATATTATGTTATAATATTTATTAATTACTATTTTATTACCTCTTTATATTATTTATTATTATTGTTATCTTAAATGTTGAATTTACTTTATGTAAAATTTATAACCGTCACAATGTGGTGGGATTGGAAGGGCATTATTCATTATGAGGTGTTACCACTAGACAGGACCATCGATTCTGAACTCTACTGCGAACAACTGATGAGATTAAAGCAAGAAGTTGAGAGAAAGTGGCCGGAATTAATCAACAGAATGGGTGTGGTTTTTCATCATGATAACGCTAGACCTCATACATCCACATTAGCCACTCAGCAAAAATTAAGAGAGTTTGGCTGGGAGGTGTTAATGCATCCGCCGTATAGTCCTGACTTTGCACCTTCAGATTTCCACCTGTTTCGGTCTCTTCAGAATTCTTTAGGCAGTGTCAGGTTAACATCACGAGAGGACTGCCAAAACTATTGTCGCGGTTTTTTGATCAGAAGCCCCAAAATTTCTATAGCAATGGGATCATGTCCCTACCTACAAGATGGCAAAAAGTTATCGAACAAAATGGTTCCTACATACTTTAGTTAAATGTAAATAAATTATATTAAAAATTGTTTTGAATTTTCTTAAAAAATGCGAAGAAACATTTTCCCCGACCTATTAATATTCTAACTTTAAAAAATTAAATGAAGAATTCTTGTTTAAAATTAGACTAGGACAGAGTGTAACAAAATTTTCTGCCACAATATTAAAGTTCCTGAAAACAATATAAAATATTTGCAGCTATATTAAAAAAAAATTGTTCAATATAATATAAAGAATTAGTAAAATCTTACCTTTCCTCAGAGATGTAGCCAGTATTTTCACTGTCCCAGCGGGAAAGCGCTGCAATAAGCGTTTCTTCAGAGTCCAGTTCCAACGTTTTATACCCGAGTAAATTTACAAAAGAATCAAAATCCAGGGGATTTGACGCCTGTGGTAGAAATTAATATCATTTTAGGTGTTATAAAATATGCTTTTATAGCAATAGGACAATAAGGATAGCAAATCAAATATGAAGGATTTCTGGTGTACCATTTCAGGGTATGTTGGTACTAATAAGATACATTGATCCTGTAAGTTTCGGATCTCTATGAAATACCGTTTTTTTTTCAAAAGTCGAAAAATGCTGATAATCGAAAAGATGATTGACTTGAATTTAAGATATGTTTTGGGGGCTGATAGTTACTCCAAAGAAAAAAATTAAGAGCGCTATCGGTCCATAAGATGTTTGAATATAAAGACTTTTCGGAAATTTATCTAATTTTCGATAAAGTTATGAGCTTTTCAAATCTTAAAAAACAGTACGCCATATTGTACCTCACTATAATAAGTATAACATACATCTTACTTCGGATGTAAAGTATTCAAATGTATTTATGTTGTTTGAATGAAGAAATCTCTTCACTATGCTCATCGTCTTTATTTATACTGTACAAAAATACTACTAAAAATAAACAATTTACAAAATTATTTATAGCAAACGAATACAATTATGAAACCCTTATACGTTTAGTTTAACAAATATTTACTTAGTGAGTATTTTTACATTCAAAGTAAACATAGCACACAATTAAATGTGGTCGTAAAATAGAGTTTATGAAGTACTGACTATTACAAGAGATAAACCAAGTTTTTCGCGGGCTAGTAAAATTTTACGGTATCTCTTAAATTGTGTAAACAATAGTTTGTTTATTGCCAGTATTTGTGTAGCGGCAATAAAATGAATTATTTTGAGTTATAACAGAACAATACAAATGTTTGGTGATTTGTGAGACTTTCGGCCTCGGTTTCCTTGTATGTTTAGTTTTGGCACAAGATATTATTTTTCATGATAATAATTACATTTAAAGAATAAACGATATCGCTGGGAAATCTTGTACTTTGATTATTTATTCCTGCCATGTTATTTTTTAGAAACTATTTTTGTTATAGACACTGCTAGATAGTAAGATACAACAGTGTGTTTATTATAGTAAGTAGCAGTATTTCACAAGTGAGCGACGTATTAAACAAACATACTGTCTACGAAATAGTTTCATTAGTACTTTTAAATATATTTATCTCAGTACTGTAATTTTAAATAAGACGGATGGTTCTAAAATTATAAGTAAATGTAAAATATATTAAACTCACTTCAGCCAGCATATTCTTAACAGCTTGTTCATCAACTTTTTCTCCAAGACTGATTAATGTCCCACGAAGATCGTTGTGGTCTATGCAGCCATCACCGTCCAGATCAAACAGTAGGAATGCCTAGATAACATTCATGAGACAGGTTTAAAAAAATTCAAATGATTCTACAAATAATAATACAATTTCCTTCTTTCATTGAAAATATTTTCACAAAAAAGGAAAACCTTTTTTTGGTGATAGTGAATCTTTTTGATAACTTGAAATTTTTTTATAAAGACAGTAGTCTTCTTATCACCCCTTCTACGTACAACATTTTCAAGAGAATATTCCTTTTAAATATAGACATACCTCTTTCAATTCAAAAATTTTCGTTTCATCCAATTCAGCCAAAACATTGGCGGGCACGGAAAGGGATTGGCGCGCTTTAGCTGAATAGCTCCTCGGCTCTTCGACCTCGATGTTACTTTCCGATAAAATTGATCTACAAATTGTGTATTAAATTATTAGTTTATTTTTCTGTAGCATTATTATATTGTATCTCATTTGTAAGAAGTCGTTTTTTCTATAGATATTGTTAATTATAACCCAAAAAGATATATAGAAGATTTTTTTTTGATAAATAAACTTATAACGCCTCTATCTGAAATTTATGGAACAACAACAAACAATTCAATAAATTACAGTCTTGTTGATTATCTGATTTCTAGACCACACACGAGGATGCGAAGCGAGGGATATGTTTGTTAACAACAATAGAATCGCTTTATTTGACACACTCTGATCGAGGCTAGGTAACTGGAGCGATACTATTGGGAAGTATACTTTAAAAATAAAGAAAAACCAATTTACTGATATTTTCATGTCATACTAGAAAAATAAATATTATAACCCATTTCTCATGTCCCACTGCTTACACAATGTGTAAAATGCATCACGATCAGTTAAGTAGTTTTAAAAATTATTATTCACCCAATAACAAATTAAAAATAATTTCAAAATATAAATGATATTCTAAAAATTAAGGTCACAAGTATTTAATTAAAAATTTAAATTACCTCCGGCTGAAACTAATTTAATACAGTCCAAGTATCTACAGCCACACGACTTCGATTAAGAAGAATCAATATTAACTTGTATAAGTCGATTTTTGTAATGTTGAAATCAATATATAAAAAACCTATGATAGATAAAATATATAATTACGTACTTTAAAAAAATCTTGATAACATACAGATACACACGTTAAACTTATAATACCCGTTCTGTATAGGAGTTAAAAGCAAATTAAATTTTCTTGTCTTGTTTTCCCTTAAAGCTCTGAAATGATTTTCTAGTAATACAAACTAATTATCGAATCTTTGAAAGTGTCTGTTTTTGACACCTCAATTCACTTTGAAAATTCTACGATAAACTTTGAATTAAGCCTTGTAATTTCTTTTTCACTGTCCTACATTTTCTTGTAAACAAATTTAGATTCTAATCATAATCTCTGAAATTATTACTTCGTTTTAATAGACTGGGAACGAAAATTGTAATTTGTGAAAGCGATGTTCAATGATGAGAGTCTTCAGAACTTTAAAGTTTATAAGTGTTGTTGATAAAATTCTTGTTCATATTGAGTCGAATAAAAATAATAGCAAATACTTACTCTCCTTCAGTAGCTGATTGTAGTAAATTTTCTTTATATTTTTTAATTTCATCCTGTTCAGGATCTGATTCTTTTCGGCGACTTTTTTCTCCTTTGCTTTTCTGTTAAGAATAGAAAGATAAGTATATTCTTATTCATCTTAGAATAGTATAGATACTTATTTATGGTTATTTTATATTATGTTCATCATACTGGCGACAGTCATCATTAACTATTAAGTAAATCCGCTAAACTGCTCCAATACATATTTAAAAAATAGCTAAGATCTAATTCTACAAACTAGTTTAAAATTAAGTTTCTTTTTGAAACGTTAAAACTACTTAGAAACGTTTTTTTTTTCACCGCTAAGAGGGTCCGTGAGGAAGGCAAAGATTGTATGGTGGATAATAAAATATTGTATAAAAATAATTTTAAATTGTATTTGTTGATCGAACTAAAATATATTAACTTCATTAAATAAATTGTATTTTAAATGTTATTGTATTTAACTACTCACTTTACTCTTACTTTTCACTTCTTCATCCGCCATTGTGTCAGTATTACGTCTGTACACCACAGTGCGGGAAAACTAACTAACTCTAAACATTATTTATATTGAAATTCCAGAGGAAGAGATTATCATTTATGTCGCTCGAATGCAACTAGATTTTAGATAAGTGCGTTGACTAATTAATCTTGAGACGGAAACTGCTCTTAGATTTTTGGGTCGCTTATGATTTAGTGTTGATTTTAGGTACGAAATATTAATACATTTTAACATGAGATGTTGTCAGTAACATGACGTGCTATATTTCTGAATGTCTTGCTCATTTACTAAAATTATATCTTAGGTGTTACAGCAACTACACTAGTGTAGATAAGTATAACACTTAAGTTTTAGCTATGAGATTTTTAACAAAAGGTAATAATTATTCCATCCTGATTGATATCAAGGACTACAACAGCAACAAAAATTTAATAAAAATTCAGTCAGTTTGCGATTAAACCTTAGTAAGTAAGGTATGAGACTTATTTTTTTTTTTTTTTTTTTTTAATAATAATAATAATAATTTATTTCACAAAAAATATACATACTGTTTTACATATAACTTTTACATCTGTTTATTATTAGGACCCCAATATAGAATAATAGAAGTGCTTTGACACCCGCACTAAGATACCTTGTGTTGCGGATGTCGCTGCATTCCTTCGGACCTTTATTTGAATTTGTAAGAAATATGTCATAACATACAAATGAATGAGATGCAATGAAATATTAATTTTTATATGAAAAAGAGAATGAAGAATGTGTGTTTGTGCGAGTGAGTTGCGTGCACGGGTGCGTGCGTGTGTTGTGCATGTATGTTGTAAGTGTACTTGCGTGTTAAGTGAGTCTTATGCAGTTATTTTTAAAAGAGCTTCAGTATCCTGATACTTTAAACACAGACTTTCGGCATAACTGCTAGATTACTTGCGATGCAATAATGATTTCAACATCATAACTAACAGTCATAACAAGAGCAGCATGGATAACTATTTAAACCTAACTTTGATAACGAAATAAATAATTTATTTAATTATAGTCATTTTATAGGTACGTGAATAATAAATAAACATTTACTTAAATGTTTATTTATTATAAAACGTTAATAAAATCGCTGTCACAGTAAAAAGAATCACAGCTCACAAAAAAACGCCAGAAACGTTTTTCTTTTGACTCGTGTATATTAAAAAAAAACAAATAATTAACGAGATGGTTAATTGGAAAACGGGAACGTCTGAGCAAATTGGATAATTCCGCGCATTTCATATATCCAGTTACTTTTCATTGTTATTTGATTCCAGACGTGTAATTGAATAGTAATTGCAGATATTAATACTTGCTGTAACTATGAATATTCAGGACAGAGTGTTATAAGTTTAACGAGTGTATCTGTATGTCTGTTTGTAGCATCGTAGCGACCAAGATAATTGACCGATTGTGATGTAATTTTATTTGTTTGAAAGATAATTGAATCGAGATGGTTCTTAGCTATAATTTGTAAAGATCTGATCTGGCGTTTGTGGACTATCAGCTTATTTCTAACTAAAGAGCTGCGTGACAATATTAATATATTGACTATTATAACAATCTTGTAACCATGGTAACAAACTGACATTGCTTAGACTGAGTAGAGAAGCGATAGAACGATATTTCTCGGTACCTTTCTTTCGATATCAAGTATCAAATAAAATCAAGTACTTATATGTTTAATCTAATTTATTGCTGCCGCCTAACTGCAGTGTTTATTTTATTGTTTTCAACAATACTAAAAGATCGCATTTTACAAGTTAATTGTGTGGGTATTATTAATACTTGGTGACTGTATTAAATTAGAGTTTCAGTCGGGGTAATTTAATTTTTTATTTAATTGTTATCAAAGAGCATAAATGTAAGAAAATGAGAGTGAGTATGTACGAATGAATTCTTTAACAGGAAGCCAAGTAGTTCCTTGATCTTGTGACCCAGGACAGGTTTACGGTTTTCTCTGACAAGTTTAAGACACCATTCACTGATTGATTTTGCTCCCAACATTGAAGTAAATAAAGTTGCAATACGACAATAAACTATAATGATTATGAAAACGTTTACTGTGTGAAAGCGCTGGAAAGACTGCCTAAAATCAATTATGACAGTGTTTTTTTATATTGTCAGCACTGTGGGGTATTCTTAGTATAAGTGTATTTACAATCGAATTGAAGTAGTCTGTTAGATGATATCGAGCAGTACATATTAAAGTATTAAAACTAATAGTGAAGTGTTGTTTGGTGGCATGGTGATAGGCCTCCGTTATCGAGGAGCACGTGAGTAATGTTGTGTAATTATTATTTTAATATTCTGTAGAGAGATTCTTCCATCTAGATCGCATGTTAATATTGTCGATTGAGTATTACTGCGCAGTATATCTCCCATACTCCTAATATTTAATTTAATATCATTATGATATAATCAACGAATTAGATCGTTCGATTAGTTACTAGAGGGAATAGCTTTAGCTTGGACATGATACCAAAATTCTTTAAAGAATTTAATTAATAATTCTCATTAAAAGAACGCAAAGTGAGATCAGGCATAATGGCTTCTTTGCAAGAATCCTCTCAAGCGTATTACAAGTATAAAATACTTTTTACTGCAAAAAACTAATAAAAATGAAAAAGCACTTAAAGCTATATCCTTTTACCAGGCTAAGAACTACTAAAGTGAATTTTAATTCATGTCTCTAACAACGAAACACGTAATGCATACAACAGAGCAGGCTAGATTTAAAGCTTTGTAACGTAAGTAAGTTTTATTAACAATACCTTGGGTAACCAAAAAAGCGTCAGTAGCTCAATAGTTCTGGCGTTAGATCCACGATTGAAAGGTCGTGTTTACAAATCCCAGTCATTGGACTCCTGAAGTGGCCTACACATAAGGCAAGCTTAGCTTAACTTTAGCTTATTTGGAAGAATCCTAGTTTTTATGTTTTGCAATCCAAACTGTACTCTGCAAACTGCTAATCTTTTTAAAAAAATACTAAAAGTTTTTATTAGTTTTTTTTTACAAAATATTAATTACATCCGTTCGTGGCTTCATCCGTGAAGGTAACCCGAGAAGGGAATGACACGATACGTACTAAGTTCAAACGTTCACTCATTTATACGTGTAAGGTATTAAATATTTATGGTTTTATTTCAAGTCCATCTTGCCGTTTTTGTGACGCTTTTATTGCATAGAAACTTAACTTTTCAAGATAAAAACTACCTTATGTCCTGATTCATATCAAAAATAGTAAAAAAATATATTTTCAGAAACTTGAAAAGAAATGGATATCGAATACATTTCCTTGAAGCTATGATGATGATATAAAACATCTTATTTAATGTAATATAAAATTCGTAAGGAAATAAAAACCTATCACTTTTCGTTGACCTGTAAAAAGTGAGATCTTAAAACACAGGTAAAAAAAAAATCGGTAATTAATCAAAATTATACAAAACCCCATGCGCAAGAATTACTCTATTTTTTGGCAGAAAAAAATATCAGCAAGAGCTAAGAGTTGTTGCCTAGATTTTACGAATGAGAACAAGATAGTGTCATGCTTTTTTTTATCCTAGATAAATATAGAAGGACAAGCTATTATAAATCCGTTACAACATTTCCACATAACTCAAACATTCACGCGTGGCCTGAAAAAATGTTGACGCGTAAAGCGTACGCGGTAATTGTAGAGCTTAAAGTGAAAGAACGACGCATTAAACCGTCTTTGCTACAAGCTTTGAAATATTGCGCTTCTATTTTAATAATGGAAAAAAATATTATTTTTAGTCTTCCTCGCTTTTCTAAAAAAGAAAATATATTTTGATACTCACTGACCTACGCGACTTTCTCGATAAATGGTCTAAACAAATACTAAAAGAATTTTTCAATTAGAACCAGTAATTCCTGAGATTAGCGCGTTCAAACCAACATATATAAATTCTTAAGCCTCATAATATTAGATATTAACTGGGTACAACTATTTGCCTCATGTAAAATCTATTTTTAAAACTAATCTATTTAATCCTTACTTAAATAAGCAAAAGTATATTGGCTGTGTTGTGTGGGTTTGTAATTCCTTCACATAATAAGACAGGGATAATATGATTGTTCTCCTAGAAATAGCTTACAGAACTGAAAGTAATATACTCGTAAGATAATTTTCATTATAAAAAAATTTGTTTAATAATACGAAAGCGTCTACATTTTTTCATTGCAATATAACATGTTTTGATGGTAAATTGTTTGCGAAGCTGGAGGTAATTTTATTTTAAAAGCACACATTTAAGTTTTACCAAACTACTAAGATGCCAATGAAGGTTTGAATACACTTTAACATGACTAATACTAGGCTATGTGACGTCTTTACATACTAAAATTCAGTGTGATACTATCTAGAGGTCGTCTTTTGTATTACAATCAATCAATTAGTATAATTGATATATTTTATTTGTTACTTCTCTTTCTCGATTCTTGGGAAAACCATCTTTGCTGAGACTTGAGAACAATATTTCAATTAAATAAATTTTCCATTTGATTTTGCGGAGTTCTCAGGTATCTTGGAATCGTTTGTTCAATGCTAATTATATAAAAGAAAAACGTCCTTGAACAATCTCCTTTCCAACGAAAATAATCATCTAAATTGCTTTACAGATGAAACATTTCTTTAGATTTGGTTAAAAAACAGTTAACAATTTTATTAAACTTGGCTTCATAGCTAAAGCCCTCATTTTTTGCATTTCTTTCAACAAATTGCACACAAATCTTCTCCTTATACAGTAGTAGGTAAGGAACTGAGGAAGTGAAAAGGAACAAAATGAATAAAAGCCTTAAAAGGAGCTACTAAGTTCTTTTGAGCAGGCGTGTTTATACAGCTTAAGAACGCTTTCCGCTCGAACGCAGTCTATCATACAATTCTTTTGGGTTCCTTTAATGAATCAGGATGCCGGAAAATAAACCCTTATAGGATCACTTTGTTGTCCGACTGTCGGTCTGTTAAGAGCCTTCTTCTCAAGATCACGTGGAGGTATCAAGTTGCAATTAATATCAAATACTCAAACCTGTAGTCCCTTGCGGCTAACAAAATATTGAACCTCTAACTCCACGCAATGAAAAGACATGTCCGTTATTGTGGTTACTTGCAGAGTTATGACGCTTTTTCTGCTTAAGACACTTTTTCTCAAAGAACGTGAACATATCAAGTTAAAATTAATACCAAATATTCAAGTCTTTAGTCTCTCAGAGTTGTAAAAAAAGTCAACGTAATGAAAAGATACAGCCCTACAGGCCTACGATCCCACCTGTCATTATAGTTGGAATAGATGAGGGGGTTATATTGTATTATAAAAAGGATGACTCTTACGCATGAAGGTTTAGTTGGTCTGGGAACTCGTGTAACTTCAGTGTTGTGTATTTAGAGATATTATGCTGAATATATAAATTATAAGTGTAATTGCTATTTTGCTGAAGAAGTGTTAAATATTAGAGTGTTAAATAATTGGAGGTTGAGCAGTGAAAGAGAGTGTTAAACACTTTCTATATTATAATTTTTTTTACATGCGTTTATTATGTATAGAATATGTTACGTTCGCACTTTATTATGATAAAAGCATTTCTCGTTTAAGAATGTAAACCACATTATACAATCGAGAAGTTTTATCACCCCGCAAATAATTTTATAAAATTATTAATGAAATAATAAGTTATTTACAAGTCCTAAAGTCTACTCATTAGCAGCAGTAGTAGTTGTAGCAAATTTATTTTCAAATATTTTTTTTTCTTGTTTCATCTGAAATTTTTATTTAAAATTTATTTCACTTAAACGGTACAAAAACTCTTGTTGTCTTCTTTTTTATATTACAGACTGGCATACGGAATAGGAAAATATCTCACAATTATTTTATTTACCCGTCCCTAGCGATAAGCCAAGCGTTTTATTATACGGATTCACATTATTTGTTACTTAAAAACCCTATTATTTCCTTTCTTTTGCTTACACACTGTTACTTATTACTTGATATATTAGGTGAAACAGTACTTAGACATATACAGTCTTATTACAAAAAAGAAGAAAAGCCTTGGTTTAATGCTGTACTATTAAGTCCAGGTTTATCTGAAAAACCATGGTTTAAATTTGTTCGTATTACAAAACTGATATAAACCGTGGACGTTTTAGTACCATCACTTGAACCACAGTCTAAATATCAACCACAGATTAATACAAAAATCACGCGTTCATTCACTCGTCATTCCATTACAAAGTTCCGTATGCTCAGAGAAAAAAATGTTCATATAATACGCTAATGATTAAATAATCTTTGGGAGTGTTTAAAATATTGAGACTTTATTATTTTGCATTACTTAATTTTTTAATAGCATTTTTCTTGGTTTTGTGCACATTACTTATGTTGTATTTGCTAGTAACAACACATGTAACACGTGAAATGAAACGCCGTTATATGAAACCATAACAAAAAATAAAACTATTGCTAAGTTAACGAACTTCATTTAGCTTTGGAATTTATAATTGACTAAAATTTCAAATAGGAAATTCTTTCTATAATATCTATCTAACGACTCTCTTTAAAATTATGAACCTACAACTTTTACCGTGAGGGGACAGGTTAGAATACAATTCCCCTCTGCCGCTAGGAGAGCATCTCGTAAAAGCCGAGTAACCCAGCACCCCCTTGGTGGTAGGGGATCTGTTCCCCGACTGGCTTGCGACCACCAGCATGCGAATCCATCCGCCAAGTATCATAGACGCGTTCCGGTCGAGCCGCATGTGGGCCAGACTCACCCCCTCCCTCTCCCATCCTATAATGCTAATGCTGCGGACCCAGTGGAATCTGGGCTCTTGCTCAGGATCCACTGAAACTGCAGCATTTTTTTATTCTCTCCCCCTTCCCACTCTATCTTCGAGCATGCAACGCATGTCCATGAGCGATGGTGGCCACTTACCATCAGGTGGACCGTCTGCTCGTTTGCACCTTATCTACCATTAAAAAAAATAACAAAAAAAAAACGATCTGAGAAATGGAGTCCCGAGGAAAGTTTGTGTTGAGTCGGCGTGGCCTTTCCAATAACTCAATGGTTTCATTATCCTCAATATCAATCATATCGACTACGTTGATATCCATTTCTCAGTACAAATAACGCAACACAACAAAATAGACGCTAACCTGTAAGAGGAAATTTGACAGATACGACTTAAACCATCGATAAACTAGGGTCCGCCTAGGTTTAATGTTAGACTATGATTTAGTCCATGGTTTATCGCTAAACCACATTTTGTAATAGCATTTTTGTATAGACAATGGTTTATACGAAGTTTAAATCTGGGTTTTAAGGTAAATCGCGTTTTGTAATAAAACCGATAGTGTTACAATGTTAACTTAAACGTATACATTCAAAATTTTGTGTTGAATTATGTATAGGTACATCCTAAATCCTTCTATGTAATTAAATAAAAATGCATAATGTCATAAAGTAACTAATTTTAAATACATTGATTTTGGACTTCAGAGCGTGTTGTTTCAATATCAAATGAAAAGAAGATCCAATTTCGATTTACGACCCTTTTGAAGAGCAGTTAAAGCCTCAAATAAAGTAGAAAAAATAAGTCAAGGTATTACTGTACTCGTAAATATAGAACCTATATATGAATCTACATTAATCAAGTTAATAATAAAAATAATTAATACAAATTTGAATTTTTTCCTACCTTTGATTTCCCGTGGCTTTGTCGACGTTAAATTAATTTCCCCTGTAAACCTTTGTTCAGTGGTTTAGAAAATAAAAGGGTGTTTATGAAAACATCAGAAAAATCCCCCTCGTTAAATGCTTTGCGTTTATAAGCGCAATGTATAACTCTTTATCATGCTTTTGCTTTGACTTTGCGTGTTATAAACCGTTATTTATATTTTAATTTAATTAAAAATGAGTAACTAGAAAAACTGATATTTTATGTCTTGCTGGTATAGTAGCTGGCAGCTAACTTTAAGTCTGAGTGAAAATAGTGGGGGAAAGTTTGCTCTTGCCCAGCGCTCCCCGCTAAGAAGGCCCTAACAGTGACTTCTGAGCATTCAAGGTCAAACCTATACTTATGTGGCGGTATATCTTGCTAGTGCTTCGTTTCGGGGTGTTCTTCCAATAGCAGAAACTTTATAGGCCTACTTGAAAGTTACCTCCAATATTTGGTCAGTTTACACAATTGCTTTACAAATTATATTCTATATGTTTCATAAGAATATGTCTAATAGTTTTTATAAACATTCACGTTTATAATATTAGGCTAATGCATAACAAAAAAGTCTTTACTTGTGAAACGTTTCGTTAGAATTTCTTTGTTTATTGACCTCAAAAATAAAATAAAATTAGTGTTCATTGAAATAATTCTAGAATATCCATTACTAATTAAGATAAGAGGTTTCTTATCTTACCTGACATAGGAAACCATAATTATTCTATGTATCTTATTTATCTATCTTTATTTATTTTTTTATGTCATCGACTTCTGAGAGCATAAAAGTCTATATTGACCTTCAGGAGATGTTTTGAATAACGGGAATAATATTATTGTTATGCAAAAAATATCATCTCTATCTTAAAAATAGGTATCTTAAAATAAAATGTCGGATAGCGGTATAAGTATAAGCTATTCCAGCTTCCTTAATGTATGAAACAAGCAAAATTATCCAATTTGCTCAGACGATCCTGTTACCAATTAAAGATCTCGTTAATTATTCGCATTACCGCAGTAAAAAGTTAAAAGTGGAAAATTGTTTTCGCTTAAAGTGTTTTCAGCGTTCCCTAGATAGCTTTTTGCTGAGCTTATGATAAATAAGATGGAAATTACACTAAGGATATTCTTTTACTGTTAAAAAATATAAAATTATACAAAAAAAGTCCATTTAAAATTTCTCTCTTGTAGCAAAAAAGGACGGAAGCGAACCTTTTGCTTTAAGTGATTCTATTAAATAGATAAGAATATGAAAGTAAAAGATTAGATTAGACTAACTCTTCCTGTCCAAAAATGGATATTTTTTCTTGCTCTTGTCCTCTTCCTACCCTGGAGGAGGGGACTTGATTGTAAAAGATGTCTGTATAAACTACTAAGACAGCTAATACTAAAAAAGTTTTAATTATATTTTACTCAGCGTAACAGATAATTGACGAATTTCTCACATACTCTATCTCTAGTATTTAATATGATTTATTAATATATCTCTATTTATAGTAAAACACTTAATTTTACCTGTTTTTAATAACCAATGTAGATTTCTCCGTAACAAGCAACATAACTCAACTTTAAATGCATTGCTGCAGTTGAGTTTCATTACTACTTTTACGGCGCCATAAAACTGAATCGAATACTGCTGAACAATTCTTTTCATGGGAAATAAATCCATTATTTCATGTTCTTTGAGTGATTGTTTTAACTATTATTTATGTTTCGAAAATTAGAAATAATGTTTTTTTTAATTACCTTAGTGGGTAAATGGATTACCATGGTTGCGTACCTGCGCGAATTCGTCCGTGTAATGCTCCACTCCTATGAGTCTTAGCGTGATGTTATATAGCCTTCCTCAATAAATGGGCTAAAATATTTTTGTAATTTAGACTAGTAGCTCCCGAGATTAACGTGTTTAACCAAACAAACAAACTCTTCGAATAGAAATATAGACTTCAGCTGCTGAAGATTCTTAAGAAGGTTGCTTCAATATAAATTTGGTTATTCATATAGTTTAATGACATTTTACATTACTTAAATATATGTTTTCTCCAGAAATCGTCCATGAAGATACCGTTATGAAATTATAACCAGTAACCAGTATCCAACTTTTACTCCAAGAAGCCGTATTATGAATCGTTAACGGCAGCTATAACATTTTAAAAATATTTATGTAATGTATGTATACCTTGACATATGATAGTTTATATTATAAAATAACTGTAATAACTACTTCTATTGCAAATATAAAAGAAAACTGAGTACACGGCTCATTAATATAATATTAGTGCGACAGTTTTCCACTCCGGATCGAATCGTTGTTATTTCCTGTTCCAATAAATTCAACAGTTAACGATCACTTTTAAATTTAAATGTTTAAAGCATAATTTACAAGCTTTTTCATGTAACGTTACTCCCCTTTATTATTATCTAGAAGTAAATGAGCTAAAATAGAAATAAAACTTGCATAAACGGAGGTTAAAGCTGACATGATTTTTATATAGATAACAAAGACTTTTAAACAAAGTTCGATAGATTTTGTGGGTAAAAATTAACACCAAAAAGAAACTCTAGTAGTCGTGTTTAAAAATATACATAATTTCATACAAAAATGTACATAATTCCTCTCGAGTGAAAATTCGTAAAATGCATTAGGGATTTATATTATGATTACTCGTGACCGTCACCTGCGATTCCCTTGGTGGGTACGGTAGTGGCAGCCTCTCTGTAGAGAGAAAAAAGTTTTTTTTAGTTATTTCCTTCTATTTCAAAATTTGTAGGATTATAGTTCACCTAATATCTTGAAGGAAAATAAAAGTTGAATTACCATAACATGATGGATTATACATCAACCGGCTTTTTGAGCATGAAAAAAAAATATATATTTTCAATGATTTGCTTTCAACTAAAAATTTACCTGGTGATATTTTATATGCTACTCAAAACGAAAATTAATTTCAACTGGCTGTATCTCAGTAAAAAGAAGATTGGGAGGGATTTGGTCAAGAAAATCTGTCATTGGCTTTCGTTCCAATATATTGCACATAAATACCATCTAAATCCCCTGTTCAAAAATATTTCCGTATATCAAAAATGATTGGGTTAAATAAAAATATTTGTATTGGGCTAATGGTGGACATTAATTACCTGATATTACTGTCGACATATGCCGATGATTTGTTGGTCCTACGTGTCTTATCTATTTTACGTGACACACAATAAATAAAGGTACGCATATAATCTATATTCTACGTATATAATAAAAATGTAACTAATCGAAAATCTGTACAAGTATTTAGGTACCTAATATATATTGTGCGTCTGTCTAGTTAGCAACACCATTTAAAACGGTGTATTCGAGAGTTTTTCTTACTTAACAAATTATTACAAGAGAATATAAAAGCTCTGTTCCGATAGATTTGTACCAGTTGTCAAACCAAATCACAATGGCTGTACAAATTCCACTTCAGCTTCCGTATAGATAATAGTCTGTCTATTTATTTGCACGCGCATTACGCAAAAACAATTGTATCGTTAAAGATCTAACATAATGTTATATATATAAGCTTTTATTATTGACATTTAAAAATGATTTTAGCACATCAAAAATGAGCATCTAGTATAGATATATAAATAATGTAATCTTATATATAAAATTCTCGTGTCACAATGTTAGTTACCATACTCCTCCGAATCAGCTCGACCGATTTTTATGAAATTTTGTCTGCATATCAGGTAGGTCTGAGAATAGGTCAACATGTATTTTTTATACCCCTAAGTGATAAGGGTGGCCCACTCCAATTTTTTAAAATTTATATGGCAAAATAACGTTTGTTGGGTCAGCTAGTTATACATAATATTTTATGTATCTTAAATTAGTAACCTTATAATTATTTTTTTACAATTATTTTTAATAATATAACCACTTTAATTTGTAGCTGTTTGTTATATAAACTATCAATCCATGTCACCGCGCTCACTTAATCCATGTGATACGTGATATATCGATCTATCGGCTACAAAGCAATTTCATTTAAACTGAATTTTCACATTTAATACCTATTTAATACTACCTAGATATCCTTACTTTGTTTTTTAGGTGAAAGCAGTATGTATAGACTTGCATTTAAGATAATAAACCAAGCAGCACCAGTAGCTTTGTAGATAAAAACTCTTGTTCCCTCCCACAACTCAACTCAATAACAAAGTCAAAGACTTACTCTAATTTTATGATTCAAAATCAGGGCAATTCTACATTTGATTATTATAATTATAGCTCTACAGTAATAGACTTACACTTCAACATTCGTTCTCGACGAGTATCGACAAGGAGAATGGCGAACTAAGAAATACATTCATATAAATTAATCAGTTCATATCCTTTACCATCTACAAATTTTAGTGCTCCAAAATATTAAAATGATAAACAATATTCACTCTACGAAATTGTCGCTGATGAAATTATATTATATTTTAGTCCAAAAATTATTATAACTTCGTGGAGTAATTTAAAATAATTATTCCGTATTTATTCCAACTTAATATACCCCGTTCACCATTTCATAATGAGCTTAACCATTAGGAGCAATAATAATTCAAAACAAGTGCCTTATTGAAACAAGGCTGAGTTAGCAAACAAGGTATCAAAAATACAGATTAGAATATAAAATTAATTTTATAAAAATATTCATAAATATAATTTATAATAATTTGTAAATCCAACAATAATAAAACTTTGTCATGGAGTAATCCTATTAATATAATATTAAAAATTTTAAATGTTTTATGCTGGGAATTTTGTTACTCTATTACACAAAAATGAATGAATGGATTTCATTGCAATATGACTCACAGATACTTTATAATAAACAAACATATAGAATACTTTTTATCTTGAAAATGAGAGCAGTAGCTGTGATATAAAATTGTTTTCTCATAGAGTGCATGAGAAAATCTTGATAATCAATTAATCGAGAAAGAGTGTTCAATAGAGACATTTAAGTTTTCGCGAACATAGTCGAGGGGAAATACTAGTTCAGAACTGACCCTTTCACAATGAGCTTAACCCATTAGAAGCAATAATAATTAAACGAGTGCCTTATTAAAACATGGTGAATTGAAAACAAGGCAGCGTATTCACAAACAACTATTTACGTCAACATAAACTCAACATTCCAAAGGCTCCTGTATAAGCGGCAAAGCATTTGGCTGTTCACCAGCAAACAAGTGACGTAACTGGGTTCTGTATAAAGTGCACTCACTGACGATAAATCGTTGACGACAATTTTGTCGTCAATCAAAGAAACGAGTCGTTAATGAAATGGTGAAACAATAAAGTCAGCAAAGTATATATAAAATTAATTTTCGACGCCAACGACAGAGTTTATCAGACAAAACTATTCGAATTATTGTTTAAGTGAAAATGATATTTATGAGCTATTTGATTTAATATTTTAAATTAATGGACGGTTCTTTAGAATACTAATTATATATTATTATATTTAGAATATTAGAAGCACTGTAAACGCACTAAACATGAAATCAATTTGTAACAAACAAATTAATTTTATGTTTAGTGCGTTTACAGTACACATTGCTCTATCTAATTTAATATTGCTAAATTTATGAATAATTTAAATTTAAAATTTAACCTTGGCAAAAATAATAAAAATATGAATATATCATGGGTTTGTAATTTGTCATAAAGTATTGCAACTATAAAGTATGTGACCGTCTAGTTAGGAAGAACCCTTAATACGTTATGAATATAATAATTACCATATTTCTTTTAGAGGATTAGAGGTATGATGAGTTCAATAGGTCATCGAAGAAGATAAATTATACTAAATAAAGATCGATTTACATTTTATTAAGTTAGTGTAATATTGATGTAGATGTGTAAAATTTTTATAAATAATGACATCAGAAAGATGTTAGTTATAAAGAATATAGCTGAAGGAGTCCCTTCCCATCCTCTTATAATATTTAAATATAAAAAGAGAAGAGGTCGGCAGCCCCACACCCGCTACCGACTATGAGTTCCAACCAAAGCGTGAACTTTCCTGGACAGAAGGAGGGAGCTATTCATAGTGCGCCTACACTGCTGATGCTACATTAGCAAGGACTGAAGTCCGGGTAATACCGTCGAGACTGCAGTGTTGAAAGCCGAAGCTTTAGTAGATCAGCCGAAGCTGTAACAATATAAAGGCGTGAGCCTTTTGACCGAAATGAATCCAATAAAACAGCGAGGTATCCGAAGCCAAAGGGACGAGCTCTGGTTATAAAGTAATAATTAAATCACTGGTACAATCATCAGTTCGTAAGAACTCACATCACTTAGGCGGCTGATTGCAAGGAATACACATATTCATAACCACATAAATGTGTTATCGTTGCTACTGTGGTGATGAATTGATCTATTCGGGAGCCACAGACAGACACAGACACGGTCAGAACCTATAACACCCTGTCGGCTTTGTGTCGGGGGTTAAAAAGAAAAATTGTGATAATCAAAATTTTATAACAATTATTATTCACTATCGATTGATTATTGAATGATATTGATTGCGTCAGTATAAAACACATATTAACTTAGGAGTCAGTAATAAAAACCGTTGTAACTACCAGAAGAGTTGATAGTGTGCAACAGCTCTAAATCCGTAAAGCAAACTTACGTTAGTCATTAGATAAGTCTCGGTGAATCATTATGCTATAATTGTTTGCGCGTCCGATTAGATATCGTTAAGCTAAATTAAGGAGTTGATATTAGTAGCCAACAGATAATATTAATTATGCTATTCTAAGAACTTTTTTAGGTTCTGTACCTCAAAGGAAAAAGGAATTAATACAAGATTAGTTTGTTGTTGTTGTTTTCTGTCCTTCTGACGTTTTTTAAGACACTTTTCTCAAAAACGTGTAAATGTGTCAGATTGAGATTAATATAAAATATTGTCAAAAATCAAGCTTCTATGTCAATACAATCAAAAAATACGGCCCTTTGTGCATATTTTATTCATATTTCCCATTCAATTAGGATCATATAATTTGGTAAAAACAATATCTTATAACACAGTAACAAAAAAAATCTGAAATCCATTAACATGGTCAAAAGGTTTGGCCGTTTATGTATATTTTGATTCTTGCTAGGGAATCAAAAGTTACTGGCTACTTTGGTAAGAAAAATTGAAAATCGTATAACAAACAGTAGTGTTAAAATTATCAATTTATATTGTACGGAACTCGATGCGTGATTCCGACTCGCACTTGACTGAAAATATATTTCAATAGGTCAAATAAACTTATACTATACAAGAATGTAGTTAATTGTTATTGCATGACTGCTGAAAACTGATTCAATCTGTTAATATAATTGTTGCTGCGTGACGCACTCGTATAAATGTTAAAGCATAACATTTAAAATCATACAAGGTCCTTAGTGTTGTTCAAGTAATGTCCATTGTAATTTTAAGCATGTAATTAAAGTATGATTTCTCCGTGGGTTACCAACATTCTTGATAGTATTGGCTAGTACTTCCTCTTGGTCTCAAGTTTTTTACACTTCAATCTCAAGAATATTCACTTTCTCTATAGTATATAATCTCTATCCTAGAGACCTGAGGCAACTAGTTGTGTGATTTTACACAATAATTATTGTATAAAGTAATACAAGTTTAGTGTGGTAGTCAGTTGATTATAAATTCTCGTTCCCATCCCATTCTTGCTGCGGAACTAATGGACGCTGGGCACTTGCTCAAGGTCCGCTCAATCTTCACTCCCCTTTCACTCCTCTTCACTCCGCTTTCTCTTCACTCCCCTTCTCACTCTATTTTCGAAGTTCCAACGCATATTATTTGAGATTGGTAGGGCTGATGTCTTACTTTCTTGAATGTTGGCCAACTGATAAACACAAATCAGGAGAGTGGGGATTGCGAAATAAATACGCCGTCACGACTGAATAATGATGGATTACATCGTGAGTATTATAGCACTAACTCTGAAGCTCTAATTCTAAAGTATAACCCCCAGGAGGATATTCTGGTCAAGCCGTCACACTGTTAGACTGCGTATAGACTGCTACAACTCTTTTTTTCTTTTATTAATTAACAAGACGCTTTATTTCTCCGACTTATAATGTATTGTGAGAATTTATAGCGGAGTAGTGGGTTGTAACTGTAAAGCAGCTCGTAACTTCACCCAGGTCGCAAGGTCCAACCAAAAAATGCATGTTTATGTGTAATTCTGTACATTCTGTACAGTTATAGGCATAATTCCTCAGAAAATTTTGGATTTCTTTCCATGTTATTGTTAGCTTCATATTCATCATTTAAAATAACAAAATTTTTGTGAGTAGCTGCTATAATAGAAATTATAGTGAACACTAAATTATACTTCAAAGAATAAAGACATTCATAAAGAAAGCAGCAATAGGCTTTTTGTTGAATTTCTAACAATACCTTGTCATTACCATATGAAAGAGTGATATTTTTCGTGAATAGCTTTAAAAGCTCAAGCAATGAATAATAATGATTTTTTGGTCTATCAACATACGATCAAATAGGTTGATGTAGTTTGAAAATCATTATGTCACATGAAGACGAAGTATTGTGAACAATATAGGTGTCAAGAAAATGTGTCCGAGTCCACATAAATAATATTTTCTATTCTTTCCTCTGATCATTCGTACATGTTCGTAATAATAAAAAAAATACAAGTCATATATTTGTTAAGTTCAGTGACTAGAATCGTATTGGACATCCTTATTGTGTTTTGGAATTATCTTATCTCTGACATTTTATCGGGCATTGTTGTTCTGGACAATAAACAATCATCACATACCTCAGAGATAAAAAGATCAAATATTTAAAATTTTTTCAATTTGGACTCAGTGATTTTCTGTAAATGAAATGTAACAATTAAAATTATTTATAAATGGATTATCTGGAAAAAAATTGCAATAGTTTTCCTGTTTGTTTAAGTATTAAAGTCTACAGCAATACTGATTTCTAAACTTGTTCCAATAAATATGCTGGATTTTGACATGTGTTTCTTGATCAAATATTGGCTATCACCTATTTATCCGTGAGGGGACGGGTTAGAATACTATTCCCCTCTGCCACTGGGAGAGCATCTCGTAAGAACCGAGTAACCCAGCACCCCCTTGGTGGTAGGGGATCTGTTCCCCGACTGGCTTGCGACCAGCATGCGAATCCGACCGCCAAGTGCTATTGACGCCCTTCCCTCTCCCATCCCATTAATGCTGCAGATCTAGTGGACTCTCGGCTCTTGCTCAGGGTCCGCTGAAACCGTAGCATTTATTCTTCACTCCCCCTCCCCTCTCTATCTTCGAGGATGCAACGCATCGACAAGACAAGAGGGTATCTCTTGTTTTGCCGATGTCCATGGGCGATGGTAGCACTTACCATCAGGTGGACCATCTGCACGTTTGCGGATCATCTACCATTAAAAAAAATCATAGTGAGGTATAGAATCGAATGGATGTTATGCTTATTGAGGATAAGGTATTGATAATGATGCTAGCTTAATTTATTTTACTAACTATAGTATCTCTTATACACGTAATGAACGGATGTAATTTCCATAATGTCGCATATAACGAGATTACTAACGGTGATTCCGAACTTAATCAAAGCAGTTCCGTTCAGCATTAACGTAAACCCGGTGTATGAATAATTATTTCTAATTGTAATAAATTATTTATTGAATTAAAAACTTCTTTAGCGGCGTTGTGCATTTTTGGGATGGGTAAAAATGTTAAATTCGCGTCAGGACACGTGACCTGATCGAAAATTCGTAAGACTCATAGAAAACTGAATTTATATTTGTGTACGATAGCGCAATCGTTGAATATTGAATTTAACCACATAGATGATAGTACTTTTATACTGATAAATAAAGCAATTCTTGTGAAATTATTCCCTACCCATTCCAAAATATACAAAAACGCAAAACGTTAACGTTCAAGTTTTCACTTCTGTCGGCACTCCCCCACTGTAACCCGTTGTTATTACTCTTTACTGATTTATCAGATTTAATTTACTTATCATTTTACATATCGGATAGTATAATAAATACTTCACTACGTTTAAATGCCACAACAGGTAGTTAACACTACCTGAGACTCGTGACTAAGGTGCAGGTTTACTTCTTGTCCTCGTTACAAAACATCTATGTGTAAAATACACGGTAGCTTAACTGCAGAATAACATTCAAAAGACTACAATAACATACAAAGTAGGCGGAAGAGCGAGAACCTGGGGCTTACGACCCAGGAGTGGTATAAAAAGGTTTTCTATTCTCCTCCTCCGCTCTACCTCCTGACCCTAATATTTAAAACCTCTTCAGAACAAAAGCAACTACTCTAATTATTTAAATATTCAGCAAAATATCTCTAAATACACAACACTTTGAAGTCACACAAGCTCCGAGAATAACTAAAACCTCTAGTGTAGAAATCATCCTTTTTATAATAAAATACCCCCTCATCTCTCCACTATAAAAACAAAAGCGGGGACTTAGGCCTGTGTTGCTATGTTAGTATTTAAAAACACCCTTTAAATAATTTAATAAAGCTAACATGTGTAAAGTAAATAATAATCGTAAACAAACTAATTAATGAATTAAAGGTAAAGATTGCAGTTATTAAGCTTTACATTTTATTGCATTTTAAATGTGATAGACAATATTAAGTCCTTGAAATTAGTAACTAAATTGCATTTGATTTATTGTCTAATTACTGACTTTATTTACCAAAAAAAGTAAAGATAGGTACATATTAGTGTCTTCAAGTAACATAATTAAATATTAAAACTTCAGATATAGTTATTAATTTAAAGTCAAATTTATATGTAGCTTATCCTTTTAATAAAGTAGTCTTTGTTGCCGTACTAGGATACCCTATATTTCAAACTATCAAAACGTTGATAATATTTGACAAATTGAATTAATTTTCAGAAACAAAGTTAGAATGCAATTCCACTATTTTCTTATCCTTAGAATATGGTTAGTGTAAGCCACTTAGTACACACATTGCTTAGTAATTTACCTGTATTAAAATGTAGACATTAACATTTGGAGATCAAAGCTTCAGACTGAAACATTTGCTACATTTTCAAAGCCACATTTAGTTGGAACTTGACTTGCTGGTGCAGATAGGATTTAACGTAAAATAATTAATTAATATTAATTTGAATAGAACACCAAATCTACGAGTAATACATTAAGCTTATGAATCGATGAAAATATTCTGAAAACATATTTCTTAATTTATATTATCCGAGGGTTCCGTATATTTTCGAATGAAGGACAAACATAACTTGAGAAGAGCATTCTTCATGCTGCAATTTCAGTGGATCCTGAGCAAGAACCGAAAGTTAACTGGGACCGCAGAATTAATAGAATTGGAGAGGAAGGAGGAAAGTCTGGACAGCTCGATCTGAACTGGTGGTCGCAAGGCGGATCGGGGATCCACTACTACCAAGGGGGGCGGGTTACTGTGCTTTTACGAGATGCTCTTCCAGCGACAGAGGGGAGTTGTATTCTAACCCGTCCTCTCACGGGTATATACAAGGGGTTTTTTCCTAAGGTAGGGAATCCTAATGAAAACGTCCAATCTTACGGGGATAGTACGAGAAAAAATATTATATCAATTTGGTGTTCTAATTCAGATTTATATTATTATACTAAATAAATAAAAATTTGAAATAAAGATATCATTTCGTACATTCAACAAGGAATCATGATATTAAGGCGAAGCAATTTTTCACTTGTCAAGACGCACTCCAAGGACTGCGTACAATTATTTTTTGTGAAACATCTTGAAAAAGTAAGATTGTTCGTACATTTTCCTTAACCCCATTTTGTTAAAAAAACCTATGATTATATTTGGAAAATATATATATTGAACAAGTATCTAGACAGAATTAGTAAAATACAAAAGACAGTATTATGATCAGACTTTGGACAGAAATCTAGAAAATTAGTGCCTGGAGCTGATGACCCACGAGCAAATTTAAAAGTCTTTTATTTTTGAAGTGAAAACTTCTTTAGCGGCGTTGTGTAGTTTTTTTTATTTTGGGAAGGATAAAAAATTTTAAACTCACGACAGAATTAGGGGCGACAGCTTTAGTAACAGACAACTAATTAAAACTAGTAGAAATGTAAAATGGGAGTCTTGCGTTTATATCTATACTAGCTGACCCGACAAAAGTTTTCTTGTCTTAACTATGAATTTGAATTGGCTGTATAAATATATGGTTATTAAGTTTGCTTTAATTTTCTAATTTTTTTGCGTAACTTTTTTTTATTTTTTCTAACATAAAAACTTTCTCCTGACAATATCACACACAACAAAAAAAGAATTAGCGAAATCGGTCCAGCCGTTTAGGCGTGATGCCGTGACCAAGGGAAATAGGGATTGATTTTAATATATAAAGAAGATTAACTCAATCGGCTGTATCTTTCTAACTGGGTATTCTGTTTTTTTTACAATAAAAACGTCTTTTTATTAATTAAATAATTTCAATATTTTAAAGGTTATTGCGTCGGTCCAAAACATCCAAAATTATTTTTTACAATAAAAATGTCTATGAATTAAATAATTTATATATTTTGAAAGTTATTGCATCGGTCCAAAACACCCAAAATTATTTGAATTTTGTTCTTTGGGTTACTTAAGCCGTAGAATTATATTTTCTTTCCAAAGTCCCGTGACACGTTCTGATCTCGCCGTATGTAAGCCAGATCTCAATAATACAGTTCGTTTTTACTTCATCGGCACTCCCATTCTATTAAATTTATTAATACATTAAAACTCACCTCCTCTGCTCGACTTTTAAAGTAAAATTTATTTAACTTAATTTACAATTTTATTAAACTACTTATCGCCGATCTATCAGGACATACCAATTATCAGCTAATAGAATAAAATTTATAAACAGTATTGCAAACAAACAGCGTAATTCTGCAATATAGATAAACGTATGCAAAACATCAACATTCTAGTCTGAATTCGCTTTATATGTTCAACTAATAATTCACTATTATTATGTTTCAACCGAAATCTCAACTATCAAAGTTGGGAATACTCCATACTAGTTCTTTGAAGTTCGTCTCTCTACTACCTGAATATAATGTTATTGTTTAAAAATCATTATTTTATCGGTTTATTATTATGCAAAATTGCAAAATTTGCCATCACAACTCTGTTCGCGTTTAATCCAACTAAAATTAATCCTTTGGGATCTGATAGGTGGGCAGAAGGTGAATCTGCCGATATCGAATAGGATGTGCTCTCCAGCTCTAAAGTCAGCTTAACACAGAGAGTCTTCACGAATAGATGCTATGGTATTATGAAAAGGGAGCTTCTCGCAAACGATCTATCCTGGGAATATTAGATGGACTAACTGTGGCATCGATTCCATCGCGAACTAAGAAGTTTGCGAACTCTTTTCTTTGTCGCACAGCGAAAAAGTGGAATTTACTTCCGGCACACGTGTTTCCTCCTTCTTATAACCTGGGGTCCTTCAAACAAGGCGTGAAGAGACATCTTGCGGGTGGGCAGGGCGGTGGCGGCTAATGCAGTTTGCATTCTGCAACTCTATTGGCCACCCTGGTGTTTGGACTCTACTGCCACTTACTATCAGGTAGAGTAGAGTCATCTGCCAACTATCAAATATATTTAAAAAAATGGAAATATTAGAGGAAGTGTACTTAGGGCGAGGCGAAAGTTCTTCCACCCAAGACTCGGTCCCAGTCTGAAATCCGAAAGCTGGAGCTTCGTCCGCATTGTTTAGAAGGATACACAGTAAACTCAACAGCTACACCACTTTTCAAAATAGCTATGGTTTGCAACGTTATCTAAATTCCAAGCTTTAAAGTTATTTTGCACTTCATAAAATTCAGTATTATTTAAGTTGAAAGTGCTGCATTTTTTATCACAAAAAGGTCTTAAGATTACGTCAGATAAAGTTCTTTTAAAAATTGTCGACGAAATTATAGTGCATAACGAAATTTCTGTAATGAATCGTAATTTCAAAATATAGCGAGTACTTGCCTGACTTAGTGACGTAATCCGTATTTATTTTCCACTAAGTCCTTTAAAGTCTGATAGAGCGTGCCGAGGTTTAGACGTTATCCCTAGTCACTGACAGGATTTACGTTGATTTACTAACGTGTGACAATTTATACTTAGCCGACATTTTTTACATTGGGCACGTTTTCCTCATGATATTGGTGAAAGAAATATTTTTAAGAAATATTGAAAATGTAGATCAATAAAGCATATAATTTACAAACTTAAGATTTATCTAGACATAGTATAAAACAATTTCAATGGCGTGTCCGCGTAAATAAATATATTGTAAAAAATGTCTAACAATATGATTATATAAAGTTATAATAAGTAAAGCTATAATTTCTCATAATAACACAAATTTAACTATTTATCTGTACTTTATATATTAATAATAAAAGAGTTTTTAAAGCTTATTCTTTTTCTTTTACCTTACCTATATTTTGCACCTTAAGATATCTTTTCAATCCAAGATCCATAAATTACAAGAAACCCGTCTAAAATCTCACTGATCAGATTTCAGAAAGGAATGTCTCAATACTTGCTCCGATCGTTCTAATCATGATGATTAATCGAACGTTTCGCTCCCCTCCTTTAATTGGTCGGTCGAGAAACTCCGAGAATTACTTTTTTCTTCAAAACTCCTATTATCCACTCAAATTAGTTCCCCGAGGAAGTCATTAATATCAATCAATGTTTGAAAGGTTGAGTTTGCGGGTAAAATAACAAATTGTAAGGGCCTCGACTTTTAATGTTATTGATCGATCGATACAATGGTTCCACGAGAACATATTATTCTTTTGTACCAATGAAAAACAACGAGTTCTATTGTACTTATAGTGTCTAGTCTTCAATTGAAAGAAGGTGGTTTCATAATTATATTCAAACAGAAGCTTGAATAGTGCCTGAATCCCATATCCGGATCCCAATCCATGTGCAATTTTTTAGGTATAAGGATCTTTCTATAATGCACAAGTTAAGCGACAACCTCTACTTTTGCTTCAAACCGAAAGCTTTTGAATTCAAGCGATAATTCTTTTTTTTTTCAAGATTTCTTTAAAACACTACCATGACTACAATTGAACAGAATGAGTTCCTATAAAGTCAATTAAATTTGAAAATTATATCATAATTTTGTATCAAATGTTGTTATTATAATATGTTATTATTTTTTTATTGTAGTTAGTTGAGTAGAAGGTGAGTGTCGTGATCTGCTCTTGGTCACCAGCTCGTCAGTAGGTAATATGTATCATATTCTTATACAAAATATTTCAATAGATTTTTGTTACTGTTAATTCTCGTTTGTTGATTCATTTAGCAAATTATTAAATTATTAAAAAAGTAATAGTGGAAATTCAACTTTAGGTTTTCGTATCTTTACATAGTAAGTATAATTTAGTCTAAAAATCTTTTTTAGCCTATAGAAGATAATGGCAAAATGGACCATAAGAAACTGAAAAAGTAATAAATTATTACGCGGTTCCCAATCTTTGATATCTACACCATTTAAATTCGGTCTTGATTCGGAAAATCTCCTTAATTTAAAACCTTGTCTACAAAGCATTTAAGGAATTCGCTTTGTTCTAAATCATTCTTATCCGTTCTTTTAACGGAGTAATTTTCAGTGATAAAATAAGTCTTTTTCAGATTAAGTTTGAGGAAAACCCTTATCGTATTGTCAGATAAATCTGCTGATGAATTCATGAATTCTTTAAGCGTGTTAAAATATTCTTTTCGGCCTTATAGTTTAAATATGGATCATTTTCCATACATTATTCATTGCAAAGTCAGACCATCTTTTTTCTAGTATATCCATAATACTACAGATATTATACATGTTTCAGGGACAGGAAACATCTGGATCGTTATTAGAACGAACTGATACTCAATGCACTCTTTTTTAAAATACGAAGGACAAACTAATAAACATACTTTTTTTACTATATGAGTACGGATTTCAGGTCTTAAATAGTTATACGCGTTTTTTTCGGGATAAAATGTTTGTTCAAAGGTATAGTCTGTTTCTGAACCAACTTTCTTCAAAATCGGTGCAGTACTTCTTCAGTTATAAATAGTCTAACTAACCCGACTTTGTTTTATATATATTTATATAGGTAGATTCATATAAGCCTATTTGTACTTAAATAACTGTAATTTCACTTAAAACGAATAGTTTATGATACTCGCATAAAAAGGTTCCAAAGCAATAAAAATATAATTCGAGGATGTGATTTTATTGCCTGACCTTTTTCTATTTTACTTTATATTTCATTATTTGCAGGTTTTGCAACTTGCTAAATCTGTAGAAGGAAAGGAAATAGTTTTATATATTTTATAGCATCTTACTTATGACTTTTTTTGCTATTAACTGTTATTTAAAAACTTTGGATAAAAGATGTACCATAGATATAGCTGTAAACTTGCCGAAGGTAAATATGTAGTTAACAATATTTTGGTTAGTAAAAAGAAATTCTCATATATAAGTGAAACTACTCTACATATATTCTTTATTTCAATAAATTGAAAAAGCTTGTAAAATCGGAAGCATACATTTAATGTAGCTGAAATTTATATGAAACCACAGACTGATTCTGTATCGTTCGATATATCTGAATGTAAAATGTAGTTTACTGGATATTTTATAGGTTAATGTTTAATAAGATTTCTACAGAATTATATCAGGATTATAAGAAAAAGGTGATATATTGGGCGATAAATGACAAAACTTTATGATATCTTACAATTACGACAGGACAGATTAGGACAGGAGACACTGCTTATTACCTAATAAGCAGTGTGTTGGACTTATGACCAAGGTGTAGATTTAAGGCAGCGCAGCCCACATGTGTGATCACCTTCACTGTCTAGGCTCTCCGTGTAAGCTTAAGGTTACGTTTACATAAGGCTAACCTGACAATAGGCTAACTTAACACAAGATAAACCTAACACTAATCTAAACCAATCCAAACTTAAATCTAAAAAAAGGTAATTTTTAATATACGAAACTTCAATTTAATAAGTAACTTATAACTTCTAAATATAAGATTTTAATATTTCAATACTTTTTACTACATAGTAAATCCTTTATACTCTTTATGTCTACAGTGGTTTACAAAGTTATAAACTTTTAATATAGCTAGAAATATGTGAGTTAGTTTCTAGCATAAAAGCTATCAAAACTTTTCTTAATATTAGACGCTTGATTTGATTTACAATACATGGTTTTCATCTTAACTTCCGACTTCGTTTTACTATAAATTTATAAAAAATATTTAGTATATTTTATATTCTACTAGGTGACGCACTCACTCATTTATTTATTAAAACTCTGTCACCAGAAAGTACGAATATACGATTTCCCAACTATTTCGGTAGAATTTCTTTTCTATAATGCGTATTATGTTACTGATTTGCTCTCACTGACTGTCTTCTGTCTCGCTCACTTTTTCTTTTATACAAACCTTATCCTGACAATAAACACAGCATAAAAATAATTACACGACTTGGCAGTCGTTCTGAAGTTATGAACTGACTTATTATTTATTACAAATGAATAAGCCTATACCAAATAAGTATTCTAACAGGCTTTAAGTACAAATATAAAAGGAAAGAAAAATAAATTGATACGTAGCGATTGAACACGTGTATAAAAATTCAATACGAGTGGGTACAAAGCTTTTACAAAGAAGCGCGAGTTTTGTGGTAGTTCAGTCGTTTACAAATGTATATTTGTTTCTGAGAAAATAATTGCTATCTATTTGTAATATGTTTGTAAAGTGTTTTTTACTTACCGATGTTCATTATTGATAATATTAACACATTACTATATTAGCTGTATAGACTTAGTAAATTAAAAGACTCACTAACGCACCAACTCACTTAATTACCCAAAGACTCAAAACATTATTGATTATAATAACACATTACCATATTATCTGTAGAGACTTAGTAAATTGAAAGACTCACTAACGCAACAACTCAATTAATTAATTACCTAACGACTCAAAGCATTATTGATTATAATAACACATTGCTATATTAGCTGTATCTATAGATTTAGTTAATTGAAAGACTCACTAACGCGCAAACTCACTTAATTAAATACCCAACCGCTCAAAACATTATTGATTAAAATAACACATTGCTATATTAATTGTATAAACATAGAAAATTGAAAGACTCATTAGCGCGCCAACTCACTTAATTAATTACCCAACGACTCAAAACATTATTGATTATAATAACACATTGCTATATTAGCTGAATAGATTTAGTACATTGAAAGACTCACTAACGCGCCAACTCACTTAATTAAATACCTAACGACTCAAAAAATTATTGATTAAAATAACACATTGCTATATTAATTGTATAAACATAGAAAATTGAAAGACTCATTAGCGCGCCAACTCACTTAATTAATTACCCAACGACTCAAAACATTATTGATTATAATAACACATTGCTATATTAGCTGAATAGATTTAGTACATTGAAAGACTCACTAACGCGCCAACTCACTTAATTAAATACCCAACGACTCAAAACATTATTGATTAAAATAACACATTGCTATATCAACTGTATAGACTTAGTAAATTGAAAGACTCACTAACGCACCAACTCAATTAATTAATTACCCAACGACTCATAACATTATTGATTATAATAACAAATTTCTATATTAGTTGTATAGATTTAGTACATTGAAAAACTCACTAACGCGCCATCTCAATCAATTACCCAACCACTCAAAACATTATTGATTATAATAACTCATTGCTATATTAACCGTATAGACTTAGTAAATTGAAAGACTCACTAACGCGCCAACTCACTCAATTACCCAACCACTCAAAACAATATTGATTATAAAGAGACATTTCTTATCATTAATTCCGTTGACTTATTTTTACCTTACAACTTTCTTTATACTTTAGTTACAGTAACAAAAAATTGCTTTTCAAATTTAGTTTATAAAGTGTCTGTGTGCAAAATTTTATTGAAATCCGTTCAGCCGTGTTAATGTGATTGAATTAAACATCCAAACTATTAAAATATTTTAGGTTTGAATTATAGCGCTAACGTTTAAGTTTAAGCGCTAATCTTTATTATATTATTATAATTTTCTTCATTTGTAGACCTATCACGATATAAATAAGACCATTTTAAACTAATTCTGCGTTCAATTTCAACATTTTTAAGTGTTAACCTTAATATTTATACAGACCAAATAAAACCTATATTGCTTTATAGAATCATTTGCAAAGAAAAGGTCTCTACAAAATAGTGAAACTATTGTCATGAATAATTGTGTTTTCTTTTACTAAAATACAGATCTAAAATAAAGTATTCTGCATACCTCAATCGGTCTGCGGATTCGATCCCACTTCCGAGTATATATAAATAAAACTCAGTGTCAGTTCAAATAGATGTTTATTACATACATTATACAATGCTCTCCTACTCGATATTATCGATCAACGGGACTTTAAATACATTTATTATCACTTTATTTTCAAAGGACATCTTTCTTTTTCCGATTTCTCAATTTGAATACTCTTACAAAAATACTTTCATATTTCAAAACGTCACATTTTTTTTTTTTTTTATGTAACTAGGTCGGCAAACAAGCGTACAGCTCACCTGATGGTAAGCGATTACCGTAGCTTATAGACGTCTGCAACACCGGAAGCATCGCAAGCGCGTTGCCGACCCTATCCCCTTTTCCCCCCCAGGAGCTCTGGTCACCTTACTCACCAACAGGAACACAACACTGCTTTAGAGTAGTGTTATTTAGCTGTGATCTTCTGCAAGGTCGAGGTACTACCCCAGTCGGGCTGCTCCATATTTGAGCAGGAAGTTTTTTTTTTTCCTGTTGTGCCCTACCTCAGTTAAAACATTGACCATTTTCAACCGACTTCATTGGTGGAAATTGTTCTGATCGACCAAAAGAATATCGCGTGTCTAATGTCACGTCACTACATTAAATTATTGAGATTGCCATACTAAAAATTAAAGTCATGACATTATTTTGAAAATGATAGATAAACCTACAAATAAATCAAAATATTATAACTAAAATACAGTTTTCAGTACTGTTACAGAATATTAATAATTTCGAGTAGTGCATCGCAATTGGTGCAACCGATCGGAATATTCGAGGTTTCATATACGGATATATTTCCAACGCTTTTGAGTTCGTGTCAAGTATGAAATATAGCCAACTATGAGATTGTAAACTAGTTTCTATTTTCCTTTTAATATTTCCTTCATTTTAACTGCTCGATCAAAAAGGCTTACCAGTGATCAGACGGTATTGTTTGTGTTCGGAAATGAAAAGGCTTTATTTTCAGAAGTTTTTGATTAGAAGTATTTAGGTATCAAAATTAAGTCGAGGATAATATAAATAATGTTACGAGGATATATAAATAATATAATGTGTAGAAGAAATATGATTTAAAATGACTATAATTTATTTTTATTTATTTCTCGATCTATCTGCCCTCTAAAAGCAATTGGCGGTAACTCAAAAAAAATTACTTAACTTATTTATAACCATCTTCTAGCTAAAGGCATTCTGCATCAGATGAACGAATGAAAAAAATGATAAATAAATGAGCCACATCTTACATACAACATGACAAAAGCTCCCAAAGAAAATTTAAGGAGACATGAAATCAATTTTCAAATGTATTAATTTTGTATGAATATAACGTCTTTTCAAAGTATTTATATAATATATTACTAAAATAATGATAAAGCTTCTCAATACATGTGCTACCAACATAAAAATTTTGTAGAAAATCGCGTACGGTGACACCGCGCTATTTCGTTTGTTAATATTCGTTGCCTCTATGAAAATTATCTCTTTAATAAATTAATTTAATTGCTAAACAAGAAATAATTATAATTGAAATTAAATATCCCACGTAATTTTCGCTAAATGAATTAGGCGTTATTCGCGGCTTCTAGTGACGAATGATACCTCACGAAATTAGGGAGACACTTTTTGTATCCTTGGTTTTTTTAAATAAAGTGAATTTTGCCCAAAAATTGTAAGGTCAGTTCACAAAAAATCTACATATTAAAAAAGAAGAAATCTACATATTAAGAAGGTACGAAGTTTTCTAGTTACCACCGAATCTTTGATACTAAAGATTTTAGATTACTTACTAACAACACACCTGGTGTTACAAGCAATTACGATTTTCCGTTATTTACCTCTCTGACCTGTCTCACCGTCACGTGGGGATTGGAGTGTCATGATCCGTCAGTCAAAATTTACGTTGCTGGAACAAGGGATCTAAAGGATTCTGGTTATATTTTTACATCAATCATACCTACATCCCGCAAGTTACGATTTTTTGGTTTTATTTAGTTTAATTTGCGGTATCTGTCAATCAGTAACCAAATTTGTAAAATGCACTAGAACAATTTCTCTCGTATTAAATCAGAGTCAAATTACTGCAATCTTTAACAAGATATCAACTTGACAGAAAAAATATAAAAATTATAATTTTAGTTACCACTCTCCTATGATATCATCATGCCCACCGCTGAACCGGCTCCTCCTCGGAATGAGTAGGGGGTTAGGCGATAGTCCAATTCGCTGGCCTAGTACGGGTAGGCAGACGTCACGCACCTTTGAGAACTTAGAGAACTTTCAGGAGTGTAGGTTTCCTAACGATCTCTTCTTTCACCGTTAGGGCTAGTGATATTTAATTCCTTATTTGTCTATGATATCAACTATTATTTACATAAAGTCGGAAAACAAAAACTTAACACTGATTGGTTTATAATCAACTCTCAATTCCGAATCGGAGAGGACCGTTATACGATAACTAACTAACCAAAGAAAATAATGTTGCATATACGGTGGCATTAACAATCTTGCAAGTTAAAATGAACCCATATTTCATCACTAATTAAGTTGAAATTTTGCATGCATATTAAAATTAGATGACAATGTAATATTTTTATAACTTTTAATTCAAAATGAATAAAAAACTGTGGTTTAAATAAAAGAGTTAGACAGAATTATCCATATCCAATTATCCATTGTGTCCAGAAAATAAAACAGAAAAGCTTTGATTTTGAAATACCACTATTTTGATTAGAAGTTGGAAATAAAGTATCTCATAACAATGATAATAAAAATCCTCAGCCAGCTGTCGTACGTACCGTCCAATAAAACCAATAAAAACAATGCCATAGTAGAATGAAATTATTTACCTTACCCTAAATCGAATAAAAACATTTTGATTCTCAATACCAAAAAGAAAAAGGTGATCTTTCTTTCTAAAAAAAGGATAACTATAAATGAATTTGACAATTAATCAAAAATCTTGTTGATAATCAACATTTCTTCTTTTTCTGTGTTTTGTTGCAAAAGAGGTGTTATAGTCCATACGCTGACTAATAGTATGACGGCTTGACTTAATCCTCCTGGGGGTTATACTTTAGACTCAAACCAACAGCATTACTGCTGGAATACTCGCATTGCAATCGGAATTATTCTGTAGTAACTCCGCATTTATTTTGCAATCTCTACTCCTTCGATTGATGTTTATCGGTTGTCTAACAGTCAAGAAAGTAAAAATTCTACTCAAATTAGTGTTGTCAATATCATAATTAACATTAACTACTATTTAAAGTAAATTTTCATAGATTTAGTCAATCTAAGGTAGTCTAAAGGTAAAAAAAAGTAAAAGAATACTAAAACATGGGGGCTACCAAAAAAAATGTAATTATAACTAATAAAGCTATTAAAAGGTCGTTTAAGCAATTTCATACTGCTGAGATTGTCTACAGTTTAATATTAGTAAGGCCTTCGTTGAGTTAGTGTAGGTCGCAGTGAAAGTCACGTCAGTCAGAGCCCAAACACTGCTTCCTGTCGTTGTTCATGTTGCTACATAATGTTTTACAATTTTTTTACAATACTGCCTCAGACAGTATCTATGAATTAATATTGTCACTGCGAAATGTTTCTGATAAATGTTCATATTATTTACAATGTATGTTATGGAAGTATCCAGTAATTAATGAACTAATAATATACGCACATTAAATCAACGCACTTACTCTGAAACTGCAATGAAGATCTATTTTAAAGATATTAGTCACACGAAATCACTAAATTACGAGCGCTCATGTGGGATTACATTCATAAATAGATACTGACGAATTTGATCGTTAATGATATTATTAATAACTAGTATCCGCCTTGTACGTTGGTTGCGAATAGAAGATTTATTATTTATATCTTTATTGTACACAACATTAAATGATACTGTAGCATTAAAATAAAACAATATTTTATTGCCATCTTTTCCAGACATTCCTCTCTTGGAAGGAGCGAAGTTAAAAACAAATAGAATAGAATAGAAAGTTTTAATTGCACACACATCAAAGAAATAAAACATAACAACATAGATACAGATAAAAAATGGAGAAGGTATGCAAAGGCGGTCTTATTGCATATAAGCAATCTCTTACAGACAACCCTTGGCAGTAAAGAATCTTATACGAAGTACGGAGTAGAATACGTAATACGAAGTAGGTTGTGTAGTAACAATATGCTAATACTAAAAAAATTACAACCTAAAATACATATAAAACCTATAATAATAGTAAATAATAATATGTATTTATACAGTCATAATAAACTAATAGATATTCTTATATTTAATTAATATTAATAATGTCGTCTAAATATTAGTAAGAGTTATCTTTCAGTAACTACTTAAACCTATAAAGGGTATCAGATTCTTTAATGTTGGGAGGTAGATTGTTCAATAGGTTAGGCCTGTGCAGTGAAAGATTTTTATGAAACCCGCCCCGGGTTAGAATACAATTCCACTCTACCGCTGAAGAGAGCATCTCGTAAGAGGCGAGTAACTCAGCACCCCTTGGTGCAGCATACGAATCCGACGACCAAGTGTCATTGACGCGTTCTGGTCGAGCCGCATGTAGGACAGATTTACCCCTCCCCTTTCTCGTTCTCGTTCAAGGTACACTGAATCCGTAGAATTCTTCTTTTCATATCCCTTACTCACTCTAGCTTCGAGGTGGCAACGCATCGACATAACAAGAGTCACTCTCTTTTATTGCCGATGTCCATGGGCGACTGTGGCCACTTAGCATCAGGTGGGCCGTCTGCTCGTTTGCCCATTAACTACCATAAAAAAAACTTCGATGAGTACTCGGGCACATTAAGTTTTAGTCTACATCTAGATCTCAACCTAATTTAAATTTATCCTTCAGATATGAAGGTGCGTTTGGACTAAATAGAAGATTTATTCTGGTGGAATGAAAAATATATAATAAAGCTGACTAAAAAGTTCATAATTTCAATTATTTCAAAGGTACAACCTGAATATTGCTTAGGCAACAAAGATCCAACCAGTGTTACACAGCTAGCAACTATGTTGATAATGTTAAATTGGCTAGTATTTTAGTTAGTTTTTTATTTATAAATATCTTTATCAACTAGTCAAGTTATAAACACTAATAGTTCAGAAATAGTTTGATGAATATTTTCTTTTAAATATTTATATATTGTCTATTATTATGAAAAATAAGGTTACAAAATCGTTTGACTTGCACAAGCGCGGGTGCCTTTAATATTATTATTCATCTCGTCAAATGTTTCGTGCCGAACCTCGCGAACAGTGTAGGCGTAAGTATAGTATGCATAGGGAAGGAGTTTTATTAACCCGCTTCTGGGTCTTTATCCCCAAATATTGCCAATCTTCTTGTCTAAAATTCATGTTATTATAATTAATACGTGTGACTGTAGTAAAGCTCATACGTATATGAAGCCGGCTATCGAACGCTAGCTTATTATAGTTATTTTATAAGTTTACTAATTATACTATCTTACTATTATATTTTTAGCATACATCAATAGTTTAGTTGTTAAAAACTAAAAAGCTTAGAAAGTTTCAAAACGTTACACATGAAGAAAAAATGATGGCATTTTTTCAAAGAACCGAAATGATACTAATTATACCTACAGCATAAAAATTATGCAAGCTTATAAAACTTTAGTGAAATAAACTATCGTCTCATGTATATTAATGTAAAGTACATGAAAATGCAGAGCTCCTACTTTACAACGATATTTTCTTAACGACTAAAAGTGCAGTTCAAAAGAGACCAAACAACGCTATCCGTTGACAGAAAGATTTGATTTATTCAGTTCTATCAGAACTATATTATCTTATATATAAAATTCTCGTGCCACAATGTTAGTTACCATACTCCTCCAAAACGGCTCGACCGATTTTTATGAAGTAATAAGGATGGCCCACGGTGGGAAAACAACGTTTGCTGGGTCAGCTAGTAGTAATATGTATATAATTCTTAAAACGCCTAAAACGCCAATTTTAGATATTCTTAGAAGATCTACTTGTTAGCCAGCGCCTTGTACTTGCGACCAAGGAGCTGGGTAAGCCATTTCGTAATTACAATGCTTCCTTCCGCTGCCCGAACAGTAACTACAATAGATAATAAACATGCATGTACCTCAAGAAAGATGACCTCAACCATGACACTACAATACTAGTTTCTCTACATCAATGTACACTTCGCGAAAACACCATTGAAATTGTCTCTAATCTGTCACAACAAATGTTATATATTCTACACGTGGGTATATTTGAAATAAAACAATAAAAACTACCCACGAATATTAACTTATAGACGGCGTTGCTAACTTGTAAAGAATCCAAATTTTATTACTGCTGTAGTTACATTTTCAAAACGATTAGTTTATTAGACAGATTAGTAATTAATATTTTGCATTTTTTTAAAGTCATTTAAAAATATAAATAAATACTTAAATATCTTTTTAAATGAGAAACTTTTTAGGACCAACAGACAAACTGATTATTAATTGGTTTACTGAAACCACACTAAAAACACTGCTTATATGGGTAAAAATCTTTTTACAGTAATTCGTTGTATAAATTTCCTCACTTATAAATAAAGTCTAATAGCATGACGTCATCAAAAATTTAATATTACAGACGTCAGCTGCATACCTACTAGATTTTTAATAACAAATGATCTATCAATACTTTATATACATACTTATGTTACAAATTAGCCGACCCTTCTAACTTCTTCTATGTCAAATAAGAGAGAAAGAGTGAGTGGAGTAGTAACCTATAATACAATTCTAAAGTAGCTGAATCTTTCTTTATGTTATCGCCGTTTACGCATCGTATATAACGGAACCTCTCTAGTTTCCCCGTTTTTGTAACATTTTTCAATGATGCTCTGCTCCTATGGGTCGTAGCTGCTAAGTATATAAGAGAGAAATGTGGTACCCATTACTGTACAGCAATACGTATACACATGCAATTTAGACTGATGCGAGCGATGCCTGGGGCTTGAGACCCAGGAGCAGGTTTAAAGAGCTCTTTCATAATATATTAACTCTCACCTCCACCACTCGACCTCGCTAACGACAATAGATAATAAAGTAAACTTACATGGACCTCGAGAAGGGTAACCTTAATCACGACACTATAACACTACCATGTTCACTGCTCGAAAACACCAGAGAGACTGAAACTAATGTATCACTCTAAGGGTTATATATTGTCTTCACGTCGGTATACTTGAAATAATATAAAATGATCTACCCGCTACTACTACTTTATAAACAGTGTTGCTAACATAGCGTGATGTTATATATCCTATAGCCTCGATAAATGGAATATCTAAAACTAAAAGAATTTATCGTCTCGTACAAGTAGTTCCTGAGTAATTGGCAATGAACCAAACCAATTCTTCAGCTTAATAATATTAATAAAGATGTGAAAGTATTTTTGGTCGATTTATTTTTATGTTTGTCCTTCTTATTGTATAGAGATAGAGATATAAACTGAAAGTAAGATTTGGTTATTCCATCCCATATTTAAAGTAAAATTGACGTCCCTATAGTACTTATTAAACTAAAAACTTTACAGAAAGGCTTTTGTATTCCGACGGCATATATTTTAAAGGGTTTCAACCCTTTACAAACTTAATCTCAACGTGTAAATTATCTAACAAGATACTTTAGCTGTTGCTACAGATTAGTGTTTACATTAGGGTCCGATACGTAACAAGAATTCTAAACTTAGTACGTGCTATAGCAGTCCATTCGTTCATACGTCGATGGATTTTAATCACAAAGACATGATTAAATAAAATCTATATATTGGTATACAAATAAAAAGATTGTTTAAAATCCATTTTAAATATTAAATAAAAAAATATCAGTCATATAAAATTATGTCGCAAATATAAATGAAATTTAAAAAAACATGAAAAAATGAATGCTGGCAACAGTTATTTTCTAACTGAATTACTGAAACTTTTAAATTTCATCATCACAACCCACTGCTGAGGCGGGTCTCCTCCTCAGATTAAGGAGGGTGTTAGATCATAGTCCACCACGCTGGACTAGTGCGGGTTGGTAGACTTCACACCTTTGAGTACTTTAAAGAACTCAGGAGTGCAGGTTTTCTCACGATGTTTTCCTTCACCGTTATAGCAATTGATATTTATTAGCTTAAAACACACATAACTCATAAAAGTTAGAGGTGTGTACCCAGGATCGAAATTTTCTTTAAAATAATCAATGTAAAATTTTACGCAGTAAAAAAGTAAATTTCTTCATTCAGAAGTTCAATGGGTTAATTGATTTGACTGTAAAGTAAAAAGAATTATAATTATAAGTTCATAAATTCACTAGGGTTTATTTTCGTGTCTTCATAAATTATTACTTACTAACTACCAATAATCTATCAATTGCCATTACAAACGAATATTCTCGTGAGGGGTTAGAATATAATTCCCCTCTGACGCTGGGAGAGCATCTCGTAAGAGCCGAGTAACCCAGCACACCCATTGGTGATAGGGGATCAGTTCCCCGACTGACTTGCGACCACCAGCATGCGAATCCGACCGCCAAGTGACCCTGGCGCGTTCAACACCGGGTTCTTGCTTAGGGTCCATTGAGATCGCTGCATTTTTCTCTTCGCTCCCTTTCTCTTCTCTACCTTCGAGGCGGCAACGCATCGGCAAAACAATAGATACTCCTAGTTTTGCCATTGTCTGTCTAAGGGCGACTATGGTCACATTCCATCAGATGGACCGTCTGCTTGTTAGTCCCTTATCCATCAAAAAAAAAAAAAATAGACAAGGCGAGAAATCGCTTATTGTAAGCTATTAAGGTATAAAAGCATATCTTATGTTATCACTATCGGTATAAGAGTTCTTTCTGTATATATATTTTTTTTAATATAAAGATGTAAGTACTACTAACAATCAAAATGTAACAAAACTGTTGCTAACAAAGTCTAATATACTCAAATTAGTAGATCTCCTTGAGAACAAGTACGAAGAGCATCGTTACCCTATATTTAGTGTAAATTTCGTACATGCAGAAACTTTATAAGTAACTTGTGTGTCTAGTAAACGTCTTAAATATTACATAATATTCCATATTAATAACTAAATTATTTGAGAACTAAATAAAGTTCGAAGTGTTAGCAACACTGTGGATGTCTGTGAATTGGCGAATAGTTTTGTTTTATTTCAGAAATATATTCTGATCGTGTGAGAAATATTGAACTTATACTAATCATAAATTTTCCCCGTTTTTACAATATTTTTCATTGATGCTCCGCTCCTATGAGTCGTAGTATGATGTTTTATAGTCTATAGACTTCCTCGATAAATGAATTATCCAACACTAAAAGAATTATTCAGTATTATAATATTAATAAATAACAAAAGGTCAAAAGCTTTACGTCTAAGAGAAAATGAAGCTATATCATTATTTAGAGAAAGTTTGGAGAGTAAACTTCTTACTTACTAATCTGAATTAATCAAGAGGAACTACTATTAGTTATTTACGTCAATTTGTGACTGTCAAGTTAGAGCCATCTATCAATTTGTATTACAATTAATTAATGCTATTATACAAGCTTATTAAACTAGTAATTTAGAAATTCAACATTAGATAAATGAACTACGTATACTTGAATGAATTAACCTAATAAATTTTGAAGCTAGATTATATTATAACTTCAATTTAATTCAAATTAATATATTTCTCTTTTTCAAACATGGGTTAAATATAGTCGGTATACAGTTTATCGAATCATGACACATATCTGCAGTGTTTGTGAGAGACTAGATGCTGCACTAGGAGACCTGTATGACAAACAACCAGGCGCCCACCCCTAAACTAGATGAACAATTCAATACTCGAATAAATAAAGCATTACGTATGAAAAAGACTTATTACTATATAAAAGAACAAATCATTAAGTGCTATATGAAGTTGTATGTATATGTGTGTGTATGAGTTTGTGTGTCTTAATATATGTATTAGTTTACAGTAGTATAATGCTTCTTTAGAGGAAGAATTAATTCTTCTGTTTTTCTGTAGTTATAGTAAGAAAGCCAATCGGTAACACGTTTTTTACATGAATATTTAAAACTTCAAAGTCAGTTAATATGATAACATTTAAAAAATCATCAATCAAGGCAGTCATCAATAAAATTATTACAGATATATACTTGTTTAGTGTACAAAAATAAGTTCCCAGTCAGCTATCCCAGTTTTTTCTTCACTAAGATATTGCTAAAAATGCTAAAAAATGTATTTGTTATTGGAAAGTTTTGCACTTAAGACAATACGTAAAGATTTTTATGCCTCATACAAATGTTGATGCTATCAATTCATTTCAAACATAAAATTTATTGAATACTACCTGCGCCCCGCGGCTTCATCCGCTGTATTTTGGATAATTCACACTATATTATTATTAATTATAGCCTATCTGTTATTCTGATGTATAAGCTATATTATTGTTAAGTTTCATCAAAATCCATTCAGTAGTTTTTGCGTGAAAGAGTAACAAACATACATCCATACATTCGCGTTTATAATATTAGTAGGAAGTAGGATAACAGACTAGTCAACGCGCCTTAGCTGAGCTGAATCATTTTAAATGATATTTTTTTTCTTTTTCTTGACCAGTATTTTAAGTTAAACAAATACACATATAAATATGAGACAAAATTTAAATGTTTTGGTATCTTTTTGTGTTATAGAGAAATGGTCTGTACATCACATTAAATAAAGTTTTCTTAATTATCTTCTATGTACCGATATTCTATAAGTTACATTTTTATACGTATAGACTTTGCATAAATGAAAATTCGTTTTGATTCGTATTTTAGAGCTTCGTTGATATTGCGTGTTACGAATTTAAGCTCATGTTTGTATTTGTTCTGTACAGCCTACACTACATACTGTTTGGTTTGTTATTTGTACGTAAGGTGCGTGCTCGCATGCGTGCTCTTTTATTTGTTGCCGGAAGTAAATATTTTACAATCGGTTTTATAACCATATCTATACTGCTTTATTTCTGTAGGAGTATAACCGTGTATTAGGGGAAAAAAATGTGCAACATTCAATTATCGACTTTCAGTTATTTTTTTTATCCAGCTCAGACAAGAAAGATGGATACTTCAAAAATTTAAGTGATTTTTGAATACGAGTTCCGACGCGGAACTAACGCAGCAGAAACAGCTCGCAATATCAATGTTGCCTTTTGAGAGGGGACTGTTAATGGGGACGCACCGTGCGATTTTGGTTTAAACGCTTTCGTGATGGAAACTTTGATTTGAAGAACGAACCGAAGTAAATATTTTACAATCGTTTTTATAACCATATCAATACTGCTTTATTTCTGTAGGAGTATAACCCTCCCTTAACTGAAACTCGAAATCAAAGTAAAGACTAAATACTGATGTAATGGCTTCTAATTATACTTTTAATGTTGAATACTCGACTGTCATTATTAGGGTATTTTAGGCAAGAATCCCGGGGTGATAAGAGTGATTGATTCTTACGCGACAGTTCTGTTCTCGCGCGCTTGCTATTTGCTCCCTACTAATACTCAAACGTTAAAATAGATGCCTATAAAATACTTTTGTCAGACTGGCTGTTTAAATTGTGTAGATAAGCGTTAATTAAAAAACATATTCTTAAACTTCCACCTGGGTCACAAACTCTAGAAGCTATTTGTGCATCCGTCTGACCCTATTAACCATAACCTGATCGATTGCAGCAATCTATACTAATATTATAAAGAGGAAAGATTTGTATTTTTGTATTTTTGTATTTTTGTATTTTTGTATTTTTGTATGTAACGAATAAACATAAAAACTACTGGACCGATTTCAAAAATTCTTTCACCATTAGAAAGCTACATTATCCTTGAGTAACATAGGCTATATTTATTACAAGAAAAAATTAGAGATCCTTAGGAAATCTCACGAAAACCAACCCAAGGTGCCAAAAAATTAGCCATAAAATATCTTTCGTCGCATGCGCTGCAGAAAGTATTGATGATAGAACAAAAAAATGTTCTACAATATTATAGAACGTATCAATATCTACAAAAAAGTCCGCGAGACCATATGTCCAACTATTATAGTTACGTCACTATAACTACTTTTTTACATTTTAAAAGTTGATAAGAATGCCTATCAAAATCAGACCATGTTTTCTATAACTTTGTATTAATCCTTATCCAAATAAATTATTTCGTATTCAAGACTATTTCAATACCTGTAAATTACTTTTTGAATTATTAAAATCGGACTTTCCATTCAAAAGATATTACGAAATTAAAAATATCAACATAAACAAAAAATACACGAGGACGCGACGGGCCAGTATAGCGACGCAGCGCAGCGAGTAAAGCGGCAAGAGAGTGGGCACCGAAATGCGGGAGGGCCAATATATTTTTAAAAATAATATTCCACCCGCGCGAAGCCGGGATGGGCCGCTAGTGTTATATATTAAGTGACATCAATCTATTATAACGAAGTTTCAAATATGGCGGACCAATTATTTATAAGCTCCCACATATTATAGTGACAATTGTGCTAATTTTATACGTATTCTTTTATTCGGAGCTCTATTATTATGCAATATACCTATGCCATTAGTGAGATCGTCTGTTTGCCTGTAGAACGTTTGAAGTGTAGGGTTAATTATGATGTTGGCAACACTTATAATTTGAGTAGCATGCTGTTGTTTGATGTTGGTAGGAATTATATGAGTAGCATTTTTACTTGAGGTCGGTAGGAATTATATGAGTAGCATTTTTACTTGAGGACGGTAGGATTGATATGAGTAGCATTTTTACTAGAGGTCGGTAGGATTGATATGAGTAGCATTTTTACTTGATGTTGGTAGGAATTATATGAGTAGCATTTTTACTTGAGGTCGGTAGGAATTATATGAGTAGCATTTTTACTTGAGGACGGTAGGATTGATATGAGTAGCATTTTTACTAGAGGTCGGTAGGATTGATATGAGTAGCATTTTTACTTGATGTTGGTAGGAATTATATGAGTAGCATTTTTACTTGATGTTGGTAGGAATTATATGAGTAGTATTTTTACTTGAGGTCGGTAGGACTGATATGAGTAGCATTTTTACTTGATGTTGGTAGGAATTATGAGTAGCATTTTTACTTGAGGTCGGTAGGATTGATATGAGTAGCATTTTCACTTGAGGCCGGTAGAATTGATATGAGTATTTTAAATTTCTTGAATGTTGGATAACTGATAAACACAAATAAAAGGAGTAGGGATTGCAAAATAAATACCGTCGTAGCTGTAACTCTGAGTCTAAAGTATAACCTCAGGAGGTTATTACAGTCAAGCCGTCATACTGTCAGTCTGCGTGTAGACTACAAATTCTTCTTTTCTCCTTTTTAATTAAAAGTAGTAACTTTCAAATTTACAAATGTTATTTTTTATATAGAGAGATTTTTTCTACTGATACAGTATGAGAAGAATTGACGTGCTTTTTTGTAGAATCAATATCGGTATAATACTATTTTTAGTCAAGAGTGAGTAGATTATTAAAATTAGTAAAATTGGTAAATTTTTTTATGCGGATCGTATCTGTTTTAAAAAGAAATCAGTTGAGTAAAAGTTAGTCAGATTTATTAAAATGTTTTATCATCATGGACTAGTACTCGAAAGTCTAATTTAAAGTCATTACTAATGGTTCATAAGAAAGTTTTCCTGTATCTCCAATATCTGGCCCACATTCGGCGCGACCGGAACGTGTCTATGACACTTGGCAGTCTGATTTGCATGCTGGTGGTCGCAAGCAATTTGGGGAACAGATCCCCTACCACCAAGGGGGTGCTGGGTTACTCTGCTCTTACGAGATGCTCTCCCGGCGGCAGAGGGGTATAGTATTCTTACCCGTCCCCTCACGGGTAATAATTAATACTTTAAACTAAGGAATTTTAAAATTATTTTATAAAAAAAATATTAAATTCAATACATAACCTTCTAAATCGCATAAATTCAGAACAATATCTATCTAAAATTTGAAATATTAGACAATAAACGAAATTTACAGCTCAATGAACTATATTTGAGCATTATATTAATGGAATTTGATTATTAATTTAAGTCAAACAAAATAGATTCTAGATATTTGCTGTTTATAACGATTATTATAAATTTAGCTGTTTTAAAAATATATTGTTTGCTTTTATAAATATATTGGAATATATTTATAAAAGCTAAAATCTCCATATCTATATCTATACTAATATTATAAAGAAGTAAGATTTGTATTTTTGTATTTTTGTATTTTTGTATGTAACGAATAAACATAAAAACTACTAAACCGATTTCAAAAATTCTTTCACCATTAGGAAGCTACATTATCCCTGAGTAACATAGGCTATATTTATTACAAGAAAATCCTTAGGAAATCTTACGAAAACCAACCCAAGGTGCCAAAAAATTTGCCATAAAATATCTTTCATCGCATGCGCTGCAAAAAGTATTGATGATAGAATAAAAAAATGTTTTACAATATTATAGAACGTATCAGTATCTACAAAAAAGTCCGCGAGACCATATGTCCAACTATTATAGTTACGTCACTATAACTACTTTTTTACATTTTAAAAGTTGATAAAAATGCCTATCAAAATCATGTTTTCTATAACTTTGTATTAATCCTTATCCAAATAAATTATTTCGTATTCAAGACTATTTCAATACCTGTAAATTACTTTTTGAATTATTAAAATCGGACTTTCCATTCAAAAGATATTACGAAATTAAAAATATCAATATAAACAAAAAATACACGCCGACGCGACGCGACGGGCCAGTGTAGTTCTATCTCGGTGATACTTGAAGTGCAGCGAGTGGTAGCGAGTAACGCCGAGGTAGAGGGGCACCGAAATGCGGGAGAGCCAAAATGTTTTAAACTAAATATTCCACCCGCGCGAAGCCGGGATGGGCCGCTAGTTATTGATAAAATTGTAACGAGATTTAAATAGAAATAAGGAAATCTAGATATTTGAGAATAATAAAACTATTTAATATATTTTTCTCAGTTTATTTGTTGTCTTTTTTTGAATGTTTATAAAACTGGCGCTATTAATTAATTTTTTGTACTTGATAAATATATGTAAAATGTTTAGAAGGGCCAATAGTTTTTTTAAATACTACTTCAGATTTTGTACTGCTGTATATAGCAAAACCACAAAGGTATATTTCTAGACCAGTCGAAATTAAAATAGATCCAAACGTAGATGGAAGATAAAAATAGTACTTCTAAAAACAAAGCCTGAAGCTCTAGATGAAGTGACAACACTTTATAGTGCTATTTATCTCGCTTCGGGCCAAATTGCGCCATTTTATAGTTAGGGGTATCAATGGCTTTTAACATTGTTTTCGACTAACGTAAGAGAAATGATTATCATAAAACAAATTCTGTTCATAAGACATCGAGATATTTCTCTCTTCTCAGTAATTAAGTATGACTTTTGATTTGAGTAGCTTTTTTACTTTCTTGAATGTTGGACAACTGATATACATTTATATATACATTTAGGTACACATTTATGTATATCAGTTGTCTGTATTACTTGATGTTGGTAGAAATTATATAAGGGGCATTTTTACTTGAGTAGCAACCTCAATGAGTTGATATGAGTAGCATTTAAAACTTTTTGAATGTTGGATAACTGATAAACACAAATCAAAGGAGTAGGGATTGCAAAATAAATACGGCGTCACGACAGAATAATTATTATTGCATTGCAAGTAATCTAGGAATAACGCAGAAGGACTATGTCTAAAGTATAACCCCTGGAGGACATTCTAGTCAACAAGCCTATCTAGTAATTAACAACAGATAGTTAGATTAAATGGTTTCTGACTGACTTCTAAGGTACATGGGTGAATTCAATATAAAGAATTAATAAAAATATAAATAAATTTTAAATATAATAAATCTTTAAATATTTTTTTACGAGAAATATAGAGAAAAGAGGAGATTTTAACAAAAATTTTTAATCAATTAGTTTTAACATTAGACAATTTGTTTGTTTATTGTCATCACGTCATGAAACTATGTGTTTTTTTGGTTTGAACTTCGAGAGTTTTTGGAATAGACTTAGATGATTTTTTTACCAATAATAAACTAAAACTTTTAGTATATACAATTTACGAGTATTATAGACATTATGTAGTGACACTAGACCCGTTGAAAGTTGATTTCGTAACAGTTAAATGAATTGTATTCTAAACCAACACTAAATAATAAATTTGGGTCAAAGTTTTGAATATATAACTTTTATGTGAACTTAAAACAGAACACAGTACAAGGTTGTAACGAAATCAACATACCCAAATTTGTAGCTGAAATTTACGCCTAAAATGTAGCTCTATCAATTAATTTTCATTTTACGTTTGACGTGAATTTGTGAAAATGTTTAAAGTATAAATATGTGTAACATTAAAGGCCTAATTTAAAGATTCTGGGTGAATGTTTTATTTTTGAGGTTAAGGTGGTCTCGGTTGACCTCTCTTTTGTTTGTTTCTCTCTGCAAAATGATGTTAGTTCAGCTGAAGAGATGTTTATATAACCTTGTAGCTGTGATTTTGTATGTACTATCATATAATGAGAGAGAGGTATCATTCATACCCATTACTGTACATATACACATGCAATTTAGACAGAAAGTCTGGCAGCGCCTTGGTGTAGGGTTTGGTTTACTTATCAACGATGTTGCTATCAGTACTATTACGTACGTTACTTATAGAGAAGAGGTCTCTAAACTCAATTGACACTTAAAATAGTTCCCATGTCTTTCGCTTTGTCGATATTAAATCATATTTAATCTTAGCAAAGCAATTTATGTTTCATAGATCTTTAATCCTTTTTTCCTTCATATTGACATAAAATAACTACTTTGGTTACGTTACATTTCCCAAAACCCTCATTGGTATATACCACATATAATAAGGCGTTAGTTACACAGAATCGCACATCTCTCCTGTCATTTCATCCGATTGAGTTGGGTCGTTTTAATAATGGCCTGTCATCACCAACGCGGCCGGCTGATAGAGATGTGAGATATATTTTATGAACTGACCACTATTTGTTGCGAAGAGCAAAAATCAAAAATATTCCTCAAATGTGTCAATTGCAAAGTTATTTTTTTATTTTTTTGGGTCTACTAGATAGCTTATCATAATATGTTTTGGTAATCACATGCCAATTAGGCTTTTGAGGATTTGACTAGAAATAATTTTCCAGAATTTAAATTACTCAATAATTAGAGTATCAACTCTAAGTGAGATAAAAATTATATAACGGTTAAGTACGAATCGAATTTACGCATCGAAGGTTCCGTCAAAATGGTATTGAGGATTACTCATACTTTTCTCATGTTAGTAATGTACGGTTTTCAGACTTTTCCCATGGATTATGAAAAAGACCTTGCTTCCTGCCTAAAATGAGGAAAGTATCCTATAAGTTTTTAATCTTTATTCGTATCTTCTGATTTTGATCTTATCACAACTCGGCACTTTAGTTTTTAATATTAAACCCTGAAAGTAACAAATACCACGCAAAGCTATCTTCTTAACAATTAATTGGTCTGTATTTTCAGTCAAATTAATCTCTTTTCGATTCTAAAAAGAAGAATTTGCAAAGTTTTGCTTAGGTGCTCTCAAATCTCGTATCAAATTAATTAGGTCAGTGCTCAGTAGATACGGAGAGTATCTACTAACATTTTAGGATTGCCTTTGCTTATAATAGGATAAATAATGAAGAAAATAACATTTTAAGTAGCCTTCCTCTGAAAAATATTCTGTAATAGATGATTTTATTTTTAACACACACAAAGAAATAGCATAAAACTCCTCCTCAGAATGAGTAGGAGTTTTATGCTATCACACACCTTTGAGAACTCTTACGTAACTCTCAGGAGTGCAAATTTCTTCACGATGTTTTGTTTTACTGATATGTTTAATTCCTAAAACACACACTCGGACCTCCTGAGTAAGAAACCAAAGTTGAAACCACTATGCTATCATTGCACTATTATTAGGTATCATCGTCTTAGATTCTTAACTTCAGAGTATTATTATAAGTTTTAAACCATCTAAAAATATCAAAAAGAAAATATCTACTAGGATACTTATAAGATCGCCCTAGCTTAGTTTTACAGAATAAATAACATCCAAAGGCGAGTCTGACATAAACAGCTTGCAGAGAATAGAGCTTAACCAAAGCTTCATACTTAGAGAATTTTATCGGGCGCATTTTTCAGTTTAGTATTCTTTAAAATAAAGAATTTGCAGGGCTCTTATAATTCTGTGTTACAGTTGCAAGAGGCTTAATTACTTGATAGTACTTGGGTAAGCTGCGGTTTCTCTTTACTTGCTTCGTCTTAAATTAAGTAAAGTCATTTTTCAGGATTAAAAATTGCAAATCCTAGTTACTTTTTATAAGGGAATCATTGTATAATCACTACACAAGGTTAACCTAACTTAACGATGTGGCAATTTTTTACCACGTGGCAAATACATTGTAAGGTACTCACGTGACCTGAGTTGAACAACAGTCCCAGCACTAGCACAACACTTCCACTAACACTATCCAGAGACTACTTCACTTCTTAAGAGACTTCGCAAGACTGCAGTCCAACTGGTATATAGAGTCGAGACGGTCAAAATGACGGAAGTGACTACTACCCTACTCCAATGCCATAGATGGCGATGACGATTCGATTATTCGATAATCATTTACTATTCTCCCACATCTATAAAAAGATGTATTTCTGTGATGTACTTTTATATAGAAATTGATAAGAAAATAGTTTTTTTGGGAAATATTAAGTATATGGGAGCTATATTGCAAATTGACATGTAAGCCGAGCAGTGTTTGGGGCTTACGACTCAGGACTAGGTTTAAAGACGTCTTTTACAACCATTAACTCTCATCGCTCGATCTCATTGACAAATAAAGTACATTACTCATGTGCTTCTCGATAACGGAGGCATAACACCACACCACTAAACAACACTATACTATTAATCTCAATTTCTTTTTCAATGATAGATAAAGGACAAACGAGCAGACGGTCAGGTGGACCGTGGCCATGGAAAGTGGCCACCGTCGCCCATGGACATAGACAAAACTAGAGGGTATCTCTTGTTTTGTCGATACGTTGTCACCTCGAAGATCCACAACTACTCAGAGTGTGTAGGGGGAGTGAAGAGAAGACTGTTGCGGTTTCAATGGACCCCGAGCAAGAACCCGGTATTCATTGGAACAGCAGCAGTAATGGGATGGGAGAGGGGTAGATCTGGCCCATAATCATGCGGCTCGGCCGGAACGCGTCTGAGACACTTGGCGGTCGGATTCGCATACTGGTGGTCGCAAGCCAGTCGGGCAACAAATCCCCTACCACCAAGGGGGTCCTAGGTTACTCGGCTCTTACGAGATGCTCTCCCAGCGGCAGGGGGGAATTGTATTCTAACCCGGGACGGGTAATCAATACTTTAATATGTACTGCGCGACACCATCTGGCTAACTGGCTCAATCCTATCGGAACGGAAGATATAAATACTCGAAATAAGATAAAATGAACTACCTGCAAATATTAATTTATGAACGAACATATATTTGATTACCTAGCGAGACTGAAAAACATGTAAAACATTTTGTAGTCAGTTTTGTAAAACGAATTGTATTACTACATCGAATTTTCAGTACGAAACCGCGTAGTATCTGGCGCTTGTGATTGAGGTGAAGGTTTGTAAGGCATATTCCCATAATTACAACGCTCACTTCTCGTCCTTGCTAGGTGGCAGGATATTTGGATTGAACGAAGTTAACTGTGAAGTGATATTTTGTCTTCACTTGTCTGTATATCAGAAGGTTATATTATATTATCATATACGCGCGTCCCTTAACAAAGCGGGATGTCAAACACACCTTAATTTTATGGTTAAAAACTTTAAGCTAGGATGAGCCGGAGGGTATAATAAAATGTAATAAAATAATTTAAATGTCTAGTTATCATATGCTATTACACGAGGCGTTATAATATGCTTCATACACACACACACACACACACACACACAATATGAAGTTTGTAACTAAATCGGACTAATAAGCTGTATTTACTTTTTTATCTTCATTTCTTCTCTAATACTATATGTAAATAGCATTAAGTTTTCGTATATAAAAACTGTTGTAATGGAAGAGCCAGACCTCCTGACACAGGTATTGTCATACTTACTAGGAGGTCTCAAGCTTTATATGTTATAATGTATATCTGGAATCGAAATAAACATTTTTTCATATATATGTGTCGACTCGCGCAACTTCGTCCGCGTGCAGCTCCGCTTCTATTTATCGTGGCGTGGTGATATATTGGCTACAGCCTTCCTCAATAAATGGGGTATCTAACACTGAAAGAATTTTTCAAATCGGCCCAGTAGATTCTGAGATAAGCGCGTTCAAGCAAAAAAACAAACAAACTCTTCAGCTTTATATATGTCGGGGATTTTAAAATGATGAAAAGGAGATGGAAGGAGGAAGATGGGGAATATTGGGGAACACTAAAAGGGGGTGATGGTAATGAGTGGAATATTGGGTAAACGCAACGTAGATACTTCTACTGAACTGATAAATAATCAAATATGATCTCTAACAATTACGAGAGAAACCTAAGCAGTGCCTTGAACTTGTGACCAAGGTGTAGGCTTAAGGAGCTCCTTTAAGTAATTACAACACTCGCCTCCACTGCTAGGCTCTCTTTTTAAACCCAAGGTTAAACGCACATAAACCGAATCTAACACAAGGCTAACCTAACCTAACATTGTGTTTACTTAACCACGTGGCAATCACATTGTAAGGACTTACGTGACCTTAGTTGGACAGCACTTCCACACTACACCGCACCTGACACTATCACTATCACTAGCACTACTCAGATGATGTTCACTTCTTGAGAGACCGCGCACGACTAAGACTTCAGTTAGACTGTCGATCGCACATAAAGGGTCGAGGGTAGAGACCGTCAAAACAACGGAAGCGACTACTACCCCACTCCAACGCCATAGACAACGATAACGATTCGATTAATCGATAATCTTTTACTATGCTCCGACATATATTAGTATAAGATAGGCGATTAAAATTGTTATTAAGTTTTATATGATAGTGCTAGGTACTAATCTCCCCATAATTACATACTAAATAATATTAATAACATTTTTACACATCTGATTTCGTTTTATGATTATAGAACGAATATATTAAATAACAAGAATCTGTTTTGTTAGTTCTAATTCATATTATTATGTAATACGAATTGCTAAGATCAAGCAATAAAACTATTCAGTACAATAGAATAAGCATCAAATGATATTAGCGGCTCATATCTTGGATAAAGCGGTTAAACTATGTTATGGCGCTTAATAAGCGTTTATTGCGCCAAATTATACAATACTAAATGAGTTATTTAAATTTTTGTAATATCTCTACGCTCGGAATTGTAATTTAGGATCTAAATTATGAAATTCTAGTTAAAGTACGGTTAGAATAATTCAGGACAGTTCCTTTGATAAAGCTTTGAGAATTGCCCGGAAATTTAAAACGTTAGCCGTTTTTAGATTCAGATGGCAGTAAATAATGATAAACCCTTTGACACGGGAGCTTTTAGAATTTGTGACATTACTTTAGTTACTTTGTTAATTATATATCCGAATAAAAACAATTACTGTAAAGGAAGCTAATCACAATTTCGTCTTATATCTGTAAAAAAGTTGAGAGATTTAATATAAAAACTAAGTCTGGACTTGTAGGTAGTATTTATAAAAGCACATATGGAACAACACAGACGACCACATATGAACTATATACTCATAAATTCCATATTACTAGTAGTAAATTATACTAGTAGTATTATAAATTTAAAAGTATGTTTGTTTATCCTTCTTTCATGCTGTAACAAGTTACAATAGGCTATTCTTTATCCCGAAAATCATTGTCAATTCTTGCGGGATAATAATAAAATATGTATGTCGGAGGTGTGAGCTAGGTTTAGGTTAGTCTAAGGTTAGGTTAGCCTTGTGTTAGGTTAGGTTAATGATAGTCTAATCTTAGGTTTAGACGGTGAAACTAAGCAGTGGAGGCGAGTGTCGTGATCACTTAAAGGACGTCCTTAAGCCTACACCTTGGTCACAAGTCCAAGGCACTGCTTAGGTTCCTGTCAGAAAAGTGCGACATCGTAACGATTAGTTATATCCTGACCGTGTTCCGCCCGTATAGCTTTTGAGATAGGCCATTCATCTATATATATCCTTTTTTTTTATTTTAGTTTCCGACATGTATAACTAAACGCCTAAATATTTTTACGTCTTGCGCGGATAGGCTTTTTTAAAAATTAATTATTTGCGGAAAAAGCCGAGATAGTTTTCTAGTATATAAAACATCTTATTTCTTAATATAATTTCAAAATTTATTTAAAGAGACTTAGTAATGAAAAAGCAATATGTAAAGTATGCAATAAGTTTTTACTAAAGCATCTCATTGTTACAGATGCACACGACCTGACTACATAAAAGTATACTGGGAAGTCCAGGGTCCAGGTCCTCCTGGTGCCGTCAACGAGCGCTCAGGGTGGTCAAGACTACTATGTGGAAGTCAGGCTGATATTCCACCAGCGCTGTACTCTCCTGGACCTGCATTAGTTTTGGAGTTTCATACATCACGGCAGAGTAACGCTACAGGATTCCTTGGGACTTACAGCTTTATTGATAGACGTGAGTAATTTATTTTAGCTAAAGTACATTATTATTGACAACACTTTTTCAATTTGATAGATATCAAAAAACTTTATGTTATGTAGTAAAGGATTTTTAACAAAAATTAATCAAACAATCCCAAGCTCTAGTGACCATTGAAGAGTTTCAATATCAACCTTAATCATCATCAGATCAATACATATAAAGTATCATTTAGATACAGTAATAAGAAATAGGTTAAATTTGACTTTCACGAATTGACTACATTTAATATTAATTTGCAAACAATGTCTATAACTTTTTGCTCCTTTTTTACTAGTATTTCCTTTAAAAATACTGTTGTAATGAAAAGAAACTTTAAATTAAAACCAAAATATAAAATTGTATCAGTCAATAATACTCCAAAAATTTTTGTCATTTACTTAATTTCTTTCTTCTGAAAAATCCTTGATATAATAGCTTACATACCTTTAGTATTTTAGTGACAAATTAAATAGATTTCATATTATAATATTTGCAAAAATATATCAAGATTTAACATTTAACCGATATTGTTGACAATATTTTTTTTAAAAACATCCTTATAACCTTTATATAGAACACAGGCTGTCTGACTAGTATTTTTATTAAACAATGATTATTGGAAACTGAGTGTTATCATGATGTTAAATGATCCTGTAAACCTGTAACTTAGTCACGAGCCCGAGGAACTACTTAGTATAATATTATTATCCCTATCAGTGTGGTATTTCTACTCGTGAAGGTACGTCATCTACCCTTAATAACCATTAAAAAAAACAAAAAAAAAGTTTTTATCCCGGAATAAAGCACAATTTTAATGCAAAAGGTAATTCCTTAAAATATCATGAAATTATGTGTTCGTTGAGTTATAGTTTTTGCAAATATTGTTACTGACGAAATCACAGGAAGATACTAGTATAAAGAATATTTTTGTAAGGATAATAGAAACTCGTATAAAATAAATAAAAGCAAATCCGGAATATGTTAAAGTACTCAAAGCTTTGGCTATGCAAGCGACACATACAGACGCCAAATGGGTTCACTCCAGATGCCTTGAGTCAATTTCACTTGGCATTTGTCCTGTTTCTAAGAAAGAAATCGCTTTTGTTGATAAACTGAATTAAACTTTATATTGAAATATTTTTGAGGCCAAATTGGCTTTAAATATTTTGTTTCCTTTTTAGTTAGTTTGAAATACAAATGAAATGAAGCGAGATGAACAGATTTTTTTGCATTAATCCTGTACATCACAATTTAAATCTTATTTTTAATATTATAATTTTAGCTGATTAAGAAATAGACGAATTGCACTAGACTAATCATTTCTTTTTAAAAATTTAAATAACTTAGTTAACACCTATTTTACTCAGTAAAATTTACTGTCACATGTCCCAATATTCATAAAAAAACTATATCATTACTTCATATAACTCACGTAAGTGCTACCAGACGAAAGATATATGATACCCATTACTGTACAGCAATACGTATACACATGCAATTTAGACTGAGGCGAGCGGTGCCAGGGGCTTAAGACCCAGGAGCAGGTTTAAAGAGCTATTTCATAATATATTACCTCTCACCTCCACCACTCGTCCTCGCTATCGTGAACTTCGAGAAGGGTAACCTTAAACACGACACTATAACACCAGAGAGACAGACTAATGTATCGCACTAAAGGTTATATATTGTCTTCACGTCGGTATACTTGAAATAATATAAAATGATTTACCCGCTACTACTACTTTATAAACAGTGTTGCTAACATAAGTACCAGTTTTGCAAGCTCGTTATACTTATAATGAAAGACATCATAATTATAAGTATCCTATAGGAGAAATTTTTCCCAATCCAACGTATTAGTGTTGGAGTAATAGGAAGGAGATAATGAACCATTATTATAATAATTAAGAATAGTTTTATTCAATATATCAAAGATACACGTTCTGCTAACCATCAACAATAGTTCTAATTAACAGTGCTGCCACCCGCTGTGAAACGATTACTCGGATAATAAAACCCTCCAGGACTTAACTTGTTTTTCTTTTTATTAAATAAAAGTTATTTATGCTTCTTTTTCTTCATCTACAACACTGAACTCACAATGTGATAAAAGCGATAGGAAAGTAAACGTTCAAGATAAAGGAGATCTATAACTCAAATCAAGAAAAGTATTAATTCCGTTTTGGTCAACTCAATGATTTGGGAAGTAAACTATTTCGTTCATTTTAATGTATTAATCGAAGCCCGCCCCGGCTTCTCACAGATGCAATTTACAATACTTGAGTTTATTAAAAAGCATTTAATTTTGAATATATTGTTGCTAAATCAAATTATTCATTCCCTTACGAAAGTAAATATATGTCGGAGAAAATAAGGGAATCACTGTGTAAACCCAAGGTTAGGCTAACACAAACCTAACATTACACAAAGCTAACTTAACATTGTGGCAATTAGTTATCACGTGGCAATTACAATGTAAGGTAAATTACACACTACTTTACTCTTTGAGAGACCGCGCAAAATTAAGACTACAGTCAGACAGTCGATGGGATATAAAGAGTCGAGACTGACAAAATGATGGAAGTGACTACTACTCTACTCCAGCGCCATAGATGGCGATGACGATTCGATTATTCGATAACCGTTTAATATTTTCCGTCATAATATATTTTATTACTATCCCGCAGAAACTTTGCTTTTTTTCTGGAATAAAAAGTAGCCTATGTGTTAATTCAGGTTATAAAATATTTGTGTGCCAATTGTCGATGAAATCCATTCAGCCGTTTTTGCGTGATTGAGTAACAAACATACAGACTATCACATTTATAATATTAGAAAGAATTAGTACGTTTTTACACGGTCAGAAACACAACATCTCTTATAATTTAATGAAAACTAAATGACACGAAAATCTAAAAAAAACCTTAAAAAATCAAATGATATGTATGGTATCCTTAAATACTTTTCTTGATGTTTCAGGTCAATCTACACAATGTATTCCTTTATTAATATTAATGGCAGTATTACACAAAATGAATGTTCGTGCATTTAGAAGCAATATAACCCGCATGGGATCGTTATATCAAGTGACAGGCGTTATCTTTTATCTCTTATCGACATGTGAAAAGGTTTCTGGCTCTTTTGTCTTCGGAAAAAGTGCCTATTATTATATAAATGACATATAAAATCGGGCTTAGCTAAAAATAAACTGCCCTATATTTTTGGTATAAAGAAGTGCATAAAAGTCTTTTTCTGAAGTGTAAGTAAAAAAAGGAATAATAACAAAAAAATGTATCTAGGCTACGGATCAAGTAATATATATGTGACAAAAAAATTAAGCGATGATGTAGTATTGTAGTTTCAGGTGCATTTCTTTCCTAAATTTACATTTCTTATATTGTATACAAATACTGAAATATTTATATACTTATAGCAAAAACTACTGAATTAACTCATAGTGAAATTTATTATAAACAAAAAATTTTCCAACTGAAATTAGAGTCCATTTATTTACTGCGAGCGAGAAAGAAGTAAATAAATAAATTAGATAAATCTAACTTTTTTTTTCTGTCTTTATTTAAGGAGCTTGGTGTTCTTAAAGACTACGTGGCTCAGTCGTCGTCGTCAGCAATATTTAGTAATAAGGCAAATTATACTAAATATTGATTTAACTTTTAATTTTGATTTAATAGTAATATATCCGTTTACTAAGTGCATAATACTTAAAAATTAACTTGAAATATTTTCGAATTCGACTCCGTTCATTAACTCGCGAAACTCCTGTTTGTAAAATGCTACTTAAATGGTAACTGTGATTTTGCTATAAAAAATCAAAATGTTACATGGTCAAGCAGCCAGCTGACGTATATTCCACTACGTTATGGTCAGCTGACTTTATTTTAAGTAAACTATAATCTGACAAATTTTCAAACGGGAGGAAATGACTGAAAAAAAAAATATTTTGAAATATTTGGGAGGTCGCCACTGCTCGCCCCATCCACGGAATCGCAGCTGACGGCCACGAGTAATCATAATATATATTCCTTAGGCAGTATACGAATTTTGATTCGAGAGGAAATGATGGACCGAATTTGAATCTCACTCCCGTACCAATAATTTTAACATTAAAAAAACCTTAACCTAAAACTTATTGTGTGAAGTTCATAGTTTAACTTAATACTGAATATTTTGCTTTATTAACTATAAAATTCACAAACTATTTATTGGCAATGTTTTTTTTAACCATTCTTTGGATTTCAATTAACCTAAAAGAAGAATGGGAAGTATTGGATGTGTCCCCACTGACCAATAACGACCAGACATATATCGTTGGAAAGCTCTTTTTGTGTCTATCAATTGTTACTATGGGGGTGAATCTCAAATCGTTGTGTGAAAAAAGTTATAGCTAAAAGAAATCTTTAGAAAATATAAAAAAAGAAACAATTTATTTTCCTTTGTTACTTAAAAGGCAACTTATTCAAGTGTGGTGATCTCAAAAAGCTATAATTAAAATAATACTACTAGTATGAGGGGCTTTACTAGGAGGGGCCTAGTAAGCTAAAATGCTTGTGTCAGGAGTGGGCCACGCCAGTAGTCCAATGTCCGGGATTTGAACCCACGACCTATTGACCAGGAATCCAACGCCCGAACCACTGAGCTACTGACGCTTCCCATTCTGCTTTGGCACTAATATTTAATTATCGTAACAATGCAACTTTATGGTACTGATCTGATGTCGGGGAATAAGGTCTGGCACTCTCTGATAAAAATAATATGTTTTTACGATCCTTACTTTTTAATTATTATATACATATACTATAGAATCTTATATGCAAACTCAGTAGAAAAAGATTGTTTTTCAATAATATACTAGCTGACATAAATAAGAGAGAGGGTTAGAGAGAGTGTGGCGTAGGCACCTATACTAAAATTCTAAAGGTGCTCAAACTTTCTTTGATTAATCACCGTTTACAAAGCAAACGCGTATCAAAAAGAATGCACTTCACCTTTTTGGTAAATTTTTCATTAATGCTCCGCTCATATGGGTCGTAGAGAAATGTTATATAGCCTTTAGCCTTCCTCGATAAATGGACTATCACGCACTAACAGAATTTTTCAATTCGAACCTGTACTTTTCCGCCTCGGTCTCATGTCACTCCGTACCTCAATAAAGCTAATATCCTCAAAATGGATTATCGGCGTCTTTTGCATTTCGCAACGACATTGTTTGGCATAGTTAAAAACAAAGTTCCAATATATTTATATAGTAAGTTACACTGGTTAGGTGATTTCAATACTACTTATGTTACCAGGAATGCATTGCACGGGCTATGTGTTCCAGCACACCGAACGGCAGCGTTCGAAGGGAGTTTTAGCTATCATTCTACGAAATGTTGGAATAACCTCCCGCCACCTCTTCCTAGCTCAAGAACATATTAGATTTTAAATTTGAATATAGAAATATATTGTTACAATTACAGAAACAAGAATGGTATATTAAAAGAGATATTTATATATATAATATTAAATCTAATAATAATATTCAATCTATATTCATTGCACTTGTTTTCATATCCGTTATCGAAATTTCAACTTTTATTAGTTATAGTAAATATAATAAACTAAAATCTATTTAACACAACACAACATATACCTATATTTTATTTATAATTATATAGTTTGTATATATAATGCACTCTTTTTGGAAATAATACTACTTACAACTTTACATAAAGTTAATAAATAATATTATTTTGTAAATAGATATTTAAGTTTATAGTCGCATATCTGTCACAGCCGTACATACGCCAACATGGGTCTCTTCTGAAAATAAGCGTTGTGACGTCATGTCGCAACATAAGCTGAGAAGAGTTCCCATTGGTGAAGTTACAGATTTTTATTAATATCTTTTATATGCATATCTTAAAATGATTAAATTTTATAGATTAGTTTATATTTTAGATACTAATGTAAAATTTGTGATTTTCTTCCAATAAACTTTTCTTTCTTACTTTTAGAAACTAGAGTGCTAAACCAAACAAACTCTTCAGCTTTATAATATTAGTGTACTAGATATTATTAATACGTTAATATCTGGAGACCAATAACTCACATAATCAATGTTGATTAATCATGTATTCTATTATTCACTTATACTGTGTAGGTCTGTTTGTAAGCAATGCTAGAGCAATTAATCATTCTATTTCCTTGTTCAGCAGGAAACTCGTAATTATTTGAGATATTTTATGAGCGGACATATTATTTCTTTATTTTACCTTATATTGTAGCAACACATAATATGTTATTTGATAATATTATATTATTTCATTTATTTGTCAGATAGTGGGATTCTTCTATGTACTTTATACAAAAGATTGAGTTTTAATGAACATATATATTTATTTTTTTTAAAAGGTAAAAGACTATAACAATAAACACTTTAGACGGAAACAGAGTAAACTACTTACTACTTTTTTTATGGCGGTTTCAGCGGACCCTAAGCAAAGTTCAGTGTTCTCTGAATCCGCTGAATTAATGGGATGGGAAAGATATATACATCTGGCCAAATGCGGCTCGACCGGAACGCGTCAGAGACACTTGGCGGTCGAATTCGCAAGCCATTCGGGGAACAAATCAAGTACCACCAATGAGGATGCTGAGTTACTCGTCTCTTACAAGATGCTCTGCTGGCAAGTAATATCTGGGGTTTATGACCCAGGTACAGGTTTAAGGACATCCTAAAAATTTTTACTACACTCACCATCCACTGCTTCTACTCTCCATTAAGAAAAAGGACATAATTAACATAATCCTAGATAATGTTCTTAAAGCAGTGATTTCATATAGTAAACATAGTTTAGACTTTAAATTTATCAATACAGTGGCTGTAATTTTCGAGACTGTAGGTAGGTATAGTTAAGAACTAATAATCCGCAACCTAAAATCACATTGCCATCTCAGCAAAAAGCCATTAAAATCCTAAGCTTTATCTTCTATTGTTCATCCTATTTTAACGAACTAGCAAAGTCGGACTTAAACCTAAATCAGTAAGCACATTCACTTTGTACCATCGACATTTCACGTGTCGTTGCAAGCTTCATTATATCCTTTGTCCGAAGTAAGCCGATAAAACGAGGATCAAAAACGTGTCTAAATCCACTCTACTCAATATCTTTAGCTGTGAGAACAAAACACGAGTACCGAGTTACGTATCGAGTATCGCATGTCGAGTATCGAGTATTGAGTTAGGATATAAAAGGCGGTTTTTTTCAACAAAATTGTCACTTCGCAAGTGACGCTTGTAGCTCTAAGTCAACTACTCCTGAAGATGCTTTGGTTCAGAGCGAAACGTTCGTCAATTTTTGAGCGATCTACTTTTGTGGTGGTCCTGGTTTGGGTTTACGCGTCTTACTTTTCTTTGGACGGTGTGCTCTTCTGGGTTGTGCCGTACGAGTGGGTTTGTTCAGAATTCCTCGGATCATAGCTAGGTAACCTTTTTGATTCCTTTTGACACAAGTCCAGGGCACTGCTTAGGTTTCTCTCGTAATTGTTAAAGATCATATTTGATTATTTATCGGTTCAGTAGAAGTATCTACGTTGCCTTTACCCAATAGTCCATTCAATATCATCCTCCTGTGTTTTTCAATATTCCCCTCACCGCCTTCCTTCTCATCATTAAAATCCCCGACATGTATTATGTAAAATGATTCCAAACAAATATCTATATTGCGAAAGAGGACTTCTTCCTCTTTAAGTAAAAAGAAACAATGTATATACTTTAGCTCCAAACAATAAAAGATTAGGAATAATACCGCAGTTGCGTGAAATCTGAGCTTTGCCGGATTTCATTTACCGCAGTCGAAACCGAGCCGGAGTTAATCCAGACCGGATGAATACGCCGCTAGTGGTATCCATTGCAATTCTAATATCTGCTCTATCACACTTTTGGGGTCAAAAAGTCGAGATATTAACCATTAATAAAGGATTATTCATGAATACTGATACAATGACAGAAAATACAGTTTTAACCGAAATAACTAAAACGTATTTCTTCTTCTCTCCTGAAATCTTATAACTATGAACTTCTCTTGAAAAATTGTAGCTAAATAACCATCTCGATTAATTTACCTTTTAAACAGATAAAACTTAATCAGAATCGGACTATTATTTTGGGTGCAACGATACTACAGACAGACATACAGATACACGTTAGACTTATAACACCCCGTCGTTGTAGCACCGTGAAAAGGAGTTTATCGATTATTGTATTTTCGTAATATTTGTTAAGTTATTAGTAAAGTTTTCTTAGAAATCTTTTCTCGCGACTTTTGTTTGAGAATTGAGAAATAAACATAGTATCTAACATTAAAGTTTTCTTTTGTCACTTATAGTTATTTAAATACGTAGCAATACCAGATCTTTATTATACGACAAAGTCACTTACAATTAAGTAAATCATTTCAATAAAATTTTATCAAATATCCTACTTATGAAATCAATAAAATCTCCTATTTAATGACGTAGATATTATTTTTCTATCTGTAATCCTCAACGTACTTGCAGCAATAACACTTTAAATCATATTTGATATGAAACAGACAAAATATTTTATATATCCAATCTATAAAAGAACTATTTAAGCCAGAACTACCGATATCGAACATATATATTTTACTAACTTTCATAACTTTCCAGTTTTCTAATATTGAATTTTATTCTCCTGAATCCATCGATTGCAATTCAAAGAGGAAATTATTTAGAAAGTTAGTTAGTAAACCCTTACAAGAAACTTGTTTTATTGTTTCATATCTAGTGGTTTCTAAAAAAATTAAATTAACCTTTTTTCATGCATAGTTTGTATTAATGCTTTACTAATGTACGAAGTAGTAGTGGTGATTTAAGTAGAATTCACCATATTGTAATATATCAAAAGTATTAAAAAAAAACTATTTAAATTGTTCAAGATGTTTATTGACACTTAAAATACAGACAGTACCGAAATTTGACATAATTATATAATATTAGTATTTGCCCAGTGGTCTAAATTTGACCATAATTAATTTAAATGATAAATTTTAACAGTATAACAATAAAAAAAGAGTATATATTCGTGTGTCAAATACATGGTCAGTACCATGTAATGTTTTTTTTTATGCATAATTAAAAATAAATTTTTATTTTTAATTAAAATTATCAGTCTGACCCCCTTCTGTATATACAAACTATAAGTGTGAGAAATTTCATACCCCTCCGACTGCGCAATTTTCGTAAAAATGCTCAAAAAGTTTTTGCTTCACATATATATCTATATATATAAGGAAATATATATATATATAAATATTATAGGAAAGATTTGATTGTTTGTATGTTTGTTTGTTGCGAATAGGCTTTAAAAGTACTGAACCGATTTTGAAAATTCTTTCACCAATGGGAAGCTACATCCTTTCCGGGTAACATAGGCTATGTGGTGTTGCCATAAATACTCTAATTAAAAGGATATGGCCATTTAAGTGCCATAAGGTGGCCATTTTGTAAATTGAAGAGTTTCTCAGGAACTACAAATCCGATTTTTAAAATTCTTTCACTGATAGAAAACTACACTATTCGTGAGTGACAAAAGGGATTTAGTGTTGCCATATACATTTTTTTATTAATAGAATATAGTCATTTACTTGCTGCTGATCCGATTTTAAAAATTCTTTCATTGAGAGAAGTCTATAGTATTTCCATCTCTCTTCCTCTTATAACTCTTATAATACTATCATTGTCTCTCATGCTCTCTCTTTTTTCTCTCTTTAATTCTTTATTTTTATTTGTTCAGTATGATCAGTCTCTTTTCACTTTCTTTCTTTCGATTATCTCTCTCTTTCTCTCTCTCCTTTACCTATTCAATTTTATTTTTCTTTTTATAACTTTTTCTTACTTTCTCTCTTTTTTTTTTCAAATAATGAAACAATTACAGAGTGACAATTAAAGGACATCAATTATAATATTGTTTTAAATACCCGGAGCGAAGCGAGGGCAGGCCTCTAGTATGTTATATATAGATTTTAACTGAATATCACCTTTTTAAGAGTAAAACTTATTCTGCTAATTACAAATATATCATTAACTTTTGAAATTATCCAATTTTCATTAAATATTGAAGACTTAGTTTAGTTGTTTTTTACTTGATTTGAAAGATTGGATGTAGCTACCGGCACGTAAGTATATGTTTGGTCTTGAGTTCACAGAAGTCACTATTAGGGCATTTTTGCCGGGGAGCGCGGTGCAAGAGCAGTGCGCGTGCGATTGGTTCTTATGCGACGTTTTTGCTTAGACCTAAAGCTAGCTGCCGGCTACTATACCTTATGACTAGATAAACGATCTCATTAAACATTTATTATATTTTAAAGACTAAGACTAAAATAAATATTTTTCTATTACAAATTGTAATAAAAATATAATTGGTACATTTCATCTCCTAATAGGCAGTATAATGTAGGAGTAAGTTGTTAATAATCACATATATTACGAAAAGGAAATAACTTAAGTAGTTAGTTCACGAACCCTTATGAAGAACTTGTATTGTTATCTCATGTTAGCGAACATAAGTTCAGAAAATGAATATGTAGGCGCTTTGACGGTAACGAGGCATTATGGAAATGTAATGTTCTAAGGCCTATAAGAAATTATTGTTGAGCTTGTTATTTGGGGTTGTATAATAGTGCTCAAGAAACTTATTTTATGCCAGCGAATTACCTTCAAACTAACTATATTATATGTAAACCATACATTTTTAATTCTATAGGTCAAACTAGAACTTAAAGACTCTAGAAATATCTATGAATTTTCTTGTAATATTTAATAATTTATTTACTCTACTATTTTTGCGTTAAACTAGAACTAAGACTTAAAACTAAGATTTTAGGAACGTATTGTTTTTTAACGCTTATTGCGGCGCAGTAAAAAAAAACTATCAAATACAAAAAATAATATAAGTAGAAAAAGATAGGGAAAATATTTTTAAAGTAATAGAACTTAAAAGAAATGTCTCAATACTGCATTAAAAAAATCACAAACAGCCTTCTAAATATCTTTATCACCGAAATGCTTTAGTCTATAAAAACGTTTGTAATGATGTATTAATTACTTGTTTACGTACAAATACACATTACTATTGAATATCGATAATTCAACAGTGATAAAATCAAACAATATCTTCGACAAGCTATAACATTTTTCGTGTATCGTATAATCAGTATAACATTTGTATTCCCGGCGAGTGTCGCAAAAATGTCGATATATTACATCTACAAAATGCTATGAGTATCCATATCCATTTCTTTATTGCCTTATAGATATTCTCGGTGGCCGAAGTGTGCAGGTAGCGTTAATATGCAAGGAGGGTACCGATAAGCTGTAGACCCGACTTGATCCAACAGAATATAGAGGCTGGAATGGCCTTTGTATAAATAACTATCGTGGATAGTGATAACAATATTGGAAGGTATGATATATATGTCGGGGATTTTAAATGATGTGAAAGGAAATGGAATGAGGAAGATGGGGAATATAGGAGAACATTAAAAGGGGGTGATGGTAATGAGTGGAATATTGGGTAAACGCAACGTAGATACTTCTACTGAACCGATAAATGATCAAATATGATCTCTAACAATTACGAGAGAAACCTAAGCAGTGCCTTGGACTTGTGACCAAGGTGTAGGCTTAAGGACGTCCTTTAAATGATCATAACACTCGCCTCCACTGCTCAGGCTCTCTGTTTAAACCCAAGGTTAAACGCACATAAACCGAATCTAACACAAGGCTAACCTAACCTAAGGCTAACCTAACCTAAGGCTAACCTAACCTAAGGCTAACCTAACCTAACATTGTGTTTACTTAACCACGTGGCAATTACATTGTAAGGACTTACGTGACCTTAGTTGGACAGCACTTCCACACTACACTGCACTTGACACTATCACTATCACTAGCACTACTTAGTTGATGTTCACTTCTTGAGAGACCGCGCACGACTAAGACCAGTTAGACTGTCGATCGCATATAAAGGGTCGAGGGTAGAGACTGTCAAAACAACGGTAGTGACTACTACCCCACTCCAACTCCATAGACAACGATAACGATTCAATTAATCGATAATCTTTTACTATGCTCCGACATATATTCAACAATACATATACATAAAAACAAATTAAATTATAGTAGCCGGCAGCTTACTTTAGGTCTGAGAAAAATAGTGGGGGGTAAGTTGTGCATTGTGAGCGTGCTGTGTGCCTGTATTGGCAGTACCATCCATGACGTTTAATATTTTGACAAATAGTAGACGTGCGGGAAACGCACCTCTGCGCTCCCCAAAAATAATTACCCCCCCCAATAGTGAATTCAGCGCATTCAAGGTCAAACCTACATTTACGTGCCGGTAGCTATAGTCAAATTAAATAAAAGTTCAATAAGTTAAAACTCCCACCAATTTACTAATATAAATTATATGTATTATTTTAAATAATATAATAAATGTATAAGAACTACCAGAAATCAAACATCTAAATATCAAGGCGTATCAAAGAATGTTGCTAAGATCAACAACATTGTTGATTTATTTATTTTTATTATAGTTTGACAAGTGACTTCATTAAAAACAATTTATATTGAATCATGTGAGTCATTGACACTATTACAACTAGTAACACATTTGATTGGCTAGTAGTTCCCATTGGTTTATTTTTAAATACACCAACCGCCTCAACAATTTACAAAATACCGTGGCAGTTTCAAACGAGTATTTTAATAAAATGAATAATAATGATATATCAATATATATACAAACTGCAGGTGTCTAATATTCCCGTTGTTATTGTGTTTTACGTATACTATGTATTTAGTATATGTCATATAGAGTCAATAAAACTGTTTAGAGACAATTCCATTCTTTCGCTGTTCCATACTACAAACCTGAGTTTCATCCTATTTAAGCCCCACGGTCCGTCTCTAGCTTTTCGCAGATTTACACCGTGCCTTTGTCCTCTCCTGAAATCTAAGTGACGTAGAGATTATATTTATAACCGAGCTTTATGAACTGGAATATTTCAGCTCTAGTTTTTTGTTTACATTACTATCATCGTCTTGTATATTCCACAGAAACTCTGGAATTTACTCGATCAAAAACTATATAAAAATGAAATATATAATATTTCATTTTTATAAAACTAATATAATTATATATTTCGTACCAAATACAAATAGTTTTTTTTTCTCCTGAATGTAGAATTACAGTTTCGTGGTGGCCGGTATCATGTAAGTATGGGAATATGATATGATATCGAGTGTCTGGACTGACCTTAATAAGATCCATCCAAGTGTGGAAAGATTGAAGTGGTTTGATTGTGGAAAGAAAGATTGCATGCAGTATTACAAACTAAATGAAGATTAATTTCAATCTGGGATTCAATCAATTCAATTTGATGTATGTATAAAACTTGTCATTGTACTGAAAAAAATTCTTACTACAAAAAATTGAATAAAAATATTTCTATAATATATAATAATTGAATAAAAAAATTTAGTCTAAAGTTCGAAATTAGGACGAATAATTAAAGAAAGTAATTTAGTTTATAGTACAAATAGTTGAATAAAATAATTTAGTAGGAATAGTAAATTAAATCATTTAAAAAAGAGGAGGAATGAACCAGCAATTTCGATGTTTGAAACTAATCCATATAATGGAATGTTTCATTCAAGATTGTGGGAATTTAATTTAAAGCAATAATTTACTCACTAGAAGCTGAAAAGTTCTAACACAGGCAAAGGAGTCAAGTCCAATCTAAAATATCTTTTGTTATTGTCAGCATACTCTGAGTTTGTGAGATGTAAGTAATCAGTTAACGGAGACGCATAGTGAAGGTACAGGTGTGGAAACTTCTTAAGCACAATATATCTTAGGAAAATAATATTTCATTTTAATAAAACAATTTTAGCAAACAAATCTAACTTGAACAGTAAAACTGTCCATTTTATATTTGATTTTAAGGCGTTTTCTTGTGTAGGTACACCAAAATCCAAGGACAATTGCATAAAAATAGGAAAAACTGAATCGAATCCTCCCCTTTTGAAAAGTCAATCGAAATTAAAATAAATTTTGATTTTTGGGATTTATATAATACTAAACAATAACGGATTCATTTTTCTTAATATACATACAAGCATAATATTTTTGTTGATATTCTAGAAAAATACAGTCAATTTCAGGAGATTAATATTTAGTTTCTTAAGGTTTTTTTAAAGGTACATGCAATTTTGATGGATTTTGATTGAGTAAATCCTGGTTTATTCGAAAACTCCACTAGCACGACTTGATAAATAATTTAATAACGTGAATATTGTCAATTTAGTTTAATTAGATAGCGAGATCGAACAGTGGAGAAGAGTATTGTGATCATAGTACAAAGATATTATAAACATGCTGTTTGAACAAAATCTCCAGGCTCCCAGATTCTATATATTAAAATAGTAGTTGTAGAGTAGTAGTAAGTAGAGTGCGCAGTATATATATTATATTTATGACTAGTCTTAAAAACACTTTATATGCTTATTATGATTGAACGTCAGGATCTTTACTCCACACATTTTATTTTCATAGAGCGAACAGAGAACCAAGTTCTCTATACCAATCTATCTATATGATAATCGAACAATCGCTTGGTGCCATTTGTATGAAAATTTAGAAGACCGTCACTGCAATGCATTGGAATTGGAAGGAAATATTGGTTATAGTTTGCATTAGTACCTTTGAACAGGAAAACTAATATGTACAAATGAGTTTCTTACACCATTATAATATAATATATAATATAATATTTGAAGCGCCAGTAGCTCAGTGGTTCGAGCGTTGGATTCACGATCAACAAGTCGTGGGTTCAAATCCCGGACATTGGACTACTGGCGTGGCCCACTCCTGACACAAGCAATTTATTAGCTTACTAGGAGGGGTAACGGGAATACTAGTAGTATGTGATCCATACTGCTAGTAATCTTTAAAAAAAAATAAAAAATAAAAAAAAAAAAAAATATCAGCACCAGTATCTGCCTGCGACTGTTATGTGTTCAGAGTTAGTTCAAAAACACTCACGCACAAACTAATGTATTCTATGAGACAGGTAATTCCGGGATATTATCCTATATGCTATTCCAGCTTATTAGTTTAGTTATTGAATTGTTTTTAAATAACTTCCTTTTCTTGACACGATCTGTGTTTTTTCCTGGATAAAAGTAGCCTATATGTTAATCCATATAATAAAACTAGCTGCGCCCCGCGGTTTGACCCGCTGTATTTTAGATAGTTCACACTATATCATTATAATTTATAGCCCATGTGTTATTCTGATGTGTAAGCTATATTATTGTAAAGTTTCATCAAAATCCATTCAGTAGTTTTTGCATGAAAGAGTAATAAACTTACATCCACACATTTACAAACTTTCGCGTTTATTCACTTAAATCTGTTCAGCTGTTTTACCCGACTGCGGCGAAGCTAAAAAGAAGGGTTATTATTATGGCAGTCTATGTATGTATCTATGTATATAATATGTATGTTTGCATGTTCCACTCTAGCGCCTAAACTACTGAACCTATTTTCATGATTGAAGTGTCAATAGATTCGTGATAATAGCACGGGTGACATAGGCTATAAACATTTTATTTTTTTTTTTATAACGGAAAAAATACCTCAAATTCTAACGTCGAAAAAAATTTAACTGAGCTAATTATCACGTGTTTGGTATTAAAAGAAAGGTCTTGGCGAGTACATTACAAATATGTATATATATATATATGTTATTGCTTATGTCAACATATATGTTTAAAATGCAAGTCCCAGCGGTCCTGTCGTTGCAGTTATATACTCGTTTAAGCAAATAAAAACCATGTATACCTACCATGTCTGTTTCATGGAGATGTTCCTCTGATCATATAAATAATCAAAGTAGGTATAAATGGGTGCTACCACGGTTCTACCTTGACCATTTTTATACTTATGCGTTTCTGTGTTTCTATCTGAATTATTTTCTTGTTTCGTCCTTTTCAGACCAGATAGTTTTTTAAACTTTATTTTTATATTGTATGATAGAGTAAAATAAACAAGTAAATATACAAATTAATACATTTAAATTATTCAAATAATCCCCCTCCTTCTCCCATCCCATTAATCCATTGCCCTGAAACCGCAGCATTTTTTCTTCACTCTTCCTCCCCACAGTATCTTCAATGCAATGAAAAAAACCTTAAATTTTTCTAATGATAATTTATTAGAAAAATATCTACAATAAAGTATCATCATAATATATGTATTATCTTTACGTACATTTTCCTGATTTTACGATTATTAGAAATTCAGACGTGAAAGTGTGACAAACAAAGAGATAAAAAATTTTACCATCACGTTTGATATTACTAGAAGTGATCATCTTGTGATATCTTTATTATTCTCTTATAGGTTAAATAAAAATATTTTTTCAAAGAATTTCCGTGTACCTACATATGAATAAAATATTACTAATTAACAAGGAAAACACTTAGCGATATTATTTAACGACCTTTACAAAATAAATCTATATTATTTTGGAGTTCCTAATTATTTCGAATGGACAATTCAGATTCATTGAATCAAATCAGATGAATTTACTTCCATGTAATTAAACTTTTGACAAAGACGTGAAGTTTAACGAGAAATTTAATAAAAACTGTAAGTACTAACTACATAAATATATTGGTAAAACTTTCTATGTAACCAGATTGAAGTAAAATAAATTGTATCTGGTAAAAAAATGCCTTTGGTAACAATTGAAATTAAATTTTGATATATTTATTTAACTAACAAACATTAAATATTTGCTATGAAATATTATGATTTGTTATTCCTAATTTTTATAAGCAATTGATTGCTTTTTTATATACTTTAAAGAAATTAAATTCTCGTTATTTTATTTTTGTTAGAAATGAATTTGCGGTTATTTTGATATATTCATGAATTTTCTACAACACACAATGTGGAACAATCTTTAAGAGAAAATAATATGACTGCAATTCTAGGTTATTATTTGCCAAAAATAGGAGATGACATTATTAAGTATTCATGAAGAATTATGTTTGTGATGCAATTTTATAGTAGCAATAATTTATTTTAATATCGAAAATACTTTTCTAACTAATATTATGTTTATGAATAATAACTTCAACTCTAAATAAACAAACCTTAAACTTACCTCCTTTCATTTAAACGCCAAGAAATTGTGGCCGAGTTGCAATTTCTTTAAAAATACTAGCTTTCTTTCTCATTTAAATTTGAAATGCAAATTCGTTTATTGACTTAGACGTGGAACTGAATAATTTACACTTTCATCTTAAATTGTTTTAGCTCCTAAATGCTAACCATTAACCTGAATATTGTTACGGTAGATTTGGTGTAGCATTTTGATATAAAAATCTAAACAAAACTGTAATGAAAATCCCAAGAAAAATACAAATGCGAAATTAGAGCCAAGTTCAAGATAAATAAGGTATCGTAATCAACTTCGCCGATAGTCGCTAGTTTCAAAAACTTGGAAGATTCTTAAATAAACATATACAACAGTTTCTTGTTCCTTATTATATATTACATTGTTTGCATACCTAAATTCTTAAATTTTAACAGACAATTATTTATAAAATGCAAGTATTTTACTTCAGATCTAATTTAAGCTTTATGACTTTCATGTATGAGAAATAATTAGGTTCCGCTAATAACTACCTTTTACGGCTGCTACGCTGCTGAACTGTGCTGGGTACGCTGCCGCGTGTCTTGTTATACTACATTGAATGGCTGTACATACAAGAAAATGAAAAGAACTGAACGTAAGAGATTTTTATAATACCAATAGGAGCCAAAACTAACATTTTAAACGGTTTGTCCATTTATCTATCTGTCTGTTTTCGCATCACGCAAAATCTATTATAATAAATTAGATACAGTTTTCACAGTTGCATTGCTACATGTCTAACTTGAAATATAGGTTTTGTTTTACTTAAATAAATTAAAGAAATAGAGGATGAGAGAGAATGATAGTATATAAGAGGAAGAGAGACGGAAATCCTGTAGACTTCTCTCATTGAAAGAATTTTTAAAATCGGATTAGTATCAACAAAATGGCCAAATTATATTAATTAAAAATGTATATGGCAACACTAAATCACTTTTGTCACTCACGAATAGTGTAGTTTTCTATCAGCGAAAAAAAAGTTAAAATATATAACCCTTCAATATATAAAATGGCCATGTTATGGCACGTAAATGGCCATATCTTTTAAACTATAATATTTATGGCAACACCACATAGCCTATGTTACCCGGAAAGGATGTAGCTTTCTATCGGTTAAAGAATTTTTAAAATCGGTTCAGTAGTTTTCGAGCCTTCGCAACAAACAAACATACAAACAATCAAATCTTTCCTCTTTATATAATAGTATAGATATAGATAAACAAGTGTATATGAGTTCTTGAAGTTCAACTGGGTTATCGTAATTTTTAATTATAGCGTGATATTATATAAATTTATCATGTTTATCACTTTAGATTGACAACAGTACAATACTAGCAACACGGTAAATAAAGATAATAGTTTTTTAGTAGTTTTTTATAAAATAACCCCCGTTTGTACGACGTTTTGTTACCTCTGTTGCGACCTATCTTCGGCAGTTAGACATGTAATCGTGGAGTAAATATTGACTTGAAAACTAAAAGAATTGTGAAGTATAGGTTTTAAGATTATATATTTTTTTGGTAACCAGGCTACGGTCGTAGATGAAAAAAGCTATTTATAATTGCTTCTGATCTGATTTGAATACAACTTAATGTGTCTTTACAATACAAATACTTGGTAAAGAACTTATTTATTTTCATAAATATATACGAACCATCATATTTTAGCTGCAAATAACTGCCTTAGCAAACCAAAGAGCAAAAGGCCTCCAGGGTTGTAAACATTCAAACAAGTCAAAAGCATATGAATTTCCGTACAACGAAGTACATCGTAGTATGCTGATACGTTCACTGCTTCACATCCTAGGGGTAATACATTATTTTGGAGTTCCGTATATAAAAAAAAAATATTTTAGATTCTTATTATTTATAGTCTCTCAGAATCTTAGAATTACTTTAATTACTTTAAGAGTTGTGGAAGAATTTAGGAAAAAATAACGAAACTATTAAGACAGACTCCTTTATTTTATAAATTTAGTTAAATGAAGTTAAACAAATGAAAGATTTACAACTGAATATTTATTTAACTATTATAATTTTGACAGTTTTTAATTTTTATTTTGACTGAATCATAATGTGTACTAAAAAAAAAATTATATAAAAATTGCTACTTAATTAAAATACTTATATCTCTACTGATTTGCCTCTTTTTTTGCTGATATAGAATCAATCTGGAAAAAAACATTTTCTTTTAAAAATGTAATCAACTAAGTACGAGTCATACTATCGAAGGTTCCTTACAAATTTAATTTCGGCAAATATTCAACTACCGCTGGAAAAAGGACGATTTAATGCATAGCAGTGAATAAGTTTACCAAATAGGTACAAATTGTTTTTTTTTAGTAAAGAATTGAATTTTGAATTTCTATTTCATACGGAATATGGTCTATATTAGATATTAGTATACTAAGTATTAGATATTAGTCTCAACTTCATGTTTCACGCGTGTTTTTTTTGATAAAATAATCCTTATACAGAAATATAAAAAGCAGTGATGGCCCAGTAGTTGAGACTTCAAGTCTTACTCGGGAGGTCCCGAGTTCGATCCTGGGCACACACCTCTGACTCTGAGTTATGTGTGTTTTAAGCAATTAAATATCACTTGCTTTAACGATGAAGGAAAACATCGTGAGGAAACCTGCACTCCTGAGAGTTCCCTAAAAGTTCTTAAAGGTGTGTGAAGCTTGCCAACCTGCACTGGGCCAGCGTGGTGGACTATGGCCTAATACCCTCCTCATTCTGAGGAGGGTATTAGGCCATGGGTCTCCTACCCGGCTCAGGAGTGGGCCATTGAAGGGTCGTGATGATGAATCCTTATACAGACAACGGAACGAACGTTTAAGGTTTTGCAAATCATAAAATAATACAATAATTTGTTTTTTTACAACGTAAGAAGGAACAACACTTAAGCATATATTTTTAAAAATACTATATTATGATTTCTTACCGCTTTATTAATGTTATCAACGAACTCGTTAAATCCTTTTTTTATTCCCTCAGAATCAAAAGCAGCTTGTAGTTGTTCACCTAAACCTGCAACATCTTTCTGGATTTTTGCTAACATATCATCGCTTATTGCTGGAGCATCACGTTTGACAAAGGCATGTACCTTAAAAAAAATACTTACATTTATAAACCATAAGTATCCCAAAGATGCCAGACATTTTAGATAAGTTTTAGAGTCTCCCTATTTATTAATTTAAAATTTTGCCAAAAATGGCATGTCATAATTACAAATCTTATGCTTTTTATAAAGAAAATATTTATTATTAAATAAGGATTTCAATTATTAATAATTAATTTCAACTTTGTTTAGTACTTACACTGACTAAGCAGACAGCCAAGAGGACAATCAATAACTTGTTCATCTTGTTATTTTCAGACACGACCTTACAATATAACTGAGAGTTTCACACTAGCGCTAATTCTTTATCCTCTTATGAAGTCATCATATTTGTTCGGGTTATCAAGGGCCAGAGGTCGCCTGTTCCTGACTATTACTAAATAGGTTTGCAATCGAATCATTATGCTCTTGTATTTATCTTGTTTACGTAGCTACCGGAAAATAGGTATTAGTAACTAATGTCACTGGTCAAAGTCAAGTTTTAACAAGCTAAAACCGTTTATTACAATAAATCCAGACTTTACCAGCCACTGAGGAGGTTCTGCTCATCTCCTGGTCCCATCATCAAAGAAGCTCCAAAATACCAAATTTTAGATATTTATGTATTTTTTGTGTATAATTTTTATATCTTATCATTTTTATTATTGATATTGTTTTTTATTTCTATTTTATTGTACCTACTCCTCGTATACTAACATCTACTTCTCACACAAAAAGGGTTACTGGAAGAGATCTCATATAGAGATAAGTTATCCTATTGTACATTTAAGATTGTTACAATTGTTTATAAATTTGTTGTATAGAAATAAATAATATCTTTAATCTTTATCGTAATAATATTACAAATGCGACAATTACTCTATCTGTCTGTTTAATTACACTTTCATGCTTAAAACACTAAACCGATTTTGATAAAATTAGATACAGAAGTAGACTATACCTACCTACATATGTTAGCATCCGTTTTAATTTTATCTAAATTGTTATAAGTGTTATAATTTAATTGCACACGCACTCAGTATGTTCTGCGCTTAACATATAAAGTAAAGAAATACCTCTTTATTAATAATCTGTGTTAGCATCCGTTTTAATTTTATATAAATGGTTGTTATATGTCCGTACAATGCTTGAATATTATCTATGGTATATGATAAATTGTTTACCTTACAGGAAATTAATTGTCTATGAGGTAGATCATATTAGTGATGCATTGTCAGCATTGATACTGTTTCCGTTATTTTTTTAGGCTAAGGTAGGATATACAAAGATGATGCAAGATGACAGAGTGCAGTATTTCTTTAATTTTTGATGTAATAAGTGCTATTAAAGTGGTTATGTGTGAAAGTGCTGGTGTTTTTCTTACGAAATATGTGTTAATAGTTCTAGAGCTAACACATATAACACATAAAGTATTATGTTCTTAAATTTTTATGTATAATTTTTAAAAGTAATATTATCATAATGTATATGTATATGTTGGAAACTAGAATAAAAAGGATATGATCTATTCTGACTAGAACTATTCTGGCAGGAACTATTATGACAGGAACAAGGTGTAGGCTTAAGGAATTTCTTTATTCGATCGAGACACTCACCTCCACTGCTTAGTTTCACTGTTTAATCCTAAGATTCAACCAACATTAATCTAACACAAGGCTAACCTAAACCTAACTAACACCTCCGATATATATGTATTCTATTTTATTATTTTTAATTTACCCACCCACTTCACTGTAATATTGTTATCATTTCTAATTCTCTGATAGTTGGCTGGAAGAGATTCCACGGTATAAACCTTTGTACGCTTTTTTTTCGTTTGTGTACTTTTTGTTGTTTTTAATATTATTTACAAGTTAGTAAGCAAAAAAGTTATGAAATATACTAATATATATATAAAGCTGAGGAGTTTGTTTGCGTGAACGCGCTTGTCTAAGGAACTACTGGTCCGGTTTGAAAATTCTTTCAGTGTTAGTTAGCCCATTTCTCGAGAAAGGCTGTAGGCTATATATCAACACACTATGACCAATAGGAGCGGAGCATTTCGTGGAAGACGTTGCGAGGGTTGACTGATACGAGCAAAAAGACGACATAGCGAGATAACAACATACAGTGACAGCAATAGGGGATAAAAGTGTGTATGATAGTTCTTTATATATAGCAATATTATGTTGAAAATTCAAATTTAAAATTAAACCTAAATACACTAAATATGATAAAGTCGCTTCCCGCTATATGTACTCTTAGATCTTTTAAACTACGTAATGGATTTTAATGCGGTTTCCATCAATAGGTAGAATGATTCAAGAGGAAGGTTTATTTGTACAATACATGGATATAATATCCATTAGAGAAACCGTGCGAAACTATGTTAGAAATCATACTAACTACTTACATAAGAAAAATAATGGTAAGAAAATAAGTCTGAAGCATTTTCAAAATAAACACGTAAATCCTCTTCGGCCATTTTACCTTTCAGACGCAAGGGCAAGTGAAATATTACCAACTGCTCACTATTATTTTCTGTCTAGTATTTTACAATAAAAAAATCTACTTATCTTGTAGGGAACTTATTCACACTAAAATTGTAAACATCTCACAATATTGTGAACTGTCGATAAATTGTGAACAGTAAGATATTAATTCGGTAGATCATAATCCTTCCAAGTGGAACTGTCAATTTGTAAATCAGGATGAATATATTTTATTGATTACTTAACTCCGATAGATTTTATTTATTACCTACCTACCTACTAAATAATAAATGCATACTTTATGTCACAATTCTTGAAGTGCATTTATTTTATTTGACTAACACATTTGTTTCATTTCTAACTATGTGGACACCGAACAGCTTTCTGTAAGACCACACAATCCAGGACCGCTTTCAGACAGCATTGTCTTATGGTTCACAATCTATCGACAGTTCACAATATCGCGAGATTATAAACTAACGCAGTCTTATTACAAAAAAAGAAGAAAAACCTTGGTTAAAAGCTGTACTATCACTGATATAAACCGTGGACGTCTTAGTACCGTCATTTGAACCACGGTCTAAATATCAACCACAGATTAATACAAAAATCACGCGTTCATTCACTCTTCATTCTATTACAACGTTCCGTATGCTCAGAGAAGAAAATGTTTTTATAATAAGCTAATGATTAAATAATGTTTGGAAGTGTTAAAAATATTACAACTTTATTATTTTACACTAGCGACCCATCCCGGCTTCGCGCGGGTGGAATATTATTTTTAAAAATATATTGGCCCTCCCGCATTTCGGTGCCCACTCTCTTGCCGCTTTACTCGCTGCGCTGCGTCGCTACACTGGCCCGTCGCGTCGTCGTGTATTTTTTGTTTATATTGATATTTTTAATTTCGTAATATCTTTTGAATGGAAAGTCCGATTTTAATAATTTAAAAAGTAATTTACAGGTATTGAAATAGTCTTGAATACGAAATAATTTATTTGGATAAGGATTAATACAAAGTTATAGAAAACATGGTCTGATTTTGATTAGCATTTTTATCAACTTTTAAAATGTAAAAAAGTAATTATAGTGACGTAACTATAATAGTTGGACATATGGTCTCGCGGAGTTTTTTGTAGATATTGATACGTTCTATAATATTGTAAAACATTTTTTCGTTCTATCATCAATACTTTTTGCAGCGCATGCGATGAAAGATATTTTATGGCAAATTTTTTGGCACCTTGGGTTGGTTTTCGTGAGATTTCCTAAGGATCTCTAATTTTTTCTTGTAATAAATATAGCCTATGTTACTCAGGGATAATGTAGCTTTCTAATGGTGAAAGAATTTTTGAAATCGGTCCAGTAGTTTTTATGTTTATTCGTTACATACAAAAATACAAAAATACAAAAATACAAATCTTTCCTCTTTATAATATTAGTATAGATTACTTAATTTTATAATTGCATTTTTTTTTTGGTTTTGTGCATATTACGTATGTTGTATTAATAATAAAACATGTAATTCGTGAAACGAAACGCAATATTCCCGCGCGTTATATGAAACCATAACAACAAATAAAACGATTGCTAAGATGAACAAAGTTTACTTAGCTTTGGAATTTATAAGTGACATAGTTTAAATAGAAAATTCTGTTTAAAATTTTCTATCTAACGATTTAAATTACGAACCTACAAAAGAAAAAACGATCTGATAATTTGAGTAACTATAAGAGGAAATTGGGGACCGCCTAAGTTTAATGTCAGACTATGATTTAGTCCATGGTTTATCACTAAACCACATTTTGTAATAACATTTTTGTACAGACCAAGGTTTATACGGAGTTTAAATCAGGGTTTTAAGCTAAATCACGTTTTGTAATAAAACTGACGGTGTTGACAATTTTACGATGACATAAACATCTTAAATTTATTGAATAAATTAATTCATTATTTAAAATATGTAGGTATATGTTAGTTTACCTTGATTAAAATATGTATTAATAGCAAAAATATTATCAGCAATAAGGTATTGGTTAAATGACAACTAATTAAATTATATGCAATCATTGGTCAATAGAATGATAATACATAACAAGGTCATGTTAATTATTAATTTATGTTTTTATTAATTAATACTATCATTCTAACTGAAGCTATATTGGATACCGATTGTACCTAAGCATTGAACATACTTATATACAAAAAATTCGGACAAATCCGAGTTTTGCTTTTTACACCAAGTATTGCAAACAATTTGCAGTCGTAGGAAAATTGTTTTCCCGATATGTAATAAATTAATAATTTGAACTTTTTCATTAATTAGGCAAGAATCAACGGAAAGTACTTTTGATTCCCATGTTATTGGCAACATAATCCGCCATATCCGTAATATTTTAACGTCTTCAGGGACAGACCCTAAAATTTGATGAAAGGGTCTTGAGACAGACAGGCAGACAGACGACAAAGTAATCCTATAAATCCTTTTTTCTTTTTGTAGTACATTTATATTTTGCAAATCTGTGAAACGTTCTGTTTTCTAAATGTATAATTTTTATATCTTCTTTAAAATAAAGTAATAGTATGCGTTAAGTTTCGTACTTGAATTATTTATATTTTAATTAGTGGATTATTTCTTAGATCTAATATAAGCATATTTATCAATATTGTTTAATCATTCGGGAATTTAGTAATCGACCTATATATTTCAAACAATAACGTCCCTTATCAACTAACCTTTTGCCTTTGTCCCTGCATCTGTCACTAGCAGTGAATATTGGAGTATTAATATCCATAAAATAGTTGAAATAGATCTATTTAAACTGCGTTATTAATTAAACTATACTAAAGTTCTTTATACTAAATTTAGTCTGTTTACGTATTATGCCACTAATATCTTAATAAGCCAATATTGAGATTATATTCTTGTGGAGGTTTTTTATTCTTCCTCATCTTCTACAAGTCTTTGATAGTTGCGAAGGCGAGCTACTTTCACATTGCTTTATCTTCGGTTTCTTGTTTTCGTTTTCGATTTATGACAGTTGTCTAACAGATCTCGCTTAGTGACCACTATAGCTATATAAACAGTGTACTGTCTTTAGGTTGGGACTCCATTGTTAAGGATTTTGTGAGTGATTGAGATTATATTTCTCGGTTTCTGTCTTAAGTTTATATTATTACTTGCGACCCGCTTCCGGCTTCAGAAGGTTCTTTCTCTAGTATAGTATGCATGTATTACACATATCAACATTCCTTTTGAATCACTCTATCTATTAAAAAAAACCGCATCAAAATCCGTTCCATAGTTTTAATGATCTAAGCATACATAGGGACAGATGGACAGCGGGAAGCGACTTTATTTTATACTATGTAAAGATCGTATTTTACGAGTTGCTGTACAGTATAGCTTCCATATAGATAAAATTGGGAAATGTAAGGACTTTAAAAACTTCTTAAAGGATTAACTTGGTAGAAAAGAAACGACTAGAGTTAAACTACAACTCAAGATAATTTCAACTAGTCGAGAACGAAAACAATTGTGGATCATTACAGAAGTCTATCTATATCCAACTTTTCACATCTAGTTCTAGGCAATATTATGCTTGGCTTTCCTGTCTTATATTTGTAGCTCATCAGTAGTTTAGTAAACTTTTTGTGCAAAATTCCCTCAGTATGTAATTAAGTTTTAACAACGATCAGACCTTCGTTATTTTATAAAATCTGAAAGTTTCTCTTTGTATATCTCTAATAGAGATACAAACGACCCTCATTTATGAAATTTGGATCATGGTTTTTTTTAAAGGTAACAAAGATATAACTCAAATTCGTTAAAGTAAAGGTCAGTTTTTATATATTATATTTGAAATAATATTAGAAACCATGCTGTCACAGTTGTATCCCCATGTTAGACCCCTCTAAATTTATTGTTAGTAATAGGTTATAATTTTAGTTACGTTATATACCTTTAGATAGACAATACCTTTAGTCACATAAATTGGAGTCAGTCTCTTTGGTGTTTCGAATAGTGTACATGGAAGTTAGCATTATAGTGTCGTGGTTAGGACTAGCATTCTTGAGGTCCACGTAAGTTAACTTTATTATCTACTGTAGTTAGTGTTCGTACGTCGTGAAGGGGAGCATTGTAATTATATAAAAGGCCTTTAACCCTACACCTTGGTCGCAATCCAAGACGCTGTCTAGATTGCTGTCTTCAGTTTATAAAATCACGAAAGCCTGATTCTTGATGACAAATTTCCTAACTTTTTAAAAGAATTATCTCTATATATATAAAAAGAGAAGCTGACTATCTTAATAACTGAAATATCAACGCAGGGCCAAAACTATAAGGTTTAGAAACATGAAATTTTGCACAGGGGTTCCATTTATAACGTAGCACTAAGGAAGGATTTTTGAAAATTCACCCCCTAAGGGGCTAAAACGGTGGTGCAAAGTTAGTATGAAACTCAGTATGAAAATTCTTCAGTGAAAGTCATGAAACACGTGTAAAATATTTTTTCGAAAATCAATTATTAAATATGTCTACAGACGATCTACTGTAGGTTAATATAACCACTTCAATATCGCAAACGAAATTGCGGGTAAAAGCTAGTCTTAACATAAATAAAACATTCCAACAAAATAAAGCAAAGGGAAAATAGATTCAATTATAATTATTATCTTTGCAAAATAATATTTGTATACAATCTCATAAATAAGAACCCTTACGTATGATAGAGCACGGTCCTAATACCTTTTATTCGAAGAAAGAATTTTATAGCAATACCACTTATAGTATTTATTTAGGCCGGAGCATTTCTTTATTTTATTTGTTTTACGAACTTTTATTATTTCTGTTTCCTTTTAAACAAGTTTTATATTTTTTGGCATCCATTAATAATTTGTGGAATAACCATTAGAGTTTCAATTTTTCATTTCCAGATATACATTATGACATAATATGTATTTATATTATAAAGGTTGAGACCTCCTAGTAGTGGTTCGGACGTTGGATTCACAATCGATAAGTCGTGGGCTCAAACCCCAGACATTGGACTACTGGCGTGGCCCACTCCCGACACAAGCATTTTAGCTTACTAGGAGGGGTAATGGGAATACTAGTAGTACATGATCCATACTGCTAGTAATCTTAGAAAAAACACCCTAGATGACTAGGGCATGCTTCTTGTACTGTAAATACTGGTGAAGAAACAAAAAATCATCCACAAACAAAATTAGTCTAAAATTGTATTTATTTGTTTTCATTAGAAAGCCTTTGTACAGCTTTCCTTTTGACCTAGAAAGAGCAACGTCTTATAGTACTCGTAAAAATATTTTTTTACAGTTGGTATACTAACAATGACCTATGTCAACAGTTCTCAAAAGGCAAAATTCAGTCAAATTGTTAGGAACAAAAAAAGTCACAAAAGTATTTTTTCATGTTTATGTATTATATTACTGCCGACGTATTTATTTTTCAATTCCTACTTCTCTGATTAATTTTTAGCAGTTGTCCAACATTCAAGAAAGTAAAAATCCTACTCAAATTTAACAGTATATTACAAAGACATACCTACTTTAAAACATTTTTATTAAAAACAATGCGTCACTGGTAGTTGTTTGCGTTGGAAATGAAAATAAGCGTATTTGTTCAAGTCGAAGATTCCTGGAGTGTTTGTGCGGGATTCCTTTTAGATGTTTGCGGAATAGTTCAAGTGGTATGTCGGCCTTTGCCAAATTTGGTCTCTGGTTCCCTCTTTCCGAGTAATTGGAAATTTCCAAATTTTTCTGGAAGAACTCGAAATGACTTAAAAAGATAAATCCGAATTACTTTTGTACTTTTGATTTCATTACTGACATTATTCTACGTTTTTTTTATTTAAAAGAATACGCCATTATCTGAATATTGTGGATGTATCTTGTCGATTCAAAACCTTTAATAAAATATGTACTTTAATTTGAGGGGAAGGTTTACATTAAATGTTTTAAAGTTGCGAAATCCATCAACATTTAAATAGAAAAATATTTATTCCTTTTTTTCTATTTTCGTAAATTTTCCAATGCTTTTAATAGTTATTCTGCTATTCGGAATGGAAACAAATACAACAAATTAAAGAGCCTGAAAATTGGTCCAGCAAAAATATTGTTTTTTTTTATAATATATGTCAGAACAGAGAAACGATTAGGATGAAGGAAGTAATCGAATGTCACGATTCCGTAGTTTTTGGACACGAACCCAGGCAGTGCCTTGGACTTGTGACCAAGGTGTAGGATTAAGGATATCCTTTAAATGATCATAACACTCACCTCCACTGCCCGGTCTCACTGTTTGTGTTAGGTTAGGTTAACATAAGGCTGACCTAACCTAAGCTTTTTTTTTTGACCCGGAGGAATCTGTATACAGATACTTCCCCAAGCGGGGACTTGGGAAAGTTATGCGGGGTTGGTGTGACTGCCTCTGAAGGAGCCAGCCCAAACACTGCTTCGGAAGGAGGCAGCCCGACCCGCTAAACCATCCGGGCTGTTCCACTCTCCTGCTATAGGGACGAGGCAACGGGAAATTGAAAAGTACTTCCGCGACCCCGTCAGCAGTTGTCCGCAACCGGACTCTCATCTGGGAGACTAAGGTGATGAGTCTCCCCTTGAACTAAGGACCTAACCTAAGCCTAACCTAAGGTTGTGTTAACACATCTAAATACAATGTAAGTGAAGTAAAACGCTCGCTGTCAGATCTAAAACTGTTTATTATATATATCTGGCGGTAGTCACAGATAACAAGAAAAGATTTCACAAATACCTACAACATTACACTATAGTAAGGACTAACAACAAGTCCTCTTTATTACTATACTACCCCAACTATATCCCGACATATATATTCTAGACAATAATTTGTATATTTAACGACAGAAAAAATCTTTTTTCAAAATGATAACCTAAACAATAAAATATTTATTTGCAGCGTAGTTTCCATTAAATTGAACTAATAAAAATATATGAAATGCAAATAATTTGTATATTGAATGTGTTATGTCCGGGATCACTTCACTTCCATATCACATCACGTACAAAATGAAATCACGTTCGTTTATCAGTTGTTTTAATAGTATTTGTATTGAATACAGCTGTAAAAACATATTTATTTGATTTAAATTACTATGTAGTTTTATGTTTGTTTTGAGACTGATGTTGGAGCGGTGAGTACATCAAACTGGAACAATACAAGTATATTAAAATACTTATTATTATAGTAAGTATCAGTTTTTAAATATTTATAAGATTAATCTTTACTGGTTAATCTTATATGGGCGAAAGATTAAAAATAAAATTATTTATTTTTTAAGGTTTCCGTAGTCAACAAGAAACCATTAAAGAAATAGGTAACCTTTCTATTTGTACATTATGTTGATAAGACCGACAAAGATACAATATATGTACTTGAAAATAAATTTTGTTTTGCTCAATATATTAATTTTATGTACAGAGTGTCATGAAGAACATTCTTACTTATTTTTATATAGTTCATAAATCTAAAAGATACAAATATTTAATAAAATAAATAAACCTGAATTCACGTAGCTAAAATAAGCATTATTGTCTACAACCAGCAACCATTAAAAAAATGTCATTATAGACTTTTTTTTTTGCTAATCAATTGAGGTTATAAATGAGATATTTTAAACTCTATGGAGCCAAGCCCTGTAACCTACACATGTACTATATAATATATATACTAAAATATATAATAAAATTGCATTAAATTGTAAGAACTTACACAGTATTGAATTTGTACTTGAAATTACAATCTATCTATCTATATATATATGTATATAAATGCTTATTTATATATATACAAAGGGCGAAGCTGACTGACATATCAACATCTACCCCATAAGGGGGTAAAACGGGGTTGCAAAATTAGTATAAATCTTTGCCGTTTTTTAAGTTATTGAACTGAAATTCAGAATCTTCATTGATGTATGTAATATAATTTTTTAAAAATCATCCCTTAAGGGGGTAAAAGGGGGTGCAAATTTAGTATGACTATCTCATAAATTTATTAAATATATCTACAGACGATCTGAAGGCTAATATAACTCAATATCGCAAACGAAGTTGCGGGTAAATGCTAGTAAAACATAAAAGTCTGTCATGGCGGTTATGAATGTTATTTCGATTGATCAATGATTTTTGACAATTGACAGTTGACAGTTTTATTTAGATACATTTTGTCAGAAGTGACAGCTTGCTGTTAGCTGTGTGCCGTAACTACACCGTTCGGGGCCCCTGAAAAATTCACCAGATGGGGCTCCCTCCTCTAATATTAAGAAACTTAACCCAAGCACGCGCCAAGCATCTTCGAAATACTTATGAGCGCCTATACTTGAAGAGCAAAATAAACGTTTTACTAAATATTGTAATAGTAAATATTAAAATCCACCTGTGCTCACAGCCTTCTCTGACCGGGGGCCCCCTTCGGCTCGGGCCCCCTGGCAATTTGCCGAAATATATATAGTTACGCCACTGGCTAACAGCATCTTAATTGGTGAAACGCAATTTTGAATAGATAAATAAACATTAAATACAATAAAAAACCATCTATATTTTTGATAACCTATTTTTTTACAAAATCCTTCAATTTTTCTCGATATTTAAAGATACTGTACTTTGACTTGGCTCATTTTGAAATATATCATTTAAGAAAACTTTTCTTTAAAGAATAACTCACTGCTTTAGAAAATCTATTAAGTTGATCCCCGAGGGCACTGAGAACAGGCTCAAGTTGTTTTACGTTGACTTCACTTACAGCCGCTGCTATCGTCTTGTCCATGCAGTCGCGGAACCGGTCTACGTTACGCTGGATTGCGCCCACTATGTTGTTAGAAGTTGTTTGCTCTACATCTCCCTTTACGAAACTGTATGTCTGTAACAGATTATACAATATACATATTTGTTATATTTTTATTTATAGTTGTAGACAAAAACTGACTCATTCAACTGAGAAGAGAGAGAGAGTGAAATTATTTCTTTTTAGTGAATAAGTCACTTAATTTTTTATTTCATTTATTCTTAAATTTATTTAATAAATAATTATCAATATGTCAATGGATTTTAAACATAAGCTGTAGAATAGCATTTGATTATATAGAAACACGCATTACTAATATCGAGAGTAAACGCCCCACAATACTACTTATGATGATATTTTGTTTGCTCTACGTCTCTCTTTGCGAAACTGTATAACTGTTACAGATTATACAATATATATATGTTGTATTTTTCTGGCTTTTTTAAATTCAATTCTATTTTAAATGTTTTATTTTTTTGACTACTTTAGTATACCTTTGCACAAATGAATACCTAGTTAATTTGATAGCAGATAAATAATGTATATTTATCGGTTTTCTTATTTCTTTGTAAACCTTAACGTTTTAGACAGTGATTACATTGTAAAACCATTTAAAATTGACATTCAGCAATGATAGTAGTTATGCAGTATCATGTTATAAATATTAAATACATGTTACCTTAACCCATTTCTTCCCACCGTCCTAAGTACACCATGTTTAGAAATCATCAATATATCATATTTACTTAGCTTTATTCAGCAAGAAGGGATGAACAATATTTTTTTTTACATATTTATGATTTAAATACAAACTTTGAACTTCCAAATGGCTTGGGTAGTGATGAGTTAAATTCATAATAAAATCAGTTACATAAAACGTAGTACGATTTTCTGATCTTTAAACAAAGGTTATCGTAAGTAACCAACACTTAATTATCTGATTGATAATAATAGCGAGTCATTAAGCATATTTAAATGGTGAGTGATCTTTTGAACTTTTAAAAGATTAAGACTCTAAACAATTTGATAACATAGATTTAAAAAAAAGAATCCCTGATTGGCAAAATTAGTTTATTTGGAATAATTTTAAAAATATTAAGCACTTAAAGCTAAAATAAAATTTCCTTTATCTATCTGCCCTGACTCTAAAAACCGTTATAGAAAAATAAACATATTATGCGATGACGTCACATATATGGCAGAGTAAGATAATGCCTTTGCTTTAATTGTTTAAACAAAGTCATATCGCTATTCAAACGTATATATGACATCATTTGTCGCTTACGTCTTTTTAGAATAGATTAAATTTCAAAATTGATTTTAACAATTACCTACTGGGCTCATATATTGAAAATAAAAAATAAGTAATCATTTATTTTTCTTCTAGTAGGGTGTAACATAATAATATAGATATGTTAAAAATATGAAATGTTATCAATTGTAATTTATTTTACTATCTCATGATTTTATAGCTAAATTACATTATTCTAAAAAAATGTAGAGTATAAAAAATCGAGTCTCGCAATCAAGTCTTTTCACTGTTATATCTTATAAGACCTAACATAGTACCAAAACAGTTATTTTAGTTAATATCTGGAAATAATTAGAAAGTGCCTAGGAAGACATTAACTGCATCAAAAATTATAGGCATATGTATTTCTACTAATAGAGTGTGATGATGAACGAACAAATTAAAAAATTCAAATATAGTTTGATCATAAATTGTGAGGTAAAAAAGTAGTTGATAATTTGCGAATTCCCTACACCTAGTATGGCATAACATAAAATTTAGGTTAAAAGGTTAATCAAAAAGTTCAAAATTATAATAAAACTAATCAAATTAACGGTAGTTTCGAAAAGGGCCTTTGATTTGGTTGTTTATTTAGCTTTACTTGGTGGGAGCACTACTGTGACCCTGAATTAAATTATATTATTTAGTTCTATATATTAGTAAATCTTTATTTACAGTATTAATAAAATACTTACATTATTTATAAGTACAAAAACACACAATAAAATTACTATAAAACCCATTTTGTAATCCTTTGAAAAGATAATCACGTACTGTTGATGATGTACTTCGACTTTATTTTATGTACTCAGTTGTTTACTTTGTAACCGTGTAACTAAAGAAACCCTATTCATCATACATCTAATGTTGCTTTATATATTAAAAACTAATCAACCCGCCCCGGCTTCGATTGCAATCACCACGATTCGAATGCAAAAGGAGGAATGGAATGGATGGACTATCTCAAAAGCTATACGGGCGCAATACGGTCAGGATATAACTAAACGTTACGATCTCTTACTATTATGACAGGAACCCAAGCAGTGCCTTGGACTTGTGACAAAGATGTAGGCTTAAGGATATCCTTTATTCGATCGAGACACTCACCTCCACTGCTTAGTTTCACTGCCTAAACCTAAGATTAGACACAAGACTCAAGGCTAACCTAACCTAAAATTAACCTAAACCTGACTCAAACTTCCGACATATATATTTCGGCGCGTAATTTAGTCTAAGGTTAACCTAACCTTAGATTTAAACAGAGAGCCTGGGCAGTGAAGGTGAGTGTTATAATTACTAGAACGACATCCTTACTATCGTACCGTTATTATCGTAATCATAAGAGATCATAATGTTTAGTTAGTTATCTACGTTGCGTTTACCCAATAGTCCATTCAATACCATCACCCCTTTCAATATACCCCCTCTACTCCTTCCCTCTCATCCTTTTATATACAAAATTATACAAAATTCCATCCCTTATAATAATCCCTTGAAGCCTTATTTTCTGATAAAATGTAGCCTACATCCTTTTCCAGGCTCTAATGTATCTTTGTACCAAATATAATCAATATCGGTCTTGCCGGTATTGAGTTATTGGTTTTACTAATCCTGCTTTGTTTTATACATACAAAAAAAGTGTAGGAAAATATAAAACAGTTAGTAGTGGTACTGTGGTGATGATTTTTTGTAATTTTACAATAATACAGACATAAGAATGTAATAAAACCTCAATAGATAATAAAACCATTTATTCAATCATATTTTTATTATAAACCGCCTGTTTAAAATAAAATCGACATAAAATACCATTCCAGGTTTTTTTTTTTAATTTTTTAAATGTTCAGTCCATTATAAAATTTATTTTTACAAATAAAATATAATTATAGAGTACTTGATTTTAAAATTGTAAGAATAATTACAAATTTTAATATATAAACGGTAAGATTATACTCCAACAACAGTGGGTACAGGGGTTTGCGTATCATTCGAAGAGTCTGGTACAAGTTGGATCACCATGTTGTCCAAACATTCGTCGTCTGCTGGTTGGCCATCTTGGGAAGGACCAGGAGGACTAAATAAAGTGTCAAACTGGAAAACACAACATTAATGATTTAACAATTTGTCTATCTTTAACTATCCAGATACAGTATGGTTATCGGAATTATTTCTTCTTGTTCATTCATTTTGGCAAAAAAAAACTAAAAAATATGTGATGTCGTTGCCTTTTTTGTTAAACCAAAGATATATCGCTATTCAGTCGTATATATGACATCATTTGACTTTACGTCTTTTAAGAATTGATTGAATTTTAAAATAGATTTTAACAATTACCGGCCTCATATTTTGAAAATATAAACCATACTTGTTCATTTATTTTTCTTCCAGTTTCATATAACATAATAAAGATATGTTCAAATATGAAATGTTGTCAATGTCAATGTATCGTGTGAAAATGAATCTAAAGCTATTTTAGCGAATATCCTAGCAACTAGATTTTTGACGACATGTTGTTAAATGACAACTTTTAAATATTTTTATCGACTCCAAAAAAAGAAGGAAGTTTTGTATTCGACATTATATTGTATTTGTTATTGATATATATTCACCGACTTCAATTTTTTTTTTTTTAACTCTAATTTTAAGAGCTTTGTCGCTATTGCGACCATGTCGCTCTGTTAGGCTGCAAACTAACTTTTAACTTTTAGTTATTCTGGCTTCAACCAATTTATATAAATTTCTAGCCGATAGTGCATCAGGACAACATAAAATACTATTACACTCTCCTATATTATTTACAAAAAGGTTATCAGGAAACAATTCACACAACATCAAAATATGGTATAGGTCATCCATGGTACCACACACTTCGCAATTAGGCGAATTGGTTTTTCCCATGAGATAGCCGAATCTATTTGAGGAAATGTGTCCAGATCTAAGTCTTAAACAGGTAACTAAATCTTTTCTGTTTAATTTTATTGTGTCAATCCACGGTTTATTTAAAGGTTCCGCTTGAATTGTTTTAAACCAGATACCCTTGACTTTAGACCTCTCATCAAAATATTCTTTCCATAATAGTAAACATTTATTTTTAATTTTATACATAAATGTAATTATTTTTTACTGCATTTTTCAGAGTTTGATGTCGGTTAATTTTTTTTGTTAAAAATGTTTTATTGTGTTTTCTTAAATTCCTTTTGTAAGTAATTATAAATATGTCAATTTAAATACACATTACTAATGTCGGGAGTAAACGCCCCATAATAGTACTTTTGATCATATTCTGACCCGTACACGAAAATCAAAAAATAAATGTCAAAATAAAATTTGATATTGTTAAATTGTACGGAACCCTCACTTGATCTCTATAAGGCAGTTTTTAGTTTATTTTATAAATGTAGTTGATATTTTATGCTTTAATAGTTAATTTTTATTTACCCTTTAACGTTTTAACTTTCATTTAAGAGAGTTCAGAAAGAGCGAGAATATGTAGTAATTTTTGTAAAAAAATGGACGTTGGAAATTAAGGGATAAAGTTATTAGATATTAATACTTCAATAACTTTTGTAACCTCCCCACCACTAAAATAACTCTAAAGTTTAACTGTAAAACTATTAACAGTTTAGGTAACAAGTCCAGCCAAACTAACGCAGCTTATGCAAATTCTAAAAGGATTAACAGGAGTAATTGTATTCAGTTTCAAACAACGACGTTCTTAGCTAGGTAATTGAACAAACAGGAAACTGTGGTGTTTAAAGACTTGTTATTGCAATTAATATTTGTTTTCGATCACATAACAGCAAATACGTATAGGAAAACTTATCTTTAATATTAGCAATACAAATTGTAATTTTGTTATTTAAGTCATGGTAATTGTTCTTATCATTTCAGAATAAACTTTACCTCTTTATAATAGTATTATGAATACTTTATTACAGAACATAGAGTATAAATTATAAAAAAAATTATGTATAAATTTGCAAAAATTGTCGAATTTTTTTATAGATTATCTACTTCTACTTATACATATAAATAAAAATAAATTGCCTAATGTATGTCTGCGCATCGCTTTAGAAAGGCTGCAACAAATTGGGATTTTTTTAATGTTTTTGATGTTAGAGCAAAGCTGTGTTTATAGAAATATTGTGACAAGTTCCTAATAAACGTAAGTTTGAGTGGTATTTACTGTTAAAGATTGGTATTTTTATTCAAAAATGTAAGGACCAGGACAAAACGATAAATATAATGTTAATTTTGATATTTCACACTATAAACTACTAGAATTTATATATAATTTACTGAATATTTTAGTAACTGGGCAAAAAAGTCTCAAATTTAAAAACACTTATAACTTATAGCTGTGATAAAATAGTTTTTGTTTCAAATCAGTATTGGCTAGTCAAATGTGTTTCAATACATAATAAAGGAGTCATAACTTACCAAGAAATTAATATACGGTAATATTGCTTCTAACTCAGCATTGATCTCATCATCAATATTCTCAAGTTCATCAATAATTGGACTCAAGTGATAATTTGTGGCGTCTGATGTATTCTTCACTAACAGTTGTAGTCCAGTAGAAGCTGACGCTGTGCTTTCTGATGTCTCCAGAGGGAGACACTGAGCCTGTTATAATATCATTTATAGTTTTTAAAAATCACATAAAACATATGAGCAAGATCACGTCAAGTGGACCCCCCATTTACCACTTGATCATAAAAATTTAATCTATATATATTTTTCATAAGTACTTATGATGGAAAAATGATCCCCCAAACGATTTTTAAAAATTTTCATTTTAACAACATTTTTTTTTACAATGAAAATTTTAAGCACATTTAATTAAAAAATGGATTAAAAATCAACCGTCAGAGATAAATTCATGAAATTTTCAGCATCCATGGTCAAATGTCTATAATTTAAGAATATATTAACGACTTAAGATTATTTGTTTATTTTCGTATTGTTAACTAACTTTTAAGTTAACAAATAAAAATTTACACAAAAAATAAAATTATATTGATAATAATTATAATAATATAACGTAAATAATAATAAAATTTGTTTTATAATAATATTTTGTATTATTATTTTAAATTATCACTGATAAAAGCTTCAATGCAGTATGAGACACTCGGTAGCGCGGCGCTTCCACAGCGCTCGGCGGCTGGCGCGCTGTCATAAATAAATTCATTTTGTTTAAACTAATGGCGAGCAGTGAAATTTTCTTCCGGAATCTTAAACTTAAATGAATAAAGCATGTGACCGATGAAAAAAAAATGCATTTTTTTACCAAGAAATGAGTTAAATTTTCATTTGTTAACTTAAAAGTTAGTTAACAATACGAAAATAAACAAATAATCTTAAGTCGTTAATATATTCTTAAAGTATAGACATTTGACCATGGATGCTGAAAATTTCATGAATTTATCTCTTACGGTTGATTTTTAATCCATTTTTTAATTAAAAGTGGTTAAAATTTTCATTGTAAAAAAAAATTTTGTTAAAATCAAAATTTTTAAAAATCGTTTGGGGGATAATTTTTCCATCATAAGTACTTATGAAAAATATATATAGATTAAATTTTTATGATCAAGTGGTAAATGGGGGGTCCACTTGACGTGATCTTGCTCATATTTAAAATACATTCGAAAGATGTCTGTCACTCAATCGGATTTTGCGAGTGCTAAGATCTTTGTAAATCCTTACAAGAAATATTTATAAATATATTGAAATGTTTTTCTGAACTAAAATAAACAACATAGAACGAGAATTACATTAGCTACAATTAATATAAAATTTAGAAGCTACCACCAGTTTGGAATGCAGTTTTCTATAGAGAAGAGCAGATAAGAACATTTACAATTAGTCTTTTCAAAATTCAAATTAAAATTTTGGTACTAGTGTCAGGATTTTAGACTAACAAGTCATCCAGAAACTTCTATTTTATTTATAAAACTTCAAGAAATAGAATCTTATATATAAAATTCTTGTGTCACAATGTTATTTACTATACTCCTCCGAAACGGCTCGACCGATTTTTATGAAATTTTATATGCCTATTTAGTAGGTCTGAGAATCGGCTACTATCTATTTTTTATCTGCCTAAGTGATAAGGGTGGCCCACCGACACACTTGTTATTCCTACTACTCGATTGAGTAGAATTAGTAATTCTTTTGTTGGGCGATGTGTATGCTTCTACAACAGGATCCCAGAAAACGTTCAAAAAGTTAGTTAAAAAACGTTTGTGTGACAAATACTATTATAACATTAAAGATTTTTTGGAAGATGTCACGCCTTGGGAATGATGCGTTCGGCTCCAGGCTTTCTCAATTTATAAATATATTTGTTATAAAAATTGGCGTTTAAAAAAAATCAAAGATAAAAAAGTTAAATATCCAAAAGAAACAGTCCCGCTGAGTTTCTTGCGCCCATTCTTCTCAGGTCTGGGTTAGGTCGTTTCCGAAAGGGTGGTAGATTCCGACGTTCAATAAGAGAATGTAAATTCAACATTGAATAAAAAATTTTGACTTTGACTTTGACCCCAAATTTATTTGGCAAAACAACGTCTGCCGGGTTAGCTGGTATTTCTATGAGATAAAAAGTTCTAGAACTAAAACTATTTAGGATAACCATAAAATGTTTTTGGAAAATATACATGCTCGAACTTCGAAGTAATTTGTTTTTTATAATCTGTTATTTGCAAGTAGGTCAAGCACAAATTTTGACTCCTACAGCAATAAATCCAATAGTATTATATTGTATTAGTAATTAGTAACAAAACTTACATATAAAAGAACAGCAGCTAAAACTATAACAACTAACTTCGCCATTTTGAATCAGCAAAAATCAACAGACAAAATAAAACTAAACCAGTATACAAAATGTACCTGTTTAAATATAAATTCATTTTATTGTTTTAAAAATATGAAAAGAGTCACGTCCACATAGAATTATCAGTTCCGGACGCAAATGATCCAGTTCTAAGTAAGACGTTACGGCGTAACGCGGTGATAACGACGGTTTAATGATGTAAATGACTAAAAACAATAGATTGCATACAATGTCATTGTAGAATATTACAAATCAAACATATCCATAAAAATAAATAAAATTGGAGTGTCTGTTTGTAATATTAAAATATAGTAAAAACCGAGTAAAAACTGACTTTTACTAATTTTTTTTTTTTTTTTACAATTTTTGTCTGTTTGTTTATTCCGGCTAATCTCTGAAATGGCTGGACCGATTTGACGGGACTTTCACTGGCAGATAGCTGACGAAACTAGTAGTAACTTAGGCTATTTAACATCTCGCTACGACCCATAGGAGCGGAGCAAAACGCGAACGAAGTCGCGCGGGTCGGCTAGTTTTTTATTTCAAAAAGTTTTAAAAATCTTTATAAAATACAAACTGTAAAATAAGCCAACTCTCGATAAAGTCTTATCATTGTAAATAGTTGTTAGATTTCATCTAAAAATAATTCAGTTATTTTAGTTAATATCTATAGAAGCACCAATTCAACAACTTTGAACGCATCAATATACTAATATCGGATGCTATGCCTCCTTAACTGAAGAGTCATATGAAAACCAAGTACACTCATGACTATTCTCAAGATAATGCCATTCTCGAGGTTTCAGAGCTTGTCAAGATCATAATTTTTCATTGTGTGGCTTGCATTATTTTTAAAATAATGCCTTTAATTAAAATTCATTTCTTTTCGAGAACAATCCTTTTGAGGTTCTATTTGCCAAAAAGTTATGTGGCATTATGATAGAAATAGAACGATGTTATTCTTGTTTTAACTAGAAAAATACGATAACAGCCGGTGGTTAACTAGACTTGGTAATACACTACTGTGAACCCTGATAATGATAGTGCAAATATTTTTCTAAATTGTCCCATTGTTACAACTTTGTTTACTTAAAAAAAAAAGAAGTATAATTTACGTAGAGACAAGTTTGTATACTTTTGATAGACAAATACAGAAATTAGATAGACTTATTGTATTATACCTCAACCATATAGAATATCATATTGTCATAAAAATCATTCACAACAGTTCTGTCCCATGTAGATTCGGGTTCTATAATTTTTTACCCCTTCAGAGGTGATTGCATAAAACGAAGAGCATACACGGAGACTTCCGACCCGGAAACTAGGGCGTATCAAGCATTGCCCCTAATGTGAGTGCCGCTTCAACCTTTTTCTTTAGTTAGAATGGTATGCAGATAGATCATTCTTTTCTTTGCTTTTGAATCGTGTCAAACATATCTAGAAGGTTTTGTGAAAAAAGGGATTTGTTATGAATTTTTTTATTCAATGTAATCCCTTTCAAGAAATGTAGTTAAGTCAGCAAAGTCAGATTCTGGGGACTCACGTCTATGTTTTTGGTAGATGTAGTATATACAATGACTGCCTAGGCCTTTGTCAAGACCCTTGTCTGAGAAGAACGTCATAGTGGCTTGAAATGATGATGATAATGATCTCAGAACTAGGATTCTGTGTCACGGAGAAACTGATCTTTAAACGAGACAATAAATGGAGTATAAAATAAATTCAGTTATATATTCCAATTATAATATCATTTTAAATAATTTTAAGACTCCAACGACTGTTCTACTGGGACAATCATACTAAGAGGTCCTAAAATGATAAATACAAAAAATTAAACAGTACATTAGAAATAGTATACAGAAATAGTTTTTGACTAAAAACACTTTTGTAATATGCTCCATATTCTATATAAAAGATATTTGTTTCTTTTACAAGTATCATTAAATATGAAAGTCATATCAGAGTGCTTCTGCTACATTACTTCACAGTTTCGCTAGAGATTTTATAACTGTAAAGGTTAGTATTAGGAGTATATTTTACCGACTAAGTATGATACTTTATGATCAGTCCATTTGTCGCATTTAAGTATTAAAAATGTACAAATAACTATATTCTAACCAACCAATGATTGTATAAGTACTAGTCGAACCGCACAAGCTTCACTGGGCTATACAAATTTTAAATAAAAATATCAGTTTATCTTATCATCCAATATAAATGAAACAAAACCTATATTTTAAGTAAGACCTTCAGCAATACAACTATGAAAACCGTATCCCATTTAGTGTAGCAGTTTCTTCGTAACACGCTTACAGAAATATAGATAGACATATTTTTTTGTATCTATTAGTATAAATTTAGACAAATGTTTAGGCAAGATACCTGTTGTATAGTTATTTTTAAAGGCGTCTTTAAGATATTTAGTTTATCAAATAATCCAGAATAATGAGCAAAACTTGTTCATAAACATCAGATATTACTTTACATGGAGAAAATAAAAATAGGTAAAGAGAAAGTTCATCATTAAACTTATTAATAAACTTGATCTAGTTCTCTTGTTCTGTGGATCTATTAATGATAGTATTATGATCAATTTACTTACTTTTTCTTACATTTACTAAGCTCAGACTATAATTTTGAATACATTGTTTGCTATATAATAATATTCAGGCGTACTATAAACCATTTTTATTATTATTCCGTAAGAACTATAAATTTTCTTGGAATAAAAGTAGTCCTTATTTTAATAAAGGTTATGAAGTCTCTGTCTGCCAAATCTCATTAAAATCCATTAAGCCGTTTTTGTGTGTGAAATCAACAAACATTCAAACTCACATCTTTAATATGTATAGAATAATATAATGTACTAGCTTACCCGGCAAACGATGTTTTGCCAAATAGATTTAAAAAAATTTGGTTGAGCCACCCTTATCACTTAGGGGTATAGTAAATAGATGTTGACCGATCCTCATACCTACCGATATACACACAAAATTTCATTAAAATCGGTCGAGCCGTTTCGGAGGAGTATGGTAACTAACATTGTGACACTAAAGTTTTATATATAAGACTAGCTGACCAACCTTGTTTTGCCATATAAATTTGGGGTGGGCCACCCTTATCACTTAGGAGGATGAAAACTAGATAGTAGCCGATTCACAGACCTACTGAATATGCATATAAAATTTCATTAAAATCGGTCGAGTCGTTTCGGAAGAGTATGGTAACTAACATTGTGGCACGAGAATTTTATATATAAGACAGATTATACTGAGACTACAGCCGATCAACAAAAACTATAAATAAAACACATGATTATTTATAGCTTTTACCAATTTTAAATTTCAGTTTTTAACACACTTTCTATTTAATTTGACGGTTAAATATGGTCGCCACATCTTTGCTATATTCTGGAACAAAGGATGTGGGAAAACTTTGTTAAAGTTTAAATGAGATGAGACATAAAATTCCACTAAGTTTTACTTTAGGAAAATTGAATATTCATGATGGAGACGATATAGATGGTGCAATGATCGTTGGATTTACGGATAAGTTTCTCTTAAAACTTTTAATATAAGTACGAGTACAATGACTTCTTTGAGTTAGCAACACCGCTTATAACTTTGTATTCGTGTTCCCTTTACTTTATTTCAATTATACCCACGTAGCAATTTATAAGAAGATATAGAAATAGAATATATAACTTCTGTTCCGATAGCCTTGTGCCTGGTGCCCATCGTAGCTGTGCAGGTGTCGTAATGCTGGAAATCGATTGTAAAGGATTCCGTGAGTGTGATAGTATTTTCTCGGTTTCCGTCTAAAATATATATTATTATTGTATTTTAAGTGTTAATGTGCAGTATAACACTCATAAAAATAACATTTTTTTCAATTTTTAAGCAAAATTTGTAGTCCAATTAGAAACAAAATAGTGCCCAGGGCTTTCGACCATTGATTCGGTAAATAAATATAAAAAATATATATTTTATAAATTACCCTCGCAACAAGTTTACGAAGCTATTATTGTCGCGACATTAAAGTAGAAATATTTCACCTAACCTATTAGATTTTTTTATCGATATTTTTTTTAAAAAGAATATTCATTTTATTATTCTTGATATTAGCAAATAATACAGACTTACTTTGTAGTGTTTAAGTTCCTTACATTATCAAGTTTAAATTATTAGATATTCAATAGAATGAAAAGTTACTTTTCAGAGATTCATGCTAAATCTATTTAAATTTTCTTTCAATTTATTATAGCAATGTTTGTATCAATTTCATAAATATTTTTGTCTTCAATGTTTATTACGTATTTTCAAAGTCTTTGTACGTTTCTCTGAAGTAAAACCTCTAGAGACGAGAAGAAAGATATGACTTAGAATTACAAGTATATTGTTGCTCTCCCTAAGGACTACGTTTAAGATTTATATTCTATAAAAAAAACTATATACAGTAAGAAAACAGAAACTATTATATTTCAACCTTTCAAGTGTAACTCTTATAGAATGCTGCAAAAACTAAACTTTGGTTTTTATATTGTTTTGACTGGAATTATTAGAATAGAAATAATTTACAACAAAATATATATGACTTACTTCAGCGTTGATTTATAATTTGGACTCATAAATAGCACTTAAAAGTGTCCGAGGAAAGAGAGATTCAAAACGCAAAAAGAGAATTAGAATTCACTTTAGTCACTACAGTCTTTAATTAATCTTTGTGTACACATTTTATTTATGAATGAAGTAAATCTAAAAAACTACATTTGTTACATAAGAGACAATATTACAGTGACTGTTAAGTAAAAAGCTATCAACACCGTTGATAACTTTATGTTCGCGGTTAGTACTTTTTATTTTATTCCAAGACTGCATATAATAGTACGGGAGCCAGTTACAGATTTTCATGACCAAGTCCCTCCCAAGCGAAAATTCGTGAAATGCATAAGGGGTTAATATTATGATTACTCGTGACCGTCAGCTGCGATTCCGTGGGTGGGGCTAGCAGTGGAAGCCTCCCAAACATGTCGAAAAAAAAAATTTCAGTCATTTCCTCCCATTTGAAAATTTGGCAGATTATAGTTTACCTAGCATCTTGAAAGAAAAATAAAGTCAGCTGACCATAACGTGGTGGATTATACGTCAGCTGACTGCTTTACCATGTAACATTTTGATTTTTTATAGCAAAATCACAGTTACCATTTAAGTAGCTTTTTACAAACAGGAGTTTCGCGAGTTAATGAACGGAGTCGAAGTCGAAAATATTTCAAATAAATTTTTTAAGTATTATGCACTAAATAAACGGATATATTACTATGAAATCAAAATTAAAACCTAATTCAGCATTATTTAGTAACAAGGCAAATTATTAACTACTATACTAAACTACTTAAATGTTTTATTTTTCTTTCAAGATGCTAGGTAAACTATAATGTGACAAATTTTCAAACGGGAGGAAATTACTGAAAATTTTTTTTTTCGACATGTTTGGGAGGCTGAATCGCAGCTGACGGTCACGAGTAATCATAATATATATTCCTTATGCAGTAAACGAATTTTGACTTGAGAGGAAATGATTAACCGAATTTGAATCTGGCTCCCGTACCATAACCTCTTTTCTGATAGACTAGAACCAGTTATCAAACGGAGCTCGTTGTGACCATTATAGCAGTACAGTGGTGTGGTGTCGTGATGCTGGGTCTCCATTACTAAGATTTGGAGCAAGTTTTTAAATTTAATATTGGTCACCCCGTTTCCTTTTTAAGTGCATATAATTATTGTCTTGTGTGTGTTACTGTTTAGTATCGGTCCCATATAAATATCAAAAATTAGCCTGAATTTAAAAGAAAAACTGTCGTCCATAATATAGGTCGATGTAGCTAAGCAATAAAGTACATGCATTAAACATTTTACCCTCCTTTCAGCTACTGTGTAAAGTAGTCTGTAAGAATAAATTGTTTTCAATTTATAAACAAACTTCTTGATGGACTGACGTCGACAAATGACCTCGTATATTTTTGTAGAGAAACTTTTATATACGTTGTTAGCCGGAGTTGGAGGTATAATAAGATTTTCTTAGGATTCACGTGTCTGGATTACACGACATTGGCAATATCTTAAGGCTGAACCTTGGGTACAGATCTAAATGTTTTAGCATATCATAGGAAATATATCACAGACATATTATAGGAAAGTCCGGCTACGTTTGGTATATTTCATGGGTTAGTGTCAAAAAATTAGTTCTGTGATTTAGTATTAAAGAAATTTTTTCCACATGATTTTGACAAGGAGTGCAATAAATCGTTTTTAGCAAACCTACACCTTGGTCACAAGTCGAAAGTCAATTTCCTGTAGTAATTTTTTTTTATATATTAATATAACACCTTCCTCTAAATGTTTCTCTCGAGAGAAAGGCATATAGAATAGCGTAAAATCAGTGGAAGTGAAGATAACTACACAAGTTTAGACGTAGTTTGAACCCACCTTAACCGGTTAAGTATCAACAACTACCTCCACCAAACCTCTTTTAAGAATACGTCATGACAAAATTATAACTCTTTTTTTCAGCACAAAAGTAAAAGCAAACAATGTAACAGCTTGTTAACATTGTCTACAAGGCAAATACAACCTTTTATACGGTAAGCCTTTAATCAACCGCAACGTTTACGGAGAATAAGGAAACCTGGTTTAGAATTTCTTCTTGCTTAGATTTTATTAGAAACCAAGTAAATATGTTAGTGCGGAACACTATAACAGTTATTCTGTTCATGAAATGCAATTCTAGTTGCATAAAGATGGACTGACCAATTCCCAAAGACGTAAACGGTCACACAGCTCGAAATGCACGTTTCGCCTATTTCAATCCCTTACCTAATCCAATAAAACGCAGCCTTTGTCGTTTTTCAAGCTTTAGTATCAATTTTCATAAACATAGGTTCAGTGGGTTAAGTTAGAAATCTTAACAGACATACAGACAGAATTACTTTCGTTTTTATAATAAGTTTTTAAAAGACCTACCTATCTATCTTTGTTTTAATGGCCATAATAAATAATAAGTCATTTTGAAAGACTGTCATTAATATTCATTTTTAATACGTTCATAACAGTTACATCCTTTGAATATTTAAAGCGAAAAAAATTACCTTTGAAATTGTTAGATTAGATTAGCAAAATGTTTATTATAATATCAATGAGGCTTTTCGTCTGTAGGAGTTATACTGCTCACGAAAACCTTCATAATCAAGTCTTAGCATCCCGACACATAAGTTTGATGATTATTTTAGAAATAAAATGAAAGAAACTTACTAACTAAGATATTAACGGATAAAAACAATTAATGACCAGTTTCTCGCTGATAACCAGTATTAAATTAGTTTCAAATTCTTGAAATAAATCTAGAGCAGCAAAAGTTTTTTCTGTTCAAAATTAACATTTATAGTATTTATTGATTTATTTTTCTACTATATCGTAGGTTAATTTCTATCTCCAAAAATCGTACTATGGACAAACAAAAAAAATCAGGTTATCAAATCATTGATTTAAAAACAGTGAATGTATTTTACAATGTTCTGCCATGGTATTCTCTGTGTCAGTGTGTGGGCTGTCTATTGCGACCCTCCGCTTATCATGGCACCAAAAATGTACAGTGCTGCCAGTGTTTTTGTGATAACATTTTCCTTACAATATTTTTGCTGTGTAACACGATTTTCGAATATTCCACTTACATCTTCTGCATCCTTCTTTGCATGATTTATTTCTCTACTATAAAATGCATGTATTTTACTTATAAACCTTTCTCTTGAATCACTCTATCTATTAAAAAAATCGCATGAAAATTCGTTGCGTAGTTTATGTGCATATATAGAGACAGACACAGAGCGGTAAGCTACTTTGTTTTATACTATGTAGTGATGATTTATTTATATGTACAAGTCTAAATGTGCTGAAAAAGAATTATCTTTTAATTGATGTGGCTGTGGCCACTTATCACTAAGTTGACCGTCTACACTCTTGCGCCTTCTTTACCATAAGACAAATGACCTTCTATGGGTCTTACTTGTTCTACTTTGAAGTTCGGAACCCTAAAAAACAATTGTTAATTATTGTCATTTCACATCTGCCTAATTACAAGTAGTCTTAACAAACATTAAAACAACATGTAAAGTGGCCACCATCTGTACCACAATGTAAAAAATGTGACAAAACTCATTGTACGTAATCTGCAAAGCATATTGTGGTTAACACGGAAATTACGCTTTAGTAAGATTTTACATTTTGAATCTTACTATATAGAAATAGGAGTGAATTTGTCGAAGTAAATATTCAGACTCAGGTGTGTTTGCGTTTCATTACCGGCTACCTTCGAAGAGAAATTGTACATCACTGCGCAGTTTATTGTTGGCTGATATTAAAGTGCACTCGCGACCTACTTTTTACTCCCACCTGGTTTTAATGCGGGAAAAGTAATTATTTACCGAAAAGAAAGATGCTAATAAACTTCTATCATATTAATTTAAAGGTCATCAATAACTGACTTATTACTGGCGACAGGTCCTGAAACCTGGCTGATAGACGCTGCAAGTGTCTCCAACATAGTAATTTAAAACCAACGCATCTTATTCGTCACTTCAGGTCGTAAATTTCAAAAGAAATAATAAAATTTTAAATGTATTTATTTCTTATTTAGCTTAAATTACACAATTTTTATTAAATCGATAATATTTGTAGAGACGACGACCATTGACGTACTGTCACCGTACGAAAATTCAACTAACTATTCAATGCTTTACTTGCGTTTATCCTGCGAGTTATTTCTGCAATTCTTATTTTTTAGTTAAAGAAAAGAAAAAGAAAATGCTGAACCACCTTCTCGCCCAATAGTTACAAATAAAGTTAATATAAGCTTTTTAAAATACATAAAATCACAAAAAAACTTAAGAAAAAACTAAGAGATCAGAAATATGAAGCAAAGTAATTTTATGAAAATGAATATAAGTTTTAAGGCAAAGAATCAGAAAGAAATGTAAAATCCAACCCGCTTGAAATGAAATAGTTTTTCAATAACAGTTTTTTCAAGTTTTTCATTACTTCCTCAATATGGAAAGTAGCTCGGTCCAAACTAAAAGCTCTTTCAGGTCGAAATCACTGTACCTACATATTCGTCAAAGTCGTGACTCACAATAAGGTCTCATATCCCTAAAGTTTATCACAGTTTATGAACTTATAACCACAATAATTTGTTAGCAAGTACTTGTCTCAAAATTATGCTTCTTAGTAACTTTGGAAAGAAAATTATTAAGAAATTTTTGTGTTTCCTATCAAGAAATAAAGAAAACATTACGGTAATAAAATCTCTTCATTAATGTTCTATTTATTACTGTACTAACACACTATAACTAGATAGATGTCATGACAGGAACCCAAGTGGTGCTTAGGGTTAGTGATAACGAAGCAGGTTTACAGGATCCTCATGTACGAAACATTAACATTTACTTTTACAAACTTTCATCCCCTATTGTCGTACGTGGCTATGGAACTAGGTTGCCAGGTCGTTAGATTGCTAGATGGCTAGATTGGTATATGGCTAGATCGCTAAATCGTTAGCTAGGTCACTATGTTTTTTGCTAGGTCTTAAATCTTATCTTCACACCTTTCGTTGTGGTATATTTTTCGGAGCAACCCGATCTCAGTATTCTAGTGTACCGTCTACCGAATTCTAATGTAACCATTTAGGGACACACTTATACACAAAAACGACCTTCGACAAGACCATAAACAATAACTACGGTTAACCCGGTTAGTAGGTATTGATTCTGGGAATATATCAATGAATATTTCAGAAACATTTACTATAATTACATCATTATTAACCTTCTGAGTCTGAGGGAGATTTGATCGCATACAAATATTATGTAAAAATAACAACAGTATGATTTAACACCCCGTCAAAAGCAAAGACTTATTTAATTTTACACACGAACGGTTTTATTTAAATCCATATTCACGACGCGACACCTACTTTCTCTCAAAGCAAATCAACTGAAAATAATCCGGATTTAACTTCTAATCAACACGGGATTGTTAAACGAACCTGCAAAAACTCCATTCTGTGCCATCTTGTTCATACAATTACAATGAAAAATGTTTTAAATCAAGTTTTCTTTCATATTATATCTAGATATAGATATTAACTATATATGAGCGACACCTACTGTTCTGCAAAACTTAAAAGACATATAGACAAAAACAAATAACATGCTCATTAGATAGAGCAGTGACTTGATATCCACGGGGAGTTTTACAAGGTCTTTTTAGATTTAAAATCTATCGCCTACGTTGCTTAACAATAATATCAACACTCACGGGATCTTTAATGGATTACATTTTCACATACTTCACTATGTTGACGATATATTAAAATTTTAACAATATTTAATGTACTACTCATCAAACGGCTGTGAATCTATCGGAATAATTTAAAGATATTCTTCACGTAAGTATTTTGCTACAAATTATTATAAAGGATGGAATTAGACATATGTCTTAAATTTTCTGAATCAGCGCTAACTTTAAGGTTCAGATTGATTTTAGTCTAATCTTTACACGAGTTATTTATAGAAAATTGATTACACTATATCAAAAATTTTTCACAACTTCAAATTTATATAAAACAAGAATTGACAACATTTCAAAAAGATTAAGCGCTTAAAACAAATATACCGTTTCTTTATTTATCCGCCCTGAGTTTAAAAAATACCTTTGATTTTTTGTTCTTTCGTTTCGGGAAAAAAAAAACTAAAAGGTATGTAAGATATTTGCCTTATTTGTTAAAGCAAAGAAAATTTTGCAATTTAACCGTATATACGACGAAATATGGCGTTTACGTCTTTTTAGAACAGATTAAATTTCAAAATTCATTTTAATAATTACTTGGCTAGTATTTTTAAAAAATAAAAATGACGTGTCCATTTATTTTTCCTTCTAGTTTCATATAACATAATAATATAAATAAGGTAATATTGTCAATTTATAATATAAAATTAGTTATATCTTATGAGGAAATAATTCATATTCTGCTAAGAGAATATTTCTTGTTATACAGGTTTTCATAATCTCGGCAAAATTTTTAACTCCAGTTATTAATGGCCTATTTTTTCTTCGGTAATACACTTTGCAAATTAACTTCGCATTCAAACAATAACTTTTTGTTTTCATTTACTTCGCAAATTGTTAAGTCAAAAGAATCCGAAAGATTTTTTCGAATTTCTTTCATGATGTTAATTAATTTATAGCTGGCCATCTTTTTAATAATTTTATTTTGTTTTCAGAGTATGCCTTTTATCTCAAATCAGAAACATAAACGATTCCAGAGATAATATAATGTTATATTTGTTGGCAACACTTTTGTTACTTTTGGTTGTCAGGTAGTTCTTGTAGATTATTTACTTCGGCCGAAAGATAAAGCCGATAATTTAATAAAGATAGATCTTTTTTATTTAACAACGAGCAATAGAGGGTGAGTTTATAATTTAGTTTTCGCGGGTAGTTCATTTACCTTATTATGAATAGACATTATATAACTTTCATTCCGATTGGATTGAGTTAATCTGTCAAGTGATATCGCCCAGTAAACATTAAAGTAGTGAGACTAATAGTGTAATGGTGTATGGTGGCGTGGAGCTAGATTATCGAGGAGGCTTCTGGGTCTCAAGCCCCAAGCACTGCTCGACTTCCATCTAGATTACATTTTAATATTCTTGTTTCAGTGTTACTGCGCAGTATAGCTCCCATGTAATTTTATTAATACTGTTAGTTGTGTAGTTAGCTTTATGAATCTGCTCCTGGGACACAAGTCCCAGACAATTATTTTTATTGTTGTGCAGTAATAGGTATAATTTCTTACATGTTAGGATTTATGTTTTAGAAGGTTTTTTTTACTAGTAACAAACTAACAATATAAACAAGCCGTGTAAGTCAATTTTTACCTATTTTGAATTATTGTATTGTAATTAAACTTTCATGGATTACAATAGAAATGATGAAACCAAAATGTGGGTAGCGGAACTCTTCAGTAGCAGTAGCAAGGCCTTCTCGACGTAAACTCATTATATGATTGGTTTTAATGAGTCCGACATGGACTAGATATAGAGTCTGATGATGAAGCTTGGAGGTGAATACTGGCTACTGGAGTTTGGGATTGTTTTAGTTGTTCTATTTAAATAATTGTGGTAATTACCAATTAATCAATAACTTGTACAACGTGAAAATATTTTAAAATCATAATTAAAAATAATGGCCATAAATCCTAAGCAACCTGATACATCTGTACATGATACATAATATTTTGGGACCAAACATTACTCGACTCTCGGTCTTTCAACGAGGCCTGTTTATCTCCCTTTATCTACATTACCTGCGAGCCAATTAACCTAGAAACCGTTGGATCCTCATAATTTAATACACTAAAGGGCATTTTATAACCTGACAGGGTGAAGGCAACACTGAAATGAACAAACATTTTGCCCACAATGTTAGGCTTGTTATTTTTTGTATTGCAGGAAGAAAGATTATGTTTTAATTGAATTAATTTTCTGAAATTTGAATTAATCATACTTATTTCTTTGTATTTTTCATTACTAAAGATATTTGACCAAGTTCCGAGCCGTTTCAATTAAGATTTAAGATACACCGTTGGAAAACTGTTGTCTCTATACATCGACATTAGGTCACGGCACAAACACTATTTTTATTCGCTATATGGGAAGTTAAATAAAAAATATAGACTGATCTTTAAATAGCGATGCCTTGAAAACTTATGATTTTTTAAATTCTTCTAAAATATTCAGAACTATAGATTACAGTGTTTGATATTAATCTCAAACTGAGAAAAAGAATTTTGACAAACAGACGGATAGACAAATTAAGTATTTTAATATATACATATATATTTTTTTTAATAAGCGACTAGAATTAGCAAACAAACAGTCACAGCACTTTGTGTTGTTGGTGTATTGCAATAATCTTAATGAAATATTACATTTGTTTTCAGGTTTATTCGAAACTGAAGGCGTAAGGATACCAGGCACAGAATGTGACTACCAGTTCAGTAGATCTGGTAACCGACCTACCCATGGTCGACTGTACAGCCCGCGCTACCCGTCCATTTACCCAAATAATGTGCGGTGCTCCTATCATTTTCACGCCAGGTGATATTTTTGTCCAATATACCTTATATTTATGTGTGAAAAAGATATTTATACTTAATAATAGAAAAGAAATCTCTAAGTCTAAGAAATTTCTTATTAATCAATATCATTCAATACCTACTATCTATCCTAACCTAAGAATATCCTATTATAAAATTTATATAACGATACATCGAGAATCTCAGTTAAAATGTGTGTATTAAATATTTGGAGATTACTTTACAAATAAAACCATTTTCCAAAATATTTGATTTCTTATTAACTGCGTCAGAAATCAACGTTCATGCATATCCAAATTTTCTTTCATATTTAAAGAAAAGGTAGTTTTAACAAATAGTAGGTACAATGACTAAAGCTAACAGTCATTATTAGTTCAGGATAAAAGTCAGAAAAATATTCATTATTGTTGGTCATACAGATGACATCAAAAATTCCAGTACATTTACATACATAAACATCCTGAATAATATGCAAAATATTTTAATATTATTCTAGATTTTTATCGGAGATTTAATACTTAGAGTGATATAAAGCTTCAATATGTAATATATTCTTATTTTCAGGCCAAAGGATCGCGTGAAGGTTGTTTTTGAAGAAGTCTCCCTACAAAAAGGTGATGTAAGGTGCGTAGAAAATTCTATTTTATACGACATCGCTTCATTTAGCCTACACGTGAATATTGAATTTGGTTTCGGTAATACAGTACGAAATACAAGGTAGAAATTTTATATTATATTCGTTTTGATCAAGTCCCGATAAGCTTTACTGAATATTCTCTTACGAATTAAATATATTATTAGAGTTCCGTAGGTACCACAAAATTAAAAAGAAATCCTTATATAATCGTCGTCGTCGTCATCGTCAACCTTTTAATGGCCCACTGCTGAGCCGGGTCTCCTCTTCAGAATAAGGAGGTATTAGGCCATAGCCCACCATGCTGGCCGCGAGCGGGTGGGCAGGCTTCACACACCTTTGAGAATATAGAGAACTCTCAGGGCAGGTTACCTCACGATGTTTTCCTTCACCATACATAACTCGGAAAAGTCACAGGTGAGTGCCCAGGATCCTCCGTGCGGGGACGGGTTAGAATACAATTCCCCTCTGCCGCTGGGAGGCATCATCTCGTAAGAGGCGAGTAACCCAGCACCCCTTGGTGGTAGGGGATCTGTTCTCCGACTGGCTTGCGACCACCGGCATGCGAATCCGACCACCAAGTGTCATTGACTCGTTCCGATCGAGCCGCATGTGAGCCAAACTTTACCCCCCCAATCCCATCTCGTTAATGCTGCGGTTCTAGTGAACTCTGGGTTCTCGCTCGGGGTCCACTAAAACCGTAGCATTCTTCTCTTCAGTCCCCTTCTACACTCTATCTTTGAGGTGGCAACGCATCAGCAAAACATGAGTCACTCTTGTATTGCCGATGTCCATGGGCGACGGTGGCCACTTACATGTATAAACCACTGGGCTATCACATGCCATTATAGAATCACATTGTCATTAGTCTGTCATCTTGTTGGAAATGTGAAAACATCCGATTAAAAATATAATGGTTGGATTACCTACTGAAAAAGTTTAAAACCTACTTTTCATTGATCTAGAATCATATAATTTGGTAATAATAATAATCAATGTCTCATATCATACGTGAAGATAACAAAATATGTAGGCAAAAGACAGTTTGTCCTTCAATCCAGATTATACGACACCCTCGAAACGACAGTTTGTCTCGAACTTGGCCAATTATATATTTTGTAAATAGATCCGGTATTATTTTCCTTTCGAATAAGTATATAAAAATTTACATTACAGGTAAATTACCTAAAGCTTCAAAGAGAATGGAAGGAGCGAGAAAACTCATAAAAATAAGGATATTGAAATCCATCACTATATACTTTGTCACATAAATATTTTATTTACTTTTCATACTGAACGGATTATAACAAGGTTATGAGATTTATTACGATATGCTCTTCTTTGAGACTATTGCCAGTTTTATGAGGAAACTCATAAAACTCTACCTAACTTTTATCTTGGCGCCCAAAGTGGGACTTATATGTGTATTATCTTCGCACTATTTTATATAATATTTATTATATTTTATAGTAAATTCAGCATACTTTACTTGATTTAAAGCGGGTAGAAACCAAATATTCCAACGTACGCAATACTTTTTTTGATAATGCTGAGGAATGCATCTGCGCATAACTCCCGATAGCAACCGGTGAACTTATTTTTATAAATATATTTTAAATAACAAGTAATTATCATTTTAGTTATTAGTTATTAACTTTGAAGCTTAGTTTAGTTAAATCACAAGGTCAAGCTGAGGAGGCGAGTATTTTTATCTTTTACTTGGTTACTGTACAGTATAGACTATATTTAGTTAATAACAATTGTTTAATACTATTTTATTACTTTAGAAGCACTTTCCAGTCCATTAATTTAATATGTACCTACCTCATTACATGCGTCAGGGAGTGCGGTGTGCGGTAGTGGTTGCGGTTAGCTCTACGCGGTTATAATATTTAATTAAATATATAATATCATAATATATCCAATTGGTAATTATTTTCAAAATTACAAGAAGATAAAACATTTAAAGTATACGTTCACACGTATGAAAAACATTGTAAAATCCTCGAGTATGTTGGTATTTCGTCATCCAGACCGGACATTTCCCTCTTTTCTAAAGCCACCAAACGCGTAGTACTTGTAGAACTTACCGTACTGTGGGAAACAAACATACCTAAAGACAACGCAATGAAACCAAATAAATATTATGTCCTTACGGGTGAATTAATGAGAAACGGTCATCTAGTAATTTATACGCTGTATAGGAGCGAGAGGTATGCCAGCAAAATCTCTCTATAACTTGTTGAAAGACTTAGCCTCTCCAGAACGGCAGTCAATTCTATACTAAAGCGAGTAACTAAAGCTGCGTTGACAGGATCATACCAAATTTGGCGATGGGAGAGTAACACGAGTGGAGAAGGTGAGTGTTGATGTGCATCGGAAAGGGGCCCCTTAAACTTACAGCCTCGGGTTGACTTACAGCCTCGGGTTGACTGGTAGAGAATGCCTCAGGCATTAAGTCCGCCAATTGTAAACTAGCGCAATGAAGTTTTAAATAAATAAATAAACCAACTTCCGTGTCACAAGTCTCGGGCTCTACTCGGAGTTCCTCTCTCTTCTACACGATGGACGTACATTAATAAAGCAATATTACTAAATTATAAAAAACATACGAAAAAGACGGCACTATGGTTTATTAGCCATATTATCTTTTCCAGACAACTTTTGGGTTAGAGAAATTATTAATAGGTAGGTAGAGTTGTGCCATCATTGAGTACACAAAAATAACTACAATCTTTTTTACTCATTAGATATTTCTTTCTATATACAATATATTAAAGTCGGGTTAATTACACCAGTTAATTATGACCAGTTAACGATTTGTTGAATATCAAAAATAATACATGTCGAAGCCGAGGCGGGTCGACTAGTATACTGAATACATATCATAGATATATTGATAACATTGTAATGAATACCCAAATAACAATAAACTAAGATTATTTATATTAATAAATACCTGTCTGGCGATGTAATGTTTGAAAAATATATTGAAAATCCTAAGCCTACGTTGACAAAAATACTAAGAACACTCTTGACAAATTCATCTTTCAAATGAAAAAAAACATAATTGAAATTCGTTTACGGGCTACGGTGCCACAGGCAGGCACACACGTAGACACGTCAAACGTATAACACCCCGTCGTTTTGTGTCTGAAGTTAAAAATAGATCTGATTTTATATCATACTAGCTGACCCGGCAAACGTTGTTTTCCATATAAATTTAAAAAAAATTAAGGTGAGCCACCCTTAGCACTTAGGGGTAAATAATAGATGTTGACCGATTCTCATACCTAACCGATATACACACAAAATTTCATTAAAATCGGTCGAGCCGTTTCGATAATTAACATTGTGACACGAGAATTTTATATATAAGAAGATTAACTGAATAATGAATTTTTGTAGCTTTATTAATTTTACTTTTTTTAATTTTTTATATTTGATAATATAAGTAACTTTTATAATAATCTTTCTATTGATTTTATGGTAATTTTGGCTATACATCGTATCATGGAGTGATTACAATTTCGCAATTAACTTGACTATCCTTCAGTTAACATAAACTTTCAGCACATCAAAATTCAAACTAAGATGTTTGTCTAAATTAACTTAGTCGGACTAACAATAATATTACGTAACGTTAGTTGTTATATAATAGTGTAATTTAGTTACTCGCATTTAGCCTACAGTCTTGAACTTGAGTTGCTAACTGTGAACTAAATTAGAAACAAGGATAGTTGAATGTTTATTTTCAACTTCATTTAAGAAAATACGATAATAGTCTTAGTACTTTTTGGTACCATCAGTTACCTACTATGAAAAAATTAAACGTGCGAATCAAAACTTTTAGGGTACTTCAAGTTCACCTGGAATACAATTTGTGCAGAACGCCTTACAGTTGGCCCATTTTTTACACTAAAATCTAAAAATACCTAGGTGGTATGGATTTAGGAGATATTAGATTATAACAAAATATAATAATAAATCTGCTATTATGAAACTTGTTTTTTTATATTTTATACGGCTTATTATCATTACAATTCTCATCTTCCAACGCCAAATACATTCAGACTGAACATAATAATAAAAAAACAGTAGAATTTATTAAAAGACACTTGTTTCTTTTTTGCTCTGTAGATAAAACTATAAAATAATATATTATTTAATAGCACAAATTTAAGTATAAACATCGTGTATACTGGAATTATTTTAAAGAACTTAATATGGAGATTAGTAGAAGTCTGAAAAACTGAATTAGTTTCGCCTGTACTCCAAAAGTAGGTCACAGGTAACCTGTACAGTAAATAGTTGAGCAATATAAACACGTAACGAATTAGATTCGTGTCGCGGAACAATCCACGTGAGAATACCTGAGCGACGTACAATACACTTTGAGATGCAAGCATGTGCAATACGCTTAATTAAACAAACATGATATATTGTTGGATCATTAACTACTAGTCGATCCGCCGTGTAGTGTAGTACTAATAATACGTGTAGTTATTTAGAATTAATAAAAAACATTACATAAAATCTTTATAGCAATCTCTCTTGGTCACACCCTTTGCAATAGTACTTGTTTATAAACAAACGGCATAGTTCTATCATACTATAAATATTTAGATATTTAATCCAGATTAAGGATAATTAGGGACCATTCATAAAATACATTCGCATACAAGGGGGGACGGGGGCTCTACGGCAACGTGACGTTCGCCGTTTTTAATTACATAACTATTATTTACAGAATCCTTGGACTTCTGATAAATAGAATTATTATTTATTTGTTCGTTATGAAAGATTTTTATTAATTTATTCAAATTTTTTATAAAAACTAAATAAATATTTTTAATTCTCAAAATTGTGTGTAGTTGTGTAACGAAATATTTACAGGGGGGTCACAGAAAGTGTGACACAGCGTGACAATAGGGGAGGAGGAGGGGGATAAAAAAGTTGATTGTAGCGTGACGTATTTTATGAACGGCCACTAAGTATATATAATTTTATACCAAATTTGTTTCAATTCTAAAATCCAGATTAAGGAAAAGTAAGAGTATATACAAAAATGTTTAGTTCTAACCTGTTAATCGTAACTTATCAATAAATAAATAAATTTCATTAAAAACCGTTCATCCGTTTTATATATACAACATAAACTTTCACATTTATAGTACAAGTAAGATAAGATATAATTCCGTATAACAGCAGCTATGTATGACTTTTTAAATGGGAATTGCTTTTATAGATCTAGACGGAATACAAATATTTACCTTAAGCATTAATAGCTAGTGACATAAGTATTCATATATGACTTTAAAATGGCTCAACAATGTAGTACACATAGTTAAATAGTTTTTTTATGTAAAGGTCGGCAAACAAGCGTACGGCTCACCTGATGGTAAGCGATTACCGTAGCTTATAGACGTCTGCAACACCAGAAGCATCGCAAGCGCGTTGCCGACCCTATCCCCAATTCCCCCCAGGAGCTCTGGTCACCTTACTCACCAACAGGAACACAACACTGCTTTAGAGTAGTGTTATTTAGCTGTGACCTTCTGTAAGGTCGAGGTACCCCAGTCGGGCTGCTCCATATTTGAGCAGGAAATTTCCTGTTGTGCCCTACCTCAGTTAAGATAATATTTATTCCATAAAATATTACATCTTAGTATTTTGAACCTATCCGTAAACATCAATATCTATAGTACAGTACAACAATATTATAAAGACGAATAAATTGAACCTAAACGAGCTCAGATCAGCTCCAATTCATAATAATACTGCGTTCTCATTCGATTTACATATGCAAATGCAAAATTTCAGCACAATTGGAAATTTCTGATTACAGACGAAAAAAACGAACAAATGTCTCTTTCGAGGACATTTTTTTCCTAATTAATTAAATATAACGAGAAGTTACTAAAAGTTAAGGAGAGCTAACTTATTAAGAAAACACTTAACCTTGATTTAATTAGCTTCGTAGTTGGTTTCTAGTACCGTCTTATTTGAACAGACGTAATGGATGGCTTGTTAGAGCAGCGTACTTATTGCCAGTAATTACATTGAAAATACAGACAGACCTAGACCAGTACGGATTTAGAATAAAAATACTTTTCACCGCAGCAATAAAATACTTGTAATTCTTACTACATGAGTTACAAATAATAGCCTTAACTGTGTAGTATTAAAAAGATAGTAATAGCTTTTTCAAAACTAATTCAAGTTTCCTTTATTATGATGATTACAATGCTCTCCCCAGCCCAAACTCGATACCTAATATCTAACTAAAATAAAACTTTGAATATTTTCGCTTTTTCTATTGCCAATTCACTCGAAATCGAATTAATACTGAATACTTGACATAAAAATTAGTGTTGCTACACTAAACATTGATGAAATGTCCAGCTAATATTTGATATTTATAATGGCAGGCGGGGTCTAACTGAATTCAATTAGATGTTTTACAATTTTGACAGGAACCCAAGCAGTTCCTAGAACTAAAAATCGTTGAGTGTTATGTTGACGCAACGTAAGTAGTATTAAATACTACCCACCCTGATATACGTGAGGTGTGGAGGCGAGCGGACTGAAATCATATTTAATTATTAAATATTGCTAAGTAAAGAAAGGAAACAATCTTTCCATAATCACAAGATAGAAAAATAATACAAGATACGAAAGTAATTGTTTATTTCCATAAATAGGTAGTTTTAATGAATTTCAGTAAGTTATTCGATTAGCTTTGAATTTGAACAGAAGCGAGTCGCATCGCTACAGGCGATCGAGATCGAGTACGTGCGAGTTTAACGAAGTTAATCTTAGCTTATTTGCAGTTGCCTGCGCCGGGCGGATATCATCAAAGTGTTCGACGGGAAGGACACTAACTCTCCGACCATTGCGATGCTGTGTAACGAGCTTACAGGTAAATATATTATTTTATTCTACGTTAGTTAAACATTCGAAACTTCGCGTACAGTGACAGTGCGTCGACAGTCGTCGCCTCTATTAAAATTATCGCTTTGATAAAAATCAGTTTATTTAATTACATACTTTGAAGCGTCAGTAGTTCAGTGGTTCAGGCGTTGGATTCACCATCGATATGTCGTGGGTTCAAATCCCGGACATTGGACTACTGGCGTGGCCCACTCCTGTCAAAAGCATGCAAGCTTACTAGGAGGGGTAAAGGGAATACTGGTAGTATGTGATCCATACTGCTAGTAATCTTTTTTTTTTTAATTAGAACCTTTGTTATTCTTGTAGCCTACAAGACTGCAGCATGCTAGGCAATTTAAAATAAGTTGGCCCTACATTGCAAATTGGGGCTTATTTACTGGAGACACTTTCATGTCAATGCCATATTCTCAATATTCCCAATATCAGTAGACATAAAAAAAGTTCCAACACTTTATTGAACAAGTTTTAAAGTACCAAAAGTTGAATTAACACTAAAAACATTTATTTATACTTTTCATTAAAGACGGTAGAATGATTTTCTTTTATACTTTAAATAGGTTCTTAATTTTATTATAAACCTGCTTTAAAAGTCAATAACAAAAACATTTATTTCTTACTAGTCGACCAATGTGACTTGGAAGTTCTTGTTATGTTAAATAACTATAAAATGTTTAGGTTTTTTCATTTTATCCTACGGAAATATTGCTTGTTTCCGGGATGAAAAAGCACTATTGATTCAAATCGATTAAGCCGTTTTAACATAATGCATGCACAAACACGGCAATTCTACTATTTAATGTTATGTATATATAGTTAAAGAACTTACACAAAAATTTTTGAAGCTACTAAAGTTACCAATATTTTCTAGATCTTCGTAAACTTTTCCATTATAATATACGAGATCCATTAGGAACTTGAAATATACATTACAAAAATCTGTTAGATACATTACTATAATGTCTTCAATAAAACGCGATAGAGAGCAAAAAAAACTACTCAATTTCTTTTGAGGAGCACCTGAAACGTCTTTTACTTAATGTTATAAAAAGTGAATAGAACTTCGATGATGACAGTCTTTGAGAGTACTCTTTTTATAACATTTCCCTTCCTAAGGATCCATTATAGTTTAGTAGTATTCTATCAATCCGTCTATCCGTTTGTCCCTTGATTAATGTCTTGTTAATAATTAACTACAGTACGTTTAACTGAAAAAGGCAATTAACAGTAATGTATATGTAACCATTCGATTACAGATGTATTCGGAATTAACTGGGAAATTTCCTCTCCTTACCTATTAGAAGCAAATTGTATAACTACTCATAGCTCCATAATATCTGTTTTAAACTAGCTACCCAGCGTGGCTTTACACGGGTGCAATCATAGAGGTATCAATCATACAAGGTGTTGTTGTGTCAATAAACTAACTTACACCGCCATCTGTTAAAAAGTTATATAACTTACTAATATAACTTTCCTAGTCCTTAATAAGTTTGATTTTCCAAAAAAATATTGAGGTAATTACACAAAGTTTGCATTATATCAAGGTCAGTTAAGTAATTTTGTAGTTTTTCGAATATTATTGAGTCCAAAAGTAAATTTAAAAAACAATATCTGCGTAAAAGTTTATGAGAATTCGTTTACTTAATATTTGATAATTATTTAAATCCTATTAATATTAGAAATGTGAAAGTTTTTATGTTTAGATGTTTGGATGTTAGTTACACAATCACGCAAAAAAGGCTTGACAGATTTTAATGAAATTTGGTACACAAAAAACCATAGTTGCTGCGTGATAATAATAAAATACGTGTACTGTCGTAAGCGTCTAAATATTCTTCATCATCACAATTCACAACCCATTAATCACCCGTTGCTGAGCCGGGTCGCCTCCTTAGAATGAGGAGGGGGTTAGGCCATAGTTCACCATGCTAGCCCAGTACATAAAATTTAAGCGTCAGTAGCTCAGTGGTTCGGGCGTTGGATTCACGGTCGATAGGTCGTGGGTTCAAATCCGGACATTGGACTACTGGCGTGGCCCACTCCTGACACAAGCTATTTATTAGCTTACTAGGAGGGGTAAAGGGAATGCTAGTATTATGTGATCCATACTGCTAGTAATCTTTAAAAAAAAAAAAAAATAACTCCTGATAATTACTATCTGAAAGTACATCCCATGATCTGGCAAAATGGCTACGATTTTTTAAAAATAATATTAACTATAATAATATTACACCACAAGGCATAATACTAAAACGCTGATAGCCCTGGGCATAACATGAATATGACAGGCTTGCCAACACACAGACAACTTAGTTACTTGGAAACTGTTACTTAAAATTCTGTAGTGTCAGCACTAGTTTATGGTACAATATATTAGTGTATCTTTAAATTTATGGCAACACGAAGGTATAGCATTTTAGTATCGATCTAAACTTCATAAAATGAGCTGTAAAGTTTGTATGTTATAGTTTATTTAATACTGGTCGACCTTCACTGGACTAAAACATGTTTAAATGTCTTTATTTTCTTCCTGATAGACATTCGAAAAGCCGAATTTTTATTGTCTGTATTGATGTTACCTATCTGTTTGTGATACTTATTTTAAATTAAAAGAAAGTATTTCTTTACAAAATAAATAATTCCAAATAAGCATAATGTATTACATTTTATTAAACGTTATAAAATTGTGCGGATGGCAAAGTGAGCCAAGTCAAGAATTCAATATCTATTTAAAATTGATGACGGATGGTGAATAATATTACTTCTCAAGGTCTAGAAAAAAGTAAGGTCCTCTGGTGCAGTACCTTAAATATCATTAATAGATTTTTGCGGACATTATATTCATATTCTCGTAGAAACTTGCAAAATTCCGAGGTAATGTACCATGTAGAGCAGTCATGTCTAAAAGATATACTGATGCGGAGCATCTCGGAATAATTTTTCATTTTGACATTTATGGTATTTTAATATATTATTATAAGAAGAAGACTTAAGAAACTAGCTTTAAGTTATTGGACTAATAGCGATCCCGGTTACGTATCGATGGTAGTGCTCAAAAAGGTCAGACAGCGTTTTCGATAAAAAATTACATGAAACCTTAAAAAATTATACATTTAAACCTACCTCATAAACCACTATGTCTATTTGTGAACACTCAATGAAATTTTATTCAGTAGTTTTTGAGTTTACCGCATACAAACTCGGCAAGAGACTTTTTTTTTAATACACATATAACGATAGTAATAGTAGTGATTCTTCTTTTTGTAGCTCATAATATGTAATGTACAGAATTTTTATTGCCCACATAGAGCTCAAAAGCAACTGAAGCAGCACTCGAGGGGAATGCCTGCAACTTTAATATTTACTACATTACCCACAAAGCAAATACTATCCATCATATTGTCGAGCTATTCTTGTTATCTTTTCAATTTCGTTACAAACTTATAAATAAATTAAACCTTTGTAGTGCTTTAACTAGAATTTGTTTTCGTCTCGTTTAGTATAAATACATAAAATTTAGATATTTTGAGAGACTCCAAGTGATTTTTTATAGGTGTGACGCCATCATCGTTAATCGCTTAAATTGAGTCTCCAACCTTTCAGTTGTTACTATAATCTCTCACACGTGTGTTCGGTACGATGTCTCGAATAAGACTGACCCAATGAAACATCTCGCGTTCGTATTTATAATAAGATTAGTGTAAACGAATGTAGGTAGAACAATTTTTTTTCTAAATATCTTTACTAAAGGAGAATTAAAGAGGAAGATTTGACAATTATAATAGTTTATTATTTTAACATTATAGTTTCAGTTAAGTATAATTTTGTTTCGATTAATAAATTTTTCATGTACATATAAAATTTTAAAACCTAAAATTTGTTTTAGCGGGATTAAATGAAAATTCACATCTAATGGTACGAACATTATTATAGGAGCTATTTTACATTTAACACGTAGATTTTATTCATACATTTTCTCGCGCCATTTCCAATTTTATAGTGGCAGTATTCCTCCATACATATGAAATGAGTTATTCCTCGCAATATACTTTGAGCCACGATTTCATTGTACGCCATCGATCGAGCTGTCGACTCTATTGATACGACTCTCAGAACAAAGGTACGTGCTGACGGAATGTAAAGTGGTTCAACTATACAGATAATAAACTTGTTTATAGTTTTTGAACTATTGAGATTATATAAAATAATTACCAAAAAATATAAATATATAACATAGAGCGTAAAAGAGGTACTCTTTAGAGGATGGTTGAAAAAATAAGAGTTGACTTACGTTTTATGCAGAGTTGCCATTATAAAAATAGTAACAAAACACTAACGTGAAGACAAATGTTTTTTTTAAAATATTTATATATTTATCCTCATTCACAAAAAAACAATTAGATGATTTCTAAACTTAAATAAAAGAAAATACATTTATTATTATATCATACTATGGCAAAAATATTATATATTAGCTGTGCCCCGTGGTTTCACGCGCTATATTTTGGATAATTCAGAATATACCATTATAAATTATATGTGTTATTCTGATGTATAAGCTATATTATTGCAAAGTTTCATCAAAATCCATTCAGTAGTTTTTGCGTGAAAGAGTAACAAACATACATCCACACATCCATACATCCATACATTCTTTCGCGTTTATAATATTAGTGGGGTTTGGTTAAAATATGTATGAAAACTATGCTTCTGTGAAAACTGCAGTTTGTATATCAGTCAGTTATTATTAATCCAGTTAAACCAAAAATAGTTGTTATGGTATTGCTTAATATATCAAATGCAAAGAACTTAAGGTTTTTTTCAGAACCGATTTTTTTCAGAAATTCGATTGCACGACGACATAATTGGACGTCTCATCTTCATTTACCTAGTCTGGTTCAGATTATGTCAAATGATGCTATTCTATTGGTTCTTAAACACATCCCTAGTTACACATTCTCTCATATCTACGTGGGAACGTAGCCTTACACACTTGGTATAGAGGCAACGTCACTAGTCGCAGTCCGCTTCTGAATGAATAATGCCACGTCAAGGTGAAATCGACTTTTAGTTCGTCAGGGCTACTGTTCAGCTGAGTTACGATATTGCGGAATTTTCATTTACGTTTACATTCAGGTTAGAAAGAGGAAAAACACATTTAACTTCAGTATTTACGGCCAAATAAATAATGACTCAATAATAGAAGCAATAAAAATTGTTTGGCATGAATAGAATTTGAAATGTGATGCTGAAATGCTTTAATTTTCATACCTACATAGAGAGAATAGTTATCGATGATACCTTATTCTAGGGACCTGAACATTAAGATGAAATTACGTTATAGAAACCTTGTACAATAATTCTGTTGTCCGTCTTTCTGCTAAGACCCTTTTTTAGAAATAAGTATAAAGTTAAGTTACTTTAAATCCTTGGTCAATCAAAATGGGAACCAAAATTCATAGAGTACTTTCCATTGTTTAAGATCGTAAAGGTTAAAAATAATAGGAATCAATAACTACTTATATCTGGCTTAACATAATTTTATTTTAAAAAAAAATCATTATCTATCATTTCAGCTGGTAAAGTAACTACGGCATAATATGTCGACCGACAAGATTATTCCGTTGAAAAAATTTGTCGCACAAATTTGTTCAACACAGTTTAAGAAAGAAATATCTTCTACGCTGTTAAAAAAAATCGTCTATTTCAACAGATAATATTTTGAGTTTATTGAAGAGTAAAAGAACATAGTAACTCACTATAAAATTAAATAAGTAAATACTCTAAGAGCTACGAGTAAGAAAGATATTACCAAAAGCCTATATCTAGCGAACACAACTGCCTGTCGTCTGTGAGACCTATATTTATCACCGAAGACCAGAAACCCAATAACTTAAGTCCCAATAGATGTATTATTGGATTTTCTACTTATTTTCACTCAGTAATTTAGGCCTGCTTTGCTTACTAAGAAATGACGCAACTTACATAATTTTTACAAGTTTCTAGCTTTTTTTTCTTCTAGCTTTTATCAACCAATTGAGGTTAAATATAGCATACACATCAGATTAGATGATAATGCACAGTTAGATAAGTGACATTTTTTTAAACGGATTAAGATGGCGGACTAGTTAAATTTTTGTGCACGCCCTTCTAAATCCAATATGGCGGCCAGACCAAAATAGAGGATTATTCGTTTTTTGTACACGCCCAGGATATCAAGTGGTAGGGTTTGTTGAGTAAAATTCGATAAATAAAATGACTTCGTTCTAAATCCAATATGGCGGAGAGCCCAAGATAGCGGACTTCTTTACACGCCTTGGATCTCAATTAATAGGGTTTGTTGAGAATAGTTCTAATTTCAATACGGTTGACCTTACAAGAAGGCGGTCTAGATATATCAGACTTCTTAGTGGTATACGGAACTGCTTGATTGTATATGGTAGAACAGTCGAATTTAGGTTAATGTAAGTTAATTTTTTGAAAATTCCTCAATTGTTGTATTTTTACATTTACTTAAAACGCAGATTATATTCACCACTTATTGTACAATAGCTTGAAGTATTAATCTAAATTCAAATAGAATTATATGGCGATATTATCATCGTCAAAGTCTATTTAAAGTTTAAACGAGTTTGTTTGTTCGGATGTCGATTTTGTGTTCTAGTTATTCTGAATACCGGTACGTTAGCTATTATATTATACCTCTTTCTTTACAATAATACTTAAGTTTTTTCCCTAAATAAGTCTTATAATGCATTTTTCATATTTTACCACAAGGTTATCGGTTTCATTCAAACTGTTAGAATTGTTTCCAATATCTGAAGCTTTTAGTATTAAGTTTTATCTCCTGTTATTTGTTTATTAGGGGATCCTATATCTATTTAAAAAAACCCATCAAATAATCCAATCATGTTACTAAGTTAATCTTATAATCTCTCTGTTAATATGGTTAACAGAAGTATCATTAACATCAATAAAAAAATTTCAAAAATTCGTGTCATTTTGTATGTTTCTTATCTCGTCAAGCAAGAATCAGCCCTAAAATACATTTATTCCAATGCCAGTAAATTAAGATTCTTGTCGTATCTCCAATATTTAATTTCAGCTCCCTTTATTCAAATAATCCTCGCTTTCATTAACACTGGAAAAATTCAGTCACGTCAAAAGGAACTACTTGTTCATTGAGTGTTTAGGAAAAGTTTGGAGACAAAACTTGTCAAGTCTGTTGAAAGGACAATAAGGGAATAGTTATAATGGATGATTGGATTATGTTTTAGCTTCAAAGATTACACAACATAACTTCTGCTATTAAATTACCGGATTAATTGTTATTAAAACACGAGTAATATATGCATTATATACTTGCATGGCTATAACCATATATAATAAATTATCTTATACTATGTAACATTTATTATATTTAAAAGAAAAATGTATATTTTTTTAAGAAATATAAGAATAGTATAAAATTATCGAATAATCGTATCGTCATCGCCATTTATGGCGTTGGAGTAGGGTAGTAGTCACTTCCGTCACATTGAGAGTCACGACTCTTTATATACCTTCGTCTTGCGTGACCTCTCAAGGAGTGAAATAGTCTTTAGATAGTGTTAGTGAAAGTGTTAAGTGCAATGTTGTGTTAGTACTGGGAGTGCTATCTGGTTAAGTTCGCATGAGTACCTAACAATGTAGTTGCCACGTCTTGTGTTAGGTTAAGTTTATGTGAGTTTAACCTTGGGACTAAACAGAGAGCTTGAACAATGGAGACCTACACCTTGGTCACAAGTTTAAGGCACGGCTTAGGTTTCTCTCATAATTATAAGAGATCATATTTGATTATTTATCGGTTCAGTAAGTAAAGATCCAGAAATAAATTGTCATATAGACCTAAAAAGTAAACGTTGCGTTTAAAAGTTTGAATTCTACCCACGTTCAACCAGTGATAGCAATATCCGGATATCATTTATTCGTAGAGCAGTAGCAACTCCCTATGAATACATTTCGTGAGTCGCGTTGAGTTGTGATTGCTGTCCTCACTTCAGTACCTAATTCCAGCTCTGTATTCAGACCGCGTTGCTTTCCTTTTTGTTTACAAAGTGTGTACAAGTGAGAACTTAATACACATCGAAATTGGAAAAGGTTTTCATCTTAAATGTTGTAAAACATGAAATTAATACCTAACGTGTTTCAAACTTTGAGAATTGAGTGTTATATCTGTCAGAAAATGAGATCTTATAATACATGCAATTTAGATAGATGAGGCCTTTTATATAATTACTACGCTCCACTTTGCTTCCCGAATTTTAACTACAGTGGATACTAAAGTTAACTTACGTGGACCTCAAGAAAGCGTAACTAACGTAACTACTATAATATTAACTTCCATGTACACTACACTAAAACGCCAGGGGCTGACTCTAATCTATCGCACGAAAGGTTACATATTGTCTCCACGTGGATAAACTTGATATAAAATAAAAGGAATTACTTGCGAACACTAATTTATAAACGGTATTACTAACATCATCATTATCACAACCCATTAATGGCCCACTGCTGAGCTGGGTCTCCTCCTCAGAAAGAGGAGGGGGTTAGGCCAGGGGCGTTATACTTCATTGTCTTACTCAGGAGATCCGAGTTCGATCCTCTGACTTTTCTGAGTTATGTGTGTTTTAAGAAATTAAATATCACTCGCTTTAACGGTAATGAAAACATTGTGAGAAAACCTGCTCTCCTGAGAGTTTACTAAAGTTCTCAAAAAGGTGTGTAAAGTCCGCCAACCTGCAGTAAGCCAGCGTAACAGACTATGGCTTAATACCCTCCTCATTCTGAGGAGGAGACCCGGCTCAGCAGTGGGCCAGCGATTGTTGGTGCTGATGATGATGATTAGTAACATACCCACTTTTATTACGACGCAGTAACCGTCTAAAAAATCTATTCAATTCTATCAAAAAAAAATATCTATTTTACGGTCTAAAATAGTTTTATATTTCTATGCAAGTTTCTGACACATCATCAAATCGCCTTTCAGACATTTTTATTATTACATATCAAAACATGAAAGGCTCAAAGGGTTCACGTTTTCACTTCATTACATGTCATATCATAGAATAGCCTTTTAGTTTGTTATAGGTCTGAAAGCGGTAATTCCCAAAGTGGTCTTTATCGAACCCTAGGAATCGAAGACGAGTTGCGAAGGTCTACGTAAGCGATAAAACGTTTTGGTCATCTCAAGTATAAATAGACATCTACTATTCAGGTCCACGATCATGTATATCATTTTTTTAAGTATCAATATAATTTATATATGACTAATTCCCAAAGACATAAACGGTCGCTAAGCTCGATATTTCAACCCCTTCAAGCCTTTTCTCGCGATAAATCCATCTAAATCGGTTTATGCTTTAGACATGAAAGCGTAAAAGACAGTGTTGCATTCGCATTTATAATATTAAATTTAAAGTTGGGATTCTTTATAAACAAATTATGTCTAATTAAAGTTCAATACGATTTTCTCGATATAAAATACTTAAAGCTGTTTAAACATTCACCATACGACGTAGCAATTGAATGCAAACTAGAATCAATTGAAACATTCATTGGAACTTTTTGTCACTTTTTACCTTAAAGCCTGCGATGAATAGCAAGAGATTTGCTGTTTGTTACCAACTTTGAAAGTATTCTACATTTATCTCTTGAAAATCGATCGGCGAAGTTTTATTCTATTGAAAGGAAATTTAATCGAGATCGTTTTTAGTTATAATTTGTGAGTTTCTGGTCTGGCGTATGAAGACTATCAGCTCATTTCTAACTTGAGAGCTGCGTGACAATATTAATATATTGACAATTATAACAATCTTGTAACTATGGTAACACACTGACATTACTTACACTTACTACATAAAACGGTGTTTTTCGATATCAAGTATCAAATAGAATCGCGTATCAAGCTTTTTTAAAGTACGTAATGTTATATTAATACAATGAAAATAAAAATCATAATTAAATTATTTCTTTTTCTATTTTAGAGTAACTTCTAGAATAGTAGCTAAAGTTTTATCACAAACCAAAAGTACTATGTTTTTATCGAGTTTTAGCAGCTTCATTTACCTTATAATAATAAAAATATATACTAAAATAGATTAATAAATGATTTTATTTTTCCTTATAATCAAACTATACGTTTAGATATAAATGTAATATTAATATAAATAATTATTTGTTCAGAAGTTTAGGAATAAAGTTATTAATATTACGAAAAAAAAAACTGTTTTCTTAAGTCCTACTAATATTATAAATGCGAAAGTTTGTAATAATGTATGTATGAATATATGTTTGTTACTCTTTCACGCAAAAACTACAGAATGGATTTTGATGAAACTTTACAATAATATAGCTTACTCATCAGAATAACACATAGGCTATAATTTATAATCATATAGTGTGAATCATCCAAAATATAGCGGGTTAAACCGCGGGGCGCAGTTAGTATTTAAAATAATTTAATAAATTAAAAAATATTATATTCCAGGAAGCGGGAAACAATCCCATGTTAAAATTAGTATCCTAGATCCTGAAGTAGTGAAAAAGAGTATTATGAATTAATAAATATTTTTTGTAAAACCAATAAAATTTTTATCAATTCTTTCACAGGATACGAAGTATTATCAACAGGCCCGTCGCTTCTCCTCCAGTTCACAGCAAACTCTGCATCCCCAGGTCAAGGGTTCGCTGCCACCTTTCATTTTCAACCACCACCAGACTCCACTGCAGCAGGTATATTAAACAAAGTTAATTTTATAAATACATTTAATTTAATTTATTTATCAATATACAAGAAGGAAATATAAAATTATCGTGTGCGGTGTTTGTTACCAAACTCCACTGAAACGGCTCGACTGATTTTTATGAAATGATGAATGATTTTTGTGTGCATATCGGTTAGATCTGAGAATCGGTCAACATCTATTTTTTATACCCCAGAGTGGTAAGGGTGGTTCACCCCAATTTTTTTTAAATTTATTTGTACAAACAACGTTTGCCGGGCCAGCTAATAGAAACTATTATATATATTCGTGTCAAGTAGTAGTCCATGTAATAAAAATAATTATTTATACATACTATACTTAGAAATTCATGTTTTTCGATAAATAGAACTAAAAGTTATGGCAACCCGCCATAATAATTTAAAAGTAAATAATATTCAGTTGTCATTTTTTTGGGTTCCAACTAAGTTTACAATGCAGTTTAGTTAAATCAACGGAAAGCATTTTGACTGGAATTTTAAAATTAAATACTTATTTTCTGCAGAGATTATAAACTTTTCAGCTTTAGAAGATTCTCTCAAACTTCTTATATTTTTCAAAATAGTCAAAGTGCCTTATTTCTCGTGCAAATAAATATATTTTATTATACATACTTGTCCAGTATTTCTTGTTACCAATCTGCAAAGTTACTTAATTGCTTTGTTCTGACTAAGTTTAATATGTTATCAAAACAACATAATTCAGCTTATAAGTTATAACTAAGGTCTGAATGGCGTTGGCGTATTTCCAGACAGGCAGTAACAGTTCCCTTAATAGCTAACAACTTAGCTATACATATTTTAACTGTACCAATTAGTCTTAGGTCCCTAATAAATTATTACTCTGATAAATTATTGCTTGCTAACAGATTATTAATTATTTATGGAATGGAATAGGTCTTGTATTGGTTTAGAATTACTTGAGCAGAGGCAATAAAATTAGGGCTTCGCTATTTAATATGTCAGAAATTATAACCATGTATACATTTTTTAACACAGACAAATATAAAAACTGGACAAGTGCGTGTCGGACTTGCGCACGAATATTTAGTAAAAAAATCACGTTTTATGTATGGGAGCCCCTCTCAAATATTTATTTTATTCTGTTTTTAGTATTTGTTGTTATAGGGGCAAGAGAAATAAATCATTTTTTTTAAATTCAACTGCATAGCTATCGCGGTCCATGAGATAGTTCTGAGTCTTAGTAATAAAGCCCCGAAAAAGCTTAAATGTTTTTGAAAAAAAAAAAATGGCTTAAATTAATTATACCTAATTCATATAGGTAAGTAGCATTTAAAATAAACTACACAGAATATAGAAAATTTAAAAAAAAATTAGTAATTTATGAAGGTATTATGAATAAAATATTTAGAAATTCCGAAGGATTTATATGTTAATTAAAATTGTAACAAAAATATTAACTCAATAATTTAAAAAAAGGATATGAAATCAGACACATCTAGAAAATACCTAAATAATCGAAAAAATCGTACTTCGTGATCAGTTATTGTAATGTGATAACAGCGCCATCTATACTTTACATTGTGAACTCAGCAGTACTACTGTGGTACTCTACATTTTCTCTACACTGACTCTTTTAAATGTTCTCAGTAATGTTCACTAGATGGCGGTTAACAAAAAATTTTATCCTTTCCAGATTCAGACCGACTACTGAAGCTGAGCTTTGGAAAAGCGTTCGAGTCTCTCGGGCCTGAAGTAAGCGCAACAAGTAAGTACTTAGCAAGCTTTTATGAATATTTAGCGACTATTAAATACTTTAACGTTCATGGATTAATATAAAATGACTTTATAAAAACATTTTAAATATTTATTGGATTTAAAAAACCGTTTTGGAACTATTTTTTTAATAAAACAGAATTAATTAAAACTGAAATCAACATTATATTTTATAGCCTTATTATTTACATTAAACTAAGTTAGGAATATTTTAGTAAATTTTGCTTACTATGTCTACTAACTGAACTATTATAGTTTTTAGCCATATTATGATATTAGTTTTTATTATTAAATTTCAAAAACTCTAACTATTTTAATGTGGTGGTCCACTTTGTAGATTCTGTAGAATTCCAATTGAAAAGCTTTAAAAAATAATAATGGATTGTAAATAGCCTTATTTAACTTAAAACCCTAAGCGAAGTGAGGGTATTAGTAAACATTACAATCCAGTGTTATGGCATACAGTATTCCGGGAGCAATTTCTTGCTCAGTTTATGTTGAAAGTGAATAACTAACAAGCTCGGACTGTTTGTAATCCAAGCTCACGGCTTTAGAATAGAACTACTCAGCAAATTAATAGAAAAACAAATTAAATATTCAACAAAGAGACCACTTTACTGTAGGGTTACAAAACATGTAATATAGTATAGTTTAATTTTTTTTATTATTCCTTAGATCCAGTGATTTTCTTATTATATCAGGCGTTCCACGTTGATCGGACAGGAAAAAAATTTTTTTTTTTTTTTTTTTATAATAGATAAGGTGCAAACGAGCAGATGGTCCACCTGATGGTAAGTGGACGCCCATGGACATCGGCAAAACAAGAGATACTCTCTCGTTTTGTCGATGCGTTGCATCCCCGAAGATAGAGGGAGATAGAGGGGAGTGAAGAAAACAATGATGCGGATTCAGCGGACCCTGAGCAAGAGTACAGAGTCCACTAGATCCGCAGCATTAATGGGATGGGAGAGGGAGGGGGTAAGTCTGGCCCACATGCGGCGTCTAGGACACTTGGCGGCCGGATTCGCACGCTGGTGGTCGCAAGCCAGTCGGGGAACAGATCCCCTACCACTAAGGGGGTGCTGGGTTACTCGGCTCTTATGAGATGCTCTCCCAGCGGTAGAGGGGAATAGTATTCTAACCCGTCGCCTCACGGGAAAAGATATAAATATCGATTATTTCGATTTTAATTATATTTATTTTAATAGTATGTATATACTTATACACGTCCTCAAAACAGATCAACATATTTCTACAGTTTAAACTCTGTTTTACTAGCTATAGGACTGAAAACCTTATTAACTGGTTTTAAGAAGTAAAAATTTAATAAATAAATATATCAAATTTATTACTTATTTAATAAGCTTTTTAATTCTATTTTAGAATTTTACATTATTTCTTTCTTTTTTGAAAAAAAAAACTTGGTAATTTTTTATGGATTTTTACGGGTGAAATTTATCAAGTACTCTACTTACATTTACCATAATATTTCATATATAGGCACAAACGACAGAAAACTTATTTTATTATTATTATAACGTAGGAACTCTGATTTTTTCCGGGATAAAAAGTAGCTATGTATAAATCCAGGTTATGAAGTATTTGTTAACAAAATCTCATTATAATCCGTTCAGCCATTTTTGCGTGATTGAGTTACAAACATCCGCACTGTTACATACAGACTTATTTCGGTCAATTTACTTTATATCTGAATTTGAAATCAATATTAGATTATAACAGATATTTTTGAACTGATTTACCACTTATGTAAATTGTAAATTTTCGTAAAAATCCCTTCAGTATTTTAGGCGTGAAAGAGCAACAGATATATATCATCTATCTTCTTATTTATTTTTTATAGATCCAAATGAAATAAAGGTATAATGATGAATTTCGATATTAACAGTACAGTACAGTAATAAACACCGTCATCTTCAAGTCAAAACTACTTGACATACTTACAATGTAAATTGACATGGTACTGGCATATCTGTATGAAGAGCCACCCCTACAGTAAAACTTCACTCTACTATAATAGTGTTATACATATAACACATAATATTTGTGTTTGTAGTTTATAATTATTACTTTAATTCTTAATAATGTTATTAACCTCAAAGAAATAATGTTGCATATATTCTTGTTAATAAAGTTAAAGAATAAAAAAACTACTGTATGAATTAAAGAAGAATAATTTGATTTTAGAAAAATTAGGTATTCAAAAGAGATTTTTCTCTCTTCGTAGATTTTACTCTGCGTTACTCTCTTAATTAAATCTCAAAAAAAAAATCTCTTCTATTGCTGATGACTGTGAGCGGCTGTTGAGCTCTCTCTCTCATATATATTTATTTATTAGCCGTTCCGCCCTCGCTTCGCTGAGGTTTATTCAAATCGTTCATCTATTTACTCATACTAGTTGAATTTCTAATTATAAGTGTGTCACTGATGTGGACAGTCTTCTGTCTCACTAACTTTTTTTTATATAAACCTTGTTCTGGAAGTCGTTATGAAGTTATGCGCGTACATATATAGAGGCGATTTATTTTTCTTATGACGATTAAAATCATTATGATCGAAATTTGTAAAGAAATAATTTATGTTAGATGGAATTCAAGCAGTACTTCAAACAATAGTGTAGACAAATAGCACAATAGATAATGACGTGTGATGCAAATATATAATATTTCTTATTTTATAGAGGACAGACAACTGCTTTAAATATTTTATCACAGACTGTAAAATAAGTTTTTTAAACAGCTATAACAAAGTTGCTTAAATGAATATTTCGTGAGATAAAGCTCCATAAGTTGTAAAAATGTTGTCACAACTTAGTAAAAAATAGACTAAAGAAAATAATATTATATTCTTTACTAGCGGCCCGTCCCGGCTTCGCACGGGTGGACAATTTTTTTTAAATCAATTTGCCTCTCCCGCATTTCGGTGCCCCCTCTCTCGCAACGTCGCTCTTTGTAGGTAGGTCGGTATTTAATGTTTATATTGAAATTTTTAATTTCGTAATATCTTTTGAATGTCCGATTTCAATTATTCAAAAAGTAATATACAGGTATTGAAACAGTCTTTATTACGAAATAATTTATTTGGATAAGAATTAATACAAAGTTATGGAAAACATGGTCTGATTTTGATATGCATTTTTATCAACTTTTAAAATTTTAAAAAGTAGTTATAGTGACATAACTATAATAGTTGGACATAATATGGTCTCGCTGAGTTTTTTGTAGATATTGATACGTTCTATAATATTGTAAAACATTTTTTTGTTCTATCATCAATACTTTGCGCATGCGATGAAACATATTTTATGGGTAATTTTTTTGCACCTTGTGTTGGTTTTAGTGAGAATTTCTGGGGATCTCTAATTTTTCCTTGTAATAAATATAGCCTATGTTACTCAGGGATAATGTACCTTTCTAATGGTGAAAGAATTTTTGAAATCGGTCCAGTAGTTTTTATGTTTATTCGTTACATATAAAAATCCTAAAATACAAAAATACAAATCTTTCCTCTTTATAATATTAGTATAGATTAATTTTTTTAACATACTAATTAATAAATTAATCAAAACCTATATTTTATGTAAGACCATATCCAATTTCGTGCAGTAATCTTTGCTTTTTTTAGAGTTATTTTCCCTTAGATCTCTCACAAATTTAATTATCTTTCAACTACAGACAGATTCAATAAGTTACATGTTTACTAGATGTTCAGGTGTGAATAAAAAGTATACACAGCCTAATACATTATTTCACACTAAAATGCATCTGAGCAAAATAGTGCAGAATAAAACATCTGCCTCTGTGTTAAATAAATAATCAAACAAGTTGCAGAGTGTTGCATTATACATGCTTGGACAAGCTCACGAAATAGGTTACGGAAGCTTTTTGTCTTAATAATAACTTGGCTTCTATGTGCATTCGAAAATATGCATAAAATGCCTATAAAATAAAACTTTGTCTGTCTATTACGTTTTCACACTAAAATAGCTGAACTAATTTTAATGAATAAAGGGATAAATCGGACTTTGAATAAAGAGTATAAAAATTCATCAGAATTTTATTTATTTATTTTTAAATATAAAGATTGTTTCTGTATATCAATTATATAATTTATTTCTATACGATACGGTACAATATTTTTAATTTTTTTATTCTATAAATATTTTACGCAGCACCCCCTTGGTGGTAGGGGATCTGTTCCCCGACTGGCTTGCAACCACCAGCATGCGAATTCGACCGCTAAGTGTTATATACGCGTTCTGGTCGAGCCGCATGAGGGCCAGACTTACCCCCTCCTTCTCGCATCCCATTAATGCTCTCGCTCAGGGTTCGCTGAAACCGCAGCATTTTCCTCTTCACTCCCCCTCCATACTCTATCTTCGAGGATGCAACGCGATGCAAGAGATTTCCTCTGGGCTGTCTATGGACGATGATGGCCACTTACCACCAGGTGGACCATCTGCTTGTTTGCACCTTATCTACCATAAAAAAAATTACAATACTAGAACACAGTATCAAAAAACATATATTAAAAATTTAGTGGCATAAGAAAACATTATCTTTTTTCAATATAGGCCCTTAACACGTCAGCCCCATCGTAACCAAGATACAATTTAAACAGCACCAACGAATTTATATAATGCAAAGGCAACTTCTGAGATCGGATTACTTAAAATGCTCTGAACTAATCCTACATCTACAACATTCAAATTGTACTATCCAATGATCGCTACCGATTCAGCTTCATTCCTGACACACTCCATCAACAAGTGCTGCACATCCTCTATCATATTTCAGATCTCACAGTTAGTTGAGTACAGCAAGACGATATTGTAATTTCATATCATAATATTATGTACCAATTTTGAAAATTAGGTATTTTATAGGTAAACTTTTATATTCTTACACAAAATTAATTAATTTATTAAAAATTTATATTAATTTGCGTCTTAAGCTTGAAATGAGAAAGACTGTCATTATTATTATATTCTACGAATAATTTAATAATTACCATGTTTTCTGTAATGGTTTTATTTAGAGATCCCACGAATATTCGGCAATTTTTTTCACGAATAAAAATTGGGGACTCTATTTTGCGGCCGAATGCCGAATAGTAAATAACGATAAAAAAACATTGCCTAATATTACTTCAATTATTTTTATTTTATCAATAAGTAACTTACTTTAAAAATTATAATTTAGAATTTTCATTTGATATTCATAAGTATTGAAAATTATCTAGCCTAGCAGTTTTAATATAGTGAAACTTGTATGAGACGTAGCTCAAGTTGGCACTAGTAAGCATAAGAGGGCGATTTATATTTACCAACCGTGCCAGTATGTAGAGTCGCATTCAAGAGCTCCAAAAATAGCTCCCACAGAAATGTCAAAATGAAAATGGAAAGCGCTGAATTGTATCCAGTAAGTAGTTTTGTATAAAAATTTTGTTTATTCCATTGTCGATAAATATTTACATACAATCGGTGGAGGCGCTAGACGTCAGCACTATTACCTATCGGCCGAATCCAAATTTGACTTTTCCATAGGTACACAAATTTGAATTTGGAATGTATTTTCTATCCACAAACCAAAGATTTTGGATTTCAGTCGTTAGCCATATTTATTTCTCTACTAACTGACCCAACAGACGTTGTCCTGTCTTAACTATTGCTAAAATGACTGACAGTTATGTCATTAACGTTACATTCGTAAAGTTTATGGCCGTTAAGTTTTCCTAAATTCTCTATTTTTTGCGCAACTTTTTAAATTTTTTCTTACATAAGAACCTTCTCCTGATAAGAACAAACACAACAAAAAAAGAATTAGCGAAATCGGATCAGCCATTGATGGTGATGCCGTGACCAAGGGAAATAGGGATTCATTTTTATATATAAGATTTAAAGACATCTGGCAAAATAAAAAAAAAATTAACTGGGAAACGAAAGAATTCTCGTAAAATCTCGCTGATAAAACGCAACTCGACATTTACCACACTATGTCTAGCAACGCCATTGGATACAATTAAGTAATAATTTCGCCGAGAAATAAATAACAATTTGTTGTTGATACCATGTATGATCAAGCATATAAATTTTAATTAAAAGCTATGAACGGAATTTCATTTAATTCCGTTCATCCAAATTCAAATCCAAACATAACATTAGTAGGAACCAATAGGGACAATTTATTATCAACTATATGTCGGCTCATAAGTTAGGCTTAGGTTAGCCTAACCTTAGGTTTAAACAGAGAAAGTGGAGGCGAGTGTTGCAATTGCTTTAAGAGCTCCCTTAAACCTACACCTTGGTCACAAGTCCAAGGCGCAGGGCCTTGTCATAATTCTAAGACATCACAATGTTTAGTAGTTTATCGGTTCAGTAGCAGTATCTACGTTGCGTTTACCTAATAGTCCATTCAATATCACGTCTCTTAGTCTTTTCAATAAACCATCTTCCACTTCTTTTATTTCTCCGAGTGATATATAGTGATAAACGTATAGCAGTAAAACTGCCAATAACTAAGAAATATAATAAGAAGACCTAATAAGATTGTTCAAAGTTCGCCACAAGGAAGTCTATAAAAATAGAAATTTTATTACTGACTTCGAGATATTCCAGTTATGATATGAGTTTTCAGATAACGAAATCTTATTAAGATCTTAGTTATTTATTGATAATTCTATTAACAATATTGACTTTTACCTATTTGAGTAAGATAATCCAACTAAGGTCCACAAGAAATGGCATAAATATTAATTTATTTTACCTAAAAATATAATTAAATTTGTAAAAAATGTTTTTTTAAATTCTATGGAAATTCGGCCATTTCGACGTATTTTCCAAGATGACCGCTCATTATAATAATTACATAACATTTTACATTATTTAAATTAACTTCATGATATTTAATAACAATAATCTTCTTTAACATGTCTTTAAAAAGTCCCCTATAGGAATCCAAAAAACTTTTAATTTATACATCTATTTAATTTAAAACATTATAACACTCAGTCTGAATTAAAAAAATGCGACACGATCTTAAATACTAATACTTACATCTAAAACTCAGTAAAAAAAAAGAAAATTATATGTAATAAAGTTCAAAAAATTGCACGAAATAAGGAAAATATTTTTAAATATAAATTTATAAAATATAAATATCTTAAAATTATTAATGATAGTTAATAGACCTGTCTGTAAAGACTAAAGTTAGATAGACTAAAAGCTTTATCTTGAAAACTTTGATAAACTATTGCCAATTGATAAACGGAGACTTTCTGAAGTTGGCAGAGAGTCTGCGGCAGATATTCTCAACTCTGTATTTAATTGAGACCCAGTTCAAACCATATCCATAACTCAGTGTCAGTTTTTAAACTCTTCCATACATATTCATAGAACTATTTGAAAGTTAAATTATTTGTCCTTAATACGTTGGTGGAGTCCGCACTAGAATGCACACGTTTCGAAACAAAATTAGATTAGTAAATCCCCTTTGGTGCTGACTTTAAAAACAGTTTAACAAAAATCAGTTACCATTTAAATAAATATTTTTTTTAATTAATAGTTTTTAAGGTATTTTACAACTGATTTACTCAAGCAATGATGAGAAATAACAACATTATTAGAAATATTAAGTACTAACTAGTCCCTGGGGTTTTACCATAATAAAAGTAGACAAAATATATTATATTATTAACACTAGGATAAAAAGCCGGGACATGTCGCTAGTTAATATTTTCTAATAAATAAAAAATTAATTACTGTTAATTGAGGATAACAGAAAATATGAAAAAATAATACGGCTTTTTAAAATAGCGCCATCTATTCGATGCTAAACCAACCTATATGTTGATATGTTGTCTCAGTAAACTAACTCACACTGCCATCTATTGCCAAATAATTACTACTCTTTGTCCTATAATAAGCATTTGAATTTCAATATTTTCATTGGTAACACTTATATAGTCTGTATCTGCGACTGTACGAGTACACAATTCCGTGTTTATCTTCCCATCTCGTGCTCGGTATTGTTATTGGTTTATCTCTCGTTTGCTCAGCGAACCGTTAGAGACGACGCTCGATCGGTAAAACCTTTAAAACGACTTTGCAATTTCACGAATGATTACGCTGCAGCCGGTGTTTGCCCGGACAATGGAGACTGTTTGTTTCCGCTTTTTGGTTAAAATCAATGTTTATTTTCAAAAGGTTTGGTTCATATTGGACTACTGGTTTGCTTTATAACTTACATCCAATGCGCAGTAACACTCAACAGACTATATTATAATAATTCTTTAATAATCATTTATTTATTTTATATAAATTTTCAGTTTACGCTCTTCCATGTCTAGGTTTAACATTTAACAATTTATGAATAAATATTGTAACAAATTATTTGACTACCCTAAGCTTGACAAGAACTTAAATCCTATTTAACTTCATTAGTGTGTGTGTTGTGTATGTGTGAACTTGAAACATATAATGTGTATAAGAGTGCGTTAATTAAGTGTAGGTTTATATTATTGGGGGCAGTTCGAGAAGCAACTCATAGCAACATACATATTAGACAGAGAACAGGCTTCAATAGCTGTTTTAATACATGTACTTCACTAAGTCAATATGTTTTCCTTCACGAAATTACTAGTAGATCTGCTGCGGATCTATAGTAGAGGTTATATTATATTCGAATCGATACGAATTTTACTGTTTTAATTAAAGTCTGTCTGTTAAATAAAAAACTTAAAAGAATACTAAACAGACATACATATTTTTTTTTTAAATTACCTAAAATATGAAGATGATAGATATAGATCCTGTATTTGATAAATATTATATCGAAATGATTGGAATATAACATTGGCAGAAAATAGTGTTTTGGTCGAAAGTCTAAGGTAAGGTAACTTACTCGTAGAACGTCGAGAAAATAAACTCCAGATTTTGTTAGTATGAGGCGTTGGGTCTAACACAATAGACTTATTTAGCAATCTCGTATTGAATTACGTATTAGATTAGGTCTCAGCCGTCTTATATTCAATATTGTTCCTTAAGGTGGTAGAAAAAGAAAAAGTATTGTTATAAAAGAACAGACCAAGTTCAAGTTAAGCTCAAATAAATAGTTTAACTTTTAGCCCCTATGGTTTAATGGTTATTACCATTTTACTAAGTTTGCAATCTAATCGCAGCTATTGTCATATTGTCAAGACTCCTTTAGAATTTCTGAAATAATAAAAAAAATCACCTTCACCTTGACTTGACTTGAAAAACCATATAAAAACAAAGCGCAACGAAATCAACCTAAGATTTTAAAACTTGCTTTGGCTCCTCGGTAGACTGTCCCGAACCCGTTATCCAGTTTGATCTTGCAGCATATTCCGATTAGAAGACCCAAGAGAGCCGAAGTGCTGCCCTACTAAGGGGAGCTGGAGCAGTGGCTATTCCTCGCCAAACCCCAACTTCTTGCAACCCACCTGATTATAGTCTAGATGACTGATCGCAGGTTTACTGATATAAAATAATAATAAAATATAACATGATTATAGGCATGCAAAAGTTTTAAGACAAACATGTAGAATAACTAAATAATACGCTACACCATATAACCAGCAACGATTTTTGATAGCCTCTGATCGGCTAACTATCCCCACCCGTGAAGTATTGACACAGTAAATTGTAAACGGTCAAGTTGTCTCTTACCTAGAGTGAACATTACCTAGAGTGGTGCTAGTGCAATTGGCGCTCTCCGAACATAAGGCAAACCTAACACAGTTTTCATAGCTGTAATGCTGCATATATGCAGCTGTATTGAAGTTAGTCTTAGAGGTCTGCTCCAATGAAACTCGTTCTCATCCGCGTATTAGTAGAACCGATCCTAAAATTCTTAATATTAAATACGAAATTCTAAGTAGAATTCGGGTTTAAGACAAAGTATTAAACTAGAAAACCCTAACGCTAACGAATCGCAACTACCCACCGATATGAGCGCGATGCAATTAGGCGAGCTCAATAGAGGAGTCGAATCCGTAGCCGTAACGAGCCAACGCGATCGCTAATACAAACTTTACTTTACAAATGGAATGGTGTCGCTGATTTTTGCGCTGACTAAGATGCCACGGGATTTTAAATGCAATATAAAATATTTTTAATACAGATAATTGTATAGTAACTGGTGTTATAGGTAATTACAAAATGGCGTCAGTTATATATCATCCGTTGTCTGGGACAGACGTGCTTTGAGTACACGTTAAGTGGTATCGATGTTCGGCGTAAACCGTGAACTTCGCAATGGCATACAATAATGAGTAATTCATCTGCTATGTACATTTTCTAGATGAATTAGAAATATATTTTGCTAGCATCACTGTTGATAAGATTGACTAGGTTAGTTTCTATTGATTTCTTTAAAAAAATCTTTTCAATCTAATACATCTGCAGCAGTTTGACGCGTAGTTAAAAATTAACATGAGAGTTTAAGTTAAAGTAAAGTTAATAATGCATGCCATGAAATATTTTATGATGTTTTTACCCGACTACGGCGGAGCCTAAAGGAAGGGTTATGATTTTGGCAGTCTATGTATGTGTGTATGTATTTATGTATGTATTTTCCACCCTACCGCCTAAACTACTGAACCAATTTATGAATTAGGTGTCACTATATTCGTTATAATGGCGCGAGTGACATAGGCTATAATTTTTTTTTAAAACATGTTCCTAGGTCTTAAGTTAGAGGTACTGCTCGGCTTGTTGTCTAAATTTTATATAAATATTATTTTATAAGTGTTACTGAGTAATTAAGTATAGCTTATATATTGTACTTAACACCTTTTATTTAACCTTTATTAATTGAATATGTAGAGTAGGGTTTATTAAGAAAATTAAAATATAGTGTTTTATTTTCTTAAGAAGTTAAAAAATAACCCTTTGAAAAGTTTGTATAGGATACTCTTAAATTTATTGCTTGAAAATGAATTATTCTGAAAATGAACGTAATTTGTTAATTCATTATAAGCAACTCTCACTTGAAACAAAGTTTCTTAAGTAAATAAATCATTAATTGCTATTGTAAATATCAAACCACAGTACGCTTCAATCAGTGGATAGTTTATTTTGTAGAGTTGCACAAAATGGCGTGATTTACAATCAGAAAATATCTACGGAGCCATAGTGTTTTATTGGCCATGAACTTTATGGTTACGTGTTGTAGCTGCGATAGTATCGAGGTATTACCGGTAGCATTTGTTTAAACTTAAAATTCTATAATTTTTTAAATAAACAGATCTAAGACCAGTACTTAGGTCTTAAAATCAAATTTCTTAAGCTTTATTAATTTGAACAAGGTTTAATTTGAGAGCTCCTTAGGACACCAAAGAAATAATTTTATTTAGATACAATTTTCATGATTTTACGATTTTTAAAATTTAGGTTTTATTTCATGAAAATCGGAATAAACCTGTTATCATTACAAAATGTTTTTGCCCAGCAAAGCTAGATCTTTCATCTAGCTATTCATTAAGTATATTGTTCATAATATTAAATAACTTGTATTTTGCAATCACATTCTAAAGCGAAAGTTAGTTTTAAAGTTCTGTTTGACTCGTTAAACAGGAAGCGTAGCAATGCTTTGTTTAAACTTACTTTTGTATAAAGTCAAGTAGTCTTCAAATATTCTAATGAAAACTATGTTTTATGTACTATTATTATATCTCAATAGTACTTGAATATTTCCAAACTGTTTAAGCTATTCTATAAATAAGACGTAAGATAATTTCATTAACAAATACATAACATAGTTGCTAAAAATTTCTTTAAACAATACTTAACAGAAATCAGACTCGATAGTGTATTTTGGTGTGATAGTTGTATGGTCCCCTTACTAAAGATCCTATCAAATGTATAAATATATTGTTCCCAATGGTAGCTGTATTTTTGACAAAGCAGCATATAGTCATTGTGTACTGTCCAATTTCTGAAACTATCTTTTATGTTCAATACATTGAAATTTAAAATTTGTTACAATACTCAATATTGGCTTCACACATTATTCAATGAAATAACGTCGCTGTGTTGGGTTTGTATTCTATAAATAGATTACTAATATTTAGTGTTAATATATAATGGTGAGAGAGAGGAGTCGTAGTAGTCTATACGCAGTCTAACAGTATCACGGATTGACTAGAATATCCTCCTGGGGGTTATACTATAGTATTCAGACTCGTTGCTACTCATATTAGACGTACCAACATCAAGGATGCTACTCAAATAAGTGTTGCCAACATCATAATTAACATTAAATAAATAAGATAAAAAAATAAAACTTTTTATTTATTATTAAAAAGTACTTTAAATTTCTATGCAGATTTAGAGTTTGTTAATAAAAAAATGTTTTGTAAGAGGAATACTTTACAGTACAAGTAATACCTATAAAGATACATTTTATATAGGAAGCAGAGCGGTGCTTGGGGAATGTAATCCAGTAATAGGTATAAGGAGGTGCTTGACATGATCAATTGATCAAGACATTTATCGATCATTTTTTGACCTTGATATGCAACACTCAAATAAACAAAGTATAATATTAATAACTCACGTAATCATGGAGTACATTAAGTACTACTACTTTAGACAATGATGACAGTATAAACTTAACCACTTGAGTTGGGTAAATAAAGTAGACCCTTGGTTTTTGCGGAAGTGGGCTACTTAATACGATAGAAAAATAGAGATATTAAACCAGATATCATAATAAGGCTCCATAAAAATCTAAAGCCAGAATAAACTGCTTCAATTATTATTTAAACATTTCAACAACGAACATAAGCAACAAAATTTCTATTTAATTAATAAATAGAACTAAAGAAAGTTTACCAACAAAAATAAGCATTTACAAAATATCCTTTGTAAATATTCATTACGTTTAATTGTTTGCAGTTCGAAACATTGGCTGTTGTTTCATAGTTAGAAAAACACACAACCGTGCTGAGCTTTTATTTATTCAGGGAAATGAATTTTTAGCAACCTGCAAACTTCGATGCTAGCTCCATAAAAGAATACCCACGAAATAAATTAATATTACAATAACGGACTTCACCTATATAGTCTTACTTTTGTCTATCTATCTATCTATACTATTATATAAAGGGGAAAGATTTGATTGTTTGTATGTTTGTTTGTTTGTTGCGAATAGGCTCGAAAAGTACTGAACCGATTTTGAAAATTCTTTCACCGATGGGAAGCTACATCCTTTCCGGGTAACATAGGCTGTGTGGTGTTGCCATAAATACTCTAATTAAAAATATATGGCCATTTAAGTGCCATAAGGTGGTCATTTTGTAAATTGAAGAGTTTGTCAGGAACTACAAATACGATTTAAAAAATTTTTCACTGATAGAAAATTACACTATTCGTGAGTGACAAAAGTGAATTAGGGTTGCCATGTACATTTTTTAAATAATAGAATATAGCAATTTTGTTGTTACTAATCCGATTTTTAAAATTCTTTCATTGAGAGAAGTCTATAGTATTTCCATCTCTCTTCCTCTTATAATACTATCATTGTCTCTCATGCTCTCTCTTTTTTCTCTCTTTAAATTTAATCTGTTCAGAATGATTAGTCTCTTTTCACTTTCTTTCTTTCGATTATCTCTCTTTCTCTCTCTCTCTCTCTTTCACCTTTACCTATTTAATTTTATTTTTGTCTGTCCTCCCTCTTTTATCATCTGTCGCTTTTCTTTTATTTTTGTTTCTATCATTTTTCTCTTTATAACTTTTTCTTACTCTCTCTCTTTTTTCAAATAATGAAAAGCTACACAATTACAGAGTGACAATTTAAGGACATCAATTATAATATTTTTTTAAATACTCGGAGCGGAGCGAGGGCAGGCCGTGGGCTAAATAAAATAGAAGCTAGAAATATAGGTATCTATCTATTAATGTATTGTACTATGACATTGACAGATATATTCTTTATTTACAAAAATGTATTGACGTTTGTTAGTCTCGCAAAAACTCGTGAACTGTTGGCACAATTTGGCTAATTATAGTTTTAAAATATGTGTGGAAGTCCAAGGAAGGTTTAAAAGGTGAGAAAAACAAAAATGGTTTTGATAAAACTTTTACGTGTAGTCTAATATTCCGTAAAGTAATGACGGGTCACCTAGTATAATATGATATTATGAAATACCTACATGATGAAAATCAGTTCAGTGATTCAAATTTAAGTATTTGTTTTATAATTTTAATAATAACTTAACTGCAAAAGAAACCAAGACTCGCAAGAAAGGATTTTGACTAAAAAAAGGTCTTATGTAAAACCAAGTTAGTTTATTTAGAAGAATAGATAGATGGAAACAACTTTAAGCAATATTACACACGCTTGTTTCTATAAATTTTACACTTAGATATTTTTATAAACATTAATACCATAAACATTATCGAAATCTAGATTTAAATGTTTGTAAGTTTGCTAAAAGTGCCTTAAAACTACGTTAAGTTTGCCAATGATGATATGTATGAACTTTCACTATTATAGATAGGTAGCTATATAACATAAATAAATAAGTTGATAATTTGGAGGTTTCTAGCATTATTCACAACGAAATAACATTGATTCAAAAATGCAATGAGTTGTTTGCGTGACTTGACGGAGGCACTGCTCTGTCCCCTGATTTATTTAATTTGTTCTTTATATATAAAGTTAAATTAATCTTTCTCTCGGTATTTTTCGAGTCAGTGAATGACTCTATTAAATATTTAGTTAATAGAAAACAAATCCCCTTTGTTTGGTTGAGTGAACTCGTATGCGTACGTGAAGGCGGCCACGCGTTATGCCTGAACTTCGTTTATGTTCAACGAGCTAGGTAAGTACTTAATAACTGGAAAAAACTTACTTTCTCCTCAATGAATACTAGTTTTAGATTTATAAAGATGCCCTTCATTTTATTCATAAAATTGTTTCAAGCTATACGGAGCTAAACTAAATACAACTACGCTTACATTTTAGTTTTCATTACGAGAATTGAGATTTCAAGAGTTCTCTTCATTTTACTATTGAAACTTAAATGTCTTCTCTACTTTCTACTCAAAGTTCTTATATAATTAGTTTGCTAATCTAAAATACTACACTATTCAACCATTCCAGATACAAAACCATCTATGTGCTAACCCAATTTGGAATACACCAAAAACAGAAAGCCTTTTGATGATAAGATAGATAACTATTAAAGGACTTTAGTAACGGGTTTAATATGAATTTGGAAATTCTAACCTTTATGCATAAACTACCGATGTTTGTATGCGATGAACTCTAAAACTAACTAACTGATTTTAATGACATTTTCACTCTGTTTACTGAAGTCTGACTTGAGAGATAGGACAGCATTTTATCATGAGTGGTAAATCTATATTTTGTCCTTATTTTTAATTTAAAAAAAAAGTTGTAATTGACATTATTTCATATTTCATCATATCTATATTATTATGTTATATGAAACTAGACGAAAAATAAATTAACACGTATTTCTTGTTTTTTCAAAATATGAGCCCAGTAATAGTTAAAATCAATTTTGAAATTTAAACTATTCTAAAAAGACGTAAACGCCAAATGACGTTATATAGCTCCTGTTATATAGTGATATGTTTTAACAAATAAGGCAAAGGCGTTATCTTATTTTGTCTTATGTGACGTCATCATATATGTTTTCGTTTTTTATTTCTCCGAAACGTATTAACAAAGAAAATAAATGGTATTTGTGAGTTTCTAACAGTCAATAGAGTTTACTGATATTTCAACATCTTTACATTAGATGGCGCTGACTTAAGATTTCAAATGGTTTTAAACATTTTCTATATTTTCTTTTATTTTTACTATACTAGTAAACTATACCCTTGCGAAGCTAGGACGGATTGTTAGTTAATATATAAAATCTCCAAGACTTATACAAAATTACAACAATGTTCTTATTTTCTAAGTTTGTTACAATATGAAAATTCTTAAGAAGGCTATTGTAAATCCCAGTATTTTATTTAGACAAAGAAATACAGAATATTTCTCCACAGTCGCTACAAGTAAGTCCTTATACTATTCCGCTTCTTTAACTTCATATTCCATATGAAACGTCACATTGAAATTGGCAATCTCTCTGACTTTTATTAGACTCTTTCCTACCCTTTGTAAATTTTCAATGTCTACAATACACATGTGAAGTGTTTCAAGTTATAATTGGCTCCAACTTCTGTTTTCACTACCTAAGCATTGTTGATAAAGTAAATAAGTATTCTCAGTTTACGTTCATACAAACATCGGCACAATGAATCAACTTTTAGAACTAATATGAGAGGAAAACTTAAGTTTCACTGACGTAAGTTAAATCTATACGATTATGATTCAAAGTAGGTCAAGCTTTATTGTTTTAGGAGAATTTACTGATGAGGTTGTGATTTAGAGGAAAAGGGTAGACAAGTAAACGAGGAACTAATGGAATCTGCCGATATTGTATTTTTAGTGCTAGTGAATAATTAACTGGCTATTGAGGATACATTACATATTTTTTTGCTTAAAACTACCTTTCTCTCTTTTTCTTATTAGCAATATATATTCTTGTTATCAATATTTTAGATAGTTTTTGAATAGCTGGAAATTTCAATAGATTTAACTTAGATAAAATTTAACCTCTGTCCCCAACCAATACGAGGCAGTATTCTAAGTGATTTCGTTGTGTTAATGTCTAAAGTAGCCTTAGTGGTATTGCTAGATGGAGTACCGAATCTTGAGAACCAGGTAAGTTTACTTTGTTACTTACTAGCTGTCCCCTGTGACTCCGTCCGTAGAATTTAGTGCTCTCATGGTCACTGACAGAGAGTTTCAGATTGCTTCACCAACTTATTTATACAAAATCTTAACAAATTACATTCTCAAATCTTTTTTAAGAACGACACTGTCTATTGGTGAATACCCCATGAAAAATCCTTCAGTAGTTTTTGAGTTTATCGCAAATAAACAGACAGACTGACGACTTGTATTTAGTCATCGTAGAGCGAAACATTGTTAAGGTAAAGTAGTCAACTCCATACATATCATACTGTATCTAATAGACATGTTCATCCATTAATTTTCATTTTAACGTTGTACAAGTTTGTCTAGTACTGACTTCTAGTATCAGGTACTAAAATGGAAGTTAGGATATTTCAATATTCAATCAGTTACTCTATCTAGTTTGTCTAACTATAAGAAAATATAAATTAATTGCTGCAATTCAAAATTAAATCATCCATATAAACGTTTAACAAATAACTATTAAATTTAAAAATTTAAATTACCCCCAACTGAACTCTAATTTAATAAAGTCACTAAGTACCCACACATCGATTTAAAAGAATCGATGTTAATTTGTATAAGTCGCTTTTTTTACTATAAAAAACAAAATATATATCGGAGAATATTAAAATATTATCGAATATAAAGAATATCGAAATTGAATAACCGAATCGTTATCGCCATCTATGGCGTTGGAGTAGGGTAGTAGTCACTTCCGTCGTTTTGACAGTTTCGACCCTTTATATGCCTTCGACAGTCTGACTGTGTGTGTAATCTTAGTGGTGCGCGGTCTCTCAAGTAGTGAAATAGTCCTTAGATAGTGTTAGTGTTGTGCAGTGCAGTGTTAGTGCTGGAAGTGCTGTCCAATAAGGGTCACGTAAGTACCTTATAATGTAATTGCCACGTCTTGAGATAGGTTAGATTTATGTAAGTTTAACTTTGGGTTTAAACAGAGAGCCTGAGCAGTAGAGGCGAGTGTTGGAATTCTGTTAAAATAGCTCTTTAAGCCTACACCTTGGTCGCAAGTCCAAGGCACTGCTTAGGTTTCTCTCGTAATTGTTAGAGATCATATTTGATTATTTATCGGTTCAGTAGAAGTATCTATGTTGCGTTTACCCAATAGTCCATTCAATATCATCACCTTCTTTTATGTTACCAAAATTTCCCTCTCCTCCTTCCTTCTCATCATTGAAATCCCGGACATATAAATTAAAAACAAATGATAGATAAAACATATACTCGATTCTTGATATCGAAAGAAAGGTATCGAGAAATACCGTTTCATCTCTACTCACTGTAAGCAATGCCAGTGTGTTACCATGTTTACGAGATGTTATGTCTCTCAAGTTAGAAATGAGCTGATAGTCTTCAAACGGTTGACCAAATCTTCACAAATTATAGCTAAGAATCATCACAATTAAAATACCTTTCAAATAAATAATACTTATTTACTTGCGCGCTACGATGCCACAGACATACATACAGATACAAAGATACACGTGTGAAACTTATAACACCCCGTCGTTGTAACGGTTAAATACAAATGAAATGCTTAAACACGGTAACTGAATATTTAAAATAAACATTTTCAATTTATCATTAATTACAAAGCGGTAGGAGCGAGATTAGTCTAAATAACTGATGGTATAACTAATTAGTACCATCATAGTACCACAGGTTATATAAATGCAGTGTGTTCAGTAGATAAATTGTGTGGACTTTCAGACTGATATAATATGTAACATAGGCAGACACCTCTGACAATGTTGCCACTCTACCAACGGTACAAAATAATTCATATAGTTCACCAGCTACCTTCGATGAACTAAAAAATTCTCCAATAAACATTTTATCTTCGTATCTTTTTTTTTAAAGATTACTACTAAAATTACACTTACTACTAGTCCAATGTCCGGGATTTGAATGCACGACCTATCGACCGTGAATCCAACGTCTGAACCACTGAGCTACTGACGCTTCAAATCTGTTTTAAATGATATGGTTTTTGTAGTGGATATATATATTTTTTAAATCATGTTATCTACTTTCAATTATTACAATTATTTCACATTATATCCTTAATAATTTTCAGAACTAAGATAAGTGTATTTTTTGTCAAATTACTGGTAGTATCTTGACGGAAAATGAAAATCGCTAGGGTTTAGTGGGTAGGACGGCATTTGCCGGGATTCCACATAATTTCATAGATGCATTCCCCAGCATAAAAAAATAGGTTTCACACTGATGCAATTTACTACATGTACTGAAATTTGAATAAATAATTTTAACAAAGAATTTAACCGACTTCAAACTAAAAAATTCAGTTATTTTTGAAGTCTAATTTCTATTAAACAGAATAAAAATTCAACCGAATTGGTAACCTTCCTATTTTTGATTTTTGAAGTCGGATGAAAAAACTGTTAATATTTTCAATATATCAATATATAAAAGTAGGCGTTTAAAATTTTTTTTATTAAGAATATCATGATTTTCCGGGATAAAAAGTAGCCTATATATTAATCCAGATTATAAAGAATCTGTGTGTTTAATTTCAATGAAATTCGTTCAGCCGTTTTTGCGTGAATGAGTAACAAACATCTTAATATAAAAAACCTATAATATAAGTAAAATTAAATGATGAGAATACTGCTTGTATATATTGTGTATATACTGTGATGATATCACAAAGCGGGTTACTTTGTATGTAAACATGCATTAATACTATGTTTTACTAGTGCTCCAATTATCTATGGAAATAGAGTGCAAAGTTGTTCATTAAAATAATATGAAATTCTTTTGAGTTGCTTTGTCAAAATATAGAGATTCAAGCGTTATATAATATTATACGTTATATAATATTATCTAAATCTATTATGGGGTACGACCTAAGATGGCGGATTATTTTTTTTATATGGGTGTCAAATTAAAAGGTCTGCTAAGAAGAATACAAAAAAATAGTCTAATTTTAATGTATTTTATTATGATATACAAATATCCGATAAAAATAACAAAGTAACTTTAACGTTTTTTTTAAAGGAGATTGCTAGTTAAAGAGTTAGTTATCACGTAAGCCATTGAATAGGATTTAAACACCATTAAACTCCCATTCTATATCTTAAGACAAAATGGCGGAAACTCAAACGTTCCTTTCTCACGTAACGTTTAGAAGAGATAAAAGAACTTATAAAACTATTATTATATTGCAAAGGAATATTATGTTTTATGCAATGTATTTAAAATAAAACACAGACAATGTTTGCTATTTGAAATTATTTGTCAGAGCCACAGCGATAAATAAAAAAATAATGTTTAAAAACTCTTACCCGACTACGTAAATATACCTATAATTTCTGTGTTTCTATCAGAATTATTTTCTTGTTTCGTCCTTTTTAGACCACTTTTTTACGTAGTCGGATAATAGTTTTTTATTTTTTTATTTAATAGTTTTCCGTTTTTCGATCGGGATAACCTTTATAATCTAATATTGTAACGTAATGTTGGTTTTTATTTGCTTAAGCGAGTAAATAACTGCAAGGACAGGACCGCGCGAACTATACGACCGCATTTTAAATATATATTTTACATAAACAATAACATATATATACATATTTGTAATGTTTTAAGACCTTTCTTTTGATACCAAACACGTGATAATAACCTCAGTTTAATTTTTTTCGAGGTTAGAATCTGAGGTATAATTTCCGTTATAAAAAAAATCATAAAATGTTTATAGCCTATGTCACCCGCGCCATTATTACGAATCTATTGACACCTTAGTTCAGTAGTTTAGGCGATAGAGTGGAACATACAAATATACATAGATAGGACTACCTTCCCTAAGTTAGTGTAAATTAATATCCGCCGAGATCAAATCAAGCGATGTTATTACAAAAATACTATTGAACCTCCGCTTATTTTCCATTATTTCTGGTAATAGTCCAATAAATAAAATATCGCATCAGAGGTGGAAATGATATTAATATTTTTGAGAGTGAAATCGGTTATAAGATAATGTACGGAATCAGCATTCAGGTCAGTATTCAGTATGTAAAATTAATTTGATGATTTCACCTTTTTGGATGTGTTGTAATATGCAATTTAACTTGCATAATTCTTCTTTATTCTTTCTGTTAATTAATAAACTGATGGACATACTACTTTTCCTTTACTCGCCAAGTCATGCATTAATCAAATCACTCGATCAAACCTTTTACCCCCTCACAAAGTCGATTAACTCACTCGTTCATACAATCACCCAGTCATTAAATCACTCACCCAACCTCTCGCATATTAATTTACCTACTTACTCACTTGAATCCTAATATTCAAGTTTGTCGAACTAATTAAATTGAGAAAATTCATCTCTATGAAAAATTGTTATTAGATTTAATTATTCAATAAAAAAAAATTATAGTTAACGCTTTAATAGCAAATGGTATAAACCATAATATACCAAGGAATCCCGAGCTCATTAAGAAAAATATTTTCTATAATAGTTTTAACCCTTGCGATTTGATAACTTGATGATTTTTATAGATCTTGGGATGATAATTACTAAAAATTATGAAATATGGGAAAGAAAATAATTATTTGTTGCACTTTTTTTAGATCACAGATTAAATTTTAGATACAATTTTTTAATTTTTATATATTTTTTAAGTTGTTTGTAATTTTAATTTAATTTTATGTTGTGTTTTGCCAATAAAGTTATTTTTTTTAATGGTGGATATGGTGCAAACGAGCAGATGGTCCACCTGCTGGTAAGATGCCACCATCGGCCATGGACATCGACAATACAAGAGATACCCTCGTTTTGTCGATGCGTTGCATCCTCGAAGATAGAGTGGGGAGGGGGAGTGAAGAAGAAAAAATGCTGCAGTCTCAACGGACCCAGAGTTAGATCCCAGAGTCCTCTAGATCCGCAGCATTAATGGGATGGGAGAGGCCCACATGCGGCTCGACCGGAACGCGTCTATGACACTTGGCGGTCGGATTCGCATGCTGGTGGTCGCGAGCCAGTCGGGGAACAGATCCCCTACCACCAGGGGGGTACTGGGTTAGGTTACGAGATGCTCTCCCAGCGGCAGAGGGGAATAGTATTCTTTCCCGTCCCCTCACGGGTATTTTCTTTCTTTTTTTAACTTCACATTTATGAAAACAATTAGCGTGAAAGGCTTCATGAGAATCTGAAAGAAATTAAATGTACGAAAATTAAATAACCATTACCATATTCCAAGATAAACCATATTCCAAGAATAAAGGACAATGTCCAAATTGCCCTACAGACGTAATAACTAACCAAAATTAGTAATTTTTAAACTTAACAATCAATTTTTAAGAAGTATTATGCTACTCTAACAATACATACTACTAAAAAAGCATCTTGTTGATGCACAAAATACACATAGTGCGTTTTTCTGGTGTATACCATGAGTGCAATGGGGGTATTATTACAGCTTTAGCAACATCGATGATATCTAAGATTTAAATGGATGGATATTGGATAGTCTTTAATGCACACATTTAAACAAGATAGGAAAATATTTACATAAAACTAGAAGGTATTCAAAAGCTGTTTTCTCAAAAATAATAGAAAATAATCAATTGCACTTTGGTAATAACATATCTTGATTGAATTCATCAATTTCAGAATTGCCAGTTCGGCTATCAGGTTACTCTAATTGGAACTGAGGCAAACCAAGCCAAATGATCAATTAGGTTTCACTATAAAAGCATCATAGAAGATTGATCGAAAAATTCTCCTTGGTAAATTGGAATACAGACGACAAGTCTTCATCCATAGAAAAAAAATATTCGAGGCTTGCAAATGTAAATAAAAATCTATATTATGTTGTATATTTTTATGGCTGTATAAGCTACCACGAGGCGCCGATACGCTCATCTTCTTCTTCCCCTGGACTACAGCGGGGCATTGGGCGTGTCATCCGTACCCGGGAGAGACAGGTGACAGGTTCACTACATAAATGAAATTTGTAAGTGAATATACCTTTGAGTAAGTTAACCGATTGCGATGAAACAAAGACTAAATGTTACTCCGAAGTTACCACTACTATTTTATATAAGCGTCAATCGAGTGAAGTCAGTAGTTTCTGCGTTTATCGCGTTCAAACAAACGACAAACAGACAATTTTTTTTAAATCTTTTGATATTTTCCCCTCTGCTATTTTTTTTACTGATGGTAAGTGGTAACCGTCGCTCAAGGACGTTGCCACCTCGAAGATAGAGTGAGGATGGGGAATGAAGAGAAGAATGTGAGGGTTTCAGTGGATTCTGAAAATCTATATGTTGTGAAGTGATTAAATTGATCTTGGACTTATGGTATGGTATTTCGGTATTGGACCTCTTTTACCTTGGATACTTGCTAGTTAACCTGACACCCTAGATTCTTACTGATCATAAAATATTAGTTGAACACGAGTCCATCTATATATATATATAAATGGAGAAGCTGACTGATTTAATGACTGAGATATCAACGCAGGGCCTTTATAACGTAGAGGAGCACTAATAAAGAATTTTTGAAAAACGGGGGTGCAAAGTTAGCATAAAACTTTGCCGTTTTAGGAGTTATTGGAATGAAATTCAGTATGAAGGTTCTTCATTGGAAGTCATGAAACACCTGTAAAATATTTTTTTTTTCGAAAATCTTCCCTTTAGAGGGTAAAAGACGATCTACTGTAAGCTAATATAACTACCTCAATATCGCAAACGAAGTTACAGGTAAAAGCTAGTAACAAAGTAAATCAAAAGTATTCCAAATGAATTATGAACAATTCTTAAACGATAATTTTCGCTTAATCTATCACTTGAGCAACAAGCCCTAGGTGCCGGTCGACTTCCTATAGATTCTATCAAAAAGTTTATGCAACCGACCTTTAATTATTATAATCTGTAATATTATATGCCCTAATACTGGCTTTACACATCGCACCAAAGCCTAAATCGATAAGCACGCTGTAATTAACGTGATATTAGCGAAGTGTGTAATTATAATTCAAAATAGCAACTAAGCATAATTTTAAAGCTAAATATGTTTTTAAAAATAAACACAAAATGCATTGAAAGTAACGATTTATTAGTAAGTAATTAGTAAGTAATTTTAACTGAAATAAAAGTTCAAATAGAATTTTAAAAAATTATATCAAATAAAAAAATTAATTCGATTTGTTGAGGTGAAATTTTTTTGTTCTATGTGAATATATTTTAAATTCATTTAGTAAGCTGCTCTAAATAAGTTCAGCTTTAACCTAACTACATAAGTAGACTCTTAAGTATACAAAACTTAATCAAAATTTGTCAAGTCTTTTAAGAAAAAATGATATGAACATAAGGTGTTATAGCTTTATATAGTCGTAATACATTACTTTTCATATTATATTTCTTAATCCCTAAAGTGGTCTATATCGACTTTCAAATTGTTTTGGGAGCACCACTTTAGGAATCTCTTGTATAAGGTTACAGATTACTTTGTTGATTAGTTACTAAGTGTCCACGCAAAAGAAGTAAGAATTGGGGATCGATGAGAGGTAAAAAGCAATCTAAACTTGGAGGATATAGAAAGAGAGAGAGAATGTATATTGAAAATATTAGGAGGGGTGTTATATTGAATGGACTATTGGGTAAACGCAAAGTAGACACTGCTACTAAACCGATAACTAACTTAACATGATCTCTTACAATTACGAGAGGAATCTAAGCAGTGCCTTGGACTTGGACTCGCCTCCACCTAAGTTTAAACCTAAGGTTAGGTTAACCTCAACCTAACTTACGCGTCGACATAATATATATACACTTTAACAGTGACAAAACGTGAGAAAAAGCAATATTTCTCTCTTACAGACAAACGATAGTGTAAAAAATTCTAAACACATTCTTTATTTATCAGGAAAAGATAGAGTTATTTTTTTCTTACTAACCTCGTATATTCAGAGGCAGGTCATACATAAATTCAACGAGGCGCGAGCGCGAGGCGAGCGAACTTGACTGATACGAGTTGCGATACAACGGGTTACGGATACTTTTGAAATTGAACCAAACTGAGCGTCTAAGCTAAGCGTTAGTTCAGTGGTTCAGGCGTTGGATCCACGATGTCGTGGGTTCAAATCCCAGTCATTGGACTACTGACGTGGCCCACTCCTAACACAAGCATTTTAGCTTAGTTGGAGAGGTTAAGAATACTAGTAGTATGCGATCCATACTAGTGTTGTGAATTCGTGCGGTGTTCTTTGGTCCAGGCTACCAGCTTTTACAGTTGGCACCCCGGGCCCAAGTCACACTATACAAATTCACGTGTTGTCCGCGGATTATAGCAAAGTAATCGTTTTGATTTCTTGTTAAACATGAATCTCCGCAAAGTAACGCCTGAATCAATTCAATAAATTGAAGAAACCAAAATTTGAATGAGGGGTTCCAAGAAATACCCAAAATATGTATAGAATTTTTTAATCCCGTTGTGAAATGACAGTACGAAATATTATATGAAATATATTTCGCAGGTTCAGGTTACTTGCAAGGTTGATTTTAAAAAAAAATACTTTTTATAATATTCGTAACTAAGAAAAGTAAAAAAAAAGCATTTTTTTTACTCGGTATGAAGTGTGTTATTATATCAAACTAAGTTAATATTTAAGAAGAAATTAAAAAAGCTTTTATCGATAATTCTAAGCAGTTTATATATTTTTCAAAAATAAATTCGCTGTACCGTATAATTTTGGCAGAATTGCAGAACCGTTGCACTTATACGTGAAATGCGTTAGAATATAACTTCCATTCTATGTGATTTAGAGGGAAACATAAATTTATTATTACAAGAGAAATTAATTAAAACTGGTTCGGTACATATCTAAATATTAACTATCCTGAATCAAGCTCTCGAATATTTAAAAAAAAGAAATTATAGAAGTACTAACGTAACTCAATTTCATAAATGTATCTGTATTTTTGAAATAGAAATGCAACGAGGTTTTGTGAGAGATAATTTAATTGCTCGTTTTGTATTTCTCTACCTGTAATAGAAATTGAAAGAGCTGCTTCACTAAGACAATAAGATATCTAGAATAAAAGCAAGTAATTTAATTGATTTATTTCTGTTTTAAAAGCTGTTATACTTATTATTTAGATTAAAATTTCTTTCTGAATTTCAGCACAATATATTACCAATTAAATCAGTCGAACGTTATTTGTTGTTATTTACCACAAAGAAACATTCAGGAAAAACGTTTAAGGTATTTAATCTGTTTAGAGATAAAGACAAGATTTCAAATAAATTGTAAAATATTATATTCTAATTATCGATCCTCACTTCACACGATGACAATCGTCAGTAGTTCAGTAGCTCAGGCGTTGGATTTACGATCTATAGATCATTGGACTATTGACGTGGCCCACTCCTAACAGGAATACTAGTAGTTTACAATTCAAACTGCTAGTAATCTTTTAAAACAATATATACAGAACGACTTACAAAGTTTGTGACACAAGTGAGAAAAACAACATTTTATTTTATTTTATTTAAAAAGAAGTGATAAAAAATAATACATTGCACTTACAAATGCATACAAATATTTAGTATTTTCACGTTTTTCGTAAAAAAAAGTTATAAAATATTTTAACAAAACAACAGAACTGCAGCATATTAGTAAAATATCTAATTAAAATGCCGGTGAGCTCATTAATACGAACGACAACTAGACTGAAAGTTGTTCATGCAAACGGGGGCTAACTAGCTGCAAATATTCTAAAAACGTTAAACTGCACTGCGCAGCAACGCCGCGTGAGGGAGCTGGCGAGCTCAGTCGCTGCTTGGGTGCCGAGAGCACTCGACCTTACCAACCAGTGTCTAACTACGTATAATGTTAACATGTGACGTATCCTAACTTCGAAATATGAACTTCGAAATCTAGGAAGTTTAACCAAAAGTGAATATGATCAAAGAAACTTACCAAGGATTGTTCCTAAGTTTCGTTTCCCTTTCCTTTTGCTGTCAACTTACGGAAACTATGGCTAAAAGTGCCAGCAGATATATAGGTAAGTTGTTTAGAACATTTCTCCTATTATCTATTCTTCGCGGAATGAATAGACGTCCTCAATTCAAATGTTGTATTATTTGTTTAGACATGCCAAATCATTCTTGGTCTAGTATTGTTCTTATCAAAACTTTTACATTGGTATGTAAGAAAACTTAAACTGAGGGGTTTTTATAGCAGTTTATCTGTCTGTTTGTGTGTCTAAATTTTTGTACGCGTATCATGCAAAAACTAATGTATGAAATTGGGTTAAAAAGTTTTTCAAATTTGTATTTCTGTAGGTGTAAGTTAGCCAACTATAAACATTTTAAAAAGTACCTACAGTAGAGTTTAAGTAACTTTTATTATTGCAATAAATCATATAAATCGATGTTTCGCAGTAACAGTACAATAACTAATTATGAAAGTTTTACAATTTAAATGAACCTCGAATGGCATCGTTGAATTTAATAAAATATGACTTACAGGACCCCAGTTATGAAACTCTTTAACATTCATGGCTTTTTGAATGTATTTTTAATACCATGTCTGCGGCAAATGGTTTATTGTATTTATTGTATCATTATCAATTAAAATACTGTTGAAATTAAATAATGAGTATGATTTTGACAGAAGAACACTTGTCTTTAACTAATAATGGAATCAAATCTACGCATATATTTATTAAGTATAGTCTTGGAACTATTCTGATGATGAAATCAAAGGGTGGAAAGTGGAATTTTATGGGATAGACAGATTATAATATTTGCCACTTTTTGAAAAAAAAAATAGAAATATTTTTTTGTAGATTTATTTTTTTAAACGTCCACGATAATTTTATTATTTTTCAAATTTTCACGACTATCATTTAATTTTTTTTGGTGCAATGGTGATAATATTTTTTTTTTGATTTGACGATTGTCGATTTAGATTTAGATTTAAAAAGAATACTATTCATTTATTTAAGGTTACTGTAATTTGAATTAAAATAAGGCAAAAAGAGATAACTCAAATAATTATAAAAAATCAGTTGTGGACTATTAATAGGTTATGATGATATATGGGGGAGATTCGAATACCCTAGGTACTACTTTAACTCAGGACACCTGCTTTACACTACTTAATGGGACACCATGTATATTGTTTGGTTTCTTGTTAAATAAAAGTATGATTAAATTATTATGTACATTTCTTTTTTATTATCATTTAATTTTAACCAACTACCTACGAGAATATACAAGTAGCGCAGGTTCAGTAATAAGCTTCCATATGATTTGTTCTACTTAGACGTTGCCAAGAAGCTTTCTTTTACATTTATATTCTCCAAATGGATTTAGGTTACAAAAATAACCGTAGATTTTCATTCTTCAAGTAAAAGTACGAGTATACAATATATTATACTATCAAGTATCATCTTAGTAGTGGTGAAAATGTCACAGGAAAATAGAAAAATATCATGAATCTCTCTTGCAATTTATAACCTGCCACGAAAAACCTGAAGAATACCTTATTGCGTGACTGAAGAAGTACTCAAACTAGGAAAGGATCTTTCTTAATAGATGCCAATTATTTATATAAAAGGTGACATAAACCTATTTGACTTACTGATGTACAGCTGAGTTAGTAAACGAATAATTTTATTGTGAATTTTAAATTGTTTACAACTTATTCAATTAATACACTTGTTGATTTTCACGTTAGCGGACTACAAATTTACATCTTTATTTCTTTAAATATATTCCATTTACTGAAAAAGAATAATCTCCAATAGAAATCAATAGAGAGATGGACACAAAATTATTATTATTTTTTAATATTATTATACCGAGTGTGAAATGGATCAATTCTCTCAATTGGCTTTGGGAACAATCTTGCTTTAAATATCAAGAATTTGTAATATTTAGAATATACGAAATCGTTATAAATTATAGTCTTTACGTTATTTAGTATAAGCTTTTTTATCGCAAAATTTCATCGAAATTAGTTTAGTAGTTTTTGAGTAAGAAAGTGAATTACTTTCGCATTTATAACATAAGCTTTATTTAAATTAAGACTTTAAATGTGTTAACACTATTCAACTAATTCCACTAAGTTGCACTATATCTTCTGTACAACGCAGTATTTTACCATAATACTACCATAGAATTAGATGGAATGGCGAATAAGCTCTGCATAAATATTTACCCTAGAGCAGTCGGTACAAACTCTAGATAGCCCATTTAGTAAACTCAGTATTCAAATAAGGTTAAATTTACTTCATAACTTTGAATTATATAACCATTTGCTGTCTTATTTAATAAACGTTTTACTCCACATACATTCTAAGTTTCATCGCGAAGATAGCTATTTAGTATTTTTACCTACCTACGCTATGCGGACAGGGTGTTAAATGTTTAACTTTTGTATCTGTATGTCTATCTATAGTAGGGATGTTGCGAATATTCGCATCCGCATACGCACATGCGGAACATACGCATCGATTTTGACATCCTTATCTGCATCCGCATCCGCATAAATCGATGATGCGGATTAATATACGAACCTTTGCGAAACCGACTGAAGTCCGAAAAGGCGGCCATTCTACTTTTCATTAAATATAATGCTCCAATATTTAAATTTAATTACTAAAATAATTAATTAGTAATAGTAGTTCATTCACTACTTTATTATTGAATAAAAAAGGGGTAAATAATACTGTGTTTTTTACCCTACCAACCCAACACTTAAGTTTTTTTATACAGATCCGCATCCGCATACGCATCCGCGGATGTGAGCCTTTTAAAATCCGTAGTAGTAAAAGTGGATCCGCAACATCCCTAATCTATAGCATCGTAGCGGCCAAGGTAGTAGACTAATTCTGATAAAGTTTTATTTGTCTGAAAGGTAATTTAATCGTGATGGTTCTTAACTATAATTTGTCATGATCTGGTCAGCAGTTTGAAGACTATCAGCTCATTTTTAACTTGAGAGCTGCGTGACAATATTGATATATAGACAATTATAACAATCTTGTAACCATGATAACACACTAACATTGCTTACTACAGATGAAACGGTATTTCTCGATACCTTTGTTTCGATATCAGTCAGTATTGAATAGAATTTAGTATGAAGCTTTTTTAAAATAACAACAATATTTGACTTATATGGAGTATGAACCTTTAAAAACTGTAGAAAATTTTGAATAGAATAATGCAAGCTGTGGATTTTGAATGGCTTTTTAAAAAATATTATTCATGCATATTTTCTGCCATACTATCCCAAACTATTCTGAGCACTTTTAATATCAACAAATAATTTTAATTTGGAGCTAAAACTTTGAACAAACTGTTAGTGATTCAAAAACTAAGTGCAACTCATCAGTTATAAAATGCATGGCTATAATAGGAAATCGGAAAGGTTTTGTGAAAAATAAAACAATTAACCAACCTAAACAATACAATCAAAACAATATATTATGTCATAAAATAAGAGAGGAACGATATCCAAGGTGTAGGGCTAAAATCCTTTTATATAATTATAACGCTCCCCTTCGCTGTCCGAACACTAACTATAGTCACTACATAGTATAAAACAAAGTCGCTTTTTCTGTCCCTATATCCCTATGTATGCTTAAATCTTTAAAACTACGCAACGGATTTTGATGTGGTTTTTTAAATAGACAGAGTGATTCAAGAGGAAGGTTTATATGTATAATACATATATAATATAGTAGAGAAACACTGATAATTGTAGAGGTTTCTAATGTGATGTCATAAATAAACAAATTTTTTTGCGCTTACATTGCAAACGCTAGCTGAAACCTTCGAGATAGATCAAAATAATGTACTACAGTATTGTACACCTTAAAAAGATCTACAAAAAAGTCCACGATGGTAGATGTCTACCTCTTAGGGAACTCACAATAACCATTTATTATCCTTTACTTTTTACAAAAAATAATGGTTTATTTACGAAGCGATTTTAAACAATGCAGCATTAATCCTTATCCAATTAGGTTCCTTAAATACATTGTGCATTTAATATAGATCAATATGGCCCTTTACAGCATTAAATATATTTATGAAGATATTATTGAAGATATTACAGATTCAAAATGCAGGGACATAGCGGTTACGGCTAAATACACGTGTTAAATTGCACCCGGGCGAAGCCGGACGGGTCGACTAGTAAGTAATAAAGTAAACTTACATGGACCTCAAGAAGGGTGACATTAACTACGACACTAAAATACTAACTTCCATGTACATTGCACGAAATACCAGTAAGAGTGATTCTAATCTTTCTCACTAAAGTAAAATGAAATAATATAAAAGGGACTACCTGAGAACACTAATTTTTTATAAACGGTGTTGCTAACATATATTGAAAGTGCTTTCTATAAAATATAGCAATATATATTGTTAATTATTAAAAAGAAGAGAAAAGAAGTGTAGTAGTCTATATGCAGACTAACATTATGACGGCTTGACTTGACTCATCCTCCTGGAGTTATACTTTAGACTCAGAGTTTCAGCGTTACTCCTAGAATACTCGCGATGTAATCCATCATAATTCTGTCATGACGGCGTATTTATTTTGCAATTCTCACTTTCTTGATTTGTGTTTATCAGTTGGCCAACATTCAATTAACAGGATGCTAATCATATCAGTCGTACCAACATCAAGTCAAGTAACAGGATGCTACTCATATCAGTCGTACCAACATCAAGATCAAGTAACAGGATGCTACTCATATCAATCGTACCAACATCAAGATCAAGTCACAGGATGCTACTCATATCAGTCGTACCAACATCAAGATCAAGTAACAGGATGCTACTCATATCAGTCGTACCAACATCAAGATCAAGTAACAGGATGCTACTCATATCAATCGTACCAACATCAAGATCAAGTCACAGGATGCTACTCATATCAGTCGTACCAACATCAAGATCAAGTAACAGGATGCTACTCATATCAATCGTACCAACATCAAGATCAAGTCACAGGATGCTACTCATATCAGTCGTACCAACATCAAGATCAAGTAACAGGATGCTACTCATATCAGTCGTCTCTGATATGAGTAGCATCCTGTTACTCAAATTATAAGTGTTGCCAACATCATAATTAACAATATTTAAAAAATATGAATTCTTTAATCTTATTTTTCAAACGTAATATAATAATTTGTAATGTAAGATCTCATCATGTTTGTAACCAGCAAGCACTCTAGAGATTAAGCTCCCATATACAAGAAATGTATTTAAGTAAACCAAAGGCAATGCCATTCAGCCATTTTCATGGTACGTTTAGCACTTACAGTACATTATCTTGACTTTAATTACTATATACGTCTGTGGGATAAAGGAGAAAAATATTACAGTTTCATGGAGAAAATATACAGTGTTATTTTGCTTGTTTGTTTGTTTAACCTTTGCATTGATGATATTTAAGACATTGTGTGATTTGGAGTTAGCAAAAATGTAATATTTTATTATTATCCCGCAAGAATTTTATGGACAAAAGTAGCTTTCGTCATACTTTTAAGCCTATAAATTTTATATTACCAAAAATCATGTCAATCCGTTGCTCCATTACAGCGTAAAGAGGGAACGAACACATTTTCGCATTTAATAGTATTAATAATAAATATTTTACTTAGACAAAATTCAGAAATTATCTATAAAAATAAGTAGACATTACATTACAAAAGTTAGCAACATTGTTTATAACTTTACTAGTCGACCAGCCCCGGCTTTACACGGATTTAAATTACTCTTAGATTCTTACATACATTATATTTTTAATAAAAAATATATATTCAGGCGTTAATTGTTTTAATACCGCAGAAACTATGATTTTTTCCGGGATAAAAGTAATGTCGATATGTTAATCCTGATTATAATGATTTCGTGTGCTAAATTTCATTGAAATCCGTTCAGCCGTTTTTAGTACAAGTAGCTCTATATAGTATTTTAACCTCTGTTCCAATAGCTTCGAGTGATTTTACACAGTAAACATTGTTAAAAGTCGTGCAAAGGTGCTTAATATATTTTATTGAGTGAAACTTGAATATAAACCTCTACTTTGACCTTTCATCATAAGAAATCTGACATTGAAATAACTTATACGCTCTACATTTGAAAAGTCCTATATTAAAAAAGTTTTATTGAACTTTTAGCATTTTCTTTATAAAGCTAACAAAGCCCCGTCAATATTAACGAACTAAAACTATTATTTATTGTTTGTTGCTTTCACTATATCTTTGTTTTTCAACGAAAGATTTTTATTGAAATACTTGACAGTTTTATATTTAGATAGTTTGAAGGTCTATCTATACCAATCGTCTCATGCTTGCTTCGCTGAGATAAAGATTTAATTATGCTCTAAAACAAGCTATATTTACCCACGAAATCTGCCCAGAAATCCATAAAATACACTTTTAGAGCAAAACAGTTTGTGTGCTATATTTTTAACTACTTTATGTAATACTATTCCACACAATACCTCTACATTTTCTGAGTTATGTATGCTTTAAGTAATTAAATATCATTTCCTTTGACGATGAAGGAAAACATCTTAAGGGAACCTCCATTCCTGAGAGATCTCTAAAGTCCTCAAAGGTGTGTGAAGTCTGCCAACCTGCACTGGGCCAGGGATTTGATGATGATTCACAATAGATATACCTATCTGTTTCTGAGCTACGATCATAAGTTATATCGCTTTATGCATAATATTTTATATTTTGTTGTTGTGCAATGTTGAAACAAATAGAATCTGGTTATATAAATTGAAAATAAAATTCTTGTAATAACTGATAAATACGTCCGTCCATTTGTCTCTCAAGACTTTTTTATCAGGGTGTGTAAGTATCAAATTAAAGTAAAGTAGTAAAAAAATCAAAAGGCCCATTTGTGCCGACTGGTATGGGAATAAAAGTCAACCCAAAGGATTTATCTATTAATAGAATCATGAAATTTCCAACCAAAAATCGTAAATATCTAAGAGTATCACAAAATTTTTATTTTTAATTTGGTAAACTGACCCCGATTTATGATGATATATAAAGACTACAGATTTTCAACAGAACAGTTAAATTTGGTGTATTTACCGGTTTTTATAGTTTAATGTTGGTTTAATAAAAAAATTAAATTACTTTTTATTTCCCAACAAAATTTGAATAATTAGATAAGTATACATTGACCTAAGTGCAGCATAAATAAAAATTGCGCGCTTTTTAACTTAAAAAATAATATTTATGAGACATATATTTAAAAAATATAAAATTGCAAACATTTCTAGATAATAAATAGCAAAAGTAATTCTTTTATTGAAGACAGTAACTTTTGTCGTCTTTAATGTAAGCATTTGTCAAGATGAGACGTCGCCGAGATTCAAGTAATTTGTCTGCTTTGTGTTCACTAAAATGTCGATAATAATTTAAAATAATGGTCCTAAAAAAGAAAATTTCTGGCTATATTTTAGGTTATTTTCCACAAAATATTAACGCCTTGAAAAATTAAATTTAAATTATTTTTATGATCTATTTTTTTGATTCATCTTTCAATTTGTGTAAAAAGTTTGACTTTAGATGGAAACTGTGTCGTGCATGATGGATAGGAACAGGTTTAAGGAGCTTTTCCTGCACATAAACTCTCGCCTACACTACTCAACCCAACCTAACTTTAATCTTGGCTAATAACAATATTAAAATCTTCGAAAACGTCGACAAAAATAACTACACCTCTCCAAAATGACACTCTACTATGATAGTAAACAATAAATTTATTACAGTACTTGTCAAACTGTCACTGATCTATCGGTGATTATAAATTGAACTTTAAATTTAAAAAAAAAATTAAATAGTATTCAAAGCAACAATTATTCATATTTGTGAAATAAATCATAAATCTAGTTTTATATTTATTCAAACTGATTTATTGTTTTCCAGTTAGACATGAAGTCGACAGACTTGGCACTAGAATTATTGAGAATACTTTTGTCCCTGATTTGTTTTTGGATTGTAAATCAATCATTGGTTGACAGTAATAGTGCATGAGACTGGTGACTCAGTCGCAGGTTCAAGGATGAGTTGTTAAACTACTCCTAGACTTCATAACTCAGCATTATAACAAACAAAGTATAATATCACAAGGATACTAAACTTCACTACTCAAGACAATGTTGACTGCATTAAATCACATGACAGCTGCCTTAATTCTATCTATAAATCATCTATAATGGCCCACGTCCCTACTGATTAATACAAAGTTATCATCAGTGATGCCAACTTTAAAATAAAGTTAATAAAACCTATAGTAAGAGAATGGGAGCTAAACTGCGCAGTAACACTCAAACGACAATATACATATGTAATCTAGATGGAAGCCGAACAGTGCCTGGGGCCTGAGACCCAATAGATAATAAAGTTAACATACGTGGACCTCAAGAAGAGTGACCTTAACCATGATACTATAACACTAACTTCCATCTACACTGCGCGACAACACCAGAGAGACTGACTCGATTCTATCGCACTAACAGTTATATATTGTATACATATAAATATACTTATACTATAAAAAGAACTACCCGCGAACATTCATATCAACGGTGTTGCTAACAACTAGTATAATAGAGATCTATTGGATTTACAGTCCTAATTTTTAATCCGTGTAAATAATAAAAATAAAGCTAGGCAAGTGACCTCTAAATAAAAGCGTCTGTTATTTATCAAGTCTTCTTTCTTGGGTACAGTCTAAAATATTAATATGTGAACAATAAAACTTGTACCTTTTTTGTATTTATTATTAAAGGGAGCAAAATATACATCTGAAACGCAGACTATATCTTGAATATTCTAAGGAAGAAAATTTACCCTGACAAAACTTTAAAATTCTCGAAATTTGACTCTAAATACTCCAAATTATCTGTTAAAAGTCTCTAATTTGTTTAAAGTTTTGGCTTTTTGGAAATTCAACTTGAGAAATTCAACTGTAACATTAAATTTTGTTAAATTAATTTAATTACAGTAAAAATAAAAAAAAAATCTGTGACATTATTTATTTTTATTCCAATGATATATGATACACATGACTGTATAGCAATACGTATACACATGCAATTTAGACTGAGGCGAGCGGTGCCTGGGGCTTGAGACCCAGGAGCAGGTTTAAAGAGCTCTTTCATAATATATTAACTCTCACCTTCATCACTCGACCTCGCTAACGACAATAGATAATAAAGTAAACTTACGTGGACCTCGAGAAGGGTAACCTTAATCACGACACTATAACACTAACTTCCATGTTCACTGCACGAAAACACCAGAGAGACTGAGTCTAATCTATTACACTAAAGGTTATATAATGTCTTCACTTCGGTATACTAGAAATAATAAAATGATCTACCCAATACTACTACTTCATAAACAGTGTTGCTAACATCAATATTCTCAGTATTTTATATCCATATCATGAGAGTACACAAAAATAACCAGTCCATCATCTTATGCCGTCCGCCATAATGGATTTAGAATTTGTTTTAAAGCAGTTTTGGGTTGCATCCTTGTGTTAGGAGTGGACCACGTCAGTAGTCGAATGACTGGGATTTGAAGCTACGACCTATCAATCGGGAATCCAAAGCCTAAACTACTGACGCTTAAATGACGTCACTTAGCCAATTACTAATTGACATTCAATCTATTATAGAAACATTTAATTAAAAGCTTTTAAAAATTAATAAAAATTTACTGCTAACCACATGCTCGTGGTTTTACGTGAAATTAAATATTTAATAGAGATTTATTATTAAATCCACTCACGAGGTAAAGTTGGATGCATTTTATCCAATATCCCATTCTAATACTAATATACGACTCCAAAATATGATACACGTTCCTGAATTTCAATATCGATTATCATACATTTTCCGAAAGTGTTCAGATATTTCATATCTAACATTTTCAAATGTTATATTGTACAGTTTCCTATACTTCTAACAATTTGGAATTTCGTGCACCATTTTGCGAGATTTAGAGATGGATAATTTTATGGTTCTCACTGTCTCCAAAACGTTGTCTTGGTTTTGAAATAGAAGTTTAATGTTTGATCAATGATCTTCTCAACCTTTTATACTCATTAAGGAAGGTCAAAAAAACTTGAAATTGATGAGATTTCTGGTCGTAAGAAAATTATTTAATAAATTAGTTGTATAGAAAAATCCTTTTTAAGAGCATTCTAAGTGAACAAATTAATACAATTAATTATATACAACATTAACAAGCACTCTATACACAATACACAGGCTTGAGACCCACGAGCATGTTTACAACCTTTTAAATACTTAATAAACTCAGTCCTACATCTAATCAATCAATATAATAAATTGATAACACACATGTTTCCCGATGAAAGAAAGAATTCAGTAAGTAACACTGCACCATGATAAGTCGATAGTTACTCAACAAGATGACAAGATGATTTTTAATACGAACCAAAAGAAACTACTAACTAAACCCTAACATCAGTGATGCTAGCGATCAGACTTAACGTTTGGGTGAAGAATTACAAACAACTACATAAAGATCTGTATAGAAGATAACTAAACCTAACTATATCCTAGATAAGTCATAATGATTTAAACGCAATCAATTTAAACGGTTAAATTGTTCAGGGTTATCTCCTAACCTTATCTGATTCCGAACCTTAACCATTACCTTTATGAGTGAAACTGCCTGGAAGTTTCGCTCGCCACCACGGGATATCTATGGAATATAGTACAGTGGAATAGTATAAAATAATATGCTTTTCCATAATATGTTTGCGCAAATGTACACAATCTATAAACAAACACTCATATATTGAATTGATTCAGGCTTTACTTTGCGGAGATTCATGTTTAACAAGAAATCAAAACGATTACTTTGCTATAATCCGCGGACAACACTTTTTGTATAGTGTGACTTGGGCCCGAGGTGCCAACTGTAAAAGCTGGTAGCCTGGACCAAAGAACACCGCACCAATTCAAAACACAATACTCAACGTACGTTTCGCTCCGACACCCTCAGGAAATGTAGATTCTACAACAGTTCACTTTACCACTGACTGTTGTAAAGTAATCGTTTTGATTTCTTGTTAAACACTCATATAACTTTTTTTATATTTGTATTAGTGTCGTCTTCTGGTATCTTTTAACTTTAAAACAAGCTATTCTTGTAAATAAAGTGCAAACGAACAGATGGTCCACCTGATGGTAAGTGACCACCATCGCCCATGGACATCGACAAATACCCTCTTGTTTTGTCGATGCATTGCATCCTCAAAGATAGAGTGGGGAGGGGGAGTGAAGAAAAAAATGACCACTAGATCCACAGCATTAATGGGATGGGAGAGGGAGGGGGTAAGTCTCAAGCCAAGAACAGATCCCCTACCACCAAGGGGGTGCTGGTTACTCGGTTCTTACGACGTGCTCTACAAGCGGCACAGGGGAATAATATTCTAACCCGTCCCCTCACGGGTAAATATGTTTTGTTAGTTATGATGTCGGCCACGTTAATCTAAGTAACATTTGATTTTAGAAGTTGGCACAAATTAAATATCATTCAGTTGGACTGACAAAATAAATACGCCGCCATGAAATCATAATAATAATGATTATGATTTCTCACGAGTCTTCTAGCAATAACGCTGGATCTCTGTGTCTAAACTATAACCCTCAGGAGTAATATTCTAGCCAACATGCCGTGGAAACTTTAAAGGCGGTTTTTTAATTTAATGATTTTCCAAAAAAATATTAAAGTTTTAAAATACGTAAGAATTTCACAACAAATGTACAAAATTCGTTCACAAAGATACCGTATATAAAGCATGGATATTAACTGACATGGATGTATCATAAAATTAAGAAAAAACTTAATCAAGTGATTGAGAGGAACAGTTTTAAATACTCTTTGTAATAAAGACAGTTATAATTAATTTTGCTCAGTTGAATATTTGATAAGAGCCATTCCACTCTTTCTTATGCTTTCACCATGTCTACACAGTCACAAATCCTCTTGTCTCACGCAGACCTTCCTCAGAAGCGACATAAAATCATTTTATAACCCACTTGAATATAAATTCGTCTCGCTACCACACTATATTGGATCTTTTGTTTCGAGATTCTTTCATAAAGGACTTGAAATTGTATTCCGTTTTTTACGAGATATATTTGTTGCGATCTTGTGAGAATGTAAAATTTTTGAGTTACCTTGAGTAAATTATAGTAAACATAACAGTAATCACTACATAGTATAAAACAAAGTCGCTTCCCGCTGTCGGTCTATTTGTCTCTATGTATGCTTAGATCGATATATTAGTAGATAGAGTGATTCAAGAGGAAGGTTTATATGCATGAAACATATATAATATAGTAGAGAAACGCTGATAATTTTAGAGGTTTCCAATATGATGTCGTAAATAAACACATTTTTTTGCACTTACATTGCGAACGCTGGCGGAACCCTACTAGATAGATCAAAATAATATACTACAGTATTGTACACCTTAAAGGTCTACAAAAAAGTCCGCCATGGTATATACAATAACAAACATATTTATAAAAATTATATCAAGTTAATTAACCTAATTTAAAAATTAAATTGTAAACTCAGTTGTAATCGTCGGTAGTATGAAAAAAACAGTTTCCTAAGTAAATTGATATTTTTATTTGGAGTTGTTTTAACTAATAATAGAATAATAAATGTCGGTAGTTTAAATGTGTTAAGTTAACTGTTAATCTTTTATTGCTACTTTTATCAACTTAAATTACTAATTTTAATGTATAAAGTAAATAACATAAGTATAAGTTATTTGTGACATCGGAAGAGACTAATATTCAATACACAGGTTCGGCCTAGTTTGAATGTTAGTGCACAAAAATAAAGGTATTGTTTATTGTCACAATACAAACTTTGTCATGTTATATTTTGTACTTTGGTAACCAATAAAAAAAATCGTATATGTCTATCTCTTAGGGATAACCCACAATACCCATATTTATCCTTTGCTTTATGAGAAAGAATGGCTTATTTACGAAGAGATTTTAAACAATGCAGCATTAACCCTTATCCAATTAGGTAAATAAATACATTGTGCATTTAATATAGATCAATATGGCCCTGTACAGCATGAAATTTAAATGAATATTTTCGAAGATATTACAGATTTAAAATGCAGGGACGAGTAGACAATAACTTAATAATTTGTAAATTACAGCAATCAGATTTTATTATATAAATGACGTGAAGAACGAGCTGTTCGTGTGATTGAAAAAGTTTTTATTAGTTTTTGTAATTATTTCCAGTTGTAGAACGGTTATGGTTCGGGGCCTCTAATGGGCCTCTAATAGAAGCCAAAACTAACAGCTAGACCTACTCGAATGAACTTTGGAATATAAGTAATTTAACCCTTACTTAAAAACTGAAAATTATTACCTAGCAGTTCATGTGGGATAGAGTGTTTGACTCCGACAAAAACAGACGAAAGGATATGGATTTAATTTTGTAAACCAGTAATCTATACTGTGTGTTTGGCAACACAACTGTTCCGCGAAATTGGTCACAGGTTTCACACAAATAAATATGAGATAGTACTTAAAATGACCCTAATTGGTGCCTTTAACGAAATTCAATTATTTTTAATTAATGTTAGATAAGACACTCATCTTGATTAAATTTGATGAATAAATATACGTTATACGTTAAGATAATGAGGACAGGAAAATAATAAGAAAATGGAAAAGGAAAATATATAACCAGATAAAATAAGCTTAGCGTCTGTTCGGCTACATTTATTTTCCTTGTAAAAAATAATTACATACAAGTCTAAGGTCTTTAAATACAAGTATTCTGGCCTGACTTCACATAAATAGTAAAGGTGTTATATCTAAAAAAACGTTCTTAGGCAACGTTTACGATAAAATCTCCCTGGGAGCTTGACTTTTTGTTTTAACATGTTTAACACAAAACCTTATCAAATTATTCATCTCAACTTTCTTCATGAACGACTCATTTTCTTGGTGAAAACGATATCTAAATTTGTTCAGTAGTTTTTCAGTCACAGACACAAAAATTCGTTATCGACAATAAATTAGACATGATTAATATTTTTAGTCTCACCCTTTATTATATTTATTTACTTAATTAAGTAAAAGTAAATAGTCATTAACATCTTCTACTAGTTTAAATATTATAATAACAATGAATAATTTTCTAGAGGTAAAATGAATGATTCATTAAATAAACTTACCTTTCATCTATAAAGCTCTTTGTCTACGTGAATGGAATATTTAAATAAAATAGTATTTATTTTAAAATCCGAAAGTTTATTCTGTGGTTAACATTTTATATGATAAAATTTTATTCATTTTGCATTTCGTCGTCAACCGCATTACCGATTGCAATGAATATGTATATTACAGGAACATAATTGACACTTCTGAAATTTTGGATTCAAAAAAACCACTACATTAAATAATTTTTCATAAACAACTAGACTTTTTTACTATCATAAAACAGTATGACGGTGTTCTATCACTGGTTTCTCAATACGCAATGTGATCCCATCTAAGTGAGTTATATTTATTACACACGAGCTCCTTACGGAGCTTACACTTCATATTATAAAACAGAGTCCCATTCTGAGAGTCAGTCTTTCCATTCGCGAAAACCTCCAAAACGACTACTGCTTTTTATGCGGTTTAAACCAATAGACAGAATTATTCAGAAGGTTTAGTTGTATAGTTTGTTTGAGCTTTCATCGAAACGTTAATCCCTTTTAAGATATTATAACAAAGAAATGTCTTATTTCTAATACCTGATGTCCAATTAGAGGGTAAAAAGTAAAGGGTAAAAAACGCGAAGAAAGGGCTGGTGGGCTAGTGAAATAATAATTTATGAACACAAAGTAAAACATAAATCATAATTTAGTTAGCAAGTTTGTAGTCAAAAGACATATTTTGTTGTTTCGAGAAGTCATTCGAGAAGCTGGGCTGTTGACTGTTGAGGTCCCTTTTACTTATGCATGACCGGTCCCTGCCTTGTTAATTATGACGCCTAGCGACTCTGCTCTACTGGAAAATTTGGCTTAACACTAAATTTGCTTTGAATATAACTTTTGCTTATTTAATCGAATCCCTCCTCATTTTGAGGAGGAGAACCGGCTCGGCAGGAGGAGCAGTACATATATTGTAATGTAATGAAACGTGTAATAAGGTTTGTTGACGTGGTGCTAGTCAATATATTTTATTATATTAATATTCGATAACAAGATCGAGCGATGGAGGTGAGTATTTACGTGTAGCAGAAGATGTTTTTAAGCCTACTCCCGGTTCTTAGGCTCCAGGCACTACTCGCTTCCGTCTAGATTGCATCTCTGTATTGTCTTTTAAGTATTACTGCGAAATATAGCTCCCATACTCCCAGGCGACTTGCCTTTTTTCGACATTTTTATTATGACGTGAAAGCGAACGAAAAGAATAGACTTGTGCCAGTTGCCAAACGGAACACGCCTGGTAATCATTGTGCCATCAAATGGTGTGGTATCGTAATGATGAAACTCCATTGCAAGATTTATAAAAGCTACGAGTATTTTGATAAATTTCCGCCAAGTTTTAAACATATTTTAATTTAAACGCATTTCCGTCAGAAGTATAACAGCAACTAACTAACAATATATAATTTATTTATGATATCAATTAATCACCAATCAACAAGTTATTGATTAGCTGATCTGTATTGTACTGTTAATGATTACATTTCAACTAAAATATTATTAAATTGCTAATGATCAATTAACATACAAAAACAGATTTAGTGATTAACATTATAAAGCGACAAGTGATTGCTATTTAATTGTTAATTGATATTTTTATAAAATAGTTATTATATTTATTTGTTTTTTATCTAAAGCACAAACAGAAAATAACATAGTAGAGGAAGGTTCTGCGATAATCAGATTTTCCTGATTTTATAAAACATGAAAGTTTCTCTAAGTTTTTACCCGACTAACGCAAAGCCAAAAGGAAGGGTTACATAGGTTAAAAAAAAATTATGATTTTTTTAAGACCTCAGATTCTAACATCGAAAAAAAACTGAGCTGATTATCACGTGTTTGGTATCAAAAGAAAGGTCTTCACGAGCACATTGCGAATATGTATATATATGTTATTGTTTATGTCAACATATATGTTTAAAATGCGATCAGGTGCAGTTATTTACTCGTTTAAGCAAATAAAAATCAACATTATGTTACAATATTAGATTATAAAGATCGATATTTGATCGTGATACGGAAAACTATTAAATAAAAAAATTAAGTTTAAAAAACTATAACCCGACCACGTAAAAAAGTGGTCTCAAAAGGATGAAACAAGAAAATAATTCAGACAGAAACCGAGAAATGCATAGGTATAAAAATGGTCAAGGTAGAACCGTGGTCGCTCCCATGTATACCTACTATGATTAGTTATATGATTAGAGGAACATCCCCATGAAACAGACATGATATGGAGCGACCACGGTTCTACCTTGACCATTTTTATACTTATGCATATCTCGGTTTCTGTCTGAATTATTTATTAAAATAAACACAGTATACTCACTTTATCCTTGATAGCAGAGATTATGTTAACTGTATTAAATCACTTAACTAGGGTCAAATATATCAGGACATCTGACATTATTTATTATTAAGACAGTAGGTAATGTAGAAAAAAACTACTCGTATACAAAATATCAATAATGTTGCTAACTTTACTAGTTTAAAATGAAACAAATATTAACATCGGTGTTTTCACACATTTTTACTACTATTATAAAACATAGAAAAGTACTTATTTATAGTACAAGAATTGTATATAAGTTGACTAAAGAAATTCCAATATTTATTTATATATATAATACGTATAAATAGTGAACTCGTGACTTAAATACTATAACAAAGTTTTACAGAGTTTCATCTGCTACTAAAATATTTGTCCACAGACAACATAAAGGATAAAGTACTAAGTTTTCTAAATATACTGGATTAATAATATAGGTTCATTTCTTTTTATTATTAAAAAAAATTTAAAGGACAAAATTATTAATGTACATAAAATTACTGAAATTACTATAATTTTTATTAGTATTCATAGTAAGTTTAATAATCTTTTTTTTATTTTGTTTGTCTGTCTGCCTGTCAGTATGTTGGATGCGCATCATTTAAAAACCTAGCACGAGATTGGATACGGTTTTCGGAGTTGTAATTCTGCAAATCTAACCTAGAATATAGGCTTTGTTTCATTTAAATCCTACTAATATTATAAACGCGAAAGTTTGTAAGAATGTATGGATGTACGTTTGTTACTCTTTCACGCAAAAACTACTGAATGGATTCTTATAAAACTTTACAATAATATAGCTTACACATCAGAATAACACATAAGCTATAATTTACAATGATATAGTGTGTATTATCCAAAATATAGCGGGTGAAACCGCAAGGTGCAGCTAGTAGCATATAAAAATCTTAATAGCAATTTTAAACCAACCTAAAAAAAATAACATAAAAAATTAAAATCCAATAAATATTACATTAACGAATAAACAAATTATAATCATTATCGAAGCAATACTGATTTTAAAATTCAATGCTACCTGATAAAATAATTGCGTACATTTCACAAGCCATATTATTCCGATCCCTAAAAGTTCTCAAAGGTATATGAAGTCTGCCAACCCGCACTGGGCCAGCGTGGTGGACTATGGCCTAACACCCTCCTCATTCTGAGGAGGAGACCCGGCTCAGCAGTGGGCCATTGAAAGGTCGTGATGATTATTCCGATTGTTGGTAATATTTTTAAGCGTATTAAATAAATGTACAGGTTGAATAAAAAAATATGTATGCATTTAATATTAATTTGCCTTTATAAAATACAAGCGGCCCGTCCCGGCTTTGCACGGGTGGACAAAATTTATTTAAACAAATTGGCTCCCCTGCATTTCGGTGCCCTCTCTCTCACCGCGTTACTCGCTACGCTGCGTGGAGTCACACCGGCGTGTATTTTCAAATTTCTATAATTCAAAAAGTAATCTACAGGTACTGAAACAGTCTTGAATACGAAATACTTTATTTGGATAAGAATTAATATAAAGGTGTGGAAAACATGGTCTGATTTTGATAGGCATGTCTATCAGCTCTTAAAAAACGTAAGAAATGTAGTTATAGTGACATAACTACAATACGATTTCGCGAAGTTTTTTGTAGATATTGATACGTTCTATAATATTGTAGAACATTGTTTTGTTCTATCATCAATACTTTCCGCAGCGCATGCTATGAAAGACATTTAATGGCTAATTTTTTTACACCTTGGGTTGGTTTTAGTAAGAATTTCTTCTAATAATAAATATAGCCAATGTTACTCAGTGATTCTTTTATTTTATCTTTTGAGAATTTTTGAAATCGGTCTAGTAGTTTTTAATATATATAGATTAGGGTGCAATGTATCTTACTAATATATGGTTTTTATATTTGGATGTTGGTTTCTCTGGGGGAAATTAAAAAAAATGTGTTTACTGTCATAAACGCATGGATATTTTATTTTAGCAATATCATTTATTATATTGTAAGTTCTAAAATATAAGTGGTAAATTGCACCCGTGCGAAGCCGAGGCAGGTCGACAACTATATCGCTATTGTATCTCTCCACCAAACTTATTAATGTAACGAACTCCCAAAGACTTAAAGGTTCACACAATACACTGTACCCGTATTTTAATGCCTTTATTTCGCAAAAATAAGTGGCATATGTCCTTTCCCAAGCTTTAGTCTATTCTGTACCAAATTTCATCAGAATCGATTCAGAGATAGACTTTCTTTCGCATTTATAATATTTGTTGGAATTATATTATGACTGCTTTAAATCGCGTCATTTTCTAGTTTTATGAAAATTATATGTGAAAACATAATAAAATCTCTTCAATTAGAAATAAAATCTGAAATTTGTCGTTTTTATAACACAATTAATTTTTTGAGACTACCTTACATTATTGCGAGTTTTGCAAAAATATATAAATTACATTCAGTGACCTATTATTTTATGTAATGCACCCAAAAACTGTACTTTTAACCGTGAGGGGACGGGTTAGAATATTATTCTCCTCTGCCGCTGGGAGAGCATCTCGTAAGAGCCGAATAACCCAAAACCCCCTTGGTGGTAGGGGATCTGTTTCCCAACTGGCTTGCGACCACCAGCATGCGAATCCGATAGCCAAGTGTCATAGAGACTTTCCGAGCCGCATGTGGGCTAGACTTATGCCCTCCCTCTCCCATCCCATTAATGCTGCGGATCTAATGGATTCTAGACTCTTGATCAGGGTTCGCTAAAACCGCAACATTTTTTTTTCTCTACCCCTCCCCACCCCATCTTCGAGGATGCAACGCATTAACAAAACGAGATCTCTTGTTTTGCCTATCTCCATGCTCGTTTGCACCTTATCTACCATTAAAAAAAATCTCTCTATACAAAGATTTAAAAATATGTAAAAATTCTAAAAAATGTTACGTCACTTTTGGAAATCTTTTTAGATAACATTAAAATAATACTGTAAGTATTTACATGAAAACGTGGGACAGAAAAGTAATTGTGGGTGACTATGAATAGCGCTACAATGCCAATCCAATTCGCAAAAACCTATCCTGAATAATGCACTGTAAATTGCACTTCCTGGAGACGGAGCTACTTCATCACTTCTCAAACAACTTGACACTCAATCTCTCTAGAAACTAATTTCTTCAAGGATTGCAAAACTGCGCTCCGTTAAGTTGTGGGCTAATACGTGACTCCGCAAGTTATAAGGCAATTTTGCTATAAAATACATGCTCAAATTTATGGCTAGACATGAAGTGGAATGACTCAATTATGACCAGTTTAGTTGCTGAAAAATTCAGTATAAAATACACGGATTTTTATTTACTTTACGTTATTGCAATTTAAATTTAACATTTGTCTCTTACTAATGGTGAATTATAGGAAGTCGGCACGTAAATTAGACTTAGGTTAACCTAACCTTAGGTTTAAATAGACTACCTGGGCTGTGGAGGCGAGTGTTGCAATTGCTTGAAGGGTCTCTCTTAAACCTACACCTTGGTCACAAGTCCAAGACACTGCTTAGGTTCCTGTCGTAATTGTAAGAGATCATAATGTTTAGTTAGTTATCGGTTCAGTAGCAGTATCTACGTTGCGTTTAACCAATACTACATATTGCACTACTGAGCAGTAGGGAAGGATATAATAATATGTACTTTAGATACAATGCAGAAAAGTGATTGGGGCTTGAAGCCTCCATGGCAGATTTGGAGAGCTCTTTTACAATGCTTTATTACTCAACCTTTTTACGCAGCAATGAACTATAGCAGTAATATCATGGAATAAGTATTTCACTATGAGTCAAATATTCCTCATGATTACTCGTTAAATTACTGCGGACTTATCGTAATAAAGCTTATAAATTGTCGACCAATAGAAACTACTAGCCACTAGTACTACAAACGATTTAGCTAGCAATAGAAATAAAATATTTTTTCATTTAACTGAGTTTTCTAATGAAAAGATAATATTACTTATTCTGAAGAACTTCATGCCGAATCTACAAAATAAACCCCTGGTGCTTGATTCTTTTCTTCAATTAGAAAAAAAGTTAGCTTAGGTTAGTATCTGTGTATTTAAAAAAAAGAAACACAAAATATCATTAAGTAGGTACATCAATTTACATTTAAAAAAATAGTACATTCAATTACATTTTTAAAAAAAATTAGTCAGTGAGAGGAAAGAAAAATGAATGTTCAATCTACTTCCAGTTCTTTATTCTCGTGAGACTTGTTTAAGAAGCAGCTATCATCGATATGGGTACGTCAGTAAAAGGAATTATATTAATTTTTTTTGTTTTAACAGTAATATTAAATAAAATAATTTATCTATTTCTACTTTCTGTAGGTATTGTAATCATTATTTTAGTGACTTTTCAAATTTGGTATACCTACGTGTATATTTCGTTTGTATTTTTCAATGTATTACAATATTTCTTTGTATATTCTGTCCAATTCCAGCCAATATGAATGTATCAATTAAAATATAGTTGTTTCTATTTCAAAAACAGCAAAAATATGTTTGTGAAAACAAGTTACTTTTTAGGATCAAAAACACAAAACTAAAAATATGTACAACCGAATAAAAATTTGACTAAATTAAATTCGAAAAACTGTTTTTTAGTTTATTTCTTTTACCTACGTTCTAAAACATTACTCTTACCTAAATTTTATATTTCTAAGACGACTGGAGGTGGTCTATAAGTTAAAAATTCTTTGTACAAAAATGTACATGAACGCCTGTATTTTTGTTTGTGTTGATATAGAAGTTTGATGTGTCTACAGCTCCAAGAGAATGTAAACATTAGTATTTGATATTAAATTCAACAATTATGACCATTTTGCTCAATAACTCGACAAGTTTTTGAGCAAAATGGTCATAATAGACAGACGGACAGCGAAGTTTCAGATAATTTGGGTAATCGATGACAACGTTTTTCACGTAAGAATATAGGTCAGGTTAATTGTTACAGATCCACGGAAGATCCGATCAGCAAAACTGTATATAAATGTTTAAATAGAGACTATGATAATGACCTGATTTCGCTAATTGCGACTCATTATGTAAATAAAGTTATGAGAAATGAGAAGCGATGCCAACAGCTCGACAGCTCGACAGTTACTTATTCGATTTACTGATTCTGATTAAGTTAGGGAATTCAATAATATTATTGATAGTACTACTATTTCTGTTATATCTGCAGTTTATCGTAAAGGCTTCTATACTTTGGTAATGAGGACAAATAGACTGTTATTAATTCGATTTACTTTTTTTCGTTTTGGCAGATATTTTATTTTGTTATTGTGAGTAGCAACTTCTATTCTACTAGTATTAATTAGTAGTAATTCTATCCCATTGCCTTAACAAAATATAATCGCTCTTCTGATCAGACAGTCATCCAAATGGTTTCAAACAGTGTACTTTGTCTAAAGTAGTGTTAATAGTCGCGGGGTTTGCTTTATAATAGTGTTGGATAGTTCGTGAACGACCTAGTTCGGAAGAGCACTCCTTTAGTTGAATTATACGAACTAGTTCACCGATGATCTCGCTCTTAATTCTTTTTAGTTTCTTTTGGCGTCTGCTTTACTAAGCAGTGGCGCTATAAGACAAATCGATCTATTTACTTCTAGGGATGCAAAAGATACATAAATTTTTTTCAAACATCTTTTTGCTTTATTTATTATTTTTACTAATTTATTTTAAAAAAGAAACTAACTACTTAAAAGAGCTAACTAGTTTGCCATTGGATTGCGATTTAAATTTGGTGAGCTACTAGGCCCAAGACTACTTCATAAACGATTTTTGGTGGTTAAACCGTTCCGTTTGAAAAGCAGATTAAACTATTGTAATAATGGTGGAAGTTTAAGAATTTAGATTTTCTCTATAGACAACAGATACGTGAGATATTTCTTATATTTTGTAGAAACATAGTTATGCTTCTCTAAAGCCGAAAATGTAACAAATAGGATATTATATCAAACAATTCAACGTAACCTAAATTCTTTGCAAAGTAAGCACAACGTAGATTCTTTAGTTGGATGTTCCCATTTTGCTATAGCCAAATTCCATTAGATAAAAAATAACTTTAATATAAGGTTTGTTGTTTTTCGATTTATTGTGAAAATATGCCGTATCTTTAACAGAAATCCCTTCTTAATAAATTTTCAAGTAAACGAAAGTAGCTTAAATTATTTAGCTTCAGACCCAGATTGAGTGGTTTAGAACTTTCAGCGCATTAATTATTTATTTTTAGTCCTTTCGTTAGGCATGAAATCCTAATTTTTAATTTCTTTTCTTATATTCGTAAATATTATTAAAAGTTTGGATCAATTCTTATGTCACGAGTAAAACTAGAAAGGTCAACAGAAATATTTTGTTAAATTTGGCACACGAACGTTAAGAGACTTCATTTGTGGCCTATTTTTCATCCCAACTAAGACTCAGTTATTTATGCAGTCCCTTTTGTATGAATTTTGAGAAGTCTAAGTATATAAAGAAGATATATTGCAAAGGAGAAGATATTTTACAAGTGAGTTTATGGTTTTATTTCATATAAAAAAAATGCTAGCAACACTGTTAATAACGTTAGATTGGCAAGTACTTTCTATTGATATATATAAAAAATATATTATATAAGCTTTGTTACGTAAGATTTAGGCGATTACGGCGGTAAACATATTTTATTATTATCCCACAGAAATTCTGAATTTTGCAGGATAAAAAGTAGCTCATATATTAATCTGAGATATAAAGTATCTGTGTGCTAAATTTCATTGAAATCCGTTCAGCCATTTTCGCGTGATTTTACAACAAACATCTAAACATCCAAACTTTCACATTAATAATATTAGTATGATTATTGTGAAATATAAGTTAGTGAAGTGTTACTGTTATAAAGGATCAAGTGGGTCATTTTTATAATATAAATAATGCTATTTAAAAAAATAGCTCTACTTGAGCCATATTTTTTTTCGTAAAATACTCGCACTTAAACTTATCTCCCATAAGGCACTAATGCAGACATTAGCTTTCACGCTCTCAAGTCGATAAGAACATATTACTACATCCTTCCCAGTTAAGACTTAAATAACTTTGCTGAACTAAGACTAGCTTAGAATAAGCTTTATATGATAAATTATCGACGCTTTCGCTATACTAATTTTTTAAGCAGGATGAATTTTAAGCAAGTGAGGAAATAATTTCCTGTATCTTTAAACTACTACGAACGTAAAAGATATTTCCTTAAACAATTTGCAACCATATTTACTTGAATTCAACTTCCTATCCAGGGATGTAGATGCAGTGATGGCGTAGTGGTTGAGACTTCAAGTCTTACTCGGGAGGTCCGAGGTTCGATCCTGGGCACACACCTCTGACTCTGAGTTATGTGTGTTTTAAGCAATTAAATATCACTTGCTTTAACGGTGAAGGAAAACATCGTGAGGAAACCTGCAATCCTGAGAGTTCCATAAAGTTCTCAAAGGTGTGTGAAGTCTGCCAACCCGCACTGGGCCAGCGTGGTGGACTATGGCCTAATACCCTCCTCATTCTGAGGAGGAGACCCGGCTGAGCAGTGGGCCATTGTAGGGTCGTGATGATGATCCAGGGATGTACGAGGATGTGTATCGAGATCACCACTAATAAAATCGCTTCATTTGACACACTCAAAGTGTGGTAAATGAAGCTATACTATTGGTTACTATTAGTCCCTGGTCGAAACGCAGCCTTAGTCAGACTTTTTTTTATGGTACATTAGATGCAAACGAGCAGATGGTCCACCTGATGGTAAGTGGCCACCATCGCCCATGGACAGTGACAAAACAAGAGATACCTTGATCTTGTTTTGTAGATGCGTTGCATCCTCGAAGATAGAATGGGGAGGGGGAGAGAAAAAAAATATGCTGCGGTTTCAGCAAAAGCCTAGAGTCCACTAGATCCACAGCATTAATAGGATGGGAGTGGGAGGGGGTATGTCTGGCCCACATGCGGCTTGACCGGAACGCATCTGTGACACTTGGCGGTCGGATTTGCATGCTGGTGGTCGCAAGCCAGTCGGGGAACAGATCTCCTACCACCAACGGGTGCTGGGTTACTCGGCTCTTACGAGATGCTCTCCCAGCGGCAGGGGGGAATAGTATTCTCACCCGTCCGGGTCACGGGTGACGAGACTTTTCATGTAAGTCGATTTCGTTTTACAGACATCTTTAGACAGCATTTCCACCAAAGATGTGCGAGGATACGTAGCGAGGGATGTGTTACTACATATACCTAGCCTCGTACCGTGTGTTAAATGAAGCGGTTCAATATTTGGGCTTTGGGTTCATAACAAACACATTCTTTGCTACACATTATCTCACATACATCTCAGGTGAAAACGCAGCCTTATTATCATATAATTCTGTAAAAGATTTTTCTAAGAAAACGTATATTATTAAACACATAATTTAGTTATTTCAGAAATAAGCATTTTAAGTAATAATAATAATAAGAGTTTTGAAAGAGGATCTTTGAGTGAATTTATTGCTTTATTTAAACGAACATATTTTGTTTCGAAACCATATGTGTGCCAAGGGTCTCATACAGAGAAATAATGTTACTCAACTTTTTCAGATATTGTTTAATGTATTATTTATTGTAAAGACTAATGGGTAATGTAGAAATTAATTTATTTTCTTCTTGTTTATCGACCACTGTGAGACAATTAACTCAAATTCTAAGTATTTTTTTTATTAGAATCTAATACTATTATAATTCTCACATGACACTCAAAAACTGCTCTTTTCAAAAGAGTCATTGATTACCTAGTCTACTCGACATGCACTCCGTCGATAGATGACATAATCACACACTTATATATTAGTAGTTTTTTCACGATAAAACATAGCTTATGTTCTTCCCCAAGCTCTAATTTATCTCTGTACCTAATTTTGTCAAAATAGGTTCAGTAATTTAGGCGCGATTGAGCAACAGATAGACAGACGCCATCTATCCGTCAAAAGAAGGCGTAAGTAGTATATTAAATCGCACTGTCGTTTGTTTAGTTTGTATTCTAAAGTATTACCTACGTTTCTTAAGAATTACTTTCGAAATTATAATATTAGTTTGAAAGTTTGGATTATAGTTAGGATGTAGTTTAAATGAATACACAAATTAACTTTAAAAAGAAAACCAAGATTTTAGATGTAAAAAGCATATAAACCGCAGGAAAGTTTTCATGTATTTTAGGAGCCGTTGCCGCACGGACATACTTAACCCATATAGTATGTAGGTATATATGTAAAAAGACCATCTGGTTTTCGTTTGGAGAAAACTTTGAAATAAAACGTCTCATTAGCGAGTACAAAATGTTTCTACCTTTTACGTTGCTAATGACCTCGATTGGAGTTCTGAAGCTCTATTAATATCAGTGTCTATAGTCATTATTATATTTTTAATACTTGCTACCCGCCCCGGCTTCTCACGGGTGCAATGTTCGAAAATATTCATCTAAATTACATGCTGGACCATATTGATCTATATTAAATGCACACTGTATTTAAGGTACTTAATTAGATAAGGATTAATGCTGTATTGCTTAAAATCGCTTCGTAAATAAGCCATGATTTCTCGTAAAAAGTAAAGAATAAAAAATGGTTCCTGTGGGTTATCCCTAAGAGATAGACATATACCATCGCGGATGTTTTAAGGAGTACAATGCTGTAGTACATTATTTTGATCTATCTCGTAGGGTTCAGCCAGCGTTTGCAATGTAAACACAAAAAAATGTGTTTATTTACGACATCACATTAGAAACCTCTAAAATTTTCAGTGTTTCCCTAATATAATACGTATATGTTATACTTTTGAATCACTTTATGTATTAAAAAAACCACATCAAAATCCGTTGCGTAGTTTTAAAAATCTAAGCATACATAGGGACAGGAGGAAAGCGGGAAGCGACTTTGTTTTATACTATGTAGTGATTTACAATAACTACTTTCCTAATATACGATTTCATTTATACAATGCATAGATTCTAAGTTAAACCTACAGTAATATGTACAATAGTTTACTTTAAGTCTCATAAAAATTATAAGAGTAATAATAAGTTATTAAAGATTTTTTATTTTTATCTATCTTAATACTGAACATCTACATACTAATATAGTTAAAACTATTAAATTTAAAATTTAAATTACCCTCGACAGAAACTATATTTAATACAGTCACCAAGTATCAATACTCAGACGACATCGATTTAGAAAAATCGATATTAGCTACCCGTGAGGGGACGGGTTAGAATACTATTTCCCTCTGCCGTTGGGAGACCATCTCGTAAGAGCCAAGTAACCCAGCACCCCCTTGGTGTTAGGGGATCTATTCCCCGAATGGCTTGCGACCACCAGCATGCGAATCCAATCGCCAAATGTCATAGACGCATTCCGGTCGATCGGAATCCGGTTGATCTTTTTGTGTAACAAATATACATGAAATGAAAAAATAAATTATAGATAAAATATATACTGTTACGTACTTTTAAAAGCTTGATACTCATTTCTATTCGATACTTGATATCGAAAGAAAGGTATCGAGAAATACCGTTTCATCTGTATGTCACGCAGTTCTCAAGTTAGAAACCAGTTGATAGTTTTTAAACGGTTACCAGATCTTTACAAATTATAGCTAAGAACCATGTCGATTAAATTACCTTTAAAAAAAATAAAACTTCATCACAATCAGTTCATTATCTTGGGCGCTACGATGCCACAAACAGGCATACAGATACAAAAAAACACTCCTTCGTTATAGCACCTCAGGTTAATAATAATGACATCTCCTTCATTAGTTATTCCATTTCTCCTTCAAAAGGTAATAATTTACCTAAGTGAACTTGAGAATATTAAATTTATTCTTAGATACTTAACGATTAAATCATTTTTCGCATCGGATCATTAAACATTTTCCAATATATGCCAATTAAAATCAAGGATATCTGCACAAGAGCAAAAAACAGATCCTTATAAATATGAGTGCCGACTTCAATACGAGCATAAATCTACTCGTACTAGGACGTTTGTTGTATAATTTGTAGTGGGAGACTTTAGAAAACAATTCTATACATCTACTACTAGCAACCCACCCCGGCTTCGCACGGTCTGTCTACTATAATTTGCATGTATTATTCATATAAACCTTCCTCTTGAATCATTTTGTCTATCGATGAAAACCGCATTAAAATCCGTTACGTAATTTAAAAGGTCTGAACGTACAGACAGCAAGAAACGACTTTGTTTTATTCTATGTAGATATAATAAATACAAAGTATTTTTTCGTTATAAACATTAAATAATAATGTACATGTTGGAAACTAACTAAAGGATAGCTACAATCATTTATAAGCATCGTAAGTGCACAATGGATGGTCTATAATATAAGCTACGGGCGCAACACGGTCAGGATATAACTAAACATTACGATCTCTTAATATTCTAACTAGAACTATTATAACAGGAACCCAAGCAGTGCCTTGGACTTGTGACCAAGGTGATATACAGAAGGATAACCTAAACCTAACTTACACTTCCGACACGGCCATTCTGACGGGCGACCGTCCTCGGGCGATACTGAATTTCTAAACCGCACTATCGCCGCTCGTCTTTCCTGACTATCGTACGTCCTCGGGAGCAATATTATCTTAATTTCTACAGCCTGTACTTTACTGGACTAAATCACCAGACCCCTACAGCAATTACTGGACTAGGTCAGACCCCTACAGCATTTACTGGACTAGGTCACCAGACCCCTACAGCAATTACTGGACTAAGTCACCAGACCCCTACAGCAATTACTGGACTAAGTCACCAGACCCCCTACAGCAATTACTGGACTAAGTCACCAGACCCCTACAGCAATTAACTAATCATTATTCTACACCGAACGACATTAAAGGAACTTGTGGGCTTGCGGGGCGAGGTCCTTATCCCATATATTTGTAAATTCTTAAATCTTTAAACGTCAAAGTCTACTAACGAGAATGCTGATAGACCCTATGTGAAGCGAAGGTCTATCCCACTTCTGATGTCGGAAACTAAAAAGGGATGGATGGTCTCCACTGCCCAGGTTCTCTGCTTAAAGCTAAGGTTATGCTAACACGAGGCTAACCTAAACCTAACTTACACTTCCGACATATATAAATAAGTACTTCCGCTCCTAAAATAAAATTTCTGAGTAAAATAATGAAAGTGATAAAAGGTAATATTTTTTTAATTTAATTTCATACAAAAATCCACCATTTACCTAAAAAGGCTCCATTCCCACCTGAAATATGCAAAGATTCACTGCAAGGGATGTGCTACTTAAGTATCAATAGAATGGCTTCATTTGACAAACTTTAAGCCTTATACAATGTTACCATTGTAATCCGAAGACTCGAAAACAGATAAGTCATTATTTTGAACTAGATTTTTTGTAGATATTAAAAAGCATTTTTATATTTAAAGTCTTTTATAATTACATTTTTGCTACTAAAATTTAGAAGCCACAAAGATTATTAAAAATGTTATTTTATGAAACAAAAACGATTATTAAAACTCCAAAAACGAGTTTTCTTTTATTTTTGGAGTAACAAGCTTATTTGCCAACCATAATCCATCGCTAACTGGGTTTTAAATCTCGTTGACCTACATAGCTATACCTGCCACGAGTACGTTTAAATGATGTGCCTATGTATATTCGTATAAAGAAACTAGCGGCCTGCCCTCGCTTCTCTCCGGTTATTTGAAGCAATATTATAATTGATGTCCTTAAATTGCCACTCTGTTGGTAATTGGTAGTTATACAAAAGAGAAAATATAAAAAGAAAAAAAGAGACAGATTATAAAAGAGCATAGACAGAAGGACAGAGTAAATTAAAAATTACACTATTCCTGAGTAACATAGGTGATGTAGTGTTGCCATATTTTTTTTAATTAATAGTACAATGGCTTTTTTTTATTTGACGCTACCGATCCGATTTTTATTTTTTTCATTGAGAGAATTTTATATTATTCTCGTCTCTCTTCCTCTTTTATACTTTTATTTCTATTTCTCTTTTTTTGTTTAAAACTTTTCTCTTTTTTTCTGTCTGTATTTTTTCTTTTTTATCACCTTTTCTCACTACCTTTTTTTTAAAACGAAAAGCTACACAATTACAGAGTGACAGTTTTAGGACATCAATTAAAATGTTGCTTTAAATACCGGTAGGCCGCTAGGAATTATATATGTTTACTGTTGTTAATATAGTTTACCTAAATATTGACGTGACAACGTCTTATAAATTGGTTTGCCGGGTGACACTTCAAGAAACTGCGTTACGCTCCGCTCACGTTATGCGCTCACAATGAGAGCGAGTGAGAGGCACGCGTCCCTTCCACTCGGGCATGGTTAGCCCGCCTAAGAGCGAGAGAGACAGACATAAAAATAAAATTTTGTTAATATGAAATTCAGTGCGAGATTCTTTGTATAAATTAATGTTTTAAATATAATTCTTTGTATAAATAAATGTTTTAAATTGTTACTATTATTTCATCCTTCTTCCTTCTATACGAATGAATATTCACATTAAAATTATTTTACCACTCAAAGTCGTTGTCACGTAAAACTTTCGCCCGTATACCGACTTTACAGGCAACCAATTTTTTTAATTTAGTAACAATATATTGAAAATTAAATGTTTATTTAATAAATCTTTGTACCTATTCGTAGTAAATTGTACCCGTGAGAAGTCGGGACATCTAGAAAGTTAATAAAACATTATTAGTTACTTTTAATACGAACGAGTTGTATCAAAGGAAATGTTACAAATTGGGACGGGTCAATGTAAAGTATCCAAAACAAAATTCCTTAATAATTCATTAAAATAACTAATAATTCTTTGTCTTCATCAATTTTCAAAATGGCGTTTTATCCTTTCTGGTAATAACGTAAGCAATAGAATTAACTGTCACTTCTGACTTCATATGTATATTATATATACCTATTTAAAGTCAAATATATTCTATTTTAATGAGGTACAGATGATGATTAGGTGTTCAATAATTAATAGAATAGTTAAATAACCACCTTCAGTGACAGTCATGACGGCCATGACAGATTTTGCGGCGTATTGCAATTTCAAAAAAGTGTTTTATGGGTATGACTATTATTATATATAGTGTATAATACCTGAACCAAGCCTAGTTAAGTTTTACTAGGCGCGTTTCAGTGCCTTTTGTAGACAGTGGAATGAAAAGTTTATAAAGTAAAACTTTTACGGGTTAAGTACTTCTTTTAATTTTTTTTTAATACGGATTTTGTACTGAGGCAAAATATGAGATCAACAGTATATAATATTATATGTCGGAGAATAGTAAGAGATTATCGAATAATCGAATCGTCATCGCTATCTATGGCTTTGGAGCAGGGTAGTAGAAACTTCCGTCGGTTTGACAGTCTTGACCCTTTATATGCTTTCGTCAGTCTGACTGAAGTCTTAGTTGTGCGCGGTCTCTCAAGAAGTGAAGTCTCTGGATAGTCTTAGTAGTAGGTCACGTGAGTACCTTACAGTGTCACGTGTCTCGTGTTAGGTTAGGTTTATGTGAGATTAACCTTGGGTTTAAACAGACAGTGTGCAAGTGTTGTGATCACTTACATGAAGCCTACACCTTTGTCACAGGTCCAAGGCGCTGCTTAGGTTTCTCTCGTAATTGCAAGAGATCATATTTGACTATTTATCTGTTCAGTGGCAGTATCTACGTTGCATTTACCCAATAGTCCACTCAATATCATCACCCCTTTTAGTGTTTCCCAATATTCCCCCTCCCCTCCTACCTTCACACCATTTGAAATCCCCGACATATGTGTAATATTCTAATCAAAACTTCATAATTAATATTATTATTTCGAAAGTAACACATACAAAACGTAGGTTACACTTAAGAATACAAATAAAACAAAGGAAAATGCGATTTAATATACTAATTTCGCCATCTATTGACGAAAAGATAGCGTCTGTCTGTCTGTTACACAATCAAGCTTAAATCACTGAACCGTTATTAATGAAATGTGATACAGAGATAAGTTATAGCTTCAAGAAAGACACAGGCTTTATTTTTTTGCAAAAAAAATACTCAAGAATACAAAGTAAACAAACGAATATGCGATTACGTAATCTATCGACGCAGGGATGAAGTGCATGTCGAGCTGTGTGGCCGTTATATCTTTAGGAATTACTCATATATAAATTAAAATGTAAAAAATACTTATAAATATAGCGATTAAAATATAAAATTAAACCTAAATACATGTGGTAAATTGCACCCGGGCGACGCCAAGGCGGGCGACTAGTACACATATAAATAGTAAAATATGAAAATATAATGATAAAAATATAGTTATAGAGTAACTTGAATTTAATATATCAAGAAATCATCTGAAAACCGATTTTATAAAATATATTTTCAGGAATATTTCAGTACATTGAGTGGAAAGTGAATGCTCATTAGCATAAAATGGTAAACTCTATTTTAAAGATAAGGTTATGAGTTTTTCAGAAGGTCAATGTGGCATCGTTATGATTTTATTGATTTTATGATGAATATTTTAATTGATAAACAAACAAATTTTGTAACTTACTATTAGGATATAAATTCTCTACAATATTTTGTCCCACGTTAACTCCGATATATTGATATAAATATGACACATGAAAAAAGATCCTGAATTTTAGGACATTATTTAGAATATTACTTTTAAATTTTCTCGACCTATTTTTTTCGGCTTTCCTGCTCATTTCCCACAACTTCCTATTTTTGAGAGTCAACTAAATTAGCAGATAATATATTACTAAAAACACATTTAAATACCAATATTGCTGCCAAATGTAATTAACCATTTCTTTTCATCAAAATTATATTACTTTTTCTTTACATGAACAGAAATTGCATTTTTGTAAGTGCTTTAATATCCCTTCTTCAGCCCTTTTCACAATCAAATCGACGTTCCATTAAATGAATTGTGGAGCTCTCAATTCAACCAATCAAATTACCTGATTCGTCCTTCCGTCCGTCGATGTAATTTTATCGGTTTTAAGTAATCTACTTTATCTCTGATGAACTAAAGTTTTTCCAGAAAGCCACCACTATTTGGTTGTAAATTAAATTATGATTTTAAATAATAATTAATGACTTACTACTACTCCCTTTTCATTAAATGAAGTATTTGTATTATATTCTATGAATAGTGTTAGGATAATTTAATAATGAGGTGGCAGAACAAATGTTGCCTGAATGTTACAGAGGTAGATTAGAACTTTGGGAAGGGACATAGCGCAAAGTTTTCTGGAAGAGGTTAAAATAGGGAATGAAGTGCATATCGAGCTGTGTGACCTTTTAAATCTTTGGGAGTTAATCAAATAGAAAATATAACAAAATATATAATTTTAATGTTGAGAATTAAAATGTAAAATACAGTGATATAGCTATATAGGTCGCTATATAGCTTTTTAAGTTATAGCATTTAAAAATTGTGAAATGAATAGTATCTTACAACCAAACCCTCCATTACAGCTATCTTAATCAAGCTATAATAAAAGTAAGAAAACTTGGTCTTACAATAAATTTCTCGTTTCTCGCTGCAGCGTTAACATTCTAAAACCTTTTCAAAGTACCATAAAATGTAAAACTAGAGGCGTCTATTAGATAAGTAGTGCCACGCGCAACGTCTTTCACTATTTTATGTTTTATTAAATGCAGGCTTGCTTTTAAATGATGAACTTTATAATATAATTAACAGAATTTCATTAGCAGTAATTATTTTATTTTATTTTAAATTTGTTCTTGCAAGTAGTTCCTTTTCTTATATAGCCGATTGTCTGTTGGGTGATTTCATTTTATACATTAAGTAAATGTAGTCATGAAGCAACGCAAATTGAGATATTAGACACATTATTTTAATATTGGTTAGCGAGAACAGATGGTGAATGTCTTCATCATGTCAAAGATGTCCAAAAACCGGCTCGTGTCATAAATTCCCGATACAGCTCGGCTTCGAGCTTTGAAATAAAACAAAGAAACTACTAGCCGACCAAAAGCATAAAATTTTCTTCTTGTCCCATGAATAAAAAGGACACATTTTCCCCAAATACGTACCCAGCATTTCGAATCCACTTTTTTTAATTGCATGACAAAACTATAGAATGATGTGCCGGAGTCTGTGTTTCCTGATAAAAATTAGTTGATAAACGTTGGTGTCTTCATATCCAGAGTAAACAACCTAGACTAGTCAAATACTGTCCTATAATCTATAAAAAAACTATAACAATTTATTAGTTCAAAATATCTTAAAAACCCTCACAAAAGATAATGGTTATATTAAAAAAAAATAACAGTGAATTTCCTTGTTTCCGATTGCGTTGATTAAGAGAAGTAACTTTTTATAGACGACATTAATCTAAGATCAATAGTTATAAACGGAAGCAATCACATTTTATCATACTACCCCCCAACCCCAGTTCATCAGTAAGCATGAGATGAATTGAAAGCAGTAAACTCATACGAGTAGATAGATGCTTGCCAAGATTTAACTCAGAGATGGTTAGTTTTTGCCTTCCTTTTCATCTCAATATCTTCTGATGTTATACTATATCTATATAACTACTATTATACAAAGGATTTTTGAAAATGTTATATAAAATCTTTAGAAGAAACGCAATTTCTCACAAAGTAAGAGTACTCTGTGAGATATTGCGTTTCTTCTATAAAGACAGCAATGAATAATCCTGAAAAGTAAAATCTTATTAAATAGATATATTATATGTAGCATATAGTTGGAGCCATTTCCTAGATATTGACTATTTATTAATAATAATATTTATTAAGTTCTTATGGCTTATTGTTAAGCATTAGCATACATATTCTACTCTTAAAGAGTGTGAGTGAATAATTTTTATCCAACGAATGGAGTTACTATTACTCATTTAGTTTGATGATTATAAAAATAATAATTTTTAAGGTTAAAGATTTTTTTTGGCTTCCGTTTTCAAGTCACCAATTAAATAGTAATAGAAATTCTAGCCTTACCGACCAATTGATTTTATTCTACTTTTTACGAGCACTACAACCACTATTTACATGTTCTAAAACACAGATACTAAATATTTTACAAGTTACGACATTAAACTGTTGAACTTCTAAGGAGTTGGAGTACTGGGATTAATTATTCATTTACTTACCTATTTAATATGCTACGTAATACTAGTTGGTAAACCAACGGTGCAAGAATTAATTCTTAATAATATAGGAAATATAAACAACGCAAGTAAGGTATTATTTATCTCAGAAAGTTGTAGAAAATGGTAATGTAAGTATTATATGATATTATTCCTAAATCCATGATTCTAACCAAATTAAAATGAAAATATATAGTTGCATATAAATCACTAACACATTTGAATTGTTAAACAAATCTTATCTAGTTCCCTCTTTTTCTATCAAGAAAATATTTAATAAATAACGCAATTTTATGTAGAGTATTATTCTTCAGTTAATTAATGAATTCAGGATTATATTTTCCTCCTCAATATCTCCGAATTCTCCCAAAATCTCCATAGAAAGATTTGGGAATTTATTCATTGCTGCTCCAATATTTCTCCAAATATTTCCTAATCATTATTAAATTTCAGATAGTCGGGAAACATGCGCTTCAAAATATTTGTTTCCCGTACTGAACAATTGTCAAAGAAAATACAAACAATGTGTAAACGTTAGTTTTCTGTATATTCATAATACATTTTTATACTCTCTACTTTGTGCTATAGACAATAAAAAATCGTAAAGAATAGACTTCTGCGCATTCAAGGTCAAACCTATATTTACATGATGGCTGTTATATCTAACAATGTTACAATAACAAAACATCAAAAGATTTATATATTTTTAACAAACCTTACAGAATGAAATCAGAAGTTAACACAAATAAATAATTTAACTACGAATAAATATCTGTAGATATAAGTGATATTATACAATATTACGGAGAGTTCTTGATACAATGTAAAATTTGTTTTACATTACGGATTAAGAAAAAATCTATAGTTATACTCGAAAGAAACTCGGAAAATAAATGTATTTTAGCATAGTTAGTTCTCGCAATACGTAATTTATAACGAATGGAACCTCCAACCTTATATTCAAGTAGTAAAATATCCAGATATCATCGCAATAGTTGTAAAATTATAATTTTATTTATGTACCCTTCTCCTATACATTGTAATGTTATTTCACGATTTCTCTCCGGACTTATCTGTCTTCTGTATCAATACATAGTATGCATTTATGCTTTCTCCTGGCGTTTGACTGATTTCATCGAAATTGGAAATCGTAAATGGAATCGGTGAAGCAAACTATTTTACATCAATTTAACGAGTTTTCTATCGAACCAACTGAGAGATGGTCAGTTGAGTTAGTTTTCAGGGATCTAAAATTTTAAGCTCCGAGAAGCTCACGGCAAAGTTTTGGTGGAAAACTTACTTCTTAGTTTGTTCTTAGGAAAAATTTTGTAGTCTTATTTGTAATGGTCTTATTTTCAGAAAAGTTATAATGATGTATTGATAAAAAGAATTAGTTGTGAACCACCATGCTTTATGTGGATATTTTTGAAGTGAAACTTCTTTATAATCGTTGTGATTTCAAACCGGATGCAACAGAAAAAACGACAGGTAAGAGACACAAATACAAAAATATGTAGGAAAGAATGAGACAGAAATATACATACTATTTTATATTATTATATATATTCATCTCATTCTTTTGTCGATTTACTGAAGTTTCACTTCTATCGTGTGTGAATCGCACACACACCTTTTTTTTTCAGACAATTTCTATTGTTAACAACGTGATATTTAACCGACTTCTATTTTTTATATTATTTTATATGTCATCGAATGACAACCATCCCTGTATCTCGGGCAGTGTCTTGGACTTGTGGCCTAAAATGTAGGGTTAAAGTCCTTTCCTATAATTATAACGCCCCCCTTCACTGTCCGAAAACTAACTACACTTGATAATTTCAAAAAAATAAGTTTAAAGTAAATATATATACAATCGAATTTCGATCTATTTTTTATTTATATTCGGTTCGATAACTTTTGTTTTTAATCCGATTTATAAGATTTTCGTTTTATTGGAAAACGGTATCCTCAATAGTGCTTTTTAGATCAACGTAACGCATTAAAATTTTAACTTTTAAGATGTAAATATAAACAATTTTTTTTCTATATTTTTACTGTACCAATATTAATTTATCGCGTGGAAGCACACCGAATTTTAAGTGGTTCCTTGGAAGCCAATAAAAAAGGTCGCATGACGCCCACTACACTGCACTGCACTGTAGCGGAAAATGCATTTCTGCCTGAAGACTAAAATAGAAAAATTTCGTGATAAATGCTAAAACAGAAATGAAGTTATATTTCAACTACACATTTGAGTCACGATACATGCTATGGTCATTTACGACAAAAACTCTCTTTCTATTAATATTATATATGTCACCAATAAACAGATATGAAATATAATTTTGAATTCAGATATTTTTTTAAATAATATATTACAAAATTTAACAGACGCTGGTTGCAAAATCCAAAGAGGACAATCTCCAAAAAAAACTTATTCTTGAATCACCATTAAGTCACACTGCAGGATATAAATGTTTGCTCTAAATATATTACGAAGATTGATGTATAGGGCACGTAAGTATAGGTTTGACCTTGAATTCGCAGAAGTCACTATTAGGACCTTTTTAGCGTATGCTATTTGTGAAAATAGTAAATGTCGCGGATGGAACTGCCATTACAGGCACGCAACACGCGTATTTTTCTCAGACCTAAAATTGGCTGCCGACTTCTATAAATATTATTATATTAAGCTCCATAGCTCATTAGACAGCACTAGTTCACTTAGTTATTATCCTATTTTTTTTTAAACTTTATTTTCAGTAGTATTCCGGCGTTTAATAAGACATTTAATAGTTAGTAATAAATTTATTTTCTTATTTATCCATATAACAAAAACACTATGCAATTCCGACTTTGGTGGGGGGGATCTACTACAACACCCTAACAACTAAACCATAAATTATAAAGAACGAAGCTTTGGACCATAATAAAAATATTTATTATTAAGAGTATGGGAGCATTAACATTTAAATAATAAAGTACATTACTCTCGTGATTCTAGTGCTTCACCATGCCATCAAACAACACTACATTATTTAATATGTACCGCGCGATATCACACTAATTTACAAACGGTGTTTCTAACATTATACATAAACATTTATTGTTTTATTTTACCTTACAGTTATATCAAAAATTTCATAACAGAGCGAAGTAGATGAAAAATTCAGCTGCAAGATCATAATATAAGACATTATGCATACATAGGTTGGGAAGGTAGCAACTTGGCTCGCAAAGTTAACTGTAAATTGAAATTTTATATTCGCCTTAATATATTTATTTAAACTCAGGGACGATAGCTAGGCTTTATATCATTTACTGGAGCAGAAAACATAGAAAATTTTATAATAGCTTTAAGCACTGCGCGATTGTAGTCACGTTAAAGAAAAATGTTTGTGATGCGAACTACACCCCCCTTACCTCCTATAGAGTGTTGACAGTAAAACAATTTAACCCATGTAAAGTAATGGTACCATGGCACTTATGACAAACACTTATATTTCAACATCGTCATCGGTTTACTCCTCAGAATGGGAACGGCGTTAGGTCATAGTCCACCATAATACACGCTGGCCCTATACAGACACAGGGTTGGCAGACTTCACACACCTTTGAGAACTTTGGAGAACTCTCAGGAGTGCAGGTTTCCTCACGATGTTTTCCTTCACCGTTAAAGCAAGTAATTTTGAATTGTTTATGTATTAATTGTAAGAAATCACTTGGATGGCTGCTTCAGGTAGATTGGGACAGTTTTTTTTAATATTAGATATTATTAATATAAATCTGTAGCTACTAACAGCGAATAAAAATAATAAAAGTGATGCTAACACTATGTATGAATATGTAACAAAATTTCACATGTTATCGTGCTATGTTATACCAATTACATTTAAAAAAATTGCAAACGACCTTATAAATGAAGAAATTAGCTGCAGGAAACGATATACGAGACATTAAACAAATATAAACAGTCGTTTGCTTCTCAAAGTGTATGGGTTAAGTGTAAATTGAAATTTTAATGTCTTAGCATGTTTATATTGGTTCACGAAATAGGTTTTCTTTTATAACCTTTGAAATGGAGAAGAATGACTTTGAATGTAATATTTTAATGTACATTTGTTGCAAGGAAGTTGCTGATCTAAGTCTAATTCTACAGTTATGATAGAATCCTGAGGAGTGTCCGGGAATGCCGAGAAACAAGGTAGTTACGAGCCCCCTTTATAATACTCATCAATACCTTCACTGCTCAACTTTGCTACCAAATATACTATACCTTTAACTAAATCAGAAGCAATCTGACTGATTAATCGAATCATTGGAGTTTTCTACTAATATAACAATAGAAATAATCTAACTTTCTAGGTTTAACGCGCTAATCTCAAGAACTTCCAATTCGAATTTAAAAAAACTTATAGTGTTGGTTAGCCCATTGTATTATAGGTGCTTACGACCTACTCTCTCAAACCATCTCTCTCTCTATGTTACGCAGACGAAGTTGTTGGGTCAACTATATTTATATATAAACTCTAAGAGTTAAAAAACGATCTGAAATAAAATCTAAACATCAATTCCACTTGAATTTTTATGAAATGGAAAAAAATATTAAAACCTACTTCATAGAAAAAGCTTATTTACAAAGCGTAATCCATCAGAGTTATTTTAATTTCGTGACCTGATTCCAATATTGGGTGCATTAAACATTACATTTTCCGCGAGATAGTCAAACTGGCAACGAAACAAATACTAGCAGATGAAGAATAAATTATATTAATCTCAAAATATATGAAGTTTATAATAATAAGTTTAATATATCGCTGAATATCTGTACATCAGTTTAAGCGTCAGTAGCTCAGTGGTGCGGGCGTTGGATTCATTTTGGATCGAGAAGTCGTGGGTTCGAATCCCGGACATTGGATTACTGGCGTGGCCCACTCCTGACACAAGCATTTTAGCTTAGTAGGAAAGGTAAAGGGAATACTAGTAGTATGTGATCCATACTGCTAGTAATCTTCTTTTTTTTTAAATAAGAATATCTCTACGTGAACTGCCAACCTCACAATTAATGGCCAACAGCTGAGTCTCCTCATGCACGGCTCTCCTCCTCATAATGAGAAGTGGGTTAGGCCATAGTCCACATCGATGGCCCATTGCGGACTGGCAGACTTCATACACCTTTGAGAACATGGAGAACTCTCAAGAGTGCAGGTTTCCTTACGATGTTTTCCTTTACGGTTAAAGCATAATTTCTTAAAACACACATAACTCAGATAAGTCATAGTTGTGTACCCAGGATTGATATTATTTGTGACACTATGCAACTGTTTTAGCTGTTAGGAATCAATAATTAGTTACGCATGGACAGTAAAACATTTTATGCCTACATTATACATTATGATATATTACAAAAGGGATTAGGCAGCGTCTTTGCTAGGCTTTTGTCATCTTTGTACGAAATTTCATCAAGTCTGTTCAGTGGTTTAGGCATGAAAGCTAGATAAACTATTATATAGTTAGCTACTTTTGTTAAAAAAGCTAATTTGATTAAGTATGTATAAGATTTTTCTCTCTTTTTAAAACTTATTAATAAAGTTTAAAGTATCGCATCTTCCGGTTATAGCTAGTAAACCGGAATTGATTCTGTAAAAATATTTTGTTTCTGTGTCGAGAGAAGGATATAAAACATAATCGAATTTTACTAAAATTGAAAACATCTATATTTCTTACCTGTACATTTTACGTGATATTGCCGTCAAATGTAATTTGTGGATCAAAAGTAATGCAATCATAAAAGGGTTGTAAAATTGATAAGGAAGTGCCCGTTTCACGCTGGAATTAACGTTTCAAATGTATTTCAGCAAAGGTAATTTCATTCATGACGAAGATTTATATCATCAACAGTGTTACTAGCGGATGGTAACATATTTTCACATCATTAAAATGAAGTATAATTTTTTTTGCAAAAATACATTCGTGAAAACCGTTGAATTAGACAAAAAGAAAACAGAGGATAAAGCTCTCAATATAATATAAAAATTTTCTTAAATTTATTCACTAACAGTAATATTGATCAAGAATCATTTATCGTAGAGCTACAGATAAAACCTATGCTAAATTTCGTGATATAGGTTAATATAGAAGTCGGCAGCCGTGACTTCTGCGCATTCAAGGTCAAACTTATACTTACGTGCCGGTAGCTATACCTTTTGAACTCCTTGTGAAGATTAAAATTTATTTATAAATTTATACATGAGGAATCTTTTTATTGCATTTACAAAGAAATTTAAATTTTTTCAAGTCCCAGAGAAAATTTGATACCAATATAATATAGAGACAGTCAAACAAACGGTAAATAGAATGATCTTATACGGTTTTTTTTTCCAAAAAAAAAAATAGATAGAAAAATGATGGGTAACTAAATTAAATAGAGACTGGATTTTACTCGATTAATTTTAAATATAGGCAAAATTAGCGCACAAATCAAGCTTTTCCATATAAATTGCTTTACCGTTAACTACTTAAATGATCACCTCTATGGCGCGCTGGAGCATTCGATTAACTCAATAAAATTACCCGATTTATCCTGAGTACTCTATTTCACGTAATCTTATTGCTTCGTGTTTAATGTGCTATAATTTTAGCTTTAAAAAAGCTAATGTTTTTAATTTCTTGCTTATCTTACTAATATTATACAAGTAGTTTTTACTCATGTAAATCTCTCAGCTTAATATATTTAAAGAAAATTTCGCAAACTGATATTTTATAACTTGAATTAACTTCCGAAAAGCAAAGAGTTAAAAAAGAGTATCCCTCACAGCTTTTGCCGATGCGTGGCATGAGTACAATGGGGGTTTATTTGGCCTTGGCAATATTGACGATATCTTAAATTTAAATGGAGTCTGCTTTTGAGGAAATTATAATTAGTACTACTTAAAACTCGTTGCGAAATCCTCGAGTGTGTCTGTCAGTTATTGAAAATTGATTCTTAGGCTTAAAAATTAATGAGTAACTTTCGTTATGATGTATGGACATATCCTTTAAGAACCGCATGGGATTCTTTTTATCCCGGAAAGAATCTCAGTCTCTAATATAGAAATTGTTTCTATCGTATTCATTTTTCAGTGCGTTATATCCCCAGTTCTGAAGTTTCTAGATATATAAATCTTTCTTACCTTTACAAATATAATGCTTTGAATTGGGAAATACTATTCATCATATCATTTAGACACTTCAAAGTTTTAACCCTTTAGGCTAACTTTATGCTAAGAAGCTAAACATCGTTATTTATTAAAAATAAAGCAATAGTTATTTATAATATAAAAAAAACGTAATTTATGTTTACTACTGCAATGCATTATCTTCGAACATGACTAAGAATAATTGCACACTACGGACATAAAGTTTTGACAAAGAAGAAATATTATGTGTAGCTGAAATATCCACACCAATATTATAAATGTGAAAGTGTGTATATTTTTCACTAAGCTTATATGCCTGATATTTACATAGACTACTTTTAAACTCAAATAAAATAAAGTAAAGAATTACATTATATAAGGTATCTAGTAATATAATATTTTATTATTAGCATAGGATCTATACTTTAAATGGAAACCAAGCAAATACTATCAAATATTTGTACAGCGATAATGTTCACGGGGCAAGCTCCGTTTGATGTCTTAATCTAATCTATATGTATACTAATATTATAAAGAAGTAAGATTTGTATTTTTGTATGTAACGAATAAACATAAAAACTACTGGACCGATTTCAAAAATTTGCCATAAAATATCTTTCATCGCATGCGCTGCAAAAAGTATTGATGATAGAACAAAAAAATGTTCTACAATATTATAGAACGTATCAATATCTACAAAAAAGTCCGCGAGACCATATATCCAACTATTATAGTTACGTCACTATAACTACTTTTTTACATTTTAAAAGTTGATAAAAATGCCTATCAAAATCAGACCATGTTTTCTATAACTTTGTATAAATCCTTATCCAAATAAATTATTTCGTATTCAAGACTATTTCAATACCTGTAAATTACTTTTTGAATTATTAAAATCGGACTTTCCATTCAAAAGATATTACGAAATTAAAAATATCAATATAAACAAAAAATACACGACGACGCGACGGGCCAGTATAGCGACGCAGCGCAGCGAGTAAAGCGGCAAGAGAGGGGGCACCGAAATGCGGGAGGGCCAATATATTTTTAAAAATAATATTTCACCCGCGCGAAGCCGGGATGGGCCGCTAGTATAAAATAAAAGGCACTACCCGCGAGTATTAAGTAATCAATGGTGTTGCTAATTATTTAAAAAAAAAATTTTTTACCGACGGTTCGCTTGCCATTTAAAATAATGCATTTACATAACATAAAGATTTAATACAACATTTTTTAAAAAGCAAGTTTTTGATGTGTTCCAGGTAAAAAAAATCGTTTCTATAATTAAGTAACAAGAGATACCTGTAAAAGCAATCTTTTATAAAGTCATGTTATTTAATTGTTGTTATTTCGTACCTTTTGTCCGTTATTACGTTTTTATGAAACGTTAAAGCATAAAAGACTTTATGATGTCATTTTGATCTCGTCTCGTCGAGCCTTTATAAGCTTTATATTTATATGCATGGAATCTTTGAGAGTTATTATTTAAGTTATTCCTTGTTTATCATCCTCTCCCCTTTCGTATTTATTAACTGATAACGATTGATTGACGGAATGATTGATCTGCACGAAAATTAAGCTACATTTTCGAGGTTTCCGAACAGTAGAAAGTTGTTCTCTCCTTAATGATGAATATAAAAATATCCTTTAAATGTTTGGTTTCTTCTTCTTTAGGTAAGTTTAACTTACCTATTACAATACATGTCTACCTGTCATGCTTTTTTTCTAGTTTTTTAGATATTTTGTATTTTTTAATATTGAAGGAATGCCTGGAAAATTTTAAAAAACAAAACCTCGAACTAAGTAACTAAATAAATTAGTGATTTTTTCGTTAGAAAATAAATATTTAATAAACATTTTATGTAGTACTTTCTTTTTTAAATTTTTGTCTTTAATTTACCAGTCTTTCGTATATTTTCCTGTTCACAATAAAGATGTGACAACAGAGGAAATCTCAAGGGACATTAAAAATTCTATTAATGCTAAGATATTAAATTATGAAGCCCTAAACAAGGATAAAGCTATTAGGAATTTCCTCTGGTATTTGATACTTTATCTGTTCTTGTTTAAACTTTTATGATATTGAACAATTGAAAATTAGGTAAATAATGACTTTCTTCTTGACTATATTCCAGTGATGAAAATTATTCTTCTCATCACTCCCTCTCTCATTTCGAGTCGAGTCAACTAAGTTATCTATTAGGGTTATTTGAGTACTATAATGGCAACAAAAATAAAAGGTAATTGTCCAACTTTCCATCACTTACATTGACCAGTTCTGTGGCTATACCTTACTTAGTAAAATACTAATTCTTATAAATTCGTACGTAATTTATAAAATCTTACATAAGTAAATTTGCTTACATCATGAGTGAAAGAGACGTGAAGATTGTTTTGTATATACCTATATGAATGAGAACGGGTGTAGCAGCGGCGCCATCCTACCAGTTTTTTTTCTTTTCGCAAACTTTAAATACTGCATAAGTTATGTAATTTTAGCTTAATATTCGCACTTTTAGTGCAGTTATGTTAGTTATATTAAATTCCTTATAGGTTTTAACTAGCATATTAAAAATCCTAGATTATTGAATATAAAATCCTATTACCTATAAATTTATCCACAAAAGAAAAGTTATTAAAATATTTAAATATTCACTGCATAAGCGAAGTTTGGACTAGTTCTTCTAAACAAACGACCTAGATAAGACAAAATCAACCGAAATGTCAACTCGGCCGTAACTTTTGCCGTAGTGGGAACTGCAGTGTACAGTATACAGTGTACTGTCCAAACAGTAAAGTTGGCGCAAACAGTGGTTTCCGCTCCTCTAGGTAAGTTGAAGTCACTGTAACAAACTTGAAACATGTGTTGACACCTACTTAGTGATAGCACTTGAACGCGTTAGGTCTCACTCACTCAGACTCAGAAGTCAGTAGTGAATCTATTACGTATGAAAGCTTTTAAATTGACTTGGAACTTAAAATAAAACTGGAGAAATATTCTGCCAACTTTTTTTTTTTTAATGATAGATAAGGGACAAACGAGCAGACGGTCCACCTGATGGATAGTGGCCACCGTCGCCTATGGACATCGACAAAACTAGAGGGTATCTCTTGTTTTGTCAATGCGATGCCGCCTCGAAGATAGAGTGAGGAGGAGGAGCGAAGAGAAGACTGCTGCGGTTTCAATGGACCCCGGGAAAGAACCCTGTGTTCATTGGAATCGCAGCAGTAATGGGATGGGAGAGGGAGGGGTAGATCTGGCTCACATACTGCTCGGCCGGAATGCGTCAGAGACACTTGGCGGTCGGATTCGCACTTAACCATAACTTTGCCAGATTTAAATGACGTCGATTAAGTAAAACATAAACAATACTTTAGTTTAGATCTGCAATATAGAGTTTTAGAGTTTGACATATAGATAGACAAAGAAAAAAATGTATCTATAATTGATTTTTTTGATTACTATTTTTTTTTGGATAGTCGATAATACAAAACATAAAATATAGTAGCAAAGTAAAAGGAAGTAATGTATTATTTTTTACAAAATTTGGAATTACTAAAAATACATCCTACAAACAGTAATTAAAGGCTGACTTATATATTCAGGACAAAAAAGATGTATTTTTGTTGAGACCATTAGTTTCTCTCTTTAGAAAGTCTTTATTAAGCGACTATCCCATTGTTAGGCGAAGACAAAATATTCAGAGCCTTCATTTAAAACAAATGTATCTTGCACAGCTTCACCGTTTACAAAGCGAACCCATTTCATGATCGCATAATTTACTCTAAGCGACGTTTTAACACCGTAAATTATTTTTTTGTAAACATAGTCCGTAAATTATATCTATATGATAAGGAATACGTATGAAATATGAGCAATTATGTATACGGTACGTAATAAGAATAGGAATGATTTATAAGATCTGACATAGATAATAATTATTGCTCAGAAATCGCAATAACTAAATAGTATTTATTAATGTCTACACGTATTAGATTGGGCAGAATAGGCATTTTTCAATAGTATTTATGTTGGTCCAAAAACTCTTGGCTAGTGGGATGGATTCTTGTGAAAATGTCATGACCTTCTAAACAACAAAAGCAATCGACTAAAAACCATCCAAAAGATAAATATTTCTAAAATTAAAATAACGCTATAAATATTTTTTTTTATTTTTATTTATTTATTTAAAAATTATTATTCCAATATTTAAAAATAAATTATATTAATTGTACTTTTGAAAAAAAATATTTATTATAATCAATATCTGGTTCGGATATACATAGAATGGTGCTCTTAGAGTGGTCTGCATATTGGTCTGCAAAAGACCAACGACCGTTTTTAATTGGATTGCAGCACATATATTGTTAACTAGAACGCGATGGTACGAATAATCGAATTTGGAAGTTGTGCTCCGCCAACCGCGCTCCCGTCATAATTAAGCAGAGGTCGGGGACAGCAATATGAATAAATAACATATGACGCCATGTAAAACAACGAAAATGGCGACAGTAGCTCGTTACAGCCTTCCCGTATTCCCAGCTATAACGCAGCAATCTAAAGTCAGCTGTTTTCGCTTGATTGCATAGTTTTATCCCAGTTTACGCGCTATTAATATTCTTTAAATGACTGCAGTATTTTAAGTTTAATTCCGTAACGATAAATATTTTGAACTGTTTAAGTTCTTGTAGAATTTAATTGAGTAATTTCTAATTGTAATATTTGTTTGTAAATTATTCGTCAAAATTTGCAAAAAATTTTCAGCCACTTCCTGGTATACAATTGAGCTGAAATTTACCTTTATATGTAGATACCGAGGCAATACAATATCATGGTTTGACCTAATAATGTAAAACAACAACTGAAAATAGTGACAGTAGCTCGTTAAAGCCTTCCGGTATTCCTAGCTTTATAAGTTATAACGTAACAATCTAAAGTCAGCTGTTTTCGCTTGATTGCATAGTTTTATCCCAGTTTACGCGCTATTAATATTCTTTAAATGACTGCAGTATTTTAAGTTTAATTCCGTAACGATAAATATTTTGAACTGTTTAAGTTCTTGTAGAATTTAATTGAGTAATTTCTAATTGTAATATTTGTTTGTAAATTATTCGTCAAAATTTGCAAAAAATTTTCAGCCACTTCCTGGTATACAATTGAGCTGAAATTTACCTTTATATGTAGATACCGAGGCAATACAATATCATGGTTTGACCTAATAATGTAAAACAACAACTGAAAATAGTGACAGTAGCTCGTTAAAGCCTTCCGGTATTCCTAGCTTTATAAGTTATAACGTAACAATCTAAAGTCAGCTGTTTTCGCTTGATTGCATAGTTTTATCCTAGTTAACGAGCCATTAATCTTCTTTAAAGGACTGCAGCATTTTAAATATTGTTCTGTAACGAAAAGATATTCAGCCTGTATCATTTCATGTAGAGTTAAATATTTATGTAGTAGTAATTTCCTAAGTACATACTTACATTTATTACAAGTATTTATTTTACTCGCAATATTTCTGTCACTTCCTGGTATATCATTAAGCAGAAATTGGGCATACTTATATCCTAACTAATATTATAATTTTGGAAGTAACTCTTAAGAAACGTAGGTAATACCTAAGAACACAAACTAAACAAACCAAAGTGCGATTTAATATACAACTTATGCCATCTTTTGACGGATAAATGGTCTGTCTTGTCCTTTACGAAATCACGCTTAAAACGATGAACCGATTTTGTTGAAATATGCCACAAAGATAAAATAGAGCTTGAGGAAGGACATAGGGTATGTTTTATCCTGAAAAAAATACTAAATAAAACAAAGTAAATAAATGGGTGTGGGGTTACGCCAGATGGCGTTTATGCGCTGTTTGGCCGTTATGTATTTGGGAATTAGTACATATATAAATTACTAGCGGCCCATCCCGGCTTCGCGCGGGTGGAATATTATTTTTAAAAATATATTGGCCCTCCCGCATTTCGGTGCCCCCTCTCTTGCCGCTTTACTCGCTGCGCTGCGTCGCTACACTGGCCCGTCGCGTCGTCGTGTATTTTTTGTTTATATTGATATTTTTAATTTCATAATATCTTTTGAATGGAAAGTCCGATTTTAATAATTCAAAAAGTAATTTACAGGTATTGAAATAGTCTTGAAAACGAAATAATTTATTTGGATAAGGATTAATACAAAGTTATAGAAAACATGGTCTGATTTTGATAGGCATTTTTATCAACTTTTAAAATGTAAAAAAGTAGTTATAGTGACGTAACTATAATAGTTAGACATATGGTCTCGCGGACTTTTTTGTAGATATTGATACGTTCTATAATATTGTACAACACTTTTTTGTTCTATCATCAATACTTTTTGCAGCGCATGCGATGAAAGATATTTTATGGCAAATTTTTTGGCACCTTGGGTTGGTTTTCGTGAGATTTCCTAAGGATCTCTAATTTTTTCTTGTAATAAATATAGCCTATGTTACTCAGGGATAATGTAGCTTCCTAATGGTGAAAGAATATTTGAAATCGGTCCAGTAGTTTTTATGTTTATTCGTTACATACAAAAATACAAATCTTACTTCTTTATAATATTAGTATAGAAAAATGTAGCATATCGAGATATAGCGATTAAAATTTAAAATTCAACACAAATACACGTGATAAATGGCAATCAAATTGGGCTTAATATATTTTGTTATCCTGAATACTAAAAGGTTATATTTAAAATTCTGTTTAGTTTATTTCAATATACAAGACACGTTAAGCTAAAAGTAGAATATACTTCTACCTGTATAATATAATACCCTGAGCTCGTACACAATTTTGAATGTAACCTCAGATTTGCTCCCGCGTGATTTGTCGTAATGTGTCGCGCTCAAACAGCTGGAAATTAAACTGGGTATACGTTTTCAAGTTTATTTTAAAACTGTGATAAAGCCGTACGTGTAGCGTTATTATTAAAAAACTTTCTTACATAATGTTTAATGATTTGCAGTACCTACCTAATTATTTAATGTTATATATGTATTTCGTAGCCTTAAGATCAGCTAAAGACCTCCTTAGGTAAGATCCAGATCAAAATGTTTATTTTTTTCTTCAATCTCGCCCATTGCACCATCTAGCGGGTTCAAGTATAATAACTATACAAATGACTAAGAAAATATTAAAATCGATCAATTCGTAAATAAAAAAGGTATACCTATTAGAATTTTATTTATAAGAAGTAAAATATATATTTAACGATTGTTGCGTTTTGGTGATTTCTGTTGCTATATATCTATCCTATCGATTTTATAATTTTGACAAAAATCATGAACAAAACTGTAAACAGATCTGCTAGAAATTGTTTGGCAAAGACCAAACTAATCTCTGTGTAAATAGTTACTTGATCCTGACATAAATTTAGCAGTCGCCTTCACTTCTAAACTGTCCTCCACTACTTGTCTGTGATAATGCATTTTTAGTAAATCGAGTAATAGATATGTTGTAAACACGTAAATGGTTTTGAGCTCCAGTGTGTGTATTTTGTAATGCAAGACTATTCCCAAGACGAGCTTATACTTACTTGTTGGCTAAGTTACAGTACAGTACACTGTTATAAAGACTATAACCTCTAAGTCTAGAGTAATAACTCTTATATCCAGTAACTTAAATATTTTTAAAGTAAAATTCCTTTATTAAATTTAATAGAACCCAATTAAAAACAAACTCCCCAAATAATCGAAATCAGTGAATTTGCTACTCACTCTCCATTTTATAACAACTCTCAATACCCCCTTAAACTTAACATACTTACTCTTAGAGTCGCTATATATAGTTTACAATGTATTGGTTATTTCCAAATATTTTTCAAAATCTATACTAATATATAAAGCTGAAGTGATTGTTTGTTTGAACGCGCTAATCTCAGGAACTACTGGCCCGATTTGAAGAATTCTTTCAATGTTAGATAGACCATTTATCGAGGAAGGCTATAGGCTATATAGTATCACGCTACGACCCATAGGAGCGGTGCATCACGCGGATGAAGTCGCGTGGGTCGACTAGTGTTGAAATAAAAATGAATCGCCTGTATTATGTTCGCGCCTAACTTTAGAATGACTGCACCAAATTGGATGATACTTTTTTTGTTGTGTTTATTATCAGGACAAGGTGTGTTAACAAGAAAAATTTAATTTAATTTTCTGGTGAATAAGAGAATGAGTTAGAGTATGAATAAAAGAGTAAGGAAATGTTAGTGAGTTGGTGGACAAGAAAGTTAGCGAATGGTTGTGTGAGTGAGTCATTGTGTAAGGAAGTGAGTGAGTGAACGAAGCGAGGGTGGGACGGTTAGTTTGTAATATAAATGTATGGTTAGCTTTCAATCTTTTACTGAAAATGTCAAGCTAGGTTTTATCTAAGATTTTACATTCAGTATTTATAAATTGTGTGCCAGGCTTTCGGGCATTAGATGCTAAATTCTACCCTAACTATCTAACTGAATTGGCCTAGATATAAATTTGTTTGTAAATCTTTGACTGTACATCCCAAATGGCGAACGGTAAGGTCAAATGCATATAAGATGTAAGACATAAAACAGATTCCGCTATAAATATTTGATATGGCAGAGATATTTGCCTAAAGCTACACTACGTCGAATAACGGTGAAATGTACCTTATGCAATTTTTATTCTAATAACAAATATTCGTACTAGTGACTAGGTAGGAAAATATCAAATTACATTATATAACTTAGTAGTTATCAAATCTGCAGCCAATAATTATTTATATTATTTATACGAGTGGCCTGTCCTCGCTTCGCTCCGGGTATTTGAAGCAATATTATAATTAATGTCCTTAAATTGTCATTCTTTAATTGTGTAGCTTTACTTTATTTGAAACAAAAATAAAGGTATAAATCAAAGACAGAGAAGAGAGAGGATAAGAGAGAAGTATAAAAGAGTAAGAGAGACGGGAATACTATAAACTTCTCAGTAAAACAATTTTTAAATTCGGTTCAGTAGCAACAAAATGGTATTTTATTGTCAAAAAAAAGTATATGGCAACACTACATTACCTTTGTCACTCACGAAAAGTGTATCTGTGAAAAAAAAATTAAAATCGGATTAGTAGTTCCTGAGAAATCCTTCAATTTACAAAATGACTAGGTTATGTCACTTAAATGGCCATATCTTTTTAATTAGAATATTTATGGCAATACCACATAGCCTATGTTACCCGGAAAGGATGTAGCCTCCTATCGGTGAAAGAGTTTTCAAAATCGGTTCAGTACTTTTCGAGCCTATTCGCAACAAACAAACATACAAACAATCAAATCTTTCCTCTTTATATAATAGTATAGATATAGATTACTAGACGATCCGCTCCGGTTTCGCACGGCTGCAATTAACCTCGTGTCATTAGATTTAATAAACACAATTTTTTTTTCCACAGTGCTAAGTATATGAGAGAAATATGATACCCATTACAGTACAGCAATACACATGCAATTTAGACTGAAGCAAGCGGTGCCAGGGGCTTGAGACCCAGGAGCAGGTTTAAAGAGCTCTTTCATAATATATTAACTCTCACCTCCACCACTCGACCTCGCTAACGACAATAGATAATAAAGTAAACTTACGTGGACCTCGAGAAGGGTAACCTTAATCACGACACTATAACACTAACTTCCATGTTCACTGCACGAAAACACCAGAGAGACTGAGACTAATCGCACTAAAGGTATACTAGAAAACAAATAAAAAGATCTACCCAATACTATTACTTTATAAACAGTGTTGCTAACAACAGGTACTCTAAATTTTTCCGGGTTAAAAAGAAGCCTATGTGTTAATCTAGCTAATAAAATACTAGTGCCAAGTTTCAATGAAATCCTCTCAGTCGTTTTTGGATGATTCAGAAACAAACATCAAAACATCTAAACATTCAAATAACCAAACATATAAATTTTCACATTTATAATATTAGTAAGATTAACGGTGTTGCTAACTTAATGTTAAATTCATTTTTGTAATTCGATAAAAAAGGTAGAATATTTAAAACATAAATTTAATAAATAACGCGAGCAAAAAAAAAATAATTTAATGAGTACCCTATTACGATTATGTAACATCATTTTAAATATTTAAACTAAAAAAATATCTGTATTTAAGCTGAGTTAAGAGTTAAGCTGAAAAGCATTAATGCTTTTTTAATGAAATTTGGTACAAAGATAGACAAGAGTTTGGAAAAGGACATATGCTACATTTAATTTAGTAAAAGTATTCGCCTCTGCCGCTGGGAGAGAATCTCGTAAGAGGCGAATAACTCAACACCCTCCGACGTGTTCCGGTCGAGCCACATATAGGCCAGACTTCTCCTCCCATCCTGGTAATGCTGCGGTTTTTAACTCTGAGTTTACGTTCAGAGTCCACTGAAATCGTAGAATTCTTCTCTTTAATTCCTCACTCTATCTTCGAGGTGGCAACGCATCGGCAAAACAAGTCACTCTCTTGTATTGCCGATGTCCATGGTCGACGGTGGCCACTTACCATAAGGAGGGTCGTTTGTCCCTTAATTACCTTGAACACGAGCGAAGCCGGGGCTAGTCGAATAGAACCTACTAAAAGTATTTCAAGATTGAAATGAAAACATCGAGAAGTGAAAACTAATTTCATTTATGTTTAGGGAATTTTAAGATTCATATCGGGAAACTTTGTTTTGATTTATGGAATAGATATTTAGGTGTTTTCCAACGATTTGAATATAACTGACAATAAATCATATCAGCTTTTATTACTTTCAGAAGTCGAAGATGCAGACGTTATCCCTTACATTTATCCATATATATACAAAAATTGCGAAAAAAAGGGTTAAAGAAATTGAAAAGTATTTATGAGAGTCTATCATATATATGTTGAAAATTAAAATGTAATACTATACCTAAAACACTTGTAAATTGTACCCGAGCAAAGCCAGGTTCGAGTAGTAGCTCAAGTAGCGACGACGATTAGAATCTGAGAAATCACTTTTTTTTCTATTTTTGCACTAAATCTAATAAAGCATTTAAATTTTAATTGTCCCAACTACAGGTCTTTTTCAGTCGTTACAGTAGAAGTACTAGGTTATTAAACAGAAAGAAAGTAAGAAGTCAATTAATCAAGAATCGACCTCATAATGAGATGACTTTTATGAAACTCTAAATGAGATGAGTTTTTCGATGAAAAACTGACGTGTATTCACTTCCTATATAAACCATTTCAACACTTTTAGATAAAATTACATACATCACAGTCCTATTTTAGAATGGTTTCGGAATCCAAAAATGTTATGAGTTAATTAGTCTTGCAAAAACATAAGGCTTCTCAACGCGACGCCATGTTGAAGACATATTTGTCATCAACAATAATATTTATTATTTTAGACTAAATATTTAATTATATAATTATGTATTTTTCTTTGTTGTGCTGCAGCAAAAGAATTTAAAAAGGGCCATTACTTATAGAAGGTTGTCGTCTGTTTAATTCTATTATGACATTATACATAATATAGACTAGCTATGCCCGCAACTTCGCCCGTGTGGAATAGTGTCTTTGTGTAGCAATTATTTAGGCTAATTATTTTACAAATAAGACACATACGTATTAACTCAACTTATAAAACATTCACATAAACCTTACATATTTCAATACAAACTTTCATCCCCTATTCTCTTTTGTTGTTTTAAACCCTTGGGGGTAAAACTTTTACAAACTTTAAATATCATATTATTTATTTACATCGAATCAACAAAAAATAAGTTTCAAGCTTCTAACTCTAATAATGACGATGCTTTCATACAACTTTTCATCCCCCCGTTTCAACCACTTGCAACCCTTTTTTCGCATTTAAATGTAGCCTATGTTCTTTCTCAAGCTTTAGACTATCTGTATACTAAATTTCATTTTAATCGGTTCAGTAGTTTTGGCGTGAAAGCGCGACAGATAGACAGAGTTATTTTCGCATTTACAATATTATGTAAGGATTATAACCTACCTAGCCGCGCCCCGCGGTTTCACCTGCTGTATTTGGGATAATTCGCACTATATCATTATAAATTATAGCCTATGTGTTATGCTGATGTGTAAGCTATATGATTGTAAAGTTTCATCAAAATCCATTTAGTAGTTTTTGCGTGAAAGAGTAACAAAAATACATCTACATTAGTAGGAAGTATGATAATAAGGTAAAGTGAGAAAAGGTGTTGTAGTTTGTAAAATAAAGTACAATTCTTATAAGTGAGTATACCCGTGTTCTTATTTTAGTTTTTCTGTAACCTAGTTAAGCATACTTAAGCTGATGATTTCGACACCCTACACAGTGACAGATTTTCATGACCAAGTCCCTCCCAAGCGAAAATTCGTAAAATGCATAAGGGGTTAATATTATGATTACTCGTGACCGTCAGCTGCGATTTCGAGGATGGGCGAGCAGTGGCAGCCTCCCAAACATGTTAAAATTTGTCGGATTATAGTTTACCTGGTATCTTGAAGGAAAAATAAAGTCAGCTGACCATAACGTGGTGGAGTATACGTCAGCTGGCCGCTTGACCATGTAACATTTAAGTAGCTTTTTACAAACAGGAGTTTCGTGAGTTCGACTCCGACTCCGTTCATTCACTTACGGAATCTCAGCTGACGGTCACGTGTCATCTTTATCTATACTATTATATAAAGAGGAAAGTTTTGATTGTTTGTATATTTGTTTGTTTGTTGCGAATAGGCTCGAAAAGTACTGAACCGATTTTGAAAATTCTTTCACCGATAGGAAGCTACATCCTTTCCGTGTAACATAGGCTATGTGGTCTTGCCATATATACTCTTAATTAAAAAGATATGGCCATTTAAGTGCCATAAGGTGGTCATTTTGTAAATTGAAGAGCTTCTCAGGAACAACAAATCCGATTTAAAAAAAAAATTTCACTGTTAAAAAACTACACTATTCGTGAGGGACGAAGGTGATGTAGTGTTGCCATACACATTTTTTTATTAATAGAATATGGCCCCTTTGTTGTTTCTAATCTGATTTTAAAAATTCTTTCATTGTTAGAAATCTACACTATTCGTGAGTGACAAAGGTGATTTAGTGTTGCCATAGACATTTTTAATTAATAGAACATGGCCATTTTGTTGCTACTGATCCGATTTAATAATTCTTTCACTGAGAGAAGTCTATAGTATTTTCGTCTCTCTCTCTCTCTCTTATAGTACTATCATTGTCTCTCATCCTCTCTCTTTAATTTTTATTTTTATCAGTTCAGAATGATTAGCCTCTTTTCACTTTCTTTCTTTCGATAATTTCTCTCTTTCTCTCTCTCCTTTACCCATTCAATTTTAGTTCTGCTCTGCCCTGCCTTTTTTATCATCTATCGCTTTTCTTTAATTTTGTTTCTATTATTTTTCTTTTTATAACTTTCTCTTACCCTCGCTAATTTTTCAAATAATTAAAAACTACACAATTACAGAGTGACAATTTAGGGACATCAATTATAATATTGCTTTAAATACCCGGAGCGAAGCGACGGCAGCCCTCTAGTCATAATATATATTCCTTATGCAGTATACGAATTTTCACTCGAGAGAAAATGATTGACCGAATTTGAATCTGGCTCCTGTACCATTTGTCACATCAAACCGTTAACTTATTATACATGTGTAGTATACGAATGTAAATAATTAATACGCTCCACAGACGCAATAGCCTCGCAGAGTTTGAAAGCCGTTGAAAATTTAAAACGAACACGATACAGCCTAAAGGTGTTTCCACTTTCCAGCGGTTATACCGTATTTGCGCTGTTTGTTTCTCCCTCGACGACGAAATGTTTCACTTCAAGAAAACTTTCTAGAGTTTTTGGCTTTAAATCTGAAGTTAGATCAAGTATTTCTAAAGTGCGGCACTCAATTTCTCTACAGCGAATCTTAAGTGAAAATAAATTGTAATTGAAATGTTATTTAATGTTCGATTAATTAATAAGGTTTTTTTTCACTTTGTTGTTCAAATAATAATATTTTTGGGGCTTTGAAATATCAGAAAAGTGGGTTTATCTATTAGTCAATAACAGGCTAAGTGGTAATATAATCAATTAATCACTTATTTTTAGGGTTCCGTACCTTAAAAGGAAAAATGGAACCCTTATAGGATCACTTCATTGCCCGTCTGTCTGGCTGTCCGTCTGTCAAGACTCTTTTTCTCAGGATCGCCTGGAGGTATCAAGTTAAAATTTATATCAAATACTCAAGCCAGCGCTCTCTTGCGGCTGATAAAAAAATCAAACTTCTAAGTGCACGCATTGAAAAGATATGACCGTTAATGTCACTCATATAATTATAAGGTACTTCCCAATGACCTAGCGTCGTGAAATTTAGCATGAAAGGCCTTACAGCACAAATATATAATAAAGAATAAAATTAAAAAACTGTAAAAAAATTTTTGTCTGCTTCACTAAAAAATCAACTTTTTTTGACGTGACAGGCAAGACTATTTTTATCAGAAAAACGTGAAGGTATCAAGTTGAAATTTATATAAAATACTAGCTGTCCCGGCAAACGTTGTTTTGTCATATAAATTTAGGGTGGCCCGCCCTTATCACTTAGGGGGATGAAAAATAGATAGTAGCCGATTCTCAGACCTACTAAATATGCATATAAAATTTCATAAAAATCGGTCGAGCCGTTTCGGAGGAGTATGGTAACTAACATTGTGACACGAGAATCTTATATATAAGATTCTAATCTCTAGTTCCTTAAATATTTAAAAATATTAAACTGCTAAGTCAATTTAATAAAAAGCCGTAGCCGCTTTTATCTCATGTATGATAATTTTGGTTTTCGAGATAAATTAAAATTCCCAGGCTTCGTCTTTTGACCTTGGAACATGATTTTTGGCAAGGTCTTATAGCAAGCACTAGTATGGGGAAAAATCCTAAAAATGCCAATTTTTTGTTACATCACGAAAAAATTGAAATTTTATAGATTCAGGTTAGATTTACGGAACCCTCAGAGCGCGAGTTCGACACTCACACTTGGCCGAATTATTTTATATTAAATTAGTAAAACGCACAATACAGACATCCGATTTGTCAAATTTCGACAAGCGCTAATAAATAATTACTGTACATGATTAGTACGTTACTAGCTTTATTATATTCAATAATAATTATATCACATAAGAGTGAGTGTTCATCAAAATTGTTATTTTCTATTCTAGCTGTTGTTTTAACTTCGAAACGATCAAGCTATTCTTGATATAAGACAATTTTTATTTTATCAGCTATCACGAACAGGTATTTTTAAGTCTTAAAATAATAATAACAGAATAAGATCAGGAGTTCCAGAAATTACCTCTATAATATATTTACAAAATGGCCATTTCATCTTTATTTATTTAACATTCGTATTTAGATTTAATAAAAAACGTTTAATATATAGATACATAAAAATATTCAGTTGTTCAATAAATATATTATTATTATACCGCAGGAATTATGAATTTTTCCGGGATTTAAAGTAGCCTATTTGTTAATCTAAACTTACAAACATCCAAACATACAATCTTTCACATTTATAGTATTAGTAAGAAATATGAGTAATAAGATGATGTCTTCCAAAAAAGCAGCTTGCTATGAGTGAAAAACGATTAAGTAGTTTTTGTGTCAAATAATTAAAAAAAAATAAAATATTTTCACTGTACAATAAAATAGTTTAGATGAACCAAAATTATTCATTTTTTTATCTAAACTGTTTCATGTGAAACAAATACATTCAAAGTAAACATATTTATACATTTTATTTCATCAAATTAAATGATATTATCAGGAAAAATATACATTATGCTTTAAGCTAAAATTTTGCATCGTGTAAAACATAATTTATAAAAAATACAACTTAGGAACTCTATTTCATACTTTTGAAGTACAAGCATAATAAAGTCATTAAAGCTGAAACTCATTATATTGATTGAATAAAAAAAGATACACCAGTATACGCTGTTATAATGTAAGGGGAGGAAATAAGTAATATCCAGTAGTAGTAGAGACAACTAATGTAAACAAAATAAATTTAGAAATTGTTTATACAATAATTTTTTTAAATTAGATTAACACTGTTTAATTTAATTTCCTTATTTTTTTAAATTCCTTCGGCCTTATATACAGAAAGAAAGGAATATTTTTTTAATATACACTTTTCCTAGACAAACAGAAATGTTCTACTTACATCATGTTAAGTACTAGAATTATACAGTTAAAGAAGGTCAAATCTAACCTATCGTTTTGGGCTTGTTCTAAATATAGTTCACTGAATCTTTTTATTTTATACTAGCTAATCCACCCCGGCTTCACATGGTTACAGTTTATCATGTGCCACAGTTATATTTAAGTAATATTTCATTTAATAATATTTTTGCTTAATATTTAGGCGCTTACGACAATAAACATATTTTATTTTTATCCCGCAGGCACCCTGAATTTTTCCGGGATAAAAAGTAGCTTATGTGTTAATCCACGTTATAAGTATCTGTGTGCCAAATTTCACTGAAATCCATTCAGCTGATTCTTACAAACTCACATTTTTAATATTAGTAATATTTGCAATAAATACAATAAATTTCTAGAAAATCTTTTAGATATTATTTAACACATTTCCTAAATCATATATAATTCGGGTAAACGGTGAGAAAATTAGCGCATAAAGAGTAGTATGTAATGTTTGTATTGTCCATACTCCCATTCAAGGAACTGCATAACACAATTTATGTTACAGTTGGCTCTACCCAAACAGCATACTTAGTCGTATCACATAATTGCACATAATTAATACATCTCCTTAACCAACTTTTACTAACATGGCGTACATCAAATGGCAATTTATTTTTTAATTTCTTCATTTTTCGAAACTCTATGAAATTTTGATTATGCACAACATAATCCACATCTGTAGCTTTGACAGACTTGATTACTGTACCGCCATATGCAATCCAATGTCTTTCAAAAAACTTCCTTTCATCTTCTGGTATTGATATAAAGTCTGGATAGAAACCGAGCTTTTTATTTTTAAAGACATCTGGTAATGGATTTTCTGGCTTTAGTTGTTTCACCCTTTTCGGTGCTTTACTTAAAGTTTCATTATCAGTGATATTATCTTTGCTATCTGTTGCTTTTCTTTTCTTAATTATAAATGTATCTAAACTTCTATTAGTTTTAAGTGGACTACATTTTTTGGTTGCTTTTGGGCTTATTTTAGGTTTTGCTGGAGTACTATTATCATCTGCAGTGGCTGCGAGTTTATTCAATAGAGAGACGTCGGTTTTCTCTTTAGATGTCTTGTATAAATGTTTCAATTCTTCTAAATTGGTGGCGGTTTCCCAGTCTTTGTCATCTCGAATTCTTGTGACTCTTGGAAATCTTACTGAAATACCATCAGCGGTGTGTAGATTTGCCTTTGTCAACTCAGTACCTGAAAATATTTGTTAGTGTTTTTTAGAATTTTGAATGATAGATTAAATAGCCTTACCTAGTAAATTATGAAATACATACCAGTGATTTCCCAAACAGGTTGCTTTTTAGGGTCCATAGCAACAAAATCTGGAACCATCCCCTTGTTACAATCCAACCATATAGGCACTCTTGTATAATCCTGTGATATTTTCAACATTATGGGAGCTAATTCCTTTTGCAATCTTTCTAAGGTGCTGTCATCATGACCTGTGTGTACTTTAGTAACAGTGACCCAGCGGTTTCGTCGTGAGTCTAAACAACCCATTAGAAATACTGACATCATTCCACCTTTTTTACCAGTACCTGAAATTAATTCATATTACAATTTTAATAAAAAATTTTACAATTTTAATTTACATATTTTTAAATTTGGGCTTCTTGATTAAACATCAATTCCTTGTAATTATATTAAAGATTTGAACTCACATCTAATATTATCTATACTAATATTATAAAGAGGAAAGATTTGTATTTTTGTATTTTTGTATTTTTGTATTTTTGTATTTTTGTATGTAACGAATAAACATAAAAACTACTAGACCGATTTCAAAAATTCTTTCACCATTAGAAAGCTACATTATCCCTGAGTAACATAGGCTATATTTATTACAAGAAAAAATTAGAGATCCTTAGGAAATCTCACGAAAACCAATCCAAGGTGCCAAAAAATTAGCCATAAAATATCTTTCATCGCATGCGCTGCAAAAAGTATTGATGATAGAACAAAAAAATGTTCTACAATATTATAGAACGTATCAATATCTACAAAAAAGTCCGCGAGACCATATGTTCAACTATTATAGTTACGTCACTATAACTACTTTTTTACATTTTAAAAGTTGATAAAAATGCCTATCAAAATCAGACCATGTTTTCTATAACTTTGTATTAATCCTTATCCAAATAAATTATTTCGTATTCAAGACTATTTCAATAACTGTAAATTACTTTTTGAATTATTAAAATCGGACTTTCCATTCAAAAGATATTACGAAATTAAAAATATCAATATAAACAAAAAATACACGAGGACGCGACGGGCCAGTATAGCGACGCAGCGCAGCGAGTAAAGCGGCAAGAGAGTGGGCACCGAAATGCGGGAGGGCCAATATATTTTTAAAAATAATATTCCACCCGCGCGAAGCCGGGATGGGCCGCTAGTAAGATATATAATGTAATGCCAAGAAAAGTTGATTGATGAAAATGTTTTTGAAAGTAAAATATATAAATCTAAAAACACTAACCAAACCAAGCTCCCAATACAACAAGGTCCGCAGTATCAGCCATTGCTCCATCGAATAAGTAATCTTTCTTCACTTTTAGCCAGTGTCGCTTACCAGGCTCATATTTTGATTCTAAATCTTTTAATACAAGCCCTTCCAAACCCAGCTGCAGAACCTAAAATTAATTTTACATAAAGATAAGTAATTTATTTATATAATTAAATTAAAGAAAGATCTAATTCATGATTAGGCATTACACAAATCCAAAGTATCAAAAATCGGTTTGCTTCAGTAAAAAAATCTAATTCTTGTGTTGCTGTGTTTGTTACCAACATCCTCCGAAACAGGTTGACCAATTTTTATGAAATTTTGTGTGTATATCAATTAGGCTTGAGAATCGGTCAACATCTATTAATTATACCCTTAAGTGATAAGGGTGGCCCATCCCATATTTTTTAAATTTGTATGGCAAACAACATTTGCCAGTTCAGCTACTATTTAGATAAAAAAATCTTAAAATAAAAATATTATGTTTACCTTTGCAATCATACTAGCTAAGTCTGAAGGTTTATTTATAATTTCTTGCTCAGAAAACATAACATGATTAGTGATTTCAACCATTGCTTCATGTAAAATACTCCGTCTCTTCCTGATAGGCAAGTCCATTAATATATCTCCATTATAATATAAACAATCAAACACATACAGACATACTTGAGCATCTTTAAACTCGGACTGTTTATGAATACCCAAAGTACCAAATGGCAATGGTTTTCCAGTATTCACATCCACCATGAGAACTTCTGCATCTAAAATCAAGTCATCTCCTTTAGGGAATGCCTGCGGTAAGTAATCTTTAAAGTGACTGACTTTGTGAGCCATAACTGGTTTTAGAGCTCGGGAAAAATATTTAAACTCCTTTCCTTTTTTATGGACTTGAACCCTTTCACCATCATACTTAATCTCAGAAAACATGCCGTTGGGGCATTTCTTCATAGCCATTTCTACAGATTTACATGCTTCAGCCAACATGGGCAATACTGGTGTCATTAAACTCAATTTGGCAACCAAATTTTTTTGTATGGTGTCTCTGTGTTTGACACCACTACTTTGTGGCAAAACTCTTTCTAAAACCATGTCAAGGTCTCGACATGCCTGAAAAACACTGTATGCATCTGGGTGTATCCCTTCCAATATATGCTTGGGCCCTGCATTTATTCTCAAATCTCCTTTTATCAATCTAATTAACATTTTCAAATCATTTATATTACATTTTCTAACAATTTTTTTAAAATGATATATCTGCTCTTCTTCTTTTGTATATTTTGAAAGCTCTTCAAGAAAACCTTCTATATTTTGTACTGTTAATGTACTATCTTTTAAAGGTTTAAAAGAATTTGAATTTGTAAAAAAATGCTGGATAGTGTCAGCAACATCTCCTTGCTCTAAGTGTGTTAACATATCATCGTGATCAGTGTGAAAGATCTTGGAGAAAAGTTTAACCAACTGTTTACTCTTTAAATTATATACACGTTTTGAAACCTGCGGCAACAACAGTTTACACCAAAGTACAATATCCCCTTGAAACTTCTTTCCATCAGAACCATGTGTAAAAAAATTATTAACTGTTGCCGTCTTCTCTGTGTAAGCATCAATCTTTGAAATTTTTTTGCATAAAGAAAAAAATGTTGAAAATTTATTATCTTCAGTATTTAAATCTTCTTTCTTAAAACTAATATCACTTGTTTTTGACGTACTAGCCTTTGGTAACGACTCATTTTTCAAGACCTTAGCTGTATACTTTCCACTATTTTTCTCTGCATACAGCTTCTCCATCTCATTAATTTTCTTTAATAAAAATTGTTGATCATCTTTACTTATGTTTTCCCAATTTCCAATATCATCTATTGAGTCGATCCGTTTTGTTGTAGGCCGTTGTTTCAATAATACATTCATCAAACAGTCTATGTGGTGCCATGATTTCATTTGTTGGTTTTCACCATAAGGACTATAAACTAGCTTTGCTAATCGTAATTCTCCACTTGGACAATTACCTTTACAACCTTTACAAGAAGCACGACCACCTTTGGCACGATCAACATAAAACGGCGTAGAATCCGACATCGTTACAATTTATACGTTTAACAAATAATTTTAATAGCCCGAATAATTTAAAACATGATCACTATTTACTATTTACGAATTACAATTTTAAAAAAATAAACAAACACGTTCAAAACATGGTTCGAAATGTCAAAATCAAACGATGTTGTTGTTGTTGAATTGTCACTGTCATTTGTCATTTTTTTTCTCTGTTTTTTATTCCATAATGGAAAAAGCAAAGATATTACACCGTACAGCCTTCTCTTTAGTAGGTTAATTCTTTATTTATTTTATAGTAAGGCTGAAGCCATGTCTTCCGTTATATTTATAATTCCGTTATAACTAATTCCTTGTAGTTGTAAAATTCCTTGTCTTTAGTAGGTTAATTATTTATCAATTTTATAGTGATGTTTGCACTCTCTACTATTTTTTTTATGCACAAAACATTCTGCCAGTGTCACGTATAATGAAAAAACACGAAGGAGACTGCGCGGTAAATCTTACCAATAAGAAATGGATGTTACGATACAGGAACAACCTAAAACAATAAAATTATATAAAACAGTTATACACAAGATATACGATATAGATACTATCTACTATAATATTTCGATTCGAAAATCGAAATAATTAACATTAATTGGCGAATTTTTAAACTAATAAATTATAAATTAGCCGAATCTTAGATTTATGAAAACGACTGTGTTGGTCCTGACGTATTGCAGAATTGACTGTACTACGGTACAAACGATATGACGGCAAGCTAATATTGACTTTTTTCTGCGCATGCGTACTAAGGAATATTTTTTAAAATGTTTACTTAAATCAGAAAGTATAAGTATTTTGATTATTATAAATTATAACATCTTTTAAAAATATTTCGGTAATTATCACAATCATGGCATAGAACCATTAATTTTCCACTGGCCCGGGCATAAAGTCATAAAATGAATCAAAATTCTTTTTGTCAGTTTATTTAAACTCATTACCTTGTAATATCTCGTAAAATTATATACCTACTAATAAGTAAATTGATTTTTATAGCAATAATATACACTTGGTAATCAGTTTCGTTTGATATATCTTTTGAATAATATTTTAATTGTATAATTATGATGAAACTCAAATGATTATGGAAGTTTCCGACAGTATATTAATCAATAGTATATTAGTCACTGTGTTAGTTCCTAAAATTCGTTTCCTGACTTTTACCAAACCATTTTCGTGAAAGTGTCAGTAGCTCAGTGGTTCAGGCGTTGGATTCTCGATCGATAGGATGTGGCTTCAAATCCCAGTCATTGGACTACTGACGTGGCCCACTCCTAACACAAGCATTTAGCTTACTTGGAGGAATACTAGTAGTATGTGATCCATACTGGTAATATTTTTTAAAAAATACTAAAAAATATAATTTTATTTTCAGCATCTTCCTGTCACCAAGAGTTCAACAGTGATGAAGCTAAGCACGGCACGCTCACGTCGCCTCACTATCCTCTGGCTTACCCTCCGAACACTCATTGTCATTACGAATTCTTCGGAAGAGGAAAAGAAAGAATAAGATTACTTTTTCAAGATTATTTTTTGTACAAATCTACAGATGGTTCTTCAAGGCAAGTTTTCATTATATAAACTTTAATCCTAATCGTTTAAACTTTAAGCAGCGATAGCCTAGTTAGCCTAGCCTAGGTTAAGGACATCGGTGTCTTACTCGGGAGGTCCGAGTTCGAGCCTAGACACACACCTTTGAATTTTTTGAGATATGTGTGTTTAAGCAATTAAATATAACTTTGACGATGAAGGACAACATCATGACACCTGCACTCCGGAGAAATCCCTAAAAAAAGTTCTCAAAGATGTGTGAATTCTGCCAACCCACACTGGGCCAACGTGGTGGACTATGGCCTAAACCCGGAGACCTGGCTCAGCTGTTAATGGGCTGTGATGATGAACCTTTATTTAAAAATTAAGTTACGAAGTTGTATTTTTAATGAGATACATCACTTCTAACACCTATAATTAAGAATCCATAAATTCATCTCTATCCACGTAAACTTGCTTCAAGCATTCGTTAACTAAAATAAAATCATAGAATTCGTAGAGTATGTAAATAAATTTTCAAAGCTATATTTTTTAAATTTCAGCTGTACCAACGTGGATTCACTTCAAGCATTCGTTAACGTTGATGGACGGCTAGAAAATGTTGCTACCTTTTGTGGAGTAGACCTTCCTAAACCAATTATGTCGAATGGACCCAAGTTAATGCTCGAATTCCGAGGTACTCATTCGTCGAGGCACTCAAGAGGATTCAAAATATCATATTCGTTCGTTGAAAGTAAGGATAACTTTATTAACTGCTTTTCCTATTCAAAGTGATTATTATTATAAAAGTAGGTATTTTATGAATTCGCAATTAGATATGTGCTCGTACTAAACAAAGTTTCAATTAAAGCCTAACTTATATAAGAATATCATGTCATATGAATAAATATAGGTCCGTGAGTAAATTAGTCTTAGGCTAGTTTAACCTTAGGTTTAAACAGACTTTACATATGTGGTAAGGAGCTCCTTAAACCTACACAAGTCCAAGGCACTGCTTAGGTTTCTGTCGTAATTGTAAGATAACATAATGTTTAGTGATTTGTCGGTTCAGTAGCAGTATCCACATTGCGTTTACTAAATACTACATACAATATCACACCCCTCTTAATGTTTTTAATATCATCCCTCTCCTTTCGTTCTGTAAAAACATATGAAGAGGTAGGTTCAAATACAGGTCAATATTTCAATTTTAGTAGCTAAAGACAAACCCAGAGCAATGACAATCTTTATACTGATACCACGATACCAAGTCTAGTCCTGTCGAGAGTATTACTAATGTGAATTCTCATTATACTAATAAAAAAAATAACTATTTTTCCAGATTTCGGCATAACCACAGGAAGACAATTAAAGGAGTTTCCGTGCGCATTTGTGTATAATAGTAGTGAAGCGCGCAACGGAACATTTGCATCACCAAACTCACCTGGACCATATCCTCGAGATACGGAGTGTTCCTATTTCTTCCATGGTGGGCAAACCGAAAAGGTGCACTTGCACTTTACTCATTTTGATGTGGAGGGTGTTCTTCCGTAAGTTAAATTTTAACGCACATTTGTAAATTAGAATCACACTAAAATTTCCAAAATATTTTTTTTTATTAACTTATAAAATCTGTAGGTACCTAAAAGATATTTAGGCCAACTTAGTGTGATGCATCTTCTTAAAATGTTTTCTGTTTATCTGTACCAACTAAATTCACGTTAAATAAGTTAATATTTAGTATTAATAAGATTAATTATATTCTGGAACGGGAAAAACTGGATCGATCCTCGGCAAATACTTCAAAGCATTGCGTGTTTTGAATCTTCAAATGCATCTTAAATACAGATACGTGTACTCGTAAACTCGTACCTGTACTTGATACAAACAAATATGGAAACGATAATTTATACGCCTTTTAAAGCTATCTTCATCCTACTAAACAAATAAATAATATTAATTCTGAACGAAATGACATTTTATTACAGATGCGAAGCCGTCTCTGCGAGTGATTATGTAGAATTCTCAAACTACATGACTGAGGACAGTAGGTATGGTAGATACTGTGGAAGAATGAAAGAATTTCACGTGGAATCTGAGAGAAATTTCTTCAAAGTAACATTTCGGTCGAATGATCGATTGGACGGGACTGGCTTTAAAGCAATGTACCAATTTTTAGAAGCTTCAGATGAATATCAAGCCCCGATGTATGATAAGGCTTCTAAATCATTGCGTAAGTTTATCTAATTATATAAATAGCTATACAATTCTACTAATCGAGTAACTTAATTTGAACAATTTATAAAGAGAGATTAGAAAGTGACAAGACTTAAAAAGTTACTCTATTCATTTTTTGCATCGATAAAATCTTAAAGTGACTATTTTTAAACATTCTAATTAAACTTGACTAATTACCATGATTATATGAATTTCTTTTATCTTTATTATTTATTTTTTATCAATTCATTCATTAATCAGATTATGTTTATTCTATTTTCATCTTCATAACATGTTTGTTATTTATCCATCTAAATTATAGCGAAAATTAGAGATAGGGAAATAATAAACACAATTCGATATTTATAATAACGATATTTAAAAAAGTTACGACATCTATAGGATAAACAAGCAGACGGCCTACCTGATGGTAAGTGGCCACTGTTAACCATGGTCATCGCACATAGAAGTGACTGACTCTTGTTTTGCCCGAAGATAGAGTGAGGAAGGGAAATGAAAAAAATAATGTTACGGTTTCAGTGGACCCTGAACGAGAACAAGGGGAACCAAGGGGTGCTGGGTTACTCGCCTCTTATGAGCTTCAGAGGAGAATTGTATTCTAACCCGTCCCCTCATTTATAATATAATATGTATTATATTGTGTTCTTCCAATAATATTTCAAATGAATCTGCAACATATAAAAGTATAAAATTAATTAACATTATTTTAATATTTTCAGGGTTATTTGGAGTGCTCATTTTGACTTCTATCCTCGCATCGCATCTGCATCGCCATCTTTATCATTGATGAAGTGATATTAGAATAATTATAAAATACTAATAGTCTAATCCTTGTACATTTTGTACCATAGTCTGTGCCATACACTAGTGTTAATGTAGGGAACGCAATATTTTCTATAAACTAACTCTTAAGATTTCATCTACTATTACCAACTAAAGCAATATAACACAATAAAGTTTTATTCACGCAGGCACGTAATTACATGAATAAATATATTTAAATCTACTTTGTTTTCTTTTATTTCTGTTAAAATGTGAATATTGTAAGTATAAGCATAGTTATATGTTACTTCTAGAGATGCGCCGAGTAGGTACTCGATTATTACTGCTCTGCAAACGCGGAAATATTTCGAATTCATTAAAATAAAATGAATATATTTAGTTAATTAATCAGTCCTTTTAATCATAAAACGCATAAGAACGCACTAGAAAAGGAAACAAACTAAAATTGAAATATATTAATATCTATGTTTTCATACCTAAATGCCTTTGATTTGCAAACCAAATTTTCTACTCAGTTTTTTACCCATCCAATACTTGCTTAATGCTCCCGTACATGAATGCTCCCAGTGATTAACAGTCAGCAGGCAAAGGTGGCGGGACGTCGTGACGCCGGCGCTGTCTTGCCAACTTGCTGGGCAGTGATAACCACGACCACTCTGCCAAGAGTGAAGCGACAAAGAAGAGACTTGCTTAAACTAAATCGAATGAATCTGCAGAATATTCCTATTGTAAAACGTAATACTCGAACGAGGCTCATCTTTAGTAATTTTGCCACAGATTAGATAAAATCAACAGTTTTATAGAGCATGTTCACCTGCTGCATATGGTGTGTTCCACCTACGGTCGTTTTGGATAACAACGACTTATGTCACGCGAAGCTAACGACGACCCATCTTAAAAAAAGGGTCGTCGTTAGCGTTGCAAGGTTAGCGGCATTTGTAAAATAACAAAATGGCGACGATGTAAATAACTTTATTTAGTACGGAGAGAGATTTATTAGTAGAAGTGAATATTTCTGCAAAGAATATTTATGTAAAAATGTAAAATTAATTTTAGTTTCAATTTAATTATAAATAAATTAATTAATGTATATAAGTTAATTTAACCAATAATTATTAAAGTTTATTGTATACCTACCACCTACTCAACACGCTCGAAAGTCCATACCACTAGGTTAACGATTGTAACGCTCGGGAATAGGTGGAACGGGAAAAACCGTGATCGTCGTGAGTGAGTGAAACGAACCCCACAGGAATTGAACCCATTACCACTACTGAAAAAAAAAATAGTCTACAAAAAAACGAATACTGGTCTAAATAGACCAGTATTCGTATGAAGCTCGATGAAACTTTAATTCTTTAATTATTATATTAAAGATTAATCAAATTATTTATTTAAAAAAAATCAAATGTTCCCATTATATCACGTTTTCACATAGATGTATGTTGTTCAAACAGCAACTGCAAAGTTTAACACATTAGCCGTATCGATTATTATTATCAATTGGTCGTAGTCTATAATTTCTCATCGACATTTCCTGCTAACTCCGCTCAGTTAAAGTTACATAAACTTGATACACAAATAAATAAGCAGGCACTTAAATATTAATAATGATATATTTATTAATAATTTAATAAAAAATAAAAAAAATATTAATAAAAATATACATGAATTCCACTGAACTATACTATTTATTTTATGCATTGTTCATCATCATCATCATCATCAGGTGTACTATAAATTTCGTGTACTTACGTATTTTGACGCGCTGATCACGAATATGATAGTTAAAAATTTTTCTAGAAAAAAAAATGTTTGAGACAAAAAATGTAGGTATGTAATACAAAAACTTGTATGTATTTCTCCAAAACCAATTTTTATTGAGATAGCGTAGAAAAACCTGTGAGAAATCAGTTTTTTGGCAATTTTTCTGAGTTTTGACCTTGAAAATAAAATTTAACAATCATATTGAAATTTTGTATTCAAGGAAAAAAGCGATATGAGCTTTTCGGAACTTTATCCTAAAAATCTATGAAATATGTATCGCATTAAACTTGTATTTATAGAAAGCGATGATGTAAAAACCGAGCAGTGCTTGGGGCTTGAAATCCAGGGGCGGGTTTATGGAGCATCTTTGCTATGCAGTATGCCCATACTCTCGTCTCCTTGTGTTACCGAACATTTAACCGAGTTAACAATAATACTTACCATATTCTCACGTGATCCTGAATAATGCTTACACTTCACTAATTAACACATTCACAGTGATAAGTCAATATATATATACTACAGGAAGTTCGGGGGGTCTCATTAGCAGTTTGACGAGTAAATAAGTCAATGAAAGCTGTTGCGCTTTTGAATAATAGAGACAGTATTTTCAAAATAAACCAATAAAAACTACTAGTTAATCAAATTTATTTAATCCAAGTGTTAATTAAACTAAGATTTTTTTTATTTATGTTGATTTCTTACTCAGGGAAGAGACTCATTATAATTGGTTTTATATTATTAATTATTGTACATAGAAAAAACAATATTACTCATCCTCTATGTAGGTATTGCATTTAATTTGTTTTGTTCAAAGCAGATATAATATGCTCACCTGCAATTTAAGTTCCATCTATCGCATAATGCTATCTCTCTCACTCTCTTTCACCAGGGTTCTCAATTTTATGACAATTACGGAAACAAATACGATAATATACGATATCATTTACAGATTATACGATTATTATAATCAGGTGTGTATAAATTTTTCGCTTGAATTATGCATTGCTTAAAATTTTAAAATGTGAAAGTTTGTATGTTTGTTATTCAATCACGCGAAAACGGCTGATTTGATTTTAATGAAATTTAGCACATAGATACTTTATAACCTGGATTAACACATAGGCTATTTCTCCGAACGTTGACTATCGAAAGCGCCTGGATTTTATTTAGCAAATTGCACACAAAATTACAAAATGGCCATATTCTATTAATAAAAAAAATATATGGCTACATTTTGTGTAGTTTTCTGTAGTTCCAGAAAAAATCTTTTCAAAATAGCCACGTTATGGCCTGGCTTTTTAATATTTATGGCAACACCACATAGCGTATATTACCTGGAAAGGATGTAGCTTTCTATCGGCGAAAAAATTTTCAAAACCAGTTCAGTAGTTTTCGAGACTATTCGCAACAAAGAAACATACAAACAATAAAATCTTTCCTCTGTATATAATAGTGTAGATGCAGATAATGATTAAGAAAGAAGCTAAGAAACAAAAAATCAATTTCATATTAAAGTACGATAATTTTATACTAAAATACGATAATTTCACGCGCCTAGTACGATACTCAGTTGGTTTCAAGTTGATGACCCTGTTACAACCACGCGCATGTTGTGACGTCAGACGGTCAGTCCGAGTTCAGTCGCCGTTCACTCCGTTACTGGTTCTGGTTTCGATACGAATAACTTTTGTATTGTTTCGCGTACACTTTGCACTTTTGAAAACTTTAAAACGGATTGTCTTTTATTTTTTGTGTGTTGAACTGAGTTTATTGGTTTATAAAAACAGGTTTACTGTGTGTTTGGATAGTGTTTTGTGGTCACAGGTGTCGCATTCCAGTAGGGACGCACACAGCCTCCGTACCGTAGTAGGCTGTAGACAGGTGGACAAACACATTTAAATACATGTAAGTACCCTAACGGTGTTTAACAAAATTTCTGAGTCGTCTACTTTCTAATTTAATTTATAACAAACACTTTTTGCGTGTTAGCAAATAATTGTAACGAGGTTTGTGTTGCGTTTGCAAATCATAGGTAGACTGAAAAGTTACATTTTTACGTTATTGTCGTTGCTATGGTTACTCACATGGTTACCATGGTTACATATACATATATTAAAATATTCCGAAAACGACACCGTTTCATACTTTTTGATTAATTAGTAGGTACTCGAACAATCCTAACTTAATATTATAAATGCAAAAGTAATTAATTCTGTTTGCCTGTAACGCTTTTACAATTAAACCACTGAACCGATTTTGATGAAATTTAATACAGAGATAGACTAGAGCTTGGGAAAGAGCATGAGCTAAGTTTTATTGCTTGAAAGCATTGAAATAGGGATTGAAGTTCAGGTCAAGCTGTGTGACCGTTTAAGTCTTATATATGAGATATAGTGATGTAGCAATTTCATGTTGAAAATAAAAATCTAATATTAAAACTAAATACACGTGGTAAACTACACCTGGGCGAAACCGGGGAGAGTTGACTAGTAGTATAATAAAACTGTAGTAGTCAACAATTAAAACACCTGAGTATTTCTTTAATAGATTCACCGGCATGCGTGATTAACGACAAATGCATTTTTAAAATGATGAAAGAATGTGATAATAATTAAAAACATTTAATTTGCATTGTCTATGAAACATTAGAAGCACTGGCAGTGTTGATGAAATCAGAAATAGTACATAAATGTCAGACTACCTATAACTTCCGCACAGTTTACAGTACAGTTGAAGGTTTCAACTAACTTGGAGCTTTCTAATTTTAAGACTTGATATCTAATATGTATATAAATGCATATAGATCACATTTTTTTTAAATTCCTTTATATCTAATGCTGTTTACGAATTTAGCTACTAATATTATAAACGCGAAATTTTGTAAAAATGTAAGGTTGTATGTTTGTTACTCTTTCACGCAAAAACTACTGAATGGATTTTGATAAAACTTTACAATAATATAGCTTACACATCAGAGTAACACATAGGCCATAATTTTTATTGATATAGTGTGAATTATCCAAAATATAACGATAAGTGTTGGGTAAGTAGGAAAAAATCTGCCAACGCGAGATATTCTGGCGTGCGTTCCAAAAACCATTGGAGGTACACGTATATAATGTATAATGGAAATGTTAATCTTAAATAGTCGCACAAAAAAGCCCGTGACAGCATATATCTATCTTTTACGTATAAGCCTTTGTTGCCAAAATAGTAAATATAACGATTAAAATGTGAAATTAAATTACACCCGGGCTAAGCCTAATATATAAAAATATCTTTGGAACATTTAACCAGTGATGTAATTGTGTCTGTAAGATAAAACTAGTCTACCTCGTCTAACATACCTTCTTAAGTTTTTGAAATTTAATTCAATACTTTATGTAAATGAAATTGATTGAAATTTAATTGATGGGCTATTGGAATCGCTAGGGAAGGTATTTAAAATAAAATAATGAAATTTACTAAATGTCGGATTATTCCGAAAATTATAATTAATAAATATATAACAAGGCTCGATAAAGTGCGCACTGAGTACATTAGAGGTTCCTTTAAAGTAGCTCCTATCATAGATAAAATGGTGGAAAGGCGTATGCATGTTTGGGCATGTAATGAGAAGAAGTTAGAAATGTATTAGCAAAATGTGAAGGACGGAAAGGTGGTGGATAACCGTATCCATAGATAACCAGACCACTCAAGATTGAAAAACAAAAAGGCAGAAATGCATATTAAATTTGCTACCTAAAATTAACAATAAATACCTGAAAATATCGTTCATCAGCTCGTCTCAGTCAACTTTACAGTACAAAAACAATTTTGTTTGCTGAAGTTAGATTTAAAAAAATACATTTGAATATCCAAAGATAGAGGTGTAAGATAGCTATCAACCTACAACGCTAACATTTATTGTATTTTCTAAGGTATAATTCTTACGTATGTATGAAAATAAATTGTCCTATAAGTTATTGGCATAATATGGTTTAACTGTCTGATGAATTCAGTTACAAATTATAAATTATAGCCCTCGTCCGTATTATCCCAAATCTTGGTTATGGCCGGAAGAGTACGCCGCTACATTAATACAGAAAACAGTTCGCCAATACTTTGTGCAACGCGTTGAAGAGGTACAAGAGATGCGTGAATTCTGGAAGGTAATTTATTTATAAAAAAAATTATTTATAAAGTCGACCCTCTCTGACTTCTCAAGGATGCAATCTTCTTCGTGTGCCACTTAGTTAAACTAAAAATAAATAATATACACTACTTATTACATATTAAGCAATTAAATATCACTTGCTTTTACGGTGAAGGCAAACATCAAGATTGAAAAACTTGGTGCCTAAAAACGAGGAGAATCGATCCCAATTTAGAGGCAAGGAAGAAGAGGAATTTTGCGTTAGTTTGTTACGGAGAAAATCATAGACCTAATAGGTACATACATAGGTATTTGGGCGTTGCAAATGTAATTTAATATCAATTACACAACGGAAACGGCTAGTTAACATGATTTAGCACCAGCCGATAAGCTCTGAACCTTTACATATGGGGCTTTGGTTGTTTCTTATACATAAAATATTGTATGAATATTTCTTTTTTATTATTAACTTAAATACATGTTCGCAGACTGGTTTTTTAACGAAATTAGATCGAATATTAATTTCGTCCTCTATTAAAGACGATTGAAATGATAATTTATTTCGATTTATTCAACAAAGTTGTAAACAATCCAATATTATTTTTAATAAGGTGACATTTAAAATAAGCGGACACGTATTTTATTATTAATTCGCAACTCGGCTTCTTAAAGAATTATAACCGAATTGAATTTTAATAATAGTTCTAGAACATTTTTGTCAAAACACAATTTTTAACACAAAAAATAGTATCTACAATGGTAACAGACTTAGAATACTAAAGAAGGCTGCAAACTAATGCAAAATCTTCAATTTTAAATCAATAAGGATGAAAATAGGAAGTAAAACTTTTTTAAAATCATATTCCCTTAGGTATTAAGGTTATCATAAAAAAACAGCAACATAAAGTTGTTAAAAATTCTTGGAAAGAATCGTGTGAAAGTAACTGATTTTTCTGATCTTGGATAGCTAAGGATTTGTTGTCGTAAGATCGTGGATTTGTAACTCAGATTGCTAATAATCATCACTACATAGTATAAAACAAAGTCGCTTCCCGCTGTCTGTCTGTATCTCCCTATGTCCCTATGTAGATCTTAAAAACTACGCAACAGATTTTTATGCGTTTTTTTTTAATAGATACAGTGATTCATCGTGTGATAATACATACATAATATAGTAAAGAAACACTGATAATTTTAGAGGTTTCTAATGTGATGCCATAAAAAAACATATTTTTTTCGCTAACATTGCAAACGCTGGCTGAACCCTACGAGATAGATCAAAATAATGTACTACAGTACTGTACACCTTAAAAAGGTCTACAAAAAGGTCGCGATGGTATATGTCTATATCTTAGGTATAACCCACAATAACCACTTTTTATCCTATAGGTATTTTTTACGAGAAATTATGAAATATTTACGAAGCGATTTTAAACAATACAGCATTAATCTTTATCCAATTGAATACCTTAATTACATTGTGCATTTAATATTGATCAATATGGCCCTATACAGCATAAAATTTAAATGAATATTTTCATACATAGCGGTTACGGCTAAATACACGTGTTAAATTGCACCCGGGCGAAAACGGGACGGGTTGTCGTAGTTATTATTATAAACAAGAAAACTAGAAGGTGTAAAGGTGTGTTATCCGCAATAGAAAGTATCCGATAAGAACTACCCAGACAAAACTTAAACTTCAGCTAAACTTCAAAAATATATTTTTAAATGACGTGATTATAAAACGTGATTCTCAAGTTGGTCTAATAATAACGAAGATGGCAGAGATAGCAAAGATCATAATAATTTGTTTCATGAACGGTTGCTGTGATGTTATCAAGAGTTTAGTCGGCTAACTCCATCCGTATTTGGTGTAGAAACCGTTATTATTGACTCTCATATTGAAACTTTATAGTTTAAGCGTCAATCGTTTGTTTTCTTTACACTAAATACTAAAAATACTTGTTATGGAAAATTATTTTTGGAGAATATTTTGATATAATGCTAATAATTAAAGAAGCTACTAAAGCTATGTGTAGGTAAAATTTATTTTAATGTATAATGTTTTTCAATTAAATAGTACTTGCTAAAATGGTAAAGGAATTCATCGTGAGGAAACCTGCACTCCTGAGAGTGCCTTAAAGTTCTCAAAGGTGGGTGAAGTATGCCAACGTGTTTTGAAGACAAATTCTGCCGTAAATTGTTTATGAGCCAAAGAGTGATATAGAAGACATCTTTTATTTGCCTGTTTAGTGATAACTTTATTTAACAACGTTCATAGTTGAATTAGCCCAGTGGTTAAGACATCGGTGTCGTACTCGGGTGGTCCGGGTTCGATCCTGGGGACACACCTCTGACTTTTGTGAGTCATGCGTGTTTTAAGCAATTAAATATCACTTGCATTAACGGTGAAGGAAAACATCGTGAGGAAACCTGCACTATTCCTAAACCAGAGTTCTCTAAAACAGTTCTCAAAGGTGTGTGAAGCCTGCCAACCCGCATTTGGGCAGCGTGGCGGACTATGGCCTAAACCCCTCTTCATTCTGAGGAGGAGACCCGGTCCAGGTGGGCCATTAATGGGCTGTGATGATGAAAGCTAAAATTTCACTCGAATTAAACTATTGTTCGTACATTATTTATATTTGTAGAACCCTAAAATATTAGTTCCTTTAAGGTAGCTTTATATTTAAACCAATTTAAGCGAAGCTATATATTACATGTTTAATTATTTCAAATATTTTATCGGTAGGAAATCAAACAGGCAACTCTCAAGCTATTAGCTCTATATAGAAGTATTATGTAGGTCGCGTTTCCATGTCAAGACAATCAACTAGTTATTGATATCACTATTGTAATATTGTCCTTGCTTTATATATTGAATACATTTGCAATTCCAACACGATTAGCTATTAGCAGTGTAGGCGATTATTAATTCGATTCTATCACTTATGAATTCGTTGCGCATCGTTTGATGGAAATTTGATGTTGATCTCGCACTTTTTTGTTGATGAACTAAATTGCTTTAAACAATGAAATTCGTTTTTTGTTCATAGTGTCGTAATATTGTACGTAAATGAATTCGACGTATCATTGTGAAATAATTTTGACAGTCACAAATTGATGGGAAGGGAAGGGATATGTTTGTTAAGAACCGATAGAATCACTTCATTTGATATACCATGAGAAAGCTATATAAATAAGCGATTCTATCGGTTTCCACTCAGAAATAAAAACCAATTATAAGCATTAGACATAAAATGTATATGAATTTCAATGTCAAGATATATATAAACAAAAGGTCTGACAGGAATCGAATATCAAATCGGGTTTGCGACCCAAATGCCGGTTTAAAAGAACCCGTTATGAACACACAGTAATGCATCGTCACTTCTAACTGGCAAAAGAAGTTAAATGAGGTTAAAAAACTATACTAAATTTTAGTATTAGTTAGTTAATTAAAATCATAGAAATTAATAACCTTAACAATATTTAGTTGGTTAGTCAATTATATTAATTTTATTTCAAAATTCTACAGTGAAGGCTTACTAGAAACACAGTGTGTAAAATGTAAATGTAATGAAGCTTGCAAAAAGTGCCGGATACATTATATAAACTATCTAAATATAATATTACAATTTACAAAGGATATGAAGCCAGGAAGCCATTGCAGATATAGCGTGGCACTAAATCTGTCGAAATGACAACGCCTTTGGCACTAGAAATATTGCAACATTATATAGAAATAAATTAAATCTGTCTAATTATTTGAATAAATGTTTTATAAAATGACGAATATCTTTAACTTAAGGTGTGAGTCTGAAAATATTGGGAATAATTTGTTTTATTCATTTGTCAGCATACTTTTTCGAACTCTACATTTTATATAGGACACGGTTGTAATGACGACAAAGCTCGAGAGTAACTGTGTAAAAATTGAAAGTGATGCTACCTACCCTTTTATAGCAGTTTTAGAATATGACTGCCAAAATAAGGTATTATTTTGCTTTTTTCGAATTTATCTGACTATAAAAATTAAAGTTATAACCTACCAAACCAGTGATTTACTCTGTCTGTCGCGCTTTCACACCAAAACTAATGAACTGATTGAAATGAAATTTGGTATACAGATAGTCTTTAGCCTGAAAAAGGACATAGGCTACTTTTTAATGTGTAAAAAGGTTTGTAAGGGATGGAAAGGGGGGATAAAAAGTTGTATGGAAGTATCGTCATTTTTAGAGCTAGAAGCTTGAAACTTATTTTTTATGCTCTTGATTAGATATAAATAAATATGACATGCAAAGTTTATAAAAGTTTTACCCTCAAGACACTATTCCATGCGGACGATGTCGCGGGCACATCTAGTATTTAAATACATTAAATTCGATCATCAACCTTTTTTGCGTTAGTTGCTGACTAAGCACTGAGTTTACTTGAGTAAAAAAAAACAGTATATAGTCATACAAATTATGAAGAAAAATACAAAGTTAATATTAGCGCCTCATCATAAATCCAACCTCACAAAGAAATATCATTTGTTTGTTACATTGTTTCCTTTGTATCCTAATAAACATCGTTAGTCCTACCGTAGAATTAAAATAAAATAATGTTATGATGTTATCAACGAATGGCAACTCCACAAATCTCCATTTGTGTCTGTTTCTGAGAAGATTAATATCAAATGGCGACTAACTAAAAAGACGAATTAATGTTCACGAAAAAATATTTTATTCTGCAGAACATAATCTTCTGTAGAATGTTATACGAGTTAGCAACACCATTATTCACGAGTAGTTGTAGAGGTCATTAATAGATTTGGGTCAGTTATCAAGCGGAGATCGCATGGTGACCATAAAGGCTATGGAAATTCCGATTTTGTGAGTGTTTGAATTTATATTTCTGTTTTCGTCTAAAGTGCATATTAATTATTAACGTAAAAATATTAATAAAATGCACAAGTTCTTATTTCAGATTAAAAATAATTTTACTGTTTTGACCTTGAGTAATATAATAAAATACATTTATAATATTTCGTGATATCACTGATAAAATTACTGTAATATATTGTGACATTGAGACATTCTATAGTTTACTTGTGTTAAAACTCTTATATTCTTTCATTTTACATTAAAAACAAATCCTAACTAATATTATAAATGCGAAAGTAACTCTGTCTGTCTCTCGAGCTTTCACGCCAAAACTACTGAACCGATTTAAATGAAATTTGATATACAGATAGTCTAGAGTCTGAGAAGGGACATAGGCTACTTTTTAAAGGCGAAAAAAGGGCTGTAAGGGAAGAGGGAGGTCTGAAAAATTGTATCAGCATTTTTAGAGCTAGAAGCTTGAAACTTATTTTTCATATGTATAGCTGGTGATTCGATGTAAATAAATACGATATTCAAAGTTTGTAAAAGTTTTACCCTTAAGGGTGTAAAATAGCAATAGGGAATTCCCTATTCCCTAGAAACTATTTTACATAAACAAAGTCGCGACCACAGCTAGTAAAAACATATTTTCGATACGATTCTTAAAATTTCTTTAGTAAACTATCGTTTCCACTTTATCTTTATTTCCTTCACATACCTTAAGTTCTTTCAAATTGTATCTTTATCGCAGTTTTAACATCCGATGGCTATTCAAAGTAAAAGCAAACAGATATTAAAGCTTGTTTCTTATTTTCTAGAAAGTTGTGACATTTTTATTGGTCATGTACCCAATGACCTTCAAACGTCAAAATAGACTTGAAAGGCATTTAGAGTAGAAAAGCGCGTGACAAACCAATTATATCAGTTTTTAAACTACAAGTTTTTATTGGAAGATGTAGACATCTTATTTACTTACAAAAAGATTCAAAGTGCAAATGATCATTAAATAAATCTTTTTTTTTGGGTACTATGAATGAAAAGTTTTATTATTATACTCGAAATTGTTTGATGCTACTATTTTTTCTTTTCGTACTTGTAAATTTTATATTACACACTCGATGTTTTCTCACTTTCATACTGGACATTTTGTGTCTCTTCGCTTAATTGTTAAAGACTTCACAATCTGACGGGATAATATGGGGAATAGTGTAACTATGGAAGTCACCATATTTTTATCTGAAAATAATCGCAATTTCAGGTAATTAATACAAAAATGTCATCCGAGGAATGAGAGCTTTAAGATCAGCATCTTAAAGCATCTCTGGGATAAGAATAGTGTTATTTTCTACTCGGTAGGAAGTATACTAATTAATAACTAGTGTTAATTAAAAATGAGAGTGATGGTCTATATATAGACTAACAGTATGATGGCTTGGCTAGAATATCCTCTTTAGGGTTACTGCTAGAATACTCGCATAAATATTTCTGTTAACACTAGATAGTATATTGACTAATTACCAGTAGAAGAGAATAATACTATGTGAACTGAGCGAATTATGGTTTTAATGGTAAAGGAATGCAGAAGCCGAGCCCAAAGTCTATGCAAGCAGGAATAAAGTGCCTAATTTATACAAACTGACATTTCTGAGAACTCGGAGGGACTGCATGTAAGTTTGAGTTGAATGCAACCGTTTTGTTTGTGGTGCACGAACGGTCGGGATGACAAATTAGATAATTACTTTAAAATCACGACAAGGCACCAGTGAGCTACTTTCTGCTTTAGTTACAACACTTAAAGTTTATTTTTGATTGTATGCATCAGAGGTTTCCAATCTTTTTTGGCCGCTTAGCGCGTTATTTGTTTGTAGATAACCCCCTTTTCCTATTTTCTCAATATATCTTATACACACATTGATAGAAAAAAAAACTTACCGTACAGCAAGTTAACAGCAATAAAATAAATCATTTAATTTAAAGAATTCTGTGATTACATCATGGGTTATGACTAGATTAGGCACAACTTTAGTATATGGGTGGCAGGCATGTAGGTTTTTGTGGAAAACCATGTTATGGAGGTCCGTAACCGTAACCGAACCTCTCGGATATCCGAAATAAAAAAATATCCGTAATCGTAACCGAATTTGATATAACAGTTTCGGATAATTTCAGATAGGGGCGGAGTCTAAATAATGCATGTTATGAAATGTTTATTCGAGTTCGAGTCAGCCAACAAATAGCCCACTAGCCATGCGCCTCTCTTGCATTGTTTATTAGGTATTAATTGTTATATTATTAGTCAGTTTGCTGTTTGCTTAGTTGTATGCTTTTAGAGGAAAATGACTAATAATTTGTATAAATTATGAATAATTGTTTATTTTAAAAATTTTAATGAAGTAAATGCGCATAATATCAACAGTGTGGTAAAAACTTTTCTCGAAAGAGTCAAAACCTATTTGCATTTTTCTACCAAAATCTAATAATCGTAACCGAAACTATCGGATAATCCGAAATAATTTCATACCCTTAACCGTATCCGAAACTGATATAATATTTTCCTTTATCCGTATCTGTATCCAGATCCGAAATATAATATCCATAACGTCCCTAGTGGAAATGAAGTGAGTAAGACTTAGAGCAATTTAAAATAAAACCCTCTTTTATGTTTTTTTATGATTGTCTCGAATACTTAATCACTTCCCCCCTTGACCCCTTGTAACTCTGGTTCATTAAATCTATAAATATCAGGTTTCATAAATTAAATATTGTATAAAACATTTCATTGTAGTTTGTCAACTAATATATGTACATACATATATTAATTTATACAAGTTGTATTACTTTGTATAGGCCACTTTGGGAATCACTGGTCTAAATCACTATTATCTGGTCTCACCCCCGTTATTGTATTCGGCTTTTATTCTGAATTCTTACAAATTTTTTATTTCTTTTAATGTCTCTGTTCGTGAGAATGTTGCTTAATGTACCTCGATTCGATGATGACTTAATAAAGGTTAGTCGAGAAACGAGAAACACTTCCTACCGAAGATGTCTCTGTAGATCTTATCTTTATAAAATTTACATGAATAGAATATATTAAATTCGGGATGAAAATATTTTTTTAAAATTAAGCAATTATAAATTTGAATGTTCATGAATAAGTTAGAGTTTTGACTTTAGAAGCGTTAATCTCTGGAACTACTGCTTCGAATTGAAAAATTCTTTTAATGTGGAAAAGCCTATTTAATGAGGAAGGCTATAGGCTATATTATATCAAGGTACGACCAATAGGAGCGGAGCATCAACGAAAATTGCGAATGAAGTCTCGCGGTTCAGCTAGTCGGTTAAAAAATTAAGTAAATTTGACCATGTATCAGATTTCCGTTCTAAGCTCAAGTGGCTCCCTATACGTCGTCGCCGGGATATGCATATTCTTTCTCTTCTGCACTGTTTGTTAAAGAACCCAAACGCTCCTAGCTATCTGAAGGAAAAATTTCAATACATAGGGTCACCTACAAAAACACGATCATCCCGAAATCTTATGCTTAAAACGCCCGTACATAACTCTAAAATTTATTCACAATCGTTTACTGTACAGACTGTAAAACTATGAAACTCCTTACCACAAAGCATAAGGCTATCAAAATCCCTCTCGATTTTCAAAAACTCAGTAAAACTTTTTTATTTGCACTCGGACAGATACTGATGACATGAAATTTATTATTATTTATTTAAGTATTTTTATTTTCTTTTTATTATATTTAGTTTTATTTCTAGATATTTATTAGTAATTTATTATAAATATTTATAATATTTATTGTATATGTTTATCCGGTTTATGTATTAGGTTGTACTTATTTACATGTAGTTTATGGTTGCACCACCTTATTCTTTATTGAATAAAATATTTCTTAACCCAAAGGTTGTCTGGAAGAAATGGCTAATAAGCCATAAGACCGCCTTTTGTTCTGCCACTTTTTAATGTTTTTTTGTATTGTCTGTATTGTACTCTCATGCTTGTGGTGTGCAAATAAGTAATAAATAAATAATTCTGATATTTTTAGATGAAGGAAAGGCGGTTTTCTTGTGTTGTGTCTACAGAGTGTAATATTAATATAAAAAGTAATAAAGACATCTGACATGTCAATTAATATCCAATAGGTTCTTATAAACCCACAGGTAGCAGATACGATTGTCACCTGTTACACAAAGCCCTATAAAGTCGACAGCTACAACGTGTTCAACACTTAGAAGGGTGCATAATCTCGTGTATGATATTAAAAATAGATTAATTTCGATATGAATGTCAGGTAAAAGGAACAGAATGTAAAACTATTTATTACTAGTCGACCTGCCTTTGCTTCGTTGGCTAAACCTTTTTTAAATGACAACTTTTTTATCCGATAAAAATTAAACAAAATCTGTAAAGGTAGAGCAACACAATATTATAAAAATGATTTTTTTAGCTTCTATTGCTGTTATTAAAGAATACACTCTACATATACAAGCCGACCCGCGTGACTTTGCCCGCGTGTTGCTCCTCTCCTATGGGTCGTATAGTTTTATTTTATAGCCTAAAGCATTCCACGATGAATCAGTTATGCAAGTCTAAAAGAATTTTTCAATTTGAGCTACTATTTTTCGAGTTTAGAGCGTTCAACCAAATAAACAAACTCTTCAGCTTTATAACATTAGTATAGATAAAAAAGAAGCTTTGAGGCAAATCTTTTCGAATCCACGATTTTTGATCCGTATTGTACAGATCGTTATAGTATCGGTATATTGTATTATCGGATAATAACTTTGAAAGTATTATAGTTAACTGAGCCTTGAGATAAAAATAACGATGTGAAGTCGAAGTCACGTTAGTTTATTTATAATGGCTGGAAATGATCGATATTTTCTTATTTTCTTTCTTATACTGCCTATTGTTAAATTTCGAAACTATCTAGATGAAGTAGTAATCTTAGTCTTTAATCTATTATTAACAATGACTATAAATTCTATGCCTTATTAACTAATATTCATTAATTTGTTCAGAATTCTATCTCTCTCTGTAATGTAAAAATATGTGTGTTGGTTTGTATGTTTTTCGTGCCTTAATGGAAAGAAGTATCGACATTATTTTTTGTATAAAGATAGCTTATGAGTATGAAAGTAATATAGGCTACTATTTACCTCGAGGATTTTTGTAATTTTAAGTTATATTACACAGAAGCACAGGACAACAAACCTATTAGACACATACATTTTTTCTAAATTTTTTTTGTTTTATTATTATTAGTATTTTATCAGTGTTATCTACAGACGAAAGTTATAGATAAACTTTATATTACATGTTTTAGATGGTTCAAAGTACTCAGTAGTCATGGGTAGTCGCGAACGACCTGGTTCAAAAGAGCGCTCCTTTAGGTGAACTATACGAACTAATTCGTCGACGATCTCGCTCTTAGTTCTTATATTTTTTTAAATCGAATTATTTACTTCTAGAGATGCTTGTGTTTCATCCATACTTAACTATTTGTTTTCTATAAAAATAAATGTGTAAGAAATAAAAACAGTTGTTTATTTGTAATAAAAAATCGATGTATACTTTTATATGTAAGTACTGTTGTGTAGTACTTTTTTATTTATTACTTTTAAATTATTTAAAAAAAGAACTAACGAACTAAAAGAGCGAACTAATTTGCCATTGGATTACGAACTAAAAAGAGCGCTCTTTTTGGTGACAGACTAAGCCCAAGCCTAATACTCGGGCATTTTCAGTATTGGAAAGAATCATGGAAAGAAATAGTAACGTTGACAAATACAGTTACAATTAAAACTTTACTAGATTTAATTTCCTTTATTTTTATATCAAATCAATATCAGTTTTCGTATTGTAGCAATAAAATTATAAGCCAATGTCGCGTGGCATACAATATTTCAAAGTAGCATAATGAAATGCAGTTGCATGTGTTGTGTTGTTCGCTCTCGTGACTAGAAACTTTAATATCAAACTGACGTAATATTAAAATTACATCGTTTGCGCTATAACTATCCGATTCGATAATTTGACTATACCATTTTAGTGTTTTGTGTAGGCGTTAAATATTATAATACGAAATTCGCATTAAGTTTGGTTAGGCTTGTGTTTTTAATAACTATAATAGGTGGAAATGTCGTAAATGGTCTGTCGCTTACTGGTTTCATTATTTGGAATGTGAGAACCAAATAGGTGGCAATTTAATAATTTAACAGTTATCACTATATTTTGACATTCGCAACTAGTATAAAAAGTTTTGTGGTGTCAGTATATTTTGTAGTGTAATACTATGCAGTTTAGGTCGAAAGTACATTAGCATATTTTAAAAGGAATGCGAAACTGCGATAGTTGTCGGCCTTAACATCTGTTAAGGGCAGGTGGAGTGAGGACGTACTTTTACAGGTATTATGTATGTAAATCAATTTTCACACATACAATACCCTAGTTGTAATCACAGGCTCATTATAAGTAGTTGACACGCCCTAGCTTTGCTGCGTTAACCTATAGATCGATTCCGTACAGAAACACGCAGAAAATAATTATAAAATGCACTTAAAATCGAAACTGAGTAATCACGTACTCCAAATTTTAGTAATGGAGAGCCAGCATCACGACGCCACACCACTGCACAGCCATAATGTTAATCAGGACAGCTCCGTTTGACAACTGGCTCAAGTCTAAGAAGCTCAAGTTTAAGATTCAGAGTTCGAGCACTACTGCTTGATTATTTGCAACATAATAATCATTATTTCTCTATTGTGTTATCTAATGGGACTGATACCGTACAGCAACACGCATAAGACAATAATAAGTACTTAAAAAAACTTAAAATTAAAAACTTACTCCAAATCTTAGTGCCTTGGAAACCCAGCATTACGACACCACACCACAGTTAACTCAACAATAAAACTAATTTAATTTCGTGCAAGACTTTTTAAGAGATGCGCGTCTAAACCAACTGACAGATGAAAAAACGTAAAATATTTTACAAATGTTTGTTTTGTCTTCTATTGGTGTTGGAAAGTTTCCTTAAATATCTCTTTGTTCTGTACATTCGATGAGTAACATTTTTATTGTACGTATGTATTGTTTAATATTGGTTATGACCGACGGTACAACAGCTTGATGATTAAATATTACTTTAGACACACAGTATCGAACATTACTGCTTCATTAGTCGCGATTTAATAATTATTATTTCTATCTTGGTAGTTTATTTAGTTACATCCTTCCGTTTTCAGTTTTGTAATTGGGTCATTTTTGAAGTTAAAATGCTGCTCAAATCAATGTTGCCAACACCAAAAGCATCATGAAATCTGTACGTATCCAATTATCGTTCTTCTCATTTTTTATTTTCGTGAAAGTGTAAGTATTAAGGCAACTTTAACTTGATTGCATTCTAACAAACGATTGTCGACCAGTCAATTTGTCCTCACACGTCGATACGATTGTGAAATATTATTGAAATTGTTTACAAAGAAACTGCTAAATCAAATGCACATTGGCACAGAGTTTCTGGAATGAATTTCAACATAGTCACCCAACATACAGAATCAGGATGTAGATTGGTGAGACAGATAAACTGAAACGTTTTCATCTTTTATTTATAGTTTTATATATAGGTTTTAGAAATAAAATTGTCTCTTGTCTATTACCTGTACTACAAAAAATCAATTTCAACTCATACCTTGGTAATGGAGTCCCAGCATCACACAAAGCTCTAATCATTATATATTATCTACACCTAGGTGTATAGTTGAAATAAAATAAAAGGAACTACCCTAAATTTTATATTAAGAGTATAGGAGCTATACTAAGTAACACTCAAGATATGATAATAATATCCAATTTAGACGAAGCCGAGCAGTGCCTGGGGCTTGAGACCCAGGAGCAGGTTTAAAGAGCTCTTTTGTAATGTATTAACTCACCTCAAGAAGGGCGACCTGAACCACGACACTATAATATTAACTTCCAAGTACATTGCGCGAAAACACTCGTGGCTGACTCTAAGCTATCGCATTAAAGGTTATATATTGTCTACACATGGTTATACTTGAAGTAAAATAAAAGTAATTACCTGGGAATACTAATTTTTAAACGGTGTTACTGTTATTTATAGGTTTTTAACTGTATAATAAAACAGATAACTTAAATAATAGAGGCTCTACCTTAGTGTCGTGATTACTGCGTCCTTGCTTAGTCGTAAAACAGTCTGAATGAATTATCGACGTTTTGACAAATGAATTGATTGTATGTTACGTTTAGTGAATGCTCTAGTTTTATGTAATTCGTTATTGTACATACTAGTGAACTCACTCAAGTTTTGGTGGGCTTTTTATTCCAAGACAGTATATAACCTCAGTTCCGATGGACCCACTTGGTGACGATTATGGCTGTTACTGTGCAGTGTAGGTCCCAATTAGATGACATCAGAAAGTGGGATAAAGAACTAGCCCCACGAGCCCACATTTCACGTAAAGGTTCCTGTGTATAATCATCCTGACAATAATTTAGTTTACATTGCGAGCAATGTAATGTTTGATGAAATTCAAGTGCGATTACATATTTGTGAAGGTAGTTTAAAATTGTGATTGATATTTTGAAGTAGGACTTTATTCAACGTCCTAGAGTGCAATAACTTATTTCCTCCTTCTTTTGCATGTATAACTTGTCCTTAACTAAGATTTCAATACAAATAAGAAGCTTAACGTAAAACTTAAAATCTTCACAACTTAACAGCGACGATTCGGTTCTAAAGAACCGTTTGAAAGATGACTAAGGCCAAGTAAAACACGACTTGGGATTCTAAATTGGCATTCCGTTGAATCGTGTCGTGATTGGAAAAGACAGGTTGACGTACCAATCAAAGGGACGTGCACTCTAAAATGTGAGGAAGTACTGGGAAATAGTACTTTTAATTAGAAATACTATTTGTTGTATAACAACAGTTGCTAGTTAAAACATTTCACTTAATATTCTTTGGTTACTTAAGTATGCTGAGAACTGTAAATATATTTTGTTTTAATTATGTACGTTTAATGGTGCCAACGCTTTCTGATAAAACCTGACATAATGTTATGACTTATGAGACATATAATACCTTAGTTGTTTTTACTATTTATCATCAGTTTCAGGGCCTATCTCTTGGCTCTGTCATCATATCAGCTCAATAGCACCAAAATATTGCATTGCTACGATACTTACAAAGTATGACAATGAGACTTGCCGCGTTTCCATACAAAAAGTGGATAATTAATTGTAAAAAAAAAATTATATAATATAAATCTTATTTAGTATCTTTTATGTCCTGTTGAGTAAATTGAAATATCTATTATAGCTTCAGAGAAAAACGATTTTGTAGTATTGGATTATAAACATCACCAATCAATCAACTCACAAACTAATAGAGTTAAGGCTTTGTAATTGATTAAATATTATTTTTATTTATTATCAATAAAATATATAAATTTTCAGATGCCAGTGCAATTTCAGTATGGTATACGGCGAGGTCCTCGAGACCCTTTAGTTTAATAAAATAACAGGAAACTCTTAAAAACATTTTTTGGATATGCTGATGTATGACTTACATATGAAGTTGCGCTTTAAATAAAAGGGTTTATTATATAAAGTCTCCAAACACACTTAAAGATTTGTTACTAAACTAGTCAGTAGTACATTCGCACCATATTTTATTTACTATACATTCATTACATAGTCTGAGCAAAAAATCATGCTTTGGTACATCTAATATGATACGCAATATTCATTTAATCTGTTGCGACAAACATTCCTATCATCTTTGAGCCTTATACGTGCAAAGAGAAATCCGCTTTAGCTGGTTCTAACCCTAGTGAGGTCTTAACCAGCAATTTTATATGTAAAAAATGTTCTTATAGCAAAGACTCGAAGAGTGCTCTGATGAGTCTATACATTGAGTCATAATTCTAGTTCTGCTATACAGGTAGAAATATGATTACATCCGGCTATATTATTTTAAAATATATAAATTAGTTAACTATTACGTTAAAAGCCATTTACTGATTTTTGTTTTCTATCGTAAATATTTATTTTTCTATAAAACATGTATATTTTGTATAAAAAACAACTATGTTTCACACAGTTAATACATGATATTTAATAATAATATTTTTATCTTTTCCTGGTCATACTTTGATAGCGTTTAATTAAATAATAGTTTATATTTTCAAAATACAGTTCTGATAGTTCATCAGCAATTTGGCTGGTAACTTCGTTGATATAATATTGAACTGTCAAAGTACTATTTTATGTCTTTTTTTTATTTTAACCTGCACCTGGGCTACACGTCCAAGCCATTGCTCGAAGTCCTGTCTAAAGTTCATAATATTATTGTCTTTCACGTGTTACTCTGCATTAGCTCAAATGAAAACGAATCATCGTTTACTTCTATCACCAGAGATGAGAAAGGATGTGCAGTGAGGAATGTGTTTAAGAACCGTTAGAATCGCTTCAATTACCTGCCCTCTCAAAGGTTCTTAACTAAAAAACACATTCCTGGCTATAGATCCTTCCTCATCTCTAGTAGAAACACAACCTAATTGTGGCTAGTTTCATAAAGTATTTAACGATTTGTCATAACTCTCTTATACTTGCTTTATCATTCAAATATCTCTAAAACTTACCATTGTTTCATATCGAAAACACAAGTATTACTTTCATTGATTTTGATCTTGATCGATTAATCTATTTAAATCAAAAGAATACCAAGAAGCGATATGAAAATAAGACAATACGATCACTGGTGTAATTGTGCAACAGTTTGGCAGTTCTTGAAAGATAATCAAGTTTGGAGGTCGCTACATCAAAATCTTTTCATTGGCATCAGTAGGTGGCGTGTACATTATAATTTAATGTGTGTAACGTGAGATACATAAAAAGAAGTTTATATATGTGAAAATCAATCAAAATATTATTCTTTTTTAATATTTTGGTCATTATGAATCAAACATTTCTTCATCTAATAAGTAGCTGCGCCCCGCAGTTTCACCCGCTATAATTTGGATACTTCAAACTATACTATAAAGAGTAACAAACATACACCCATACATTCTTACAAACTTTCGCGTTTATAATATTAGTAGGTATACAAAAATCTATTCGGCTAAATAAAATAAATCATCTGTCACTTGACGTAAATACGATGTGACGTCACGCCATGCCAACGCTATTGTTGTTGACTTTTTTTTGGAGAAATAAGCAAAGATAATGTACCTAAAGCCACAGACATTTTTTTATGTCGTGACTTCACACAATGTGTTCAAAGTAATTTTTTTTATCAGTTGTTCGAAAATACAAAACACTTTAACGTAAATGATACATTTTTTCCAACACAAAATGTTTTTTGTATAAAGTATATGTTAAAATAAATATATTTTTTTTTAATTTAGGCTAGCTTACTAAAAAAATATTCTTGTTCTAAAATTAAAAGCAATAAGTAGTTGTATTTATTTAGGTTTACTTGTTAGAATGAACCCTAAAATTTTACAATAGCGATGCAAATAAAATGCCAAAAGATTTCTACTTTACAAATCTTCAAAATAAATACTTTTTATTAGATGATTAAGAAAACAAGTTAAGTTGCAGTTTTTTTGCTTGAAATCGTGTTTTAGAGGTCATTCAATCGTCAGCATGTATTCGGCGTGTGCCATCTCGTGACATTCAGTGTATTAGACTTCAACGAGCTCTATCGATATTATTACCAGATAACATTAAAAGTTTTTATTTAAATGCTATAACTTTTAGCAACTTTAGAAAAAAAAACGATGGGTCCTAAATTGAGCGTTTTATAATTTTTTTATGGATTTGAACCGATCTAAAAGATTATTATTTTGTTGTAAAACCAATGTGAAATGTTTATGACAATCGAAATGTAGTTTTGATTTAAGTACATTAATTATTATTTTATCCATTCTTATAATTTGTATTGTATCCTTAATTAATCATGCTTCATTTAGTACTATTAATCTTTTGGTTTTATTATAACAAAAAACAAGCCATGCCAGCCAAGTGAAATAATTTATACTGACGGGGAATATTCGTCACTTACAGCTCATTGACTAGAAACATCGATTTAAGATAGAAGAGAAGATATAATTGAAATATAGACATTTTTTTTTATGTAAACACTTACATAATACTGAAAAAGCTATGTTTTATACAAGCAATAATTTGTCATAGACGCGACGGCCTTCGACGCTTTATCTGTCATATAGTTCATACGAGTTCTGATAGATGGCGCTCTATTGTAATATGTGATATATTCAGACAGCTCTATCTTTATTTTGAAATCATTGATTATGGAAATAAATAATAAAATAGTAATGGTTTCAAATTTTATAATTAACGAGCGGCCTGCCCTTGATTCTCTCTTGAAAATTGAAGAAGAGAGTTGAAAGAGAAAGAGAATGAGAGAGAATGATAGCATAAAAAAGGTAGAGAGACGGGAATACTATAGATTTCTCTCAGTGAATCAATAGTAACAAATTGGCCTCATTCTATTAATTAAAAAATGATGGCAACACTACATTACCTATGTAACTCAGGAATAGTGTAGTTATCTATCAGTGAAAGAATTTTAAAAATCGGATCTGTAGTTCCAGAGAATACATTCACTTTACGAAATGGCCATATCTTACAAATTATATTATTTATGGCAACACCACATAGCCTATGTTACCCGGAAAGGATGTAGCTTTCTATTAGTGAAAGAATTTTCAAAATCGGTTCAGTAGATTTCGAGCCTATACGCAACAACCAAACATAAACAATCAAATCTTTCCTCTTTATATGATAGTGTAGATTGCTCGTGACTCTCCAAAACTCGTAATTTTCACAGATGATCTTCCCCTTATAAAACCGCTTAAATAATACTCAATAAACCTTTTTTTTGACACGCTGTCATTGTCGCCGTACGCGAAGTTCAACTAAGTAATCAATCAATTGCTCACATAGTTTTTACGAGTTCTGATAGATGGCGCTTCCATTATTGTTACTTAAAACATATATAGTTATATATATAGCAATGTTGTAAGGATTTTATTTTTGCGATCAAAGTAACTTAAAACATGATGATCCAAGGAGAATATTCACACGAGAATCACAAACCATCTGACCTTTATTGTTAACCATCGACATTTACATGAACAAACAAACATAATTCCAGTAACATTAAGGCCGCAAGATTCTAAAATAGGAGTGAATTTTGTAAGCAATTTCCTTATCCTCAACACGTAATGCGGAAATTATTTCATGATTTCGATGTCCCACTATCTTTATTGTTATATAAGAAGCATTATTTCTAGATATTTCCCTAACTGTATAGAATTTGCGCAGAATGCGGTTTGATGGATAATGATTTCAGAGTTAATATTCAGATACTGTTGAACTGTTTGCTGTTAAGATTATCTACCTGCCTTGCAAACTTCATAATTTCTGGTTCCATTACTCATGGACCAATGAATACGAATCTAGTAACAATTTTTAAAAAATGGTCATCGGACTTTTAACACGATATATTGTTTTAACGATGACGGAAAACCATCGTGAGGAAACCTGCACTTTTTTTTTGTCTCATTCTAGCTCTAGAGCAGAGACGAGGTCGAAGATGGAGCGAGCTGGCCCAGAAGAAGCCTGTTCACTCTTGCTTTAAAAGCATTCGGGTTATACTCGGAAATACAGACGCCGGCAGGGAATTCCATTCCTTGGCCGTGCGCATTAAAAAAGATGACTTGGAGCGCTTTCTTCTGAAAGTTCTCCATATGCTCAAAAGTGTGTGAAGTCTGCCAATAGTGGGCCATTAAAGGTGATGATGATGAAGCATTTATAATATAGTTGTTAAATATTGTCACGTACATGTTGTATATAGGTAATATCATTGTACGAAAAATTGAAGTGCATTGTGCATTTTAATAAAAAATACTGTTTTTGGCTATCAGAACCAAGTTTCCGTCGTCGCTTCCTGTTCACAAAGGGCCATCTTGCGGCTTCTTTGAATACGTGTGCGTATCGTATTCTCCCCACCTTGATATACCCGAGCGTCGGCTAGGACTGTCAATAAAATATCGATATATCGATATTTGTAATTCTTTTGGACGAAATATCTACTAAATTTTGAAGTATACGTGGATATTTTATTACATTTATGTTTAAATATGTTTATATTTATAATTTAAACCTCAAAATCATCCTAAACTTAACCTACTCTACCTAATTTTTTTAATTTCTTAAAAGAAACTTCCAGCGTATGAGTATATCTAATGAGTAAATTAAAATAAATTCCACATGAGTCTATTTAGAAAGATGAAATCATTTAAGCTAAGTTTTCCTCTTTATTTTTTTGCCAATTATCTTCAAACAAAATGTGTTTTTGTAATAGTTGTAACTTTGTTTAAAAATTACTATGTTCTTTGTTAAAAAGAATCTACTTTATACTTGCCGTTGTTGTTTTTACTTGACGTGTAATATTTTGCTTTATGGATACCAAAAAAAGTCGATATATCCAAACATCGATATTTAAAAAAATATGAACAGCCCTAACCTCGGCCAATCGTCTTTTGTTTGTTAAAGTCAGTACAAAACCAACACGAAAACTAAATAAGGCTTATCAAGTTTTTTTCTTTTATACAATCCAGAGGATGACTGTAGTAAACTTAATCATGTGTGCAGCTGTTTTATCATGTAGCTCCAAAATTTGTTCGGGGAAAGACAATAAAAATAATTAATTTATTTTTGACAGGGAGTCCTGATAAATCAACGGCAGTTTGACGAATTAATTTAATAAAAAGCAGAGTTAACGTTATAACTTAAATTTAGTAAGATAGAAGAAGACGCGGCAGAGGTAATGGGGGTGAGAGATAATAATGCTTCATAAAACCCCCTTGAAGACTTGCAACCGGGTCACAATCCTAAGACACTGCTCGACATTATAGTGACCAACTAATCGAAAGCCCATAATACAATCTTTTACAAATCATTACTAGTAAATAGTTTTTGAGCTAATGTTTTTAGCTGCTTTAACATTTCATAATATTATCAAGACAGCTCCACTTCTTTTATTATGGCTCAAACGTAAAGATAAATATAACACAATACCACTAGCCATTTTCTCTGCCAAATTTACCGGATCAATTTATATTGAAGTCCTAAATCAATTTTTAACATCATTGGCTTTTGTTTAATAATACCGCTAAGTGTAAAACCGAGACTCATCACGAAAGGTGTCGGAGCGAGTAATCGATGTGTCCGATAAAACAACTTCATTCCATTACTGACTACAGTTCAATGCCACGTCTAATATCTTTCAAAATTACTACAGATTTTTATCGCAATTAATGTTTATATAGATAGCCGCGAAGTGCCTGGCGCTTTCGATCCAAGAGCAGATTTAAAGACCTTTTTATTGTGCACAAACACTCGCCTCCACTACTCCACTCCGTCATTTAATATTTAAACAAGATTAGGCCAGAGTCGCTTCGCTGTTAGAACGCAGGTCTTTCCCTTGAACTATAATGATATGCGATGTTGCTAGCACAAAATATTTATAATTTCCCAAATAATTGCCAGTGTTGCTCACACACAATATTCCAAATAATTTTAAATCATTGAAAAATATTGTAAAATAACTATAATTCGCTAACACATGCATGTTTGTAATAATGTAAATGAAAGAAAATCATATATTTGTTTCTTTCTAACAATAACCCTATTAAATTTCATCATCATCATCATCACGACCCCTCAATGATCCAATGCTGAGCCGGGTCTCCTCCTCAGAGTGAGTGGTAGACAATGGCCTAATACCCTCGTATTAGGCCATTGTCTACCACGCTGGCCCAGTGCGGCCTCACACACCTTTGAAACCTTTAGGGAATACTCAGAAGTACAGGTTTCCTCATGATGTTTTCCTTCACCGTTAAAGAAAGTGATATTTAATTGCTTTAAACACAAATATCTCAGAGGTGTGTGCCCAGGATCGAAGTCGGACCTCCTAAGTATGACATTGAAGTCTAAACCACTGGGCCATCACTCTTCTATTAAGCTTAATGAGGACAAATATGACATTTTAAAGGCTTTTTTAGTTTTTTTTTTATTTTCCACGTGTTAAATTAACTACCTATTTAAAGTATCCATGTGAACAATATTTTCGGCTTATTGTACCTTAGCCTTTTATCCCTCTGTCGTTTTCTTCTAGATAAAATGATGTGCTTAATCCACCTTCTAAAGTATCCGTGTATTATTAGGATATCACAAAATGAAATTGTTATACAAGTATTTAGTTGAACAATAAATATAAAATTTAATTTTATTTCATATTGCATTAAAAATTTTGTGTTTGATCTTTTTTCCCGGAAACTGAACTGAAAGCAACCATATTAGTAGAAGTAATATTTACGTACTATCTTGTCGCCAATTACTTCCTATACATATTTTTATTTTGTCCACGATTAAAGAATTTAAGCTTAACGATTTAATTTCCATTAAATTTTAAAACGTTAGGTACTTTACTGTTTGTTCAGAAAATAAAAAGAATGAATCTTTGGTAATACTGAGAAAAATTGATTTGAATATTCAAAATTTAAGCAGCAAGTTATTTATATTAACTAGATTTCAGTAGATTACGAATGGAATGCTTTCGTTTTTATGAGATGCCACACCTTTACGAACTGGGACGACCGCGACGTTATATTAATTCAAAAATAATTGTTTCGATCCCTATCATTACTGCACAAGCCAGGGTAGCTGCCGGCTATGGAGCAGTTGGTTAGAATTTGGCCACAAAAAACCAGATCGTGCTGCGAGTAGGCGTGGGAATTCAAACGACTTTGTTTAGATTCAGTGTATTAACTTTAATGTCTCTATCAAGTCTATTGTGGTCTACACAATGGCTTACGTCTGTTTCTCTGGTTAATTTTCTGTCAACTTGGATACGCACGTTTCTAGGTGGGTTGTATGGTCAACGGTTTTAACAGAGATGTTACGGCAAATTAAAATTAAACTGCATAGCAGAGAAAACTAGTTTAGACGTGAGCCAAAAGTGCAGCTATTATTCAACGATAAAAAAGCTGTTTTGTACTCGAATCATGTTTTATCAACTATCTGAAATATTTATTCTTCATCACAATTATCTTCAGTAAAATCATGTTCTCAAATTTTCCTGTCAAATAGGCCTTTTATTACTTTAGTTTAGCTGTCAACAACGATATATGTAAAACCAAATTTCATGCAAGATCTGTCAAAACAGAGAGTTAGAGGCGAGCCAGTGGAGGTAATCTTAAACATTATAAAAACCTTATAAAACCAGAAAAGGGCACTAACCTAAACGAGTGAAGTGCAGCTGTCATCTGATGCGCATGCGTCACTGACTCCGGATGTGGGCTGGATCTCCGTAACATCATACGTCTGCCTCTCGAACCGGTTCAACACTTTTTATTCCCAATATCAAAGTAGTATTGTACATTATACTAAGTCAAAAGTCTGCAGATTGTCACTTGATAGGTTGGCAACACCTAATTTCTAGGCAAAATTATCTTTTTACTTGTTACATACAACATTAAGGGTGATGTGTTAGTATCCACATACAGGATAAAAAATATATGACTCTAGTTTTAGCCCTTAAACCTTTCTAAGCTACCACCACCACTGGATATTGGAAAGATCATTTTATATGATTTTTTTTGCTTTTAAGCTTTCACATATTTCTGGTTGGCCATCGCTTTGGAATTATTACATCTTTATACATTCTCAAACTAATTCACCATAAACACTGTTAACTGGCATATTCACATGTTCTAGATTCTTGGTTCTCCCACGTATCTGGCACGCTATCCCTCATTCAATCAAGTCGTCAGCGTAGGAACAATGGCTTTACTTACTTACTTTTTACTTTATTTTTCGAATCTTAATGGGCGTGTTATATAAAACATTAAAAATTTGTAGTGCAAACAACTATTCTGCCATCATGAAAAAGGTATATCCGACTATTTTAGTGATTACATTATAATAATAATGAAAAATATCTATATGTACTCCATCATTGAAATGAGACTGAATTCTTTTTAAATCCTGAGATCCTGAGATTTCTAAATAAATACAAATCACGCATATTTCAAAAATAACAATCATCATCATCATTATCATGACCTTTCAATGGACCACTGCTGAGCCGAGTCTCCTCCTCAGAATGGGAAGGGTATTAGGCCATAGTCCACTACGCTGGCCCAGTGCGGGTTGGCAGACTTCACACACCTTAGAGAACTTTTTTGGGAACTCACAGGAGTGCAGGTTGTCACGATGTTTTCCTTCACCGTTAAAGCAAGTGATATTTAATTGCTTAAAACACACATAACTCAGAGTCAGAGGTGTGTGCCCAGGATCGAACTCGGACTTGAGTAGTCTCAACCACTGGACCATCACTGCTGCTAAATAACAATAAATAGTAATAATAAAAAGGTTTTACTTTTTGCCAGAAACTTCATTACGGACGAAAGCCTTATTTTGTAATCTAAGAATCGTATTTTTAGGTAATACCTTTTTATTTATGACTGTAGTATTGCCTTAAACGGATTTACTTGTGAACGATCGTTTGAGAAATTATATAAGGCGTGTAACTTGACATGGCAAGTTAGTCGGCGATATTCAACGTGTAGCATGAGTTATGTTCAGGGTTAGATTTGCTAATAACTCTTATCATTACTTAATCATCAATCAATATTATAAATTATATACATAACCGTTCCGTAATTTATAAGCATTATGTTATTATTAATGTTTGATTAATTTTAAATATTAGAATGAATAATTTTGTCTTCCGCTTCAAACATAGATGTAATCGCTGTTTAAAACGAGTACCTGTAGGTCTTAGGGTTAACTAAATAAAGCCATTTCTACATTTGCAATTCTAACAGTGAATTATTTATGTATTTGAATGGTAGCTGTTTTGTTTAGATCTCCCACGCCATCGTAACGGCTCGCCGAGTTAATAAGCGCTTTGGACGTGTGAAAATGCGTTGACAAGGCAAATTTGCAGTTGAGAAAGTAAATGTAAGCTTCATGAATATAGGATTAATTAACTTAATTGCTTTCCTATGTTCAAGCTTCAAGAAGCGTTAAAGATTTTATTGAGATGACGTAGAAACACAGAAATTATATTTACAATGGAATATATATGCCAATCAGACTGTCTGAACCACCTAAAGGTTTTGTTTATTTTATTATTAAATATACAACAGGAACAAACATTTTTTTGGGGAAATATGTAGACCTTTCAATTATATCAAAGCTATCCCTAAGCCAAAAATTAGGTCCATTCATGTTTTGTAAAGTCGGAAAGAAAGACAAAACCAAAAAAATGCTTTCGCATTTTTATGATAATAATATAGATTAATAAGATTAATGTTAGCAAATCAAAATTAAATGTTCATATAGACAACCTTTTCGGCGTATATGAAAGTTTACCGTGTTGTTATCTAATCCAAAGATATGATATCACTGTTAGGCAACACCTAAAAGATGTAGCTTTTGGTTGTGAAAGTGGATGTTCTGATAATGATTGATTGTTTTTAAAGCGGAAACATTTAAAAAATAATGTATGTGAAATACTCATATTTGAACCTTTACACTTTATTTAAGATCTGTAGGAGCTATATCTTTATTTATACATAGACCGTTCATTATACTAGTCACCGATTTTGTTGCATAAAAAAATTATAATGGCTATGACTATGATATGTAAAAAGCATTGTTTTACAATGCCTTTGAAATTCGAGGTTTTCCCTCGATTTCTCCGGATTCCACCATCAGATCCTGACTTAGTTTCAATGGGACCACCTGAAAAGTGCAATCTTTCGAATAAAAATAGAATTTCTTAAATCGGTCCAGACGTCTTCGAGAGATCGGGGAACATACATAAAAAAGACTCTCACAAAATTAAAAACCTCCTACTTTTTTTGAAGTCGGTTAAAAATGACATAAAACCAAAACCTTATGACCTTATATCGCCGTTAATTATTTTATACGTCACGTAGATGAATCACATCTTCAGGTCGTGACTTTGGAGCCAAAGTTCCGTTGATAGACATTACCAAGCACGCGAAGGTATGCGATAGTTTTGCATTATCTAAGAACCGATAAATTCTATAAAGGAAATACCCGTGAGAGGGCGGGTTAGAATACTATCCCCCTCTGCCGCTGGGAGACCATCTCGTAAGAGCCGTGTAACCCAGCACCCCCCTTGGTGGTAGGGCATCTGTTCCCAGACTGGCTTGCGACCACCAGCATGCGAATCCGATCGCCAAGTGTCATAGACGCGTTCTGGGCTCTTGCCTAGGGTCCGCTGAATCCGCATCATTTTTCTTCTTTATTCCCCCTTCCCACTCTATCTTCGGGGATGCAACGCATCGACAAAACGAGAGAGTGTTTCTTGTTTTTCCGATGTTCATGGGCGATGGTTGCCACTTACCATCAGGTGGACCATCTGCTCGTTTGCACCTTATCTATTATAAAAAAAAAAAAAAAACCACGAATTTGCGATTATTTTAATGTGGTATTTACATATTTTGATCACCTTATGAATTTACATAAATAGTTTTTTTGTACTAATTATGTCGGCGCGTAAGTTATGGTTAACCGAACCTTAGGTTTAAACAGAGAACCTGGGCAGTGGAGGTGAGTGTTTCAATTAAACGAAGGACAGCCCTCAAACCTACAACCTGGTCACAAGGCATTGCTTAGGTACCTGTCGTTACTGTAAGAGATTAGAGTTATTTATCTGTTCACTTACCCAACGTTGCATTTACCCAATAGTCCATTTAATATTACCCCTCTCATTGATTTGAATATACCCCCTTTCCTTCTTTTTTTCTCCGAGTTATTCTTGTATATTGTTTTTAAATAGGTAATACCATTTTTTTCAATTGCCAGCAGCTATCTGTACGTTTGACTAAGAGTAGTGTCCCCACTATTGGGCATTGTGAGCGTGCTGCGTGTCTATATTAGTAGTTCAATCCACAACGTCTGCAATTTCGACAAATAGCAAGCGCGCGGGGGCCGTTATGTCGTGTAAGAACCAATCACACGTGGTAGGCTACTCTAGCCCCGCGATCCCCACTAAAGAAATAGCGAACTAACTAATTTACTTAGTACTGAGTATATTGTGATTAAAGCTTGAATAATTAAGATTACATGAAAAAAATATTTTAAATGCAGTAACTTTTTCTTAAAGTAATATTTTATAACATGGTAAAGGTATTTTAGCTCCATAGTGTTAGTATCTACAAAGCGATTGAGGTTAGTGCTGCTAATCAGATTTCCTTGCGGCTGCTCACTTGCTTCCGTGTTTAAAGAGACTTCAGTATTCACTGACCAAATTAGCATCATATATATTAAGAAGAATTTCTCTGTATAGTGTAGTCCGAGAGTTTTATTATCCTATTATAATTTATTTATAACTAATAATCGGCCTCGGCTTCGCACGGGTCAAAAGTTTTAATGAAAGCTCCTGACGGCTCGAGTTTTTACAACATTTTCAACAATTGTCGTGATATACCAACCAATTTACATAGAACCTTGACAAATTATATACCTAAACCATTCTTGTGAATCACTCGATTGACAAATGGTATAAAAATCGTTTCAGTAGCTTAAGAATTAATCGCGAACAGGCATATAGACGTTGCGTGGTATTTAACTTATTACTTTATCAACTGCAAATGAATTAAATTTTTTAACTGGATTTGTTATGCAATTTGGTATTCCTATAGCGCCTTTGTCCTTATCTAAAATTTTGCTGCCGCAGTTTGCTGTTAGCTCTTTACTATGTATCGTATTAAGTGTTATCTAGAGCATGGCTAGAGCTTTATGGTAAGTTCACCGTTACGATAGTAGAATTATTAGTTTCAATAAGTTATTTATAACCTTGTACATGTACGAGATATGATATAATAAATCTTTTTACATAATACATTTTTAATTTTCAGGTAAGCAATGTGCAGTATTGATAAACTTTAGACTTGAATCGACTGGTATGTATGACTGGTAATGGAGCAATAATGGTTAAATTCTAATCTACAGGGTTGTGTTAGTTAACTAAGAAACTGAAATTACCTTACACAATTAATGAAATGTTTCACTGTTACATTCAAAAATCGCGTGAATAATATCATTTCAAAGCAACAGAGTTCACATAAAGTTCGATGTTAAACTATTTTAAATCATTGTTGCTTAAAGTTATTTCGACATTTAACTCTATTAAAGTTTTGTTAGATTACTATGTATTTTATCGAGTATACTAGAGTTATATTGTTATTTATAATATAATATTATAAAGCATAACAATTTGTTTGTTTGGTTAATCGCGCTAATCTCAGGAACTATTGGTTCGTATTGAAAAATTATTTTAGTGTTGGATAGCGCATTTATTAAGGAAGTCTATAAGCTATATAACATCACGTTACGACCCATAGGAGCAAAGCATCACGCGAATTAAATCTCGCGGGTCAGCTAGTGTATAATTATAATAGAATAGAATAGAATCAATTGGAATAATTCGATATCATGCATTTGATCTAGTCATTTAAACATTTCCAAATGGTATTACTGCTTACAAAATTCCAAAATTGCGTCAAAATTTAATAATTGCAAGCTGTTATTATATCTTTGCAATTAAATTAGAGCATTTATGCAATCCGACTGAGATACCTTATCAAATTATTTAGTGAACAATGTGAATAGTTAGCAAAGTCGCGTGTTTCATAATATTTATAGTTGATATTGCTTCAGACTGATACTAATAAACCTAATTACTTAAAATTTTAATCTATTTAAACAATATCATTGAGATCAGTGCTCAGTATTGTTTTTGTAATTAAAAATATAAAATTAAGATAAACCAAGTATGCTAGCAACACTGTTGATAGCGTTTGATTTCATAATTCATGTTTGAGTAATTTCGTTGAATAAATATTGTCTCATTGTAGTAAGTCCTTGATATATTTATCATGTTATTTGATAAGAGGTGGAGCGGTTTAAGCGAAAATTTATTAAAAAAAAGCTCTAACTTATACATATATAGTTAATAAGTATACTTTTCTAACTTTACAATAAGTGTAGAAATAGTTAAACTACTTGTAATTGCACATTCGTCTCCAACATAATCTGCCTCTTCACAGTCGATTCATGTGTGGATGTCATTTACATGCATGCCACGGGAGCTCCTGATAATATCGCTATGACACTTGTAGCTCTTAGCATGTCTTTATTGACATTTTACTTGGATATATTTTTATTTTTAGGGTTCCGTACTTTACCGTTTTAAGCAAATACATATCACTTGCTTTAACTGTGAAGGATAACTCCATGTTCTCAAAAGTGTGTGAAGTCTGCCAATCCGCACCGGGCCAGCGTGGTGGACTATGGCCTAAGCCCCTCGTCATTCGGAGGAGACCCGGCTCAATAGTAGGCCATTAATGGGTTGTGAAGATTATGACTTTATAAGGATAAAACGAAACCCTTATAGGATCACTTTGTTGTCTGTCAAGTGACTTTTTCTCTCAGGAACGCGTACTAGCCGGTAGCTATCTGTACCAATGAGCAAAAAAAGTGGGGATACTTGCGCATTATGAGCGTGCTGCGTGCATTTATAGGTAGTCTAATAGATGCGCGCGGGAGCACAACTGTTGTATAAGAACGTCACTCTCATCCACGTTTGATGATCAAATTTGGTAAGAAGCAAGTTTCAGCATATGTAAAGAAAATAATCTGAAAACTGTTAGTGACTGTGACCTATGTCAATGTGCAGCTACAAAAATTCCCAGCGGCAAATTTAAGTTTGTCACTTATTTTAAATTATACAGAACCATTAATGCGCAAGTTCCACACTCACTCTTCGCCGAATTTTTACCTCTAAACACCGCTTTTGGACTGCTAACTGGCATTACAAGTTTTTAGTTTATTTCTTGAAATTAGTAATACAAGGAGCTACAGTGTTCTCCATTTTCGGTCAACGTCTTGAGGTAAACGTCCTTTATGTCGTTAAATACGCGTTTGACTAGAATATAATCTTACCTGTGTATATCTCTATGGATATCTTTGTCTGCATTCGGAATTAATGTTGCTAAGATGATCATCATCGCACATCAGACGTAGGAGCACATGAATAATGCTATCTCTGTATTTGATTGATAATTCTGTTACTAAATACTTAGGTTATAAATTGTTTCAATAGAAAATACATTTTACTTTAATACCTAATATGCAATACGATTCGTTCATAAGGCAATATGGGGGATTCTAAAAGAAAGCTGAATTTTCTTCTTCTTTACATAGTATAAAATAAAGTTGCTTCCGCTGTCTGTTCGCTTAGATCTTTTGAACTACTCAACTTACTGACAAATAAAAGATTTGACTGAGAAGATGAAAAAGTTAACGTTAGCAATAATTTTCAATATAATGGTTATTATTGGATCGGAAATAATATTCTAGTGAACCAATACACGTATTAAAAATGTTTTTAGATTTTTCCCTTTGTTTATACGTGCATTATTTTTTAATTAAGTCGCAAGTGCATCCATAGAATATGATATTGAAGTGGTTACGCTATCTGACGGTTTGCCGGGTCACCGCCCGTGAACTCCATTTCCCCTGTTTAGTAGATTACTATGGTATGTCGGTGTATTTAGGGCATGACAATGAATGTATGTTTTGCATTCAACAAACAAAAAATTTGACAGACTTTATGGATCATAATGTATGAAAAACTCAAAAAATTTAGTCACGTTTGTCTGAAGCTACCAGACGCTCGGAAAGTCTTGTAAAATCTTGCACAGAATAGTATGCAATACTTATATGATTTTTAAAATACGTTTTAGATAATTAAAGTCTAGTATTTGAACATCAAACATCATGAACATATTACTCATCCTATTAAGATAAAAATATTATAGCATTACATTTTTATTTCTAGTACGAAAGCAATTTTTTTAAGTCGTGTTTTATGCAATATCGCGATCGAAGTTAATGTATGCACATTAATAATAGATAGGCCTGATAATAAACGTAAAGGTTTCTACGGTTATCACTAATATTATCATATGCGAGCTATTAACCCAAGTAGAAAGCGAGTCCTACTTCTTGACCGTCGGAACATAATGCAAACAAGACTTAGATAAACGAACCTCATTTCTTATAATTATTGCAATAAGATATATTGATGGTGTTACAAAAATATTACGATTTAATCTTGTTATTTATTGAAATACCTACTAGTCGACCCGCTTTAGCTTCGCACGGGGTAATTTAACACATGTAACTACTTAGATTTAATATTTAATACACTATTATATAAAGAGGAAAGATTTGATTGTTTGTATTTTTGTGTTTGTTTGTTGCGTGTAGACTCGAAAACTACTGAACCGATTTTGAAAATCCTTTCACCGATAGAAACTCCATTCTTTGCAGGTAACATAGGCAATGTGGTGTTGCCATAAATATTCTGATTAAAAACATACAGCCATTTAAGTGCCATAACGTGTCATTGCCATTTTGTACAGTGAAGGTCAAGGAAGAGAAGGAACTACAGATCTGATTTTAATCATTATTTTACCGCTAGAAAACTATACAATTCCTGAGTTAAATAGGTGATGTGGTGTTGCCATATATATATTGTTAATTAATAGAATGTTTCCATTTTGATGATACTGATCCGATTTTAGGAATTCTTTCACTTAGAAAAGTCTATAGTATTCTCGTCTCTTTTCCTCTTATATACTTGCATTCTTTCTCATCCAACTCTTTTATCACCTTTTCTTACTCTCCTTTTTTCTTTTTTCAATTAATGAAAAGCTACACAATTATTGAGTAACAATTTAAGGACATCAATTATTTTGCTTCAAATACCCGGAGCGAAGCGAGGGCAGGCTCCAATATGCACAAAAACCCTTCTCTAATTGACGAGCCACAGTCACGTGTGAAACGGCAAATTGTACCAGGACATAAGAACTACGTAGGAATGTTTTCAGCATCAGCTGGCTCCGTTCTCAGTGGGCGGCGCTTAAAGCTCGCATGTGTTAAACCACACTCTTGAAAATATTGACGATATCCATGTGTGAACACATTGTGAGCGTTGCGTTTATTTTCTTTCACACATCAATCACTTGTATTTAAGCAAGTGTGTGTCGTCTTTTGTTTAAAAGTTTGGTGTTCAAGAACTTTGGGATACGTTAGTAAAATTTCTTTTTTTGTGAAGTACAGGTAATTTTTTATTATTAGTAAAAATAATAAGCGCCCTGAGGAAGCTTAAGTCACGTGTATTCGTATTGAGAGTACTAGGATATCAGAACAGTTAAGGAAATTATTTTCAAGACCAACTGTTGTTCGAACTGAATGTAGCCAGCATGTATGTAGCAAAATCGATATTCTCTAGTGGTATGAGTAACAGGCAGATACAGGAATAAGGATTCGTCTCCCAATACAAGGCCACTTTAATGGTGTTAAAAAAATCGTTACCACCCATAGCCAAACGGTACCACATGCAAGAATGCAAGACTTTCTTTTTGTTTTTTCAGATTGTAAAAGTGTTTAAGAGAATTAAATAAAGCAGAAGTTCTTTCGAAAGCTCGAATCTAACTCGACTTTTTTAAAAATTGATATTTATTTTATACTGAATTTCTTCAATCTATAATCAAGATGTTGTTAGTTGTTAAAATTTATTTTAAAAATAAGTCTAATTCCATTAGTAAATATGCGTCTACGTATGTACATATACGTCTACGTGTGTGTTTTCCCCTATGACACACACAGGCGAAACCTACACTTACACAATCTAAGACCATCTTGTTAAACATACGCAGGAGACACAAACACGTGTCTCAGTCAAGAAAGTACTAGGATACTATAACGTGGCGGGAGATCTTGCTACACAAATATTTTGTTATTTTACTGCTCCAGTTTTTGTTATATAAAAATATTCAGGCAACAATCTTTTATTGTTATCCCGCAGGAACCATGATTTTTCTTCTGGGATAAAAAGTAGCCTATGTATTAATACAGGTTATAAAATAGCTGTGTGCCAAATTTCATTGAAACCTGTTCAGACGTTTTTGACAAAAACCCAAATTTGCACATTTATCATAATAGTAATATAAATTAACTTCTTCATTCCTCGCCTCCATAATCAATTCATCAAGTTAGAGAGGTCGATAATTGTATGGTGTTTAAGCCTCAATGGAAAATTATATTTAAGCAATCTCTACAATCGTAGAAATTCTATACGTAAGAGTTTTTATAGTTTTTTTATAGTCATCATGTTTTCTAATGGGTTTGTAATAATGCTGAGTTGTTCCTGTTTCCGCAACAACATGTAATCTGCATATCCACACAATATTCATTACTAACATATAAAGAATGAAAGTGATTGTTGATTTGTAACGATTATCTTCTATTATCTAAAATATTTTCTTTAAAATAGTTATTATAATATATATATGTTGATTGTTGCCCTTATGTGTATGTAATATTATTGATAGGTTTTAATAACCAAGAATGTTAGGTGTAATTTTATTATAGACTAGCCGATCCGCTCTCGCTTCGTTGAAGTGTATTTAAACTATTCACTCACACGCACTCATCTACATTGTCATACTAAATATAAATCATAAATATCTCTCATGGTTAAGGCAGCTTTCGTGAGTAACGTTTTCGTTCGACCGTTTTTTCTCCGACTTACTTTGCAAATCCAACTATCACGAAAAAAGGCTTTTCATTATTAGGATAATATATAGCCTATGACACTCACAAATAATGTGCCTTTCTATTGGTAAAAGTCACAAACTTCATAAAATTTTGAATAGATTTGCACTTCAGCCTATAAAAAATAGTTTGTAATAGAATATAAAATTATTTCACTCGACACAGGTAAACTTTATAACCTGGATTAACGCATTGGCTATTTTAATGCGGGATAAATATAAAATATTATTGAAAATTAAATAGTTTTTGTTAAATCTCAGTAGGTTAACGAGTTAAACTGCATAATTCAATAGTAGGTTACAAAAATGCAATATGTAACTTGAATGATTTAATCAGCGTTCTTTTGTATACGAATTCGGGAAAAAGGTCAATCTATCTGGTAGTAGAGGAGCACAAAAGAAGTAATTCTTTAAAAGGCGCCGATTACATCTCTGAATCCACGTACAATACATCCAAATGAAATGTGTACAATTCATTAGATAAGGAAAGTAAAAGTAACTTTGACACGTAGAACCGAGAGAATAATAGAAGTGGTAATTGCGATTGTGTACCACAATTTGATGTGGATATTTTCAACATTAATGATATTATTTAACTATAGGAAAATTCAAGATAAAGACAAGACACAAATATCTATCTTTTACTTTAAGTATGAAAACTTTTTGTTGAGTGTAGTGTACCTGTAGAAAGACACACTAATAACACTTATCACTTGCTCTAGGTCTAGTACATAGCACAGGCTCGTCATACACTATCGTACTGTTACAGACACCAACATCTCGCTCTCGGCCATCGACCCTCATTCAACTCACATGGAGTGCATGAAGATTGAATTTGTCTTTTGATCCAAATGGATTACTTTACTCAAATATATAAATATTCAAATAGCAAATTACTACTGAGCTTACTCTTTGTTATATTAATTTTGTTTTCTCGACTTGGCAAAAAATTATAATATTTCATTTGGATGCATTACAACATACAATCATTTAAGATTTATGTACATCAGTTTGATAATCAAATTAAATGCATTTTCTTATTTGTTCTGAGGAAGGAAAGCGAAACGGCCATCTTGTATCACGGGTCACAGGTTTCACAAGCAGATGAGTGGGTTTCGCACGCAAACACCAGATCGTTAGATGCACAATCCAGTGTTATTATGGAATACATAATGAGCTGACATTTCGTTATTCCTAAATTGTTAAGAAACAGGAAACTGTTTCGTAATACAGCGCGAGTGTTTTATAATTGACAGCTTGGAAGGATATTTTCCGCCTATTAAGCTTTTTAGCTAGTTAGCTAGGATGGTATCTAGGTATTACATACCCATTATGGAAAATTATTTGTGTGAAATATTCACTTGCGTGTTATTTAGTATTGTTAAGGTTTTGTCTTTATCTCTCTTCTAATTTCTTTTATTTTTTATTTTATGTGTCATGTTATTACAAATGTACAGATAAATAGGCAGACAAAAAATACAAAAATAATTATTTTGGCTTCTATAAATACCTATCACATTAAGTGTTCTCCAATATCTGCTATGCAGATACATTTGGTAAGGAAATTATTTATTATAATTATGTATTTAAGTAATTCACGCGTGCGTTTTTGCATGTTGCTCCGCCCCTATGAGTCGTAGCGAGATGTTAAATAGTCTAAGTTACTCCTTGTTACATCAGCTATCTGCTAGTGAAAGACCCGTCAAAATCGGACTAGCCATTTCAGAGATTAGCCGGAACAAAGAGACAGACAAAAATTGTAATAAAAATGTTGTTTTGGTATATGTACCGTGTATACATCCACATGCACTTAGTAAAAAGCGGTTATTTTAATATTACAAACAGACACTCCAATTTTATTTAATTAATATGGACGAGTGTAATTATATGAAGTGAACACAAAGCTTACTATTGTATCATTTATATTGGTATTACGAATGTAATTTCTCAAGACCTTCATTTCAATTGTTACGTTCACCTGCTAATAGCAACACAATAACAAAATTGTAATATACTATTGATCTTGACTAAAAGTTTGAACTATAAGAGCATGATGATTTTTAAAGATATAGGTATTTTAAAAAAAATATAAAAAAATGAAAATTTGTTTCCCTAATAGACTTGGCAACACCGCTTATACCTTTGTCTTCGTGAGTAGTTCCTTTTAATTTATTTCAATTATACCTACGTAGCAATTTATAAAAAGATAATATATAACCTCTGTTCCGATAGATTTGTGTCGGTTGTCAAAAGGATCTCGCCTGGTGACCACAAAGGCTATACAATTTTTTTTATGTTTTTGGCCGCGAATTCTTTTGTGAAGCTCCTCGAATTTATTTTATTTATTATTAACTACAAAATTACACAACAAAAAACAACTTTATAAATACAAGAAATTATTTTAAATCTAAATTAAAAACTATACAGAAACTATTTAAAAATAGCATTTTTGAAGTGAAACTTCTTTAGAATCGTTGTGATTTCAAACCGGATGCAACGGAAAAAACGACAGGTAAGAGACACAAATACAAAAATGTGTAGGAAAGAATGAGACAGAAATATACAAAACGACAGGTAAGAGACACAAATACAAAAATGTGTAGGAAAGAATGAGACAGAAATATACAAAACGACAGGTAAGAGACACAAATACAAAAATGTGTAGGAAAGAATGAGACAGAAATATACAAAACGACAGGTAAGAGACACAAATACAAAAATGTGTAGGAAAGAATGAGACAGAAATATACAAAACGACAGGTAAGAGACACAAATACAAAAATGTGTAGGAAAGAATGAGACAGAAATATACAAAACGACAGGTAAGAGACACAAATACAAAAATGTGTAGGAAAGAATGAGACAGAAATATACAAAACGACAGGTAAGAGACACAAATACAAAAATGTGTAGGAAAGAATGAGACAGAAATATACAAAACGACAGGTAAGAGACACAAATACAAAAATGTGTGGGAAAGAATGAGACAGAAATATACATACTGTTTTATATTATTATATATATTCATCTCATTCTTTTGTCGATTTACTGAAGTTTCACTTCTATCGTGTGTGAATCGCACACACACCTTTTTTTTTTTTAAATAGAAAAAATTGTGTAGGTAAAATAATATTAAGTTTACTTAACAAGGCAATATTCCGAGAATAGTGTGATGTCGTTGGGTTGAGACTCTACTGTGAAAGATTTTGTGAGTTTATTTAGGTAAAATAGTGTGCTAGGCATTTCTAAACTCAAGTATTTCTGCTCTATATTTAAGTGGATTGAAACTACTGTACAGATTACAGCTTATGGAAAACATTAGTTAACCTGATAAGTAGTCGTTTCTAGTTGTCAATATAAAATAAATTGCTACTTACAATAAATATCTTAGCAATAAATTCAATACAATACAATCTTAAATTCTGAATACTGTTATTGCAAAAATGAACGGAAGATACAGATACTTGTTTTAGTCTCTATTATATAAAATCTTGTGTCACAATGTAAGTTACCATACTCCTTCGAAACGGCTCGACAGATTTTTATACATATTCAGTAGGTCTGAGAATCGGCTACTATCTATTTTTTATCTCCCTAAGTGATAAGGATGGCCCACCCCAAATTTATTTGGCAAAACAACGTTTGCTGGGTCAGCAAGTAAATCTATAAAAAGTTTTAATTTGTAGTAACTTTTGTTGGTAAGTCTAATTAAGTTAATTTTAACTAAGCACAGAAATAAGTTAGCTTCTCTGTCTTCTCAATTATAATAATAAATAAATTGTCCTCTCAGTTATTCTAACATTGATTGGTAGAGGTTCCCGAGTGGGAAAAGTTGCACCTTGTTTTTTTTTGATTTGTGTCAATTCTATTTGTAGTTTTTTTTTGTTATAAAATTGTAGAATGTCTGTATTGTGTACAGTAAATAAATAAATAAGCTTATGTACATTAACATCTGTTATATGATGTTCTTAGTGTTTTATTTTTTTAAAACTTCTAATGGAAAATTCACCATAGTTAGCTTACCGATAAACTAAACGTTAAATGACTGTTGTTCAAAGTATCTTTAGTAATCTTGAATAGGAATCTTTTAAGGGGTTACGTAAGGAATTTATTTTTTTGTTATCTTGCTATAAAGGTTTAATTTTTTTATAAGAAGAATGTTTATATTTTTGCATATATTATAAATGTAAAACTGTCATATACTTCAAGAAACATATATAGATATTTCGGTATTGTAATAAAATAGGATATCAAATTAAAAGCGCTTGCTTTAATAAACTATCAAGGATATAGTATAAAATAAAAATATGTAATAAAGCTTTTAAGGAATTATCTAGTTCCTTTGCAAAACCTCTTTCACGCATTTGTTACTGTTAAAGTAAAATTAATATAAATCAACAAAAATAATAATGAATTTAGAATAAACAAAATCTAATATTGCCTGACCACCATATTTATTATTTTTCTTTTTGACACTAATCATAATTCATAAATATTGAATGGTAAGCTGTAGATGAAGAATTGTTGAATATCCCAAGGACGTTATATTACAAAAGGCATTAAATGACTAGTTGCATTTTATTGATGTTTTTAAGTTAGACTAATTTGTTTATATAAACTTAACAGCCCTAGTGTTGGACTAGGGTCGCGTGATTTACTAAAAGACATTCCGCCCAAAGCGACAGTTTCTCTGAAGATCGCCGAGATTAGCCAGCTCTTGCATTAAAAGCCATTTAGTTTGCCCAATCGCACTCACTTACCTAATAAGTATAGCATGGGAACTTGGAACCATTGTTTATTGGCGTTAATTTTCGACATTTGCTGTAATAGTGACTGCTTGCATAACTTTACTGTCGAGTTTATTTAAATTAGGTAGTGAGGTTATTATCATTTAAAATATCTATACTTGTTGGTGAAATGATTAAAGAGAGAAGACTATTGAGCTATAAAAATTTCATGGACTAACAGTCAGTAAAGTTTAGAGCCCAAAGGAGTTCTAATTCCGTTTTAGTCACTTCGTGACCGTTGTCATGAGAGCACCTCTTTGATACTATTTTTAACATTCGTTTCATCATCATATCCCGTCAATGGCCCACTTCTGAACCAAGTCTCCTTATCAGAATGAGGAGGGTGTTAGGGCATAGCCTACCACGCTAGCCCATTGGTAGACTATGACTCAAACTTAGTTCTCTTTTTGAGAACAACTCTCAGGGGTGCAGGTTTCCTCACTGTTTTTCTTTAACTCAGAAAATTCAGAGTCATCATCAATCATCAGGATCGGCCTCTGACCTCCCGAGTAAGATATTAACGTCTTTACTAATGGGCCATTACTGCTTCTTTTATATTATTATTACAACAAGCATCTACGAAAGATCGAAAGAATCGAACATTGAACTGTTTTCCTTATATTATAACAAGGTATTTGTATCTTTAGCGTCAAGAAAGATTCTTCCCGAAAGGTTTAGTTGTAATCAATAACATAAGATATGTATAAACATGTAATAAATACTCTTCTTCGACCAGTTAATCATAAACTAAACTCTTCTTAATGAAGTCGATTACAATAAAAAGGCTGTTAGAATAAAAATTTAATTAGGATAAGCATGTTAATGTCCCGTTTATCATTTTCTAATTGTATCACAAATTATCCCTAAATTAAATATCTCACCTAATGAGAGAAATGATATGTTATCGAATAGTTAAAATTTTAATTTTGACCTTTGAATATTGTGAAACCGAATAAAAGTTCCAGCTGTTTAAACTGGCTTTTCGTTTTTATGAGACGTGTAGTTAATTGGTTACAAAAGAGTGCATAATGTAGCTATAAATTATATTGTCTGTATTATTATTAAAATATTATGATTTTGTCAATATTTTTGAAGAATTACCAAATAACTATTACATTTTACTGAATTAAGTGAGAGAGAATTATTGAGGTTCGTTGGGTCATCTTTATGATCGGCCGTCTTCGAATTGGAGACTGCTGCACTCCAGTACATCTTTATAATTGAGATTCCGAGATCATTCGGTATTTTATCGGATACATTTCGGTGAGTGTACCTAGGAATTGTTCTTCTATTGATCAGCCAGACAAACGCGACCCAAGCGCCATAGGTACATGGTGGATATCCCGCGAACACGTACCAATCGCTTCGAATCCATTTTCTTTATTCGCACCGTGAAACTGTGGAATGGTCTGCCGGAGTCTTTGTTTCCTGATAAGTACAATATGGGTGTCTTCAAAGCAAGAGTAAACAGGTATCTTCTAGGAAGGCGTGTTCCATCCTAGACCGTGTGATTGCTTACCATCAGGCAAGGCACGGTCAAACGTCAACCTATAGTATGTAAAAAAAAAAAAATTTCACTGTGTGAATGTGGCCTGGACGAAGGCACAAATTCACATTTATTGTTTTCTTGCCCAAAACTTTTCTGTAATCTATATGATGCTCTCCCTTCTTCTATCCCTTGTCATACCTTTTTTGGTGTTGGATACTAACGAATATTGTGTTGTTGTAGATTGATATTAACATGGTGGGAGTCCTCTGATTATAAAGGAATTCTCTTAAAATTAAATCTCCGATTCACCGGTCAAACTTCACAAGTGTGTTTTGTCCGCACTACGTGACATTGGCAAAGTACCCTGTGCATGTCTATTCTGCACAACTAGAAGCCATTAAAACAAGAAGGAAGGAAGGAATTCATAAAATGCTATAAAACAATAAATGATAGATCAAATATATACTGTTACGTACTTTAAAAAGCTTGATACTAGATTCTATTTAATACTTGATATCGAAAGAAAGGTATCGAGAAATACCATTTCATCTCTACTCAGTGTAAGCAATATGTTATTAAGCAGTGTGTTACCATGGGTACAAAATCTTCTAACGGCTACCAGATCTTGATAAATTATAGCTAAAAACCATTATATTATCTTTTAAACAAATAAAACTTCATCAGAATCAGTCAATTATCGTGGTCGCCACGATGCTACAGACAGACATACAGATACACAGATAGTAGAAACACACGTTAAACTTATAACACCTTGTCGATATAGATGCACATTTTATTAATTTGGCAGTTAGCTAGAACTAAAAAATATTTTAACATTTCATCTTTTTTGTTCATCGTGATATAAAAAGTAAAAGTATATTTATTTGTATTCGTATATCTCATGAAGTATGGTGTCTATAGCTATAAATTCCAAACCTAAATCGTCATTAAGTTGTATCTAACATATATACAATTTCATTTGTAATTTAGGTAGAATATATTTCATATTAGAACCTGGGCTGGCCTGACTGGCCATGTTATAATGCCTAGTGTTAGTCGTCATTAAATCAACCAGGAAGTGTTAACGGCTATCTATAATTTATGCAATTTCTCGTTCGTAAATTATTTTATATACTCATAGTCAAATTAACTACTAAATCATATTAAATTTAGTTTTACGATACAGATATGTTATTGATGCATTTGAATATCCACTCAAACATATCGCACGCGTAATCAAACCCCTAACTTTGGGTAAGCTGCTGAGAAATAGGAATTCTAATCCAAAACTATTATTAAACTCATATATTAACTTTTATTTTTATTTAATTTTAGGGGTCATTTTTAGCGACTATTTTCCTCTGTTATACATAATGTATCGATTAAATATCCAAAAGCTTCGAATATCACTAAAAATAAGCGGCTGTGGTCTCAAAATTGGTCTGCAAATTTTTACTGATACCAATAAGATATAGAGGGACAAGCGCATAACAAAACAAGAGCTTATAAACAAGATACTCGACTACCATAAATCATACAACAGACAAACAGTTTAGTTTTTGCTAAAATTCCATACGTGAGAACTCTAAAAGCTATTAGATATCGAACAAGAAGTATTGAAGACAGATTGACAACGAATAGGCGTTACATTGACTGCTCACAAAACATACATTAGCTTTGATTACTAAGCAATTTATGATGACATTGCGACTTGTTTTTCAACATCTTATTGTTCGCCTGTGGTCAGGCAGGTTTGATGCGATTTATGTTCTGCATGTCTTGAATTGAATAACGTATAAGACAACAAAAGGCTGCAGTTTAAGTGTTAGTGATTTTTAACTGACTTGCAGTTTGTTTTTATATAATAAATTCTTTTGATACCCTTTCATTGTTTGGTAGATCCTATTTGTTTATTTGGAATACCTCCATTTGCTCGACATCTTATTACATCTATCCTAATAGATAAAAGAGAGTCTTGCAAGAAATTTCGTAGGTTGAATATTAATTGAATGGATCTCTTAAAATTACATCTGGGTTGCAAGCACCATGTGCTGATCATGTAATCATGCGCTGATCATTTCAAGTCCATGTTATCTTCTTCGTATTACAGATCTTAACGTAAACTGGTTTTTAAAGTGAAAAATTTATTTGCTCTATGATCATATCAGTCAAGTATTTGCTGTAAGATGTAAGTTGACACTTTTACGAGGCGTATTGTAATCGTGGTACGTTCTCGTTGTCTGATATCGTGAAACACGATTATATTCCAATTACCATGATACAAGTCAGAAATCAAATGTCAAATGCTAGGCTAAAGGTATTACAAGAATATCTACAATATTGTATCACATAAAATATGTATATGTGAATATTAGAAGCTGTTTAGAGCTCGAGAGTATATCAAGAATATTTTATAAAATTTATTGGATTGGTCGAAAATAAAAAGGCGATCTTAAAATCCTATTAAACACAATGAGATAAAATTTTAGATATTTTATTTTGCTAGATTTTAATATTCATTAACTACCGTACGATCTATTGCGATTCGATAAATTTTATTGAATATTACAGTTATTTTACATGTTATTTTAACGAATTTGATCGATTCATAATACTGACGAAAATTGGTTTCAAAATTGGCTTTACCTTCGAAATAGTTTTCCATTTAAACACTTATCAACATTAATGGCCTAATCATACTCCATTCCATTTTACAAATATTATAAATATAAGGAAGTTTGTATGTTTGGATATTTGGATGTTTGTACACACAAAACGGCTGAACGAATTTAAATGAAATTTGGCACATGGATACTTCATAACCTGGATTAACAAATACGCTACTTTCTATCCCAAAAATTTATTGTTTCTGTAGGATACTTAACATATGTTTATTGGACGCTTGAAAAATTCTTATATATTGAAAAATAAAATATTTTCAGTCAAACCTAAGTGCACGTCATAAATTGCACCTGTGTGATGCCGGGGCGGGTCGACTAGTACCTTATAACTTACACCGAGCTTTCCCATGTTCTGCAGAACACGCCTATTTGTTGTCAAGAACAATATTGCAAAGAATGCGGATGCGGTATCCATTCTGAGAGCTATGCTTTGTTCCTCGTTATTAATGAGAGCTCAGAGGGCAAATGAGTATTACGCATGTAGTATTATCGTGGAGGAACAACACTGAATCCTTTTCTGTGTGATGAGATCGCACTACAGATGCTTTGTCAGTTTCTCCTTTACTTTTGTGCTGTGCATTTTCATCTTTGAATATCTTTCTAAGAATTCAAAAATCTTTTTTCTGTTAAAGCTTAATAATTCTTAAGTATGAAATGTTAATTAAAAAAGAAGAGTAGCAGTCTATTCGCAGACCAAAAGTATGACAGCTTGACTAGAATTTCCTCCTGTGGGGTTTTACTTTAAACCCAGAGATCCATAATTACTGTAAAATAATTCCGTCATGGCGGCGTATTTATTTGGTTGGCTTTTATCTTCACGTTGGCATTACTAGATGATATTCAGTTTGTGCCAACTTCTAAAATCAAATGTTACTCAAATCAGCGTTGCCAGCATCATAACTAACAGAATGCTACTTAAATTAGTGTTGTCAACAGTGTAATTAAAACAAATTTGGTTCATAAATCGCACCCATAACCATCTTCTTGGGAGCTTATTTATTATTATATTGGGTGATGCTAAATGGAATTTTCTATGTACTGATAAAATAGGATAGCTGGTTAGTGATCATTTAACAGTTTGTGATCTGATTTGCTAGTTTCAACAACCTTTTTACTCGCTAGCAAGACATTTTTGAGAGTGAATACAATAGTATTTCTTTCATGTAACATTGGTTACATCTATTGTAAAAGTAGATGAAATATTACCTCAAAAGAAAACGTCAACAAAAATATCGTTTTATATAGGTACTGTTACAAAACAAGAAATTATTGTCTTGTTGTTAAACCATATCGCAAATCGGTGCAGCAAGTTAGTGTCGCTCTTTTATGTTAACCGAGTTTTGAAAACTGCCAATTCGTGACATGTGCTCTTGCGCAAGTTAACCGAGAAACGATACGAATATACAATGTATAAGTTAAAACGTTTTGCTAGTGATAGCTTGAGTGTACCGACTATCACCTACTTCGTATACTCCGGATAAGCTTTGACATACTTTAGTGTATAAAGTCCATATTGAGCTACACTGCGCTGACAACAAACTACAACAAGCGTCTTAAAACATAAAGAACAATAACATACTTTTTTTTTAGAAGCCTAGCACCGTCTGGGGCTTGTTCTAAGAACGTATGGTTTGACTTGTCACACAATATTTAACCAATATAATATTCTTAATAGGTGTAGCACATCTAACTTATGTTTTACTGTGACAAGTCACTATATACTCCAATATTTACTCTAAGAAGTATTTCTATTGTAATGATACCGATACTGTAATAATTGAAGATTTCTTTTTCACGTTTTAAAATGGAGTTACATGATCATATTATCATTCGGTATAATATGACGATTTTAAAAACACCTCATTCATTCAAATATGTTTAAGTGTTTGAAAGTTGTGATGGATTAAAGAATATCGCAGATGTGAATACTAAAAACATTACACTTTTTAAGCCAAAATAGTCAATATCATTATTATACAGTTCATAAATCAAAGGAAATATGTAATAAAGTCATCATAAATGAACAAATATGTAACAGTAACACATTAGTCACGCTAACCATAAACGCTTTTGAATTGTTAAACTCGCTTTCAAGATCACGAATTTTGCTTTCTGTGTTCGTATTATTGCGCTTGCAACGTACTCATAAAAAGTGTATCAATCATCAAAGTGTAATTTATTGTTTTGAAGTAATTTCTTCATATAACAACTCAGCATTATATAATTAATATTCCTTAAATATAAATTTTACAACTGACTTTTTTATAGTTCTTTTTTATAGTTACATGTGTCATAGATATAGAGAGAGATTTGATACCCATTACTGTGCAGCAATACGTATACACATGCAATTTAGACTGAGGCGAGTGGTGCCTGGGGCTTGAGACCCAGGAGCAGGTTTAAAGAGCTCTTTCATAATATATTAACTCTCACCTCCACCACTCGACATCGCCAACTACAATAGATAATAAAGTAAACTTACGTGGACTATAACACTAACTTTCATGTTCACTGCACGAAAACACCAGAGAGACTGAGACTAATCTATCGCACTACAGGTTATATATTGTCTTCACGTCGGTATACTTGAAATAATATAAAATGATCCACCCGCTACTTTATAAACAGTGTTGCTAACACAAGTTTATTCTTTGCTTTCTGCCAATAGATTTGAGTCAGTTTGTTAAGTAATTTTGTACAGTAAACATTATCTAAAGAAGTGCAAACACTCAGAGATATAGTTAAGCGTACCACCAAGCAGGTCTCTCCTATGGAGTTCCCCTAAATTATTTATTTTGTGTATTATAATGATGGCTAGCGAGGTAAAGTAGTCATGGTATCTTGATCATGTGTAGGACGTGGTTATACTTGCTTCTGGGTCACAAGCACTACTCGGCTAATTCTCTAAAGTGCTTGTTTATACGTATCCCTGTACAATACAGTAATGTAAAATATAAGTTAATAGGAACAGTTATTTATTGATTTATTATAAATTTTTTAAATTAGATGATCGATAGTAGTAATTTATTGTGACAGTTTAATCTGACGTACGCCGTACTGTCTGTGTTTGCAGTAACCTTTTGGATATGTGCATTTAAGTACAAATACAGACAATTTGACCTAAAATGGAGTTTAAGCGTTTATCGATAGAGGTGAATTTGAAATGTATGGGCAATAGATGCGTCATCGATATGCGGTCCCGTTAACCGCTCACCTGCGCCCGCGCTTCTCTAGTTATGCTAATAGCTGAACCCGGCTATCTAACGAAATACGGATTTGCGTACTATTTTATAATACTTACTCGTCATTTTATTTTTAAAGCAATAAATTCGTCTAAAAACTATATCTTTATTTCAGTAGGTAATGGTTGGACAATATCGGTTGCATTTTACCAGTTTCTCTTCTCAATTCTGTTGCTAAAGATTGTTCTTCTTAAAAGAAATCACTACAACCAATTTATGGCCCACTGCTGAGCCTCCTCAGAATGAGGAGGGTATTAAGGCCATAGTCCACTTCGCTAGCTAAGTGCGGGTTAGCAGACTTCACACACCTTTGAGAACTTTAGGGAACTCTCAGGAGTGCAGGTTTCCTCACGACGTTTCTCTTCACCGTTAAAGCAAGTGATATTTAAAAGTCAGAGTTGTGTGCCCAGGATCGAACCCGGACCTCCCGAGTAAGGCATCAATGTCTTAACCACTGGACTATCACTGCTGTAAAAGGTCTATATTGAGTTTGAGTTTTATTTGTATGTAAAATATAATAGACATTTAAATAATAAATCCTGTTTCAATTTCATACTTTCGAAACTATAGTAGTTATTACATGGTCTCTATAGTTGACAGAAAAATTATTACTGAGTGTCAAACGCGTGGGCTGTTATGTATTGAAAAGAATGGTCAGTTACATAAGTAAGTCATATCTATTAACTTAGTTTACATCTCATTACATTATCTTACAATTATCTGTCTGTATTTGTATTTGTTTTACTCTACAGTAGTCGTTAGATAGTGATAGACGGATAGAGGAAAGATAGGTGAGAAAAGCACAAATAATTTAGACTATTCCCTTAGGAGCTCCATCATTGGTTTTCCTTGACACCTAATGCTAAAATAAGTTTGGTAGGACTCATTAATATTAAACCTATATTTTCCTCGAGGGATTTACTGGTAACCACTGTAGTAATAGTTAAACTATCAATGTAATGGTTCTATCATCAGAACAGCTCTCAGCTATAATGTTTTCGTTCTAACTAATAGGTACATATTTTGTTCGATAGTTACGACAATTACAATTATGATTTGGCATCCGGGAGCTGTACTGTTTAAAGAAGTAGAAGGTAGGAGTAGAATTCAGCGGGCTACTAGTTAACCACTCGAGTTTGGGCCAGGATTTAAACCGAAAGGTGTCACGGGGTGACTTGGATTTATTTGCTTTCCAACGTTCCAATGTTAGTTGGTTTGTTCCAAGCTTTATAAAGATGTGTGTAAATAATATATTGATAAATCCTCGTATGATAACGGTTAAATCCACTACTCCAGTCTGTGAACGGGATCGTGGGTGTATGCGAAACTAAGTGAAATCGATTCGAGATGCATGATCGAGTGTTCAACTTTGGGGTTAAATGTAACCGTACTAAATAAGATGTCCCGGTAGTTTAAAGTATGTACAGTATCCATAAATTCACAGATAACTACATAAGATTCACATGCTTTAGTAATCTTAGAAATCTTATGTTGTAATTAGTAATCAACACTTAAAGTATACCTAAGTGTTAACAATATATAACTTCTGCCTAGATAGATTTGAGGCAGTCTCTTAAGTACAGTAAACATTAAAGTTCCCTTATGAATGTCTTTGTTTTATTTAAGTGTTTGATTTAAATTTAAGTTTAACTGAAAGTGTACGCGTATTAGAAGACGTATTTAAATCTGCTCCTGTCGGTCGGTCGGTTTAGTCTAAAGTCCATGTTAGTACCTATTTGTCATTTAAGTGTTACAGAGTTGAGTAGCTTCATATATACCAAAATGATTTGTTATCCGCACTTTTAAATAACTATTGTTTAGCTGCTAGTTCTTATTCGTTATTAGCTTTTACTATCATAATAAAGAGATCTTTTAAATCCAGTAATTTCATTTAATTTTTTTTTTATGATGCATAAGGTGCAAACGAGCAGATGGTCTACCTGATGGTAACTGGCCACCATCGCCCATAAACATCGGCAAAACAAGAAATACTCTCTTTTTTTATCGATGCGTTGCAACCTCGAAGATAGAGTGGGGAGGGGGAGTAAAGTCTGGTCCACATGGGGCTCAGCCAGAACGCGGCTATGACACTTGCTTGCAACCTTACCTAATCTAACCCGTCCCCCCACGGGGAGAATTATACGATTAATCGGTTTTAAGTCATTGTGCAATATGTAATGGATATTTTGTTCAAATAAAACATTTTCTAAAGTTGTCAAGGTCAGCTGGACTAATAGGAATTTAACTTAATTATAATTATTTAACCACCTGCTTGTACGTAACAGCTGCTGTACGGTTAAATTCTTTACTTTCTAAAGTATGTATAAATAAGTCATTCCGGTAGATGAGTTCAGGAATAAGATAAGTTAACACATAGATGCTAAATGCCAATATAGTCGGCTGTTATGTAATTAACATTAATTATATGCTTCCTATTTATAGTAGTTTTAGTGAACTGTTGATTTGGAGAATATATGGGAAAAGTAATAAATTCATGCAAGTATTTTACTAATTGTATAGAAATTAACATTCTTAAATATTAGTCTTGTATGACTGTATGGATAATTGTGACCACCTGGTGAGAGGATTTTATAGTATGTAATGTATCTTCGTGTGAAATGTATTGATATTTCGAGATTGTGTCTAACATAATAAATTACATATTTTTACCATTAAATACCTAATATTCTAGTCATATTGAAAATTGTAAGGAGTGTAAATTACTTCCATTTGACGTACTAGGTTATTTATTGACAAGGAACTAATTTATAATTTATGAGACTAATATTCGTGATGCAACTGACATTAATCGATATATCATGCGAATTTTACAGCAATATGATTTCATTTATTTATCTAATGTAAAGTATATTATAATTAAAACAAATTAAAAAAACAACAAATCTCACAATGTCACAAAAATCATTTAAAATCAAAACAGTAATATCAGACATCCTGTTTTTTATAAATATTATTTATTACATTAAGTTATAAACTAATGACTGATAAGAGCTCAAATAATGCCTGGGGATTGCGACTGAATGTTCAGTCAGTAGGTAAGATTTTAAATAAACCAATACTAATTCATCACGACCCGCCAATGGCCTACTGCTGAGTCGGGTCTCCTCCTCAGAATGAGGAGCGTATTAGGCCATAGTTCACGATGATTTCCTTCACCGTTAAAGTAAGTGATATTTAATTTCTTAAAACACACATAACTTAGAAAAGTCAGAGGTGTGTACCCAGGATCGATCTCGGACCTCCCGAGTAAGACATTGTAGTCTTAACCACTGGGCCATCACTGCTTACAATTACTTCTCAACAAAAAACAGCTGTCTGAGCTTTTGGTACAGACGAACTTACTGACTACCTACTACGTGTTAAAAATACTTTGTCTTATTGAAATATTTTCAGTTTTAGTTTGGAGATTACTCGCCAACATTTTTAAACAGTGTTGCTATCATATCAAAATGATTACTAGATAACATTTTTATATATTAATGTTTGTAAATTAATCCGTATATCACGATGCTACGAAAAGATTCTCTTACGATGTTGCTATATCTAAAATGTATGTCAAAATCATAATTCAGTCTCGCGAAATTGATTTAAGACGCCTAATAATGCTTATCGATTCATGTTGTAAGTTTTTACGCGTAACGTGCGGTTACAGATTTGTAACGTTGATTTTGTATTGTTACAAAATGTGGGTATTCTATATGATATCCTAATAGTAAATTCTGTCTAATACCAATTTTGATTAATGTTTTGTAGAATAATTGTTGTTTACACTGATCGCAGCCATTTGGATATCGGGTGTCACACTCATAGAAAAAAGTAAATCTAGTAAAAGAAAACTGTTTTTTTTTTAATTATTGTGGTATTTAATTAAATTATATTTTGGATTTCTTACGTTTTTTCGATTATTATACATTTGAATAATACATTATACAAAACGGTTTCTATCGTGTTAATGTTTTTATTTGATTTCTGGAAGTTTCGAACACTTTCAGTGTTAGGATTAGGGGTAGTAGGTATTAGTTGTCACAGGACTGACTGTCCTGTGACCACTAATAATTTATCACTAGCAGCTCTTCGAGGTTTCACTCGCTATATTGTAGATAACTCACACTATATCATTATAAATTATAGCCTATGTGTTATTCTGATGTGTAAGCCATATTATTGTAAAGTTTCATCGAAATCCATTCAGTAGTTTTTGCGTGAAAGAGTAACAAACATACATCTATACATCCATACATTCTTACAAACTTTCGCATTTATAATATTAGTAGGATTGATGTATTAAGACTTAGGATGATGATTTAAATTTTAAATAAAATATCATATTTCTAGACGAAAATATCCATTATTAACCTTCTTCATAACAATATAATATAATTTTTCTTACTTTATTGGAGTAGTATTTAGTGCGACATTCTGGCGATGCTATTATGAAGATGGTCGTGATGACTAAATCGGACTTGGACCGTTTGTGTTTTGGAATATTTAAGCGCTTCATAGGAGTCCATAGCGCATAGGTCAATTACCGTAGCGGTAATTTTCGGTTTTTAATGTGATTGTTTATCCTTTGGAACTATAAACATTTTTCGATTACAGACAAAATATTTACACAATAAGTAAGTAAATCAATACAATAGATTTACACAGTACTATTTATTTAATTTCCTTATAAAGTTGGAAAAAAATAGTGATAAAGCGGTAGCCGGTCGCTAATTGCTACATAGTATAAAACAAAGTCGTATTTAAAGCGGGTTTTAATGCGGTTTTTTTAATAGATAGAGTGAGTCAAAAGGAAGGTTTATATGTATAATACATACATCATATGGTAGAGAAAGACTGATAATTCGAGAAGTTTCTAATGTCATATCTTAAAAAACACAGTTCTTTGCGCTTACATTGCAAACGCTGGCTGAACCCTACGAGATAGATCAAAATAATGTACTACAGTATTGTACACCTTCAAAAGGTCTACAAAAAAGTCCGCAATGGTATATATCTATCTCTTAGGGATAACCCACAAAAACCATTTTTATGCTTTAGTTTTTACAAGAAATAATGGCTTATCTACAAAGCGATTTTAAACAATGCATTAATCATTATCCAATTAGGTACCTTAAATACATTGTGCATTTTAAATAGATCAATATGGCTCTTTACAGCATGAAATTTAAATGAATATTTTCGAAGATATTACAGATTTAAAATGCAGGGACATAGCGGTTGCAGCTATTGCGTGTTAAATTGCACCCGGGCGAAGCGGGGACGGGTCGACTAGTTAATTGTTAAATAAAAAAAATATTATATCATAGAAAAATATTGATTTGATATAGACTTGATACAAGGAAGTGACTGCAAAGTTTTTACTTTAAGCTCATTGTACGAAGGCTGTAAGCTAGGTGTGGTTACTTTTTCTTATCTCTTTATATATTAATTTATTAAGTAACAACATGTCCATTATAGCAGTTATAACAACTGTTATCTTTTTTATGGTATTAAAGAATTTATTCAATGTTATTACTTCCTGCGGAAAATACTTGGCTTTTATTGCCAATATATCTAACATTTATTCTAAAACGTGTTTATAATTTACACCAAGATCCCGCGAAGATCAAACTTTGGTGATTTTATAAAACCTTATACTATCTATGTGTATGTACCTAACGGAGATAATAAAACATCCCTAATTATTAAGTTTAGGTCACGGTTGCTTTGAAAGATAAGCATTTTTAATGTTTCCGACAAGGTGGAAGAACCATCGGAAGTATCTGATATCTGGTTAATACATAAATTTGTTGATAACGTAACTAAAGTTATAATTAATTAATATTAATAAAATTAGGCCGGTCTGACCGGCCGGAGGTTGCAACTGTACTGTCTGAAAACGCACGACGTGGTTTCTTATATTATTCCACATAAAATGTATAACAACTGAGTTTTATACTAAGAATTTAAGGTGCTTGATTTTTTATTATTATATATTTGTTTATATGTCTATTAGGTTCATATACAGCGAAATTTTCAGGTTTTATAAAATAACGGATGTCTGACCGATTTTGGACTATAGCCGGTTTTTTGTAAAATTTGGACGTTACTAAAATGATATTTATATCAAGAATATAAAGGTTCTGTTCTTGGCTTTACAAAAAATAGGAAATGTTATATTCTGTTTAAATTGAAGAAATGTGAGAAAGAAATGTCTGACACGCATTAGTAATTCTACCCAGTCTTTAAATGGTTTACACCTTGCGGCGTTGTAAGACTTCTTTATGGCATTTTTATTTAAATATATAACACGGCATCACTCTAAAAGTAAGTAGCATTTATCTAAGATCTATTCAAAAATTCATATTTTTAGGTATGCCGCCTAGTAACTGGTGCGTTAAGATATTTCCATGACTAGGTTTCTAGATGTGATCGTGGCCACCCAAGTAACAGTATTATTTCATTTCAGTCTAGTGCCAATTAATGATGTTTAAATGTAATGGAAGAGATAAAGAATGAATGAAAACCGGTCGCGTTCTAGACACGCAATCGAGTTTGGTGATATTCTTCTTAGAAATATTTATGGGCTTCAAAAGGAATCAAAATAGTATTAAATGTAGTAATCATAAAAATGCACTAAAAAGTAAGAAATAATTCCGTTATTTATTATTCTCTCTTTATTTATTATTCCCACCGACTACAAAAATAACAATTATTATATATTATTGTCCTAATAAAGAGATAATAATAAATAGCGGACTTATTTCTTACTTTTTAGTGCATTTTTAGTTTGAAGTTGGTTTTTTAAACGTAGTTTTTTTTATTTTTTACTTTTTAGTGTCTGTAATAGGTTGTTCTGTAAATCAGGTAGACTATATCATTTCGTTGCTTTTTATTGTCATATATTGAATAGTAATTTTATTTTAAGTAGCTATGGGTAGGCCTACGAAAGGTGCCGCGCGCCTTAAACTATACAGACCCCAAGAAACAGAAACGGAAAGAATGTTCATAAAATGAAAACTACAGGGTCAAACTATGTTACATTTTTAAGAGACTAAATGGCACCTATTCCACATCAAACTAAAGAAGAATCACGTAAATCGGATCATAAATCTCAGCGTAATTAATATAATACATAAAAAAAAAATACCAATCGAATTGAGAAACTCCTACTTTATGAAGTCGGTTAAAAATAGCAAGAAATGATGTGAAACTATGTACTTGTATTTTCGATTGTATTACTGTACTTTTATATCTTAAGCTGAATTGATGATGGATCCAGGAGGTAAGGAGGAGGATATTGCACTAAATATCAAAGGTCTAATGATAGAGCCGTAGAGGTGGACAGTCAAGCTATTCAGTGGTTAAAATTCTTCACATACCATAAAAGTTTATCATGTGACTTCAAAAGTTTGCTATACAATACACAAAATTGTTTAGAGGACTGTTTTCCTTATAAGGACGAAAACTTGCAAATTCCCTATTCAAAGTGACCATTAGGTGCACAAAATTATAATTCAGATTCAATTCTAATAAGATTGCGCAAACTGAAACGGTCTATGTCGCGTAACCTGTACAGATAACCATCTTGTATGCGATGTTCAATTTACATGTTGAAGTATGCATCAGGACATTAGGATTCCTATCTGTATATTAGATTTAAAATGAGGCGGTTCTGATGGCATGTGGTTAAAATATATAAAACTAGCATCCCGCTCCGGCTTCTTCCAATTCAAAAGTTCAAAAACTCAATCAAATCTCAAAGATTTTCATATATTTCTTTCATTAAAACTTAGTCCCGAAAATTATAAAGACAAAATAAAAGAGCTAAGCTTCTTTCAAGATATATTCCTAAATCTAGGAAAACTAATAGCCTACTCCTTATTGACATTAAAATTTGAAAACTACCCATGGTAGCTCATTATTCTTTTTAAATTACTTGAGTCAGATTCTTAAAATACCTAGAAAACTATTTTCAATGATTCAGCTTAAATACAACTACTTACTTACTTACTTAACTGTTTAAAATTTTTAAAAAAATATTGTTATAAAAAAAATTATTTATTGCAAGAAATCCGCAAATGTCGTGTTAGATTCTACCATTCGTTGATTCAGCAAATTATTGTATTACAATATTATTGAAAGTATAAGATTACTGAGAATTAAGACTCACGATCAACGTTTTATTACTTGCAAAAATATAAGGATAAATAATATTAAAGGTTTAAGTTCACTTTCGATTTCTCGTGAGTCGTGTTACTTTATCTGGTTTTTATATAATATTTTTTTTTAATTTATGTTGACAAAACTTGGTATCTTTTAATTGACAGGACAGGCTCCACAATAAACCTCTATCCCTAAGGAACTGTTGGTTAATATCTTGGTGCTTTTCACCAGGTTACAAAGTGTTAAGGTGTCCCTTATTGAAGTTCACGCGAATTTATTAATTACTTTTTTTAATAGCTAAGTGGCAAGGTTCAAGCAATAGATTGTGAGTAATATCATAGTTTAAAATTACCTATCAAACCTTAACCTTGGTTACTAAGTCAAAGAACTTATGAATTAGGTATAATTCCTTCAAGTATACCAGTTTGCTATAATAAGTAATCCATATACCATTTTTCTTGTAACTCAATCGTGGTTATCAACCTACTTGCTAGTTGTATCCTGGTGTTAACTAAGCTTGAACTAAGATATACATTGGAGTAGCAATATAAGTTTTACGCCAAGTGTCTCAAAGTACATGTCAGACCACTGTAGACGCTAAGTTGGAGACCGGTTTGTAGCGGCCCCTTTCTCGGAACGTGTGAGTAACAGAGAGTATGACGGATTTGTTGCAAATACTCTTAAATGGTTTTTATCAATATTTGTGCTTTCATGCTTTTAGGTTAAAGCATACTTTCTATATTTCGGTAAAATTAATTTTGTAATTGTTAGTTTACGGTTCTTTTAGTCAAGTAGGGCAACATCAATCATTTTTATGCTTAACTATATATTACTGGCCTAACTGCTCTTCGCAGAGGTTTATTCAAACTGTTCACTTACTCATGCATTCACTCATTTATTCATTCATACTCTAACCGCAACTATCAATCATATATCTCTCATTCTTATTCGACAGTTTTTTCTCCAACTTACTTTGCAAATCCGACTACCACGAAAAAGTATTTTAATTTTTCGTGTTAATATATAGCTTATTACATTCCTAAATAATGTGGCTTCGCATTGGTAAAATAATTTTCATAATCGGATCACTAGCTCCAGAGATTACAACCTCACAAAATTACAAATTTTATCTCTTTATTATATTAGTGTAGTATAGAAAATAATTAAAGTGCTTGCATTTGGATGTAATTCTACTTTAATGTTTATAATAAGAATAGGCTTTAGCCTAAAGACAACACAACCGATTTTGACAAATACTTAAAAGCTGCAAGTTGAAGATAATCATGCTACAGAAATAACAGATGTCTCAATACAAATATTTTGATACAAGTGCAACAACAATATCAATAATATGGTAATCGTTGTTATTGTGGCGAGTTCATTCGCCTCTAATTTAAATAGTATTTGTATTGGCATAGGCAAACAGTTTGATCATCTGCTTCAGCTATTCACATTTATAGTTAAGAAGCGTTCTTGAGTAAGAATGATATTTCCACAGTTTTTCCCATATTTTTCACTAATTTTGGAAAGTTATTCTAATATTATAAATGCGAAATCTGTATATCTGTTTTACTTTCACGCTAACCACTAAACCGATTGTAATGAAATTTGGTACTTTTTGCTTGGACGGGTTGAAATAGAGAATGTTGAGCTCTGCGGCTCCAGGTGCGCAGTGTGGGGGTCTGCTTACCAGTATCTAAGCCACCCAGAAGATAAGGTGCTGTACACGCAAGATAGTGAGGGAGAGAGAGGGGAAGACAGCGGATGCGGTTCTACCGATTTCCCCAGGTTCTCCTGACGTGTCGAGGCAGACCATCGCAAGGGTTTTAGTGGGTAGAATTCCCACATAACCCAGTTTTTTACCCCAAGGCTTGGGTATCTTTCGAAGATTTCCCCTGCGTTATCAAAAAAAAGAGGATGTCGAGCTGTCATATACATATATATAGCAATATTATGTTGAAAATTAAACCCAAATATCTGTTGTAAATTGCACCCAGGGGAATCCGAGGAGAGTTGTCTAGTTTATTTAATATTTTTTTTAAATGATTTCGAGAACTTTCTCTCAAAGTCAGACCAGTCAGGCCAAAACGACTCTTGAATAATCTTGTGTCAGGTTGGGTAACAGTAATTAATCCTTATAACTTGAGTCGTATGTCGTAATTAGTTGTTTACTTTTAAAATTATCTGATTTAAGATATCTATTTAAACAATCACTGTCTCCTGGCCAGTTGCAGTGTATTGAGAAAAGTATAATAAAAAAAATAGTAATTGTGCTTTCTAAGATTTTTAATTTAAAAAAAGTATTTGAAAATATACGTATGGGAGCTATACTACACAGTTACACAAGACTCTTTAGACAGAAACCGAATAAATAATACTAAATAATCAAAGTTATCGAAACAGAGATTGCATATTGTCAACGAGTGAGTATACTTGAAATAAAAAAAAATTAACCACGAATACTAAGTTATCAACGGCGTTGCTAACATTTTCATGTATTTCTATCACGTTGGTACTAATAGGAGAGGCAAAACCGTAACAGTTAATTTAAATTTGGATCATCTGTTAATACAGGTACTAACAATAGATCAAATCTTCATTATAATAGGAATCTTGGCTACAGATTCGGGACAAACCTTAATGAAATTTTCTGTAGATTGAATCGTAGGTAAGTACCTAAAACTCAATTTTCTAGTAATCACTGTTTGTAAAAGTCCGATTTGAGCCGTTTCAAATTCGATTAAAAAGTGAACTCGCGCTTAGCTTGGAGATGCGAGCGTTGTGCCATTGACCCACAACAGCTTTTTGTGCGTGTAACGGGACGGCACACTTGATTTCTTATTGACATTTAAGTTGATGGCTCTGGAGTTTACTATCTGGTGGATACACGTGCAAAACTTATCACCTTCTTGGAAATGTAATATAGGAGCATCTGTTACAAAGTATGTAGCTATGATACGAAACTGATGAAGGGAGCTAGACACATAAGCATGAGCTACGCAGGAACACCCAAAAGACATTAAAACAAACAATCTAGATAGAAAGCTAAGCAATGCTTGGGATTTGAGAATCATGAGCGGGTTGAAAGACATATTTTAGTTTATATATCTGTTCTACCGCAGATATATTTTTGATATATTTTTATTAGTCACAAAATAACTCTTTACTATCTTATATTTCGATATAATAAGTAAATGTTTATTTCACAAAAATACTTGTCAAACTTTTACGGATTCAACGTTACTAAGGTTATATATTCTTGTCCGTTTTCATAAAGAAACATCTGATCTTTTTAGATGTTATGAAAGTTTAACGTCGAAATAAGATGGAAGTAAAGTTTAAACATAAGAGATTGTTATTAACATTTCCACATCAATTAATTAATAACGGATATCATTTCCCCTAAGAACAGGTTATCTGTTAATTTGCATATTACAGATAATAATTATAGACAGTTATAGCCATCGACATGATTTCATGATAATTTGTGAACAGTTGTTTTCGAAACAACTTTTTGTTATTTTTATAGCTATTTTTTAATTACAGTATACAATATTTGTTATTGTTTAAACTTAACACGGCTTTAAATCATTCTAGAAATAAAGATATTTCTATGTTATCTGTCTGATCAGTACCAGACCAGATTATGCATTTAGTGTTATAAACATCAAATTTAATGTCAAAAATATGATCAATTATAAATTTAGTAAATAGCTACCATATCTTTGTATTATTTAAGTTAGATCTTAACCATTATGTAAATATCGAAATGGCCCACTTAAGATCTAAGATAAGTAAATAAATCTTATAGTTGGAAGCTTGATCACAGATACAAATAATTAGCTTCCCGCAGTTTGCAATTGTTCTACAATCACCGAGGTGCTTATCGCTTCAGCTTTACTAGAAAGCAAATACTGTATTTACTATACTACAATCCGAAATATATCTAGTTGAGAAATTGAGGCAATTAATTGGCTTAAGTATCTTGTCATCAAACTTTAGGATATTGCATGCAAATAACAGATAATTGAAAGTCTTTCTTTTAGTTGAAACCAATTTAAATTCGATACTCTTAAACCTGTCAATATTTCGGTCGTCTCTAAATCTCGTATTTGATTTTGAAGTTCTTTGAAGTAGATTTGAAGTCCAAGGTTCCGTATCCGCAACATAGAAACGATCAAGCTCAAGAAACGATAGAATTCAATCGAATATTAATACCCAAACGATTTTAGGTGCACTCTCAATAAATTAGCAAAAATCTCACCATGTTCAGCTTAACCTATTCTTCTGACATAGTCACAGTTAACGTCTATCTGTAATCGTTTACATGGCGATAGCAATAGCGTACTGTTATCTTTACACTCACTATGCGTGAATTTAAATTGAAATTACTTTAAAGTTAAAGTTTAACAGGAACTACCCTTTCTAGCAAATGTTACTTATATGTTTTCATTACATTTGTAACAACTAAGTATTACTGAATAGGTATGTTTGTCTAAACATTTGTTGGGACTTATGCGCAAGACTTGTCTGTGTATCGTTCAGATCTTTTTAACTGTCAAACATAGATTCATTGCTGACAGTTTATTGCTTTCTTTACTCTAACATCCACTTCTCATTAATGTATTCCTCAGAGCTTTTTATATTAGTTCATAGCAAAATGAAGAATATTTAAATATTTATTTGATAATAGCTGTCTCGACGTCTTTCGTTAACTATAAATATTACATATATAAATTTACATTAGAGTAGTTACATTAAAAAAGCCATTAGAAACCAACATTAGAAAAGTATGATTGTCAAATTATCTTAAATTTTCAACATTCATAATTTTTTTATTACAAACGAACCGTCTGACCTGACAAAAAAGAATTAGAAAATCAGCCTAGCCGATTTTTTAAAAATTAATTATGATAAACCTGGATTCATCTATACCAATACATAAAGCTGAAGAGTTTCGCGCTAATCTCAGGATCTACTGGTCCGATTTGAAAAATTCTTTCAGTGTTATATATAGCTCATTTATCGAGGAAGGCTATAGGCTATATATCGCCACCCTAAGAGCAATAGGAACGGAGCTACACGTCGCGCGGGTCGACTAGTTTAAATATATATAGATTTAAATATTTCTCAGTAGATTACAAGCTTTTGCCAAGTACTAAATTTTAACATAAATAGCTACCTAAATGATTTAATCAATTTTATACTAGTAGTTATAATCCATGGTGACTGGAATTAAATTTTAATCCCTCGAATTGTATATTAAATTCTTCAGTAGACAATCGCTGCATTATTAGTTTGTAAAAGTGCTCTATGAATAAATTTCTTTAATTTAAAAGCAATTATTCATGCTTTTAATTTTATTGTTATAACACCTTGAACCCTAACCTTTTACCATACCTTATTTGGTATTATAGGACTTGTCTCATTGACTTTAGTCTGCGTTAATGACATCACCATATACCTCGTAGACGATTTTGTCATAAAACGTGATTGAGATAACAAATGTACAACTGAGACTTAGCTACTAGGTTTAATACTACTGAACTACTTGACATGTTTATCTATTATAATAATAAACCACTAAACTTGCATCAATTCTAAAGTTCTACAAAAATCATTTACAGCTCGCTAACGTTTAAGACCTTTTCTCTCTCCTTTATTACAAGTACTTGAATAAGAAATCTATAAATACAAGCTTTTATTACTTTGTAATGTTTGTATGTATTTTCGGGTCAAATCTGGCAACTGATTTTAAAGCTGCTATCTTCAACCATTTAATCACTTCAATGGATAAAATTTTACATTCAAGTTTGGATGAAGCTGATGCTCAATGCATTATTAGTTAAGTGATGTCATTATAAATCCAACATGGCGGACGGCTCATGATGAATGTATTAAATAAAAGGGTTTACTGAGAAGATTACGAAAAATAATAGGAATTCCCTTTAAATCCAATATGGCGGTCAGTCCAGGATGGCGGACTAGTTATTTCAGTCTAACTTATATTGTATTTAATTTTTTTGAAAATGTTTAATAACTTTATTGATACTGTGACATTTACTTCGTGCCCGTGGTCGTCGGCTCCTATTGGTCCTAGCGTATGATATATAGCCTATAGCCTTCCTCGATAAATGGGGTATCTAACACTGAAATAATTTTTCGAATCGGACCAATAGTTCCTTAGATTAGCGCGTTCTAGTAAACAAACAAACAAACTCTTCAGCTTTATATATTAGTATAGATATACTTACTGTAACATTACAAAGTCTTGTGATTTCTGTATTAGCCCGTTATGATATTAGTTTATTTAGTAATTAAAGTTTATATTTACTTAAGTAGCTCTGAGAGATAAAGGTACAATAGTTACTGTAAATTTACATAATAATATTAACTGAAATGTATATAAGCACCCTTGTAATTTTAACAACAATATCACGATCGTGGGATGGTATTTAAACATTTATAGCTCAAAACACGAACTCACGTAAAACATTCGTCAAGCTCTAAGCCTAATTCCTTCCTGCTAGTTATGAGACTATTTGTTAAGGAAGTAACGTTTTGAATATCTCATTTCATGCGTGGATATGTGGAAAATTATGAGCTTTCATGACTTACGAAGAAATGACATCATCATTGCATTTGACGTTCCAATATTTATTACTTTATGCTTATTTGAAATCCGTTATATGTAGTCTTTGGTTTAAAAAAATCTATTCAAAGAGCAAAGCTCACTCTTTCTCATATCCAATCATCGCACATAAAAAAAAATATTATCTTTATAGTCTACAATAACATCCTTAAAAGTCTTTTTTACTAATAAGTCACGTAAGTCGAGACACTCCTATCTTAGAACTTTAAAAAATTTAGAATGAAGTTACATACTAGTCGACTAACAGCTTCGCTGGGCTATAAAATTTTTAAGTGACAATATTTTTTTCTGATATCCAATATAGTTGAAATGAAGCCTATATTTTAAGTCAAACCTGCAGCAACCGCGAAAACTTTATCAAATTTCGTACAGTAGTATAAATGTACGTTTAGACTACAAAAAAAATTCCGACATTTATGTCCTGTACTGATTTTTTGTGTAGTGTCTATTTCTATGTGTACGGAAATTATGTATGAGCTTTTCATACGCAAACTAATTAGTACATAGTGAAAAACAGACAAAATTTGAAAATTGATCATTTAATCTTCTATTGGTGTTATAAAGACCTTAATATTAAGTTAATTTCATCTATAATTTCAATATTTTATTAAACGTTATATTCAAATTTAGTAGTAAATCTTCCTCGAGTTTAAAATAAGTGTTAGTAAGTTTGTTTGTCAGTTGATAACTACTGATTCATTTTTGAAATATTTTTTTTTTTTATGGAACTAGGTCGGCAAACAAGTGTACGGCTCACCTGATGGTAAGCGATTACCGTAGCTTATAGACGTCTGCGACACCAGAAGCATCGCAATTTGCCGCTTTCCCTATCGCCAATTCCCCCCAGGAGCTCTGGTCACCTTACTCACCAACAGGAACACAACACTGCTTTAGTGTTATTTAGCTGTGATCTTCTGTAAGGTCGAAGTACTACCTCAGTCGGGCTGCTCCATATTTGAGCAGAAAATTTCCTGCTGTGTCCTACCTCAGTTATCCACATATTCAACAACTTATAAGCTCTGTCCCAATAATTTGGCGGGAGTTCGACACGATTTCATACATCAGTTCGACGTGATATAACCCAATTGACGTAAGTCTTTACAATATTACTTAACGGCAAATTTTGTTTAATAGGTAAATTTAAAATTGACTAATAACCTTGCAAACCTTCTCCTTGTTCGTAAGCTCCAGACATTGCTCGCCTTCCTGTCCAGTATATATATTTATACAGTTCTATCTAAAGCAAAATATGCATAAGTTGAACATGCCTAGTTCATTTAATTTACGTTATGGTACTGAGACGTGACCAGCATAACAATAACACCGTACCCATACATTTATTTATCAATTCTTTCTGTATACCGACAAATGCATTATGGACAAATGTGTTTTGCGACGCCGCAGACAGATCTATTATTATGCAGTATTAAATTATTACGATCAACCGTGAAAGGAAATGGTATAGAGCAAAAAGTCATTCAATCCTCAACGTGATCCAATGCAGAGAGCAAATGCGATTATTTCAATCGTGCTATCTTCTGTTTGTATCCGTTGCTTCTGATCGAAAATATTGCGAATTTCTTTAATGTTTTTGAAGTGAAACTTCTTTAGAATCGTTGTGATTTCAAACCGGATGCAACGGAAAAACGACAGGTAAGAGACACAAATACAAAAATGTGTAGGAAAGAATGAGACAGATATAGCTAGATAGCTGATGTGACAAGGAGTAACTTAGGCTATTTAAAATCTCGCTACGACCCATAGGAGCGGAGTAACACGCGAACGAAGTCGCGCGGGTCGGCTAGTCCATAATAAATGTCGTACGAATCTATTTCAGAAAAGTTAAACGGTCACGCAGCTCTCAAGTTAGAAACGAGCTAATAGTATTCAAATGGCTGATCAGATCATCACAAATTATATTTAAGAACCATCTCGATTAAAACAGCTTTTAAAAACAATAAAACCGCATCAAAATCGGTTTATTATCTTGGGCGCTATGACGCATCAGGGGTTGAAAATGTAATACAACATATACGAAAGAAATGATTTACACTCTTAGAATTGTTGTGAGCTAACTTATAACTTCCGATTTATGGAAGTGAGATTAAGTTAACTCAACAATGATTTTTCTTGAAATTTTAAGTCATTTTCATTGCAAGGACGTGAAGGGTTGAAAGCAAAAAATGTTTAAATTTTACGTTTGACTTTAATGTCTTTAGATTCAGTAATATGTAAGCTTTGATGGTCTGGTTTCTTAATATACGATTGTAATAATGTAGTAAATAATTTTAATTCGTTTCTCTCTTATTTACAGATTCGGTGTCATTATGGAGAGCTAGCTATTTAGGTAAGATTGCGCTTAAGTATGCAAATATTCTGTTGCAATAATTAATTCTATTCTAGTTTTAATCGATCTATTATGGTCGTGTCTTTTGATGGGTGTGGCTGAGCTCAGAGAATCAGAATACAGCCTACGCATATGTTTAGCGACACAAAACTATTAAACGTTGACGTTAAATGATTTACTGTTTAACGATTCTAATTAGTATGTGAGTATGACGCCTTTTAGAGCTGATTTATCACTTAAACTCTCTATTGGAGTAAGATTATTTGGAAATATTTTAAAGTCTTCACCAGCCTATAAATTAATGCCCACATTTATTTTTACATATTTGTCTACATTACAAAACTGTTCTTTATCAAAATTAGACAGTAGCTTTAACAGTGTAATTAGTCATTTTAAAGCTATGTCAAACGGTAACGCTCACATATTCGCCGTATTATGCGTATGTGTTCGCTGAGACATCACCGTGCACGTGTCCACTGGCTGAAGAAGATCGCCGATTTCGGTTGAAACTACAGTACCAAGTTACGCGAGTATTACCGTTTGACATAGGTTTAAAAAGCTTTAACAATTCCTGGGGTTTGCAACCTATATTGCTCTATACAAAACTCACATTATTTTATTAATATCTAAATATTTCAAGTTAATCATCGGGACATTAACTCATTTTTTTAAAACTAGCTAACCCGGCGAACTTCGTACCGCCTAAAATCTAAAATATGCCATTATCCGAATATTGTGGATATCTTGTCGATTCGAAACCTTTAATTAAATACGTTTTTTAATTTGAGGGGAGAGCCATAAACATTTTCTATGGTAAAATGTGTTTTCTTTTGTTTTATTTTGTCGTTTATTTTCCGATGTTTTTAATAATTATTCTGCTAAATCACCAAAACCATGAAAATCTGTCCAGCCGTTCTCAAGTTATAAGTGTTCGAACAAACCCAACTGTTTTATTTAATAATTTTTAACCGAAGAATATTTATGATTATATTAAGTACTCTCGTGGGTACAAAACCGTAGGATGCAATACTAACAAGGTTCAAATTAGTGTTGATACTAGTTCACTTACTATTCACTATTGGATTGTACAAGAAATTTTGCTTTCAGACCCAACACTAATTTATGATTCACGTTTTGGACTGTCGTGTACTTTGACAAAATACGCTTTCATATCATGTGTATTAAGATTCAAATTAAATGTAAATACCATGTATTAGAATACAGTTAAGGAAATTTATTCTGCTATAGTTAATGGCTAGGCGTTTAACAACCTCTTAGTCTGACCCGCAGTTTGCCCGAAATCTACGATTCTAATTTTATAGGCAACATCATTTCAACCTTAACTATTCCAACTAATATTATAATTTTAAATTAATTCTTAAGAAACGTAAGTAATACCTAAGAAATACTTAAGAATATAAACTCAACAAACGGTACTGTGATTTAATATACTACTTACGCCATCTATTGATGTATAGATGGTCTGTCTGCTGTTAGTCAATCACGCTTAAATAACTAAACCGATTTCTATGAAATTTGGTACAGAGATACATTAAAGCTTGGGAAAAGACATAGGCTATGTTTCATCGCGAAAAAAAACCCATAAGAATACAAACTACACAAAGGAGTGTGCGATTACGCCATCTATCGATGTGGGTATGAATTCCATGTCGTGCTGTGTTATTATTTTTGCTTATGCTATGTAAATTACATTGATTTTGAAAATTAAATTATAAAATATATAAAAATAGTAATATAGCGATTAAAATGTGAAATTAAACCTAAACCTACACGTAGCAAATTGCACCCGGGTGATGCTGGGACTGGTCGACTAGTTTTGTCATATATTTGAATTTAACTATTATAGTGTTTCAGTTAAATTGCCTCATTGACTACCAAATCACTGTAGACCACACGTAATTCTGCACGGTACTTTGAAATCGCATTAAGTAAATCTTTTGCTGAACACGAACCTTTAGCTAATAAGGTCTTTGTCAGTTGCAAAAGGTGCTTAGAACGTAATGTAGACAAGCAATCGGGACACTTATTGTGAAATACTAGAAAAATAAAAGATATTTTTTAACATTTTTTTTTTTTTAAGATTACTAGCAGTATGGATCACATACTACTAGTATTCCCTTTACCCCTCCTAGTAAGCTAATAAATAGCTTGTGTCAGGAGTGGGCCACGTCAGTAGTCCAATGTCCGGGATTTGAACCCACGACTTATCGATCGTGAATCCAACGCCCGAACCACTGAACTACTGACGCTTCAAATGATGTTATTATCTTGCAGGAATGTGTAAATTCATATTCTAAAGTATATGTATGCCAAATTTCATTAAAATTCGTTCGTGTTTGATTGAATAGCATCATATTAATAAGGTAACAGCTTACTTTTAAATTTTAATATATCTTTGATATATTTTATTCATTATTTAGGTATTTAAAACAAATTGTTTAAACCACGAGCAGTATTGACGTATTTTTGTCGACGAACTCTTTTTAATTTTTTGCAGTAGCAACACATTTTACCGCATTTTAAATTGAACATTTTTATTTTTTGTGAATATTATGAATATCTCCATGATATGTTTATGATTACTGTTAGATTTGAAATGCAATTTTCATCAGTTTTTCTATCATCTATTATTAAAATCGCATTTTCATATAAAAACTAAAACACATTTAAAAACGAGAACGATTAAATTAGACAAAGAAAACAGTTATTTTATACGATATAAACTATTCACGTTCTTAGTAAACAAAACATTTAGCAGCTTTTGTGTGAAGTGGAGGTTTGAAATGTTTGTCCGTGCGTTTCGTATTTCAGGTTTATGTAACGGAACATTTCTGGCCTCGTTTGAAGTGATAATGCTTCTGGAACATATTAAACTTTTAAACTTTTAAAGAGATTACCTTTAAAAAACCTTCCCTTTTCTATTATGACTATACGACCTGTCTTTGCTACGCTATTTATCTACTTCTTCTGCTCCAAACTAAGTTATATCTACCCGTGAAAACTGTTTTTAAATCCATATAATTAAAAAAAAATATCCTGCATTTATATATATATTTAAATTATTTAATTGTGTTAGAAAAAATTGGGGGTAATTTTTTGAGGTTATTTTTGGAGATACACCCACAAAAAAAATTACATAGAAACATTATTTCCCCAAATATAATGTGTAGCAATTTCATTAATGTGCGTGCGGGATATCACATCTAAAATTACAAAAGTTTCATGTCGGTCGGTTCAGCATTATGATTCGCGCTATAGAAAACGCGATTTTTATGTACAAATATTTGTTCAATATTTTACATAAAATATTATCCTTATATGCTTTGCGTCTAACTGGTTTCCTTGTTAAACACTCTCTTAATAGATGTTTAACTATTGCCAGATCATAACATGTAATTTATATATTACGATCTAAATACATACAATATTCGTCATTGTATAAGTCATGTCGATTGTTAGTCTCTATACATTTCATCTCTGTCTGTATGATCGCTATCATCAATCCTCTGTGTTGTTGTTATACATCTACTACAATAACAACTTGTTTATTCTGCAATAGTATTAGATTTTAAAATGATCCCTTCCTTCAAAAACTCGTATATTTACTTATTTTTAGTACTAGTTGATCGTCATAACTTATTTAGGATGAATTTTATAAAAAAAGCTATATTATAACATAGAATTTCAGAAATCCCTACCATAATAATATTATATTTAGAATGTTGATCTCTCTGTTTGTTTGTTACGCTTTTACGAATAAACCACACAAACACTAGAGCTTAGGAAAGGATATTAGCTACCTTTTATCGCGATAAAAACGCTTGAAAATGTTGAAATAGGTGATGGATGTTTTTATGGGAGTTTTTCATTCGAAGATAAACTATCTTTAGTATCTTCTATATACAGACAATTAATGATACATTTTTATTTATACATATAGATTAGAGTTTGTTTTAATATAGTTCGTGTAGTAATTTGTGCGTGTTTATTACATTTTGCATCACCAGAGACTTTATGATTCCAACCATTAGCAAGTGTTGTAACAATGCGTTGTTATGTTATTTTACTTAAGCTTAATGATCGAGTCAAATGTTAGTCTGCAAAGTTCAAGCTGGTCGCAATGGGCACCCAGCAGTTTACAAGACGGAGCAAAATTAATAGGAGTAACTATTAAATGCCAGTTTAAATACGATTGCTGATGTTAGCAAATTTTTTCACGATTTTCCAAAAGTCCTGACACTTCAATATTATAAATTCATGGTATAAATTATTGGGTGTTTTAAATAATAAATAATGATTATATAAGCTGACTCGCCCTCTGTATCTCTCCGAAAATGGACTTTACCCTGCAGCGCCGTTGTTACAAAGTGTAAGTGCCAACTTCCTTGTAGTTCGATCAACAGATATAGTCCATTGTTTTCCATCAGACAAGATCTATTTTTTAATAATATATCTATTCGCCCTCACTTCACAGAGAGACTCAAAAAAATCTAGTTGTATCCAGCTTAGGAAAGGACTCAGTAACATACAGAGTACATACGTACAGAAGAATTATATATCCACACTATTATATAAACTGGAAAGACTTGATTTTTTATTTATTTATTTGTTGCGAATAGGCTCAAAAATAAACCGATTTTGATCATTTTTTCACTGATAGAAATCTACAATATCCCCATCTCTCCCTTTTCTCTCTACCTCTTTCATTTTTACCTTTCTGTCTCTTTACTCTCTTTCTCGTATTAGTGATGTATGATATATAAAGCTAAAGACTAATGGAATAGTAGACTAATATCGAGTGACAATTTAAGGATATGGGAATTTTACTTTAAATATCCGAAGCGAGGGCGGACAGCTTGAAATGTAATTACTCTAAACATTTTGTAGTGTACGTTTTTTTTACAATAAAAAATTAATGTTGAATGAAACACAAGTATGAAACAATCTCCATACAGTTATATTTTATTAAAAATAATTATATTGTACCGTTAGAGGCGTTTTTATTTTTTCATTTGACCGGTTTTTTAATTAATAGCAACAAGTTATAATGACTTAGTTAAACAAAGTGTGAGAGTTAGATCTATATCTTAAGATCTTTTGTCGATGCAATGTATATTCAACTTTAACGTATCTTGGAAAAGCTTTATTTAAAATAACTTTGGATACAAGTTCATTATTCAGCTGAATTTTTATTTATGTAATATGTGTTATATCTACATTTTTTTTATATGTAAGTTTAAAGTAATTGTATATTTATTTTGTTAAATTCCTGATACATTATACTAAAACATTATTGTTTCATTAATGTTATCAATGTATTTAATTAATCTGATATTTTTATTGTATTTTACTTATAGTCAAAATAAATTTAATATTTTATCCAAGTGCGAGTCGTTCTCTCGCATTGATCGTTTCGTACAATCTTAACTTTATCGTTAAAAAACTGTTTGCCCCTAAGCATAAGACACAATCAGTATATCAAAAAATATACTTTGCTATGTAGCTTTAGGGCTTTCGATAATTTCCCTTTTATTTGTGCTATAAGACATAACCTTTTCCTAAATTCTATGAACCTAAGTCAATGGGAAGTATCCAATAAGTTCTATGTAACCCCTTGTGATTATCCTACAATGGTTTTATTATCAGATACCGAACCTTAAAAAGAAATGACAAACCAATGTGACGTATTTACGTCACATTGGTTGTTATCAAAATTTATAATGAATCTCTTAAAACGTCTTACATTGTTAATATTCTCAACGTGACAACCACTAACAGTCATTTTAAATCACGTCAAATTGTATTTTTATTTATGAATGGATAAACAGTTAATAGTAAGTTTTTGTGTATCTATAAAGAATTTGATAAAGATGGCACGTACTAGTTGGTACAGAATGCAATTCTCGTTTTATACTTAGACGACAAACCAGATCTCTATTGAATATTGTTACCAAAATTCCGCTTTTTTAGTTGGTTTACTTCTTTTATTATGCGTTTAGAGATAACGAGGCTTCTCGTATTGCTGACTTACATTTTGAACTTGAACTAACGTCTCGCCCTCGTTTCGCTTTGATACAATTTATATTGCATTGCTCTTGCATCACAAAGGCTTTTTTAATTTCAATATTATTATGGTCACACTACATGTGTCATAGGATAATTTAACTATGAAGGAACTCAATTGTTTCATTGTTCAAAATATAGTCTAACTCACAGCAGTAACTTATTATGTACATATCAAACCGTAACTCAAATATTTCACATTTACATATTTATATATATAAAACCGGTCAAGTGCGAGTCGGACTAGCACACGTACCAATATTTGGCTAAAACAAAATTATTCTGTTTTTAGTATTTGTTATTATAGGGGCAACAAAAATACATTATTTGTGAAAGTTTCAACTGTCTAGCTAATATGGTCCATAAAATACAGCCTGAGAACGGTTTACTACTAGGGTTCCGGTTGGGTACGGAACCCTAAAAATGATTCTACGTTTGTTTGTTTGAGAATTTCGTTTAGGAACAGATATCGTTACTACTTAGCTGAAAAATTTTTTTGATATGGTTACAATATGTTTATTATATTCGAGAATCCTTCAATCAGGGAATAAAATAATAAATAAAATCCCTCATTATTTTAAATCAGCAAATACACAAGTATAGTGTTTAATAAACAATTTAATTTTCTATTAGCATGCTAGTTAAATACAAACCTTTGTACAGAGGCGTGTTTCGTGTTAGTAAGCAGGTAATCATTTACATGTCTCTCAATCTATCCAACATGTATGGTTAGGCTGTTATAACTAAGATTAGTGTAGAATAGAGGAATGCCGACCTGTCAATGTCTAGATAACAATAATGTTGGATAACAATTTGTTTTAATTGCAAGTTAAAAATATGCATCGTGTATTTATCTCTATAATTGATTATATTAACATAATCAGTATTGAAATATAATTAGGAAGACAGAAAACATGTAAAATTAACTCAAAAACTTTTTAAGACACCCATTTTGCATAGGCAACCTTTATTTTTTTTTGTTTTTTTTTCTATGTACGTCATAAAAAGGAAAATATTATAGATGATAAAGCCTCGTCATCGTATTTGCTTTATTAACTGTTAAATACTATTTTACCCGTGAGGGGACGGGTTAGAATACTATTCCCCTCTGCCGCACAATAAAAAAAATACTAATGCCTGTCGTTAAGTTTTGCCAAGTAAAAAAATAATTTAAAAAACCTAACTCTTTAGTGCTATTCTTTTTTTACCTATTTTGGATTGAATAACAATTATGATGATAACCGTTTAAATAATATGAAAACTCATATTATTTAAACGGTTTTATAGAAAGGAAGAAAATTTTCGCTTCAACTCGAGTTGTAGCCATGATCCTTGTAATAAAAAAAACGTAATCCATGGAATTTAAGAAAGAATACCTCTATTAGCGTTGCACCGAGATAACTCGGTTCAGTATCCGAACTCTAAATTCCGATCGTGGTGATTCTAGATAAGGAATAGCTATACCGATCTTTCTAGTACCGTTGCTGTATCGCTAAGTTATCGTTCACGTTTCGCTACCGATGGCGCCCTATTACTTGTACACTTGAATAACGTTTCCAGGATAAATGGATAAAATTTGGATGAATTTTAACTATCTATTATCCGACATTTGTTACGGACGATATATAAATAAGTCGGAGAATAGTAAAATATTATCAAATATCGAATCGTCATCCATCAGCCATCTATGGCGTTGCGGTAGGGTAGTAGTCGCTTCCGTCGTTTTGTCAGTCTCGACTCTTTATATGCTATCGATAGTCTGAATGTAGCCTTAATCGTGGGCGGTCTCTTAAAGTAGTCTCTGGATAGTATTGTGCATATATATATTTGAACATTTGTCAGAGATTTGTTTTTCCCTTCAATCTGTTTGTTTAACAGATTATTCATAATTCCATCACCACTAAGAATATGCACACTTGCTGGAGTATTTATTATTAAATTTCTGCTATAATTTATGGATTTAATTGTGATTCCCACCACATTCACTTAAATTTACAAAATTATTAAAATGAATTTATTTAAATTATATTATTTAATCAAACTTCCCTTCTAAGTTTCCACTTCTTCCGCATGTATGAGTAATCTGTATCTTTTTATTATGTTATCTAAAGTAAAGGTTAGAGGTCGGAATAGGAGCTTATCCAGAAATCTTCAGGAGCTTCTTTATGGTGCTTTGCTCTTATAATAATTGCTTCACACGTTTAGATTTCCCACGATTTTACAATGTCAAGTGCAGTAAGTTGATTGTATCAATAACGTTTAACATTCTTGTATGTATTCTTACTTCGAAGGAGATTTTACCTAAGAAAAATTTGCGAAGTACGAATTGACGACTAAGCCGTTTTTGCTACTAGTCGAACAATAACTTCGATTTCAATTAAACATCCTGCAACAATATAACTGGAAAACCGAATTTAATTTAAAAAGATAGGTACTTTTTTTTATGAAACTTGAAAATGTTGTTCAAGATGATAAAAAAAAATGTGTTAAGTTGGAGCTTTTAATATAAAGATGAGGTGCCTCATCACCATTTTTGATTTCCAATATAAATTACATAGGAAAAAATGTTATTTTTATTTGGATTTTTTTGCTCTTTAACAAATAGAGTGTTGTAAAAATTAATACATATTCTTGTAGAAAATTAAATGATCTTACAAAATGTCTAATACAACTTTAACCTTGAATGGGAAATATGGCTCTAAAAATTTATTTTCAATTCATCAGCAAAGTTTTTCACTTTCGCCAAAAGCGATTAGCTTAAATTGTAGCAAATGTAACTAAAATTTTACTGCTACTTTCCTCGAAGGTCCAGATTCAGCCAATTACACTGTTTTCTCCTCTGGTGTGATTGCGGTCGAGAGCCACACTAGATACTTGATAGGTTTTCAGAGCTCGTTAAAATTGGTCTGTACCAACACCGTTATAGGAACGGTGAAATGACTGGGTATTGTTTATCGATAAAAGTAATAAATCTAAAGTAATAACGCCATTATTCTATTGTTGCGACCAGATACAGTTGACGTTAATTTTGTTCACTGGTATCGTGTACAACACCTTGTATCAGATCATTTGTTATCTGAAGTTAAGACTTTCTTGTAGTAATGTGATCGTTTTACGAAAATGTTTACGTTATAGCGTAGATCAATGACAGCTCAAGCAAAATCGTTTTTGCAACTTATAGCACCTAATTGGAATTAACAAATAAAGAGTAATGCACTTAGTAGGAACATAAGTTAAACATAGTTAGAACTTAACGTATACTTTATTAACTTTTAATAAATAGCTTTAATTAAGATATCAGGTACTTTTATTTCACAATAATATTTTATTAATTTCCCATCTAAACTATAAATTTTTCCTATGATTCTTTGTTGCGTCCATAAATAGTTTTACTATAGAATTTTGATTTTAGCCTTCGTAGGAACGTCATCACCAGTTAATGGCCCTCAGAATGAGGAGGGTTTAGGTCATAGTCCACCACGCTGACCGAGTGCGGGTTGGCAGACTATACACACCTTTGAGAACATGGAGAACTCTCAGGAGCGCAGGTTTCCTCACGATGTTTTCCTTCACCGTTGTAGCAAGTGATATTTAATTGCTTAAAACACACATTACTTAGAAAAGACCAGCCCAGGATGTCTGGTAGACATCAACGTCTTAACCACTAGGCTATCACTGCTTTTTTTCTCTGTAAGAACAAAAATTACAAAATTGCCAATTTTTGAAATCAGTTCTAGAAAATGTTATATTTAAACTACAATTTCTGATAATATTAATTTAATATTTCATTTATTATTGTTATAATTAAGTTATTATGTTACAACAGTGCACCGATTGTGCACTATTTTGAAACATCGAAATCCTAGACCTAGCAGTAATAGCCAAGTTGCGTCAGTGAATAAAAACTTTCGCGCGGTCAACAGTCGGTAAGAAGTAAGAAGTAATTTTTCGTCACAATTAAATTACTGATTAGAGAAAAAGCAATTGATTAAATACAAAACGATACGGTTTGTAGTTTTTCTATATGAGATGTCTACAGTTCTTTAAAAGTTATTTCTTTGATAAATCTGAAAGCGATCAATTAGTAGATAGATCATTGACCTCTAGAACTATGAACTCGCAATCAACGTTTAAAAGTGACTGAGTGAGTTCCAAAATGAAAAAGGAAATGAATAAGGAGTTAATTAAAAAGGAGTTATAGTCTATACGCAGACTAACAGTAGGATGTTTTGACTGGAATATCCTTCTGGGGTTATACTTTAGACTCGGAGCTTCAGCATTACTGGTAGAATACTCGCAATGTAATCTTATACCTTTTTTTTAATATATAAAGCTGAAGAGTTTGAGTGTTTGTTTGCATGAAAGCGCTAGTCTCAGGAACTTCTGGTCCGATTTGAAAAATTTCTTTCAGTGTTAGATAGCAAATTTATCGATGAAGGCTATAGGCTAAATATCATTACCTTAAGACCAATAGGAGTGGGGCATCACGTGGACGAAGTCGCGCGAGGCGACTAGTAATAAATGTTTCCGTCACGGCGGCGTTTTATTTGGTTTGCTTTTATCTTTACGTTGGCACAACCGTATGATAATCAGTTTGTGCCAACTTCTAAAATCGAATGATACTCAGATTAATGTCGCCGACATCATAACTAACAGTAAATATTTGTATTAATAAGTAATAGGAATATCAATTTCAAATTAATACATGAATTAATTCAAGTTTATAATTGAACTAAACAACATAAAAATTTAATACAAAACCTTAAGAAAAAAGGAAGGTATATTTGACCTTATTTAATAATAAAATTTAGATTTACGAACATACATAAAAGATGGAAGACAAAAATATTTATTTATATCTTAAGCTTCAGGTTTTTTGATAAACAATTACTTTAGTTAAAGTTCTTTCCTAGAGCGTCATTAATTTGATTATTTGCTTGAGAGATAATTTAAGTAAGATTATAATTAAAGGAGTCAGCAGAAAATCGATTCTAAAGAATTATCATTGTTGAAATAAATATCTAGTAGTATATATAACTTGTTGCTGTTGATAGGTATAAACGGATTATAATTACATATTAAAATAAGATTAAAAGACATGATATTGTTTCCTAACATTGTTTCCTGGATTAAATTGTCTGCGAATTGTACCAATTAGTGATCGGGGCAGCGTGAAATTTGCATAAGAAAAAGCATTTATTAATAATATCGAATAGAAAGCCTAGTTTCAAAACTAGTATTAAGAACTTTAACTTGTTCATTAAAATTAATGTTAATATTAAATTTGAATTCAATGAATTTAGCTGTTACAGTTTATCTATCTGAATTTCTTCTTATGTCATGTCTTGTGAAATATCTGATTTCAAAATAAGGAAAGTTCCGCCTTAACGTTTCAATTATGTTTGTTTCATACTAATAAATAGTAGCGCCATCTGTCAGAATTCGTAAGAAGTATGTAAGTAAAGAATTAAAAAGTTCGTTGAAAATCGCAGCGCAATATTTTGATTTTTTTTTTTATAGTATATGGGGGCAAACGAGTAGAAGGCCCACCTGATGTTAAGTGTCGCCCATGGACATTTGCAATACACTGAGGATTGCGGATGCGTTGCCAGAATTTCCAGAAATTTATAACTAATGAAAATTAGTTCATTTATATCTCTTGTTTATAGGGTTACGTACCCAAAGAATAAAAACAGGGCCCTATTACTAAGGACTGTGATAGCTAGACAGTTGAAATTTACACAAATGATGTATTTCTGCTGACCCTATAACAACAAATACTAAAAAGAGAATAAAATAATTATTCAAGGGGGACTCCCATACAACAAACAGGATTTTCCAAATATTGGTACGGAACCCTTCGAGCGCGAGTCCGACTCGCGCTTGCCCGGTTTTTTTATTACACTTACCAACTAGACATTTTTAAATTCACGATTTACCTTACTTTCTTTCGAGCGACAAATGTGATGAGGTGGCCCTATATGGCTATAGGCCTTTAGACCTAGTCCAGGCCTTTTTGCGTCCGTCAAGAAATAAATAACATAAAATGGACTTGTCCTGTTTATGTCCAATATTAGTACCTAACATGTCAAAGTAGTAATATTTCGTCTAAACACCGGAACGTGTCTTAAAAGCTTGTACGTTCTTTTCACACATTGTATGTTTAGGTTGTATTTTTTTTAACCTATTGCTATTTTTATCCTAGACATTTGTTTATTTTATTCAAAAAACATTTGTCGTTTTTGTTAGCAAAACTGTCTACTATTTACTGATTCACTTTAAGAATCCCTAATAGATCGATAACGTTGACATCAAAAGCAGTACATAAATCATTCCGTAGAGTAAATATTATCTAACGTAGATATAGATATATATATATATTATCTAAATTTAAGGTATTACTAACATTTTACATGTAAATGCTAGTACTGTATTTTTCCTCTATCGAAATAGTTTGGGTAATCATTACAACTATTGCGAATAACAAAACGTTGTCTTCCTGCAACAAATAAAAGTATAACAGTCTCAATTTTTATTTTTCACTTAAATTGCATTGTCTGTTCATTGCGTGACAGTGCTGCAATGTGACAGAAAGCAGACATTACCTTACCCCGACTTACGCTACATTAAGTAATTTGAAAAATATGTAATTTTCTGACATTCTCCAGGAAGATGGATAAACTGTTATTATAGCACGTGTAATTATTATGCGGTGCAGGACTGCAGTCTGAGATAATTTCTTATACATTACTGTATTCATTTTAAATATTAGTTATACACTGGTTTAAAATATCAATTTTTTTGGTCATTGCTACGATATATTCCGTTCTTACGGTAGCTATTAACATGTACACAGTAGAAATAATTGCCTCCTAAAATGGTCTATATCGACCCTCAGAGATTGACGTCGAAGGAACGTCCAGGTAACCAAAAAAGAATTAGCGGTCTATGAGACAAACACGATACTAAGTTTTGGTTTTTTTGTCTATATTTAAAATTTCCTTGACATTAGGTTCGTTCCACTATAAGATAAGAGTTCCTCCAAAAAGATCCTTTCATGAGGAGTAATAAACGCCTTTCTAAGATTCAGTGGCTTTGGGAGATATCAAATAGTAAAACAATAGTGGAGATAAAGTTACGTCATAGTATAAATGATGATAATCCATAAGTCCCTATCATTCAATGGTTCTTCTTTGATAAGCGTAGGTCTGGCCCTTCTCGGCTCTCGTATTATGAGTGAAGGCCCCCCATAAGGATATGACGTCACATCAGAAATCGGTCAGCAATTCACGACGATAGACTCACGCGCATCTTATTACAAGACTAACAAGACCAAGAGTAAGTTACTTACGGTTATGCGATCTGCGTGATATGTAATCCGCCATGATAAAAGCTTCGTGTAATTTTGCATAAAGATGTCCCGTTACAGGTCGTTCATATGAAGATCCGTTTAATAGATTTCTTAGAAATCTATTGCTATGGTAATTTTAACGGTATCAGAATTTAGTTTTGCACAAATTGTGACAGATTTACAAATCAATGTACAGATGAAAAAAAATTAAGTCCTTGCTAAACACTATCATATTAAAGGGCTATGAAAGGCTTTTATTATTATTTTTCTTTTATAAGTTTCAATCTAGAGTTCCTGATAATTTACTGGTTTCTTTCTTTTAAACGATGGTACGTACGTCGTCGCTACGTAAAAGAAAGAAATATTTGGAGGTCGATGAGATCTGAAAAGGGTACAGTACAGTTATATTATTATTTATTTCTTAGATAGGATATTTATCAAAGATAATTTTGAGCTATTAAAAACTGAGCTATCTACCTTAGTTAACCGGGGGTAGCCAGATAATCTTTACATAGTATAAAATCTTGTTGTATAAGAATCTCTAGATACTTCCTTTTTTTGTATTGCCTACCAAATTGTGAAATACGTTAATATTAGGAAGGGCTTCTATCTACAAACCAATAGCCAAGAGTAAGACAAGACAAGAGTTTTGTAATTAAATTATTATCATACTCGTATGATAACATCTTAACTCAAATAAGATATTATAGTTATTTACAAAATTCAAACGTTAATTGGTATTAAACGTTTTGTTATAATATTATTTCCAGATAACCGTCGTATGAATGCCCTCGTATTGTCCATAAGTAGTAAACTGGAGTCAGCTTTGATTGCCTATTACACTACCTACATCGTTTTATGATACAATAACGATGTACATATCGTGAGTTAAAGTTTAGTACATTTAAATGATCTCAGTTTATAATTAAATATTTTATACTGCTATTTCACTATTATGAAAGCGTTTTCGCTATTATCCTTTTGATAGTATTGTTTTAATAGTATATTTCGTACCGCGTACAAAAAAAAGTTTTTTATTACCAGAGGGAGGAAGCTAGTAGCTTTCATTTCGTTGAATGTGCGAATGATATTTTTTCTACTACCTACTAAAAAGAGAAATGAAAGAGAGACAAAGAAAGTGAAATTAAAGAGAACGAAGGAGACGGGAAGAAAGAGAGAAAAGGAGAATAATTATAGATATAAAAAAAAGTCAGAAAGTGAAAATAGAGAGAACGAGATAAGAGAGAGAGAGAGACATAGCGAGAAATAAAAAAGGAAAGTCGGCAATATTGTAGATTTCGATCAATGAAAATATTTTTTTTTTTAAAAGAAGAAGAAAATGAAGATGTCCAAATTAATTAAATAATATGGCAACATTATTTAAAATAGGAATATAGTAGCTTTACAGTAGTAACTTTAGTGGCTAATACAGAAAAAAAGTTCGGAGTATTTAAAGTAAGATTGTTAGCCTTTACTCGAAAGAAAATTTTTTAAAATGGCCACGTTCTTTTATTTACATAATATATAGCAACACTACAGCATCTATGTCACACGACTGAAACTATGTCCTATTTACTAAATGTTCATGTATGGCACTAAAATGGTTATATCCTTTTAATTACAATATTTATGGCAACACTACTTAGCCTATGTTACCCGGAAAGGATGTAGCATTCTATTAGTAAAAGAATTTTAAAAATCAGTTTAGTAACTTTTGAGCCTTTTTGCAACATTCAAATATAGATAGTGTAGATTCTAAAATTGTTTTTTCTTACGTTTGTGTTTAAATTTATATTGCTTTCTAATAATCATACTTATTTCAAACATTGAACTATTGAAACCTTGTTATCGTTGTTGTATCAAAAGTAATCAATTTGAAATACGTCTAGTGACCTTTTACGTCGTGTTAGTTTCTGTTATATATTAGAATGTTTTTGTTAATTACTTTACGTTATACTTAAATTACTTTTAATCAAAAAAAATATCTTTATTTTTTATATTAAGTTTAAAGACGTCTTTTACTATGCACAAAATCTCACTAATAATTATGTACATTACTCACGTGCTCCTTGATAATGGAGGCCTAGCCACCAAACAACACTACACTATTACCAAAATGACACCACTCACCTCTGGTTCAACCCTATCGGATCGAAAGTTATATATTGTCGAACGAAAGTTATAGATTTTATCTTATTTCTAGTAGACAATATATAACTTTAAGAACTACCCACGAATACTAATATATAAACGGTCTTGCATGTATATAAAAAAATCATTTCAATAATAATGGTTACTTTCATGATCCGTACATTGGCGAGCGCGTTGAAATTCTTTGTACGGTTCACTTGTATTGCGCTGTCAAAAACTTCTTACGTCAAGTTATCACGCCGATCACGACGTGTCTTGAATAGGAAGCAGGTAGTTTTTATTTTATTCACTTTCATTTGACGAGTACACATTTCGTCTATTAGGAGATTTGACACTTGATATAGGTTATAACGTTTAGAAAGTATCTTTGATATATCCAGTTATTGTAGATAACCCTAGAGCATTTGTAGAGCCAAAAATACATCTGAAATTATGAATATTTTGTGACATTGCTATAGTATAGAAAATATAGTTTCTTATAAAGATTTACTATTGATTTATTTTATGGAAGATTCATAATAAAAAAAAAACCTGATTTTATGGTATGTATATTATGAGACCAATACATTGTATGTCTACCAGAAGCTTAAGGATCTCTTAAGGCTCTTAAACTATAGAATAAATAAGTTTAAAATGTATTAATTAATACATAAAATAAACTATTTATTGGTGTAAGTTAAATAAGTAACAATAGGGCGTATTACCAT